>CM060901.1:106910121-109410121 GCA_030737815.1 Allium fistulosum | reverse complement strand
AGAGAAGGCTCTCAGGCACGAGAATCTGTTTCCTAAAGAGGGATCTGTTGTTGCTATGACCAAGGAAGAATCTAAACCACAGCAGGGTGGAAACAAGAAGAGGAAACAGCAGCAACGAAAGGGTAAGGATGGCCAGAAGAAGCCGAAGGGCGAAGTGACTTGCTTCAATTGTCAACATAAGGGCCATTTCTCCAGGGATTGCAAGAATCCGAAGGTGCCGGTGAAGTGCCACAACTATGACAAGCTGGGGCATGTTAAGAGGAATTGTCCAGAACCGCGGAAGGACAAGCAGATTGTGCAAGCTTATGCTTTGGGAGCTGTTCCATCATCTTCGAAAGCTCCTACCGCTGAAGAGAAGGGAAAGAGTGTGGTGGTTCAGGGTACTCTCTCCATTTGTGGTGTTCCAGTTAGAGTGTTATTTGATACTGGGGCGTCGCATTCTTTTGTTTGTAATGAACTTGTAGGCCGGTTGGGTTTAGAACCGGATATTGTTGATAGGCCATTGGTTGTGACTAATCCAGTTGGGGGTTCGTCTTGTTTGTGTATGCTATGCCGTGGTCTGATTGTATCGATTCATGATTGCTCTTTTGTTTGTGATTGTTTTGTTCTGAACTTTGCGGGGTTCGGAATTATTTTAGGGTATGGACTGGCTTAGGAAGTATGCGGCAAAGGTTGATTGTGATAGGTTGGAGGTGACAGTCGAGAATGTGGAGGGGCGAAAGATTGTGATACGATGTAAGCATGAAGAAGGCGTCTTCATGAGCTTCATGTATTCGCTGGTTGTTCCACGGGATGGACTGTCATCTGTGCCAATTGCTAATGGATTTGAGGATGTCTTTGACGAGGTCAAAGGGTTACCGCCGCATAGAGAGATCGAGTTTCATATAGATCTAGTTGAAGGAGCCAGACCTGTTGTGATGCCTCTTAGGCGGATGGCGCCTAGGGAGCAGTAAGAGTTGAGGGTGCAGGTTGATGACCTTTTATAGAAAGGATTCATTCGGCGTAGTGTGTCCGAATGGGGTGCACCAGTGGTGTTCGCAACCAAAGCAGATGGATCGTTGAGGTTGTGTGTGGATTATCGTGAGCTGAATAAGGTGACTAAGAGAACAAGTATCCATTGCCGAGAATCGATGACTTGTTTGATCAGCTTCACGAAGCTAAGGTGTTTTCTCAGATGGATTTGGCTACGGGATTTCACCAATTAAGAGTGGCTAAGGATAGTGTGCCGAAGACTGCTTTTAGGACACCATCCGGTTTCTTTGAGTGGTTGGTAATGCCGTTTGGATTGACTAATGCGCCAGCATATTTTGTGGATCTTATGAATAGAGTGTTCAGAGATCAGTTGAGCAAGTTCGTGCTAGTGTTCATGGATGATATTCTGATTTATTCCAGAACTGAAGAAGAGCACAAGATGCACTTGCGTATTGTTTTGGAAATCTTACGGAAACATTAGTTGAAGGCTAAGTTTTCAAAGTGTCACTTCTGGAAGAGCGAAGTGAGGTTCTTAGGCCATATTATTTCTGGAAATGGAATAGCGGTTGATCCCGCTAAGGTGGCAGCAATCCAGGATTGGGTTAGACCTAAGAATGCATCTGATGTGAGAAGTTTTCTTGGATTAGCAGGATATTATCGACGGTTTATCAAAGACTTCTCCAAGGTAGCTACACCGTTAACAGGATTGACGAAAAAGAACCAAGTGTTCAGATGGGATGCTAAGTGTGAGGAAGCTTTCGGAATCCTGAAAGAGCGATTGACAAGTGCTCCTATTTTGACTATTCCAAGTGGGAATGATGAGATGGTGGTTTACACCGACGCATGTGGTACTGGACTCGGAGCAGTGCTGATGCAGAGGGATAAAGTTGTTGCATATGCAAGTCGACAACTGAAGCCGCATGAAGGGAATTATCCGACTCATGATTTGGAGTTAGCGGCGATTGTATTTGCTCTGAAGATGTGGAGACATTATCTATTGGGAGTTCGATTTGAGTTGTTTACAGATCATAAGTCGTTGAAGTATCTTTTCTCCCAAAAGGATTTGAATCTTCGGCAGCAACGATGGCTATAGTTTTTGGCATCATATGATTTTGGTATAGCTTATACTCCGGGAAAGGGTAACGCAGTGGCTGATGCGTTAAGTCGAAGACATGCAGGATTGGGAGCCATGTTTTCAGAATGGAAGAATCTCGAGTATTTAGCTGGATTTGACTTCAGGCCTAGATGTGAATTGGAACCTGAGATGTTGGCAAACTTATTAATAAGACCGACTCTTGTGGAAAGAATTGGCGAGAGTCAAAAGCGAGATGATAAGCTTGTCAAGATTATCCGTGATGTGGAATCTGGATTGGATCCAGAAAAGGATAAAGGATTCGAGGTCGATCGAGAGGGTTGGCTTCGGAAGCAAGGACGACTAGTTATTCCCGATATCGATGAATTGAGGAATGAAGTTCTGAGGGAAAGTCATCACTCGAAGTTGACAATTCATCCAGGTGGAAATAAGATGTATCGGGATATGAAGAGAACCTATTACTGGGAAGGTATGAAGAAGGATGTAGGAAATTTTATTTCCAAGTGCATGAACTGCCAGTTGGTAAAAGCCGAACAGAAGAAGCCAAGTGGATTGCTTCAGCCATTAGAAGTTCCTACATGGAAGTGGGAGCAAGTATCGATGGATTTTATTGATGGGTTACCTAGAACAAGAACGGGAAATGAAGGGATTTGGGTCATTGTAGATCGTTTGACTAAGAGTGCAAGATTCATTCCTGTTCGATCGACTAGGACTGCATCAAAGTTGGCAGAGTTGTATGTTAAGTGGATAGTTCGATTCCATGGTATTCCGAAGAGTATAGTGAGCGATCGAGACCCATTGTTCACTAGTGGATTTTGGAAGAGCTTCCAGGAAGTTTTGGGAACCGAGTTGTGTTTGAGTACAGCTTATCACCCTCAAACAGATGGTCAGACCGAGAGAGTCAACCGAGTTTTGGAAGATCTCCTCAGAGCTTGTGTTTTGGATTTCGGAGGATCATGGGAAGATCACCTTCATTTTGTGGAATTTTCGTATAATAACAGTTACCAGTCAAGCATTGGTATGGCACCGTATGAGGCATTATATGGAAGACCGTGTAACTCTCCGACATGTTGGTTAGAGACAGGAGAAAAGCTGATGCTTGGGCCAGAGATGATTCAACAGACTTCGGATTGCATAGAGATCATTCGGCAACGAATGAAGGCATCCCAAGACCGTCAGAAAAGTTATGCTGATAAGCGTCGAAAGGATTTGGAGTTCGACGTAGGTGATATGGTTTTTGTGAAGATTTCTCCTCTGAAGAATGTTATTCGATTCGGGAAGAAAGGAAAATTGACTTCGAGATTTGTTGGACCATTCTCGATCATCGAGCGAATTAGAAAGCTCGCCTATAGATTGGAGTTACCAGAAAAGATGTCGAGTGTGCACAATGTTTTTCATGTATCATATCTACGGAAGTATGTGCACGACTCGAATACAGTGGTTTCTGCTGATAGCTGTGAAGATTTCGAAGTTGATCCAGTCGATAGGAGACCTCGTAAGCCGCTTCGTGTTGTGGAAACCGACACGAAATAGCTTAGGAGGAAGATAGTTAAGTTGCTCAAGATACAATGGAGTGATGATGATAACGACTGTACATGGGAGGTGGAAGAGAGGATGAAAGCAGCTCATCCTGAACTCTTCAAGGTATGGCCCTAAGGTGTCGTGTCATCTAACGACATTGTAACTTGTTCAAAGTTTTAGAATTCTGCATGCTAAGCAAGAATTGGATGCATGGTTTGTTGATTGCTATGGATGGTAGGCATGCAGAATAGTCTTTGATTGCTCTGTTTGTTTGGAATTTCGGGGGTGAAATTCCTAAGGGGGAGAGAATGTAACGACCCGTATTTTTACGGATCGAAACATCGTAAAACAGTTGACATTTGGTCGCATTGTTGATAAGTCGTCCAGAGTCTAAGTCTTAGGTCGTATGAGGGTTTGGAACGACCTAGGGAAGTTGTCGAGTTAAGGGGTAGGTGGCTTAGTGATGTGGAGCGACCTAAGGGTTGGAACGACCTAAGGAGTTAGGCTGTGTGATAGTTAGGTCGTTTAGAAGATAGGTCGTGTGGTGGCTTAGGTCGTGGGGTAGGTTAGGTCGGTTGGAGCGACCTATAGGAGTTAGCGACCTATAGAATTAGGCGACCTATAGGAGTTAGAGACCTATAAGAGTTAGCGACCTATAGGAGTTAGCGACCTATAAGAGTTAGCGACCTATAGGAGTTAGCGACCTATAGAATTAGGCGACCTATAGGAGTTAGCGACCTATAAGAGTTAGCGACCTATAGGAGTTAGCGACCTATAGAATTTGGCGACCTAAGGAACATGCGACCTAAGAGATTAGCGGTATAGGAAACAGGGTAAGTTAGCGACCTAAGAAGGATAGGTCGGCAACGACCTAAGGAAGGAGTAGTTAGGTCGTATGACCTGTGTGTTGTTAGGTCGTGAGACCTTGTGTTGAAGTTAGGTCGTAAGCGACCTAAGGTAGATTGCTAAGTATAGTTAGGTCGCTAGGCCATTAGTCAGTTAGGTCGTGTGTGTGTTAGGTCGCGTGAGTGTTAGGTCGCGTAAGGGCTTAGCAGTTAGGTCGCGGATGCGCATGTGTTAGGTCGAAGAAGCGCTTATGCGTTAGGTCGCGTGGATGCGCATGTGTTAGGTCGTAGGGTTTTAGGTCGAAGGGTTTTAGGTCGTAGGTCGTAGACGACCTAACTCCGAGTGAGCGACCTAAAGTGATTTCAACCTACAAATAGGAGGGTTTTTCTTCACTTTTGGGATCCGGATTTCGAAGTGACGAAGTGCTGCCATTTTGAGAGTTCGACTTCTACACTTCTTCCCTTCTTTTCTCCACTCTAATCTTGTGATTCCTTCCATCCAAATCGAAGATCCAAGAGCTTAGATTGAAGATCTTCATCCATCGAAGAGAGATTTCATCGTTTGAAGCGGATTGGTGATAGATCGAGTTAGATTCTTCGCTGTCCAGATCTGAAGTGGGTTTCTTTTAAGGTGTTTAGGTGATTTGGTGAGTGGTGATTATCTCTCACACGGATCCAAAGGAGTATATCGGATCGTTGGCTTGATTTTGTGCTAAAGTAGTGATTTCCATGCATTTTCCTAATCCTAAGTATATATCCATATAGATCCATTGTTCATAATGATTTGGCATCCATTTTACTACATGTTAACCTATGCAAGTTCATCCATCAAGATTATAGAGATATTGCTCATGTTTTCATGCTTGTTAGATTTTTGACTCTTTAATTACGAAATTGCCATTATTGTTATAATTGTCTATTTAGATCATATTTGAATGCTTGCTTACTTGGATTAATGTTTGATTGATTGATTGCTATGAATTAGATGATTGATGATTTGATTTAGACAAGATGGTCAAAGATGATTCAAAAGCTAAGGGAAAGGCTCTTGAATTGGAAAAGCTGCTCGTGGCATATGTAGCGGATGATGAAGCTCATATGGATAGATTTGATGATGATGTTGAGATGAAGCTTTGCTATGATGATGATGAGGCGAAGTATGATATGAGATAGCCTTGGTCTAATCCAGACGGGATCATTCCAAGCAGATTGATAACTCGGTGAAATGGTTCGAGTTTGAGGATAATGGTTTGCTCGAGAGGCGCTTGAGCTAGTATGGAAATAGTCGTCGAGGAGGACGACTAGAAGGCTGAGATCTTATCGTTGTTGAAGGTTCTAGCATGCTCAAAACAAGAGTACGTTGGGCAGATTCGATAGTCCCTGAAGGCTACTGATTGGTAGTCAAGTACTCTGGGCAGATTCGATAGTCCTAGGCACGGGTCACGATGACGTGCGGAGTTATGTCTAGAACCGGGGTTTCCATTAGCCCTTGACGGACGGATGAAATAAAGAGCCGGTCATTCAATTAACGATGATATCGAAGCAATGATAACAGTGATAGCCAGAGTCATGGATGTTTGGTTGTATCATCATTCGGTCTCAAGAGCGGTATTTTCTGGGTGCTTATCTGATCTTGGTTTAGGCTTTGGGGGTTTGTACTTGGAAAACATCGCCCTTGACTCGAGTGATAATTGCTTTATTTTAAATTGTATGCTTTGCTATGTTTGCTTCTGCTTAGTGTGTGTCTGGGGGCTATCACTATAGAAAGAGGTGGAGTGGGAGGGTTGGATTCCTATTCCTTTTTCCTTTATGCTCTTTTGGTATGTTGTTAGTTAATTTACCGCTCACTAAGACTGTTGTCTGACTCAAGGCTTTATGTTTTTAACTCTTATTGCCTTGGGATGTTCGTCCATTTTGGGACGGGCAGACTAGGTAGCAGGTGACAGGTGCTGTTCTTGCTTTCCACGGTGCTGATGTCGAAGACGAGCTGGAGGATTGCATATTATCTTCTTACTATATGTACTGGATGTTCCGCTGCTTGTATATTCTCTGAGTGTTATGTAGTGAGGCTTGATGTATTGACTGTTCAGATGTTTGTATTCAACTATTATGAAGTTTTATTGATGAGATTCTATTCTGTGAAGCTTCACTATATATATATATATATATATTCTATTGTATTTTGTCTATGCGCTGTGAGTAATACGATAGATTCTGTTGTTTAAATTTACCCTGGATATCGTCCATGGTCGCCTGGCACACTTTACAGCGCACTATTTCTAGGTTCGGTGCAGGGGTCATGGGCGGTCGTCACAGGGATGCATTTATCAGTGGCCTTAGAAATGAATATATTCAATGCTGCCACTCTTTCATTCGGGCTCATTACATCTTTGCTTGTTTCAGGTTCTACTATATTTCTAATAGCTTGAATTTGATCAGGGTTAGCTTCGATTCCTCTTGCACTAACGATATATCCCAAGAATTTTCCAAACTAAATTCTGAAAGAACATTTTTGCGGATTAAGCTTCATTTGATATCTTCGTAGTACACTGAACATTTCCTCAAGGTCTTTCAAATGACTACTTTTCTCCTGGAACTTGATCAACATGTCATCTACATATAATTCCATATTCCAACCAATTTGTTCCCTGAACATTCTATTCACTAAACTTTGGTATGTTGTTCCATTCACTAAACTGGTATGTTGTTCCTGCATTCTTCAATCCAAAAGGCATTACTTTGTAGCAATAGGTTCCCCAATCTGTTATAAAAGTAGTGTTTTTCTCATTTGGTTTGAACATTGGAATTTGATTGTATCCAGAATATGCGTCCATGAAAGATAAGAGTTAGTGTCCACTCGTTGCATCGACTAATAGATCTATCCTTAGAAGTAGGGCTGCCAATGGGTCGTGTTGGGTCGGGTTCGAGTCAGGTCAAGTCGTGTTTGGGTCGATTTTTAAATGGGTCGGGTCAACCTGTTTATTAAACAGGTCATATTTCCTCAACCTGAACCCAACCCGATTATAAACGGTTTGACACGACACAACCCGTGTAACCCGTTTAACTAAACATGTCGTGTCCGGTCGGGTTTAAACAGGTTGACCCATATAACCCATTTACATTATATTTTAAAAAATAGCAATTCATTTCAGTTGTATTTTGCAAAATAAGAGCATACAATTACAAACTCATATATGAGCTGTCGAGCATTCAGATTTCAGGTCATCAAATATAACAAAATAACAACATACATGACAAAATTGTAAACCTACATGACATGAGCATAAACATAATTTAACATGATATAATACAAACAAAGTAACATCATACATATCATAGCATTCAAGTCATCAAATAACAACGATACAAATATTCGTAATCAACATAACGATGATATTCAAATACAATATGACAACGACAACATACAATTTTGCAAGCAATTCAGCACATATGATAGAAGCTTCCCTGAGGTATTGGGACTTGGCATCAAATGGAACATCTACAATTCTGCATGCATTGGAAACATGGCATCAAATGGACTTTGTATCAATTATCAATATACTGCATGCATTGGAAACTCAGTTGCTCCTGTGGAGCAACATGGTAGCAACTCAGTTGGGTTGCTGCCATTGGTAGCAACTAAGGAGTTGCTACCAATGGAAGCAACCCAACTGAGTTGCTGCCATGGCAGCAACTCAGTTGCTCCCATGGCAGCAACTCAAAGGTGCTAATGTTATTAAGCATACCGGTTATTTGAGTTGATGCTGATTGTTAGAAGAACACTCAGCGATTTAAGTGTGGGCGCCGTCGATTTCTAAGTTGCTAATGTCCTCCATTTACTCTTCAAGATTAGGTGGCAAAGTAGTAGCACCTGTCAAGTTATTAAATTTTTAGAAAATCAAATTTTATGCGGTAGACAATAGAGTAAGAAAGTTAAACTCCATCCCCAAATATCTAATCTCGTGTGCATATGATTGCCTCAACAACTTCGGGCTTAAGTGCACTTCGGTATTGATCAAGAACTCGACCACCTACAGTAAATGATGCTTCTGATGCAACCGTAGATATAGGAATGGATAGCACATCACGAGCCATAATAGACAATTCTCGAAATCTAAACTGATCAGCTTTCCAATATTCAAGAAATCCAAACTTGTCTTCCTATCCAACTTTGGCTCATCCAAGTACAATTCCAATTGAGTTTTTTGAGCTGAAAATGTAAATTCTTCACTCTCAAAATTGTCAAAGTCCTACATATATATAAGATACAGTAAATACTAAATTGTATAATATAGGAAAATTTACAAAGTTTAATGCATCGTTATATAAAGTTTACCTTCATAACATACAAGCATTCTTTAGAAACTAAGATATCGCCTGAAGAAGATTGACTCTGACTACTAGAAGCGGTGTCCACTTTTTTACCATATATTTGCATGTAAATTTCAAAAAAATTAAACAAAGTATCACGAACTTTACCTATTTCTACAGAACCACCACCATAAAGCCTCTTATACGAAAACTCCATAAACTAAATCTTATATCTAGGATCTAGAATAACAACAATCGAAAGAATAAGACTGTACGCCTTCCAATACTTCTCAAATTTTCCCATCATACCACATACAATCTTACTCATAAAACTATCACCATCAACCCTAGCTCTTTGCAAAGTGTCTTGAACAACAAATACTGGAGGAAAATACAGATTTGCAATAGGATATTTGGAGCTAGAAAAAAGACAAGTCACATCGTAAAAAACCTTCAAAAACTTATAAATTTGTTCCACCTTCACCCATTTAGATTGAGAAAGAGTGTGCTTATTGTTGGAATAACTCAATTGTAAATGACGGAAAGCACGCTGATAATAAAGAGCACTCTCAAGCGTGAGAAATGTGGAATTCCATCAAGTAGGAACATCCTGACGTAAACCTTTTTTACACTCCAAAGAAATATGAGATACGCACTCTAAAATTTTTTGCTTCCTCGCTTGTGAACCTCTTACATATTTGATGCTCTCCCTAATTTTAGACACACATATATCAACTTCGTTTAGCCCATCTTGCACTATAAGATTAAGAATATGAGCACAACATCTAATGTGAGAAAAATCAACATCCATCAACAAAGACTCCCTCAACAAAAGTTGTTCCTTCAGCAAATTAACAAGTACATCATTTGCACTAGCATTGTCTAAGGTAATGGAAAATATTTTTCTATCAATGCCCCAATCAGTCAATAAATAATAATAAAATTCGGACAAATCAACTCCGGTATGTGGAGGAGGCACAAAACTAAAATTTAACAATCTTTTTTGAAGGACCCAATTAGTATCAATAAAATGAGCAATCAAAAAAAATACACCCATCAGTTGCTATAGAAATCCATAAATCAGAAGTCAAACAAATTCTCCCTGGAATTAAAACTAACATGTCTTTAAGTCTCAATTTTTCCCTTCGTGCATTTTCATCACATCAGCTCTAGCAGTATTTCTAGAAATCAATATAATATCTGCACAAACATAAGAAAATGATTGTCTAATTCCAGCATACTCAACAAATTGAAACGGCACATCATGCATCAATATTGACATTACCAATAATTCTCTAAACTTATCCGGATCAAATTTAGAAGAACTTTTATAATAGAGCCCTCGGCCTGACTTATAAGCAATTGACCTAGATCTTAATTAGTGGTTTTGGAACAAGATTTAATATGACGTTTTAGGTTTTCAATGCCGTAAGTACTATCACATAAATAAATAGCACCACATTTCATACACTTAGCTCTTTGCTTTCCATCATCTTGCAAGAGAATAATTTCAAACTTAGTCCATACCTCATAAGTAAGCTTTCTACGTCTCTTACCTATAGCTTTTCCACCTTTTATTTCTATGTTTTCTATTCCCAATTCTTCCATTGGCATCTCCAACTTGTTCATCACTACTTGGTGTAAAAACCTCCATCTCTTTTCTGCAAAATTAAAGAAGAAGAAACCCATCACTTGATAAAGAACTACTTATAATATTACAGTATATTGATAATTGATATTCAACAAATCAATTCATTTTGTTTCTCAAATATGTAAAAATGAACAAAGAAATTTTTGATACCTTTTCAAAAGGGAAGGACAATTAGGATGCAAAGTTTAGTATTTAGTTATATAAAATTGAAATAAAAGTAAATTCCAATTGATTTGCAAAATAAAAGGAGCCTATTCATTCATCTTTTATAAAATGGAAACATCAAACATCAATTGTATTCCAACACTGGTTGCAATCAAAATAATAGAATAATTTTTTTGTAACATGGTTACAAGTTACAACTTACAAAACATAAATTCATAAAAGGAACCTATCTATTCTACCTTGTATAATATGTAAACATCAAGTTTGTTCTAGAAAGAGCTATAATCTTAACAACAAAATAGTCTAGATTTGAACATCAATATGTAAACAAGATCAGCCAATATGTAAACAACAAATTATGTAAACAAAATATGTAGACAAAATACGTAAACAACAAATTATGTTCTAGAAAGAGATGTAAACAAATTATGTAAACATCAATCTAATAGCAATATAACACAAACACACACACAGTATACACGAAATCAGTCAGCCGATGGTACGACCAAGCCAAGCCAACAAATTTGAACAAACTACTACTATAGATCTGTATTGAACAACAAAATAAGCTAATGAAACCATAAACTAGGAATTATCCAATAGATTTCGGTATCAAATCACTTACCAGACAATGACGAGCATGGATGGAGAAGAACTGACAATGGAGTGGATCAGTGGGTGGACGACGTCACGGCGGGCGCGAGCGTTGAGCAGATCAACTTAGTAGCAGCGCGCGAGTTCGAACTTCAATTTGGTAATTGATTTGATAGCTGTCGAGCTGCTCAAAAATGAGAACAAAATAATAAAAAATTGAAACGTGAATTGGAAAGTGGAAAGTGGAAACCCTAGCCACTGAGTAGTGAGTCGCGGATGTAATTCTATAAACGAATTCACGAAAGTCAAAACAGTCCTTGATGGAAAATAAAAATACATTTTATACTAAACGGGTTTGGCGGGTCAAAATCGGGTTCACAAGTCAACCCGAAACCCGCTTGTTTATTAAACGAGTTATGATAGGTTGACACGAAATTGACCAACCCGTGTTGACGTGTCACCCAAACCTGCTAAATTTCATATCATCTTCGAGTCATGTTTCGGATCGTGTTGGAAATTGATAGCCCTACTCAAAAAGGGATAGCAGTTTTTTGGACATGCTTTGTTCAAATTAGTGTAATCGATACACGTTCTCCACTTTCTATTGGATTTCTTGAGTAGCACCAGATTAGCTAACCATTTCGGATAGAGTACCTCTTTGATAAAACCATTCTCAAGCAGTCTTTTGATTTCTTTTTTTAAAGCATTGGACCAGATTTTATCAAATCGTCTCTTCTTCTACTGGACTTATGGGTCTATATTCAAGGCGTGACACGTGACGGTTGGATCTATTCCGACCATATCTGAGTGAGTCCAAGCAAATGCGTCTTTGCTAGACTGAAGAAACCGAATTAGCTCTCCTTTGATTTTGCTATCTAGCTCCTTTCCAATTTTAATTACCTTCGTTGTATCTGCCAAATCCAAGCATATTTCTTCAAAATCTTTCGTTGGCTTCATTCTTTCTTGTTCATTTCTACAGTCTAGTTCAGTGTCAGTTTCCTCATCTTCTATTTCATCTTCTATCAAGTTTGCCTCCTTCTTTTTCCTTTACTTTTTGGAGAAGTCAAATTTCCTCAACGCACGTTTAGCCATCTTAATGGACATTGTTTTTGCTTTGGGTGATGAGTTTGAAAATCATCATCTAAAGGCTTTTTAGTACCAGTTCTGATTAATTTGTTTTTCTTCGAATCATAACAGGAAGGATAGTCTTGTTTATATTGCTCAATAGCTGAAAAATGCACCTCACAAGCACTATATTGTTCTCCTCTTATGGTTCCTCACCCTTTTTTGGTCAAGAATTTCACCATTAAGTGCTTTGGCAAAACAAAAGCATCAACTTCATTTAGAGCTGGTCTTCCAAAGAAAGCGTTATAATAAGAAGGTTGGTTCATGATAACAAAGAGAGTTTCAAAGGTTCGGGAACACGGAGAGACTCCCATTTGCACAAGTAGCTTTATTTATCCCACAGGAGTTGGCCCTTTATTGTTGAACCCAAAAATAGGTTCAAAACTCGATTCGAGCTTTTTTTCCAGGATTCCCATCTAGTCAAATGCATGCTTGAAAATTACGTTGACTGCACTTCCGGGGTCCACCGTAATTTTAGTGACCATAGAAAGTCCAATTTGTGCGATTATCATAAGCGGATCATTATGCTGATGGAAAACCCTCCTTGGTCCTTATGGGGTGATGGTCAAATTATGCATTTGAATTTGGAATATTAGGTTCTTGAGTGGTGGTTCTTCTTGAATGGAGAAAATCCCTTCCATTGCTTTCCTAACATGGTAACTTCTAGCTCCTTTCCTGTTTCCAGATAGGTGTGGGCTCCGTAGATAACGTCAATTCCATTGAGAGGTGGAATGAAGTCTGACTAAATATCATCTTCTACCAGATTTGCAGTGTTGTTTGGTGGCCTTTGGCTGCCACTTTCAGAGCGGATAGCTTTCTGACTATCCATAAAGTACTTCTTCAAGTGTCCAGCATGGATCATTTGTTAGATTATGCCCGCCAGTATTCGGCACTCATTTGTTTTATTCCCATTCGATTATGATAAGCGCAGTAATTTCCCGCTCTCCTTGGTTCTGGATCGGTTTTAGCTTTATAAGAAATCAGGCAGTCATCTTTTTCCTTCATTGTAGCATATATAAGGCATTGGCTTATTCAAAGTAACATGGTTAGTATTTGAGCTTTCTTCCCATCTTGGCTTCTTATGGTTGCGGTTATTGTGAATTTTCCCTATTTCCTTACGGCTTAGGCCTTTCTTTCTAGAATGATACATTTCATCCATGCGGATGAAATTAACAGCTTGGAAATGGAAATCTTCCAAGTCTTTACATCCATATATATAGAGTTCCTGCAGAAATAGGGTTTGTTAGATCAGTCCAGAATGTACCGCCACCAGCTTATCTCTATCAATCATATTCTTAGCCTTCAGGGCCTCTGCATTGAACCTCTTAAGATAGTCTCTTGACGGCTCTTATAGTCATTGCTTGATGTTAGCCACTACAATGTAGTCGACGGCAGGATCTTTATAGATACAGAATTATGCTTGGAATTCATAAGAAAACTGCTTCCAAGAATAGATTGTCCTTTCTCGATATTGTCGGTACCATTTGGTTGTTGCTCCTTGAAAAGTGGTTGGAAAAAGCATACAACGCACAGTTCTAGATGCGTTGTATCAGTCCATCTGACTTTCAAAAGCTAGCAAGTGATCAATTGGATGAGTCGTTACGTTATATCTGATGGATGGGATTTTGATGTGAGAAGGAATTTTTGCAGACATGCTCTCATCTATGAAAGGAGCTTCTCGATGATTGTTGTTGACCCTGTCGTTTAGAGTTCTTTTCCCCCCTGAGATTCAGCATATCTTTTGCCATTTTTTCTACCATGTTTCTCAAGTGGGCCTCATCAATATGGTAGTTGCTTTTTTCAGGTTTGTACCCTTTGGAGGTTGATCTTCCAGATTGCTCTTTACATTTTTGCTCTAATCTTCCTTGATAATTTGCTTGAGCTCGCTAGCTACTTCTTTTCTTTTGTGGAATTAGGATAAGTTTGCCTTTACTTCTGTTCTTAAGCAAAGAGGTATCCAAATTCCTTCTTGGAGACTCTGCTTCATCTCCCCCACGAGTCTGGTTTTTTGGAGGATTTTTGTGTAAGTATTCCTTTCAGAAGTTCTTTCAACATTAACACTTGTTGTTCTAAGCTTCTAATTTTGGCTTCAGTACTGGTTGGTTGTGCCAGTGCCGATGGCTGTCCAGGCTCTGCGCTTCCTAAGTTAAAGTTGGGAACCACATTGTCTTCTAATGTTGTTGTCTGTACGACCTCTTTATTTGGAGCATTAAGTCGTTTTGATCTCATTTTCCTGAAATAAAATTTTACTTAATTAGTTTGGAGAGAAACTTAAACAAGATGGACATTCGAGCCCTCGTTCTAGCACCAAAAATGTTAGACCAGAAACTAGTATAACATCCATGATGCCAATCGGGACAAATTAATCCTTTATATATGATGGCCTGATTAAACATGACTCGATCAATGTTAATGTTATGGTGTTATCAAAGACCAATTCGTTACTTGAATTTTAGTGTATGATGGAATCATTAAAGGATGGATTGGTGATGGCAATAGGCCCTTTAGGAGAAATATGTAAAAGTCCCTATGTTTTTTTAGATCATCATGCTTGAGATCCCTTAAGGCCACTTAGAGTTGTCATATTCAAGGGTCCATATGGGCTTTCAAGCATGACATTCCAAAAAGGCCTAAGTGTTGTTATATGTTCAATAGAGGTATAGAAGACAAGTAACAAATTTGTGCAATAGTCGATTAGGCTTGATAATGAGCTGTGTAATTCTTTCTTATGTTCAAAGTCAATGTCCATATAATTATGCATATATGTGCTCGTCATAGTTCAAAGCTTCTCTAAACAGTCTATGTCGAGTTTTGATCTTGATGAGTTCGTATATATGAAAGTCCATATCAATAATGTTCAAAAAAGGCATAGCTGAAGTCAATAGGCATGTCCAAGTCCTTATTCATATAAATCATGAATGATTACAGTCAAGTAGGATTTGTCCCCAATTCAATTTAGGGTTTACAAATTTTGACTTCAAGAATAAAGAGGAGAAAGAGAAATCACCCACATTTGCGCACCCCTAGGTCCATATTTATAGGGGTTGTGCGGCTCCATGCCTTTTATGTTTTTGATAGGCTCGACTTCGACAGTGTCAACCTGGCATTACCTTCGTCGCTGAATGGCATATAGAAGAGGCGGCATCGTCAAGGTGCAATGTCATTATGAAGGTTTATCATTACTTTGAACATCGGCTTTGATAGATCTCGTGAATGTTGATAGCCTTCGGCCTTGATCATCTTGTATATTGAGATTCTCCTGATTGATGGCGTCATCAGTTATGGTGGTGTTAAACAAAACATTGATGAGAAGCGGTGGTGTTGTGAGAGAACAACTTCATATAGTTTGGTAACGAAATTGATGATTCTCGATGTCGATGACCTCCATTGTGATGATTGGCACTTCTCATTGGCTAATGGCAGTGTTGAATTGTAGCGGCATCGATCATTATCCCTCCTTTGTGGATGCCAATGACATTCATCGTTGACATCGCGAAGGTAGATGGTGTCGGTATTCAGCATGGTCTATTAGTGACACTGATTGATGGGCATCTTCATTATAAGTAGCATCCTCCAATGGATGATGAATTGTGACACCAACAAAGCACGGTGGTTGCAGCAGATGGTATAGATATTAGAGCTTCATCGCTTGATATATGGTAGGTAATAAAGAAGTGCAGCATCATTTGGAGGTGACACCAAAGAGGTGCGATATATAAGAGAGGTGGTATGGATGGTATTAATGATGAGCGATGTTGCTTAGTGGCAATGTAGATCGTTTTTCCTTGTTGATGGAATTCGATGTTGATGCACCACGACGTGATGATGCACTGTGTGGGTGAGGGGCGACACCAAAGAGACACGACATTGACTTTATTCATTATTGATCTCATGCAGCTTTATTGATCTTCGACATAGAGCTCAAAGGCACTAATTGCTTTGCGACACTATCACTTATGACACTACTATTGAAATTATATGGATAACAATATCAAAATAAAATTGTAAAACTCCTTTTGTGAATCTTCAACTATAATTATAAAGCTCTTTTTATAAATCTCATTATAAACCTCCTTTTTATAAATTTCTTTCTATTTATAAAACTCCTTTTATACTTAACAAGAAACTTTATTTTCAAAATAGAACCAAATACTTTCTATTGAATGATCATTTCACATATCACTGTAAATTCACAATTGTGATTTATTATCCAGTTCCTCAAAATGGCATCATTTCCCTTTAAAAAAATATTATTTATAAATATATTCTTTTTATCTATAAAATACCATTTATAAAACTATTCATTTAATTATGAAATAAAATTTATAAAATTATTCTTCTAATTATAAAATGTCATTTATAAAACTATTCTTTTAATACAACATTTTATATAAAATGTTTCACAAATATTAATTCCAAAATATTTCTATCTTCGTTTAAAACAGAATCACTTTATTATAAAAGATAAACCCATTTATTTTCCTTAAAAATAAACACTGACTATTATATTAATTTTCATATAAAAATAAACACTTCTCAAAATTCCCATATAAATTAGAAAAGATTATCAAAAGGTTGAAATAAAATAAATAAGTTTAAAAACCATTTCTAATAAAAACGTTAGAGAAAATTCGCAGAATCATACCTAAAAATCATCATCTGAATCAAAACCACCTTTCAAATCAAAATATCAAACCGTAGTATTTCAAAATACTAAAATGAAGCCCAAAGTTACCATAGCACTTAACCAATGTTATTACTACATTTATGACTACAAAGGTTCAGCTTTTAACATATATTAATGTCACATCCAATGTAGCCAAACTATCCAGTTTTGACATTCAACAATTCATACAATAGCTATATAAATGGAATTAAAATCAAGTATATAACTGAAATTAAAAATCATAATGGTGAGAAATCCAGATTTCTCTACAAAATTCCCTATATTTTATTTTAAATATCATTCGCTATTAAAGCGAAAATTCAACCAAACCAAACCAATGAATCATTTAAGCACAAAAAACAATAATTTGTATCTACTATATAACACTATAGTAATCATTCAAAGGTGATATAACTCACCGAATTTCTAACGGATGCTTAAGCATTCGAGTTTAATCTATAATCGAATGACATTCGATTTTAGGTCAAAACTCCACTTGCTCCAAACGTGACGAAATCGGTTCCAGTGCATAGATATCGCTCCAACGAATGCAACGCAAAAGTTCGCGCATCGATTAGATCTCATATGCAAAAGTTATTCAATTTATAAGATTTTGAGATAAAAATATAATTAATTTACACAAATTACTTTTTAAATGTTAATTACCCTCTAACTTTTCTTCCCTCCTTTCCCAACTCAACTACCTACACACAACAATGTGCATCTTTACCGTGTACACACGTCCAAAACCATCGCCTCCATCCACGAAATCGCAAATCACCACCACCGACAAGTCTCTGTTCGCATCCTCTTCCAAATGCACCCACTCACGTCGACTTCGATCCATCTATGCAAAATCCGACATGCTCGTGCTCGAGCACTGCTCAAAAAGTCGCGAATCGCCCGGAACCGCCGCATCTCACCATACAACACCACTCAATGCTACCTGACATGAGAAACTCATAGGAACCAACGCAATCTCCTACCACCACCTATAACTCACTCAAACCAAAACCCTAGTTCACCACTTCTACCACCACAAAGCACTGTCGCAACCAACCATAAGCACGTAAATTCCTAGATCTCTCCTATACGAGTTCAAAGATTCTAACTTTATATTTTTTTTGTTGAGCATATTGGTTGATTTTTATTTTTAAAGTGAAGGGCCATTTCTTGGTTTCGCTGTAAATGAAGAACGAAAAGAGAGGAGGGAAATGGAAAAATAAAAGAGGGGAAAAGGGAATTTTTTTTCCAGCGTTGAAGTTGCTGAATTTATAAACACCAATTACTGTACTTCACTTTCAAGTTAGCCAAAAACTTCAAGCCAAACATCCTGTCAAGCGAATCATCATTAATGCAAGTTGAAAATTTTGAATTTTGATTTGATTTAAAAAGTTTTGAAAAGAACGCTTTTAGGTATTCCACTACATAGAATTTCATTCGCATACGAACCACGAACGACAAAACAAAAATACGATCGTGTACAAAATGCGATACGATCCCAAAACAATAGTAAAATACATCAGTTATCTTATTCTGTAAAATATCAAAAATGCAAACGTTTACTATAAAATACGTCAAATAAAAATTAAATATTTTCCAAACAAAAAAAAATGGAAAAATCCTATAAATTGAAATAAAAATCGAGTCATTTTATTAACAATTTATTTTCTTATTATTTATCACATTCGAATCAAATCTGAATATTTAAATAAATTAAATATCCCCATTCGAAACGTTAAAAATTTCGGGTCGTTACAACTTTGGTCTCAACGGAGTTATTGATATCCTTTCTCGAAACATCTTAATCGAGAATATTTAAAATAATATGTTATTTTATATCGTGATAAGTTTCTCATGATTACAACTTCTTATAATTATTATCAATAACATATCATTTAATAAATTTCTATTTTAATGTAATTATATTTTAATATATTTTAAATTTATTATTTGACCAATTATGTCACTATACAACAAAATATATTATAGAAATCAGATACCTTTATTACAAATAAGGTTGGTCATAGAGTTAGACACATGTAACAAATTGCATAATTACCCTATGGCATATCCCTAATCCTTTCACATATATTCTAAAGTGGTATAGTGTTGATGAAGAAAACGCATGTAAATTATTGTCACTACTGGTACTGCTTAAGGTGACATAAACTATGATTTTACAAAAAAATCTATAAGCGATGAATTCGACCAAACCGTCACACCTACAGCTAAGGTGATGTGTGAACATAAATATTTAAATTGTTCAATATTAATCACTAACCGATTTCACACCTCTGAGTCACACAACCACATTTGTGAATTCTCCAAAATACCACACAACTTAATTAGTTTAAAAAGTATTGTAAATTAATTAAATTGATTAAACTAATTAATATTTAAGAAATATTATTTGTTATTGTATTTGATGCTTTGAGTGCTAATTATTTGGATGTGTATATAAAAGTTATATATATAGATATCGATATACAATATTGATATATATTAAAACATGCTTTAAATGTACTTAATTACTTAACGGGCTTAAAGATGTTTTGGTCCATGCATGGGGCCATATATTGCCAATTGAACATGGGTGGAAATGGTCAAGATATTAAATCTAGAATCAATTGGGACAATTTTAAAGAAAGGAAGGCAAAATGTGATGCAGCGCAACCTGCATTTGTCAAAGGCATAAGTCGTGACCAAGACTTGCGACCTAACATAGAAGTTGTAGGTCGTCTACGACCTAAGGAGCCACGTGAGGAAGAGCTACGACTTAACGGGGAAGGGTTACGACTTAACCAAGTCAGGGAGAAAAGGCTACGACCTAACAAAGAGGCTAGCGAGTTAGCAGTGTGTGAGGATTGGCTGGGAGTTGAAGTGTTAGGTCGCGAGCGACCTAACGTATATTTTAAGTCGGAGCTACGACCTACCAGCCTGAAGGAAAAAGAGATACGACTTAACTTGTTTTTAACTCGTGTACGACTTAACGAGTTGGAACTAAGGTCGCATGAAGAGGATTCAGGTGCTATGTTCTTAAGTCGCAAGGTTTTAAGTCGTACAGACTTAGGTCGCGGAGTTAGGCTTCTTAAGTCGCAAAGTCTCATCTTAAGTCACGAAGCCCTAGATGCCGTTGATATGTCTGCCGAGTAAATCTCTGTCTTTGATTCCCTTAAAGACGTTGATTCCTGATGCCGCTTTTGTTTTAGGTCGCAAACTACGGATGCCATCCATTCTTTAAGTCGCTGAAGTATGAAGACCGTTGATTTCTTTAAGTCGTTGATGCCGCCTGTTTTTAAGTCGCTGAAGCCTGGTGCGTTGATTCTTCTGCGAGTTAATCTATGTCGTTGGTTTGTAAGTCGTTGTATGCTGTACTAAGTCGCTACCGACTTAAGTTGTGTCGCTGAGTTGTTATGTCGTGAAGCTGTGTTGTAAACTGTTATAAGTCGTAGGTCGTCTGGGCTCATAGGTCGTCTGTTGTAAGTCGAAATGGTCTGTCTGTTGTGAATTGTAAGTCGGGTACGACTTATGTTAAGTCGAAGACGTTGTTAAGTCGGAACCGACTTAAGTACTTGTATTTTTTTGAAGTTTTTGCGTGTTGAGTGGTAAAGCTATAAATAGCAAGTGTGAGTCATTTGTAAAGGTTGTTGAATATTGAATAAAATTCTCTTTTGATTGCTTTGTGCTTTCATTCAAATTGGTAGTTGAGTGTAATCTCCTATCTCCTCTTTCGGATAATCGAGTGCGCTCGATTCAACGATTGTAGAAGCCGATTCGCGGAATCAAGTGCGCTTGATCAACGCTTGAAGAATTGAAGATCTTTGAACCCGGTATCGTGCGCGATCAACGAGTTCGAGATAGCTAGAGTTCGGTATCTTCGGATCAACGAATTCGGGCATTTCAGCATTCATCAATCCATCGACTGCTACTTTCAACGATCTACATTGTTTTTGAAATATCCGTTGCGTCAGTTTTGGTATCAGAGCCTGTTCTAGCCAATCATAGCTAGATCGAGACTTGGAGCCTATTCAATTTGAAGTTTAAAGAGAAGCCGAGCTTGAAGTGTTGAGCCGTGGCCGAGAGGAAGAAGTTGTTCGCATTTGTTTGAAGTTGGAAGATCGGATTTGTATTGGAGGCCGAAACTTTGTCCATCGTGTTCATCGCGATTTGCTACAAAGTGGAAGTTTTCGATCCGTTTCATTTTGGATCAAAGTCCGAAAAGTGTTTGAATTTGAAGTGTTGAAGAGTTTGTAAAGTTTTCAAGTATGCCACCAAGGAGAGCCAATCGACATCAAAACGTAGAAGCTTTGTATCGAAGAGAAGAAGCTGATGAGATGGAACAAAGAATCAATGAGAATTTTAGTGAAAAGCTTAACGAAGGAATTGGGCGGTTAGAGAAGATGATGTTAGAGATGAATCAAAATCGGAGAAGGGTTTCACCTGAATCTAATCATGGAGGTAGTAGAGTCTCACCACATTCAAATCGAGACAGAAGTGTTGAAAATGATCAAGGGCGTGGGAGGAACGTGAATGATCGTGAACGGAGGAATGTAGATAGAAGGGATGGTGGTAGACGTGAAGGGAGTAGAGATGTTGGTGGTCAGAATCGACATCGTTATGCATCTGATTTTGAAGAGGAGTATGATGGTGGTAGTATTCAAGGAAGAGGACAAGGAAGAAATTACTCTGAGTATGATCACAAGTGGGAGTCGGGGATGAAGACTGAAATTCCTGAATTCAAGGGTGGTATGCAAGCGGAGGAGTTTCTAGATTGGGTAGCTAACGTTGAAGAAATTTTTGATTTCAAAGAAGTGCCAGAACATCGTAGAGTGAAGTTGGTTGCTACGAGGCTGAGGGGTAGAGCTTTGGCATGGTGGCAGCAAACCAAGCTTACACGTGAACGAATGGGGAAATCAAAAGTTGAATCTTGGGAGAAGATGAAGAAATTGATGAAAGCAACGTTCTTACCTTACAATTATCAATCTTTGATGTATCAACGTTTGCAGAACTTGAGACAAGGGACGAAATCTATGAATGACTATGCTGATGAATTCTATCAACTTATTGCAAGGAATGATATTATGGAAACGGAAGAGCAGCTGACATCTAGATTTATTGGGGGATTGAGAATGCAGATTCAGGATATGTTTAATATGTTCGATCCAAGATCTGTGGCAGAGGCACATCAGAAAGCGTTGGCTTGGGAAAAGCAAGGGAGACGAGGAGGTGGTGTGTTTACTAATTCTAACAATCAAGCGAAGGGTGTTGGTGGAAGTTCTAATGTTTCTAAACCTATCAGTAGACCAGTGGTGAAGGAGGTAGAGAAGGCAAGGGTCAACAATGGTTTCAAATGTTACAATTGTCAGGAATTGGGTCATAAAAGCAGTGAGTGTCCAAAGCCAAAGAAGAGAACCATGATTGCGGAAGTTGAAGATGAGGATGTTGATGGAGATTGTTCTAGTCCAGTTGAGGAGGATGAGCAGGATATTGCGTCAGGAGATGAAGGTTGTAACCTAATGCTGAGGAGATCGTGTTTAACACCGAAGCAGGAAGAAGCTAGTTGGTTGAGGAGTAATATCTTTCAGTCAACATGTACTATTCTGGGGAAGGTGTGTAAGTTTGTGATCGACGCAGGAAGCTGTGACAATATTGTTTCAACCGAAGCTGTGACAAAATTGAAGTTGAAGACAGAGAAACATCCGAATCCATACAAGTTAGCATGGTTGAGAAAAGGAGGAGAAGTGAAAGTGGATAGACGAGTTCGTGTTCCATTCTCTATTGGGAAGAAATACAAAGACGAGATCTGGTGTGATGTAGTAGAGATGGATGTTTGCCACTTATTATTGGGAAGACCATGGCAGTATGATCGAGCAGTACAACATGACGGTCGGACCAATAGTTACTGTAACGACCCGTATTTTTAACACTTTAAAAATACGAATTAAAATGAAAATTTTGGATAAAAATCCGAAGGAAATAAAATTTTGTGTTGTTAAAAGTGAATTACAAGTTAAAATACAAAACTGAATTCTGAAATAACTTATTTGTAAATTAAATATGGATGTTAACTTGTAGTGAATGTAAATAATGGATTGAATTTGATTGTAAACCAAATTGGTTATGATTGTAAACAAAGAATAAATAAAATGGTAGATTTAATAGCGGAATTTTATGTTATTGAAACTAATATAAATAAATGTAACTTAATATTACAGTTGATTGAAATTAGAGAATAACTGAAACTGTGATTTGATAAAGATGTTAACTTGTAATTGAACGTAAGTAAAGATTTAAATTTGATCGTAACAAGTAATTGAAATGAATTGAATTTGATTTTAAACAACAAAATAAATAAAATGTTACATTTAATATTGAAGTTATAATATTGAAATCAACGTAAATGAATGTAATTTAATATTACTGTGAATTTAAATAAGATGATAGCTGAAGAAAATGGAAGTAAATGAATTATAAACTATTGATAATAATGTATAAGTAAATGGTTGATTCAATAATGAAAGTGTAAATCGAAATAAAAGAATTCATTTGGAATTAAATAACTTGAATTTGAATTACAATAAAATTGAACGCTGAATCTAATATAATCTTGTATATTGGATTTATAATGGAAAACTGCATTGTAAAAGATTGTTAATTACTGTGAAATTAAAAATGGGATTTGTGAACAATTAAGATTTGATTTAAAAGTTAATAATTTAAAATTGGGAATTTTATATTGAAATTAGACTGTAGAAATAGCCATTTTTACAACTGTCTCGGATTTCGACGAAACCAGTTTCATCGGATCCGTAACAGTGAATTATTGTAAGGTTTCAATTTTCGTAGCAATCGGACTTGTCGTTTGGTCGTGCGAGCTTGAAACGCGTAGAAATTTAACGTCGTTAATTAAAATAATCGACTTCAAAAAAGCTATCTTCCATATACGATTGAATTAGGCCTTGGGACTAGTTCCATTGCGTCCGGAACGGGGGTAAAACCTTATAAACGCCTGGCGGCACGTCTCGTTTGGAGTTCGGACGATTTTGGACCTAACTTTATAAATACACACTCAAAACCGAGACAGTTTTATCATTTTTCATTTCAGAAACCCTACTTCTATCTCATGGCCGCCACCTATTCAATGGCCAGAATTTGCTCGAACTTCTTTCCTCTTTATCTCTCAATCCGTTCAACGAAATCGAAAAATTCCAAAAGCAAAAGTGTAGATCTCGACGAGCTCTTCAAATCCATACGGTTGATTCGTGCTAATTCGTCACGGATTGGTCCAGATCTGGCTTTGAAGTCGTGCGTATTTTCTTGGTTTGCGTGCAAACGGCGGCGACTGGTGATGCGAAACTTCTGGCGTTGGTGGCTCTCCTGGAGGCGCTCGCATGGGGACATCTTGATCGAACCCCGGCTGCCTCAAGTTGCGTGCGTTTTGTGGTGGTTGTTGCGTTCATGGGTTCGGCTGTGCTAATGCGCGTAAAGAAGAAGAAGAAGGCTAAACGATTAATTAATTGCTAATCATGTTTTAAATTATATCGTTATATTAATTTAAGCGTAACTTTTGCATACGAGGTCCGCTTCGAAGCGAAACATCTGGCGACGTTGGAATCGCGGCGACGAGAGCTACGCTGCAGTTTAGATCCGAAGACATTTGGAGCTCGTTAAAATTTTAGGTTAAATCGAACGTTGTTCGATTTGATTTAAAAATCGAAACTCAAGGTGAGTGTTTATACGCTCACAATTGACTAAAATAATTTTGTTAGTTAAATTTGATATTATGAAGTGATATGAATTTACTTGTCGTTGTTTGATAAAAATTTAAATTGTCATATAGATTGTCATGTGAATTCACCGTTGGAAATTTAAATTGACAGTAGATTGAAATTAGGATTTAATTGAAATCAAATTTCCCGATATTGATAACTATGAAATTGCCGTGAATTGTATTGGCTATTGGATGATTTATTTCGATGGATGCTATTGGTTGATATTTAAATGTTTGGATGTTTATTTGCTTATATATACCCTGTTATACATACATATGACACTGTGATTTGGTTTAAGTAATATATATTCATCCCTGACATTTAATCGAAATAAATAATCACTTGGCCGTAGGTTAGAAAATTATATACGGACACCGGGTTGGTTAAATTAAATGATTTTAAAAGTTGTTTTGAAATTATTTAAATGAATTGATTTTAAGAATAAAAATCCAATTTATGGAAATTGAATTAATTTGAATTGAAGCTCGAGATGTTGGAATTTAAACTTAGTAAATGAAATTGTTTAATTATTCGAAGTTTAGATTTTTTTTAAGAAAATTTTTTTTTGAAATACGGCGAAAATTTTCGAAAGTTGATTTGTTTTAAAAGATTGGACTTTTAATCGAACTATGAATATTTCTAAGAAAATTTATATGAAATGATATTTCAAGTTTGAGTTTGGAATTGAAAATTGATTTGAAATTGAGATTTAATTAATTTGGAATTTAATTGGAATTCAAAGAAATTTGTGGATTGGACTAAATTGAAACTATTGAATTAAATTTGAAGACAAAATTGATTTGAATAGGATTTGAACTGAAATTGATTTGGAATGTAATACTTGAATGAATTCTTGAAATCCGAATGTTAATCTAAGTTTATTGAATTGGAATTGTTCCAGAAATTAAGTAAACTACTTAATACGGATGTTTAATTTGAAGTATATTCTAATTTAAATACGAAATGGTTTTAAAGCGAATCTTATATTCTTATATAAATATATGAACTGTTTGAAATGTGAAATATTTAAAGTTTCGAAATATATTGAAAGTGAAATGGCTTATTTTGTGGTTCAAATATGTATTTGAAGTTGATAATTTGAAATGGTTTATTGAGAAGCTGAATCGAGTTGAAATTGATGATTTGAAATTTGATTAAATTTTAAATTTTGGAATTCGAGTTTATGTGAATCGTTTTGTGAGATTTTGAGGCGAAAAATGATTTTGAAATTCGAAATGAGATTTCGAGGCGAAAAATGATTTTGAAATCGAAATGAGATATTGAGGCGAAAATTGATTTTGAAATCGAAATGAGATATTGAGGCGAAAAATGATTTTGAAATGAAATTGTATATTGAGTAGATATGATGATTTTGAAATGGATTTGATTTTGAAGCGAATATGATATTTTGATATCAATTATGAATCGATTTGAAATGTAAAAGATCCAACCGGTGTGAAAAATATAACGTAGTTATTAAAGAGATCGGGATCGGATATGGACATACTCTCTGTCGATATCGAAAACCACTTTAATAACTATATTTTCGTGGAGTGTTGATCCAGAACGAAGTGGATGGTTTTGGTGAACGTGTTGATTTGAAGAAAGAGAACGATTTTGGATGACCCCTGACATGACTAAAACAGGAGCCGCGCCGGGCCATTGAGGATCGCCATCTCTAGCGGACACACTCCTTCGATACCATGTCTATTACTTTTGTGATTCGATTTGGGTGCACCCCGCGATTTGGGAGTGTTGTTTCGCGGTGTTGGGGTAGTAGCTGCTATGCCCAACATCAGTCTGGATCACGCAACTACTAGTATCCTAGTTGGTATTGCCTCATGTACCTTGTCATACTGATTATCCTATTCGCGACCACTACGTTTTGGTTTGTACCTTGAGTATATGGATTGCCCTCTGGTGACTTCCGGTTTTGGGGAAACTACGGTCTTGTATATGCTCTTGGGAATAAAAATGTGTTAAGGGTGGAATGGGCCATGACTTAACGCTAGTTTGATATTTTACTTTATGATAGACATTATTGTATATAGCGTATTCTATTACATAGTAGATAGTTTAACGGATCCTTAGGAGATGGAAATCCCGAACATCTCTTAAGTTAATGCACGCACGTTAAATACTGGATAGGAGGTGTCTAAAACCCGTAAACATCTCCGACGCCGTCACACTCATATTTACTTTTACGATTTAACTTACATAAGATATTTTAGTCCTGACTCGAGTGTTTTGTTTTTTTCATTACGCTCGGGTCAGCCTGAGCATTTCAGTTTAGGTTGGAGATTATTCTGGAGGACGAAGACGAAGATTTGGTATATTTACTATTACTGTATCCATGCATTGTACTATGTTCCGCTGCATTGTTGTATTACTCTGAATGTATGTAACTCTGATTATTGTTGTATAATAATATTTCAATGTTTTATTTAACAGCTTCATGAACTGTTATTTTATTATTATACTTTATCCTTCCGCTGCAAGATTCTGAGTTTGTTTCTATTCTTTCCTTTCTTTTCTTATTTAACCCCAATAACTATCTGCCTTTTTGAACGGTTCGAGTTGGACAGGTGTGGATTATTGTCGACTTGAACGGTCAAAAATGGCGGGTTGTTACACTTACAGTTTTATGTTTGAAGGCACGAAAATTATCCTAGTTCCAAAGAAGAGACCACAAGGAGAAAGTAAATCAGAAGAAATTGAAGAGCTGAAAACTTTATTATCTTTGAAGGAGTTTGTTAAGGAGGTTGAGAAAGAGCCTGAAGTATTTTTATTGATTGGGCGTGAGAGCAAGGAAGAGGTTGAGATTCCAGAAGAAGTTAAATCAGTTTTGAAAGAATTTGACGATGTATTCCCAGATGAGTTACCAAAGGAGTTACCGCCTTTGAGAGACATACAACATCAAATCGATCTTGTTCCGGGAGCAGTTTTACCACACAGACCACATTATCGAATGAGTCCGAAGGAACATGAAGAGTTGCGGAGGCAGGTAGAGGAATTGCTTGAACAGGGGCGTGTGCAGGAGAGTTTAAGTCCTTGTGTTGTACCAGCTTTATTGGTACCCAAAAAGGATGGAACGTGGAGGATGTGCACAGATAGTAGAGCATTGAATAAGATCACAGTTAGATACAGATTTCCAATGCCGAGGCTTGATGATTTATTGGATCAGATCAGTGGGTCCGTAATCTTTTCTAAGATTGACTTGAAGAGCGGTTATCATCAGATTCGCATTAGACCAGGGGACGAATGGAAGACAGCATTCAAGACGAGGGAAGGCTTGTATGAATGGCTGGTAATGCCGTTTGGTCTATCGAATGCACCGAGTACATTCATGAGGGTGATGAACCAAATTTTCAGGCCATACATTGGAAAATTTGTGGTGGTTTACTTCGATGACATTCTAATTTACAGTGCTAGTACAGAAGAGCATGTTCAGCATTTGAAGAAAGTGTTAATTATTCTTCGAGAAGAACAATTCTATGCGGCTACGAAGAAATGTGTTTTTATGGCGAGGAGTGTTTTGTTTTTGGGGTATGTTGTATCAGAGGAAGGAATACAGGTTGACCAGAGTAAAATCGAAGCTATCAGAGATTGGCCACAACCCAAGACGATAACGGAAGTTCGTAGTTTTCACGGGTTGGCTTCATTTTATCGAAGATTTATTCCACACTTTAGTAGTGTGATGGCACCTGTTACAGATTGTATGAAAGGCAAACAGTTTTCATGGTCAGAAGAAGCAGGGGATGCTTTTGGGAAGATCAAGGAGTTGCTGACGACTGCACCAATTCTAGTATTACCAGATTTTCAGTTATTGTTTGAGCTACACACTGATGCGTCAAAGGTTGGTATTGGAGGAGTGTTAAGTCAAAGGGGTCGTCCTATTGCCTACTTCAGTGAGAAGTTGTCAGGAGCGAAGATGCGATACAGTACATATGATGTGGAGTTTTATGCTGTTGTGCAAGCTATTAAACACTGGAGACATTATCTATTTCAGAAAGAGTTTGTTCTGTACACTGATCATGAAGCATTAAAGCATTTGCAAGGGCAGGACAAGATTTCAGCAAGACATGCATCGTGGATTGCATATCTACAACAGTTTACTTTCGTTGTGAAGCACAAATCAGGGGTGACGAATCGAGTGGCTGATGCTTTGAGCAGGAGGAATCATTTGTTGACAACAATGAAGGTTGAAGTGACTGGGTTTGAATTATTGCCGGAGCAGATTGCAGAAGACTCTTATTTTAAGAAATTTGTTGAAAGATACAATGAAGGGAAGACTGATGAGTTTATGATGGTTGATGGTTTTCTTTTTAAAGGAAATCGATTGTGCATACCGGAGGGTAGTTTGAGAATGAAGATTATCAAGGAGTTACACGACGAGGGACATGTTGGGAGAGATCATACTTTACAGTTGATTTCACAGTCTTATTTTTGGCCATCAATGAGGAAGGAGGTGGAAAGGTTTGTGGAGCGTTGTCATATTTGTCAGGTTTCGAAAGGAACTGCGACTAATGCTGGTTTATATATGCCGTTACCCGTGCCTGTAAAACCATGGGTGGATATCAGTATGGACTTTGTGTTGGGGTTGCCGAGAACGCAGCGTGGTAATGATTCCATTTATGTGGTGGTTGACAGATTTTCGAAAATGGCACATTTTATTGCTTGTAAGAAGACGACGGATGCTGTTCATGTTGCTCAGTTGTTTTTCAGGGAGATCTATCGACTTCATGGATTGCCAGAATCTATTGTGTCGGATAGAGATACTCGATTTCTGAGTCATTTTTGGTTGAGTTTGTGGAAAATGGTCGGAACGAAGTTGAAGTTTAGTAGTGCCTATCATCCGCAAACTGATGGACAAACAGAGGTGGTTAATAGATCATTGGGAAATTTGTTGAGGTGTCTTGTTCAAGACAATCTGAAGAGTTGGGATGTGAAGTTATGCCAGGCAGAGTTTGCCCATAATCATGCTGTGAATCGAAGTACTAGGTTCAGTCCATTTCAGATAGTATATTCAAGTTTACCGAAGGGGCCGTTGGATCTAACGGTAATGCCACAATCAAAGAAGACAGTTAAGAAAGCTGCTGATTTTGTTGAAGGGCTGACAGAGTGTCATAAAATCGTTCAAGAACGACTAGAGAAAGCAAGTGAGAAGTATAAACAATCTGCAGATTTGAAACGACGAAATGTTGAGTTTAATGAAGGAGATATGGTTTATGCAGTATTAACAAAAGATCGTTTTCCAGTAGGCGCTTATAACAAGTTGAAAGCCAGGAAAATTGGTCCGGTGGAAGTTGTGAAGCGAATCAATGAAAATGCTTATAAATTGAAGCTGCCAAATGATGTGTACACATCGGACGTATTCAACGTTAAGCATATCATACCATATCATGGAGAAGAGTTTGTTGTGGATGAAGAATTTACAAATTCGAGGTCGAATTTTTCTCAACCTGGGGAGGATGATGCAGCGCAACCTGCATTTGTCAAAGGCATAAGTCGTGACCAAGACTTGCGACCTAACATAGAAGTTGTAGGTCGTCTACGACCTAAGGAGCCACGTGAGGAAGAGCTACGACTTAACAGGGGAGGGTTACGACTTAACCAAGTCAGGGAGAAAAGGCTACGACCTAACAAAGAGGCTAGCGAGTTAGCAGTGTGTGAGGATTGGCTGGGAGTTGAAGTGTTAGGTCGCGAGCGACCTAACGTATATTTTAAGTCGGAGCTACGACCTACCAACCTGAAGGAAAAAGAGATACGACTTAACTTGTTTTTAACTCGTGTACGACTTAACGAGTTGGAACTAAGGTCGCATGAAGAGGATTCAGGTGCTATGTTCTTAAGTCGCAAGGTTTTAAGTCGTACAGACTTAGGTCGCGGAGTTAGGCTTCTTAAGTCGCAAAGTCTCATCTTAAGTCGCGAAGCCCTAGATGCCGTTGATATGTCTGCCGAGTTAATCTCTGTCTTTGATTCCCTTAAAGACGTTGATTCCTGATGCCGCTTTTGTTTTAGGTCGCAAACTACGGATGTCGTCCATTCTTTAAGTCGCTGAAGTATGAAGACCGTTGATTTCTTTAAGTCGTTGATGCCGCCTGTTTTTAAGTCGCTGAAGCCTGGTGCGTTGATTCTTCTGCGAGTTAATCTATATCGTTGGTTTGTAAGTCGTTGTATGCTGTACTAAGTCGCTACCGACTTAAGTTGTGTCGCTGAGTTGTTATGTCGTGAAGCTGTGTTGTAAACTGTTATAAGTCGTAGGTCGTCTGGGCTCGTAGGTCGTCTGTTGTAAGTCGAAATGGTCTGTCTGTTGTGAATTGTAAGTCGGGTACGACTTATGTTAAGTCGGAGACGTTGTTAAGTCGGAACCGACTTAAGTACTTGTATTTTTTTGAAGTTTTTGCGTGTTGAGTGGTAAAGCTATAAATAGCAAGTGTGAGTCATTTGTAAAGGTTGTTGAATATTGAATAAAATTCTCTTTTGATTGCTTTGTGCTTTCATTCAAATTGGTAGTTGAGTGTAATCTCCTATCTCCTCTTTCGGATAATCGAGTGCGCTCGATTCAATGATTGTAGAAGCCGATTCGCGGAATCAAGTGTGCTTGATCAACGCTTGAAGAATTGAAGATCTTTGAACCCGGTATCGTGTGCGATCAACGAGTTCGAGATAGCTAGAGTTCGGTATCTTCGGATCAACGAATTCGGGCATTTCAGCATTCATCAATCCATCGACTGCTACTTTCAACGATCTACATTGTTTTTGAAATATCCGCTGCGTCAAAATGTCTCTTTTATCTCCATAAACATTAAACCTTCAACGTTGATTTTTTTTAATTCTAGCCTCTTCCTTCGCCATTCATGGCCAACCACTCCATTATAGGAGTTAATTCACAAATCAAGGTGTCACGAAGGGCTAGATCTACAAAGGTGTATTCATATTTATTATATACATTCATATATGCTCACACCCGATCCTAATTGATGTATGCAACATATATTTAAATTTCCATGATATGTAATTGAAATTTATTTTGTTATATATGTTGTTTATAAATAGAAATCAACCAAACACCACAATAAAATTTGATCTATTTATTTTGATCATATGTGTGTATGTGTGTGCGCACGCACATGCACGTGTGTGTGTATTATGTGTATCAATCCTTTTACAAAATGGATTATATGTAATATTAAATTATATATGTATACACACTGTATAATTATTTATTTTTAGCTATAATCAAATATTTATATTTATGTATATCTAAAATTGATTTAATTAGGAGTTTGTAAAAATGAAGGTGGAAGGTCTTTTCCATTTTCTCTGTAAATATCAGACCTTTCACATTCTTTACATCTTCTTTCTTCTTTATTTTTAGCTACATATATATAAATTCCAATGAATTATTTCAATTTTATTTATGTATTTTACATAAAGTTAATTTTATAATTACATGGCAATATTTACATATATATCATACATATGTATGTATGTCTAATATATATATAGTACTATTAATTTGTGTATACAAACCATATACGTATATTATAGTATTTTTAAAAGGTATGTATATATTTAAACATTTATATTCCTGATATGCACATGAATTTATCATATATATATTATATAGATAAGTATAATATGTGTATATATATGTAATAGATATAAATCCAAGTATCTTGTTTATAGTTATACACAAACTTCTATGCCATTATGCTACCATGTCATACATATGTATTCCTTTGCAATTTACACCCAATATGTCAATGTGAACTTATTTTCATACCCAAAGGCGATAAAACAAAACTCCTAATTAATTACACACTTTTCACATTTATGATCTATTACTTTATACCTCATAAGTAACAATATGACCTTTAACCGGGTCCTCTCGGATTCCCTATCTCAATAAAGTATATGATTGGTTCGACGAAGCTCTCGAGATTCAAGCTATTGCAGATGATATAACTGGTAAATATGTTCCTCCTCGTGTTAACATATTTTATCGTCTAGGAGCAACTATGCTTAATTGTTTTTTAGTACTATTAGCTACGGGTTACCTAAGTGATAGAACACGAAACACCTAATTATCTCACTCACACACACACACAAATATATGTGTGTGTGTGTGTATCACACTTATTGGTTTTCAGCCACCATCATGAAGAAGGAAAGGAGATTTATAGAAGTAGATAGATCTGAAGGAGAGAGAATGTTATGTGCTTGTTTATTAAAGTAAAGTTTTCGTATGTTACTTTTATAAGTGGCTACTTGGGTTGATTAGTTTTTTAAGTTTGAAATGCCTTAATAAAAATTTACCAACTTTAGAAAAAACAAAAAAAGCTATATATATATAACACTTATAACATATTTTGGGTGAGATGTGTATTTTATATTATCAGTATATATAAATAAATAAATATATATATATAAATTAAAAAACAAATATAAAATAAACTTAATTAATATGATTAATTATATCAACATAAAAATTAAAAATAAAATATAATTGTATTTTAACACATATATATTGAATCTAATGCTAATTAATATATTTCATAGGTCCATTAAGATCAAAATAGAGAAAAAATTGAACTTGCCTATGTATCCCGTCGTCAAATGGAACTGTTCCAACAAACACCACATTAACTTGGGCCACGTCACAATCACTACCCAAGTGTTATAAGATTTTACTATTTTGAGATCCACATCCTTAGCCGGTTTGGTTTTTAAAGGTTTGGTTATGACAGAACATAATCATTCATAAGTTAGTGCAATCTTTATTGCTCTTAGCCAGTCAGTGTAATTAGGTTCGATGAACTTGTCATTTTCATAAAACAATCTTAGGTTAGTCATTTTTCTACATATTTATTTCAAATAGATTATTATAGGTTCATATAACATGTGTTATTATAATATTAGAATGATTAAATGCAATCATTTCATTTTTTAATAAGGCTCTTACTAGACTTTTATATTTCTCGAAACCGTAAGAGAAATATATTAACAGTTCGATTTCTCTAGCGAGTGTCAGCACTCACTTGCTTTGGGATTTTTGACCTTAAGTTTGTTTAATAAATATTAGTCCCGCAAGCGATAGATAACTCTTTCTTGGTTGTATTATATAACTCCAAACTATGCTCTTTACCTAAATCTAATCTTGGCCTTAAGTTTGTGCAACAAATCAAAAGAGATTATTCAATCATACCTATCATTTCTCGATGGTCTAAGTATAGACGTTTATACCTTGAGTTAGCATAATAAATAGAAGCATTTATCTTACCTCGTCTAGCAATATAATAATAGTACCACACACAGCAGCCCTGACTTGAGTTTGCTTAACAACTAGTGTCTATACAAGTAATCTATTAATATGTAAATGATAGACGACAATTATATATTAAAAATTTATAATCTTTGATATTTTTAAAGTAATGTCAATTGTATTTCTTATGAAACACCCTCGTGATACAACTGTCAATTACATCCAGTATCGCGACGTACATAGCATACATATGTATTTATTCCAAAAATATATTTTTAGATTCATTTTAGTTCCACCTATATTTTATTTGTACATATAACTATATAATTTTAATCTATTGATAACATTTATAGTTAAATTAACTTATATAATATGTATAAATGTGTCTTTTCAATTAAAACATTTTAACTCTTAATTTAATTAACTAATTTAACTAAAAATAATTTAAAATTTCATATATTTTATTTTATTCATCTTAAACTATTTATGAATAATATTAACTACAACCTTTATAGTTATATATATATATATATATATTGATATTTATATTTGTATATATCTATATTTTTTAATTAGTTAACTATTCAACTATTTATTTATTGATTTAATTATTTATTAATTAAATATACAATAAATTTTGAAAATTTTATTTTATTTATCTTAACCAATTTAAGAAAAATATTTAATTATAACCATTATAGTTATATATTTACCAATATATAAACATATTTATTAATTAACTTTTAAATAATTGTTTATTAAATTAATCATTTTAATTAAATAACTTTAATAAAATTTTGTAAATTTTTTAAATCAATTTCTCAAAACAATATTGAAAAATTAAAACATTTTTAATTTATTTTAACCATTTATAAAATCATTTCATATTTTAAACTTAATATTTAAATTTAGAATATATTTTAAAATTTCAAATCTTAAATTTGAAATTAGCCTAAGGTCCAGGTAAATCAGGGTCTTGCATTTGGGCTAATCTTTTGGACTTACTTCATACATTGGGCCAACGAGGGTCAGGGAGGGGGAATACATTTTATCCAACCCCAAGCCTAGACACTCCTCTTTTAGACACCCATTGGGCTTTGATGTCGTCGTTGTTTCTAACTTTCTTACCAATGAGTATAAAGGTAAGTTTCAAATTTGTTCCTCTATTTGGATTTTAATGTGCCTATATATTAGATCTGATCAACATTTTAAAATAATATCTAATTTTATTTTGATTTTTTATTTTTTATTATATATGCTATATATTTTTGAATATAATATATATATATATATATATTCCTAAATTAAACATGACGGTGTGATAAATATAAGCATGTGTATACACAACACATATACATATTCAGATCTATATCGATTGTGTGTGTGTGTGTTTATATATGTATGTATGTATGTATATGTATATGTATATGATAATTCATATACATATCAAGGAAATATATATGCCTAATTATATATGTATGTTTAAATAAATTAAGACACACACACACGAATATATATATATATGGTTTGTATACATATTATATATATATTATGCCATATAGTTTTAAAATTATGTTTATACATATACAATAATTCTAAAGTTATTTATAAAATTAAAATTTTATAATCATTTAATTGACTAAGAAAAATATTGAAAATATCTTAATTTAAATCAAATTGATTTGGTCAAAATATCCTTCATTTTAAATAAATTTGATTATTTTAAATTATAAATACACACACTTTCTAAATTTGAAATGTTTAATATATTTTTTGTTTATTATTATTCAAAACCATTAATATTATAACATATTACCAATCATTTATTTTTGCCTAAAATTATATAAATAAAATATAACAATAATTTCATATAATAAATTGATTTATAAAATAATATACACACACACACATACATATATTCTTGGCCAAGAATTGTTTTACTTTTATAAAAGGATATTTTCTTTTAAACCTTTTTATAAAATCATAAAAGTAATTTTAGATATATGTATCCCGATATCTATAATAACTAATTAATGTTGAACATATATTTATTTATATATATTGATTTAACTTGAAAATTCATAAAATAATTTTTTTTTAAATTGGGACTTAGATGTTAGTACATATTAGTACTACAAGTCTCAGGTAGTATACAACATACTATATGTCAATAAATGTTTGAATCACACTATACAAGTTTCAAACCTATGACCTCTCGCAATAAAGCCGAAGTGGCTAACCACTGGGACAGTGGTACTAGTCCATAAATAAATTTATACAAAATAATTTATTTTATGGCCAACATATGTGATGTCATTTTTTAAATTTTCAATTTGAATTTTATTTTATGATATAAAAAATATAAATAATTTTCCAAATTGAATTATATATTTATATGGTGATGATATATATGTATATATGTATGTATGTATGTATTTGTTGTATGTATACGTGTATGTATATGTTTGTGTGTGCCTAAGTGTCAAGGTTGAACATGTGTATGTGAATTCATAAAATAAATCTATACCTTAGCATATTCCGTCGTCTGTAACATGCTAATCTGCGAATTAACTCATAGAATCTTCGATTCATTGCTCAAACAAGCAACTGGATGAGTGCAACCACTTTTGGAAATTGTATTTGGATGTTTAGAAGATAGGGGCCGACCTAAGGAGGTAACGACATCAGTTGGAAGGATGAAGGCTATGGGATGAAGTATCAAATCAAAAATGGGTCAGTGTGCATTGGTATTTATAGAGGAAGTAAAGGAAGAAATATCTTCCACCATTTACTCAATCTTCGCATATCAATTCAAACCAAATCATGCCACTTGCTCCTTACCCTATGGCCAGACATACCATGACAGGTCAGAAAATAACTTCAACTCATTTAGCAATTATTTATATTTAAAGCTGTTAGTCCATAGGATAGTGGTTTTGATGACAACAACTATAGAAGTGTTATAAAATATATATGTGCAGGAAATCTATATGCAGGTATCAACAGAAGAAGACTGTACAGTAAAAAAAACAAAATTGATGAAGACAAAGATCAAGAGTTCAAGATTGAAGACTCATGAGATTCAAGATATTCAAGAGTTCAAGACAAATAATATAGTTAGGTTAGATATTTGTTAAAACTCCTTGAAAGCACTATCATTCTTTTTTATCCAATTTACTCGTGGAATGGAATCCACTTCGTTCTTGTTAAAGGGATGGAACCCTAGTGAGATGGAACTCACGAAATATCTAGTGGAACGGATAGTAGCCCTATTTTGTTATCCACTAATTTTGATTCAAAATGATTTTCAAAATTATCTCTTGTTTTATAAAATGATTTTCAAATATTCCTTTTCAAAAGAAAAACCTTCGTTCACATTTCCAAAAATGTTTTAGCCTCAAAATCATATTTATCATTTTGTTATATTTTGATTTCAAAATTGTCCTTGATATTTTAGCCTCAAAATCTATTTTAATATTATATTTACTTTAGTTTATTTACTTTGATTTTAAATATATTTTAGTATATATACATATATACATTCATAAGTATTTCTACTTCTAAAATACCTTCTACAAATACATATAGTCCATTTGAATAAAGTTGCATATGTTTTAAATCATCATTTTCAAAGTAAAGCAAATCATCACTTTTTACTAGACCATGTCGACATCCTATTTACTTGTCATGTCGACATGCTTCCCGTTACAGCAAAGGTTGTTTTCAAAAGAAGTGTCTATTCGTTTAAACCTCTTCGAATGGACACATCCATTCATTCTCTATAAATAGAGACTGTTATGGACGTTTTCCAGTAACTACTTTCTTTATTTTCTCTCCTCTTTACTCTCTTATCTTATTTTCTAATCATCCTATCCATATTCTGCCGAAATCTTAAGTGAATTAAACCAGAATATCTCTAGTTTGATTCTCTGCCACTCTCTCCAAAGAATCTCAGTGCTTATCAGAGTTATAGATACATTTGTACTCAAAGAAACTTGTGTGGGGTTATAAAGGTGTGATCGTGTCCTTGGAAATCGATCGGGTGAACTTGTGTCCTGTGAATCAAGTGGTTCTACCCAGAGACCTGAGAATCTGGAGGGTGTACCTCGTTGCCTTGGAATCGAGGGATTGTAATCTAGATTATTATTGAATAGAAAGCCGTACGGGTTGTGCGGGACTGGATGTAGGGTAACACCGAACCAGTATAAAATTCCTGGTGTGTTCTTTCCTTTACTTGCTTTTTATTTATATTTGCATTTGTTTGTGATTCTGTGATTTGATCTGTGATTGTGTATTTGCATTAAGTTAGTTAATTCAATTTAAATCAAAGAAGTTTTAAAGAAATTCTTAAAACACTATTCACCCCCCCTCTAGTGTTAAATAGCCTTAAGATCATCTTCCGCGTCCCTTTCATTTGGTATCAGAGCAAGGTTTTCAAAAGTTTCATAATCTGAATTTTGAAAATTTTTAAAGTGGCAATTTTTTTTTAAAAAAATTATTAACACTGTTTTCATATGAATATGTCACAGAATCATCATGATATTGTTGTTTAAAATTATATTTAGTTATTTTGAAAAGTCACTTGATTCTTTAAATAGTTATCTTGTTTTGCAGGAGAAGAGTTATGTACAAATGGATATATAATGGAAATTGACAATGAATTGGGTACCAGATCAATTCAAAACTTTGGGTTCTTATCTACAACTTGATTTGATACTATACTTCTCTCCATATGATTTGCAATGTCGCTGGTTTCGTGTGAATCCGTCAAGAAAATGACCAAGTTATGGTTAAATGAAGTTTTGGTGAACAAAGAGAAAAAGAAGGCAAAACTGCCAAAGGTATTCTTCAAAATGCATCCAGAGATTTGAGTATTTTGTTCCCACTCCATTTCAGATTGTAGTTCTTGTTCTCGCGGTCGTTTTGATGGATGGATCATCAAATTCCGATCAAAATTGAGTGAGATATGACAGTTTGAAGTTGGCTATCCAAAATTGAAAAACTATGTACGGGATCTTCTACATTTCTTCTACTGCTCGGCTTGTTGCATCACAATACCATCCAAATTCGACACCAAACTATTACTAGATCGTAGCCCTTGCCTTCCTCTTCGACTTGCCGCTGGTTTCATCCAATTCCGTTAAGAAACGAAGGAGATATGCCTTCTAGAAGTTTGATAGTATATAGAAAACGGGAAGAAGATGAAGAGGAGAAATTTTTATGAAAAGTGGTGACCGTTGGGCCTATTTATAGTGGTTGAAGTGTCCATTCATTCAAAATTAGAATTCAAAGTTTTGGCGCCAAGTTGGTCAATTTACTAAATCATCTGTATCTTTCTCATATGGTCTTCAAATTCAGCAAATGAATATACTACGCTGATCAGAAAAACGAGCCCATCGCAATAGAACATATCTCGTCGTCAAATTCAGAAAGATATAAATGTGTGGTTCACAACAATGGAGGAACAACAAAGTTAGAAAGATGGAATGCAAAAATTGGTACGCTTTACTATTATTTCATCTTTATTGTTGCATTTAGAAATATATATCTATGCATTTAGTTAGGTATAGAAATTTATCTCTTTTATAAGTTTTGATATTTTGATCCATATATCGACACACCATAGTATAAATATCATTATACAAGTCTAAATTTTTTTTTAAAAAAATCTTTTAAAATGTGTTTTCTTTCAAATAAAATCTACAACTAATTTATTACAACTATACTAAGTAGAAAAGCATACATTCATTCATGATTTCAACTTTTCTAATGTTATTTTTACTTCTCATACTCTATTTCTTTTAAGACACTAATTTTATATTTTTAAGAAATTAGTAGAATGAATTTAGAATGTTAAAATAAGGCTCTATTTATATATTTCTTCAATTAATAAGATTGCACCACATCACATGACCGGAATTTTAGATAGCATTTCTAAAATGCTTCTTTTCTTCTGTAATGTTTTGTAAGCACTGCAAATTCATTTTTATAGCATTTTTGTGCTTTGAAACGCTGTAGAGTTTCAGAAACTTTACACAGCATTTGGTAAAAGCTACAGTTTCTATTTTATAATGTTTTGAATATATTTCATTGCAAAAACCTTTTATAGCATTTTGTAAATGCTGTCTTTTCTGTTTGAAATTTTAAATTATAAAAAAATATGATATTTAAACTAAGTATTTTTCTCTATTCTTTTTAGAGTTATTTTCTAACTTATATTAGAATATTTAAAATTAATGTTTAGATATTCTTTAGTAATTAATTAATTAAAATTTAAATGAAAGAGGCCTTAATATAACACATGTTTATTTTAGTTTTTTAATCTTTGTTATTTTTAATATTTCATTATGATACTTTAAAAAAAAAAGTTTAAACATGTTTCTAAATATTTTAGTCAATAGAAATTTAATATAAAGGTTTTAATTAGTAAGTTAAGAACATGGAAGTTTGGATTATAGTAATTAAAATAATTATAATTAAATAAGTAGGCTATTAATCTTTATAAAAACCATATTTGATCATATATAGTATAAGTCCTTATTCCTTAGCATTTAATTTTGATATTAAGTTTGGTTACTACCTTTCACGATTATGTTACAGTTTTAATACCATTTATTACCTTTAAACTATTGTCTTTACAACTATTTCAGTCACATTCATTAGTTTCCTTAACTTAGGTTTAGTAATTGGTGTGTTTTACCTTTGTTTGGTTGAAGTGTTTTATAATAAATAGGTTGATATATGTATACATACATAGACATACACACACACACACACACACACATATATATATATGCTTGTCAATTAGATATTACTTATCACTCATGTTTATCTTATAATCTGAATGTCACTTACCGTAGTATATATATCATCATATCATTCTGCATATTATTATTATTATTTTTTCTTCATTATCATTTTGTTTCATATTACATATCATTATGCATCCTATTTCATATCACATTTCATTGCATATTACATCATAAATTACAATGCATGAAATATCATAATCATTTGCATCACAAGTTACACTTCATTCTGCATATCATCTCATGCTACATTGCATATGTCATACATTTCATACTGCATTACAAACTACATATTGCATACATGTATACATAACGAGTGTATTTTATTTAGGAGGAGTTTGTAGTATTGTCATATAATATAGGATTATTAGTTTTTGATGTTTTGATTGACTTGATTGACTTGATTGACTTGATTGACTTGTTGGACTTGATTGACTTGTTTGACTTGATTGATTTGTTTGACTTGTCTGACATGATTGGTTTTGATGAGTGTGTTGAAATATACTTAATAAATAATTTATGTTCTTATATTTGATTTCTAACTATTATAAGCATTATCATAGATTCTTAGTTAGGATAGATAGTAATTTAGGATTAAGTTCTAGTTTTTAGAGTTAAGTGTTGATTATTTATGATAACACTATCATTATAATCACATGTTATATAGTATTAGTTTTAGGGAGAGTTATTAGTTTTAGGGGGAGTTCTTAGTTTCAAGGGGAGTTATATAGAATTATAGTATTATAATTATGGAGTTAGTGTCATTTTTTTGTTGATGACAAAGGGGGAGAAGTATAAAATAGGTTAGTTAGGCATAGATTAAGGGGAGTTATTAGATTTAGGGGGAGTTATAAGGAGAATATAAATATTTTATAAACAAAGGTTGTCGTCATCAAAAAGGGGGAGAATGTTAGTCCATAGGATAGTGGTTTTGATGACAACAACTATAGAAGTGTTATAAAATATATATGTGCAGGAAATCTATATGCAGGTATCAACAGAAGAAGACTGTACAGTAAAGAAAACAAAATTGATGAAGACAAAGATCAAGAGTTCAAGATTGAAGACTCATGAGATTCAAGATATTCAAGAGTTCAAGACAAATAATATAGTTAGGTTAGATATTTGTTAAAACTCCTTGAAAGCACTATCATTCTTTTTTATCCAATTTACTCGTGGAATGGAATCCACTTCGTTCTTGTTAAAGGGATGGAACCCTAGTGAGATGGAACTCACGAAATATCTAGTGGAACGGATAGTAGCCCTATTTTGTTATCCACTAATTTTGATTCAAAATGATTTTCAAAATTATCTCTTGTTTTATAAAATGATTTTCAAATATTCCTTTTCAAAAGAAAACCTTCGTTCACATTTCCAAAAATGTTTTAGCCTCAAAATCATATTTATCATTTTGTTATATTTTGATTTCAAAATTGTCCTTGATATTTTAGCCTCAAAATCTATTTTAATATTATATTTACTTTAGTTTATTTACTTTGATTTTAAATATATTTTAGTATATATACATATATACATTCATAAGTATTTCTACTTCTAAAATACCTTCTACAAATACATAAAGTCCATTTGAATAAAGTTGCATATGTTTTAAATCATCATTTTCAAAGTAAAGCAAATCGTCACTTTTTACTAGACCATGTCGACATCCTATTTACTTGTCATGTCGACATGCTTCCCGTTACAGCAAAGGTTGTTTTCAAAAGAAGTGTCTATTCGTTTAAACCTCTTCGAATGGACACATCCATTCATTCTCTATAAATAGAGACTGTTATGGACGTTTTCCAGTAACTACTTTCTTTATTTTCTCTCCTCTTTACTCTCTTATCTTATTTTCTAATCATCCTATCCATATTCTGCCGAAATCTTAAGTGAATTAAACCAGAATATCTCTAGTTTGATTCTCTGCCACTCTCTCCAAAGAATCTCAGTGCTTATCAGAGTTATAGATACATTTGTACTCAAAGAAACTTGTGTGGGGTTATAAAGGTGTGATCGTGTCCTTGGAAATCGATCGGGTGAACTTGTGTCCTGTGAATCAAGTGGTTCTACCCAGAGACCTGAGAATCTGGAGGGTGTACCTCGTTGCCTTGGAATCGAGGGATTGTAATCTAGATTATTATTGAATAGAAATCCGTACGGGTTGTGCGGGACTGGATGTAGGGTAACACCGAACCAGTATAAAATTCCTGGTGTGTTCTTTCCTTTACTTGCTTTTTATTTATATTTGCATTTGTTTGTGATTCTGTGATTTGATCTGTGATTGTGTATTTGCATTAAGTTAGTTAATTCAATTTAAATCAAAGAAGTTTTAAAGAAATTCTTAAAACACTATTCACCCCCCCTCTAGTGTTAAATAGCCTTAAGATCATCTTCCGCGTCCCTTTCAAAAGCATATTTAAATATATACACACACATAAATATGTGTATATATATGTGTATGTCGATACGTGTACATATAACTTTTATATATACATCCAAACATATTAATGACACCTAGAAATTTTCTATAAGCCACCCATTCACTAAAAACATCTCAAACATCAAATACATTAATAATTAATATTTATTAAACATTAATTAATTTATAACACTTTATAAACAACTTAATCATGCGGTAGTTCAAAGTATTCATAGATGCGGTTATGTGACTCATACATGTGAATTTAGTCAACGATTAATATTGAACAACTTAGATATTAGCATTCACATGTCATCTTAATTGATGGTGTGACACTTTAGCTGAATTTATTGTTTACCAAACTTTTCGGTAAAATCAAATTTTAGATCACCTTAAGTGGTACCGTTAAGTAATGATATAATATACATATGTTCTCTTCGTCATCATTATATCACTTTGAGATATATTGAGTTTCATATCAGTCAAAACTCTAGTAATATCAATATTCATTTGTTGGTTCATTTACAAAGCCTTTAGTTCAATAATAACATTTATTATTAACTACTCTACTCCAGCTTGGGATGTTGAATTTGAGTTGACTATAGTTGATAGTGATACTAACATCATACAGCCGAGGAGATGGATTCTCTATTGAAAAGTGCATCACTTTCTATGATTCAACTCAGACCGCACACGTGTTGAAGTTCTATAATATTCTCAAGCTGCGAGAACTTTATAACATCGTCACATTGAGATTTTCTATATGACCTAGTTGTTATCAACCAACAATAAACTCTAGATTGAGTCATTTTAGAGTTATCTAATACTATAAGTACGTAACCTTGGTGTCCCGATAGCCATGAGTAATACAGTGCCCAACATTTGGAGAGTGTTGCACACTTTGTTCTCAACGGATGTATCGATATTCTTTTTCAAAACATCTTGAACAGGAATATTCGAAGTAAAATGTTATTTCATATTGTTATTATTTACTCAAAATTGTAACTATTTGCAACTACAATCATGTAGCATTTCATGTAATAAAATTATTATTTATACACTTCAAGTTAATTACTTAATTGTTTATATCAAAATGTAACAAACTAAACAAAAGAAAACAAACACTAAATAATTTTTTACTACGGAAAAAATTGCTTACAAATTTAGGTATATATAACAAAATATATAAATGCCTTCAAGGCATACCAATAACTCTCTCAATACCTTATGAGGTAATCCCATGCATAATTTTCAAAGCTCGTGGGATTTTGCCTCCACAAATTTGTCGTTTGTCATTTGATACTTAGATAGCAGTTGATAATGTACTTCTTTGTTCCAGCCTCTTCAGTGTCATACTTCTGTTGTAATGCCTCCCATATTCCTTCACTAATTATTCGAAGGTGTAGTAGTCGTACATATCATCCCTAAGTCCATTTCGTATAAAATCCTTAGAAATGTAAACATTTTCTATCCAGGACTGTGGATCTTCGGTTTCAACGTCAGTTGGTTATTTAGACACAGTATGTTTCCCAAATGTCAAAACATAAGCTACCTTCTTAAAAGTTAGGTAGAAGAGCGTTTCTACTTCCATCGCTTGAAATGAAGTCCCTCGAATCAAAATGACTTCCTAATATCAATAAAACTCGGTCGCTCTCTATAAGACCTTCCCGCTCTAACTAACATTACCAAGACAGTCTATCAACCGTGCCTTTCCTAAGATAAAACTTCCCAAAATAGTTATATTATGTAACATTCCAAAAAATTAATGGACACTAAACATAAAATTTATTGCAGTATATAGCGGTTCAAAATATTAATACTCTTTTATAATAAAAACATTATATTCGTCATTAGTCCACAAACAATAATGTTTGAAACTTTTAATAAAAGGAACAATTTTTCATTAATGCTCTTTAAACAAAGATGATTTTACACTAATTAACAAAAAAAAATCCTTTATTGTTAGATCTCTTTCATTTTTTTTGATAATTCATTTTCATTTGAACTAAGGCAACTCTACTTGCATCCCAACAATCTTATTTCACGCCCTAACAATACTTCTAATTTCTCACACCTCATATTTCTCCTTTCACACTCCATCAAATGACAAAAATGCCATTCACTACAAAATTATCCTAAAACTTGTTTTACCCACCTTCTTATCCAAAACCCAAAACCAATCCTAAATCTTAAAATCCCAAATCCAATCACCATTGCAAAAAATAACTCTAGATCCCTAAATCCTAATACCTAGATTCCAAAATTCCTACATCACCATTGCTATTAACCAAACCTCAAGCAATTCCAAGATTAAGTAATAAATCTTTGTTCAATGATTGATATTTTATTTTGTTTTGTTGTTGTTCAACGTTGCAATATTATAGTAATTATCGTTGTATTGCTTCAGATTTGATTTTGGATGAATTAGGTTTTTTATTGCTGAAATATATTTATTTATTTTTTAAAGAAAGAACTCACGCAAGCTCTGAGCATAGTTTATAATACAAACCTCATTTGAGCCCACCGTGAGATTTAATGAAAACCTTGTATGATATTAGCGTGGATATTATTTTGGATAATGTTTTACATTAGCTTTGAGTATTGAAAGCTCCATGCTCTGCGCCTGCATGGTTGATTCGGGGATATGAAAAAATAACTTTTGAATTAACCGCACAAAAATAGAGCTTGGTAATTTCAATAGTCCTACATTCTCCGACGAGGAATTTTCCACAACCTACGTTCCTCATAGGCACAGTGTTCTTCAGCATCCACGCAATGACCTAGCATGAGCACTTCAGTTTACCATATTGCCTCGAGCATGGTTGATGTTGATAATTTATTTTTTACATGAATGAAAATTAAATTGATTACAAAATAACCTCATCCCTATTAACTTTATAGGCTTTGATTTTTCGCTGCCTCAATTGGGTTTTGAACCAGAACTCATATTTTGATCTTGTAAAGTTTACGTGTTAGAAGGGAAAATGTAACGACCTGGAATTTTATCGATTTGATTTGGGAATATTTAATTTATTTTAAATATTCAATTAAATGTTCAATAATTAGATAACCTTTTATTTAATAAGAAATGACAGAAAATTCATTTTTAATTTTTTTTACAAAGATAGATAGTTCGATGAAAAATAGAAAATGTGTTGAATCTTTGTCCAACGAGTAGTTGTAAAAAGTTGTTGAATCTTTGTATACCATTTTCGAACAACATTTTAAGTGTTTAAAACATTTTATTTAAAAAGTTAAGATAAATAATAATAATAGTAAGAAGAAGAAGAAGAATGAATAATTATAAAATATTTTATGAATTTGAAAATGTAATGATGGATGCGAAATTCAAAAGATTCCTTAAGTAAGAAAACTAACAAAGGTACATAATCACCCTATTAACCAACATATTCCAAAGGCAGACTTTTTGGTGGCTTGAGATTTGATGCGAGAGTTGAAAATTTTGAATTAAGGGGCATTTTTAGTGTAACGACCCGCAAATTTATCGCTTTGATAAATTATATTTATTTTTAAATATTCAAATATAAGGCTATATAACATAATTATGAGGATCTAAACCCTAATAAATAATGATAATACTTGTTTAAAAGGTTTAGAAACAAAAGAAGGATATTTAGATTTTTCGTCAAAAACGATGAGAAATCAGTTTTCAGTAAATTTGAAAATTTCTTAATAATCGCGCACGACTTTGGATAGGTACACTTATTTATCTAAATAAGTGAGAATATGAAATAAAATAATTTATTTTATTTTTGGGATTAAAAAGTAATTATGACATCATCATAATAATTAGTAATTAATTTATTGGATTAAATCAAGATTTAATAATTTAATAATTCATTTTATATATTATAAAGTGATAGGAAATAGATTATAATGATTCATAAGAAGTTATGGTCATGCTTAGAAAAGATAACACTAGTTGTAACGTTATCGAGATTTGACAGCGTAATTCCGCAGAACTTTTTGATAGTCAATATAAAGGATTTTATAATTAATCCAAGGAGTTTAAGCGATATAAGATTATTGAAATATGATTTGTAAACTTTGTTTACACTTGTATAAAGATGAGTATATGATAAAATATGTGACGGATAAAGAGAATAAAAATACTTGTAAAACCTTGCATAAAACGTCACGTCGAAGTCGCCAAACGTCACCAGAATATCGTATAACCTGCATATGAGTTAAAAAAACCTCAAATGGGTCCCATCCACATAAAGTAGCGTGTAGAAGAGTGTGTAGAAGGGTGTGGACCATGTGTAGGCATGTGGGGATATGGTGTAGCTCGATTTGACATAAAGCAAGAGGTATGGAGAATTTAATGAAGGGTATGGTGGTGTAAGGTGTGTAGAAGCTTCCTAATGGGACATCCATGATTCGGGGGTATGGAGGGGATGTAGGAGAGCACGGCATGGTGTGAGTGATGTGACATAAAGCATCGATATGACATAAAGTGTCGATGTGACATAAAGCTAAGATATTTCCTAAGGTTTGCCTATAAATACTCCCCCTCTCGATCTCTCATTTTCACTTTGTTTCTTCTTCATTTTCTCTCTTATCTCTCTCAAGCTCTCAAGCACCATTAATGGCTTCCATGCCGTGAATCAAAGAGAAAACAGTTCAAAAACTAGTTAAAACTTAGTTCCGGCCATGGATCTAAGCTTCTTGAAGCGTTCCAGAGCCAACTAGCTTGGTTTCGTCGTCGTCGGAGTTCACCAACTCCACATACATGCCATGGCCGAAAGTTTCCAAGTCAAGATGGAGTTTGGGAAGCTCCGGTGAAGAAAAAGCAAGGGTAGGTTATGCTGGAGTGAAGGCGTAAAGCAACGGTGGAGTTTGGAAGCAAATGGAAGTGCAAAAGCTCGGAGTTTGGCTTGGTACATGCCTAGGCCGAATCATGTAGTGTTTGGTAGTAGATTGGAAGCTTGATAATTAGCAAAAGCGATGGTGAATTCATCCGGAGAAAGCTCGGGAAGGAGGGAGCTTGATTGTAAGAACACTTCGCCGCTTAAAGTTTAGCTTTATGATTATAAAGTGATATTAATGTTTAATTAATATGGGTGCAAGTTAGTAAGACACGCTTCGTCTCTTTAGCTTAGATTTATGATTAATAAGTCATAATGAGTATAACTTGTAAATATGAACATGTTTGGAAATTTAATTAACAAGCTATAAAAGTTAGTAAACAAACTTGAAAAGTTAGTAAGCAACTAGTAAAGAAAAGTTAGTAAACTCGGTTGTGCCGATTTACTAATCTTTGGATGATAACATTGGATGTTATATGGATGATTGAATGATTTGGTTGTGTTGATAGTGTGATATTATATGGTAAGTATAAACAATACACCTATGTTAGTTTGACATGTTTATATGTTAATATCATGACTTATAAAAGGAATTCCAAGTCACGTTACACATACATTAATATGTGTACAAACGGAAAGAGTTAAGCCTCTTTAAAATAAAAGAGAAAAAAGTTTTAAAATGGGTTTTAAATCATACATTAATATGTGTACAATCATTTATAAGTGTTTTAGAAGTGTCTCGGGCAAGTTCCTGAACAATTCGCCAAACGGTCAAAATTGGGCAATTTCCGGAGTGACAGTTCGCGGTTATGCGACCTGTAATTTCGAACGGAAGTGTAAAATACGTTTCAAGTCGGAATGACTTGAAACAACAAATGTTTTGCCCATAAAGTTGATAGCTTTCAAATGGATCTGAAAAGTTAAGTTTTCGATTTGAAAATCTCAAGTTATGAGTAAAACAGTTTTAAAAAAGGTCGTTGTAAAAGCGGTTAAATCCAGATTTTTATAAATAGAGTTTTATAATTTAGAAAATTATGAAATAAATTTCTAAATTCATTATTAATATAATAATGAGTTTTTGGAAGATAAAAATGAGTTTATACTTAATCAAAAGTATAATTATGGAAAATGACCTAGTTAATCACTATTCACTAGCGATCAAGGAATTGGATTTTGAAATTAAGGAACCGAAAGGAGTTTTTGACCCAAATCTCTTATGAATGATTTCATAATAATTAATTATGATTTTTAAGGTTTATTTGGGAATTTTCAAAAGACTTATAAAAATGGTCAAATTCTATAGTCAAATGAATTGTTTAAATAATAAACAATATTTGAAAATAAGCTTGGAAGTGGCATTAGAATTCGAGGTATGGAAGCGACTGTTATTTAAAGGATAAAGAATGTGATCGAACCAAGGTCTGAGAGGAAATAGTTCCCCGACTTGGAAGGCCTCATTGTTTGCTGATAAATAACTGAGTTTGAAATCGAAGAGTTAAGTTATGAATGAGGTATTATCTCTGAATGAGAATTAAAGTAAATAATAGAAAGGGGTATACGGTAATACCTAAGAGTACATCTTGTCCCACCCGTGAGATCTGAGAAAGCAAACAAGTTAGTTAAGAGGATGGGAAATCCATCTAACCTTGTTTATATCTTAGACGAGGGTTGGAATGGATCGAAAGGTATATCCGGGTACTTGTCAAAGATCATGTAAAACTTTTAACAATATAAAGAAAAGGGAACTAGATAAGCGAAAAGGAATTGGAACTCGATTGTTGTGATTTTAGGTTGGGTAGTTTTCTGGGTGTCAATCTGATGTTGGTTTAGGCCTTCGGGATTTGCACATGGAAATTATTCTCTTAATGTTTTACGATCAGGAATTGATTCTAATTGGGGAAAAGGGGTTAAGCGATTAAATTAAATAAGGCTTAACGATTTTGTATACACATATACACATTTTATTTCGATAATTGATATTGAAGGAACCGGGATAGGATTTAGGGTAAAGTCCCGATCCAAAGACCACTTCGAATCAATGAACGACGTTCCAGGAATGGACAAATGATTGAAGAAACCGAGATGGAAAATCTCTATGACGTTGAAGACCGGAGATCTTCTACGGCAAGCGGGTTTCTTGTTGATAACCTCGGAGTTGCTTCCAAGGTAAATGAATAGCTGTGATTCCTTGTTGTGGGATCTGCGATGATGCAAGCGCTGCGGCTACTGCAATTAGGGATGCAGTAGGGTGGTGCCTTCGGTTCATCCTATACCTGGAAGGCTTGCATGGAAGAATGTCTGACAAAGCATTTCCAATGATTACGGACGTTGAATTTTACAAACGTACATCTGTTTGGCGGAGAAGGCAACTTATCTTAGCTTAACACCCTTCTTTGAGAAGTATGAGCTTGGAGGTTGTATTTTTGTGGGAGTCAATTAGTCATTGGCGGATCTGGCAGTGTGGCATTCAGAGTGAATGAACTAGAATGAAATGGTAATGCGTTACCTCGAGCCTCATCAAATGGGGAGTGACTGAAATAGGGCGTGCGGTAGATGAGTCATGGTTTAGCAACCATGAGAATGCCCGCATTTTCCCTTCTAGATAGAAAACTAATTTCCCTCTATATGTCGGGATTTAAAGTATGTGGTATGACGCGCTCGGAAGGTCGGAAACGACTGGGGATAATGGCGTATTCGGTCTATCGGTTGGATAGGCAGTCTTGTTTAGACATTGGATGGGGAACTCACACCTTGGTGCATCCCTCTAGAGGTATCCTGTACGGAAGGTAGTCCCTTACCTTGGTTGCTAGTATGGAATCCAATATCCATTAAGAGCCTTATACGATTCTGATTGCAAACCAAGGTACGGAAGGTAGTCCCTTACCTTGAGGACATACCATTAACTCTCTCAATACCTTATGAGATAATCCCATGCATAATTTTCAAAGCTCGTGGGATTTTACCTCCACTAATTTGTCGTTTGTCATTTAATACTTAGATAGCAGTTGATAATGTACTTCTTTGTTCCAGCCTCTTTAGTGCCATACTTCAGTTGTAATGCCTCCCATATTCCTTCACTAATTATTCGAAGGTGTAGTAGTCGTACAGATCGTCACTAAGTCCATTTCGAATAAAATCCTTACAAATGTAAACATTTTCTATCCAGGACTGTGAATCTTCGGTTTCAACGTCAGTTGGTTGTTTAGACACAGTAAGTTTCCCAGATGTCAAAACATAAGCGACCTTCTTAAAAGTTAGGTAGAAGAGCATTTCTACTTCCATCGCTTGAAATGAAGTCCCTCGAATCAAAATGAATTTCTAATATCAATATAACTCGGTCACTCTCTATAAGACCTTCCCGCTCTAACTAACATTAACCAAGACAGTCTACCAACCGTGCCTTTCCTAAGATAAAACTTCCCAAAATAGTTATATTATGTAACATTCCAAAAATTTAATAGACACTAAACATAAGATTTATTGTAGTATATAGCGGTTCAAAATATTAATACTCTTTTATAATAAAAAAAATTATATTCAGCATCAGTCCACAAACAATAATGTTTGAAACTTTTAATAAAAGGAATAATTTCTCATTAATGCCCTTTAAACAAAGATGATTTTACACTAATTAACGAAAAAATTTCCTTTATTGTTATATCTTTTTCATTTTTTTTGATAATTCATTTTCATTTGAACTTACAATGACAATATTTGAACTAAGGCCTACTCTACTTCAGCACGTCAGCGAGTGGCGATGAATTGTTCACAACCTACGTTTTTCATGGGCGCAATGGTCTTCAGCACCCATGTAATAACCTAGCGTGAGCACTTCAGTTTACCACGCCGCCCCGAGCATGGTTGATGTCGATAATTTATATTTTTACAATGAAAATTAAATTGATTATAAACCTCATCTCTATTAATATCAAGGCTTTGATTTTTCGATGTTTCAATTCGGTTTTGAACTAGAACTCATATTTTGATCTTATAAAGTTTACGTGTTAGGAAGGAAAATAAGAATGAAAAGAAACGAAAAGTGAAAAAGATGAAGATTATAATGGAAATAACTCAAATAAGTGTTATGCCTAATTTTTAAATAATAGGTGGGGTGTTAAAGAAAATTGCTGGGGTGATAGTAGAATTGGCTTGAGCTAAATCAGCATACGCATACAATCCCGTGTAGCAACGGTCTGGCCTAACCATTTCAATGAATGAAACCCGGCCCATTCCGTCAAAACAAAACCCTAGTGCACTATTATAAATTCTGCGATTCTTGTCAAGCCTCCATTCCCATCAGAGCTAAGGTAAAATTTTCAACGTTTTCTTCGTCATCTCTTATCTTTTCATCTTTTCTATTCAATTTATGAATCAAACGCTTGGCGAACGACATTAGCGATTCGATCTAGGCTCGGTATTTTAAAATCACAGCTGCTGGTTTTTCTTCCCTTAATTAAATATGAATTTTATATTTAATGCAATTCAAAATACAGGTTAATTTAAAATTCGTGATTATTGTATATTTTAATTAAATTGTATGCTAGTTTGATTACACTGCTCTGACTTATTTATCCTGGTTCTAGATTTAAAATGCATTTTGTTGGATTCAGCGTCTACGTGTCTGGAAACGATGCTGATTTTTTTGAGTTTTTTTTTTGACTGAACTGTGCAAGACGTTAGAATTGTTATTTGATATTTTGAAGTGTTTTGTAGGTATTATTATTTGGTTGGCTGTTTTATTACGATGTGTACTCAATGGAGCAAACTAAATTATGTTTGCATATTCCCGAGTGAACATCGTATATAAAGCTATTCCCGAGTGTTGAAGGAATTTTCTTTAAAATTTCTCTGCTTGTAAGCGGTCTCATATTCCATCGCCTTCTGTAGTGGCATTGCTGCAGTAATCAGTTTGGAATGGCCATGAGACATACAGTTCATTTATTACTATTTTCTACTTATTTTTGTTTGTTGATTTGTGAAAATGAAAATGCTCAGAGAGATCCATGTTACTTAATTAGTATTTCTTTTGTGATTATTTGATGAAGGTAATTGACATAATATTTATAGTATCCAATAATGAAGTTTTTCTTTAAGAACAATTAATGTTATGTTTAAAATATTGTTGGTTTAAACTTAATTTTTAATGGGTACCCAATGGAGCATTCAGAACTATGCGAGCACTCTTGAGTAGCGTCAAATGTCAAATATATAGATTTGGAGTGTTTTTCACCTAGAAATCTAATTCTGTAGACTGTAGCGGTATTGGTATGGTACACAGTACCTTTTATGTAAAAATTATGTTGAATGGTTGCTTCGTTTTCGGCTGAATTTGTCTTGTACGTATTATGGTTAATCAGTGTTGGGTTCTTTTGCAATCAACCCGTCAAATGATGTTTAGATACCGTTCTATTGCACGGAGAATTTTGTATCGTTGATCATTTCCGAACATGGATGATCTCTAAAATTACAGTAGCACCAGATAAGCTCTCTGTCTAAAACTGAAAAGATAAAAACCTTTTTTCTATTTTAAAATTAATTGTTTAAAATGGCAGAAATTAAGTAATTAATATAAAATTAATTTAAACCGAGAAAAATATAGAAAAAATTAGCGAACTTCAAAATATCATTTATGGTCTACTGGAAATTTAACATTTGAAATAAAGTTTCGAAATTAATTAATTATTGATATTTTATTAATTTTAAAATGAATATTTAATTATAATGAATTTCAAATTTAAAAAATATAAAATTATTTTTGAGCCATGCACATGATCTGGGATTTACTACAAATAAAAAATAAGTCTTTTTGTCTGTAATAATTTAATAATATATATATATATATATATATATATAACTATATATATGTGTATGTGTGTATGTATATAATTACTATTATTATTTGTATGTAAACATATATATTATTCACGGTTAAAAAATTATTTTAATATTCCAAATTTGTGTCGGTATATGCTTCTAATCTCTTGTTTGAATGTAAATTTGATGTTTTTAGGTTTAGTTTAAACCCTAATTCAATTATGATTTGTTGTAAAATTAAGATTTGATGTTAAATTGGGTATTAGTAGTGTTGTATGTTGATTTGGTAGATTAATTAGTTTATTATCATGAACTTGAATTAAGTATTACATTAATTAGTTTATCATGATCAAGTTGAATAAATGGTTGATGTAGATGATTATTGTTGGCGATTAACATGATTAGATGTTTTAGGTGAAAAAATAGTGTATATTAATGATTAACTTGGTTATTGATAAATTTACATGAAAGTATTTCATAGTTTATGAAATTGATAAATTACAAATTTAAGTTGTTAAAATCTAAATTTTGCAAATATGAGTATTACAAATTACAGTATTGGACAGTAATAAAGTTTATACAATATTGTACAAATTTAAGTTTGATAAATTACAAATTACAATATTGTACAAAAATAAAGTTTATACAATAAATTAAAAAATGAATATGAGAACATTAAAAATTCTGCAAATATCTAATTTTTTAAAAAAAAATTAGGAAATGACTTTAAAAACAACTGATATTGTACTGAAATATAGTTTGTAAATAAATTAAGAAATGAATATAACAACAACAAAGATTCCGCTAAAATCTATATCGTAAAAAAATAAAGAAATGAATATTGAACTAAAATTGTTAATTGAATGTTGAACTAAAATTTAAATATACAAATTTATTAAATAAAATTTAAATAGTTGAAACATTGTTAAAATTTGAAAAGAACAACAATATTTGATAAAATTTGAAGAAATTTTTTTATCTTTTAGATTGGTTTTGGCTCCGTCTGGCAAGTGTTGTATATGATCGTTATATGGATGTTCGTTTTGGTATCGGAACGGACATTTATATTCATCTGATACAATATTTGTCGGATGTTAATAACAATATTTTGTCTTATTTTATTTTCAAAAATTTGAAATTCGGTTTTTATCGTGTAAAACAATTGTTTGTAATCGCAGGAGAGGTACAAAGCAGAGCTGGCTCGTGTAGCACAGTCCACTGGTCGGGAAGAGCTTACGTTAGAGGAGGAGAACCATATATGGGATGCTATTATTGATCCGCCTTCTCGGACCAGTCGACGGTATAGCTATGGAAATGTGGAGGTAAATTTTGACGGTATAGCTATGAATAGTTAAATAATTTTAATAATATTATATATATACTAATATATAAATAATTATGAACTATTTTACAGGCGATGAGAATGCAGAGTGCATATAGGAGGTCGCAGCAAGACGCGGAGATTGCTCAGTTGAGGGCGACCGTGGAAGAAATAAATGATTAGAGGAAGAGTTTCTTTGAGCAACAGCTGGATGAGCGGATTGCGACTTATTTGCAACAGCATGGGAGGATGCCTGGAAAGGACGGCAGCGATGGCGAGAAGTAGGTATGTTTGTTTGCTCGTGTTATAGTTTGGTATATACACATTTTGGTTGGTTTGGTGTATATATATTTTTAGCATATTATGTACATATTTTGATAACTTCTAGTTGATGGATTTGGTTGGCTATTATGTATATATAGTCGGGATATTATGTAGAAATTTCGGGTTACTATGTACATATTCTGGTTAATGGATTTGGTTGAATTTTATATTGTTTGAATGTATAGTGATGTTATATGATGGCTATGGTTGATAAATATAGTGTATATTGGCTGTGATGATGGTATTTGATGGTTGTTGTTTGAAGGGTGAATGGGTTGTGAAACTGCAAAAATTTTGCTTCAGGCTAGCGATGGCCTGTAGGTTGCAGAATAGCGACGGCTAGCGACGCCTAAATTGTAAAAATTTTGTGCCGTATAGTGACGTCATTTAGTCGTTGGAAAATTTCCACGTGACACATTTGCAGTTGCGAGCCGTCGCTAAAGCCGTCGCGTTACTATTGGGCGATGAGGTAAATAGCGACGGCCGACGACAGCTAAAAGCCGTCGCTATCTGCTGCCGTCCTTGTAGTGTTATTTCATCTTTGTATATCAAACTCTACCTCCTTTATTTCCTAAACAACAGATAAGGTAATCTAATACCTCTATTTTACATTATCTTTCATTATCGTTTCGTTTTTTTTAAAACAACTGCTTTCGTAGGACATAGCTCCTTTTATATACTTTTGTACTTGTCCCCATCATTTTTTCTTCACAAATTGGTCCACTTATCCCATTCACGTATTGTATGATTCATTCTTTATGCATGATAGTACATCTATGTGCATACATAATAGTGATTTACAACACATAAGTACATTACAGTATACCTTTTTCTCTCTTCTCACTCTCTCTCTTACTTTGATGTACTATCATTTTCAAAGCTACATATACCTATTTTGTCTTGTTTGTTGGATTATGTTTTGATTACTACTCTGGATTTGTGACAACTATTTTCTGCTACAGAGACTGGTTTTAAATATTTGTCATCTATGCATATTTTGAAGTACTATTTTCGAATGCTAATAATGTTGACCAACCACTTCCTGTGAAGTTCAACACAGTCTAATTCTATTGAGTTTTTGTTTGAGATGTTCGTTATTGATTTGGATGTTCCTTTTCATGACTCTGATTAGAACAACGGAAGCATCTTGTGTGAATTTGTATAGTTTGCAGTGTGATGCTTTTACCAGTTCATTCCTGGTTCTTTGTTTGGAAGTTATTCCTCTGCGAAATTGTTATCCTATGTTTGTTTCTTATATCCATTTTCAGATCTTTTAAGTATCAACTCCTTTGTACATTTTAGTAGCATGATTACCCATAGATTTTAGGATGTTTATATGTTAGAGCCAATATCCATGTGCTGTATGGTTATTTTATTAAGTTCGTACTTTCAGAATTTTTTTTTAATGAGTAATCATTTATGTTTAATATTTTATGCTTATAAAGTGTAATGTAGTTATTTTTCAAATTCCCTGTTGTTTCTATTTGCATAGCCAGACATTTTAGCATGCGTTATTTCTATGATTATCTTTCATTTTTTATTTTTGGCCTAGCCCTCTATGTTGGTATATGCAATTCTGAGTGATGTTCATTTTATTTTACTACTCCTGTCAAGTCTCAATTTTTTTGGTACAATAAACAGAATTCATGACAAACATAGCTAAGCTTGAATTCAAAACTTTGGACATATCTGGAGATAACTATTTATCATGGATACTGGATGTTGAGATCGACTTGCAATCTCAATGCTTAGAAAATGCCATTAAAAATGGTAATAATATGTCCCAGCAGGACAAAGCAAAAGCTCTAATATTTTTAAGACGACACATCCACGATGATCTAAAAACAGAATATTTAACGGAAAAGGATCCTCTCCACTTGTGGAACTCCCTGAAGGAGCGTTATGACCACCAGAAGACGGTCATACTTCCAAATACTAGGCAAGAATGGTTGAACCTGAGGTTTCAAGACTTCAAATCTGTAAGAGAATATAATTCTGCTATGTTTAGAATTACTTCTAAACTGAAATTATGTGGAGAAAAGGTAGATGATGCACAAATGCTTGAAAAGACATTTTCAACGTTTCATGCCTCGAACATACTCCTGCAGCAGCAATATCGAGAACGTCATTTTACAAAATATTCTAAACTCATAGAATGTTTATTAATTGTCGAGCAAAACAATGAATTGCTTATTAAAAATCACTCCTCAAGACCAACTGGTTCGGCTGCGTTACCAGAAAATAAAAAGCATTACGAGGAAGTCTGTTACATATGTGGAGGCTCTGGTCATTGGTCGCGTACATGTAGATCTTTAATGAAAACAGTTGAAGAATACCAATGTTCGAAGAATATTGAAACAAACAACACTGAAGGATTGTTTGATAACACTAACTTGAAGTTAGATGATTTCTTCGAAGATGATGATAGAAGTTTCATAAATGATGAAAATCTCAATGCAATGATTAATGATATGACCGATCTGATCAACTAGAAGTAGCCTGAAGCTTGTTGTTTTTTTTTTCAGTTTATTTTAGTTAGTTTGAATTTGATTTTTGTTTGCTTTATTTTTCTAGAACTAGTTGAAATAATGTGTACCGGTGGATATTGATTTGATTGATAGTTTGCTTTGTTTATTTATTTAAGTTCAGAATTATTTCAATAATTGACTAACTGTATTGTCTCTAATTCTTAAGGTATGGACCATCAATACTTGAATGATGATATATGCCTACTAGACAGTGCAACTACTCGTACGATTTTGAAAAACTAGAAGTTTTTCTCTGAATTATCTGAAAAGATTTCAGCTAAAGTTTCTACCATAGCTGGATCTGCTAATATAATTGAATGGTCCGGAAGAGCCCATATAGTATTACCAAATGGTACACATATCTTCATTCAAAATGCATTATACTCAAGCAATTCTAAAAGAAATCTGCTAAGCTTTAAGGATATAAGAATGAATGGTTATCATATTGAAACTATAAATGAAAACAACAAAGAATATCTTTATATTATTTTCTAAAATTGAAAGCCAGAAGCTTATTTTAGAAAAATTTGGAACAATTTCGACTGGATTATATTTCACAAAAATGGGCATAGTTGAATCTCATTCTATAAACATGAGCCAGAAGCTCACAAATACAAAGACATTGATTCTTTGGCATGATCGTTTGGGTCATACTGGGTCAATCATGATGCGTAAAATCGCTAAAAATTCAAATGGGCATGATTTATCAAACCAATTGAATTTACCAAGTGATTACTTATGTGCTCCATGTGCACAAGGAAAATTAATCACTCGACCTTCATATAGTAAAATCACTTGTGAATCCCTAAAATTTTTACAAAGAATTCAAGGTGATATATGTGGCCCAATCCATCCAGAATGTGGACCATTTAAATATTTTATGGTATTAATTGATGCATCAACACGTTGGTCACATGTATGTTTGGTTTCTATAAGAAACATGGCATTTGCCAAATTACTTGCTCAAATAATCAAATTAAGAGTGCACTTCCCTGAGTATCATATTAAATCGATTAGACTAGATAATGCAGGAGAGTTTACTTCTCAAGTATTTGACGATTACTGTCTATCATTAGGAATTGAAGTTGAACATCCAGTAGCTCATGCTCATACTCAAAATGGTCTGGCAGAATCATTAATTAAGCGTTTGCAACTTATTGCAAGACCGTTGCTTATGCAATCAAAGCTACCTGTTTCAGCTTGGGGACATGCAATTCTACATGCATCAAAATTGATTAAAATTAGACCAATGGCTTATCATCAATTTTCACCATCACAGCTTTTAACCGGATCCCAACCAAATATTTCACATTTACGAAAATTTGGTTGCGCTGTGCATGTGCCAATTAGTCCCCCACTTCGTACGAAAATGGGTCCTCAACGTAGGTTAGGAATTTATGTGGGATTTGATTCACCATCGATAATTCGTTATCTCGAACCTCTCACGAGTGATGTCTTCACTGCAAGATTTTCAGACTATAAATTTGATGAGACAATCTTCCCGCCGTTAGGGGGAGGAAAGACCGTTTCAGTAGAACGGCGTGAAATATCATGGAATAATCCATCCATGTCTCATTTAGATCCGCGTACCAAACAATGCCAATATGAGGTACAAAGAATTTTGCATCTTCAGAATATCGCAAATCAAATACCTGATGCATTCAGTGATGTTGCAAAAATAACTAAATCTCACATTCCAGCAGCAAATGCACCAGCTAGAACTGATATCCCAAAAGAACCAAAAGCAGCAAATGAATCTAAAGCAAGGCAAAAACGTGGAAGACCAATTGGTTCAAAAGACTTGGCGTCTAGAAAAAGAAAGTCTAACGAAAAATCATCAATTGATAAACCTTCAGAAGAGGTTATAAATGATCTAAAAGATGACTTAAATGAAAATTCCAATTCTCCTAAGAATGACGAAGAAACTATTATCCCAGAAGAAATAATAGAAGCTTCCAAAAATAAAATGGTACCTAACAATAATGAGATCTCAATATTTTATGCAAACTATGGAGAAATGTGGGATCGAAGTAAAATAATAATTGATGATGTATTCTCATTCGCAGTAGCTACTGAAATAAATGAAAGTCATGACTATAATGAGAATAATGATAATGAACCAACTAGCATAAATGAATGTCGAAAAAGACATGATTGGCCAAAATGGAAAGGTGCTATCCAAGTTGAGCTAGATTCACTTCAAAAACATGATGTGTTTGGACCAATAGAAAAAACATCAGAAAATGTTAAACCAGTAGGTTATAAATGGGTCTTCGTCAGAAAACGAAATAATAAAAATGAAATTGTGAGATACAAGGCACGACTTGTCGCACAAGGTTTTCTACAAAGACTAGGTTTTGATTTTAAAGAAACATATTCTTCTGTTATGGATGTCATAACATTTCGATACTTGATAAGCCTTGTAGTTTCTGAAAAACTAGATACAAGATTAACGGATGTTGTGACAGCTTATCTTTACGGTGAATTAGATACAAATATTTACATGAAGATCCCAGATGGATATAGGTTGCCTGAAGAAAAATCAAAGTCTATGTACTCATTAAAACTGAGACGATCACTATATGGTTTGAAACAATCTGGAAGAATGTGGTATAATCGTCTTAGTGAATATTTGGTAAAAGCCGGATATAAAAACAATCTCATTTGTCCTTGTGTCTTTATAAAGAAATCGGTAAAGGGGTTTGCTATTTTAGCAGTTTATGTTGATGATATAAATTTGATTGGAACTCCAGAAGAGATTGATGAAACAATAAATTACTTAAAGAAAGAATTTGAAATGAAAGATCTTGGCAAAAATAAATATTGTCTTGGTCTACAAATCGAGCATAATCCTAATGGCATACTGATTCATCAGTCAAACTATATTGAGAAAATTCTGAAGCGTTTTCAAATGGGTAAAGCATATCCACTTAGTACACCTATGGTTGTTAGATCTTTGGATATTAAAAAGGACCCTTACCGTCCAAAAGAAGATGATGAAAATGTGTTTGGTCCAGAAGTTCCATATCTCAGTGCCATTGGTGCATTATTATATTTAGCCCAATGCACGAGACCAGATATTGCATTCTCAGTGAATCTTCTAGCAAGATACAGTTCAGAACCAACAAAAAGACACTGGAATGATATAGAGCATATCATGAGATATATTCGTGGAACGACAAATTTAGGCTTATTTTATTCTGACATAGGTAATAACCCAAATCTAGTTGGCTATGCTGATGTAGGTTATCTTTCCGATCCACATAAAGCAAGATCACAAACTGGATATGTGTTTAGTAACAGTAATGTAGCTATTTCATGGCGTTCTACAAAGCAAACGTTGGTAGCAACATCATCCAATCACTCTGAAATACTAGCACCACATGAAGCAAGTCGAGAATGTATTTGGTTAAGATCATTAATTGAGCATATTCGAAATACATGTCAGCTCCCTTCAGCTACAGAAGGATCAACTATTATTTATGAAGACAATGCAGCTTGCGTAGCTCAGATTCAGGCAGGTTACATCAAAGGTGATAGGACGAAACACATTTCTCCTAAGTTTTTCTTCACACATGAACTACAAAAGGACAACAAAATAGAGGTGAAACAAATCCAGTCTCAAGAAAATCCGGCTGATCTATTCACAAAAGCACTTCCAAAATCAACGTTTCAGAAGATGGTGTATAAAATTGGTATGCGTCGGATGCATTCACAAACTAACTGAATAATGCGTTATAAATCAGGGGGAGCATTCAAAAGTATGCTATAATGTACTCTTTTTCCTTCACTAATATTTTTCCCATTGGGTTTTTGTTAGTAAGGTTTTAATGAGGCATTATATTGATCCAGAAGCATCAACCCTCATAATGCCATAAGTTTTTAATGAGGCAATTATTATTATCAAACGCATATTCAAGGGGGAGTGTTATAATATATTTAAATAATATGGGTGAATAAGCTAAATGGTCAAGGACATTATTGTAATTTTCATTAGATTTGGAGTCTATAAATATATACTCATTTGTATTATAATGGATCTTATGCGTGAATAATAAAATGTCTTCTCCCTTTAATGTTTCTATTCTCTTTATTTTATAACAGCTATATAATTTTAAATAAATAAAAAAATTATTAAATAACATTTAGAAATGACCTAAATGGAGTAGGCTTCATAGACCCAATAAAGATCCAATAAAAGATTTTTTTGAAATTAATTCATAACTTCGGTTGCAAGTTGATCCAGGAACTGAGTCAGTCCGCAGCGGAAGTTATAGATAAATTTCAAAAAATTATCTGGATCAATCCGCAGCGTAAGGTATGAGTAAATTTTAAAAAAAATTCCCTTATTGAACCTTTATTGGGCCTATGAAATCTACTACGCTTAGAACATTTCTAAATATTATTTAAATAAAATCTTTTATTTTATTTATAGTTATAAATTATATAGATATATTTAATATATATATAGATATATTTAAAATACACACACGTATGTGTAGCATATACACACATATATGTGTATGTGCATATATAACATATCAATCCATGCAAAGTATAATATGACCATGTGCAGACGTTGGAATTTACATCGTAAAAGACATTAGCTCATCCTATATGCGAGTATATATGTTGTCCAAATATATGTATATATACAAACTATTATTTTATATAAATATTATATATATGTGTGTGTGTTAAATTAGTTTATATATATATAAATTTTTTTATGAATATTATATATATACGTTAAATTAGTTTATATATATATATATCATGTGTAATATATTTGAAATATACAAATAAATATTTGTGTATATATCATCTTATAAATAAATATTAATATTATGTATATACATATTATTATAGTATATTGATTTAAGTATATATTAAAATGTATATTTATATATTATAAGCCGTGAATGATATGTATACATATATAAATAATAATAAAATAATTACACAAAAAAAATATATTTATAATATATATATATTATTAGTTAATAAAATTATTCCAATGATTTTTTTTATTTCTAGGTAGCGCAGACAGTCTAAATAAATTTTATTAAATTTTCTTTCAATTTAAAATTCATTTTAATTAAATATTCATTTAAAAGTAATAAAAATTAATTTCAAAACTTGTTTTTTCAAAATTTAAAATTGTAGAAAATTCTAACTGTTATTTAATGGTTTGAAGAAATTTTCCACATTTTTTCTTGGCTTAAATTTATTTTTAATAATTAATATATTTTGGGGCGTTTTAAATAATTAATTTTTTAAAATAAGAAAAATAATTTTTAATTATTTATTTTTTGGCCAAGAGCTTAGCTCATGCTAATATAATTTAATAAAATTTAAAAAATAATTTTCTTGATAATTTTTGGATTAGTATAATTTATTAAAAAAATAAATTGATAAATAATAATCAAATATTTACATAAAATTATTTTTACTCTCGAAAATTAATATTACTATAATACATTATAAATAAGATTATATTACTAATTTTAATCATGATATACTGGTTCAACTAATTATAAACTACACACACACGATTACACCTTTGCGAATCAAGTAAGCTGATTTTGTCACTACTATTTTTGTGGAGTCCAGATTTTATACAAATGTTTGGACAATTGCCATATCCACATTATGTTATGCTGAAACGGTTCATTTTGGTATTTATGGAGATTATAAAATGAATATCAATGTTGTCTACTATGTAATTTGATTAGCATATTTAATATTTAAGTCCGTCCCTATAAGTTTAATGAATAGGAATCTAGCCCGTTAAGATTACATGCTGGAAGTTTCGGTACTGTCATGTTTTTCCGGATTATAAAATACTAACGCATTCTTATAAATCCCGCAATTCTAGCCAGTCTGCTTCCCCATCCGAGCTAAGGTGTATTTTTTAAGGTTTTTATTCATCATCTTTTCTTATCAAGTCATAAATCAAATGCTTAGCGAATGGCATTAGTAATTCAATCTAGCCTCCACATTTTGAAATCATAGCTACTGATTTTTTCCCCTCAATTAAATATGAATTTTATCTTAATGTACTTCAATATTTCATTTCGAAGTTAATTTACAATTAGTGATTGTTGAATAATTCAATTAAAATGTATTTTAATTGATAACGTTGCTCTGACTTACTTGTCCCGGTGCTAGTTTTAAATTGTATTTTGTTGGATTCAGTGTCTCTATGTCAAGAAATGATGCTAATGTTTTTTGAATAATTTTTTTGACTGAACTATGCAAGACCATAGAATTGTTATTTAGTAGTTTGAAGTAATTTGCGGATATTATTATTTTGTTTACTACTGTATCGTAATGTGTACTTAATGGAGCAAACTAAATTATGTTTGCATATTCTCGAGTCACATAATATATAAAGCTATCGAGTATTGGGGGAATTTTTTCTGTAGTGGCATTGCTGCAGTGTTCAGTTTGGAATGGCCATGAGTCGTACAGTTCATTTATTAGTATTTTCCACCTCTTTTTTGCTTGTTTATTTGTGAAACTAAAACCGCTTAGAGAGATTCGTGTTTCTTTATTAGTATTATTTTGAGATTAATTAAATCATAGTATCTGCATAATGAAGTTATTCTCTACGAACAAACATTTATAAATGCTTTGTCCATTAATATTACTGCTTAACACACTTTTTTAATGGGCACCCAATGGAGCTTACTAAAACATATTTGCAAATTCCTAAGAAATTTTCAAATATAAAGCTTTCTAAAATGGGGGAGTTTCATTGGGGTTTTCTTTGCATAGAGCATTTCCAGCAATGTTCAAAAATGAAAAAGTGGGGACAAACTCCCATTTTTATTATGTTCTCACGCACCAGCAATGTCGATTAAGTGTGTGTAACGACCTAGAATTTTAGTCATTTGTAAATGGAATATTAAATTTACTTTAAATATTGAAAAGTTATTTTTATAAGTTTTAAATAATTTGGATTTCAAAATATAGCGATTTATTGGATAATTTAATCGTTGAATTTAATAATTTAATAGCCGAATTTTTTTTATATTCGAATCTTGGATTTTTATTTGGATAAAAATGATTTAAAAGCTTATTTAATTTCTATTAATAAGAATGGATGTAATAAAACTTTTAAATTGGATTTATAAGTGATTTAATCGATTTTGAAAATAATTTGTTTTAATTAACATATAAAAATAGCCTTTTGGGGCGCTGTCTTGGATTTCGACGAAACCAATTTTATTGGATCCGTAATAATGAATTATAATACGCCATCAAATTTCATGGCGATCAGATGTATTGTTTGGCCGTACGAGATCGAAACGCGTGGAATTTAATATAATAATTGGGTTCAAAAAGCTATCTTCTGCATACGATCGAATTTGGTCTCGAAACAAGTTCCATTGCGTTCGAAATAGGGGTATAACATATAAAACGCCAAGCGGCATGCCTCGTTTGGAGTTCGAGAATTTCGAACGTTGTAGAGCTTGACATTTTAAATTTAAAATGATATATATATATATATATATATGTATGTATGTATGTGTGTGTGTGTGTGTGTGTGTGTGTGTGTGTGTGTATATATGTATGTATGTATGTATGTTCCCATATTAGGCCCATACCCTACACGCATGCCATACCCCATATCTTGAAGCCATACCATCCCATGTTTTTTTCTGTTTATTTAAACCTTCCCAGAACAAGGAAAAGGAGCTTTTCAAAAACTTTAAAAATTCAATATCTCATGAATTACCAAACAAAAAATCATGAAACAAGTTTTAAAATTCATGTTTCGATGAGATAATCATTTAAACATGCCTAAGAGAGGATACGTAGTTTTAGGGAATGATCGCAGTGGAAGTCGTGGCCATTAGCACCTAGGGTTTAGGTTTCTAGCAAATTCGAGCATCGATTGTCAAATTGGAGTTCACCAGTGAGTTTCTTTTGCCAAAATACACGTTGCCACAAAATTTCGTGATGTGCGGTGCCAAATTGGTCATCCCAACCTATACGTACACGAGAGGGGATGGGCAGGCCGCGTTTTGATCCAGTGGAGCGGAGGTCTAGCGCTGGTGACAGGGAGGTAGCTCACGTGAAGAGAGACGCGCTGGTGAAATCGGCTTGTCGAATCGTCACGTGGTTGTGGAGAAAACAGCTTGTCAAGGGACGACGTGCACAGCCATGTCCAACGACATGTACAGGAAGGAGAAATTGGGAAAGAAGAGGGTGAGGGCAATTGTGTAAATATGTTGAAGTTGTATTGTTATTTTTTTCAAAAATAAATCGATAGCTTAATTTTTTATAACTCTCTTATACGAGGTCCGATCGAGACGAAACTTTTTGCGCTGCGATCGTATCGACGAAAGCTTCGCAATGGAACTGGGTTGGTTGAATTTGAAGACAGTTGAAATTTGGGCTAAAATCGGACGTCATTCGATTTATCCGATTTTAGTTCCAAATCGGAACGCCTCGGCGACGGTAGAAAATTTCGGTGAGTTAAACTCACATTTTTGGATAAATAGTATGATATATAGTTGATAAAAATTATTGAATGATTGTTTGGATGAATTACTATATTTGTTTGTTGGTTTGGATATATTTCCGCCTATTGGAGCGGATGAGACCCTATTACATTCCCATGTAAGAGCGGATAACCTTTTATATACGAATCCCGCTTCAAAGTGGTTGATTTTATTTTATGATTATATATAACGTTTGTGATGCGAGGGGAAACATGTTGGAGGGATCCAACATGATTCCTCGCTATTATTGAATTGTTTCAATAATATTCAAATTTATATGAATTATTGGATAATGAACCTGATTGTGGATATTATGGTTATAACATTGTTATATGTTTGTAAACTAAAAGCCCAATAGTGATAGAAAATCAATATCGGTATTGGTTAAGTGTTGGGTGGCTATTGGCCTCAAATTAGTATTTTAAAAATACTATAAATTGTCGTTTAAGTCGGAATTGACCTTTGAGACAAGAAACGATTTTAAAATTCGAAATTGGGTTTCAGAAATATTTGTTTAAGGATTATCTAATTAAATATATTAATATTGTTTTTAATTCAATTAAATATATTAATATTGTTTTTAAGTTAATTAATTATATTAATATTGTTTTTAAGTTATTTAATTATAATAATATTATTTTAAAGTCATTTAATTATATTAAAATTGTTTTAAAGTTATATAATCATATTAATATTATTTTAAAGTTATTTAATTATTTTAATATTGTTTAAAAGTTATTTGTTTATAATTAATATGTTTTAAGAATTTATAAAAAAGGTTAATAAATTGAAAGGTTAATTATTTTAAGAATAATTATGGTTTGAAATTAATAATAAGGATTACTAATAAGGTTTTAAAAATAAATTATTATTATTTATAAAAATGGTAAAGATTACTTATTATTGTATTTAACAATATTTTGGAATCATTAATTATTATTAAAATGTTTAAAGAGAATATTTTTCATTTATTTATAATGTTTATTGTTAATAATTATTATTATATTTCACCCAACACTAGCCTCTGGAAGACTTGGACATAAAAGAATTTGATTGGTGCAAAAGATTTTTAGGCGATGAGTAAGCCAATTTCTTCCAGCTGGTTATGGAATTCTATAATCAGATGTAGAAGCATTTGCATTCACCTTGTCACCATGAAAATATGCAATAAGTCTAATGTTAGCTTTTGGCATAGTCCTTGGTATGGACCTGACATTATTCTTAGCAACATTTTTACGTATCAACAAATGGTGCAAACTGGAATTCCTACCAAGAGCAAACTAGGTGGTTATATCGATGATGGTGTGGTTAGCCCACCGCATAATAGTAATCCTCTGATAAACTGCTTATAGAACAAGCTGATGTCAATTAAGTTTGTCATGAATGAAGAGGTTGGCCTGTCATGGGGGCTTAAGAAGGAAAAACACTCTATCGGACTTGTTTATGGAAATTTAACCAATACTGGGGTGCTTTGTCCTTGGTATTCCAGGATTTGGAATAAAAAGCAGCGGTACAATGACAACTTCATGCTCTGGCGTGTAATAAAGAATGCAATACTGACAAAAAATCACCTGTGTCACATGGGTTTTCTCAATTCTCATATTTGCATTTTTTGCGACTCAGGCGAGGAAACCAATACACATCTTTTCTTCGAGTGTTCTTTCATCTCAAAGATCTGAAACGATTTGCTCATTGCATCTGGTCTTTTTGGCAGTTGCATGATTAGTAAGCTTGAATGACATAGGTTGTACCTCAACACCTTGCACAACGACCTAAAAGCTCATGTTTATCATTCTTTGATTAGGAAATTTATAATTGTCATTTGGAAAGAAAGAAATGATAGATTGTTCTCTGGAAAATTTAAACCTCTTACTGAACTCCTTAGAGATGTCATTCGTGCATCTCGTTATGCAATTCGCTTGCATTCTCAAAGTTTTCCTTTCGAGCCCTGTGATCAAGCAGTTCATGTTCATTGGGACTGCTCTTGATTGTTATTTCTTTGTTCGGCTCTGTGCTCTTGGTTGTTATTTCTATGTTTGGCTCTGTGCTTTCTTCGTTGTGTCGAGATGCCTTTCTTTTCTTTTGTGTTCGCTGCTTGTTTGTGTTGTCATTGAGAGTGTTTTTGGGATGTTTGTCCCTGTGTGTTTGGAGTGTCTTGTGTCTGTTGGCAGCAATAGTTTGTTTGTTTGGTTTGGGGTGTGCGTTTGTTTGTGTTTGTTCTTGTTTGTCTTGAATAAAGAGAGGAATAGGTCCTCTATAAAAACCTAGCTTTCTTTGCAAAATAATAATTATTATTCTATAATGGTGTTTTGAAGTAAAAGATTTTTAATTGTTTATAAATGTTTTAGAGACCCATGAATAGAGTTGAAGGACTTGAATTTTATAAAGGAGCTTATAAATGGTTTAGAGATTATAAAGGATTTATAAACAAGTTTTAGAAGTGTACGAAGAGAATTTAAATTTAATTTAAATGTATAAAAAAAGTTTTATAAATGGTTAGAGAAGTTTTTATAAAATGGTTTGTAAATGGTTTTAGAGAATTACAAGGAGTTTATGAATGATTTTTGAATCAAATAAAATGGAATCTTTCTCAACGTGTAAATATACTTATACCGTTGAGATAAGTATATGAATATTTTTTAAATATTGAATATATAGGATTGGTGGATATATCTTTGTAAAAGTATTCTTATACAAGTAATTTACAAATGGTTTTATTTATGAAAGATTTACAAAACGAGGCTAATGATTGCTTACATGCCGAACCACTGTTGGTTTTTCCCTATGGAATAAATCATTGATTGAATGTTGTTATTCGATAGTTAAATAACCGACAATTTAAATTGGATCTAAACATAATTTTGCAAATATCTAGAAGAAACACGTGAGTTATATGACACAGTCATCTTCGATGATGCTCTACTGTGCGTATAAATCTCGTTTCGTTCTTCTAGGACAATGATAAGGAAATCCGTCCACTAACGGTTAGGAGGTGATCTCCGATCTTATCTTTGACTCTTTATTTCCTAAAGAACCGGAGTTGAGTTTACCGAAAATTATTGAATGTTGTTTCGAAGAGACCGGGATCAGGTATGTTATTCGAAAACCACTTCGATCCAACGAATGCATTTTGAAGTGAAGATACCTTGAAGATGATGGAATTTTGGAGACAGAGCTCTCAAGTGTTTCGTTCAGTCCCAAAACGAAATTGTATGGATGGATGCTGGTATTGCATTGTTGCCTAGAAGGCAATATTAGCATTCCAAGTGGGAAGTGCTATATAAAAAGGTAAAACGTAGCATCGGACCTCATCAACCGGGAAATGACAAAAATAGGGCATGCAGCAGGGCCAAGTGGGTAGCTTCCAAGTAGGGTATGGTCATTACAAATCTAGATCGGTTACTATCTATTCTTGTATGCTTCGGGGCCCATTAACGGAAGGGTGATCATATTCGGTAATACTAGTCAAGCGGTAGGCCAATCCTGTGTGGCAAGGGTACAAGATGTTATTATCAGACCCGATGCATTTATCTAAAGATGTACCTTCGGAAGGTAGTTCCTTACCTTGTCATAGTATGTAATCCAATCTCCAATACGTGTCTTACGGTCGTTACAGCATGGGAATAGGAAAAGGTGAGAGTTTCTTCCTTTTTTTTATCGTGAATCCCTAAACTGTTGTTTGAACACTGTTTAAGACCTGAAAGGTATTTAGAAAACCGTTTTGGATAAGTGGTTTTTCTAAACCCTATTTAACAACATAAACGATTTTGTTTTAATTTTATGAATGGCTCTCAAAGAATCGTTTACAGGTTGAACGGTTTTCTGAAAACCATTTATAGATTATTTTATACTTAAAAATATGTCAATTCCTCCACCTTGACTACTAGAGGAGAGGGAGGAATTGAAGCTTTTTTTGGCCTTCATTCTATAAATGCCCACCGTGCTAGAGATGCTCTTATAAGTGGTTTCATATTCCATTACCTTTTGTAGTGATAGTGCTGCAACAATCGGGTTAGAATGACCATTAGGCAAAAGTTCGTTTGTTATTGTTTCATCTTCAGTTGTATTGGTTTGAATTTGATCTATATATGCATATATATTCTCAAAATGAAATAATTCCTTATTAAGTATTTCATATTTGTAGCCTGTAAATATTGTTGTTTGCAACTTCTAATATAAATTTCTCTGCATAGTGGTTGTCTCATATTCTACAATGTAGTAAAACATTACTGCTATGATCAGTTTTGAATGACAATGGGACACATCTTAATTGTAAACCGTTTATTGGTGATATATGCGTACACATTACGTTAATTGTTATATCATATGCATGCTATTTGCCTAATTTATGAAAAGTTTGAAGCTAGATTGAATCCAAATACAGACAGATTCTTTGACTTTTAAATATTATCGTTTTTGACATTTTTCTAATGTAGCATTCTGAGCCATGTTTGCGTAAGCTTAAATGAAAATCTGTTGGAAATTGTTGTTTGAAAATAAGCGAATTCTTAAAAATTGACTAAGTATGAAATTGCTCTTATTATATGGGAATATGAATAGCCCCACATTGTGGGATTATATGAAAGAATCAAGTATTTATACTTGATTCTTAGAAGCTAAGTTGGACCCTTTGGGTACCCAATGATGCTCTTTTGTAAGGAGGGAGACCATGCTTAACCACCGCGCGCGCGTGCGCCGACCGACCCGACCTGGGCCAGGCTCGTGTTCGGCTTTGTAGTGGTGTAACACTTATATTTTTGGTACAAAATTCTTTAACTGTTTTTAGACCGGGCTGGAACAGTCAAATCAGACCAGACCCGTATTGGAGAACGTTACATAACGTTCATTGTTTTTGACCCGTTATTTTCTCAGATCCGTTTTTCAAGACCACGTTTCCCCCAACCAGCAACGTTCTTTTGCTATTCCGCCTTCTTAACTGATAAGGAGACGAAACAGAAAGAACAACATCTCGTTAAAAAATATTTCATTTTCTTAAAATCTCGAGCAACATTTTTGAGTCCAAACAAAATCGTTTCGTACGTGCAAACGAATCGATACCACAAAATTATTGAGAGGCTGTTTTATCCTAGAGGCGGCGACGATTGATCGGAACTGCTTTGCACTGTACAACAGATCGCCAAAACGTCTTCAAAAGAGTGATGTAGTCCACGACTCAACCAAAGATCAACATTGTTTTTCAACAATTTGAAGACACGCCACCAACGATGACTTCCGCTGCAGATCTAGATGTCGCTGCTCCCGCTTCACTCTTCCAAGTCCCGATGGTCTCTGCTGCGCCTTTCAGATTTGTGGAAACAGAAGATGGAATTCTTCTTAACCATGAGAAAGGTGGTGGCTATGCTGACAACCGACAAACTGCAGCTACCGGATAGACCAGACGAAGCAGACGCAGATCTGATGCGAGCCTGGACGGAAAAATCAAAGGAACTGCGGAACTGGATAGAGCACGACTACATATGCATAAACTTCATACTCAACGGCCTCAGTGATGACCTCTACGACTACTACAATTCCGACAAGACAGCCAAAGAAATCTAGGAAGCGTTGCAAAAGAAGTATGATACGGAAGAGGCTGGAGTGAAGAAATATGCAGTCAGCCGCTACCTGAAATACCAGATGACGGATGATGGGTCAGTAGAGATGCAGTCTCATGAGCTTTAGAAAATTGCTCATGAGATCATCTCCGAAGGTATGAGTTTGAACGAACAATTTCTGATTGCTGTTATTATTGATAAACTGCCCCCAGATTGGAAAGATTTTAAGAATGTGCTTAGGCACAAGACTAAGGAATTCTCCTTAGAGAGCTTGATCACTCGCCTCCGTATTAAGGAGGAGGCTCGTAAGCAAGACCAGAAAGAGGAAGTGCTTGTTGTTACCAACAACAACACTAAAAAGTCCAAGCCTGCAGTTCTGAAACCGAATCCGAAAAACTTTAAGAATCAGAACCGCAACCGCAACAAACAGAATTGGAACCCATAAGGGAACCAAAAGGGACAGCAGAAACCGACCCAAAAGAATGATTTTGGACAGTTGTTTCTGTGTTACAACTGTGGAAAACCCGGTCATATGGCACGCAATTGTATGAACGGACCAGGCCCTACACCGCAGGCTAACCTGGCTGAGGAGCCTCTTAAAGCTATGATTTATGAGATTCATCTAGTTAGTGGATCAGAGGGTTGGTGGGTAAATACTGGTGCATCCCGCCATGTCTGCTACGATTGTGCTATGTTCAGTACATACACGGCTGCTGATGATAAGAAAGTGATGCTGGGAGATTCTCACACCACTACAGTTGCTGGTATTGGAAATGTAGAAATAAAGTTTACCCCTGGAAAGACAGTTCTTCTGAAAGATATGATGCATACTCCAGAGATGAGAAAGAATTTGGTTTATGGATTTCTCCTTAATAAGGCTGGTTTTACTCAAGTTATAAGGGCTGATTTGTATACTTTGACTTATAAGGGGATGTTTGTAGGGAAGGATTATGCTTGTGAGGGTATGTTTAGACTTAATGTTGAATCTAATAAAGTAACCAGTTCTGCTTATATGTTGTGTGATTTTAATATCTGACACTCTAGATTATGTCATGTAAATAAACGTATTATTCATAACATGAACACCTTATATTTAATTCCTAAAATGTCACAAACTGACTTTGATAAATGTGAATTATGTACTCAAGCAAAAATCACTAAGAAACCCCATAAATCAGTTGATAGAATTTCTGAACTCTTAGACTTAATTCATTCTGACATATGTGAGCTTGATGGCACTTTGACTAGACATGGACACCGTTACTTTATCAATTTCATTGATGATGGCTCTGATTTCACTTATGTATACCTTATGAAAAATAAAAGTGATGCGTTTGATATGTTTAAATTATTTAAAACTGAAATCGAGAATCAATCTAATAAGAAAATTAAGAGACTTCGTAGTGATAGAGGAACAGAATATGAGTCTAGTCCATTTCTTGATTTTTATAAATTGCATGGTATAATTCATGAGAGAACTGCACCTTATTCACCTGAAATGAAAGGTAAAGCTGAAAGAAAGAATATGACCTTTACCGAATTAGTTGTAGCTATTTTATTAAATTCGGGTGTAGCAAAACATTGGTGGGGGGATATTTTATTGACTGTATGCTATGTATTTAATAGAATCCCTAAATTAAAAAGTAAGATTTCACCTTTTGAAATTTTAAGAAATTATACACCGAATGTATCTTACTTTAGAACTTGGGGATGTTTGGCATATGTTCGTATACCTGACCCTAAGAGAATAGAATTAGCAAGTAGAGCATACGAATGTGTATTTATTGGCTATGCTATTAATAGCAAAGCATATAGATTTTATGACCTAAATACACATAATATAGTAGAATCTAATGATGCTGGTTTTTATGAAATTAAATTTCCTTTTAAATTGAGGAATAGTAGGGGCACGTCAAATAACACTGTGCCTATTGGAACAGAACTTAATGAATCTTCTGAAATCGAACCTATAAGAAGTAAAAGAGCAAGAGTTGATAAAGATTTTGGCTCGGATTTTGCACTTTTACTATAGAGGAGGATCCCACAAACCTCCAAGAAGCCTTATCTTCATTAGATGCCGATTTTTGGCAAGTGGCTATAAATGATGAGATGGATTCCTTGGACTCCAATAAGACTTGACACTTAGTAGATTTACCACTTGATTGTAAGTCTATAGGTTGTAAATGGGTACTTAAAAAGAAATCAAAACCCGATGACACAGTTGAAAAATATAAAGCTCGTTTGGTAGCTAAAGGTTTTAGGCAAAGAGAAAATGTAGACTTTTTTGATACTTTTTCATCCGTAACTAGAATCACATCCATTCGAGTACTAATTTCATTAGCATCTATTCATAATTTAATAATACACCAAATGGATGTTAAAACTGCTTTTTTAAATGGTGAATCAGAAGAGGAAATTTATATGGACCAACCTGAAGGCTTTGTAATTCATGGTCAAGAACATAAAGTTTGCAAATTAGATAAATCATTACATGGTTTAAAACAAGCACCTAAACAATGGCATGAAAAATTTGATAACTTAATAATCTCAAATGGTTTCAAAGTTAAGGAAAGTAACAAATGCATTTATTATAAATCTGAGAATGACATTTGCACTTTAATATGTACTTATTTTTGGATCAAACATTCATGCCATAAACACTGTTAAGTCTTTGTTAAGTGCCAATTTTGATATGAAAGATCTAGATGAAGCGAGTGTAATCCTTGGTATTAAGATTACTAGGTCCGAAAAGGGACTTTATTTGGATCAATCTCATTATATTGAGAATATCTTAAAGAAAAACAATTATTTTGATTGTAAACCTGCATGTACACCATATGATCATAGTGTAAAGCTTTTCAAGAACACTGGTGAAAGTGTAAGACAACCTGATTATGCAAGCATCATTGGCAGCCTTCGGTATGCCACTGATTGTATTAGACCAGACATTGCCTATGTCATGAGATTATTATGCAGGTTTACTAGTAGACCTAGTATAGAGCATTGGCATGTTATTGAGAGGGTCATGACATACCTAAAATGAACCATGAACGTTGTATTACATTATGAAAAATTTCCAACTGTCCTTGAAGGTTACACCGATGCAGACCGGAATACTTTATCCGATGATTCAAAAGCAACCAGTGGTTATATCTTTAGCATTGCTGGAGGAGCTGTTTCTTGGAAATCCAAGAAACAGACTATTTTGACTCAGTCTGCTATGGAGTCTGAGATGATAGCACTAGCCACAGCTAGTGAAGAAGCATAGTATTTAAGAAATCTACTAGCTGAGATTCCTTTATGGGAAAAACCGATACCAGCTATGTTGATCCATTGCGATAGTACCGCGGCTATTACAAAAGTACAGAACCGTTATTATAACGGTAAGAGGCGACAGATACGTCGTAAGCACAGCACTGTTAGAGAGCTACTCTCTTCAGGAGCTGTTAGAGTGGATCACATACGCAGTGACGAGAATTTGACAGATCCTTTGACGAAAGGACTAACCAGAAAGAAAGTACTTACAACTTCTAGAAAAAATGGGACTATTGCCCTTAGATTGCTGAGTCACGCACAATGTTAATCCGACCTAATGACTGGAGATCCCAAGAACTAGGTTCAATGGGTAAGAACAAGTTGTGAAGTGATATTAGTTAAACATGCTATTTTTCATATATATAGAAGCATGTATTTCTCAAGTGATTAGATGATGAATTAATAGAAACTCTTAATGAGATCTATACTCCATTTGGAGTGGAGTATCAACCTTTAGGAGTACTCTTGATAGACTCACCTGTGTGAATGTGGAAATTTGGCTGTTTCCTATGGAGTTTGGGCAAAACTCCTAGAGCATTTACTAAACTGGGATAGATGTGCATGACCATAAATGCACGGGCTTATTTGATTGCACTTTAGAAAGATTGTATGGGGTCTTATGTCAGGAATAGAGTTCAAGACTACGTGTCACTCTAGTAAAAACTGAATCTCATACACTATACAAAGGTTTAAGTCGAAAAACACCTTTGTTTATGCACAATCTTATATTTTTTTTCAGAAATTGCTCGAAAATATTTTTTTAAAATTCAAGTGGGGAATTGTTGGAAATTGTTGTTTGAAAATAAGCGAATTCTTAAAAATTGACTAAGTATGAAATGACTCATATTATATGGGAATATGAATAGTCTCACATTGTGAGATTATATGAAAGAATCAAGTATTTATACTTGAGTCTTAGAAGCTAAGTTGGACCCTTTGGGCACTCAATGATGCTCTTTTGTAAGGATGGAGACCATGCTAGACCACCGCGCGCGTGCCGACCAACTCGACCCGACCCGGGCCGGGCTCGGGTTTGAAGTGGTGTAACACTTATATTTTTGGTACAAAATTCTTTAACCGTTTTTAGACCGGGATGTAACGGTCAAATCAGACCAGACCCGTATTGGAGAACGTTACATAACATTCATTGTTTTTGACATGTTATTTTCTCAGATCCGTTTTTCGAGACCACGTTTCCCCCAATCAGCAAAGTTCTTTTGCTATTCCGCCTTCTTAACTGATAAGGAGACGAAACAGAAAGAACATCTCGTTAAAAAAAAAAATCATTTTCTTAAAATCTCGAGCAACATTTTTGAGTGCAAACAGAATCGTTTTTTACGTGCAAACGAATCGATACCACAAAATTATTGAGAGGCTGTTTTATCCTAGAGGCGGCAACGATTGATCCGAACTGTTTTCCACTGTACAACAGATCGTCGAAACGTTTTCAAGAGAGTGACGTAGTACACGACTCAACCGAAAATCAACATTGTTTTTCAACAAAATCAAATATAAAGCTTTAGTGTGTATAAAACCAAGAAACGATTTCATATTGCATTGCTGCCTGCAGCAGTATTACTATGGTGATTGCTTTATTTTATTTTGAGGTGAAGCTAGTTACGTATAATTACTGTTAACTGTTAATACGGTATATATATTTGGTTAACAACGTGATATTTTTTTATGTACGATTTTGGAGTTGAGTGTTTTAAATTTTGTTGGTTTTAACTAAATTTCTGAGGGATACTCAATGGAGCATTCAGAAATCAAAACCATGTTTGTATACACTCATCAGTGAATGTCATATATAAAGCTTTGGAGTGTTCTTCACTTAGAAAAGGTCTGAGTCTCACGTTAAACTTCTGTAGCAGTACTGCTATGGTGATTTGTGCCATTTTAAATAAAAAATTATGTTGAACGGTTGCTATTTCTTTACAGGGAAGCATAGAACTGTGAATACCAGTTTTATTTCATTTTTGCATCATGTTACCTACCTGTTTCCTGGTAAATCGCTAAATTTTGTTCATTTTCATTGTATTTGTGCATCCTACTATCTCTCTGCGCGTTTGAATTATGAAACTGTTAAACCACTTGTAACAGTGTTCATAGTTTTTTCTAGTACAGATAGTTTGTTACATATGTTGCTGTTCATATAGTATAGTTATATATGCATGCATTTTCTATTGGTACGTGATAGTTTGGTACTTCCAATTATAATCTTGGACTTCAGTTGGTATATGCTAAATTTTGTTTCCCTGGTCCTAGTCCATATGTATAATTTTAAATATATTTATGCAAACTGAGAGGACGTGAGTCAAAATATGAAGTTGAAATCGCACAGACTTAATTATGCTATCTACATGTAACAAAATCTCACATACTTAATCGTATTTACTGCTCTTAAATGGTGATAATGCTGCCAGTCCCTTGGACAAACCTATTTCTTAATGGAATTTGTGTTCATTATGGAATCACAATGTTTGTAATATCTTTTACATATCTGAAGTAGCCACACAATTATCATGTCATCTCTATGTATATATAATTTTACTTTGGTGCAGTGCAGTTTTTCGAAATTTAAAAGTAAAATCATGAACACGCATTTAAAGCTGGTTAAAATACAAGTTGCTAGTTTAAATCAAGCACGCGGATGTGATGCAGAAATACTCATAAAGTTGTTCGCTTAACCAAAGTAAGCAAGGTCTGCTTATCCGTTTTACTTATTGAGTAATTTTACGAAATAATGATGCAAGAATACCTTCATTACTCTGAACAAGCTAAAAGGCTGCAAATATTGTTGTTGTTATATCTGAAAAGTGTATCTTCACTGTTACCTCGTATGATTACACAAACTTATTTAATATTCCACTGAAATTTTACGAGCATATTTAGGGCGTGTTACATTTTCAAGTTCTAAAAAACAATAATACGAAGCACGTGTTGGTTATTTGCAATTCTTAGAGCATCTCCAACAGTTTGGAGTGCGGAAATTCGATTTTCCGCACTCCAAAATGTTGGAGCCCTCATTTCTACAACAGAAATGAGGGCAGGCGCCTGGTCACCAGGCGCCTGTTCAACATGCGCCCGAGTTTAATAACACTCGGGCGCCTGGTGACCAGGCGCCTGTTCAACAGGCGCATTTTCCCCATTTTCTTTCATTCTTGCCTCTTCTCAATCCCCATTTTCAAATTAACTTCGCGTCCAAATGCCGTCCCGTCCGGTCAAAACTGGTAGACGTACCGTTCGATATACGACTGATGCCAATATCGGACCTGTTCATGTCCCTCCCGATGCTACCGTGACTCCAGACGATCTTCAATCTTTGCACGACTTTCCCCCTACTATTTCGCATCGACTTACTGCAGCTACAGCGACGCCACAAGTATACGTTTATTTATTTATTGCTTAATGAACGACCATGTAAATATAAATGTATAATAATTCCTTATTTACTTTAACATTACATAATCATATATTTAGGTTCGTCACGTAGCGATGCGAGGTAGTTGGTATAGGTGTATGTCTGAATATTTTGATCAGTTACCGGAGCCGATTTTGGATAGGCTACATGCATCACCTTTTGGTGAATTTCTTGCTTTACCTAGATTTGCACATGTAGATCGTTGTCTGGTAGAGGCCCTTACCGAGAGATGGTGGCCTACCACTCACACATTTCATTTTCCTGATTTTGACCTAGGACTGACTCCTCTAGATTTTTATATGCTCACTGGTATAGAGGTTGGTCGACCTGACCGTCTCCCTGTTCCATTTGATAGTTCGTTTGAGGAGTTCGAGTCATATTCAGCTTATTTACCGACTATGGCCGATGAGGAGGTTAGAGGAGGAGCTGTTACTCTCCCCTGTTTGCAGCGTTATATAGTAGAGTACATGGCCGTTGAGGATATGCACACTCCCGTTATCCGTGCATTCATACTATACCTTTTTGGGTCTACATTTTTTAGTAACAATAAGGGTACTATTAGACTTGGTTTTATGGCTGGGTTAGTAGATGTGGATGGACTACATATATATGATTACGGTACTGCTATTATTGGTTATTTGTACGTAGCATTAGATACATATGCGCTTCAGCAGTCTAGACAGATGTATGGCTTTTGGTACATTCTTCCATTTTGGTACTACGAGTATACTGCCAATATGCACCCCCGACTTATTGTAGAGGCGAATGCCACACCTTATATTTACTTTCATAGATTGCGTCGTTGGGGTCCTCCTATGCATTTGTCCCGTGTTGCACAAGGCGTGCACAATGAGTTGATGGAGGCTAGACAACAGATGAATATGAGGCGGCGTGGTAACATTATCATTCGTCCATGGGATCAGTACTTACAGTTCCTAGAGCCCAGTCCTGACCATCCACTCACTTTTCATTTATCCATGTCGCGACGTAGGATTTGCTTTCAGGTTGCTACATGTCCATTCATATGGTATTTAGGGGATCGGTGTTGGCTACAGTTGTACGGTATAGTTCGCATTCCATCAGATCCGCTACCATGGGATGATATGTATGGTGATATTCGGGTTGGACCAGCTTATATTCATGCGATGAGGGGAGCGGGATGGGTGGATGGTGAGCCATTTACAGTTCTGGGAGACTTTGATTCATATTGGACTCAAGTAGCCCCACGTGCTTACGCTTTGCCTGATTATATTCAGGGTTTGAACTCCGATCATATTGGGCCGCGTACCTCTTCTGGTAGAGTTCCACTACCGGCTGCCACCTTTGAGCCTACATCATCTCAGTACATGCAGCCTTCTACTTTCGACCCACCACCTCATTCGTTTAGAGCGTATGATGTACACGGTCAGGTTGTGGAGTATCCCTTGCAGTATCCTACAGACGACGCTATTACAGGTATACCATCCGCCGGATTGTACCAGCCTCATCAGGTCTGTATGAGTTTTTAATTTTCCTTAATTTACTTGTCATTATATTACTTGTCATTATATTATCCACCTGTGTATAATTTTTCTTGTGCGCATATCAGTTTTCTCAGTACATGGATTATGATAGACGGATGATTGCTGCATTTGAGCGTATAACGCTCGATTATACAGGGATGATGTATCAGAGTTACCAGACTGCGGTCCAACAACAGCAGACTCAGTATGATGCGCAGATACAGGGATTACAGACCCGGATTCAGCAGCTTCAGGAGCAGCTCCATGCGGGACCTCAGCCGCATGACTTTGATGACGTCAACGACGACAGTGACGACGATAATGGAGACGATGAGGAGATTGATAGCGGTTCTGATCACATAGACTGATGTGTTGCATTTAGATGTTTTAGACTGTGTTATTATGTGACTGTCTATATGTTAGTGATGATGCTAATTTATGCTTGGTTATTATTGAGCGTATATGTACTAGAATTGTGACGATTTTGATGTAACAAACACATTTGTGTTTGTTTGTCAAACAGTTTATGGATGTTTGACACGTGGACGTTAATCTCATGCTTCATTTTATTGTACGCGGATCACGACTTGTTTATTTAAGAGAAAGTTTTGTACTCTTATGTCACAACATTTAAAAGTTCGGTAAATTCAATCAATAAGTAACATAATATTTTCGGCTACGGAATTGAAACAGTTAGTAAATGTTTTTATACAAACTGATCAGATGTGCGACGATGAAGAGATAATGGCAACTCAGTTTTGGGACACCATTGCTGAACTATACAATAACAATGTTGAGTGTAGAAGTAGACGTACGAAGGTAGAGTTGAGGACTGCGTATGGGAACTTCTGCAACGCCTGTATGCGGTACAGTACAGTTATCAATGAAGTTATATTTGAAAATGTATTCGAACCAACCCGTTCCACATTTGAAGGTCGTTACTTTCTCAAATATCACAGCACATTCACTGGACATGAGGCTTATATCGTACGTCAAAATTGGCTAGAACGATTTGGATATCCTTAAGTTGAGTGTATTCTCGTTGAGTTTGTTAGTGTAAGTTCCTATTCCTAGTAGTGGTATTTTTTGTTGGTTGTATTACTGTTGGGTGTTTCAGTAACATTGACTTGTTTCTTTCTGTATTATTGCGTTAAGAAAATGGCTACAGTTGTATGATGGGATGGCTACAGTTGTATGATAAGATCACTGCTTCAAAAGTACATACAGTATTATTGCTACAGTTGGATGATAAGAATAGTGCTTCAGCAGTAAATAAAGTAATATTGCTACAGTTGTACGATAAGAACCATTCAACACTGCTCCTACATACAATAGTTGCTTAAACATGGGATGGCAACAGTTGTATGATGGGATGGCTACAGTTGTATGATGGGATGGCAACAGTATCGAGAATTAAGCTATAAAAGGCTTGCTAGATGTTGAGAAGTATTATTGCTCATTCTTATTTCATACAATTTCAAATATAACAAATGGCGGCAGAAGATTATATATTTTTTGATGATAGCGACGACGAATTTGATGAAATGATGGAAGATCATTTTCACCGCGAAAATGAACTACTAAGTATGGCTGCGCTACAGGTTGGTCAATCGAGCAGGCAACACGGTGGATCAGTTGTTGGTCGTCGGTATAAAGATCGTAGACATTCATGGCACAACGACAGACTGATGGAAGACTACTTTGTTCCAAATCCTACTTACACAGATGCTGATTTTAGAAGAAGATTCCGCATGCGGCGTCCTCTATTTCTTAGAATCTTCCACTGTATCAAGCAGCATGACAAATACTTTATCTTCAAACCCAATGCATCTCGTACAATGGGTTTGACTGGAATTCAAAAAATGACAGCTGCACTCAGAATGCTTGCATATGCAGGACCGACGGACGCACTTGATGAAAATTTGAAAGTGGCGGAAAGCACAGTATTAGAGTGTTTGGAACATTTTTGTCAAGCTATCGTGGACATTTACGGTGATCAATACTTACGCCGACCTAACGAGGCCGATATAGTTAACTTATTAAATATGCATGGTAGTAGAGGTTGGCCCGGAATGTTAGGCAGTATAGACTGCATGCATTGGGAGTGGAAGAATTGTCCAAAGGCGTATGCTGGAGCTTATTAGGGTAAATCTCATAGGTCCTCTATTATTCTTGAAGCTGTAGCGTCGTATGACTTATGGATATGGCATGCATTTTTTGGAATGCCAGGTTCGAACAATGATCTTAACGTAGTCGAACGATCTATGTTGTTCAATGATTTAGCAAACGGAAGATCAACTCCTTGTACATTTACTTTGGAAGGTAACACGTACGATCATGGATATTATCTAGGTGATGGTATATATCCGAAATGGAGTACCATTGTCAAGACAATTTCTAACCCACAAAACAATAAACAAGCAAAGTTTGCAGTGATGCAAGAAGGCCAGAGGAAGGATGTTGAAAGAGCATTTGGGGTTCTTCAGTCTAGATTTGCCATAGTCAGTAATCCGTGCAGACTTTGGTCACCAGTTAAAATGACAAAAATAATATACACTTGTATTATTTTACATAATATGATTACAGAGGATGAAAGAGACATGGAAGAAGATTACGTGTACGAGGGTGCTCCTACACCACCGCATGTTTGGCGCAACGATATGATTGGAAGCGCACTTGAGCTCGAGTTTCATGTAGAAAGCCAAATGTCATACCGTAGTGCTCAACTTCATCGAAGACTACAAAATGATCTCATAGATCATCTTTGGGGTTTTTTTGAAAATCAGTGAAACTCTATTTCTATTCTTACGTTTTCTACTATTGTTTATGTTGTTGTTTCTTATTAAGGTTATTGTAATCTGTTTCTGTATAATTAAGCTAATGTTGTTAAAATCATTTTTCAGTGTAATGCAATTTAAATGAAAAAACTTATATTACTAATTGCTTGCATTAAGAACACAATACAAATAACGGTACTTAAAGATACAATGGTTGTAGAAACGGTAATTCATTTAATGATCCTCTTCAAGTCTACGCCTCATAATTTCTCTCCTTCTTTGCTCCATATACTGCAGTTGTTCTGCAGACATATGTGACGTATCCATGAACATTATTGCATCTTCATCTCTTTGGCGGTTTCCAGCAATAAGTTGATCCATTCTTGATAACTTTTCTTGGTGTTGCATTGCTCGAGTGTCCATTGCCCGGTTAAATCTTTCTTCAGATTCAAGCATGAGTTTTTTAATTTCATCTTGATCCGCTGCGGCAGTCTGCTTCTTTTTGGCCGCTTTTGCTCCCTGTGGCCTAACAAAATGATCTTCAGTTGGGGATGGGCCTTCTTCTGATCCTAAACCGAAGCTTCCTTGGGATTCCATAGGACTGGAGGTTTCTCCAACTCTAGGCGTTTTACCCCGACCGCTATTTGATTGAACTTGTTGAACGGTCTTCTGAAGCGATGATTTCCATTTAACGTGCTCGACCAACATGTCATACACGTGCATGAACTGATAAAAATGTGGTGCTTGTTTACTATCAGGTTTATAGATTTGTTTGAACAACTTATTTGCGGCCATTCTCTGTTCAAAAAATAACTGGTAAACTTAGAGAACTAAGATAACAAAAAAAATGAAATTATATTGAAGCTTACTAAATGCGTTTCATTCCCAAAGCCACTAGGATTCGTTTGCTTCAATTTGAACATTTGAGAATCGAACGTTTGCGTTTGACGATTTATTTTTCCATAATGACCTTTGACTGAAGATAGCGTTCTTTTCCGATTCATGTTCTTCCGATTATAGCAATTAGTAATTTTGCCCCAAAAAGATTCACCACTTTGATCGGTCCCTCGAATAGGATCGACTGATAGTGCACAGTAAATGTAGCAAAGATCGTAGTCTTCCGCAGCGCTCTAACTTGCATTAGTTACTTCTCCCCCAATCGGAATCGTAGCGTCTTGCAAGTCGTATTCTTCAAAACTGGCCCTTGCAGCAACAACGTCGAAATCGGAGTACATTTTCAGTTGAGATCAGTGGTAGAAAAAAATTGCAAAGAAAGAAGGAAATTGGTTTGAACTGAAAGAAGAGGGGGGAGTATTATTTGAAGATGGAAAATGACCGTTGGGGAAATGGCCGTTGGAGGATAGTAGGCGCCTGTTGCCAGGCGCCTGTTGAACAGGCGCCTGAATATCAGGCGCCTGTTCAACAGGCGCCTGTTCAACAGGCGCCTCATCCCATCGCGATTTCTCAGCCCGAAGGCCCCCCTTTCCACACTATCACATTTTCTCGCGCTTTGTTGGGAACGAATTTGAGTGCAGATTTCAGAATTTTGGAGCTGTTGGAGATGGTCTTACTTGTTACTGATTGGACCTGAGATGAAGTATCGATCCATGTGATGTCTTATAAACATTCTCTATTAAAGGTTGGTTGTTCATTTGATACTACGAATGAACCATTCCATTTAGCCCATGGCCATAATGAATGCATAGGAGATATCATATATTTAATGCTGCCTCAAAAAAGTGCTTGCTAATATCTGAACAAAAAATAATAAACAAATAAAAAATTTTTGGCAAAGCCAGCGAGGTTAGTATGGTCCCCTACCATTTATTGCTATACCAAGAACGAAGAACTACAAGGAAAATATACCCACCAGACAGTAGGCAAGGAAGAACTGAGAAACAAGAGAACAAGGAGAACAGACATATCAACAAGAATAAAAGGAAAAACCAAAACATAACACAAAACAGAAGACACTTAAAAAGAAGAGAGGGCCAGCATAAAACCAGCATCAAATCGATGACTTGAGGCAGCAATCCCGAATTTCAGTTTCCCAATGATACTGACTTTCATTTGCATATTTGTTTTCCTTTTGTCATTGAATATGACAGCATTTCTCTCCTCCCATATTGTCGCAATTAATATTTTAAGAGAAAATAGCAATACGTTCAAAATCTTCAATCACTGTTTAAGAGAAAATAAACAAATAAAATTTGTATGTATCAAAGTCTTTTTACACGACTATCAATCCACTATAACAAAGGCAGCGTATAGCGACGGCAAAAATGCGTCGGCGGCCGTCGCTAGCCGTTGCGAGCCGTCGCTATTCAATCCGTTGCCATCAGGAAAAGCAACGGCAGAAGCGACGGCTCCGTCGCTAAGATAGCGACGACAAGCGACGGTATCTTACACGTGTCAACGCCACGTGGCAGTTAGTTTGTTTCCATAGCAAGTCTGTTATTTGCCGTTACTAGTCGTCGCTATTTGCACCATTTTCTATTGGATTTGCCGCTGTATTATCATCCTCTTCCACTACAGGATTAGGTGTATATTGAACAAACTCTTCGTGACGATCCCATAAATAATAATTCGGTACAAAACCAAATTTATACAAATGAACTTCTACTACATCTGCCTTCCAATGCTTCAGATGTTTGCACTTAGCACACAGACAACGAATGACTATGTTATTTCCATTATTAGATTTAGCAAATCTAATAAACTCGTGTACACCGTTAACAAAATATTCCTTTATTGATCCTTTCATACCTTTTCGGGATTCATACATCCAACTACGATCGAGAAAATAATCGAACATATCTCCTGATTTGCAAAAATTATATTAGAAAATTCAAACAAACACTTCACTGAAACAAATTAGACCAGACTTTAGTAAATTTTATTAATTTAGTAACTTTATTAATTTGACAAATTAGACTGAACTTCACTAAATTTAATAATTTGGTTAACTAAACTAACTTTATTAATTTGGTAAATTTTAAACTAACTTTAGTAAATTTTAAACAAACTTTAATAAATTAGACTGAACAAATTTATTAGTTTCAAACTAACTTTTAAATTTTATTACTTTAGTAAATTGCACTTAATAAATTATTTGATTGTTTTATAAAATACATATCATATATATACAACCATTGTTAATACTTGTTTAACGGCCGGTCATCCTACTTCCCATTACAAACACAATAACGTAATCATATTTTATAAATCATTTCAGATTAAACGATTCAACAAAATTTCGGCAGCACTTCCCTTTATTCCCTGTATCGTACACAAATGCATGTACACAGGGAAAAGAAGGAAGTGCCATCGAAATTTCGTTAACCGTTTAAACTGAAATGATTTATAAACTACGATTACGTTATTGTGTTTGCAACTTGTCCAATACTGGGACAAATCCAACAAATATTGTATCAGATGAATACAGATGTCCGTTCTGTGTAAAAACGAACATCCATATAACGATCATATACAACACTTGTCAGACGGGGCCAAAAATTGTCTAAGGGGTTCACACAAATAAAACAAATTTTCTAATTTATATTTTAACAACTATAAATTTTTTAATAATACGTTCAATAAATATTTGTCAAGTAAATTTCACATTTTAACACGTACTTTAAAATTTGGCTAACTAAGTCAAATTTTAAATAACGAATTTTTTTAAATCAAATTAGAAGTTAGCACTTATAATAAATTGAATTATTTTTATTTTAAACTATATACGTTTAATTGGAAATTCCACAATGAGACAAAAGTGAATCATTGTAATTCTTTTAGGCTATGAGTACTTTAGCTTGGCCATTGCAAGTGAGCATAAATGATATATTTGAACAAAACACACAGTTGTAGTGTACTTACACTTATAACTAACGCATGCTAAATAATTAAATTTTCACCTAATCGACAACCGACATTGAATAAACTTATCAATAAGCATCTTAAACATGTTATCACCATCTTAATCCAAATCACATCACCAATCATTAATTCTACAATAACCAACATCATAATAGTATGCGTTAATCATCGTTTTCAACGTCGAAATAAAATGATTTTATTCTCAAATCAACCTACAATACTACTATCACCATACATATACCACATAACTACCAATCTCAAACCCATAAACATGCCATTAACAACCAATTTTTAAACCCAATAAACATGCAAATAAACCCTAATTGAATAGGAAATAGGGTTAGAACACATACCAGATCAATTTGGGAGGTAGGGAGCGAATGTTTGAGTACCGAGTCGACGGGGCGACGGGGGGGGGGGGGGGTTGGTTTTGGTTTTGCAGAATGGGGAAGAAGAAGGCTCGGGTTTGGCTGATATACAGGTCGAGCGACGGCTAGCGACGACCGCTTTTTTTAGCCGTCACTAGCCGTTGCCTCTGTCCGTCGCTATACGAACCGATTTTTGTAGTGATCACTGTTCAAAATCTAAAAATTCGATGGTTGACGACCATGCAAAACTGTTTTGATTGACAGTTAACGGTTGTGCAAAAAGCGACATAATCAATTGTCCTTGGTAGCCCGTTGAAAAATATGTATTATCCTACGACCAATGATGAATGCACATGAGGTATAAGATATTTTACACATAAGGAATCCCTTTTCTATGTTTTTGAAGCAAAACGTCTGCTATGGGCCCAAAGTCTTGAAACTTTTTACCGCTTCTTTTTCTTAGATTCAATTATATGGTTTTTCTTTAGTCCTATCAGTTCTTCTTGCTTAAACAGAACTTGCAGATCTTTAGTGGAGTATTTTTGAAGGTGAACGCAACCGTGAACATGTTGCATAGAGTTGAACCTTTTGCCGCTTATGGGTGTCAACGTCTTAAGTTTATTTATGTACTGCCAGTTTGACCATTTTGATGTTTTCAATCGGTATATTGTTAAGCGTTAAGACACGCGCTTTGCACGTCAGTTGTTTTTCTACAAATTGTATATGTTTCAACACATTTAAAAAAAGCACAAATATTAAATCATATTTTGCTTTGAAATCATGTGTATTTTGTTTGAATTTTTATTTCGAAGTTCCAATATCTATTTTTTTTAGTTTGAATTTTTACTTCTATTGTAATTAATAAAAAACGAATTTGTAAAGAAAGTTTATTTGTTAGATCATATTTTAAAGTGATTGAGATTTCATAATATCTGTAGATGACATTTTGAATTTGTAAAAAATATATTATTTATTAGATCCCAATTCTAAATGATATTAAGGTTTGTTAATATTTTAAGAGGGACATTTTGAATTTGTAAAGTGAATTTATTTGTTAGATTCTATTTTTAAGGGATTTCATAGTATCTATCGAAGGACATTTTTGGTAGTTAATGCTGACACTAAAAAAGTGTGACACGTATTACAACTATCATTAAAGCTCTTATAGATTATATTCCTGGTTATCCAATTTAAAGAACGTTAAAGAACTGATTTACAAGAGGGGTATCAAAAAATAAAAAAGCAGAGAATCGCTCGATTTCCAACTACGTTATTGGACAAGTATGTTACTCATGTAAATGTTGTTTCTTATTTGCACATGAATTTCCGTAAACTGTGTAAAAATAATGCATAAATTTTGTATAAATTTATTGCGCTTTCTATGTTTTCCAAAATCTTAGAGAAATTGAATATTTTTTGAAATAATGGACCATTCTTATTCTAAGAATATCCCTTTTTTATAGGATTTCAAATAGGTAGAAATATTGTAAATGGAGGATCTCATTCATGAGATTATGACCGTGGGGCCCCACTTCAAAGAGGCAAACAACTACTTATGCCGGTTGATCTTAAAGCATCTTCAGCAGAAGGTGGATTTCAAGTTGGAGAAGGAGGAATAAAATTGTGCAAAACTCCAACTTGTCCAACGACCTGGTAGGGATTATTTCCCCTAATTTATACTGGTATTTTTAATTATTAAATAACAAAAAAAGGTAAAACAGAATTCAAAAATCTGTTTAAGTTTAAAATCGGGTTTTAGGACTCCATTTTGTGAAAATTTATTTATTTCAAATTTTGTAAGCTTAAAAATTGGTTTTAGAACTCCGTTTAAGGTTAAAAATGAAAATTTGAACACCGTTAATTCTATAACTATTTCAAAAAATTGTTTAACATAACTATTTTGAAAAACACGTTTATGTCTCCATGCTCCAAAAAAGGAGTGTTTTCCAATTTCTTCGGCTCACATCCAACAATTCCAACCGCTGGAGTGAGGTGAAACCAGAAAAAAGTGGGAATCACTCCCACTTTTGCAGCACCTTCAACTATTGGAAATGCTCTTAAGGGCTCTAATGAGTGGACATAGAATTTAATTATGTGGGTTGCGGAATTATGGATCTTAAGACTAATTTAACACTAGAGAGTAGTAAACACTGTTTTTTAACTCATGTAAATCTTTTTAATTTTCTTTCAAGAGGAAGATTAAATCTCAGATTAACAACATAGAATTATACTAACAATCAGTCGTAGATGCAATCACCGATAAAAATAAAAGCAATAAAGTAAAGTAAGAGTTAGAGAGATGACACGAGAAATGTTATACTGGTGCAGATTTCTCCTACATCTAGTCCTGTTCAATTTCTTATAAAGAGTTCTTTTTAAATGCCCACTTTAAACAGGTAGCATGCAAACCTATTACAGTCTCGATTTTAAGGCTAAGAGATACGATCCTCCTGATTTCGAAGTTCAAGGTAGACTCGGTTGATTTGAACGGACTACAAGTTCACTCATTTGATTTGAACGGGCTACAAGCACACTCACTTGATTTGAACAGACAACAAGCATTCATACATGATTTGAACGAGCTATAAGCACATCCAATTAAATACAAATAAAGTTGATAGTTTTTTCAAAGACAAATTCTTGTACTTTGGATACAATGGATTCTATAGTCTCTTGGACATCATTTTGATCTTTGAATTGCAAGATGTTTGCAAAATAATAAGAAAGTAGTATTGAATCAATACAATGAAGTGTGAATTGATTCTATGTGATTTTGAAAAGAATAGAGTATATTTTTCAATGGAGTTTTCAAGAGAGTAAGAAGAGGGAAGAAATTAGTAATTAGTTATCAAAAAATTCGTTTGCACTCCCCTTTATGTAGTAAATCAACAGATGTGTTCGTTCGTGAACAGTTACGATGAATACACTTTCTTTCAAAATTTGAAAAACCAATTGGTGGCATGTATGCCAACATATGCTCGTGTATTTTGAAACTATTTTCTTTTAAGTTGTTTTAAAAATCTTATACTTTGTAAAATAATTTGATACTTTGTAAGATAGTTTGAACATGGTTTATAAACATTTTGAACTTTGAAAAAACTTTTATAAAATATTTTGAAATATATTTTGGTTAAAAAAAATAAAAGGTTTGAAAATTGGGGATAGCAATCAAAGACTTTAACAATATACATACTGTGACTTTATACACCAAATTATAATTTTGAGATCTTCATATCCTGGTATTTGAACTCATGAGTCTTCATGTCTATCTCTTGAGTTTTTATACTGTACAATCTTCGATTCAACATCTGTGTAATATTTTACACTATGTACTATATAACTTGGCAAAACATTAATGTCTATATTTTATATATTTGTATATGGTTATGATCATAATCAATAACTGAGGTATTAATAATTTCTCCATTTTTGATGATGACAACCATTAAATATTTTTGTATATAAAATATAACTCCCTCTAAATATTTTCATGCGTATATTTTATATTTTTCTCCTCCTTTGTTATCAATAAAAAATGTGTGAAAAAATAAAATTCCTTCTAAATGTGGTACTATTTTGTAGATTATAAGATATGGATCGATCTTGGTCGAAGATAGAATACACACTGAAGTACGCCGATCGTTATGTCAAATCATCCAATAACAATCGGTGCATAACGATCGGCCTTCCTCCCACATCCCATTTTGGGATGCACGACCATTATTGAATGCTCCTCTTGCCATTTTATTGATGCTCTGAAAGTCTCGCATGAATTGGCTTCATGGTTCTTAAGATATTAAATGTTCTCCGATGACTTGAACTGTTCCATGGATCGTTCTTAGTTAATCCATACAAATCCTTGCTTCATCCGTAGCTTGAGCATATAAACTTCAATCAACTCCAAACTTGAGATATAACTTCACAGGGCCAGGCTAGTTAATTCATGCTAGCTACACTTCGATTGGATCCTGGTTTGAATCTGCCCGACTATCGTCTATAGTACTGTACGTAACTGGCTCTTCAAGTTGTCGACCATCCATTCCTGATCGAATCGATGATATCACGACTTTGCAAAAAGGTGGGATAACAAAAAATATATAGCTTGAAGTAACTTTAAAATTATTAAATTTTAACATTTTAAATTAATGTACTTAAAATTTATAAAATTTCGAGATTAGAAAAGAAATATTACTATTTTTATGATAATTTCAGCTTTCTATTTTTAAAAATCAAATAAAGTATGTTTACTGTTAAATTCTATTTTGGAATTTTAAAAGTAAGAATAACAATTAACCATGAATGGTTTTGTAGCAAGTAAATTATTGTTAGGTAGAAAGTTAAACAAGTAAAATTTTAATTTTCTCTTCCAACGCATCTTGAAGAAATCCATTTAAAAAATATCTTGTGAAACTAAGATTATTATAAAATAAATAATTTGTAAACACATGGGAAAAAAATCGTCTACTCTTTGTTTAAGTTGGTATATCACTATAAAATTAAGAGGTATTTTTGTAAAGAGTGGAATTCGAACTCGCGGGCTTGTAAAAAATGGAAATATTTTTTTGCCAATGCCGAGATTCAAACCCAAGACTTCTTATGTAAATATAGGAGATATCATAATTCATAAAAAAGTGTGACACCAAACGTATCATATCTATTAATATAAGTCTAAACGTAAAATTCATGAACAAGTTGTAGTTAAAAATAAAGTACAAAGATGTGATGCGGAAATTCTTAAAATATTGTTCAATTAGCCGAAATTAAAATGTGTAGCTATCAATTTTTCTTATTGAGTACTTTTTATTAACAAAAACTAACAGCATAAAAAAATCTTATCACTTTGAACGAATATTGTTCGAGCCGAAGCTTTCTCTCTAGGTGTTAAAAATGTCTTTAAAGTCCATTTAGAGTTCAGGTGGAGGCTAGATGAAAATAGATGTTAGTCACATACATTTTGCACAAAAAACGTTCTTATTAAATAATTACAAAAACTAACTATGTATTAAACTATGTTGATGTTGTTAATATGATCACTACTGTTATCTATTTACTATAAGTGATATGTGTGTGTATGCACATGTAAATGTTTCATCAATAAAATAAACAATGAATCAAGTACTAAGCAACAAAGTTCATATGAGTAAAATTTATGTCATGACAACAATTTAATATTTAAAAAAACTCAAGTCGATATTTGTATGTACTATATTAGTGAATAATATAAATTTAAATTTATAGCTAGTTATTTTGCGTTTGATTAAGTAATTGTTTTTAAAATAAAATTTAAAAGGCTAACATGATTAAAATAAAAAATTAAGAAATCAGTAAAGTCAATTTTCAAAGAAGTGAGAAATTAAATGGAAAATTCTATTCATACGTCGTAAATTGCTATACATACACCGAAAAAATTATTAAAATCAGAATATACACCAAACAGATTACAAAATTGCCCTTAATTTGAAATAAAATAAAATCCTTATGTCATTTTAGTAACTTTCACTCTCATGCAATTATCAAAATAATTTTCTCAAATTCACCTTTGTAAATTTCAAGTTTCAAATTCAGACACCTTAAATGGAATTCAAATTATTTAATCACTTATATACAGCAAATTTAATTCAAATTTTGAATATTAAAATGTTAAACTATTTCAATTTTGATGTTATTTAAACTTTGATTTAATTCAAGTAAAAGATAGAGAAGAGTTAAATATTCTACGAATCACGTTGATTTCATAATAATTTTAATTATTTTTTATATTTAATTTGAAGTGAAAAATGTTACAATTGACTGCACATGAATATAACCTAAAAGTGTTGGAATATGGTGTGGATACTGTTGTCGTACTTCTGACTGTGAGGATCTGTTGCAGATTCTTTCAGAAAATAGTTCAGCCTTATCGAGTACAAAATGGACCATTGAACTATTTCCGTCAGGATAACAAAGCCTTCTAATGATGTTACTTGATTCAAAGTTTTGTACCACTTTGATAAAGTCAAGAACACATTATAAATTATTTCTGATAACTGCCAAAAAATGTAGAGAGAAGAAAATGATTTATACTGCTTATACAGATGATGAGGCATGCGAAGATGAGTTGCTTCTCTTTAGAAAAAACTATTAGAAAATATACCAGACAAAGAGCAACATCCATCAGGAAGAATTGCATCTCTTCGAATGGACATGGCCGTTCATGGCCACCGTTTATTGTATATTTTGTACTACCATCGGTGGTAATCCATCTGTGAACAAGTGGTTTGAAATATACAACATTCTCCCTTTATTTTCAAAGTTTAAAACATTTGGAATGGCTGTATCACTTGAGTGACTGCCTACATATCCAAGTGGGATCAAGCCGACATATTTCAATGACAGAATTAGCATTATCGTAAGAACCAACTCCTAGGTGATGTGTACCTATTGGGTTTGAAATCTTCATTTAGTGTAAACTTTTCAAAGCCGTATCAAGATTCAGTGGTGAACAAATCTTGAATCAAGTACCCCTAGTGATATGATCGGAAGAATCACACATATTGATTTTTATAGGTTACCGTGTTCTATATGCTCCGCACATTAATGGCCATGTGCTCTAACCCTGATTTTTCACGAGTCTACTTAGAAAGTGGTCTTACTTTCTTAGGAAATGGTCTAATTTCCACACTTATATAGGTAAGTCTTTATATGCTTCTATGATACACTCATGTATAGATTTATTAATGAATTTAATCCATCGCCATTCATGCAGAGTACTCAACACTACCTTATGGGAAATTTGGTGTAGTGTTCCACAATCATTCCTTTAACTTTTTGATACCCATTGAACTTTGTCTATCCTTTTCAAGGCATAAGTTGGATTGCCATTAGTCTATGATCAACCTTCCTTCATACACCTTAATCTCATTTCTCTTGATTTTATAGAAACACTCGCTTACTCACATGTCTAGACTTCTCATTATATGTCTTACTAGACACATTATATATCCTAGCCTGATTATCGCAATTAATCATGACTGCCGAAGATGGCTTGGTCCATACAGGAATATTTATTAAAAACTTCCTTTGTCAATTCGTCTCTTTACATGCATCTGCTAATGCGATTAATTATGACAATATAGTTGAGCCAGAAACACAGGTCTACTTCTTGGAATACCAAGACACAATAACTCCTCCTAATGTAAATATCCATCCAGTCGTAGATTTGGATTTGGATTCTACATTGTTTCAAGTAGCGTTACTATATCCTTCTTATACAGCAGGATATCCTTTATAAGAAAGATCATAGTCTAGAACTCTTAAAATTACTTTTAATGTTTTATACCTAGATTACTCGTAAAACGACATAATATGCTAATAACATGTGCTATATCAGGCCTTGTGCAATGCATAACATACATAAGACTCCCAGCAATACTGGAATATTCTAGTTGAGATATAATACGTCCAATATTCTTCTCTAATTTAATACTAGGATATAAAGAGGAGTCGGAGCTGGTTTGTCATTATAATGACCATATTTATTGAGAAATTTCTCAATTAATGAGATTGTGTTTGCAAACTCCCCCGGTTTTCTTAGAATCTTAATTCCTAAGATAACATTAGTTAATCTTAAATCTTTCATATCAAATTTCGAGAACAAAATTATTTTTGCTTCGTTCACCAAGATATATTATACCCAAAAATTAGCATATCATCAACGTATAAACATAATATAACTTAACCGTTTTTATCTGATTTGCTATGTATACATTTATTTGTAGTGAAAACTTTGCTTTGCAGAAGCTTTTCCCAATAGATCTTTTATCATGCAAATCACAAAGAGATAAATCTGGATAGAAAATAAAGGGACATGAAATCAGAAATCAATACACAAGAGATTCCACCCAACAACCCTTTTTATTGATTCACCAAAATTTGTTATAATTAATCGAACAAAATAAAAGTAAACAAAATATAAATTGAACCAATAACCAAATTGAGACAAGGAGTCTTGATGTTTATGGCTAAAAATTTTGGAGGAGAAGAACAAAGATGGAAGAAGAGAGAATTAGCAAATAGATTTCCACACATTTTACACTCTCTCTTCTAGTCTTTATTTATAGCATCAATGACTTGATGCCCAAGTTAATATTAGATGGAAAAAAATAAATTGATTAGCCAATTAGAGAGAGAAATAAACATAATCAAATATGCTCATCAATTAGGGGAAACAAAATCTTCTCTTTCTTTTGCATATTTATTTCCTTCTATCTGTGATTTTGTATCATCAAAATTTAACACTCCATCTTGATGCAAAATCACATATCTCCAACATAACAAGCATGCCATCTCTAGATCTATCACAACTCCCTATATCTCAATCATACCAAATTACAAACCTCTCCCACCGCCTACAAGTGATGCATCTCCCGCCATGAGGTGCACCACACCAATCGGTCTTAAAAGCGTTTGAAATACCACAAAGACCTCCATACAGTCTTTGTGGATTTTCCTACTTGACAACCGTCTACCACTCGATCTGAGCTCATTACATGATCACTATCGGTCCCTCGAGCATCATCAACATGAAGACCCCTGTCTAAAATATAATCCTCAACATGATCATCATTAGCAGTGAACACATTAGCCTCTTCACCTGATTATGGACTAGGCCCTCCAACTGTCACTCGCTTCCTATAGTCGACACATGACCAACCAAACTATAAAGGTTTCCTTCTTCCAATACTCCTCTCATCCCTACAAGATCACCCTTATTCACTCTCAAAACTCCACCTCGAGTCTCATAAGTGCAGCCACGATGATCCAACTGACCGAGAGAAATAAGATTATGTGAACTAGAAGGAACATGCCTCACGCCCGAGACTTCTCTAATCACACCACCCTGCATACGAAACCAGATGGATCCAATACCACAAATCGGGAGCTCTTCTCCATTGGCTATCCTAATCATGTCAACACTCTTCTCATAAGAAGAGAAACAATTCACATCTCTACGAATGTGAAAACTGACTCTCGAATCCATCTTCTAAGGCTTCTCTTCACTAATGAAGACATCATAAGAAGTATCACTGTCGCTACCTTCAGCTATGCCCGTCCGTGTATCACTGTCACTATGTATAGCCTTCTTCTGATCCATTTTATATGCTTCACACCTATTGCGCATATGATCCTTTTTATGAAAATAATAACAAATGATACTTATTGATATACCTTTACCATTAGCGACTTTCTTCTTCGGACTTGTATCTTCTTCGAGTCCTTTGCTACCATGGCCTCATCTTGAACTAATTTCATATATGACCCTTTTCTTTTAAGCTCCTCATTCAAAAGGCTACTTCAAACAGTTTAACATCCCCTATCTAGAGGCCCGAAGCTAAGCGTTATAGATACTACAGTCATCTATAATATTAACTTCCAGCGACAAAATACGATAATGTTAATGGTATCCATAATATCAGAAACACATGAATATGAAACAAAACCACAGATTCAAAAACAAATTTACTGATTACATTGCAAAAGCATGTTTCATATTCCATTACATAATCCCAAACGATTCCCAGGTTTTGATCAAATATAATTATTACAAAGTACGCCAAGAGCGACATATGAAGATGCCCCCTTGGATGACCAGAGTACTAAATTGACATATCAGTCTTAATACAACATAGAGGAAATAAAACTAAATAGCTCCTATATAGCTAGCTTTTCCTTCTTCACGTCTTCGGAAGCTTTATTCGTTCAACCTACTAAACCCGAAAAACCTTAACTCTTAGTCTACTCAAATTGAATTTTGAGCACCGAGAGTTTAAGGGGAAAAACATAAACTTCGAGTCAGACATAAAACCTGGTGTGAATAATACTATTACATCTCGGTTTACTGATATTAAGTGAGACCACGCCGCTTAGTGGAATGAGTTTTCCCTTATTAATATCCCTTTAAAATATATCTTTTTTGCAAATCAGATTCCTGCAATCAAATCGATTAAAACAATAATAGTAATATCATATATGCTCACAAATCAGGTAATAAATGGACATCTATCCGAACAATATAGATTTGTTTGGCTAACCACTAACCACGGGCTGATTCAGGCCTACCAAACAAAATACAATCTAACATCTATTAGACAAACTTCTGGACGGTCTATCCTTAACTTACTTCTCCCAGGGTCACCCGATCATAATGGTTTTGTGGGCTCACCAATAACCTATCCTCCTTCTCTGTATATTCCTTTCGGTGTGTAACATCATTTAAGTTTTACCCGTGACTAAGCCCTACATACTGGAATTTTGGACTAAATTAGCTAGGGGCTATAGCTAATATATAGGTTGCGACCTTATACCAGTCTCATTTGGTATTCAAATATCTGAGTCATTTACTTAGGTTAACTACCCATTAAAATTTCCTTAAAAACATTTCTTGCAAGATGATTTAACCCTTTAAATCATACTTAAACAAGGAAAACATACTATTTGCTTTACTCAAATCTCTTTGCCATGCTATATGCTTTACACCAAACATTGTTGATGAAAACCTTCAAATCTTTTGTTTAAATGCTTTAAACAATCTCTTTCGAAACCTTTGAAAGTGCCCCTTTCGAAAACTTTATAACAACCTTTCAAAATCATTGAAGGTATCACTTCGACACCTTTATAAACCTTAAACATCCTCTTTTCAAAAACTCATTAAACTTGCCTTTCGAAAGCATTTGGAAACTTTCCATTTTAATACTTTAAATACCTTTCGAGACCATTGAGAAACCTCCCCTTGGAAACCTTTGTTATATACTTTCAAAATTAATAAGGTCATTTACTTAAAAAAAACCTTTCGAAAGCATTGGGTTCATGTAAAAGCTTTTGGAACATAGTTTCGAAACCATTTAAAACATTCCTTTCGAAACTTTTTGGGTTTACCTTTCAATAGAACAAAGGGTCTTAAAAGAACTAAGTCGAAAGCAACTCTTTCGGAAGCATTTTCCCAAATAAAAGAGGTGGATGGTGTCGAAACCAAGCCTTTCGAAAGCATTGGAGAAGTGGCTTCAAGGTTTAAAATAAAAGAACCCTTTCGAAGGCATTGCTTCGAAAGGTAGAATGCGGCGGCAAGGGTTTCGATCCCTTCGGAAGCTTCTTTTTAAAACAAAGGCAACAACCTCTTTTGAAAGCTCTTTTCTTTAAAACAATTGACCAAGTCGAAAGCCGTATCATTCGAAAGCCTCATTTACAACCAAAATAGTTCTAAGTTTTCAAAAGCTACTTCAATCCTTTTGAAAGCCCTGTTTCGACTCCATACCTTTCGTCCAACTCCAATCCACTACGTACCAAAGCTGATACCATGTGTGTTGGTTTCGACTTAGATGGAGGCGGCAGTATGTGGTCGAAAGGTGCTGCTATAAGTGGCGAAGCAGATAAACCTTATAAAACTGATTTTTAACTTTATAAAGTAATTTCTTCCTAACTAACTTGCTTTGTTTGTCAACATATGATTGGTTGCCAATACTTTTTCAAAATCTTTTTTAAGAATGCTGTCGAATTTCAGAGATTAACAATTTAAAACATTTACAAATTGCCTCTTCTCCTTTTATAAACATACAAAACATTTAAGTCCCATACCTTAAATAATGTTATATATTTAATAAAATACTTAGGAAAATTCTACAAAAATTTCCATAAATCACTTTTAATATGTTTTCTAACATATTTAAAATTTCTGACCTATAGCTAACATATAATAGCTGTAATTACTTTTAAACCCAATTTAACCATTTTCTTTACTATAAAATTCATAATAAATTCACAATAATCCAAAAAATTATGAAACTTGAAACACATCTCTAAAATAATATTTTTGATCTTATATCTAAAATGCATGGCATTTGGATGTCATTTGATAGGTTTTTCAAATCAAAACTTGTCATAAAATCTATATGAACAAACAAATTTCATCAACATGCATATATATATATATATATAACATTCTCAACATGGCATATACTTTGCAAATCATATTCGGATCTGATCAAGAACCAAAAATAAGAAAATATGAGATGCAACATATATTCACCTTAGCTTGTGATTAAGGAGTTTGAGATTTGCTCTTGAATTAAATTGATTAAGCTTCTTCCTCTTGATTTTAGCTTATCTTCCTCTTGCTTTCTCCTAATGGTGGCCGGCCTTACTTGATTTAGTTTTTGTTTGTGAACGTGTAAAAGTGGCATGAGGGTTTAGGGTATAAGAATATAACCTACTCCTATTTTGCCCTTATCTTATTACCCTTATCTACTTGCTTTTATTTCCCTTTAGTTCAGTAGTTAACTAGGCATGGCTACCTTCTGATTGTACAAATCTCAATTTCCATAACCAATTACATTATTTCATTTAATTTATCTAATTAAATATCCTAAATAGTGTTAATCAAAATTAGGGTCGTTACAAACAGTTTCCAATGAGATAGTTCCATTAGCATTAGAATTACTCAATGAAACAACCAAAGTTTCCCAACTTTCTGAAAGTGAACTCATCAATAAAAGTGCCTGTAACTCATCATCAAATTTGACATTCATATTTGCCAATTGATTTATTATATCTTGAAATTCGTTCAAATGCTCTACAACAGACTTCTCTCCATCCAATCTCAGTTGAACCAACTTTCAAACAAGAAAGCCTTATTTATAGCACTCTTCGACTCATACAAAGATACCAACTTGTCCCACAAAGCCTTCGCAGATTCGCAGACTGAATCATCAAGATACTGACGTATCAACGCAATCGCGTTCTTATCCATCTTCTTCCATTTTTCCTCCTCTACATCAGATGGCTTCTTTCCATCTCCATCAATCAGATCATGAAGATCATTGAGGTACAAAATATCTTCCATTCTAGGCTTTCAAATACCCCAATATTTCCTCCAAAATAGCCATCTTTGAAAAAGAAATCATATCCGACATCTCAATCAATTTTAAAATCCAGAACTACTCTATGCTTTACGATGACCTTGCTCCGATACCAACATGTAGTGAAAACTTTGCTTTGCGGAAGCTTTTCCTAATAGATCTTTTATCTTCCAAATCACAAAGAGATAATTTTGGAAAAAAACTAAATGAACATGAAATTAGAAATCAACACACAAGAGGTTCCACCCAACTACCCTCTTTATTGATTCACCAAAATTTGTTTACAATTAATCGAACAAAATAAAAGTAAACAAAATACAAATTGAAAAAATAACCAAATTGAGAAAGGGAGTCTTGATCTCTATGACTAAAATTGTTAGAGGAGAAGAACAAAGATGGAAGAAGAGAGAATTAGCAAATAGATTTCCACACATTTTACACTCTCTCTTCTATTCTCTATTTATAACATCAACTACTTAATGCCCAAGTTAATATTAGACGGCAAAAAACAAATTGATTAGTCAATTAGAGAGAGAAATAAACATAATCAAATATGCCTAGTAATTAGGGGAAACAAAATCTTCTCTTTCTTTCTTTTGCATATTTATTCCTTTTATTTGTGATTTTGTATCACCAGAATTTAACATTATCTACATCGCTGACTGTAAGTTTATATGATAATGCTACTTCATCAAACTTCTCATGCCATTGCATAGGTGCTTGCTTCAGACCATAAAGAGATTTGATTAACTTGCAAACTTTTCTTTCTTGGCCTAGCAATATGAAACCTTTGGGTTATTTCATATATATCTCTTCTTCAAGATACCACTTAGAAATGATGTCTTTACATCTATTTGATGTATAATTAAATTATGCGTGGATGCTAGCGCTATCAAACAACGTATAGAAGTAAGAGAAGTATGAGCACATGTGTCAAAATAATCTACTTCTTGTCTTTTTTCATAATCCTTTGCAACTAATCTAGCTTTAATTTTGTTAATGGATCCATCTGTATTCGATTTCTTCTTGAATAACCATTTACATTCTATTGGCTTAACACCAGGAGGTAAATCCATCAAAATTCAAGTTTGGTTTGACATAATTAAATTCATTTCATCATTTATTGTCTCTTTCCAGAAATTTTTATCTTACTCATAGCATTAGAATAGTTGGTAGGATCATCATTGACATTATTACATATTTAGTGATACTATGGATTTCATTCTTTGTGCCTTCGATAAGATATGTAATAAAGTCGGGACCAAAATGTAACGACCCGGAATTTTCGATCTCAAAAATTCCAGATAGTTATAAAAAAGAAGAAAGAGATAGGAGGAGAAACAGAAAATAAAATACAGAATCTCACATTCGCAGCGGATCAAAATATAATATCAAATAATAACGGTTTACAAAAGAATACTATATCTGTCAATTTACATTTAATACATCAGAGTTACTCTCATACACAACACTGAGCATATACAAATCAAATATATCTCAGGTAAACAGAAATAATAGTCACAGCGGAAACACTCCATACGTCCTGCCATCCAGCTCATCCCCTAAGCTCCAGAACGTCCTTACCTGAAAATCTGTAATACTCGGTCTGACCCGAGCATTACATCAAAGTAACACCCGGGTCAGGCTGGAAACCAGCGTGAGTAAACTCATCTAACATGAAATACCAATGCATACATCTATTTAAAACCCGGGTAACTTATATCAATTTACAACTTCACAAGTCGTTATAGACATCACTTACAACACACATCAATTTCTAAGTACCAGAACTTAGATTAAATGGTTCAATTCACTTAAATCATTCCGTTTCAGCCTATTGATTCCACATATCAATTTATAAAGATTCGAAGTGGTTTCGGGTATTTACTAATACCCGACTCCGATCTCTTCGAATTTAATACCATCTTATCCCAAATCATGCAAATGAAACACATTTTGAACTTCATATACAAGATCTCACCTACACACATTAATTCATCATCGTTAGATAACCACATTATCTCAGTTTAAACCCAACACATCATATCACAAGTCACATATCCAAGGTATCAACCAATCTAAGGCCATGCAATATTATTCAATCATTCATAAGTAAGATACCTCGGTCATACTATTTCTAATTAATTAATCAAATTAAATTAATTACTTCAATCACCCTTAATCCTGTTCATTTAACATTAATTAGTTAATTACACAAATTAATTACCTTTAACAATTCAATTCATGGATTCAATCCTGATTAACCACATTAGTATTTCTTCCCTTAATTACTTATATCCACTAAATCAACTCCTTAATTAATTACATTAATTAATCTTTTAATTACATTGAGTAATTATGCTTAATCCAACACCAATGATTATCTTTAATTAGTTAAATCTAGTGGATTAATTAGAGTTAACCATATTAACTTAATTAATTATATTGAGTAATTAATTTCTTTTAATTACTTCACTAATTAATTATACTGAAACAATTTCACAAATAATTAAGGAAATCAATTATCTTAATTAAGCTTTTACTTATTAACAAATCACTTTCATTAATTAACTATTTTTAAGTTAATAGCAAAAAATTAATTAATTAACTTTATTTATCTTCACAGATTCATTATTTTAAATTAAATCAATCATAATAACTTAAAGCCAACTCTTTATCTTCAATTTAATTACATAATTATATCATTACCATATAAACAAACAAACATTTAGAATTCAATTTGAAATTAGAAACCATTTAAATCATCTTATATAATCTTAAAAAAAATTGAATCCTTTCAAAATGCTTTAACAAATTTTAATACAAATCATTATTAGAACCACTTATTCTACTATTCAAACTATCTATTTTATATAATTTAAAACTTGTTAATCATTCATCTTTGAAACAATTATTTCATAACTTAAAATTTGTCTTAACTTATTTAAATATTTTAAACTTGATTTTTACAAAAATTTAGCTTAAAATTAAAACCAGATCACACTTGAACAACTCGAGACCACTCTACTGCATTCCGAGACTATCACGAGACAACCATCATCTCGTTTGCTTCGAGTCGCATCTCAGAAAACACGAGCATAACACCTAGTCGAACTCGTCTTCCCCATCTCCATCATTCCCAGATACAACGTGCATGTGGTGCACGTACACCAGCGCCTCCCACCTCCGGCGATCATCGCGGCGACGTTCGACCATCACACGAACTCACGCGACCACATTCGAACACCCAGATCGCACGCCACCCACACAAATCGCAATCGAGCCTTCTCGACCATGCTTGAAAACCACCATGGCCAGAAAACTCCTCCTTTCCGACGCCTCCGACCTCGAGATCACCGACCATCATCACCGAAGCTTCGCCATCCAACCTAGCACCCATTCGCACCATCGCGAACCACTCCGGCATCTCCACGGCAACGCCAAACTCACAAACCCATCGATGAACAAAACAGGCCTGAAACCCTACTTCGCTCGATTCCGACCACCACGACCCTTAGAAAAACCTTCAACCATTTTTCCATAGATTCTCGACACTCCGACCACCTCTAGGCCAATTCCTGAACTCCATAACGTCATCGATCGCCGTTGAATGCTAAAATACCCAATACTGATCAACTGAAATTATCTCATCCATTACAATCCTAAAAATCTAAAATTAATCACCAAAATTCATAATTTTCAACCACGAATTTTCCTATATAATCAAAACAAATTTTCCAGATGTTTAAATTTTGACCAGTCTTGATTTTCTCTGTAGTTTATCATTTTTGAAGAAATTTCCTTAATATAAATTCTTGATAATATTTTTATAAACAAGATTACACATCCATAATCATATTCTATTTAGGGATCGAGACCTAAAATTGAATGTATAAGGTGGAGTTGAATTTATTTTGGAAGAATTTGAACCTGTAGAGTTAAACATAGTCACATAAACATAACATATACCCAGCCACATCATATACATACATGCATTCATATTCATGAACTTATGCACCCATTTTCAACAAAATTTCATCATAACATCTAAGCAAAAGGAACTGTTTTAAATAAGTGTTTACTCATGATTTTCGAATCAGAGATAAAGAACAGATTTAGTTCCAGGCTGATGTTGATTTTACTCTTGAATTTGAATTCCTCTTGTCTTGTTGATGATGTAGTTGTTGATTGTTTCCAGGTTGCTATATATATTTAAAGTAATACTTCGGCTTCTTGTTGAAGAACAGAATGAAGATGATATATAAAAAGTATGCAGGCTTGAGTAGAGATAGGTTTGAGTTATACTGGTACAAGATATTTGTTGTACTGTATTTGATTTTTGTTAAAAATAATAATTTTTTTGACCAGAGATATTTTTATGGTGGAGGCTGATATGATATATATGGTGTACTAAGAATATCTTGCATTGATTGTTGTTGTCTTCTTTTTTCTAGTCTACACTTATCTATATGTATTTTTTCAACTTGAATATATGTTACCGTCTTCTTTTGCAAGACATTCCTATATATATGTATATATATATATTTTATGTTTCTTTCTATATCTACACTCATCCTTTATAATCTCTATGTTCAGATATCTATATTCTTGTTTGCACACACTTTAAAGTATATTTTCTTTTCTTTAATCTTATTGTTTGAAATATGAATGAATTTATGTTTACATGTTATTAGATTTTAGCTATGTACTTTACTTTATATTTTATAAAACTATATAATTCATCTTATATATGTTTATTCCTATTTCTAACTTAAACATTTATTTTATCTTCAATATTTATTGTCTTGTATTTCTACATTCATATATTTATATTTTGTTTATTTTGTTTTGTATACTTTGTATTTTATTTTTGTCCTTCTTATATTTATCTTATTGTCAGCTTAAACCTTTATTTCTAAAGTTTATATATTTCTTACATAACCTATCAACACTTAATTTAAAAGTTATTTATTGTTAAACTTGACAATATCATAATTTCTTCCAATACACACATAATATGTTTTATTTTTAACATAATAAGTTGTATTTTTAATTAATTAAATTAAATATTGATTAAAATAATATTGCCAAAAATCCGGGATGTCATATCCCTCCCCCCTTAAAACTTTTCGTCCTCGAAAAGGAACGAAGCCAGATTTATTGAAAATGCTTAAAATCAGATAAATTTCCTTTGATCATTTTTAAACTACTTTAAAAATCTATATAATATTTCTAAAATAGTTTTTATAAGAATACTTTTATAACTCGATGTTTTGACAAGTCCATCCTTGTTCTCACAGAAATTCGGTCATACGTTGATCAGGCGTAGGACTGAAAATCTATAAGTACTTAGTAAACTCGTTTCCAACACCCAGTGAAAATACTTTGGAAAATAATTTTATTGAAAATATAGAAAACGGTTTCGAAAATAGAGGAAATATCTTTGGTGAAAATGCTCTGGAAATCATCACCCCCATCCATGGTCGCAGTTACCCGATGGTTACGTTGCCGTCCCAGCAAAATCCACAGATAACTGTAGGTCTCCGCGCTCCTCGATTACGCCATGGAACCCGCTACAGATCGCAGTTATACCCGGGCCTTACGTTGCTATCATAGCACAAACCTATATAACTGTAGGCATCAGCGCCACCGAATTTCGCTGCCAAAAGAATGAAACTCCTCCACTTGACCATAGACCGCAGTCTACCGATGTTGCGTTGCCATCCCGGCAAAATCAAGTGTAGACTGTTGGCACTCATCCTCCACACGATTTTCGCTATGGTCCCCACAGTAGATCGCAGCGACATCGAGTTACACTGTCATCACAACATAACCCAAATGCCTCTGTAGGTATCAGCGCCATCGATTTTCGCTACCAAATAATCCTCAGGAACTAGTTTTGTCCGGACTCCTCGCAGGATCAACTTTAGAACCTCCCCCTTAGAGGCTCAAGGCAGTACCACTCAGTGGCACTCCTGAGAAGTTCATTCAAGGGAGCGCCTTTTTCCCCAGAGCCCCTTCAAAACACTTTATACTATACACATATAGTATTTTTCAAATCATACACCAAGTATGAATCTCATATACATCTCCTTTACAAAATCAATTCCCAAAATCGATGATTCTCAAATTAGGCTTTTCCAAATTTCCAATATTGATTTTTCCCAAAATCAAAAGTCTTTCCAAAGTTCAAAGGTTCCAAAAACCTTTCCTCAAAATCATTTTCATAAAAGCCTTTATATATATATATATAATAACCTTGGAATTTTTTTTTTGAATCACTTCATACTTGTATAAACTCACTTTTATACTTTAAATACTTTCAAATATTTTAAGACCCCATTTTTTTTCTCTGGCTATAGATTCAATAAGGGAAGATTTATTTTATATAACAAGATATATAGTTTTATTTATCCCAAATCAAATATTCAAATTAAATTACTTATAAAGTCACTTGCCAAATTACCTACTTTTATAAAGTAAATTTTAATCATAGAGATATTCAATCTCCACTTTATTTCATCATATATTTCTTAAAATATCCTTTTAATTTCAAAATCATTTACAGTTCTTATCCACAAATTTTCAATATCGATTTTATTCACACCCGTACGATGTCCACATATCAATCTGATCGCTCACTCGATCACACAATTTCACTTCCGAACTAGTATCGTCCACCCGACTTCCTAGTGCGGACACAGATCTGGTTTCTTGATCAGAAACTGTCATTCTCCTTGCATAGTCACAACTACGATAGAGAATATCCAGAACCAATCAAAAATCCATATCCAGGTTCGCCGTCGAAAATCGAGCGAAAAATCACAACTCGGATCGATAATACTATCTCGAAATTATGTGCTCGAATCTGGATCAAATCATTATGCGAATAGAATAATATACGTACATCCTACTTATTTATCTTCATTGATTATCAGTCCAATCAATTTCCTTTCTATTCATTCTCACTTTGATTTTATCCACTTATTCACAGTTGCCTTAATCCCCACTTGGATTATCCTTCAATTCTTATCTCAGTTGGGTATTCAATCAATAACAGTTTGAACTCTGACCGGTTTACATTTTGAAAATAGCTTGAAAAATTTAAAAATAGATAAGTAGTTGAAAAATAATTATTAGTTTGTAAAATAGCTGTAAAACAGTTAAGTAATTGTAAATAATTGAAAAATAATAAAATAATTGCAAAATAGTTGTAAAATAGTAATCAGTTATAAGTAGTAAAAAAATAGTAATTAGTTTATAAAACAGTTGTAAAACAGTTAAATAGTTCCAAAAGTAATTGTAAAACAAGCTTAAAATAGTTTTAGGTTTAAATGAAAAGCTGTATAGTAAATAGTTTGGAAAAATAGATTTATATTAAAACAATTTATTTTGAAAATAGTCCAGAGCCAAACTGTTCAACTTCCCAATCTCCATTTTAATCAATTTCCCATTAAATTTGATCCAGTCCCAATTCAAGTTGAATTATCCACAATTTCTTTCCAAATTCAAATCAAATTCCATTGGAATTTTTAAAATTATTCAACTTTGATCACAATTCCAAATTATTTAAATCAATTTGGACTAATTTCACATTGAATCCTCTTCAATTTCAAATCATTCCAATATCCGTTTGAATTAATCCCAATTCCCATTTGAATTTGAACTCATTTAATCCTCACTTTTATTTTAAATTAATCCAATTCAAATTTTCCATTTGAATTTTAAACCTATCCATTTTCAATCATAATTCCAATTAATTCAAATCGAATTCCCTTTGGACCAATTCAATTTAAATTTCAAATTTAAACCATCTCAAATTATATAAATTCGAGTTTTTATTTCAAATGTTGATTTAATCCCATAAATCAAATTTACCTTTACTTTTAAAACAGTAATCCCAATCTTTAAAGAATTTAATTCTGAGTTCAATTCTCAAAATTCCATTTTAAATTATCTTTACTTAACATATTTCAAAGTTCAAATAAGAGTTCAAATCAATTTTACCTTAAAAATTCAATTTATTACCCAATTTCAATTTTGAAACCAGTGCTTAACAATTTAAATTTCCAATTCCTTTTAAACATTTAAACCTTAAATTCAAAGTGGTTTCATCTCCTTAATTCCAAATTTTAATTTCCCTTTTAGCTAGATAATGGATATATCACCACAATCCATTTCTTCATTCATTTAAACAAATCCAATTCACAATCTAAAGATTATTAATAACAATAGGATGATATCATCCAATTTATTTTAAAACATCCATCTAATCTCAAACCCATCTTGAGATCACACGACCCCCAATTCAAATTAACCATTTAACTTCCAAAGTTAAATCTCAATTTCATCTTGAAATTTCCAATTCAGGTTGTTTGTAACTTATTTAACTTTCCCAAAGTTAAATTCAATTTACTTCATCTAGCCAACCTTACCCAAATTTGAATTTCCATTTCAAATTTTAAACTTTACATTAATAATCTTATAAGTTCAAAACTTATCACTTTGGGTATCACATCTCATTTCAAATTTAAAACTCAATATTTAGAATTTATTTCAAACCATCATTGGTATTATGTATATTCCTCATATATACATTTCTTTACACACCAGGTTATCCTTAAATTTAAACCACTTTTGGTTTCAAACAAATTTTCAAACTACTTTTGTTGAAATAGGATCCTTCCATTTAAATATATTAAATAACATTATTTATTACCTCTTTATCAATTTGAAACAACTTTCAAATTCTGGACCCAGATTTATATCATCTTCAGTTCCAACTTATAAGTCATACTTGCCTAAATGTTTTACTTCCCTAAATATTTCATCTTGCTTACACATTAACAACACTTCATTATTAAACACAACAACCATTTATAATAATAACCAAGATTATCATATCTGGAAACCAACTCATTATTATCTTTATTCTGAAAACATTTTTACAAATTCAGGATTTTAATTTCAGTTTGGATCCATTTTAAATTTATCTTCATTCAATTTCAATTTGATTGTATTATTATTACCACTTAATTCTCATTATTTTATTTAATCCCAATTTTTAACAACCAATAACTTTAACATTTATTAGTAAGAAATATTGCTTTATATATATCAAAATATATTCTTACATAAAATCATTTAAAATCTTTATATATGAAAATAACAAGTACGCTCTCATATATATATATATACACTCAACTTATTACAGGGTACTATTGACCCTATCCTTATGAGTACACCCACCAGGGCCAAGGTTCTCGCTTAACCTTCGCTCTGATACCAACTGTAACGACCCGGAATTTTCGATCCCGAAAATTCCAGATAGTTATGGAAAAGAAGAAAGAGATAGGAGGAGAAATTGAAAATAAAATACAGAATCTCACATTCGCAGCGGATCAAAATATAATATCAAATAATAACGGTTTACAAAAGAATACTATATCTGTCAATTTACATTTAATACATCAGAGTTACTCTCATACACAACACTGAGCATATACAAATCAAATATATCTCAGGTAAACAGAAATAATAGTCACAACGGAAACACTCCATACGTCCTGCCATCCAGCTCATCCCCTAAGCTCCAGAACGTCCTTACCTGAAAATCTGTAATACTTGGTCTGACCCGAGCATTACATCAAAGTAACACCCGGGTCAGGCTGGAAACCAGCGTGAGTAAACTCATCTAACATGAAATACCAATGCATACATCTATTTAAAACCCGGGTAACTTATATCAATTTACAACTTCACAAGTCGTTATAAACATCACTTACAACACACATCAATTTCTAAGTACCAGAACTTAGATTAAATGGTTCAATTCACTTAAATCATTCCGTTTCAGCCTATTGATTCCACATATCAATTTATAAAGATTCGAAGTGGTTTCGGGTATTTACTAATACCCGACTCCGATCTCTTCGAATTTAATACCATCTTATCCCAAATCATGCAAATGAAACACATTTTGAACTTCATATACAAGATCTCACCTACACACATTAATTCATCATCGTTAGATAACCACATTATCTCAGTTTAAACCCAACACATCATATCACAAGTCACATATCCGAGGTATCAACCAATCTAAGGCCATGTAATATTATTCAATCATTCATAAGTAAGATACCTCGGTCATACTATTTCTAATTAATTAATCAAATTAAATTAATTACTTCAATCACCCTTAATCCTGTTCATTTAACATTAATTAGTTAATTACACAAATTAATTACCCTTAACAATTCAATTCATGGATTCAATCCTGATTAACCACATTAGTATTTCTTCCCTTAATTACTTATATCCACTAAATCAAATCCTTAATTAATTACATTAATTAATCTTTTAATTACATTGAGTAATTATGCTTAATCCAACATCAATGATTATCTTTAATTAGTTAAATCTAGTGGATTAATTAGAGTTAACCATATTAACTTAATTAATTATATTGAGTAATTAATTTCTTTTAATTACTTCACTAATTAATTGTACTGAAACAATTTCGCAAATAATTAAGGAAATCAGTTATCTTAATTAAGCTTTTACTTATTAACAAATCACTTTCATTAATTAACTATTTTAAGTTAATAGCAAAAAATTAATTAATTAACTTTATTTATCTTCACAGATTCATTATTTTAAATTAAATCAATCATAATAACTTAAAGCCAACTCTTTATCTTCAATTTAATTACATAATTATATCATTACCTTATAAACAAACAAACATTTAGAATTCAATTTGAAATTAGAAACCATTTAAATCATCTTATATAATCTTAAAAAAATTTGAATCCTTTCAAAATGCTTTAACAAATTTTAATACAAATCATTATTAGAACCACTTATTCTACTATTCAAACTATCTATTTTATATAATTTAAAACTTGTTAATCATTCATCTTTGAAACAATTATTTCATAACTTAAAATTTGTCTTAAGTTATTTAAATATTTTAAACTTGATTTTTACAAAAATTTAGCTTAAAATTAAAACCAGATCACACTTGAACAACTCGAGACCACTCTACTACATTCCGAGACTATCACGAGACAACCATCATCTCGTTTGCTTCGAGTCGCATCTCAGAAAACACGAGCATAACAACTAGTCGAACTCGTCTTCCCCATCTCCATCGTTCCCATATACAACGTGCACGTGGTTCACGTACACCAGCGCCTCCCACCTCCGGTGATCATCGCGGCGACGTTCGACCATCACACGAACTCACGCGACCACATTCGAACACCCAGATCGCACGCCACCCACACAAATCGCAATCGAGCCTTCTCGACCATGCTTGAAAACCACCATGGCCAGAAAACTCCTCCTTTCCGACGCCTCCGACCTCGAGATCACCGACCATCATCACTGAAGCTTCGTCATCCAACCTAGCACCCATTCGCACCATCGCGAACCACTCCGGCATCTCCACGGCAACGCCAAACTCACAAACCCATCGATGAACAAAACAGGCCTGAAACCCTACTTCGCTCGATTCCGGCCACCACGACCCTTAGAAAAACCTTCAACCATTTTTCCATAGATTCTCGACACTCCGACCACCTCTAGGCCAATTCCCGAACTCCATAACGTCATCGATCGCCGTTGAATGCTAAAATACCCAATACTGATCAACTTAGATTATCTCATCCATTACAATCCTAAAAATCTAAAATTAATCACCAAAATTCATAATTTTCAACCACGAATCTGCCTATATAATCAAAACAAATTTTCCAGATGTTTAAATTTTGACTAGTCTTGATTTTCTCTGTAGTTTATCATTTTTGAAGAAATTTCCTTAATATAAATTCTTGATAATATTTTTATAAACAAGATTACACATCCATAATCATATTCTATTTAGGGATCGAGACCTAAAATTGAATGTATAAGGTGGAGTTGAATTTATTTTGGAAGAATTTGAACCTGTAGAGTTAGCAGAGTTACATAAACATAACATATACCCAGCCACATCATATACATACATGCATTCATATTCATGAACTTATGCACCCATTTTCAACAAAATTTCATCATAACATCTAAGCAAAAGGAACTGTTTTAAATAAGTGTTTACTCACCTAATTTTCGAATCAGAGATAAAGAACAGATTTAGTTCCAGGCTGATGTTGATTTTACTCTTGAATTTGAATTCCTCTTGTCTTGTTGATGATGTAGTTGTTGATTGTTTCCAAGTTGCTATATATATATATATTTAAAGTAATACTCCGGCTTCTTGTTGAAGAACAGAATGAAGATGACATATAAAAAGTATGCAGGCTTGAGTAGAGATAGGTTTGAGTTATACTGGTACAAGATATTTGTTGTACTATTTGATTTTTGTTAAAAATAATAATTTTTTTGACCAGAGATATTTTTATGGTGGAGGCTGATATGATATATATGGTGTACTAAGAATATCTTGCATTGATTGTTGTTGTCTTCTTTTTTCTAGTCTACACTTATCTATATGTATTTTTTCAACTTGAATATATGTTACCGTCTTCTTTTGCAAGACATTCCTATATATATGTATATATATATATTTTATGTTTCTTTCTATATCTACACTCATCCTTTATAATCTCTATGTTCAGATATCTATATTCTTGTTTGCACACACTTTAAAGTATATTTTCTTTTCTTTAATCTTATTGTTTGAAATATGAATGAATTTATGTTTACATGTTATTAGATTTTAGCTATGTACTTTACTTTATATTTTATAAAACTATATAATTCATCTTATATATGTTTATTCCTATTTCTAACTTAAACATTTATTTTATCTTCAATATTTATTGTCTTGTATTTCTACATTCATATATTTATATTTTGTTTATTTTGTTTTGTATACTTTGTATTTTATTTTTGTCCTTCTTATATTTATCTTATTGTCAGCTTAAACCTTTATTTCTAAAGTTTATATATTTCTTACATAACCTATCAACACTTAATTTAAAATTATTTATTGTTAAACTTGACAATATCATAATTTCTTCCAATACACACATAATATGTTTTATTTTTAACATAATAAGTTGTATTTTTAATTAATTAAATTAAATATTGATTAAAATAATACTGCCAAAAATCCGGGATGTCACACAAAATTCTTTTCTAGTCTTGCTCTTATACTTTTTCTCTACTCAGTATCATCTTCAGGTACCGAGATTTCCTCATTGTTTTGGTTAGAGATATAATCATCATCAATATCATTATTAGTCTCACATGTATTATAATCTAGATGATATTAATGGTTCATCACTATTTTGATCTTGTGATATATACTTATTCTCAAAATATTCTACATCTACAGATTCTATAAATTCTAAGGTATCTAAAATAATGAATCTATAAGTACTGCTATTTTGAGAATATACTATAAAAGCACATTTATAAGCTTTGTTTCCTAACTTGGGTCATAAGTTAAATAACCTCAGACTTTAAGTTTTGGTAAACTTGGTTTCTGATTAAACCATACTTAATAAGGCGATACATCCTTTTGTTTCAAATGAACTCTATTTAGAATGTAACATGCTGATAGCACAGCATCACCCCATAATGAATTTGGTAATTTTGAACTAATAAGCATTGCATCGACCATTTTTATCAATGTTCTATTTTTCCCTTTCGCAATGTCGTTTTGCTATGGAGTATAAGGGGTGTACATTGGTGAATCAACCCACGTTGTTTGCAAAATAGGGTGAATTCATTCAAAAAATATTCATCGTCTCGGTTCGAATGCAACACTTTAATTTTAATTCCAAATTTTGTTTCCATTTCTGCCTTGTAAGATTTGAATTTATCAAACACTTCGTCTTTGGTTTTCATTAGATATACATAGGCATATCTAAAATAATCATGAATAAATATGACATTGTATTTATTTCTTCCATATGTTGTGTGTCTTTAAGATCACCAACATCGCTATAAACTAAGTCAAGCAAACCAGTGTGCCTTTCAATGGATTTGAACTAGGATTTTTTGATGAATCTTTGCTTGAATACATATTTCACATTTATCAGTGGATTCAAAATTGTAATCAGAAATTAATCCTAACTTATGCATAGATTTAAGGGAGTTATAGTTAACGTGTCCTAATCTAGCATGCCACAAATTAAAGGAGCCAACATATAAATAGAACTATCTTTTTTATTATACTCAACTTAATCGTGTCGTTACATGAGTATCCCTAACCCACAAAACTGTCATTCTTTGATAAAACTAACTTATCAGACTCATATACACTATCTTGAATCATGCCTTATTAAGGTATCCAGATATACGATTCTTACAAATATCAGGTACATAAAATACATTGATCAAAATAAGAACATTTCCCAAGATGAATGGAATTTCAACAATGTCTTTTCTAATAACTTTTCTACGAGCTTTATTTGCCTCGGTAACTTCATTTTCTTCTCTGTTTGTTTCATTGTAGGTGTTAAAAAGACTACGGTCTTTGCATGTATGTATGGTTGCTCCAGTACCGAGCCACCAATCATTTTCTATGCCACTAACGGAGTTTGCCTCTTGCACCACAATTGTCAGTTTTTCTTCGATCACATTCACTTTTTGTTTCTTTCGTCGACGACAGTCACAAGCATAATGGCCGGGCTTGTTACAAAAATAAAAAGCACCCTTCTTTTTGTAATTTTTTGTTTTTTTTATATTTTCATTCTTTGGCTTTGATGGATGAATTTCTTCAACATTGTTGGCGTTGGAAAGAAATTTAGTTTGATGACTATCGATTTGTTCACATTTACGTGAGTCTTCTTCTATGCGAAGATAACGTTGTAAAACTTCTAAATCATAGTCCACTTCGACATGTTTTAGTTCTTCTTGTAATCATTTCAAGAAGAGGAAAGTCGGGATATAATAACCCCTACTATAAATGATTCAAGAAGCTCTATATTGACATCTTTAAGATGATTGACAATAAGTAGAATCTCATTTACTTATTCGATGATCATTTTATTTTCATTCATCTTAAATTTCATAAAATTGCTAAAAAGAAACTTCTTTTTATTTGCCTTGGAAAAGCAGTATTTGTTCTCCAAAGTAGTCCATAACGCATTTGCAGTTTGCAAGCTTCGATGTGCATTGTAGACGGATGTACATAGCGCATTCAATATGTGTCCTCTACACATGAAGTCATCCTCTTTTTGCTTATGTCGTTTAACTTTCAATTCAACAATATCCGCTAGAGTTTCAATCGATAATTCCTTCAAGTTGTCCTTTAGTATGTAGAAAAGTTTCACGGTAATAAAAAAGAACTTCATCGTCTCTTGCCAATGAGTAAAGTTTTTGCCATCGAAATTTTCTTGCCTTGTTAAATGTTGATTCATGACTTGAAGTGCGTTGTAGTTGTTTGAACCATCCATTTGATAATAATATTTTCTGAAAAACGTTGGAATATAGTGTGTATACCGTTGTCATACTTCTGACTTTGAGGATCTGTTATAAATTCTTTTAGAAAACAATTCAGCTTTATCGAGTACAAAAAGACTATCAAACTATTTCCGTCAGGATTCAACAGAGCCTTCTAATGATATTACTTGATTCAAAGTTTTGTACCACTTTGATCAAGCCAAGAACGCAGTATAAAATATTTCCAATGATTGACAAAAAAATGAAGAGAGAAGAAAATGATTTTATCAAAATCTTATGATCTGAAATGTAGGGTCCAACACTACTTATATTAATGGGGGATGTGAAGAGAAGTTGCTGCTCTTTAGAAAAACTATTAGAAAAGGCATCAGACGAAGAGCAACATCCGTCAAGAAGAATTACACCTCTTCCAACGGACATGGCTGTTCGCGGTCACCGTTTACTGTACATTTTGTTGTACCATCTGTGGACCGGTGGTAATCCATCTGTGGACAGGTGGTTTAAAAATATACGACAAAAAGTATATAAAGAGAATTTGATACTTAAGAGAAATTTAAATTTAATTCAACTAATAATGCATAGAAATTTTAGTTAATTTATGAAATAAATTATACTGATTATACTATAAATTCGTGATTCTTTAATATTGATTTTTATTTTTAATTTCTTAAATATGGGGCATGTTTGTCTAATATTTTATAAAAAAATTATGATGTAAGTAAAGCAATTAATGGTGTATGAATAAAATTTGTCAAATTAAAGAGTTGGTTTTGTTTTCAAATATAAAGAAGAATTGTTATTATTTATTAACTGGTTATTTGTATATTTTTAAAAAGATGCAGAAAAATGATTCAAGTATTGAAATTCTTGAAATACAAAGATCTGTATAAATAAACAAAGTAACCATATGATTTTGTTGTAAATGTATTTAATTTAGTCTAGTAAATAAACGAAGCTATACTGAAACGCTTGTTTTCTAACGCTTTAAGAAAAACTCAACGTTTGGACATAAGAGGGCATAATAAAGCGTTATAATAGAAACTTAGGACGTTAAAATTGCAAAGTAGTGCTTGATCGGCGATCATCCTGAAAGCATGGCTTTGAACAAGTCAAACGATTGTAAAGATTAATGGAGCTTTTTATTTCATGAAATAATTTTCTTGTGTTATCGGATCTTGTCTTATTGGTAGTTTTAACTTATATTTATTAAGTTTTGTCATGGTCCTTTATTTCTGATCTTGTCTTATTCGAAGTAAAAAAATAGTTAGGAAGCACTTGTTAATTAGTATTTTATTCTTACTTTTTACCAATCGGACCATAAGATATGTTCTATGCATTTTTTGCAGATCTTTAGTGGTGTGTTTCTGAATGTGAAGTGAACAAGGTAAAAGATCATTTCATCATTGAACAGTTATATTGCTTGATATTTAAAACTTTCTAGTAGGATGGTGTATTTTACATGGAGGATCACATTCATGAAAAGAGAGGGCACACTACTGGAAACAAAGAAAACCACGTTGAAAAGCTCATCAATTTTTAATTGTTTTATCTTCTGTTTTTGATGCACCTAATAAAGATTATTAGGGTGATGATATAACAGTTATTGTATTAAGCGTTAAATCCATATGTGTTGTAAAATTAAGTTTAAACACACAGTAGCTTATAGACTTTGTTTGTGCGAAGACTTCGCACTCTCTCATCTCTTGACTGAAATGGTTGGTATGCATGTTCCACATATCTTTGTTAGGCTGAAGACTAGCTATATTAGTTGGCATTTTAGGTTGACATATACAATTTTAGTGTATATATATAATGGTTTGACTCATATGATCAAATTTGAAATTCGCACAACCGAAGTGAATTTGAAGATTGCGTTAAAATATGGTTAACCATAAGATATTTTCCTCACATTAATACTAATTTGATAGGGTGGATACATTTACGCATTTGTAATTTATAATTTACGTAGGGTTTTTTTGATCTGAAGGAAAAACAACTTAACAAAAAAAAAATCAAACTTTCTCTTCTTTCATCTCAACGTCGTCGATTCTTCCTTTTCAATTTCTAGTCTTCTCTTATTTCTTAATCGAATCTTTTGTATCCAAATTAACAACTTCAACAATTTCGATTAGGTGCAACTAGGGGTGGGTATGGAATGTTTCCGTACCAACCGAAACATTTTCCGTTTCTTCCAATCGCTGACGGAATGATACGACATGCTTCGTATTCCGTACCGCTAACCCCGGAATTCCAACAAATGGAAATCGGAAGAAACATGGATTTCCATTTTTCCGACAACAAACATTTTAAATGCAAAATATACAGCAAACACCCGCAAAATACAAAACAAGTAATAAATTGAACACAGTATATACATCAACCGTCTCATCAGCATTTCATCAAACAGTGATCAATATGTGATATTACACATGTCCCATTACATATATTTCAAAGCTGAATGCGTTGAAACATCATAAAACATTCACTAAATACGAACAAAAAACAACAGAGAGAAATACATGAACAATACAACAATGTACTTTGTAATCAATTATAAGCTCCATTAGTAGAAGTTGAAAGATCAGACCATGACATAGTAAAATTTCAGTACCTAAAATCAACAGCAGACAAATCAACAGGCTTCATAACAGAAGCAGTAGTGGGCATAGTAGTTACCATAGGCAAATAATCATTACCGGAGGACCTGTTGGTATTTATTTAGACTAAAGTTATCAAAATAAGCATGGTAGGATGTTCATAGTAGGACAAATAACAACGGCAGTTACATTGATTATATAATAGGTTAGTTGGTATATAAACTAATTTATGTATTTTTATTCAAAAGCTGTTAAAAAACAACATATATTGCTCTTAAACAAACATTCATGTTGCAAATATCCTACAAGCTAACTTTATGCGGATATAACCAAATTTTACCTCTTAAATCATAAGTTAAATCATAAATGCACTACACAAACTTGCAAAAACTTGCAACTTAAACCAGTCAGTAATACAAAAATGTTACAAATCTGAATACAAAACTTATACGGAAACAAACAAAAACTATATAAATAAAAACAAAAGAAAAATAGCACTTGAAATCAAATTTGAGACTTTAACTCAAAAAGTGAAAAAGAAAATTCTAAAAATTTGAAGTACCTGAGCAAAAGTAAAGTAACTTCTGAAATTGTTAGGCTCATCGGATGCAAGCACAAATGAGAGGGGTTCGAGGGCGGATGAGAAGGATGCGAGCCAGAGCAGATCGAGTGTGTACGAGGGGAGGAGAAAATCAAGATTAGTTTTTTTTTTAATTTTTGAAGAAACTGACTTTTGCAGTGGAAAGTGAGGGAGAAATACTGTAAGGGAGATAATTAGGGTTATGGATATTTTAGTTAAAACGGTGTTCCAAATTGAAGGCATATGGGCTTGGCCCAGTTTGCGGAAGGAAAACTTTTCCTATGGAAATTCCAAAAAATTCCAGGCTAAAATGGAAGGAATTCCTTCCAACAAATTATTTTGGAAAAAAAAACGGAAGTGGAAATTTTAGAAAACAACCGGACGGAAATTCGTGGAAATTGGAATAATAGAAAAAAAACCAGCCCTAGGTGCAACATCCTTTTTCTCTCCAGGAACTTCGGTTTGCTTTAACGATTTCGATTTAGTTGATCGATTTAGATTTTGCATCCATCCCACTATCTTAACGCCTTCGACTTTATTTTAGGTCTTTTATTTTTCTTTTGATATAAGTTCATTGTTACATTTGTTGATTTATATGGTTGAGTTTTGTTTTGTTGATATTTCAATGTCCGGCTTTTTTGATTTATTGATGGCTAATTTAGGTTAAAAAAATAGCGAATATTTTCGGTTTACTTTTATATGTAATGCTATAATAAACTATCATTTTGCACTATTAATTCATTATGATGAATTTTACACAAAACGCTATATTAATCTATCATTATGTGTTAGTCCTTGAGATGATGGTTTGATGATAACAACCTTAGAATAAGATTATAAAATATAAATACTAACATTATAGTTTAGAGTTTGTTTTTGTTGATGACAAAGGGGGAGAAATATAAAATAGGAGAGTTAGGCATAGCTTAAGGGGGAGTTATTAGATTTAGGGGGAGTCAATAGGATAAAAGTAATATTTTATAAACAAAGGTTGTCATCATCAAAAAGCGGGAAATTGTTAGTCCTTGAGATGATGGTTTTGATGACAACAACCTTAGAATAATTTTTTCGAATAAATTAAGAAATAGGTTGAAATATGGCGAATGATTGGAAGTTTTCTCGTTTTCAAGAAAATGGCGATCGAAATAATCCATCTTCTTTCTTTTCCCAATCGAACTATTTCCAATCGAACTGCAGATTTCCATCTTCTCAGCATCGATACCCAGTCTCCAACTCTAATCGGTTTAACGGGGTAGACAGATCTTATTATCCTCAGAGTCAATTTCAAAAATCTCGCATTTCAAAGAGGAAAAGGGATATTTTCTGTTTTCGATGTGGAGATAAAAATCACAAGATTAAAAAATGTTCTAACCAAATTCGTTGTTTTAAATGTGGAGTGGTTGGTCACAAGAGATCTTCGTGTCCATCGATTTTCAACCCATTCCTCAATCCGGAGCCTACTTTTCCATTTTCCGATCCTATTCGCTCAGAGCCCTTGAGTCCTAAAGACCACCATTATTTTTTCGTTCTTGAATTCTTAAGACTAAGGGGTCTGGTCTTGGATTATGGTGTAGTGAATAAGGAGGATTGTAAATATCTCTTCAACAAAGTTTATTGGCACTTCGATTGCCTAACCACAGACAACATTGGTAAGTATTCGAATTATAATAATTGGAATGAGTTTCAATTTAAAGATTGTTCAAAGAATAACAATGTTGTTCAGGATTTTGAGAATTTACAATGGTTTGACATTAAGAATTTATATGTGAATGAATCGAATTGGGTTTCTCATGCTGACAAGATTTTACTAGATCCTGATGTTAGAGGATGTTGTTTTCTTAATACCGAGTTAGTTGATGGATCTGCTGGGGTTTCATTGAATTCAGATGTTTTGAATTCATCTGTAATTGAAGTTAGTGGGATTTCAGATTTAGTTGTATGTTCTCGGGAAGAAGATATGGATCTTTTTGTTGCTATTGATCCATTGGTTAATTCTGGTAAAGATTTTGGTGTAGATATTTGTGAGTTTTCAGATGTTAGGGTTAATGATGTTTACCTTTTTAAATGTAACCCTGTAAATGATGGAGAGTTACAAGTATCAGATTATCTTAATGTTAAAACTAGCATATATGGTATTTGTTCAGAGGAGTTGACTGTTCTTTCTGAAGATGATGAGGATGTTAGATGCATTATGGATGATGGAAACCTGGCAGTTGGGGTTTTTACTATGAACAGAGCTAGTGATTCTTTTAGATGTTCATTCAGGGATAAAAAGGAGATGAAGTTGATTAGTTACTTTTATTCGAAAGATGCTGCCTCATCTAAACGTGCACACAAGCTTGTTGTGACACTTTGTACACAAATTTTTTTGTCATTCAGTAAGAAAGTGTTGAAGGAAGGCTTGCAAGTTAATGAGACAGTTCCAGAATCTAGAGGGGTTTCTATTATTTTTTCTGATGGTTTATATTTTTCCGAGATAAAGTCAAGTGATTTTGTTTTTTACAAGGAAGGTCTCGTGATTTTAGAAGCAATGGGGAGTTTTTTTCTAGATTTCACTAGTTTGTTGTTGCCTCAGTTTGATTCCTATGGATGTTATTGATTTTGAGTTTGGTAGTCGATTTTGTGTCAGTGGATCAGAATTCATGTTGAAAAAATTTGATCATTTGGATAATGTTGTTGAGGAATTGACTGACCCTATTTTTATTAAAGAAGTGAATGGATTAGTGGGTGATATCTCTGTAGATATTGATGGTAGTGGCTTGGAGAACAATTCTATTGTTAGCAATGTGAGAGGAGATTTGGAGAATTCCAAATTACAGAAATCGGATCAAGCTGTCTATTATTGGACTGGAGGGTTTAGATTTGTTATGTATTGTTTTCTTGCGGCTTTAGGTAAATTTCCTCGTTCTCCTTTCCATGCTAAAGAATTAATTTGTGAAGCCAAAGTACTTCGTGAAGCCAGATTAATCCGTGAAGCCAAATTAAAGAGAAGAAATTGTAAGAGCTATTCGGCTAGTAATATTAGGAGAAGTCCTCGTTTAAATCGTAATGCTTTTTAGCCTTTTGATAGAGGGTTGTCGATTTATTGGGAGTTTTATTGTGTTTTCTGTTGTTTTAGAGTTTGTTTGTGATTTGTGTTGAAGTTGTATATTGTGATGTTTCATCTTGATTCTTGAGGTTGCAGTTGCGGTCGAGGACGTTTTTCAGTTGTTGCTGCTCTTCTGATGTCGCTTTTGACTGGAGTTTCTGGTTGGTGTTGTCTCTTTAGGGTTGGATTTTAGTTTCTTAGGAGTTTGGGAGGGTTTGTTTTTTTCCTTTTGTATGGGGGGTTCATTTGCTACCTGCCAGGCTTGTTGACAGCTCCTTTACTTCTGTTGGTATATATATATGTGCATGTGTGCTCTCCTCTCCTGTAGAGGACCACACATTTTTCTCAAAAAAAAGGCAACAACCTTAGAATAAGATTATAAAATATAAATACTAACATTATAGTTTAGATATATATATGTATATGCAGGATTTAACCATGCAGGTACAAAGAATGAAGACTGTACAGTATAGAGATTCAAGATATCAAGATTGAAGACTCATAAGTATCAAGATTATCAAGAGTTCAAGATTTCAAGATAAGTATTGAGTCTAGAATTATGTTAAAACTTCACAATAGCACTGAAATCTTCACTCCATTTTTCTTTTGGGATGGAACCCATTTCTACCTTTTTAGTGGTTACAAACCCACGACAAGTAGCTTACAAACCTACGACAAGTGACTTACAAACTCACGAACATCCTGGTTTTGTACAAGTTCTCGAGTCCTGTCATGGTGGGATATTTTGTAGGAAGAAGCTTGCAAAACTACTTCAAAATGAATTTCAAAACTACTTCAGAATGATTTTCAAAATTGTTTTTCAAAATGTTTTAGCCTTAAAAATTATCTTTTCAAAAAGATATTTTAGCCTTAAATATTCTTGATTTTAAACTTCGGTTGTTTTAAACTGTCTTTTAATTATAATATATTTATACTTTGATTTAAATATAAAATTATAGTAAAATGTTATATATTATTATTTATATTCATCTATGTATTTTATCTATAGTCAAGTATATTTATAAAGTTTAAAATAGTTTTAATATAAGATAAAGGTTATTTTCAAAGAAAAAAAACATCAAAATTTCCTTTGGGATGTCGACATTCCCTAGTACCCCATGTCGACATAGTATCAGCTAGAGTCAAAAATTTGAATTTCAAAAGAAGTGTCTATTCGCCATAACCTTTCACGAATGGACATGGCTGTTGTTCTTCTATAAATAGAGGTTAGTTTCAACGAATTTTATATCAGATTTTCTGGTTTTTCACTTCTCTTCTTCTTCCACATTTTCTTATTCAAAATCCTATCATTACTCTGCCGAAATCAACATTGAATCTAACTAGATCATCTCTGGTTTGATTCTCTATCACTATCTCAACAAGATCCAAGTGCTATTTAGAGTTATAGGCTTCTTTGTAATCTATCTAGCGAGAAAAGGTGTGATTGTAGCCTTGGAAATCAATCAAGCGAGAAAAGGTGTGATTGTAGCCTTGGAAATCAATTGGGTGAACTTGTTGCCCCGGAAATCAAGTATCTCTACCCAGAGGATTGTGATTCTAGAGGGTGTACCTCGTAGCCTTGAAACCGAGGGTTGTAATTGTTGAATTGCTTTTGAAAGGAAATTCGTACTTAGTTGTGCGGGACTGGATGTAGGGTAACCCCGAACCAATATAAAATCCGGTGTGTTCTTTCCTTTACTGCATTTACTTTATTTTTGCATTTGTGTTTGTTTCTGTGATCATATCTGTGTCTGAATATTGCATACATTTGTGTTCAAATTAACATAAACTCAAAAAGATTTTGTAATTTCTTAAAAACACTATTCACCCCCTTCTAGTGTTATTCCTAGCCTTAAGATCCGTAATCCGCATTCCTCACATTATGTGTTACTAAGTTGTATCATATACTCTGTTTATTTTATGTTTTTATTTGTTTTTATTTTCTTTTACTAATTTTCTTCTTCTTGTTTTGTAGTAATCATGATACCATTGTTTAGCCAAATAGCTTGTTAGTTATTTTTGAACATAATGAAAGTAGTTATTTTACTCATCTTAACACGAATTCTTCTTTGTTTGGTGTTATGAGTGAAATTTGTGAAGTTTGGTCACATCTTAGTCCTTTTTTTATTGATATATCTTATATTCTTGAAAATAAGGTTATTATTCTTGATACCAATTATGATTTGCTAAGTGTTGTGTGTTTTCTGTTGTATAAGAGAAGCTAATATTTTAAGTTTACTATTAAGTCAAAAGTTTGTGCATTGGATTTGGATGTTGGTGGTAGTGTTTTAGGTACTTCTAGTGTCCAAAGTACTTCAGTCACCAGTAGTTCTGCGAGAAATAGTGATTCACATGCTGATTCGTCTTGTTATTTAAAATGTATGCTGAAGAAAGGTTCTCAAAAAATTCTTATGTATTTTCTTGATTTTTTTAATGGAGTTGAAGATTTTAGCGAGTTTTTATGGCTTATCAAATTAGAAATGGATATGATTTGGCTATTAGTAGAAATTCTCCAGAAAGAATTTCGGTTATTTGTTCTTGGTCTAAGAATGGTTGAAGGTTTTATGTTAATGCTTCTTCGAATCCTGGACAGCTTTCTCGTTTTTTTATAAGAACGTACAATTTTAATCATTCATGTTGTGCTAGTCTTATGGATGTAAATAAAGTTCATATTTCAAGTAGATTTATGAAATTATTAATTATTGATCAAATTCGAGATGCTCCAATGATGAAATCGAAAGATATTATGAAAGAGTTTAGAAGAGAGTATAATTTTAGTTTATCATATTATCATGCCTATAGTGGAAAGCAGTTGGCGTTGAAAGAATTATATAGAGATGATGTTATGTCATTCAGTGACTTAAACTAGCATCTGAAAGCTTTGCAAAAATATAATCCTAGAGCTATGGACATTAATTCTTTAAGCAATCAATTTGAAATGGTTTACCTTGGTTTTAGTGCTTGTTTACTTGGATTCAAACATTGTCGGCCATTGATTTTTTTAGATGCACCTGCTTTAAATGGAAGGCCAAATGTTTTGTTAACAGTTACTGCTAAAAATAATAGTCAAGGTATGAGTGTCATTTTATTTTATTTTTAATTTTGTACTTATACATGTAGGTAGCATTTTTATTTTTGCTGTGTAGTTCGGTTTGATAGTGGTTAGTATTTTTTGTATTTGATGTTGAATTTTATTCTGCTTAGTTTCAGGGTGTTCATTTATTTTTTTATGGTAATGCTAGTTATGTAGCATTACTAGTTCCTGCTAGTATAGTTTATAAATACAGTGTTATGTTTATAGGGGTTTTGGACCAAAGGTTCATATTATCAAAGTTCATACACATAAAGTCCCTACTCATAAATCCATGTAAATTAAGTCTCTGTTTTATTATTTTTTTACCAAATTGTCCCCTCCCAGAAAATCGCTCCAACATTGAAATCAAGGGAAAAAGTAGCATAAATTAACCAAAAACTAAAAATAGAGACCTAATTTTCACAAATTTTTTGGGAGGGACTTTTCGTCCATCATCTTTCAATTCTAGGGACTTGGCTGACATTCCTTGATGTTTATATGTCAGTATGTATTATTAATGTAAGTTATTAAAGTTTGAAAATGAAAATGCTTTGTTTAACTATTATTTTGCATGTACTCTGTAAACATAAATGCTATGTTTATCTTTCATTCTGCAATATTAATAGATGTTAGTGGGATTTAAGAATAAAATGCTATGTTTATCTATCATTCTGAATTACTATTACGTGATTGTGGAGTTTATAAATACAATTGCTATGTTCATCTACCATTCTGCCTTACTACTACATGTTAGTATACAACAATCATATTTGTTACTACTAGTTTTTTTATTATTACTTTATTTTATATGTTTCTTTCCAATTGCAATGGGTATTGTTTCACATTAAAACGAAGCTAATTAGTCTTAGATTTTGTCTCATGTAAAATAAATGCTTCATAAAGATTATTCTTCAGTTTTTATATCGGATATTTGATGGGGTTTGATTTTAGATGTTTCGAGAATATTTCCTTCTTTTTGTCATAGTTATTGTTTACTTCGTATGGAGAAAAATATAGGTACCGTTGTTAAGGCAGGTAAAGGTGATTCACCAATTGTCGAGTTGTTTAAGCGTTGTGCAAGTATATATGATTTTGATTGATATATTTGTAAATTTAAGGAAATTAGGGATATGGCTATAGATGAGACAAACCTTTTAATCATTGGGCGGATTTATTTTTTAAAAGTAAGTGTTATGGTGAATACTCTTCTTGTTTGGATGGTTTTGAGTGAAAGTAATGGAGCAGACGGCTAGAAGGAGAGGGGAATGTCATTTGTGGACAATGGTTCTTTGTCCTGTTATGGAAGAACACTTATCAAAACCAGTTGATGATGGTTTTGGTTGGGATGTTTACAAGTCGTCGGAGTCTATTTTGAAGCTAAATCACCAAAGTCATATGTTGTTAATCTTTAAAATTGTCCATGTAGTTGTAATCAATGGAGAGTTATTGGTTTTCCATGTACTCATGCAATTAAGTGCATTAAAAGGTCAAGCTTATCGGTTTATGATTATGTGGAGTACTACTTTACTGTTGATGCATTTTGATCTTCATATGCTAAAACTATTAATCCTATTCTTGATTTTGATAGATCTTGCAGATATTTCGATTCCAATCAACGGTGACGTTATAGCTTCAATCCAATTGATTCTTAACAAATTAGAATCCTTGTGTCACCGGTTCAAATTTGGCTCCTGAATTGTTGGGATAGCTCAGTTGGTAGAGCAGAGGACTGAAAATCCTTGTGTCACCAGTTCAAATCTGGTTCAATTTAACCCGTCGAAAATTTGAACCTGCGCCCAAAATGTTCCCCTAGACTAACTGAATTCTATTTATGAGAAATAAATCCCATTTTTCTTGGGTTAACCAGAATAATTACATAAGTTTAAAATTCTAATTGTGATCAATAATTAGTTTTATCTTTTTTCCCACCTTAAGAAAAATAAAACATAGATATCCCCTATATCGTTATAATTTTCTGAAAGGTAACTATCTCGGTTTAAAAATTACCCTTTTCCTTATCGGTATCGGGGCTAACAAGAATGGTATTTGTGACTAAAAATAATGTTATTATTAGGCCTCCTAAAGAAGTTCGTCGTGTAGGAAGACCTTCGACCAAGAGGTGTAGTGGATTTGACCATTCTCAAAATAAAAGAAATAAATGCAGTCAGTGTAATACAATAGGTCACAACAAAAGGAATTGTCCTGCTTCTTCAAAATGTTGAAGTTTACCATATTGTATTTTTTTTATGAACTAGTTTTTTAAATTGTAATGATACTTTAAAGTAGCTTTTTTGCATTTATTATGTAATTCAAAATTGTTAAATATTGTTTAACTTCCATTTCATTTTTATTTGGTTAGTTTTTGGTTGTTGACTGTGTTTCTAATTATATTTTTGTTCGTTATATCATAATGCTAGTTATATCATAATGCTAGTTATATATAGCTTTCATTTATATAGTTTAATATTTGTATTATGGATAATAATATATAATCCAGCTGCATAATATATGTTTTTTGATATCTAAAAATACTTCTTGTTACATGTATTTTTCAGTAAAAAAGTTTGTTCATTGAGAAGAATAATTAAAAATATAATGCTAGTTGTGGTTGTTGGCAGTTATTATATTCATACTAACTACCATGATCAAATCGTCAAGTCCATGAATCATCGCTTCAAGCAGGCCTGGCCCTTCCCCAAAGCAACAGAAGCGGTCACTTAGGGCCTCAAAAATTCTAGGGCACCAAATAAAAAACGACGCATACGATAAAAAAAACTGAATCGCGATTTCTTGAATCAGCGATCTCATCTCTATCTATGCGACGCGGTGCAGCTCTCTAGGCTCCAGTCAGCAGCCTCTCCTCTCCATCCATCTCAGCAGCTCTGCAGATGCCGCCTGCCATAGCAGTTAGGGCACAGAAAAGTGAAGAGAAGAACGCACAAATTAAATTGAATTGAAGGTACATAATGGTAAAAATTTTGAATTTGGCTTAGTTTCATATGCATTGGTATAGTTTCCATGGTTTTAATTTACAAATATTTGAGAAATTACTAAACAGGAGTTGTGATGTTTATAACTTATACTTAATGTTTTGAATCATACATTTTTAATGAACAATTGTTTAATTGTCGAATGGAGATGTTACAGATGTATTGAATTGCAAATGAATATGAATTTTATTTTCATTCCTATACTTTTTTCCTACGCGTATCTTCTTTTTTTAATCCTTTCTCCAAACAATAAGAGTTAAGGTGAGATTTCATCTTATCGAAGGCAATCACGTTGCTAAATACTTAATTATGAATTAACAAATATAATGTTTACTAAATCGTCAGTACGGTAGTAATTATGCTACAAGATGCTTATATAATTATGAGAAATGTCGTTCAATTGTTTGTTTAGATGACCAAAAAAGTTAGTCCAAACTTAAAAAAATCTAAATACAAATAAAAGACGTGAAATTGCAATAGTAAATATATAAGAAATTTACGTAGCTCGGATGTTAGAGAATCATATGTTTATGGGTTAAATTAATCTATCTTTTGTTACTTTATAATACTGCTTCAAAATCGATGGAGATCTTAGTATAATCTTTACAGAATTTATTTTTTTGTGGTTATTATAATTAATATTATTCCATGTTACTTTTATACTGTTTAGAAATGCATAAACAAGAATCCGGATACGCTAAAAGAGTTAGAATAGGAAGGCTAGAGGAACTCACTAATTCACAGAAATGCGCTCTTAATTGTTAGTCCCTGAGATGATGGTTTTGATGAAAACAACCTTAGGACTTGTTATAAAATATAAATACTAACATTATGATTTAGATATATATGTATATGCAGAATATAAACATGCAGGTACCAAGAATGAAGACTGTACAGTATAGAGATACAAGACCGATGAATTTAAAGATCGAAGATATCAAGATTGAAGACTCATGAGTATCAAGAAATCAAGTTATCAAGAGTTCAAGATTTCAAACAGTACAAGATAATGTAGTTAGTCTAGAATTATGTTAAAACTTCTTAAAATCACTTACATCTTTATTCGAAATTTATTCGTGGAATGGAATCCACTTCGAGCCTGTTAAAGGGATGGAACCCTAGTGGGATGGAACCCACGACAATATCTAGTGGAACATATAGTGGTCCTATTTTGATATCCAATAATTTTATAAAAATGTTTTTCAAAAGTATATCTCTTGTTTTTTAAAAATGTTTTCAAAACTTTCTTTTCAAAAAGACATCTCTCTTGTTTGAAATATTTTAGCCTCAAAACTATTTTTATCATTTTTAATATTTTAATTTCAAAATTTTCCTTGTTTTTAAACCATCTCTTGTTTTAAATATTTAGCTTTAAAATATTTATATACTCAGATTTTAAATCACTTTATAGATTAAGATTAAGGAGAATTAATTTAAAGGACAAAGATTTGTATATTTTTTGCCTCAAGGACACAACCTCAATGTTTTTACCACAAGGACAAACATTCTCCTAAAAATTATTCATAAGGACAAACATTTTCCAAAATTATTCATAAGGACAACAAAACTGCTACCAAGCTAAAAACTGATACCTAACAACTGCTAGCTTTAACTACAAACTGATACCTAAAAACTGCTATCAATAACTAAAAAATGATACCTAAAGAAAGTTGTCCTTCGGGATAAAATATTGAAGGCATGTCCGTGAGGCAAAAGCGCTGAGAAATTTTGTCCTTGACAATGATTTCTTGTTAAGATTATATATATTTAAAATTATTTTCTAAACTCTTTTATATGTTTAAACTATATTCAAATATATTTACAAAGTTTAGAAATTGTTTTGACAAATTATAGAAACCATTTTTAATAAGAAAATCAAAACATCAATTTTGCCTTGAGCATGTCGACATCCCTCAACCCACCATGTCGACATGGTATCCGTTATTTTCAAATTTCAATTTTCAAAAGAAGTGTCTATTCGTCGTATCCTTTCACAAATAGATATGAATGTTGCTCTACTATAAATACCAGTAAGTTCTAAACGAATTTTTATTAGATTTCATTTATATTCTCTCCTCTTCATCTTCCACATTTATTCTAAAGAATCCTAAACTATACTCTGCCAAAATACCAAGTGAATCAAACCTGATTATCTCTTGTTTGATTCTCTGCCACTCTCTCCATAAGATCTTAGTGCTATTCAGAGTTATAGAATCTTTTGTAAATCAAACTGTTGAGTAAAAGGTGCGGTTGAGCCTTGAAATCAATTGGGTGTGATTGTAGCCCCAGAAATCAATTAGGTGATCTTGTAGCCTGGTTAAATCAAAGGAGTTTGCCCTGGACTCGAATATAGGAGGGTGTACCTCGTAGCCTTGAAACCGAGGGTGTAATCTGGGAGATTATTTTGATAAGAAATCCGTACGATTGTACGGGACTGGATGTAGGGTAACTCTGAACCAGTATAAAATTCTGGTGTGTTCTTTCCTTTACTGCTTTTATTTAGTATTTGCATCTGTGTCTGATTCTGTGATTATATCTGTGTTTGTGAATTGCATTTGTTGGTGTTTAAATTGAATAAAATTCAAAATGATTTAAAAAATCCATAAAACAATAGTCACCCCCTCTAGTGTTATTCCAGCCTTAAGATCCGTAATCCACATTTCTCACATTTGGTATCGGAGCATTGGTTTTCAAAGTTTTCATAATCTGAATTTTGAAAAGTTTTAAAAATGGCTACCAACACTGGTTCTGTTAACACTATCACTAGTTCATTTGTAGAGGGTTAGTCTACTGCAAGACCACCACTTTTTAATGGTAGTAACTATGCATATTGGGCATGTAGAATGAAAATATATTTACAGTCAATAGGATTAGACACTTGGAATACCACAGAAACTGAATATTCTGAACCCTCAACTAGTTTTGCACAGTGGACTGCTGAGCAAAAGACTATTGCACAAAATAATTCCAAAGCCATGAATATTTTATTTTGTTCACTTGATAGGAATGAATTCAATAGAGTATCTGTTTGTAAGTCTGAATATGATATCTGGAAAAATTTGCAAGTTACTCTTGAAGGAACAAGCAAAGTCAAACAGACCAAAATATCCATACTCACAAATCAGTTTCAATTATTCAAAATGAATTACAATGAGTTGTTAGCACCAAAATTGGTCACTAACACCCAAAGAGAGTTTTGTGTAGAGAGATTAATGAAGAAGATAAATTAAAACAGAGGGATGCAAACTAAATTAACTACAGAAAATAAGAACACTAGATTTATAGTGGTTCGGCATAACTTCCTATGTCCACTTTGAGTTTTTATCTTTATTGCTTTCACAAGTAGTCGAATACAGATACAATCCGTACACTAATGACTTGAATACAAGTTTGAACTGAAAAGAATGAGTCTTGAAGGCGGCAGAGTCTCCATAGTGTTCTCGAAAAAAGGTCCCTTTCGGTGTGCCCCTGCCCTCCTATTTATAGATGAAGATGGGTTGACTTCCCTCATGGGCCTAGGAACAAAGTACCTCGGCCTGCGGTAAGTGACTTCTGCACGCCGAGCTATAGATGACGAACGGAAATTGCTGAGCGAGTTTGGTCGAACCAAAGAATGCCGAGTGAGACCTCTGTGCCGAACGGCACTCGTATGCCGAGCCACACATCCAGGCCGAACGGCATTCGTATGCCGAACGAGGTGCTGTGCCGAACTACCCCTCAATGCTGAACGAGGTGCTGTGCCGAACGACCCTTTCATGCCGAACGAGGCAAGATGCCGTGTGACCCTTTCATGCCGAACGAGGGAAGAATGCCGAGCGACCTTTCCATGCCGAACGAGGGAAGAATGTCGAGCGACCTTTCCATCCCGAACGAGGGAAGAATGCCGAGCGACCTTTCCATGCCGAACGAGGCAAGATGTCGAGCGACCTATCTATGCCAAACGAGGCCTTGTGCCGATCGGCACATCTATGCCGAACGATGCTCTATGCCAAGCGAGGGGAGGTGTGCCGATCGATGCTCTATGCCGAGCGAGGGGAGGTGTGCCGAACGAGGCCTGTGCCGAGCCCTTGTTACATGGTCAAACAACCGGATAACACTTGCCCCCCAAAGTGTATCGTGTGGATGAACATGATGCGCTTTGAACCATGAGTACTCTGCGTTTTTCTTTAAGCCATTGTTCTGTTTTCTCGATAGCGTTTTCTTACGACCTCCTGAATGCCGAACGAGGCCTTGATGCCGAACGAGCCCCCAATGCCGAACGACATATTGATGCCTTGACCGGTTCTACCGGTCACTGTCTCTTCACCTTCTTTCCTTTCTACTATAAAAGTCAATACTTCTCTTCTTCTTCCCTTTTTACCTTTTACCTCCGCTCTAACATCCTTACGAACTTACCTCCTTCCAGACTTTTACCAACACCTCAACCTCTTTTTTTGACTCCCGAGTCCTACACGTTACTTCTCGACTGCCCTCAACAACAAATCTGAGAGGATTCCACTTCTAAATTGAGCACCTCATTAGACTTCGACCCCTTCTACTAGGTATGAACCTTTCACTTGTTCAACTTTCTCCAATTAGGGATTTTGGACAAGACTTTAATTTACGACCTTCCCCTAATCCACGAATAATGGAAGCCGCGTAGATAAGGAAGGTGGATCCGAGGTTTAAATGAGCCTTAGGATTAAATGAAGAGGAGGATGGAAGAGGGTATCGGCCCAGTAGGAATCGGTGAGGATTGAGATGGTCGGTCGAAGGTGGCATGCGAACTAGAGTGGTGATCGACTGGCCACCTAGGAGGGTATCTAATTTTTTCGAAGAAATAAGTTAGAGGAGGACGTATGGCTGTGGCTCGGCATGAACTCCGCATGCCGAACGATGTGAGGGACTGTGGGAGTGAAGTTGAAGTTAGGTTTAGCATTCCGAGCAATGTGGCTCGGTATGACCACGGCTTGGCATGACTCCCTTATGGCGAACGAGGTAAGAGGGAGCGCAGGAGAAAAGTAGGAGATGGGTAAAGTGCTGAGCGATGTGGCTCGGCATGACTGCGGTTCGGCATGACTTGCCGCATGCCAAACGGTGGAGAGGGAAGGTATGAGAGTGGTGTACAACAATAATACTAGTCGAGCCTCTGCAGCGCCGTTCGACATTAAGTTTGATAGTAGGCTATAACAGTCAGAACCATCTCAACTCGAACATAATGCATTGTTGACTCAACTTACTTTTTATGCCCGAACATATGACAGTGAACAAGGACAAGGAATTAAGCAATTAAGCATATCGGAAAATCCAGACTGATAACTCCTCTGTTTTGACAATTATAAACCTGAATTTAACTTGATTAAAATGGATAATAACCTTCAACGTACAACGTCAATGTCGAGTACAAAACATAAACCATCTTAGGACAAGCTCTCGTAGACGGTTAGCGATGACGGTCTTCGAAGATGATAGTTCAAAGCCTAACTTTATTTCATCATCTCTGTGACTTGTAATTCTTTGGCACTTATACTTGAATGGCTGCACTAGTTCACACACCACACGGGGGGAGTATTTTTGTTGTTATGTCTAATGTCGATCGTTTTTCAAGTATAGTTCAAACAGGTGTTTCATCAGATCCAACATTCATCAGAGATTTCTAGGAAATCCAGCTCTGCCACAGTCTCAGATAGACATGTGCAAACTTCACGATGGGAAGTAGTTGGAACTTCAAACCCATCGACTGCTCCTGTACAAGATATTCCGAGTCCCACGATCGCATCCGTCGACTTTGCTACCGATGCCTTGGATGCATCGATATTTATATATAACCCGGTCGATTCTCAAGCTTCGAGAATTAATAAAAGCGCTCTTCGTCGCATATTCTCAATACATGGAATTCATTTCGATGATGTGTTGGTTCCATCGGGACAAGATCGTTCTCACTTGCCCGCAGTCGGATATACAACCTGCAATAAATTTATGTGCTGGGTTGGTAGCGTGCCACCATTCAATTCCTTCCTCCATGACCTGTTACAGGATATTGAGATAGCTCCATCATAATTACATCCTAACATTCACGCGTTCATATATGGCACGTGCATTCTCTTCATGAGCGTCCTTTTTAGGCTCCCGACACCTGGAGATATCTGCTATATTTATCGTTTCAAGAGACGATCTGACAGCCCATCCTTTGTATTTCTTGAGCCGCATAGCAAGTGTCAAATTCTGACTGGGGCGTGGAGCAAATTCGCCCAGTATAAGCAGGAATGGTTCTACGTGCACTGTCCCCCTGGCTTTGCAAGGAGATGGGTGGAAGGGAGTGAGTCTCTTTTCTAGATCAATACTTACATTCAGCGGGAATTGCACCATTTCTAATTCTTTCTCTACTTTTACAGGTATCAGCCCACGTCCTAAAGGCTCCGGGTACTCTAAGGCCATTGAAGCTATCCGAGCTGTCCCCACGGAAGACCGGGATATCAAGTCTATCATTTCTAATGAAATGCTCTCGAAATTCAGCCTGCTGGCGGAAGGTCGCCGAATAAGTCTTCGTCACGGCGTCACTATAACCGGTTCTGCCTTGGATAAAGGCAAAAGGCAAGCTGGGCCTTTAGCACGTGATGCCCCTGACACACTTGAGGAGGGGGAGATTAGAGAAGCTAAGGTGCCCGAAGCATCGGGTGAAAATGTCAATCCCACTCTGGAACCGGTGGTTGAGGTACACGACATTGAAGTAACGCCTCCTCCTTCAAAGGGAAAGAAGAAATTGACTTACAAATTGAGGAAAAAGACAGCGGGCGGAACCTCTAAGGTCACAATCACTCCAGTAGAGAGAGAGCCTTCTCCTTAACACTTAGAGAGTTCATTGAGAGGCTTGTCGGACCTCACAATTCTCGACGATTTGCTTAATTATGGCTTTAATGATCCGGAAGCCCTGAAGCTTTGCTCGCCCGCGAAAGGCGATGAAGGCGCTCGAGTCCAAAATCAAGGAGAGAAAACTCCAATAAGTAAATCCAAAAAAGCTGGTCCGTCGGGGGGAAACACTAGGACACACACAACCACACTCACGCTACACTCCGCACTAAATCTTCAACTATTATTCAACTTTGACTAACTCATGCTCATTTGACTTTGTACAGGTGATATGGGATGCTCTCACGGATTTGATTGCCTGCGCGGGTCCTCCATATTCCACCACTCTGGAAGGGATTCAGGCTCTGGAAAATGTTGGGATAGAGATGATGACAACAACAGAGATTACCGCTCCCGGGATTCGTCATCCCGAAGGAAAACTTACCATCAGCCTTCATCTCATTACGATTCTCCTTCTCTCTCAGAACAAGGTAGGGAGAAATCCGGCCACAAAGGGTCCCAGTCCGATACTCCCTGCAAGCAATACTCAGGCTCTTCCAGCACACGGCCTCACAAAAAAACTGTAGTTTCAAAACCAACTCCTTCTACTCCCGCACAAGATCCGTCGGTATCGGAAAAGCTACCTGAGCTCAAGGTTACGTTCCCCAAGATATGCTTTGATGGTCTGAAGTTCCTTCCGGCGATCCATCCCATTCCGGGACACGTCAAACAAAGCGCCATTGCATGTAACAACGACGTCTACGTTCAACATGACGCATTCATCCATTTGGTTGAAAAAGTCTCGGAAGTTTCTATTGAGCGTCAACACGAAATCGATCGTCTGAAGCTCGAGGCTATTCATGACAAAGACATCATTAAAGCTCAGGATGAAGAGCTCTCTTTATACAAGTCTCGACTCGAAGCTGCCCAAAAGAATGCTAAAGACACAGCGGAGGCCGTTAGTCGTCTGGAGACGACACATAAGAAAGAAATTGATGAAGCGGTTCAGCGTTGCGGGGTCTTAGCTTTAGAGAAAGATTCTGTTCAAAAAGAGAGAGATGCATTTGCTCAGCACATCAAAGAGTTGGAAGAGCTACTCTCTAAGGAGAAGGAAGAGAAAATAGCTGCTCAGGAGGAGTCCCAACGATATTGCAATGAGATTGTTGCCACTCGACTCCTCAAAACACAACTAGATGAGGAGCTTTCCAGAGCCGAAGCACTGAAGGAGGTAGCCTGCGAGGAAGGTAAAAAGATGGCGCTTTCTGATATTGATTCGCGCCTTAAGGAAGCTGCCGAGGCTGGTAGGGAGGAGATCAAGTGCTTGTTCGACCCCCTTATAGCAGAATACAACGCTCGCGTCCTCATGCATCGAGATTTGACTTTTCTTAGCGAGGGTTACCTCGAATCTCTAGCCGAGGCGTGGGACACTCTTATAAAGATTAAGAAAGTTGAATCGGGAACGGAAAAGATTGATGAAGGGGCCTTGGTAAAGGAATTCCTTTGAGGGAACGAGCCTTCAAACTTGTCTGCAGCGAAGGTTCTTTTCAGCAAAGACTCACCCATATCAAAGGAAAAAAGTGACATTGCTGGCCCGTCCAGAGCCGAGCCTACAGTTCCTTCCCTTACTCAACCGACTAATTGCCTACCACTTGACCCCTTCGAAAAACACATTGGGTATGATCCCAAAGATCCCGGTCTTGGTATTCACGTTCTATCTCCTATCCTAGAAGGTGAAACTCCCCGAACAGTCGAGAGCCAGCCAGAGACGTGTACATAACTTCCCCTTCAAAATCCAAAGGGTTTTTGCTTTCAGCAAGCGATAAATGTATTCTAACACTTGTTTCTTATGATTTCGCATAGGTCATCCTGATCCCGTGCCTACTCCAAGGAGCGATGCCGCCACAGAGAAGGAGGAGAGGACTGGAGAAGCAACTCGAGCGGAAGATATGCCCGGACCTGATGCTCAAGTGATTGAGGCGCTCAACGAAGACAAATCCGACGATCCGTCACCCGTCGAGGAACATTACGAAGTTGAAATTATTGACGCTTCCAAACACACCTCAAAGCGGAGCATGAAGGAACAGGTCACTAAAGAGGGGAGAAAGAAATCCAAAATTAAGGCCGAGCCTCAAGTGGTAGAGCTCGACGATCCACTGAACAGGCCTTTGAAGATTATTCTTCCAGGCGGGATCAGGCCGTTAGAAGTTCCTCCTTCCTCTGACACCCCTTCTCAGGTGAGTAAAACGTCCAAGCAAAAACGTGTGGGGGAGGAGTCGTCTGAGAAATCGAAGAAGGAGAAGAAGCCGAAGAAGTGAATATCATGCTCGTTCAACGAGAATCAGCCTGGATTATGTAATTATTAATTATTTTTTCATTTTCATAGCCGTTGTAGATAGACTTTTTTCCCCGAGTTTAGGAGAAGTTGTAGTAGGACTTTATTTTGAATTAATGAATAAAATTTCGTTCTTCGTCTTTCAAATGACTTCTGTCATTCAGCTCACTGTATAACTTATAATCGGAATTTGAAACCTTGTGAGTTATATAAGCCCTAGTTCACTTCCATATGACTCGAAGATATTTTGAATCGTTTATACTCTGATCCGTACTTTGGGAACTCAGAATATTCCAGTCCGCATTCTAGGGACCTGGAGATTTTTCAGTCATTTAGACTCTACCTCGTACTCTGGGGACTCAGAGTATTCTAGTCCACACTCTGGGGACTTAGAAATTTTTCAGTTGTTTATACTCTATTCCGCACTCTGGGGACTCAGAGTTCTCTAGTCCGCATTCTAGGGATTTAGAGATTTTTCAGTCGTTTATACTCTAGTCCGCATTCTGGGGACTCAGAGTACTCTAGTCCGCACTCTGGGGATTTAGAGATTTTTCAGTCGTTTATACTCTAGTCCGCACTCTTGGTACTCAGAGTACTCTAGTCCGCACTCTGGGGACTTAGAGATTTTTCAGTCATTTATACTCTAGTCCGCACTCTGGGACTCAGAGTACTCTAGTCCGCACTCTGGGGACTTAGAGATTTTTTAGTCGTTTATACTCTAGTCCGCACTCTAGGGATTTAGAGATTTTTCAGTCATTTATACTCTAGTCCGCACTCTGGGGACTTAGAGTACTCTAGTCCGCACTCTAGGTATTTATAGATTTTTTAGTCATTTATACTATAGTCCGCACTCTGGGGATTTAGAGATTTTTCAGTTTTGAATGCGCGTTCATACGCCAGACAGAATAACACAATTTAAACTTCGTCACTGAAGTGCACTATATGGCAACAACAATAGTTCATGAAAAAGACGGCTTCAAGCCTTTATTGATCATAACAAATAAAAGCAGACTAAATTGTCTTACATACTGACAACTAAAAACAACGTGAACTGGAAATAATTACAACTAAAATGTGAATTAGTTGTGCTAAGTGTAATAACGGCGCAAGTGTTCGCTATTCCATGCTCGGGGGAGCGTCACGCCATCAACGGTCGTTGGCTTGAAAGTTCCTTCTCCAAGCTTCCGTTCGATGACATATGGACCTTCCCATGTGGGATTCATATGTGATGGGGCCGGAAAGACTCGCTTCAAAACAAGATCGCCCACATCGAAACCTCTTGGTCGGACTTTTTCATTATAATATCGGGCAATTCTGTTCCTATGTGCAGCCGCTCTCAAATCAGCTTCTTCACGTTTTTCATCAACAAAGTCCAGTGATTCCAATAAGAGATTCTGATTTGTCTTAGGGTCATAATAGGTTACCCGATGAGAAGGAACTTCAAGTTCCACGAGTATCACAGCTTCGGTGCCGTACGCCAAGGTAAATGAAGTATGGCCAGTCGCGGACTTGTGGGTGGTTCTGTAAGCCCAGAGCGCTGTCGGAAGCTCATCCACCCACTTGCCTCCAGCCTTTTCCAGTTGTTTCTTTAATATTAGCTTGATTATTTTATTTACGGCTTCCACTTGTCCGTTTGCTTTAGGGTGAGCGACTGCCGAAAATCTTTTATTGATATGATATTTTTGGAAAAAATCTTTGAACTCCCTACTTTCAAATTGAGTTCCATTGTCCGTAATGATAGTTCGTGGGAGACCAAAACGACATATAATGTTTCGTACGAAGAAATTGATGACCTTTTTGGTGGTGATTGTAGCTAAAGGCTCTGCTTCTGCCCACTTAGTAAAGTAATTAACCGCAACAATTGCATACTTTGCACCACCCCTGGAAATCGGTAAGGAACCGATTATATCGATCCCCCAAATTGCAAATGGCAAAGGACTAACCATTTGAGTGAGTTCTGTTGGCGAAGCTCTTGGGATTTTCGCAAACTTTTGACATTTGTCACACTTTCTCGAATAGTCCACATCATCCCGATTTACAGTTGGCCAATAATATCCATAGCGGAGCATCTTTTTTGCGAGTATTTACCCCCAGTATGGTCGCTACATTCTCCTTCGTGCACTTCCATTAAAAATCGTTTTATCTCATCGTGGGCGATGCACCGGAGTAAGGGGACCGAGAACCCCCTCCGATATAGTATTCCATCTTGTACTATATATCTTGAAGCCTTACGAATGACTTGTCGTCTCTCGTTCTTTCTATCGGGCAAGGTTCCGTGTAGTATGTATTGTTTGAATGGGGTCATCTACGAATCCTTTTCAATTTCTGTTTCTAGAACACAATCTATCTCCATTTCGTTTATACTCAGAGATTGTAAAACTTGGACGGGAACCAAGCCCATTTGTTGTGCATCGCCTGTACTTGCGAACTTTGCCAATGAATCAGCCTCCTTGTTTTGCTCGCGTGGGATATGGGAAATATCGTAGTATTGAAGGTCCGCCAACAGTTCTTGAACTCGTGCAAGGTATGGGGCGAGTCTCTGCCCCTTTGCTTGATAGTCTTCATGAACTTGGTACACTACCAATTGTGAGTCGCAAAAGATTTCAATCGATTTTATTCCGAGTTCCCTGATAAGCTTCAAGCCAGCGATCAATGCTTCATATTTAGCCTCGTTGTTTGTGGTTGGGAAATTGAGTTTCAAAGCGTAACAAATTGATCGGTTTTCGAGAGTCACCAGAATTATACCAGATCCAGAACAACGGTCGAGGGATGCCCCATCAGTGTACAGTTTCCATCGAACAGGCGAAATAACAACATAATCGTTTGATTTGTCTGACATGGTGAATTCAGCAATGAAGTCTGCTAGTGCTTGCCCTTGTATGGCCCTTCGCGGCAGGTAGGTAATATCGAACTGACTCAACTCGATATTCCATTTTAACATCCTTCCAGAAGTTTCCGGTCACTGGAGTACCTGCCGTAAGGGTTGATCGGTATAAACACTGATCGAGTGTGCCTGGAAGTACGGACGCTTGCGTGATGCAATCACCAAGTAGTAGGCCAATTTATCAATTTTGGGATAATTTCTTTCTGCCCCGTTAGACGTTTACTGACGTAGTACACCGGCTTTTGAACTCGGTCCTCCTCGCGAACCAAAGCCGTACAGATAGCATGTTGGGATACAGCCAAGTACACATACAACATTTCATGGTCCACAGGCTTCGATAGCACCGGCGGACTTTCCAAATGTCTGACCAGATCTCGGAATGCGTCTTCGCAGTCGGACGTCCATTCAAAATTTCTTTTTCCTTTCTTTATTACATCAAAGAAGGGAATACACTTATCAGTGGCCCTGGTTATGAATCGACTAAACGCGACTACTTTTCCATTCAAGCTTTGTACTTGCTTTATAGTTCTGGGTACTCGTATGTCTCAGATAGCTTGAATCTTGTCCGGGTTAGCTTCGATCCCTCGCGCATTAACAATGAAACCCAGAAAATTTCCCGATGCAACACCAAAGGAACACTTCAGTGGGTTGATTTTCATTCCATAATTCCTGAGTATATCAAACATCTCTGCCAAGTCTCGAATGTGGTCGTTTGACCGCCGTGACTTCACGAGCATGTCGTCCACATAGACTTCCATTGTTCTACCAATTTGGTCTTTAAACATCCGATTCACCAAGCGCTGATAAGTTGCCCCTGCATTTTTCAGCTCAAAAGGCATCACTACATAACAGTACAGTCCAACGTCAATGACGAAACTGGTGTGTTCTTGATCTGGAATGTGCATCGAGATCTGATTATATCTCGAGTACGCATCCATAAATGATAATAACTCATGTCCTACCGTTGAGTCGACCAGCTGATCAATTCTAGGTAATGGGAAACTATCCTTAGGGCATGCTTTGTTTAAATCCGAGTAATCAACACAAGTCCTCCATTTCCCATTCGCTTTTTCACTAGTACAGGGTTAGAGACCCATTCTGGGTAGAGGGCGTCGCAGACGAACCCATTGGCTTTAAGTTTGTCCACTTCCTCTTTGAGAGCCACGGACCTCTCCGGGTCCATGCCTCTCCTTTTCTGCTTTACTGGATGGTACTTCGGGTCTATGTTCAACATATGACTCGCAATAGTAGGAGAAATCCCGCACATATCAGAATGTGTCCAAGCGAAAACATCCAGATTCGCTCGGAGGAAATCAGTGAGATCCTCGGTCATCGAGAGGCTGAGTTGTGATCCAATCTTAAGTAGTCGCGACGGATCGTCTTGGCTGACTGAAATGTCAATCGTTAGTTCAGCCGGCGCTGCTTTTTCTTCCCCGGGTTCCTCATCATCATCTCTCGGATCTATGTCTCTACAGATCCGATCATGTTGCCCGAGCCAGGGCTCGGGCATTACTTGTCAATTTTCAATGACTCGGTTGTGGACGGAGCTGTCCACAACCTTTCCTTTCTCTCTTCGCTGGGCCTCTCTCAGCTCAACCACATAGCATGCACGACCAGTCGCCTGATCGCCATGTACAACACCAACTCCCTTGTCTGTCGGAAATTTCAGAGTTAAACACTATGGGGCAAAGCTGCCCTGAATTCCGCCAAGGCCGGTCGGCCTAGAAATACATTGTATGGAGAATCAACATCCAAAACTATAAAAGGTAGGATTCGTACCCTCCTACGTTCACCTTGCCCTAGTTCAACTGGCAATTCAACATAACCCACCGCATCGGTTGCTGCACCATTAAAGCCATGGATACGAGCTTTAGATGGTTTTATATCTTTCGTCTCCATCTTCATTTGGTCATACACATTTTTGAAGATGATATTAACAGAACTTCCACAATCAATCAAAATTCTTTTCACAAATGCCGGCCCGATTGTCACAGATATGTCCATCGGGTCAACGGTCGGAGCCTCCACCTGATCAGCATCTCTGCTTCTGAATACTATATCGTTTGTCATAATGTGCTGTTGTTTAGCGGGGGTCCCATCCTCCACATTCGAACAACACTCAAAATCTGCACGCCTCAAGGAATTAGCATACCGCTCCATTTCTTGCCAGTTCTTATCTACAGGGTGAGGTCCGCCTATTATTGTGTTTATGACCAGTCTTCCCACGGTCTAAGTAGGCTCCTCAAGGTGACATGGAGCTGGTGCGTGACCGAGATTGGACGTTCCATGTCCACCCTCTTGAGGATTCTTTACAAACTCCTGTAATTTTTTCTGTCTAATCAACTTTTCTATAGCGTCATGTAAGTGCCTACACTCCTCAGTATTGTGCCCTTAAGTCTCATGGAAGCGGCAATACTTCCCAGTCTGCTTTTGCTCTTCAGTAGACTCTTTTGGGCGTGGCTTTCGATATTGGAAAGTATTACAAGTTGACAGGTAAATATTTTCCAGAGATGCATTCAAAGGAGTGTACTCGTTGTAAGTTGGGATCCTTGGTTTCCACTTTCCAGCTTTCCTTTTCTTTCCGGGATTTCCCCCACCGGATCCTTTAGATTGTTCAGGCTTGTTTTGAACATTGACTTGTACCTTTCCAGAGTTGTCACCGGATTGTTTTACAGCGATGTTACTCTGCACAGCCTCCTTGCCACATACCGATGCATTATCTCACCTCATCCACCTAGCTTCCTCCCTTCTTATAAATTGGTGTACTTTTGAATAAAAACGTTCTAGCGTAGTAGGAGGATTTCCCGCCAGCTAATCTCCAAACTTTGAATCCGGATTTACCCCTCGCATCACGGCCATTAAAATAGCATGGTCGTTGGGGTTGCTAACTTTAGTTGCGGCAACATGAAATCGCTGTAAGTACTCTTTCAACGACTCCCCTAGAGTCTGAATTACACTGGACAAGGACATCACATCCTTGGGACGAGTGGCATGAATCCTGAATTGTTCCACAAATTTCATCGCTAACTCATCAAAGTTGGAGATAGTTCATGGAGGAAGTCAGGTGAACCATATGGTAGCGATTCCAGATAAAGTTATTGGCAAACATCTACACTTGGTTGCATCGTTCGCTCTAGCTGAGTCCATCATCCATTCATACCTCATCACATGCTGTCGGGGGTCAGTCTTTCCTTCATAGACTGGAATAGGCGGCATGTTAAACTTCCTGGGGTACTTGGCTTGTAAGATAACATCTGTGAATGGAGTATGACTCCTAGATATCCCCCAATCATCATTTGATAAGCCTTGATTCTCTTTCATCAGCTATCTGACCATAGCCGATAGGTCTAGGGTTTGTATGGAAGATGGTAGGTTGGTGTCTGTCCTGTGAGACCGTTCCGATCGGTGTCTCCTCCGTTGGCGATCTACCAAGCACGTGTCCTAGAGACCAGCATCATTAGGACCTTGGTGTGTCGGCTATCTAGCTTCCACTCGTAACCCAGATCCTAAGTTTCCCATTCCAACTTGAGTGTGATTTTCTTGGTGTAAGTGAGGTGCCATCGCTCCAGGTAGAGAACTCGGACCATCCTTGGTTGATCGATCAACAACACCTGTTTGCGTTGTTTCTGTTCTACGACGCCTACGCCTGGGAGGTTCATTAGACGAGGAAGAGCTGTCGGAGGAGGAATAAGGAACGGGGCTTCCTCCAGCATTCTGATGCTGTTGTTGAGTAAGTTGAGTCATAAGGTTGGCGTTGGCTTGGATCTGTTCACTAAGTTGTCTCCTGCTTTCCATGAGTTCTCTCATTAGCTCGTTGAACTCTGTCCTAGTGACAGCTTCCATCTGGTTTTGGGCGGCCATAGTTCCTGCGCCAAGATTAGCTTGTTGGTTACTAGGTCCTATTTGCTGGACGCTCGCAGTTTCGTTGACGTCCGCATAATGAGAGGCTGATCTGGTACAAGGTCTTCCCATTGTAGAGTTATTGGTAGAAACTCTGAGTAGAATCAACGGACTTCTTGTGAATGACTTGGATCTCCTTCGGGGGATTTCTTCAATCCAGTAGCTACAAAGTAGATCCTAATGACCTGAGAATGCTGTTCTCGGTGAAAGCACCAAAATTGGTCACTAACACCCAAAGAGAGTTTTGTGTAGAGAGATTAATAAAGAAGATAAATTAAAACAGAGGGATGCAAACTAAATTAACTGCAGAAAATAAGAACACCAGATTTATAGTGGTTCGGCGTAACTGCCTACATCCACTTTGAGTTTTTATCTTTAATGCTTTTACAAGTAGTCGAATACAGATACAATCCGTACACTAATGACTTGAATACAAGTTTGAACTAAAAAGAATGAGTCTTGAAGGCGGTAGAGTCTCCTTAGTGTTCTCGAAAAAAGGTCCCTTTCACTGTGCCCTTGCCCTCCTATTTATAGATGAAGATGGGTTGGACTTCCCTCATGGGCCTAGGAACAAAGTACCACGACCCGCGGTAAGTGACTACTGCGCGTCGAGCTATAGATGACGAACGACAATTGCCGAGCGAGGTTGGTCGAACCAAAGAATGTCGAGCAAGGCCTCCGTGCCGAACGACACTCGTATGCCGAGCCACAAATCCAGGCCGAACGGCATTCGTATGCCGAACGAGGTGCTGTGCCGAACGACCCCTCAATGCTGAACGAGGTGCTGTACCGAACGACCCTTTCATGCCGAACGAGGCAAGATGCCGAGCGACCCTTTCATGCCGAACAAGGGAAGAATGCCGAGCGACCTTTCCATGCTGAATGAGGGAAGAATGCCGAGCGACCTTTCCATGCCGAACGAGGGAAGAATGCCGAGCGACCTTTCCACGCCGAACGAGGCAAGATGCCGAGACCTATCTATGCCGAACGAGGCCTTGTGCCGATCAGCACATCTATGCCGAACGATGCTCTATGCCGAGCGAGGGGAGGTGTACCGAACGATGCTCTATGCCAAGTGAGGGGAGGTGTGCCGAACGAGGCCTGTGCCGAGCCTCTTGTTACATGGTCAAACAACCGGATAACATGAGTCCATTTCCGATATTTATAGTAGATTCTAGGAGATTGTGCATTCTCTAATATCATTGGGAAAAAAAATTCCGAAGAAGATCAAGTCAGAAAAATTCTAAATTCTCTTACTCAGGAATGGGATCAGAAAACTCTTGCAATTGAAGAAGCAAATAATATCAGTACTTAAAGATTGAAGAATTGATTGGAAATCTAATGTCGTTCGAAGTACAAATGCAAGGGAGAAGAGATAGCAAGGCATTCGAAAAGAAGTCAATTGCGTTCAATACATAAACAGATGGATCAGACTCGGGAAGTGCTGATGATGAAGAAATAGCTTTCATGACAAAGAATTTTCAAAAGTTTCCGAAATAGAGAAAGTTGAACAACTTCAAAAAGAATGATCATAGGAATTCTGGAAACCATAATGAAGTACCAAACCACGTCAAATGTTTCAACTATGATGAACCATGCCATCTCAAAAGAGACTGTCTGCATCCTGATAAGCAAAAGTTTCCTATAAGCAATGATTATACAAAGAAAAGGAAAAGAGCGTATACCGCTACACTAGACGATTCAGACTCAGACTCATCCTCAAGCGATGATGATCATAAGATGGAAAATTCAAATATGTGCTTTAAGGCTATTCATGATTCCGATGATCTCAGAGATGCGAATCTAGAAAAAGGTACACGTTTACAATATATTGGTTGAAATTGTTGCTTAAAATTGTTTGATTGTTTTTTGAAATTATGTGTTGTTTCAATTTTAAATTTTTTATTATTATGTTTATTTTTATTTTTAATATAATAATATTTTTTATTAAAAGAGTATTATTATATTTAATATTACTCCAGAAAATATATTGATATTAAAAATAATATATGTATATAGATATTAAAGTATATAGGAAAATATAAATCACATGAATTCTCTGACCCATGTCGACATGGCTCTACCCATGATGTCGACATCCCTGTCAAAAATTTGAAATTTGAATTCAAATCTTTGAATTTCCCTCCACCTTTTCACCAATTCCAATGTTCTGAAAAGTTACCTCTTGAACAGAGAACATGTCTATTGAATATCTATTTCCATCATACCTTTACACTTTCATTTTAAAATTCAAACTCTCTTTCACTCTTTCAAACTTTCTACTCTCTTCAAAAATGGCTTCTTTAAGCACTCCATCCACAATGAGGATGTCTAAACCATTAAAGAGTATCTCTATAATGATCCGGAAGCAATCAAGGCTTATATAAGCTATGCTAATTTCGGGAAAGTTCGTACGAGAAAGTTTGCTATCTTTAGCGATTTCTCTACATATGAAATCAATACTCTTCTTGAAGAGAATCATATCCTTAGTCTTTTTGACAATTCTCAAAATGATTTTGTTTGTTACCCAAATCTTGTTAAAATATTTTATGCGAATTTGAATCGCAGTTTTTATGAAGGAAATGAAGATGAAATTTGGAGCAGTGTTAAAGGCACTAAAATTGTTTTAAATTGTGAAATTTTAGGCAACATTCTCAATTGCAAGAATTCGGGAATAGATCTTGCTACTGATGAACATGATCGTAAGACATTTCATCACATTTTCGAAGGAGATGACAACTTTGAATTTAAAAATCGTAACTTTCGTCCGAAAGCACGTATTATCAATCTTCTTTTGCAACATACTATCACTCCTAGATCGGGAAATTTCAATAACCCGACTTTAGAAGTTTGTAAAGCTCTTTTTGCTATCTTTGGTCATTATGACATTAATTGGGCGCAAGTGATTATGGATGAACTTCGTCCTAAGAATTTGGAAATGGGTGAGAATACCTTGTATCATGGAATCTATCTTACTCGGATTTTTAATTATTTTGGCGTTGATTACAAAAGGGAAGAATTTGTTTCAAGAAAAGTGTTTAATCATGCCAACATTTCTCTCATGAAAATTCCTTTCATATTTCAACAATATGAATCTCTTGCCGAAAAGGATGAGAGATTGGCACATGAAGATTTGGAGGAAGAAGATGAAGAAGAAGAAGAAGGGGAGGAAATGGAAATTGAAGAAGATAATGAAGAAACCTCCTTGGAAAGTATTGAATATCCTACCAATACTAACAATCCTTCCAACAAAACTCTCCTCCAAAATCAAAAGATTATAGTGGAAAATCAACGAATTCTCAAAAGATCCGTTAGTAAGAAATTGGATAAAATGTCCACTAATATGAACAAATTCTTTGCTAAAGTTGGTCGGAAACTTGGCTTATCATCATCCTCCTCATCCTCTAGCACGTTCTAAGAACTAGGTTGTGATGTATTAGTTTGCTTTGTGTGAGCTTGTATTGTTCTTTTTATCATATTATGTAGTATCTTATGTATCATCTATTTATAAAAATCATCTATCTTATGTTTTCCTACCTTATCGTGTCTCTGGAATAAATGTTAGTATAGTATATAAGTTTATATATATACATACTTATTCACAAAATAAATAAGACACATAAATTAACAGACCCATGTCGACATGCCTCTACCCCTATGTCGACATATAACTGTCAGATTTGGTTATTTTTTAAATTTTGAAATTAAAATATCTAACTCGTGCCTATTCATTTTAAACGAATTTCTGCGTATTTAAACACCTGTTTCTTCCAGAAATTTGTAATCTTTTCATTTCTATTTGCATCTCTTAACTACTTATCAAAAATGGCTTCCTCTTCTCAAACACTAAGTGATAATCTTAAAGAAACTCTCAATTCATTCAAGAATATATTTACTTTTATTCTCCACAATCAAAGGCACTTAGAACTAAGTCAAATTCAGATGATAAAAGAAAAAGAGAAGCATTTCGATGCCCTCCGTTGGATGATTTCTGCTCTCAACAAAGATGATCTTGGTGCAAATCCTGTAGGAACTTTGATTCAAGATAATGAAGATTGGGAAGTTATTAAAAAGGATCCTATCTTTGGAGAAGAAGGATGGGTTGAAGTTCCTAGAAATATTTGATCTCCTTATGGTTTGAATTGCTTGTTTTTGAATTGTATGATTTGATTTGATTTAATTTGCTTTGATTTGATCTTACATCTTTATTCGAAATTTATTCGTGGAATAGAATCCACTTCGAGCCTGTTAAAGGGATGGAACCCTAGTGGGATGGAACCCACGACAATATCCAATGGAACATATAGTGGTCCTATTTTGATATCCACTAATTTTATAAAAATGTTTTTCAAAAATATATCTCTTGTTTTTTTAAAATGTTTTCAAACTTTCTTTTCAAAAAGACATCTCTCTTGTTTGAAATATTTTAGCCTCAAAACTATTTTTATCATTTTAATATTTTGATTTCAAAATTGTCCTTATTTTTAAACCATCTCTTGTTTTAAATATTTAGCTTTAAAATATTTATATACTCAGATTTTAAATCACTTTATAGATTAAGATTATATATACTAAAAATTATTTTCTAAACTCTTTTATATGTTTAAACTATATTCAAATATATTTACAAAGTTTAGAAATTGTTTTGACAAATTATGGAAACCAATTTTAATAAGAAAATCAAAACATCAATTTTGCCTTGAGCATGTCGACATCCCTCAACCCCCTATGTCGACATGGTGTCCGTTATTTTCAATTTTCAATTTTCAAAAGAAGTGTCTATTCGTCGTATCCTTTCACGAATAGATATGGTTGTTGCTCTACTATAAATACCAGTAAGTTCTAAACGAATTTTTATCAGATTTCTTTTATTTTCTCTCCTCTTCATCTTCTACATTTATTCTAAAGAATCCTAAACTATACTCTGCCAAAATACCAAGTGAATCAAACCTGATTATCTCTTGTTTGATTCTCTGCCACTCTCTCCATAAGATCTTAGAGTTATTCAGAGTTATAGAATCTTTTGTAAATCAGACTGTTGAGTAAAAGGTGCGGTTAAGCCTTGAAATAAATTGGGTGTGATTGTAGCCCCGAAAATCAATTAGGTGATCTTGTAGCTTGGTTAAATCAAGAGAGTTTGCCCTGGACTCGAATACAGGAGGGTGTACCTCGTAGCCTTGAAACCGAGGGTGTAATCTGGGAGATTATTTTGATAAGAAATCTGTACGATTGTATGGGACTGGATGTAGGGTAACTCCGAACCAGTATAAAATCCTGGTGTGTTCTTTCCTTTACTGCTTTTATTTAGTATTTGCATCTGTGTCTGATTCTATGATTATATCTGTGTTTGTGAATTGCATTTGTTGGTGTTTATATTGAATAAAATTCAAAAAGATTTAAAAAATCCATAAAACACTATTCACCCCCCTCTAGTGTTATTCCAGCCTTAAGATCCGTAATCCGCATTTCTCACATTAATAAATTTTTCATCAAAAGTAGTCCAGTAGAGAGTTCGAGTTTGAATGTGGATAATGCTCCCTTTATTGATGAGGCTGATGATAATATTGATGATGATATTTTAAAGAGCAAACATGATAATGAAAATATGAGCGAAGAGAAAACAAATATTGATTCATCATCTCATGTGGAGAATGTTAGTGTAGCGTCAAATGACCCTGGCACATGGTAAAAAATTGATCAAAAATTAAGAGACTTGCTGGCTAAAAGAGGTCCTTTTAGAGTATTAAAAGATAATGACTCTGATTTTCCCAAAGATGCTATTAGTAGACATTTTTCCTCCACTTTTTATGTTAGACATTTACCTAACGGGGATAAACAAGATAGAAAATGGTTAGTATATTCAAATTCATTTGATAAAGTATTTTATTTTTGCTACAAATTATTCACAAATCAAACAATGGCTAGTCATCTTGCTACAGAAGGAATTAATGATTGGCGCAATCTTAGTACTAAGTTGAAATAACATGAAAGTAGTAAAGATCATCTTCTGAATATGAGTAGTTGGATTGAGTTGGAAACAAGATTGAAAGTCAAAACAACCATAGATCAGAGTGTAATAGATTAAATAAATTAGGAAAAAGAACGTTGGAAGAAAGTGTTGATAAGAATAATTGCTGTTGTAAAAACACTTGCATCTAATAATTTAGCATTTTGTTGAACGAACAAAAGGCTCTACGAACAAAATAATGGTCTTTTTTGTAAATTAATTGAAATGATAGCGGAATTTGATCCAGTAATGCAGGAACATGTTCGACGGATTGAACAAAAAGAAATTCATATACATTATCTTGGACACAAAATTCAAAATGAGTTAATACTCACATTGGCGAATGAAATTAAAATTGAAATTCTTAAGAAAATAAAAATGGCAAATTATTTTTCAGTTATATTAGACTGCACTCCAGATATTAGTCGTATTGAAAAGATGTCTCTGGTTATAAGATGTGTTAATGTTTCAACTAATCCCGCAAAGGTGGAAGAGTTTTTTTATTGAATTTCTGAAAGTAGATGATACTACCGAACTTGGAATTTTTAACAAGCTTAAAGAAGTATTAGAAGATATTAAGCTTGATATTTATTATATAAGAGGACAAGGTTATGATAATGGATCAAATATGAAAGGAAAACACAAAGGGGTGCAACAAAGACTATTAGAAACTAATCCAAGAGCTTTCTACATGCCTTGTGGTTGTCATAGTCTTAATCTTGTGTTATGTGATATGGAAAAATCATGTCCTAAAGTATCAAACTTTTTTGGGGCGATCCAACGGATATTTAATATATTTTCATCATCCACACAAAGATGGGAAGTTTTTAAAGATCATGTATCAGGTTGTACTGTTAAACCATTATCAGATACACGTTGGAAAAGTCACATTGAAGCAGTAAAATCTATAAGATATCAAAGCGTGGAGATAAGAGATGCTCTAATTTCCTTGTCGAATAACACTAAGGATTCTATGGTGAAGAGTGAAGCTAAAAGTCTTGTAACAAATGAGATTGAAAATTTTGAATTCCTATTCGGATTGTGCATTTGGTATGAAATTTTGAAAAATGTAAATACTGTTAGCAAGATTCTTCAAATCGAATGTATGCAAATTGATGTTGTTATCACTAGATTACAAGAGCTTATTGATTTTTTTGAAGATTCCAGGAACACGGGATTCAATTCTACGATGGTTGATGCTAAAGAGATAGCCCAAATATTGGATATTGAACCAGTTTTTTCTCAAAAAAGAATTATTCATAGAAAGAAACAATTTGATGAAGATGCGAATGTTGAAGAAACTATGCAAACACCAGAAGAATCTTTTCGAATAAATTACTTTCTGCAAATTGTGGATAAAGCTCGTGTTTCTTTGATGACTCGATTTGAGCAACTCAAAGGGTATGAAGATAGGTTTGGCTTTTTGTTTGATTTAAAAAAATTCACTTCTATAGATGACGAGAAACTGAAAGATCATTGTTTAAAACTTGAGGAATATTTGAGACATGATTTGCACCCTGATATTGATGAAAGAGAACTATTTTTAGAATTAAAAGCATTACAAGTTGTCTTGCCAAAGGAAAAAACAAAAGCAATTGAGTTGCTTAATTTCATAAATTCCTGTTCGGGGGAGTTAAATTTTCCTAATGCTTGGATTGCATATAGAATAATTCTGACTATACAAGTGATAGTTGCCTCGGTTGAAAGAAGTTTTTCAAAGCTAAAGTTGATAAAGTCTTATCTTTGTTCCACTATGTCACAAGGAAGATTAAATGGCTTGGCACCTTTATCGATTGAACAAGATATGGCCAATGAACTTGAATATGATAATATTATTAGTAATTTTGCAAGTCAGAAGGCTAGAAAAATGTTCATAAGTAACTAATATTTATTTTGTTGTGTAACTTTAATTATTGTTAGGAATAAAGTTATTTCTTCTTTTCTTCTTCTCATTATTTATAAACAATATAAATTACTTTTACTTTGATGATTTAATTAAGGATAATAGTATTAATTTCTATATAAGGGCCTTGTTTTCGCTTTTCGTTTTAAGTACCAAAACTCCTAGGACCGGCCCTGGCTTCAAGCGTTCAACTTACCATGCTATATGCAGCAGTCACTCTGCTAGCAGTTGGTGTAGGAGGGACTTGATTCAATATAATAACAATGGGAGCAAATCAATTTGACGACAACAAAGATCGTGACATGTTCTTCAACTAGTAATTTGTGGTTTCCTATGTTATAGTAGTGATTGGTGCAACTGTTATAGTGTGCGTAGGATAATGTGACTTGGAGTTTGGGGTTTCGCATTTATACATTGGATGTTGTTGCCGGTTTAGTTGAAGCTAAATCTGTTCTGATTTTGTTTTAATCACTAACATAGTTTTTTTATGTTCAAAAGACTATTTTTTGTAGCTTTTGCTTTGTCTTTAGGTAGAGGTCTGCTTATGTATTTACTTTCATTTTGGTTCATCTTCAGGTTGAACCTTTTTCTCTTTACATTTACTCTATCATTTTTATGTAATTTAATAGTAATTATTTAAAAAAATTATCAATGCATGCATTTTACAACAATTCTTTATATAATGTAGTTGCATATAACATTTCAGTATTATACAAACTTATAACAATGCTCTTATCATTGTGAATTCTACTTGTTATTATTAGAATTTAACGAATGTAGGTATCCGGCAATTTATAATTTTGAAAATACAACAGAGCAAAAAATATGATGGTGTTAACAGTATGTATATTATGACAGTGAAAACGATATAACAATATATATTATATGATAGTGGAAACATTAATATAAATCAATATGATAGTGCAAGCAATATGACAGCACATATAACATTATACTGCAAACAATATAACAGTACAGATAACATGATAGTGCAAGCATTAAGATAAGTCGATATGACAGTACATATGATGTTATCATAGTATATACATTATGACAATGCAAACACTAATTAAGTTATACATGTATTATGAAATAATATGATAGAAATTTAGTATGAAAATTTCAAATTAACTTCATGTACATTTCAGATCAAATTCTAAAAGAAATTAGGCTTCTTAGGCTGCAGTTGCTTGAAATCAAATTAAAGACTATTGGAGTGTTTGTTTTTTGGATTCTTCTGCCGCTGTCCATCTTGTGGTAAGTTTGCAAAGTATCTGTACATTGACTAACTATTCTCATCATCATTCAGTATTTGGAAAACAATTTTAGCTCTGAATATATCAATCTCTTGCTTTTCATATTCCATCAGAAGCTCTTGTCTATCCAGTTTTGTGATATTTATCATGATGAAATATACACAATCATTTCTCTTATAGGTATAAAACATTAGGTAAGATAATAATAAATCAAGTATAATTCTAGAATAGTTCAGTATTTGTTGTGTTACTGGTAGTTTCCATGACAATTCTAATATAATATATCATTTTAGTTAAGTCATTTATGTTAACATAATAGGTCTTTATTATTCTGTATTTTTGCAATGTATTAGCATTATGTTAAATTGCATACGATACTATTGTTTAATGCATATCATATAATAAATTAAAGTTTAATTTGTGTATTTTGTTTTTGAGTAAAAATTATATTTACTTACGAATCTGGTTCGTACTATAAGCATTTTGGTTGGGCTATTGCTTCTTTTTTCAAATTCCTTTTTAAGATTCTGTTGTCGCCCACTTCTTCTTGAATGACTTTTCATATTTCTTGTCTGTAAAAAAAGGAAAAAGAAAAAAATTAATTTTTTATATAATGTTAAAATGATATTTACATAAAATTTTCTTACCACCTATTGTGCTTGTTTAAAACTTGGGTTTGACCTTTGGGTTGGTATTGTTTTTGGCTTGTTTGAGTCATAATGACTCTACTGCATTATCATATAGTCCAAAGTCGGTAAAATCCTATGGTTTATGTGATGCAAATAGAAGAATTTTGTTTTTTTAAATTCATCTGTGATGATGGATTGTATTGCAAGTAGAACTAAATGTTGGATTACATTTTCCTGATCATTCTGCATATTAATAAGTATTAGAATATTTTATATTATTATGTGACATGAATATTCAAAAGTTTAGAGTTACCATCATTACCGTACTGAATGTGTAATTATGCTCGTATAGCTCTTGACTTGGAACAAACCAATCAATGAACTGAGTTAACAAAGATTAACGGTAAGTTTTAAGCAACAATAAATAATTTATATAATTCTAGATTAGTAATACATTGAATGGACTTTTCGAATGCAATGTTATGTTTACATATTATTTTGAATTAGTAATACATGCTTCTGGACTTTATAAATTCTAATGATAAGTGTATCTATCATTTTCGGTTAGTAATACATGAGTGGACTTTACAAATACTGATGATATTTTATCTTTCATTCTTTATTAGTAATATGTGTTAGTGGACTCTATTGATACAAATGATATATTTGTATATCATTCTGTTTTAGAAATAAATGTATTGAAGTTTATTAATACAAATGCTACGTTTTTCTATCATTTTGCATTACTAATTCATGCTAGTGGGTTTCGAAAATAAATGCTACGTTTTTCAATCATTCTAGATTAATAATACATGCTTGTGGAGGTTATAAATTACAAATGATAAGTTTATCTACCATTCTGTGCTACTATTACATGCTTTTCAATTTTACAAATTTATATGTTTCTGTATGACACACATTATGATGTACTTTGAATGTATAAATGACATTGTATTTAAATTTACCATTAACAAATAAATTTTGTAAAATTTAAATACATGTCCATCTGTTAATTGTTCAAACAAAGTAGCTCAGCATTGGCTTTACTATGGTTATACCTCCTTTGATTTCGTCCTCTTTTGTCCAAGCCACTAGATTAGTATTAAGAATTAACAAAGAGGAAGTTAGTATATTCAGATTTATCTAATTTGCTATTTAACCATAGAATTTAAGGCATAAATCTTACTTGATTTTTCATTGCATTTGAAAAAAAAGTAATAACTATGTTCTTTTTTTTCCTGCAGTTAGTAGATGTAGAATTCTACTTTTTCTAACTATTCTTTTCTTGTTAGCAAATATGTGTTTGCATCCACTGTTTCCGTTTCTTCTTTATCATTAAATTGATTTTCAGATTTTTCAATTTTTATTTTAGGGTTGCTGTTAGTTTCAGTATCTTCACTTTCGTCTTCATTTTATTCTAGTTTTTCGGTATCGGTACCTTCTTCTGTGAATTTTTTCTTCATATTTCTCTTTTTTCCCAATTTCATTTTCACTCTCACCGTCTTCCTTTTTTTTGTGTTTTATGAAATACAATTTCATACTGCTGCTCGGGATCAACTTTTTCTTCCTTATTCTTCCTTCCATCCTTTGCACCAATGAACGTGGCATCTTTTGATGTAGCCTTGAACTTTTTCCTTGTGTTTTTTGTTCTTTTTCTTCATTTTTTGTATTTTTTTCTTCATGTGTCTTTTGGATTTGTTGGATGATATTAAATCAAATGAAGGAGGCGGAATTTCTTATTCCTCAATTCTTTTTCTTGTTCATTTCTGAATTTTTGATTCCAACGGCTTCATTTCAAATTTCATTTTTTTTCTTAATTTGTTCTCCTTTTTTTCATTCTTCTCTTTCTTTCTCCATTTAACTATTCTCGATCTTTCCCTCCAAATTTTAATGTATTGTTGGAGAGATTTGATATGACTTTCGGCCAGTGGGTCCAAGGTTTGTTTTTGATTTCTATCTGTGTTTTCTCAGCTCGTAGATTTGTTGTTCTAGTTTTGGTCATTCTATCAACATTTCTCAGTTTCAGATATCTGTCTTATGTCAACAAAAACCTATTTAATGGGAAAATCATATTTTAAATTAAATTTTAAAATTTAATATGGTAATTCTTATTCTAATTAGCATTTCAATTAATGTAATATTCTAGCACAATAGTAAATTACAATGATACGATAATCTAGCATTATGTATTCAATATGTGTTATTTTAGATTATTACATTATAATACTGAGATAATTTAGCATTTTTATTCACTGTGCATATGCTAATTTTTCTAGCATTACAATGATATAATTATTTAGGATTCTATCATTATTGTGTACAATATCATATTTTATATGCTAATGTCAACACGAATTAACATTTCGAAGTTGGTTTTTTAGCATAATAGTATGTGATAATGCTATATTAATTTAGCATTTTATATTCATTATATATTATAAAAGATTAATATATGATAATGCTAAATTAATATAGCATTTTATACAGTTTGCTTATGATAAAGTTGTTAGACCTTATAATATTATTATTATTTTAAAAACTTCCCGATATGGAGGACCTCTTGGAGGGGCAGGGGACTGACCAACTCCAAGGGGGTTAAATTGTGCGTGTCTTCTTCAATTCATGACACTTACAACCCCAATGGTATTGTTTTTTGCGAGAAGTGTGTCCAAGGCAGGACTCCAATCTGGATCTGTAACCACATCTAGGCATCCCTTTTCCATTGCACCACATGTGGATCTTATAATATTATATTATTTAGCATTCTATACTTACTAGTTATGATGTCAAATTTTGATATGCTAATGCTAAAATAGATTATAATTTCAGCCAAAGTGTTTTTTCTAGCATAATAGTAGATTAAAATATTTCAATAAATAAAGATTACTGAACTATACAATTAATTAATAATCTTTTTGCTCTCAGCGTTCTTCAATTCATCTTTCGATATAATATTCTTCAAAATGTTGATGTCCCATTTTACAATTCTTGGCAGATCACTGGACTGATTTAAATCTGTTTAATTATGTCAATATGCTGATAGAGAAAAAACCGTAAAGTAGATTTTTTGTTGTTAAAATATAATGTATGGCATATGTAATCTAGTCATAGTAAATTTTTGCAAAGTTTATGTTTTGTGCTTACCAGTGGGAATACAGAGCATTCAGGCATATTCCTCGACTTTGTTTTAAAAGCTTTCAAAGCTCGTAAAAGAGATGTTGGGATGGGATTCGGACTGGAGACCACTCAAATCGAAACCCCACAAGCACAGCGGAAGACGAGATCGTGGTAAGAAGTGTAAAAACAACCAATCAATAACACAATTCCAATCTCAACCAATCCAAAGAAAATCACAATCCCAAACAAGTAATTCAAAAATTAAAGCAATAACGAAAAGTAAATCACACAGTGATTTATAGTGGTTCCACTAACGTTGTGTTAGTGTACATCCACTTTAAGAGAGAGCTTTATTAATATTGATGAGAAGAGTACAAGAGATTGAATACAACGATCAAAATTCTAATAAGAAATTGATTTGTGGAGAAGAGAATTGAAGAAAATTAGGTTTTGATAAACCCTAATTGGTGGAGGCTAATCTCTTGCAGTCGCTTGCACGCACTCCTCTGATCTGGAACCTGAAGCTAGCTTATATAGAAGAATAGAAACCCTAGGCAATGTTCTGAAATTGCCCCTGCAGTTGTCACAAATCTTCATGCCGAGTCCGTAGAGAAAAACAGGCGATAGACGCCTCAAACGTCTGACCAACATGGTCAGACATCTGAATGAAGCCTCTGGAATAAGATACGCTTCAGCTCAGACGTCTGACCATTTGGTCAGACGTCTGATAAAAGTCACTGGAACCAAATCAGCACTAACTCAAATGTCTGACCCTTTTGGCCAGATGTCTGAGCTCATTCTCTGGAGCAACAGTGCAAATTTGCTGAAGGGCCAGACGTCCGACCATTTTCCTCAGACGTCTAACCCTGCCAAAACAGCCTACTTCACCTTTCCCTTATAACTTCCGCCTCCGAACTCCGATTTGCGAACCGTTTTCTCCGTTGCGAAGCTACTTTCGACCTCTACAATTCTCCATATAGTGTCGCCATAATTTAACACTCCACCTCGACACTATATCCATCTCCAACTCTAATGGTATAATACCATCAACGACAACCGATAGCACCAACTATCACTTCTTCTACCTTCAACCAAACATGTATGCTTTCCCAATGAGCTCCGACAAAGCCACCTCCCATTGCACTTCACCAACGAGCTCAGGAAAATCCCTCGCCCGCTAATGAAATGTTGAATACATCCAAATCCTAAGCTGTCTCACCAAAGACTAGCACTTACCAAGAAGATAGAACCTCAATCTCTCACCGATTCTCTTCCTCATCTACTACCAAGCTCCTCCCTTAACTGTGCCACCCCGTGGCACCTAGCACTTCTCCAAGCGAATAAATTTCGATCAATGCGCGAACTTTCCAACCGGCAATGCCTTGGTGAACATGTCCGCCGCGTTATCCTTTGTGTGCACTTTCCGAAGATATACTTTCTTATCCTCATCCATGGCTACTAGAAATGACTCTCTCACCTCAATATGCTTAGTCCGTGAGCTAAATGCTAAATTCTCTGCCAAGTGAATAACACTCTGGCTATCACATCGAACATCAATACTATCATGCTCGAACCCCAAGTCACACAACAATCGCTTCAAATAGAGTGCCTCCTTTGCCGCCTCCACTGCGGCTATCAACTCTGCCTCCGTAGTGGATAAAGCAACTACGGTCTGCAATCTGGATCTCCAACTTATGGTTGTACCCCCAAGTGTGAAGACATATCCGGAAGTTGATTTTCTACGATCCCTATCACCGGCGTAGTCCGAATCACAATAACCAACCAACTTGCAATCCATCGCCTTACTACCGTCAAAAACAAGACCATGAGATGATGTGCCTCTAAGGTATCTCAATATAAGCTTCACAGCTTCCCAATGTGATTTCCCCGGATTAGCCATGTATTGACTAACCATCCCGATGGCATTTGCAATATCGGGCCATGTACACACCATAGCATACATTAGACTTCCAACCGCACTAGCATATGGCACCTAAGCCATATAAGCCTTGTCTTCCTCCAAGATAGGTGATCCTTTGCTCGAAAGCTTCATATGCAAAGGTAAAGGTGTATTTGACGCATTTGCATTCTCCATGCTAAACCGGCAAAGCACTTTCTCAATGTATTCCTTTTGAGTTAGTTTCAACTCAAAATGCTTTCGATCCCTTACAATTTCCATGCCCAATATCCTTCTTGCTTCTCCAAGATCCTTCATTTCGAACTCCGATTTCAAACTCAGTTTTAACTTGTTGATTTCTTTCTTATCCTTAGAAGCAATGAGCATATCGTCCACATACAAGAGTAAATACACCCAACAATCATTTCTCAACTTCTTGAAATAAACACAAGCATCTTTGATGCTTCTATCAAAACCATTTTCAAGCATAAAATGATCAAACCTCTTGTACCATTGTCTAGGTGATTGCTTTAATCCATATAGTGATTTCTTCAACTTGCAAACCAAATTTGACTTACCATCCACAACAAAACCTTCCGGTTGCTCCATGTAGATGTCTTCATCCAAGTCACCATGCAAGAAGGCGGTTTTCACATCAAGTTGCTCCAACTCCAAGTCATGAATAGCAACTACAACAAGTAATATCCGGATAGAAGTATGGCGCACAATCGGTGTGAATATCTCATCATACTCCTTTCCCTTCCTTTGTGCAAACCCCTTAGCCACTAGCCTAGCTTTGTATCTCCCATCGTCCTTCACCTTGTATATCCATTTGCACCCAATAGCACGGTTTCCTTTCGGAAGTGGAACCAAATCCCAAGTTTGATTCTTCAACAATGATTGCATCTCTTCCTCCATGGCACAAATCCATTTCGAGCTATTACTCGACTTCATGACGTCATCAAGGTCCATCGGCTCATCTTGGACTACATGAAGATCATAGTCCAAATTATCACAAAAGCTAAGATAGTTCCAATCACCATATCTTTCGGGTGGCCTTATAGTACGACGACCAACCCGAGTAGCAATACCGTCACCCAAACTCCCTTCGGCTCCACCTTGACCCGAATCTTCTCTAGAATCATGCACATCACCAACATTACTAGAGGAACCCTGTGGACTATGTGATGTAACATCAACTGCTACCTCCTCGCAAGCATCTCCAACTACTATACTCTCTCTACTCCTTGGACAAAATGTGGAAATAATTTCCTTCTCCTTTGATTCATCATGACCCAAATCCGGAACATCCGATGAGCTCACTTTCTCCTTGAACATCGCCGACTCATCAAAAGTAACATGACAAGAATTTATTACCTTCTTCGTTTCCGGATTCCAAATCCGATAGTTTTTTACTCCATCTGTATAACCAAGCAAAATCCCCTTGAAAGCTCTAGGTTCAAGCTTATCATTTCCTGGATCATGCACATAAACCGGACTTCCAAAGACACGAAGATAACTCAAGTCGATGCTCTTTCCCTTCCACACTTCCTCCGGAATTTTGTTACCAATAGCTGAGCACAGAATTCAATTAATGATATGCACTGCGGTTGATAAAGCTTCAGCCCAAAATCCCTTAGTCAAACCCGACGTCAATCTCAAGCATCGAGCTTTCTCAAGTAGAGTATGATTCATCCTCTCCGCAACACCATTCGACTGAGGATCTCCAGGTGTAGTAAAATGCCTCCGAATACCATGATGCTTGCAAAACTCTAAAAATTCTCCAGAAAAATACTCTCCGCCATTGTCGGACCTTAGAACCTTCAAAGACTTGCCACTCTCATTTTCAACAAGAGCCTTCCATGCTTTGAACTTTGCAAATGCCTCCGACTTGGCCTTTATTACATACACCCAAACTTTCCGAGAAAAGTCATCTATAAAGGAAAAATAATAGCGAGCTCCACCTAAAGAAGCTACAGGTGTCGGTCCCCAAACATCCGTGTGAACATACTCAAGAACCCTTCTCGAATCATGCTTTCCCTCACCGAATGAAACTTTAGTTTGCTTCCCCATGATGCATTCTTCGCAAAACTCTAACTTGTTGAAACTTTCTCCATCGATCATCTCCCTCTTTCGAAGAATGTCCAAACTCCTCTCCGAGACATGACCTAACCTCAGATGCCACAACCTAGTCTCATCCAAGCCACGAGAACTATCAACTCCTATACAAGTTTCGCCTTCCACGGTCACTCCTTGAAGCAAATAGATACCATGAGTCCTAGCACCCTTCATTACTACAAGCAACCCCTTCGAAACCCGCAAGCTATCACTCTCAATAGTGATCTTACAACCTAAAGAATCCAGCTGCCCCAAAGAGATAAGAGACTTCTGAAGTCTCGGAACATAGCGTACATTGGTGAGAGTATGAACCACTCTGTCAAACATCCGAATTTGCACGGAACCAATGCCTTTCGACTAGCAAATAGAACCATTTCCCATAACAATTGAATTTCCTTCTTTGTCGATGTAAGAAGAAAAACAATTCCTATTTGGCTACATATGATAGGACGCCCCCGAATCGAGCACCCAATCGCTACCCGAAACATCTGATGCTACCGCCGACAAAACATCTACATCTCCCTCACCAACTCCACTCTCTACCGCTATAGATGAAGATGCTACTTCCTTCTTTGCCTTCTCCTTTTCCGGACACTCATTCTTCCAATGACCGGGCTTCTTGCAAATATAGCACTTGCCTTTTCTTTCCTTCGACTTTCCTCTCCAACCGGGGTTCCTTGATTTAGCACGCCCCCGGTTCTCCTTCTTCACATTCCTCTCCTTCTCCACAAACAAACCATGAACATTACTAGCACCACTACCTCCATCACCTAACTCCTTCATTTGATCCCGCAACTTCTCACTAAGAAGACCCGTCTTGACATCATCATGAGTCAATGTATCTCGGCTATAGATCAAACTATTTGAGAAACCTGTATAGCGATCTAGCAATGAACACAACAATATCATCGCCTTTTGCTCTTCCTCAATCTTCAAATCTACCGCCTTCATCTTCATTAGCAAATCATCAAAAATATTCAAGTGCGCCTTTAGCGAAGTACCTTCCTTCATCTTATAGGTGAAGAACGTTCGCAATAAGATCAAACGATTTGTCAGTGACTTCTTCAGATATAACTCCTCCAACTTGTCCCAAATACCCTTAGCGGTTGTCTCACCACTAATTTCAGAGATAACATTCTCTCCCATAGCAAGTTAAAGTGTAGTGAATGCCTACTCTTCCATCTCCTCTCTCTCAACATCCGAGATATCCACTGGCAATAAATGTGTATCAAACACTACCCAATGCACCCGATTCCTCCTTAGAACCGCTTTCATCTTCCATTGCCATTTTTCAAAATCATTATCACCATTCCACTTGTCTATTACCAATTGTGATCCTGAAGCCGCTTACGAACCACGTACATAAGGAGCTACACCACTTGGATTACCCATTGAGGAACTACTTGAGGTATTATCCTATTTTGGCATTTCTACAACCACCTACCAACACCAATTCTCTGATGCCAAATATTGGGATGGGATTCGGACTGGAGACCACTCAAATCGAAACCTCACAAGCACAGCGGAAGACGAGATCGTGGTAAGAAGTGTAAAAACAACCAATCAATAATACAATTCCAATCTCAACCAATCCAAAGACAATCACAATCTCAAACAAGCAATTCAGAAATTAAAGCAATAACGAAAGGTAAATAACACAGCGATTTATAGTGGTTCCACTAACGTTGTGTTAGTGTACATCTACTTTAAGAGAGAGCTTTATTAATATTGATGAGAAAAGTACAAGAGATTGAATACAATGATCAAAATTCTAATAAGAAATTGATTTGTGGAGAAGAGAATTGAAGAAAATTAGGTTTTGATAAACCCCAATTGGTGGAGGCTAATCTCTTGTAGTCGCTTGCACGCACTGCTCTGATCTGGAACCTGAAGCTAGCTTATATAGGAGAATAGAAACCCTATGCAATGTTCTGAAATTGCCCCTGCAGTTGTGACAAATCTTCACGCTGGGTCAATAGAGAAAAACAGGTGATAGACGCCTCAGACGTCTGACCAACATGGTCAGACGTCTGAATGAAGCCTCTGGAATAAGATATGCTTCAGCTCAGACGTCTGAATGAAGCCTCTAGAATAAGATACGCTTCAGCTCAGACGTCTGACCATTTGGTCAAACGTCTGATAAAAGTCACTGGAACCAAATCAGCACTAACTCAAACGTTTGACCCTTTTGGTCAGACGTCTGAGCTCATTCTCTGGAGCAACAGTGCAGATTTTCTTAAAGGCCAGACGTCTGACCATTTTCCTCAGACGTCTGACCCTGCCAAAACAGCCTACTCCACCTTTTCCCTTATAACTTCCACCTCCGAACTCCGATTTGCGAACCGTTTTCTCCGTTATGAAGCTACTTCCGACCTCTACAATTCTCCATATAGTGTCGCCAGAATTTAACAAGAGAATGATGAATGGATAATGGCTATGAAACTTCATTTATTTTTTTCTTCATCTACTACGTGTGGAACATACCCCCAAGGTAAATATCACTGATTGTCTAGGAAAAAGAATGTTACCATTGCAAGAATTATGAGAAATTTGGGTAAATCATTTTCATTTTCAGTTTTATTTGTTTCAATATCATTACTTATTCTCACACTGGTATTATCTTTTATAATATGCTCAATATTTCCATAGTTTCTTAAAACAAATTCTTTACAATTGTCTGCTATTGCTTGTAAAGACAGTTTTGGTAGCTAGAAAATGTTTTTTCCAGGTGAAGGTAAACAAAAAATAACAGAAATGTCCTATGATGTTATTTTTAAACTTTTTCCCTAATTTTAAAAGCTTCTTCTTCTATAGGAAATGTTTGTATTATATCATCTAAAGTAGTAGATGATTTTGTAAATTTACTTATGGGCAAACATTCTAGTTATAAAAGATACATGAATTTTTTGAAAGGAGTTTGATTGAAAATTTTCATCCGACTAAGAGTGAATACTTTTGCTTTTTTATATTTTATATTTTTTTATTAAGGCCATTAAGGTAGATCGATATTAATTTTTGTCTTGCTCCTTTTTTAGGGAATTTCCTTTTCTCTTCTTTGTCGTTGTGTTTTTTGAATTCTGTACATATAATAGCGTAAAGATTACGTACTGTATTTCAAAAACAGTTATGCTATATTCAGCTATCATTCTTCATATGCAATGCATGCTATTGTTTTTCAAATTTTCGAATGTTTTATGCATTTAATATTTTTCATATGCGATTCATACTACTATATTATACTACTTTATCATTCTTCATTTGAAACATAGGCTATTGTATTACAAGAATTCTAATGCTATATCAACTATCATTATTTACATGCAACTCATGCTATTGTATTTCAAAAGTTCATATGCTATATTGAACTGTCATTCTTCATAACCACTTCATATTATATTGGATATTTCAAAATATTCAAATGTTATATCCAATATCATTCTTTATTTGCAAGATATGTGTATGTACTTTAAAAATAGTAACGCTGTATTCAACTATCATTCTTTATATTAAGTGACACTAGTGCACTTTAAAAGATAAAAATAATATAACTATCATTTTACATATTTAATTTATTGTAGTGCATTTTGAAAAAAAGTTTATATTGAACTATCATTTTGTATATTATTTATGCACTTTTTAAAATACAGATGTTACTTTCAAGTATGATTTAGCATTGTCAATGTGTGCTACATTACTTTGAATATGAATATGATAAATTCAAGTATTATTCTGCATAGTCAATGTATGGTAATGCATTTGAAGTATAAAATTGCTATGTTCAACTATCATATGCATATTCAACGGATGCCACTGTTTTAAAAAAAAAGTTGTATTCAACTATCATCATCTATATTCACATATGCTACTGCAATGAAAAATTATATATTATATGTCCAACTGTCATCTCTGCTATTAAGTGCATGCTACTATAAATTAGAAGTACAAATGCTATATTCAGCTATCATTATGAATACTCAACACATGCTAAAGTGTTTTAAATATAGAAATGTGATATATGACTATCATTCAGCTACCAATTCATGCGTATTGTTTTAAAATCTGTAATGCTATTTCTAACTATCATTTAACATTCACTTTTTGAAAATTAGCTATACAGTAAACTTAAACATAAGTGTTGTTTTGATTTTGATATTCGACCTTGTCTTCTTTTATTTGTTTCTCCATTCGTTTTGTAGCTATTATCTTCGCTGCTCTTGGATTTGATTGTTTGGGCTTTCCCGATGTCAATATCTTTTCAATGGAATTTGAAGCCCCAGTCGATGATTTAAGTTTTGTTGATTGTGTTTGTACTACGGTAGATGGTGGATGAAGATCGTGTTCTAGTTGTGGAAGAGGATTAGGGTCTGTTGGGGAAGAGGATTTTAATTGAGTTTCCATGGATTTGTGATTTTGATTTTGAGTCAGAGAAGAAATTTTTTGGTGGTGGTGGAATAAAATGATTAGTATGGAAACTGAAGTGATTTTGTTAAAATGAAGTTGAACAAAAGTGTGCACGTCGTTAAAAAATTTGCTCTATCATTTTACCTATATTTTGGTTCATGTTTTGATTAAAACTATTGCTCCTACATTTATTCTCTCATTTTTATGGAAGTTAGCAGTAATTATTTAATAAAAATATCAATACATACATTTTCAGCTTTTTTTATATATAATGATAGTTGTATATAGCATTTCAGTATAACATAAACCTATAACGATGCTCTTATCATTATAGCATTTTATTTGTTATTACTAAAAATTTAACGCATGTGGGTACCCTCCATCTTATAATTTTAAAAATATGATAGTGCAAACAATATGCGGTGCAAATGAGATGATATATACATACAATATAACAATACAAACATTAAGATAAGTCAATACAATAGTACACATGATGTTATTGCAGTACATAAATTCAAACAGTTCTAACATTAATATAAATCATACATGTATTTTAAAACAATATGATAGAAATTATAAGGAAATTGAAAGTTGATTTCATGTATATTTCAGATCTAATACTACAAAAATCTGGCTTCTTTGTTTTCCAGCTGCATCATTACCTTCCTATTTCCGGCATTATTGAGAATCTAAAATACTGTTTGTGCTTTGAAATTGTCGATTTCCTCATTTTCATAGTTTTCTAGAAGCTCTTGATTATTTAGTATCTTTATATTTTTTGTAACGACCCAGAATTTTGAACAAATTAAATTGAGAATATTTAATTAATTTTAAATATTTGAACGATGATTTAATTTGAATCCCCGATATAACTCTGAATTTTGTAATTAAACTTTAAAAATTTAATCTATTGAAAGTTGAATAAAATTTGTATCTTCAATTGTAAGCCGAAGAAAAATATTTCAAAAGCTTTTAAAATTTGTATTGATAATACTGAAGATAATAGAAGCTTCAGAAATTGATTTGGAAACATTCTGTTCAGTTTTGAAATTAAATCGTTCGAATCGATATTTAAAAATAGTGTTCCGGGGCGCAGTCTCGGAATTCGACGAAACCAGTTCCATTGGATCCGTAATATTGAATTATTACCGGATTTCCAATTTCGTATTTTTCAGAGTTGTTATGTGTGCACACGATGGATAAACGCGTTGAAAATTAAAATCTGCATAGGTTATTTTATTTGTATTTAAATGCAGTTTATATAAATATATGCATATGTGAAAATAATGAATTTGAAAGTTAATTATTAGTTTAAATTGAATTTTTTTTGGTTAATTAAATTATCAAATAGAATTTGATTTTTAGTTAGGTATTTTATTAAAAGAAAAAAATGTTTGAAATATCTATGTAAATGAGATTTTGGTTTAAAGTAAAAGGAAAGTTAGTTTGAAATTAAAAGGTTTAGTTAAATAAATTTATTTAAAAGAAATGGGGTCAAAATAAAATCACTGGTGAATCGAAATTATCAAATGAAAATTTGTTCTTCGGTTGATTCGAATATTGATAAATTGTGTGAATATTTACACAAGGTTAAGAATGGAAAAACAACTCGGAAAAGAAAATGGATGGCAAAATAAAAGCAAAGGTGAGATCTTCTCACTCAAATGAAAAGTGGATTTTTTTGCAGTTATTGATTGATTGCTATTTGGATGTGATATTAGATATAGTAGGATATATCTATATATATATAGCAATATATACATATTGGCATATGTATATATTGGATTGATGATTTCCCGCCTCGTATAGCGGATGAGACCCTATTGCGCCGTTAGTAAGCGGATATTTTTATAAAACCCATATACCGCGATATTCCACCTCGAAGTGGAATTGGTATTGTGCTAACATCTGTGGATGCAGGGAAACAGGTTGGAGGGATCCAACTGGATTCCTCACCAGTATTTATTTATTTACAGATATTGATGTATATTCCGTTATCATATTGATATATGATGTTTGTTGTTGTGATTGACTAATTGGTGTTGTTGCATCATCGGATTCAGTTTTGAAGTTTAAAAATAACGACTTTTACTTTAAAAGGATTTTAAAGTGATTTTTGGAAGTAGACGTTTTATTTAATTTTTGAATTAAAAAATAAACGTTCAAACTTTAAAGTTATAAAAGTTAAGATTTGTGAATTATAACCAAAAGGTAATTTCTTTTGAAATAAATAGTTAAGAAATTTATAAAATGGTTTTAATTGAAAACTTTGAATTATTAAAACGATGTATGTACAAGATGTACAAGATTTATATTTATAACTTTAAATGTTGGTATTATAAAACGAGTTTTTATAAGCGTTAAAATGAATTTTTAAGAATTTATAAATAAATGAAATTTATAAATTATGAACTTATAAATGGAAATGATTTTGTAAAATAAAGGAATTATAAGTATTTAACTTATAATATGGATTGTTGGTATAAGGGTTGAGTTGGGAATCAAATTGTTAATAAAGGAGATTTATTAAATTGAAGTTGTTAGAAAATAGAATTTATAAACGTGTTTATAAATTCAAAATCAATTGAATTTGATAAATTAAATGTAGAAGGTTATTAAAGGAAATATATTCGCGATTTTGGATAGCGAATTATTCTTGAATTAAATGTGTGGAAAAGATTGAAATTGGGTTAAGTGAATTATATCCACGATTTTGGATAGTGGATTATTCTTGGAATAAATGTGTAGGAAAGATTGAAATTTGGTTAGTGAAGTATATTCACGATTTTGGACAGTGAATATATTATTGAATAAAATGGTTATGTTTGGGAAAGCGATATTATAAAATGAAGTTAATTGTTTTAAAAGATGTTTTAAAACGTGTTAAGTATCGAATACATAGATTTCAACATTCATTGTTGAAATAGACGTTTTCGAGAAATAAGGAAATGATGGACTATAACACTGTTGTTATAGTAAATGATTTTCGAAAGAAAATGTTTTATGTAGTATTGGGATTTATATATATCTATCTTAAAAATCCGAATCCCTATACTAGTGATTTCGAGTCGTCGTAACGATGTTTTACGCAACATTCGTTTTGACTCAAATAGATGTTAAAATTAATGATTTCCTTAAAGAACGAATATATACTTAATATTGATTTAAGTATATCGAATATTTTCAAATGTTGAAAATAAATAGATTTGTGAAATACTTATTTTTAAATAAGTATGGAAATGCTTTTCCAATATGAAATGAACTGTTTGAGATTTTATCTTCAAAGATAAAATGAAATGTGGAAATTGATTTGAAATTGTTTTCAAATGATTAAGTGTGGAAACTTTATATCTAGTAAAAGATATTTTGGAAGATGAAATAATTTGGAAAATTATTTGGAATCTGATGATGTCGCGCATCTTTATTGATAGTTAAATAACCGACTATCAATAATTACCTTGAATATGGTATTTGTTGTGAATTGGATGAATTTGAATGCCACACTTATTTTTGAATAATCGCTCACTATTCGGGTTAGCCGGGAAAGGACCATGGGGTCGTATAACCCATTCCGAATATGTGATACGTCGTTATGAATTGCATTCGAAGACCGGTGTTGAAGACCGGATATTTTTGAAAACGGAAGGATTACCGTCGAGTTACTCTACATCGGCTGATCTCCGGTTTAGAGGTTTTATCACCCTTAGTGACGGGAAGTCCGGACGTGATTAGAAAATTATCCGGATATGCAAGGGCTTCGTGAGAAGTGCCTTCGGTTCTGTTCGATCCCGGAACAGACTTGTATGGATTGTGTGTCTGACGTTACAATTTGAGATATAAAGCTGATTTCTTTCAAATACATTTCTGTTGGTGGCGGAGAATTTATTCTCTTAGCTTAACACCCTTCTCTGAGACGTACGAGCTCAGAGGTTATGTAGTTGAAATTTATCAGCGATATACTCCCAATTTGGTAACGTGGCATACTAAGTGTTGCTGTGAAATGATCAGTGTTTGATCATTTGTGATATGATCATTTGTTTGATCTTATATCTTTGTGATCATAGGTTGATCATTTGTTTGACCCGAAGCATGGCTTTTTGAGAAGCGTAGCTTTGTGGACGAGACTTCGTCGAGCCTCACACCCCGGAAATGGTCAAAACAGGAAGGATGCGGCAAGGTTCTAGGGAGTAGCGCCCCTTAGTGTATGTCATTCCTTCTGGATAGAGGTGGTATCATGGTATGGAGCCCAGATACTTAACCTATGTGGTTGCTGCATTTTTACTATGTGGTTTGTTGGAAATCGGGGATCCTCGGGAAGATCGGTTACGATCGGGGGATGACATACGCGTGTCAGTAGTTACCTACTTTTGCAGAGGTAACCCGGCCTTGTGTTGGCAGAGATCTAACCGTAATGTTAGGTTATTTCTCGGGTCGTCTATTCCAGGGACGTACCCATCGTGGAAAAGGAAGTTCCTTAGCCTGACCATTTGTTGGAAATCCAAAGAAACAATACGAGCCTTGTACGGTTTTAGTTGTAGAACCTGCCATTTAATATGGTAGCTATAGCAAGCATACTATAATGGTACCTATGCTGGCTAAGATTTATATTATACTTTCGAAATGTTTTCTACACTATGCACTAATAATAATATCAAAAATGATTTGATTTTGCGTAGTAAGCATCTTTGACTAACATAAGAAGAAATCTCCTCCAAGTTTGCGTTTGCATTGTGTGTGTGGTGGGAGGTCTTATGGTAGTTTCATTTTCCAAAAGCATTGCGAATTGACATTAAAGTTTTCCTGTTGTTTATTCTAAAAATAACTGTTTTACGATCTCACACCAGTCTCCATGACTGACTCGGAGTTTATTGTTCCCTTCTAAACTCTGGGTGCCCACCAATTTCCACACGGGCAGCCTAGAGTTATGTTATCAGGATATTCTGGATATTCTGGAGCTTTGGAAGCAAGCTGGATGGCGAAACGTATCACACGTACTTATTTATTTATTCCGCTGTGTATTCTGTATGAGGACAAGTATATAACTGTCCATTGTTGTATTGAGTTGTATATTGACTCTGTTGATGTATGTATAAACTAATAAAATTCTTTGTTTAAAAGACTAGTGTTTATTTATTATATATTGTTCCGCTGCGATGTGTAAGATTCTGATATTGTATTTCTGTTCTGATGTTGTTCTGTTGTTCTTCTCTTCTTCTTCTACTATTTTCTTCTTCTTTCTTTTTTTCTTCTATCTTCTTCTTCCTCTACCTTTTCTTCTTTCTAAACCATAATATTTCGGGTTTTCGGCATTCGATTTCTCGGCAGTCGATAAAGTGAGTATCGATGTCGAATTTTCGAAAGTCGAAAATTCCGGGATGTTACATTTGGTATCAGAGCATATGGTTAAGCGACAACCCTGCTCTGTTGGGTGTTACTCATTAGAGATAGAGTCAGTAGTACTCTAGAATGAGTGTGAGTGTAATAATAGATATGAGCGCGTATTTGTTAGTGAATATGAAATTGTTTTGTATTGTGTTGACTTATCGGTTGATTTTTTATGGATTCTGGTCGGTGCAGTCTAGCTAACTGTAATCGATAGGGGTTTCTAAACTCTAAACAAGATAAACCGACACAGTATTGTTTTAAAATGGGGTATATGAAATAATTTTACCCAAAACTATTTTTGTATACAAAAGAAATAATTTTCTATGAATTATCATAGTATATGGTTGCATGGTTGTTAGGAAGTGACAATATTGAAATGTTATCATTGTTATATGAAATTGGATAAGAAATTGAAATCGTAACTCCAAAGTTAAGAAATAAATCCATATACAAATGAAATTTAAGAATGTAAATTATAAATGTGACTTGTAATTGGAAGTAGAATTCCAGAGAAGTTTTTGGAAATGTTTTGAAAAGAATTTGAAAATTTTGGAGATTTGGGAAGTTTAAATCTTTTTGATTTGAAAATGGATTTCGAAGGTTTTGAAAAGTATTTTGAAGGAATGAAAAGCTCTAAACTCTTTTCGGTCGCTGGAAAATAATTCCGATGATGATCGCGACATCACCGGTGTTCATTTTCGGGTTTCTAAAAGAGGAATTGCTGCCAAATTGTTTTAAATGGAAGTTGTTTGAAAAATTTGGATTTGGTTTTAGAAATTCAAAGGATAATTTGAATTGTTTTCAAAAATGGTTTTGAAAGGTTGAAAAAGACTCTGGAATACTATATATAAAAAAATACTTATGAAATATTGTAAGTTGATAACCTATACAAATTGAATTTTGATAGAATAAATCTAACTTAAAAGATGGAGTTAAATAAATGTAAGTACAGGTGAATCAATTAAATGAAACTGAAATTGGAAATTGAGATTCATTTTGAAGTTGTAAGCAATGAATTGAAATTAAAAAAATGAAATGAGACTTGAATCAAGTGGAATAAAATCCAAACCTGAGAAAAATAAAATGGATTGAATCGAATAAGCTACTTTGATAATTTATTAATTCACGAAATACAGAAATGGAAGTTGAATTAGTTAAATTGAAACTTGAATTGTGACTAAATAAAAGAATGATTCGAAATTGAAGATAAATTCAAGTAAGTAGAAATAAATTTTCAATGAATGGAATTCACAATTGTAAGTGAATAAAATTGAAACTGTATGTTGAAAACAAATGTGAATTGTGCGAAATTAAATGAAGTTTCAAGATTAGTTTGAAGTGAACTAAAGATAATCGATAAAATTCAATATTCAGAAGTTAAATTGAATCCAAATTTAATTGAAATTGTGAATTGAATTCAAATGAGAAATTGAAATGTAAAATTGAATGAGAATAGATATATAACTTCAATAGTGAATAAAAAAATGTATAAGCAGTTTATATTGAAAATTTTGTAATAGAATTTGCAAAATGGATTGAATGTTGTAACTAGATATTATGGCTAGTAGGACATACAGGTGTTAAAAGGAATTGGAATTTTGATTTCAAAGATAAGATTTGAATTGCTCGATAAAAAGGTAAGTATTTGAATTTCAAATATGAGATTTGATGATTTTCTTGTCTAGCCGCTTGGCTTTTTCTTTTCTTTTTGAAATCTGAGAGTCCGTAGGGACGTTTTGTAGTCGTGCCGTATTAGCCGCGCAAAGGAGACGCTGGCGAAATTTTTCGAAAATTTCGGGTGTTAGTGAATTTTGAGAAAATTTTGAAAGTTTAAATTTGAATTTTGAAGTAAACAATGATGTTTGAAAACTATGAAAGATTTAGAAATTTAGTTGAATGATAACGAATCTTTAATAGAAAGATTTGTTGTGATAATTTGATAAAACTATTAGATTGTGAAAAATCGTAGACGAGTTAAGGACCATTTTTTCCTAACTTGTAATTTCGAGGACGAAATTCTTTTAAGGGGGGAAGTTTGTAACGACCCAGAATTTTGAACAAATTAAATTGAGAATATTTAATTAATTTTAAATATTTGAACGATGATTTAATTTGAATCCCCGATATAACTCTGAATTTTGTAATTAAACTTTAAAAATTTAATCTATTGAAAGTTGAATAAAATTTGTATCTTCAATTGTAAGCCGAAGAAAAATATTTCAAAAGCTTTTAAAATTTGTATTGATAATACTGAAGATAATAGAAGCTTCAGAAATTGATTTGGAAACATTCTGTTCAGTTTTGAAATTAAATCGTTCGAATCGATATTTAAAAATAGTGTTCCGGGGCGCAGTCTCAGAATTCGACGAAACCAGTTCCATTGGATCCGTAATATTGAATTATTACCGGATTTCCAATTTCGTATTTTTCAGAGTTGTTATGTGTGCACACGATGGATAAACGCGTTGAAAATTAAATCAAATTCGATTTAAAATTTAAAATTTAAAATCTGGTCACATCAGCTACTTTTCTCCCCTTGTACACGGCCCGTTGTTTACGCCTAAAATCACGAAGAAAAATCACGTAACCCATACCTCTTTCATTTTTAAATATCTCGTCCTCATCTCTTTTCAGTTTTTAAAGTTAAACGAAAAATTTAAATGGCCGAAGCCCCTTTCTTTCGTTCAAAACAAAATGGCCGAGTATTTGAAAATAAAAGGGAAATCAAATTCGTTTCCCTCTGTAAATTCACGAAACCAAAATAAAACAATAATGGCCGCTCTCGTTTCGAAGGGGTCGCACCTTCCTCTCCTCTGTAAATCGAAGGCACGCGTTGGGGCTCATGTTCTCGAGTGGAACAACACTAAATGGAAGCACGCGCTCGCGAGGAAGAGGCGACCTGAGTTTTTCGCAAAGGATCTGGGTCGCTCGAAGTGGGTTCGTCGCACTCGCGATGGAGGCGATCGAATTTCGCGGCAGCATTCAAGCGGCAGGCGGCGACGTACGCGTTGAGGTCGGCATCAGTCGCGAGTTGCCGCGACATAGTACGGCAGTGATGGGGGAAGACTCGAGCTTTATGGCGATATACGCGATGGCAGCAGGGGCGATCGAGGTCATGGGGGTTGGCGATCCTCATTGTCGAGTTACGATTGGTTGTGAGTACTCAATGGTGAGGCAGTGCTGGTCTGGGGCCAAACTTTGGGTATGGCTTCTTTGTCTGTTTTTAAATTTTGAATTCGTATTTTAATTCGAAAGGAAATGGATTTGAAAAAGAAAAAAATTCACCCACTGTAACTTACTGACTATTTTAAAATATGAAATATATGAAAGATGTTGTGAAATTTACAGTAAAGATATAAAATTCTTCTTTTAAATTTAAAGGTGATAAATATGTCACAAACAGAAATTTTATCTATAACAGTATTTGTATTAGTACTAGTATGTGTCTGAAGTTTAATTTTAAAAATAAATGAACTAGTATAAGAAAAGAAAAATATATAAAAAAAAAGGGTTGAAGAATTTTATAAAGATAAATTTAAAATCTGCATAGGTTATTTTATTTGTATTTAAATGCAGTTTATATAAATATATGCATATGTGAAAATAATGAATTTGAAAGTTAATTATTAGTTTAAATTGAATTTTTTTGGTTAATTAAATTATCAAATAGAATTTGATTTTTAGTTAGGTATTTTATTAAAAGAAAAAATGTTTGAAATATCTATGTAAATGAGATTTTGGTTTAAAGTAAAAGGAAAGTTAGTTTGAAATTAAAAGGTTTAGTTAAATAAATTTATTTAAAAGAAATGGGGTCAAAATAAAATCACTGGTGAATCGAAATTATCAAATGAAAATTTGTTCTTCGGTTGATTCGAATATTGATAAATTGTGTGAATATTTATACAAGGTTAAGAATGGAAAAACAACCCGGAAAAGAAAATGGATGGCAAAATAAAAGCAAAGGTGAGATCTTCTCACTCAAATGAAAAGTGGATTTTTTTGCAGTTATTGATTGATTGCTATTTGGATGTGATATTAGATATAGTAGGATATATCTATATATATATATAGCAATATATACATATTGGCATATGTATATATTGGATTGATGATTTCCCGCCTCGTATAGCGGATGAGACCCTATTGCGCCGTTAGTAAGCGGATATTTTTATAAAACCCATATACCGCGATATTCCACCTCGAAGTGGAATTGGTATTGTGCTAACATCTGTGGATGCAGGGAAACAGGTTGGAGGGATCCAACTGGATTCCTCACCAGTATTTATTTATTTACAGATATTGATGTATATTCCGTTATCATATTGATATATGATGTTTGTTGTTGTGATTGACTAATTGGTGTTGTTGCATCATCGGATTCAGTTTTGAAGTTTAAAAATAACGACTTTTACTTTAAAAGGATTTTAAAGTGATTTTTGGAAGTAGACGTTTTATTTAATTTTTGAATTAAAAAATAAACGTTCAAACTTTAAAGTTATAAAAGTTAAGATTTGTGAATTATAACCAAAAGGTAATTTCTTTTGAAATAAATAGTTAAGAAATTTATAAAATGGTTTTAATTGAAAATTTTGAATTATTAAAACGATGTATGTACAAGATGTACAAGATTTATATTTATAACTTTAAATGTTGGTATTATAAAACGAGTTTTTATAAGCGTTAAAATGAATTTTTAAGAATTTATAAATAAATGAAATTTATAAATTATGAACTTATAAATGGAAATGATTTTGTAAAATAAAGGAATTATAAGTATTTAACTTATAATATGGATTGTTGGTATAAGGGTTGAGTTGGGAATCAAATTGTTAATAAAGGAGATTTATTAAATTGAAGTTGTTAGAAAATAGAATTTATAAACGTGTTTATAAATTCAAAATCAATTGAATTTGATAAATTAAATGTAGAAGGTTATTAAAGGAAATATATTCGCGATTTTGGATAGCGAATTATTCTTGAATTAAATGTGTGGAAAAGATTGAAATTGGGTTAAGTGAATTATATCCACGATTTTGGATAGTGGATTATTCTTGGAATAAATGTGTAGGAAAGATTGAAATTTGGTTAGTGAAGTATATTCACGATTTTGGACAGTGAATATATTATTGAATAAAATGGTTATGTTTGGGAAAGCGATATTATAAAATGAAGTTAATTGTTTTAAAAGATGTTTTAAAACGTGTTAAGTATCGAATACATAGATTTCAACATTCATTGTTGAAATAGACATTTTCGAGAAATAAGGAAATGATGGACTATAACACTGTTGTTATAGTAAATGATTTTCGAAAGAAAATGTTTTATGTAGTATTGGGATTTATATATATCTATCTTAAAAATCCGAATCCCTATACTAGTGATTTCGAGTCGTCATAACGATGTTTTACGCAACATTCGTTTTGACTCAAATAGATGTTAAAATTAATGATTTCCTTAAAGAATGAATATATACTTAATATTGATTTAAGTATATCGAATATTTTCAAATGTTGAAAATAAATAGATTTGTGAAATACTTATTTTTAAATAAGTATGGAAATGCTTTTCCAATATGAAATGAACTGTTTTGAGATTTTATCTTCAAAGATAAAATGAAATGTGGAAATTGATTTGAAATTGTTTTCAAATGATTAAGTGTGGAAACTTTATATCTAGTAAAAGATATTTTGGAAGATGAAATAATTTGGAAAATTATTTGGAATCTGATGATGTCGCGCATCTTTATTGATAGTTAAATAACCGACTATCAATAATTACCTTGAATATGGTATTTGTTGTGAATTGGATGAATTTGAATGCCACATTTATTTTTGAATAATCGCTCACTATTCGGGTTAGCCGGGAAAGGACCATGGGGTCGTATAACCCATTCCGAATATGTGATACATCGTTATGAATTGCATTCGAAGACCGGTGTTGAAGACCGGATATTTTTGAAAACGGAAGGATTACCGTCGAGTTACTCTAAATCGGCTGATCTCCGGTTTAGGGGTTTTATCACCCTTAGTGACGGGAAGTCCGGACGTGATTAGAAAATTATCCGGATATGCAAGGGCTTCGTGAGAAGTGCCTTCGGTTCTGTTCGATCCCGGAACAGACTTGTATGGATTGTGTGTCTGACGTTACAATTTGAGATATAAAGCTGATTTCTTTCAAATACATTTCTGTTGGTGGCGGAGAATTTATTCTCTTAGCTTAACACCCTTCTCTGAGACGTACGAGCTCAGAGGTTATGTAGTTGAAATTTATCAGCGATATACTCCCAATTTGGTAACGTGGCATACTAAGTGTTGCTGTGAAATGATCAGTATTTGATCATTTGTGATATGATCATTTGTTTGATCTTATATCTTTGTGATCATAGGTTGATCATTTGTTTGACCCGAAGCATGGCTTTTTGAGAAGCGTAGCTTTGTGGACGAGACTTCGTCGAGCCTCACACCCCGGAAATGGTCAAAACAGGAAGGATGCGGCAAGGTTCTAGGGAGTAGCGCCCCTTAGTGTATGTCATTCCTTCTGGATAGAGGTGGTATCATGGTATGGAGCCCAGATACTTAACCTATGTGGTTGCTGCATTTTTACTATGTGGTTTGTTGGAAATCGGGGATCCTCGGGAAGATCGGTTACGATCGGGGGATGACATACGCGTGTCAGTAGTTACCTACTTTTGCAGAGGTAACCCGGCCTTGTGTTGGCAGAGATCTAACCGTAATGTTAGGTTATTTCTCGGGTCGTCTATTCCAGGGACGTACCCATCGTGGAAAAGGAAGTTCCTTAGCCTGACCATTTGTTGGAAATCCAAAGAAACAATACGAGCCTTGTACGGTTTTAGTTGTAGAACCTGCCATTTAATATGGTAGCTATAGCAAGCATACTATAATGGTACCTATGTTGGCTAAGATTTATATTATACTTTCGAAATGTTTTCTACACTATGCACTAATAATAATATCAAAAATGATTTGATTTTGCGTAGTAAGCATCTTTGACTAACATAAGAAGAAATCTCCTCCAAGTTTGCATTTGCATTGTGTATGTGGTGGGAGGTCTTATGGTAGTTTCATTTTCCAAAAGCATTGCGAATTGACATTAAAGTTTTCCTGTTGTTTATTCTAAAAATAACTGTTTTACGATCTCACACCAGTCTCCATGACTGACTCGGAGTTTATTGTTCCCTTCTAAACTCTGGGTGCCCACCAATGTCCACACGGGCAGCCTAGAGTTATGTTATCAGGATATTCTGGATATTCTGGAGCTTTGGAAGCAAGCTGGATGGCGAAACGTATCACACGTACTTATTTATTTATTCCGCTGTGTATTCTGTATGAGGACAAGTATATAACTGTCCATTGTTGTATTGAGTTGTATATTGACTCTGTTGATGTATGTATAAACTAATAAAATTCTTTGTTTAAAAGACTAGTGTTTATTTATTATATATTGTTCCGCTGCGATGTGTAAGATTCTGATATTGTATTTCTGTTCTGATGTTGTTCTGTTGTTCTTCTCTTCTTCTTCTACTATTTTCTTCTTCTTTCTTTTTTTCTTCTATCTTCTTCTTCCTCTACCTTTTCTTCTTTCTAAACCATAATATTTCGGGTTTCTGGCATTCGATTGCTCGGCAGTCGATAAAGTGAGTATCGATGTCGAATTTTCGAAAGTCGAAAATTCCGGGATGTTACATTTTTCATGACAAACCATGCACAATCGTTTCTGTAATTGTAATGCGAGTATTAGGAAAGCAAAAATTATTTAGCATATTATAAAGGGAACAATATATTGCAAAGGTACAATAGTATATGAAAATTTATGTTGTCATTTTTATTTTAAATGTATTTTGTGTATGTTAGTATAACATTGTTTAACAATGCAAAATAATATAACATTTTACTTACGAGTCGGGTTCTTGTCGTGGACATTGTGGTTGTTTTATTCCTTTTCTCCTAAAATCTTTGTTTAAGATTCTGTTTTCTATCCATTTTTTCCTGAACAGCCTTTCAATTTTCTTTCTATGCAAAAGAAATAAATGATATTAGTTATGATAGTTTCATATAACATTCTTTTCTTGTTTACTTTTGGTCTGATGTTTTATACAAATTTTACTAATCGTATTTAAAGCTTGTTTAAAGCTTGGATTTGATGCTTGTGCTGATCTGGTTCATGGTTTATTTGATTCATAATGAGTCCATTGCAATGTAACATAATCCAATGTCAACAACATCCAGTGGTTAGTATAATGTAATGGAAAGTAAATGATTTCTGTCAATTCATTTAACACAATCTCTGTTATTACTGGTTCAACTATATCTTATATTAATTTATGTAAATCTAAGTAGATAACATTCTACATACGAATAACTGTTAGAATCTTTTATTTTAAAATTTTACATTATTATAGAAAAGCTTAAGTGTTACCATCATTATAGTATTGAAGGTGTAATTGTGCTCATATAGCTGTTGGTTTTGAACATTCCAATCTATAATCTGATTGTAAAAAAAATTGTCTGTTTCATGAATAGTAAATAAGTAAAACTCTGCCTATCAATATATGTTGGTGGACTTCTAATATACAAATGTTATCTTTATCTATCATTTTTTATATTTATGCATGGTACTGGACTTTAATAATACAATGTTATGCTTTTCTATCATTCTACATAGTTGTTACATGCTAGTGAACTTTAAATAAATAGATGATATGTTTATCTATCATTCCGTGTAACTAATACATGCTATAATGTTTAAAACTACAATGTTGTACTGATCTATCATTCTACACAACTAATACATGGTAATGGAATTTAAAATAAAATGCTATGTTTTTCTATCATTTTCCACAACTAATCATAACATCTTTTTTTTTGCGCATGAAAATGGCGTTGAAACCCTAGCAGCCGCCACGCTTCTCGTCCTCCTTGTTCCTTCGTTTGTTCCTCTTCTTGTTCGAGTTTTCTTCGTTTCCCTCTTCTAGATGTCCTCTTCTCCTTCCACTGATCTGGGATCTCCTCATCCCGATCCCTCTCCAGTCTCCCCTGAACATCCTCCGGGTTTTGAACCTCAAGGATCTGATGTTAATTGGATCCAAGCTGATGATGGCTTCACTCCAGTAATGTCCCGCAAGTGGAAAAGACAATCCAAAAACGCTGCTACCAATAGTAGTAATCAGAATATGAGAAGTGCTACTCCTATCTCTAGCGAATATTCTAAATCTAAGTTAACATCAAAACAGATTAGTACTTCTCACCCTTCGGTTACAAATATTCATGCTTCCTCTCAGAATACTAAATCTGGATCTGCTAGATGGAATTATTCATCCAATTCAAGTAAAGCGTGGAATGAGGTTGTCAAAGGCAATAATATTCCTATATCGGTTCCATTGAAATTTTACCATCCCCGGGAAATTAATTCTTTGAAATGCGCTAAAATGTCTAATGAAGTGATTACGGTTGCCAGAAAGCAATGGAGTAATGCCATAGTGGTTTATGTAGTTGGCCCAAAACCGTATTATCCTTATTTTAAGGATTACATAATCAGAGTTTGGAAACCAGCAGAGGAGTTCTCGATCTTTTCAATGGAAAATGGATTCTATGTGATTAAATTCAACAAAGAACAAGACTGTGTTAATGTTCTAGAAGGCGGACCCTATTACTATAACAAGAAACTTATGATGATCAAAAGATGGCATCCAGGAATGCAACTCGATAAAGAACTTCTACATACCATTCCGATCTGGATTCGCTTACCCAACTTGCCACTTGATTTTTGGACGGAAGAAGGGATAAGTCGTATTGCCTCCGTTATTGGTTCTCCTATCAAACTTGACAAATTCACTGAAGGTATAATTAAGATTGCTTATGCTAGGGTCTTAATAGAAATTGAAAACTCTTTTAAATTCCCTAATAAAATTCCAATACTAAATGAAAAAGATGAGATTATATGGCAAGAAGTTGTCTATGAATGGAAGCCTAGTACGTGTCCCAATTGTTCGAGTTTTGGACATGCAGAAATTCACTATCAATTTAAAAAAGTTTGGGTGCAGAAAGCGAATCAAGACACAACAGAGGACATTGCGGCCATGAATATCGACCCAAAGGATCTCCTCCCAAATAATAGTAACACTAGCGAAGATCTAAGTAAACAGAAAACAATTTTAATAAACGAATCTGACAAAGTTCAGAATCGGCCTAAGGTTACAGGTCAAACCCTCATTATCAATCCTCAAAATAATGTCATTATCCCAGAATCTATTCAAAACGCCAAGCTTAAATCACAAACAGTCCAGCCAACTAAATCTAGTTTGACTATTATTACATCAGAAGTCTATAACAAGTCAAACAATATGCATTCTCTAAATGATAATAACATTGTAAATGTTCAAACTGAGACTATGCCCTCAGATCCTAACGATACCTCCTTAATAGACGATGCAGCTCATATGACAATAGACCCTGCTTTGACCCTTCAGGAATACATGTCCATCCCAAAGCCCCTTTCCCTTGCCAAATCAAAAGCTCCTCGCAAAACTAGAACAGAGGAAGCCCCTTTCGAATTCAAAGCCTCTTCGAACTCTGAAGTTATGGATAACCCTGCATGGTTAAATATGGTTAATCAATTGAAAGGAAAACAGAAAAAATCCAAGAAAGCTAAGACTTTGGGAAAAGCTACTTCCCCGGAAGAGAGTAGCAACCCTAATTCTATTAGTTAATGGAGTTCCTATTCTGGAACATTAGAGGGATGAATGCCCTCTACAAACAAGTAGAGGTTCTAAATATTCTTAACTCTAATAAGTATTCTATTATTGGGATTCTTGAGAACAAACTCTCTAACCAGTCTATAGAAAATTTTATTAATAAAATTGACAAAAAATGGAAGTTTTCACACAACATTTCTGATGACCTAAAGAGTCGCATCCTTATCTTTTGGGATTCTTTGGTATGGTCCACTATTACTTTACATACCAGTGATCAATTCATAACAAGTATACTCTATAATGCTAGTAACTTCAATATAATGTGTACTATTGTCTATGCTTTTAATGAGGAGGAGAAGCGTAAACCTCTATGGGACTATTTAATGGCCCAATCCAAAAATGTCAACATGCCGTGGCTAGTGGCAGGTGACTTCAATTCTATTCTTTACAGCAGTGACAGAATGAATAATGGCTGTTATAACTCTATTGGAAACCATAATTTCATTGAATGCATAACTCTATCCAAGCTAATGGAGCCTGATTTCTCAGGTAATTACTTTACTTGGCGTGGAGGTAACTCATTTTCTATCCATAGTAAGATAGACCGTGTGTTTGTTAACTCTATTTGGATTGATAAATTGGATAACTTTGGCATTTATTTTGGAAACCATTCCCTGAGTGATCATACACCTATTTTAATTAATCTCCAAAAGCAAAACATGAGAAAGATAAACATACCTTTTAAATATAAAAATTCTTGGCATGTTTACGATGATTACCACCTAGCTATCCATGAGTCCCTTATAACCTGCTTCACGGGTTCTCCTCTGTATAAACTGATCTGCAAACTGAAAACAGTGAAAAATCAACTGAAGAATTGGTCTAGCAATTTAATAAATGAGACAGTGATGATTCGAAAACTGAAAGACCATAACAACAGTATTTACAATCAATTAATTAACAATCCTCTTGATGTAAATCTCATGGAAAGTTATTCCAACAATTGTGATTGCCTTCACAAGATGATGAGGAAGGTTGCTCTAGATAACGAGCAAAGAATGAAATTTAGTTGGCTTACCAAAGGGGATAGACCCATGGAATTCTTCTTCAGTAAAATCTCAGACAGTAGGCCTATTAGAAAAAGCAAATTTACGGTTGACAGGGAAGGAAAGTGGGTCTCAACATCAGATACTGTAGCTAAAGAAGCTATTAGCTATTTCTCAGATTTATTTCATTGCCTCAAGCCTTTAATCAATTTCCTAACATTATTTGTAAGAGAATTCTAACAGATAATGCTAGAGCCAACTTATGCAGACCCTTTCAGATGGAAGAGATCAAAGAGGCTGTTTTTCAAATTAATGAAAACAGTTCTCCCGGTCCAGATGGATTCAATTCTAAATTTTATAAAGTTCATTGGGATAGCATTAAATTGGATATTTGGGAAGCTATGAATGGAATTCTACAATCTGGTAAAATCATCAAAGAAATTAATCATACTTTCATTTGTTTAATTCCTAAAAACCCAAACGCTTCTAACATGTCAGATTTTCGACCAATTTCACTTTGTAATGTCACTTGCAAAATCCTAGCCAATCTTCTTTGCAACAGAATGAAAGCTTACATGAATGATTTAATATCTTATAACCAAAATGCTTTCATCCCAAATAGATCAATCTTAGAAAATTCTCTTCTTGCTTATGAGATGGTCAGAAGTTTTAACAGGAAAAATTCAAATAATGTTTGTTTAAAAATTGATTTACATAAGGCTTATGACAAAATCAATAGAGAATTTATTCATCATATGTTGATCGCCATGGGTTTCCCACTTTCCTTTGCCAACCTCATATATGAATGTATTTCCACCCCATCGTTTTCTATTTTAATAGAAGGTTCCCCTTATGGTTTTATTAATAGCTCGAGAGGTCTCAGGCAAGGGGATCCTCTATCACCTTATTTATTCGCAATTGCTATGGAATTCCTGTCTTTGAATTTGGAGACTGAATTCCTTAAAGGAAATCTCAGCCCTATTTATCAAGTGGAGCCAATTATTACTCATTTATTATACGCTGATGATATTCTGGTTCTGATGAAAGCTACTACTAATAATGCTGAAACCATCCACCTTATTTTCCAGAGTATGAAACATCTTACAGGACTGGAATTAAACTCAGGTAAAAGCAGCTTATTTTTCAGTAAAGGGGCAAAATTTAAGCAACAAATTGTTGACATTATCAAAATCAAACCAGATAATCTTCCTATTAATTATCTTGGTATCCCTCTTTCAAATAATTCTTTGAAAGCTAGAGACTTTGGTGTGCTCATAGACAAAATCAATAAAAAATTCAACAATTGGCATAGCAGGTTTCTTAATATAAGTGGCAGGGTAGAACTCATCAAAACTGTTATACACCCTATATTGCAGTTCTGGTTACAAATTGCTCAATTCCCTGTTTCTATTATACAAAAAATCAACTCAATGTGTGCTAATTTCTTGTGGAAATCAAAATCTCACAAATTGAGTTGGGAGGAGGTTTGCAAAACAAAAAGAGAAGGGGGTTTGGGAATCAGAAAAATTGAAGACATAACAAAAGCCATTGCTGCAAAACTGCTATGGAATTATATTAATGGTGAATCTTTATGGGCAAAATGGATGCACAACAAATATTGCAAAAAAGGAAGTTTCTGGACAGCCAGACTGGATAATAATGCATCACACACATGGAAGATTATATTGCATGCTAGACAATGGTGCAAGGGTCATATAGACAGAAAAATTGTTAACGGTGAAAACACCGATTTATGGTTTGACCCTTGGCTTCAGGGTTCCAACCTAATTGACACTTATGGGTGGAACACCATTAACACTTTAGATGGTTATGACAAAACTGTCTCAAGGATTATTTCTAATCACAGATGGAAAAATAGACTCAATTTCATTCCTATGAACTCACATGCAGAGGTGAGAAAAGTTTCCATACATCAAAATATGAAACATGATTTCTGGTGGTGGCTGCCTACTAAGCAAGGCCAATTTTCTTTAAAATCTGCGTGGAACATTTTCAGAACCAGGCATAATGATTTCGAATGGGCCACCATTGTTTGGGACAAGGGCTGTGCCCCTAAAATGTCTACATGCACTTTGCTTGCCATAAGAGACAAATTGCCAACCAAGTTTAAAATCAGTAAGTGGTCTCCTAACATTGATCAAAAGTGTGTGCTGTGTGCTAATCATAATGAGGATATTAATCATCTATTTTTCCAGTGCACTTACTCTCGACATGTTCTGGATGAGATTATGCCCAAGCTCAACATAAAGCTTGATATGAACTACGACATTAATTGCTTACTGAATCTGGTTTTACAAGCTCAGGAAAAAATTAATTCGCCAATTAAAAGCATTCTTAGTATTTTCCTTACAACTACCATTTGGAATATATGGTGTGAACGAAACAACCGTGTTTTTAAAGGAATTGAACAACCTTTTGAGTTAAGAACCAAACAAACTATTATCGAAAGCAAACAACAGCTGCAAGTTAAATTTCAAGCTCATAATGTAAACGAAGAAGAAAAGCTTATCGTTTTGAAGTTTGCTCCTGAGCTTGGTCTCCAAAATTGTTTTCGTCCACCTTGATTCCGCTCTGCTGTTGGTCAATCAGATGTTTCTTGTCTTCGTGGAGTTGTAGAGTTTCTTTCTTCTGTTCCAGCCATGATTTTGGTGGATGTAGATCCGCTCCGGTGAAGATTAGCTCTGCTTTCTCTTTCCTGGTGTCGGTTGTGTCGAGAAGAGTGTCGTCTTTTCTTCTTTACTTTTTGGGCTTTGTTCTCTGTAGTAGCTTCTAGCTACTTTTATTTCTATTGTTTGGTTTTTTTTTGTGCAAGCTGATCGTACGGATGGTTTTGAGTGTATTTAACTATTTTACTCCTCCATCTGTTTGACAGTTTTTTGCACAGATGTTGGTCTGTTGTACTGTTAATATACGGAAATGATATGTACTCTTTTCCCTTCTCAACGCACCCATCTAGGTTAGGGGGGTTGAAAGGTTTTAACGAGGCATATCATTGAAGTATATGCTATTTCTGTTAATAAAGTACCTTTTTCAAAAAAAAACATGGTAATGGATTTTAATAATATAGTGCTACATTTATCTAGAAGTTTACATAACCATTATCTTCTAGTGGACTTCAAAAATACTATGCTATATATAATCATCGTTTTTCATAGAAAACACAGTTTATTGTACCTTAAATTTATGATTGCATTTTATTTACATTTATTAGTTGAAATATTCTTTTCGAAGATAAATATACCTTTCCATTTGTAAATTGGTCAAACAATGCAGCTTCTAGCATTTACTTCAAAATTGTTATTCCTCCCTGATTTCGAGTATCTTTTACGTAAGGCGCTGTGTTGTTTTTACAAATCAATAATCAAGAAGTTTATATATTTTTGTGTAACTTATAATATAATTGTATAATTCATGTTATAATAAAGCTTAGTTTTTAGTTTCATTACTACGGAAAGAACTTCTTCAAGTAGTCCTAGAATTCTGCTTTTTGTGATGTGTCTAGATGAATATTCTTCCCTTGTTGTGGAGTATCCATCCACATCAAACAGTAGTGTTGTCGTGTCTTCAGAATGGTCATCATATGTCCTATAATTTTCTTTTTCACTTCCAGTTTCTTCATTTTGTTCTTCACTTCTAGTTTTTCAATTTCTTCTTCATTCTTTTCTTGTTTCTCTTCTTCATTCTCTTTTTCTTTCTCTTCATCATTTCCAATTTCAGTACTTTCTTTTTCATATTTTCTTCATCTCTCTTTTCAATTTTAGTTTCTTTTACAAGATTCACTTCACTCTCTCTCACTATTGTTTCTTTCTTGTCATCTCTAACTTTGTGGACCTTTTCATGAAATAAAACTTTAAATGATTCTCAATATCAATTCTCTTTTGTTTTTTCTTGATTTCTGTTTTTTTACCGACAAGCTTGGAGATTTTTTTTCCAATTCTTGCATCTTTTCTTCTTGGTTTTTCCTACTTCTTCTTGTTTTCTCCTTTTCTCTCTTCTTGAATTAGTTGCATCCATTGAGTGATATAAAGATCAAAGGAAGGAGTTTGAATTTCTTATCCTTTTTCTTTATGTTCGTCTCTTTTTGCTTTTCTTTTCCTTCTTTAGATTTTTGGACTGTTTATTTATAGTTCATCATTTCAATTTTCAATTTTTTTAATCACTTCTTCCCCTTTTCTTCTTTGATCTCTCTCAATTTGTAATTCTTCCTGGGTGTGTAGAAGCTTTTGTTCCAAGTCTTTGATATAGTTTTGAAGAAACTATATTTGATTTTCTTGTTCTGGAATTTGCTTTTTATTTTAGTTTTCCTCTTTCTTTGGTTCCACTTTTAAGGTTTTGGTTCTTATTTGTTCAAGGAGAGCTTTCTCACTCTTACTAATATTTCTTACTCGTCAAATATCCGTTTAATATCAAATTTTGAATTTAATACTATGAAATGAATGATAATTCTAATATAATAAATTTACATTATAAAATACAAAATGAATAAATAATATTTTCACCGTTTATATTTTTCAACAAGTGTTTGGATACAACATCCTTGAGACTGCTTATATTCCATTTTCTAAATCTCTGTGAATCTTTATTGTAATCAGCTTTGGCTAGATTGTATCAACATGCTCAAAAAGAAAATGATGTAAAGTAAAAAATTAACATATGAAAAAAATGCTATATGGTAAAAAAATTAACATATGAAAAATGCTATGTGCAAGTACCACTAGCAAATTTAAGTACCGTTGATATGAAAAAAATTATAACTAAAAAAATTAACATAAGAGGAAAAATGTTATATGCAACTATCATTTGCAAGTTATTGTGTTTTTACCAGTGGAAACATCGAACATCCAGACATATATCTTGGTTTTGTTTTGAACACTTTCAAAGATCGCAACAGAGAACATTGAGTTGCTAATTGCCATGATACTTCTATTAATTTTTGTTCATGTATTATATATTAAATATAACCTCAAGGTAAATATCTTTGATTGTTTGGGGAAAATGTTATCATTGTAAGGATTATTACTAATTTTGGAAAATCTGTTTCATTTTGATATTTTTGACTTTCAAACTGTTGTTATTATGCAATTCAAGCATGTGACTATAAGTACTTCAGATTGATGATGTTGTGTAGAGCTTCATATTGGAAGAGTTGGGAAGTTGACTGGAGGAAGAAAGCAAAAAATTAGAGGAGAGAAGTTGATGAAGTGCTAGAACATGCAAACATACATCTGAATTCTTAAGCCAGACATTTGAATGCCTTTGGAGCTTAAGGGCAAAATTGTATCAGGCACTCAGATGTTTGGCTTGATCACTCAGACGTCCGAGTTCCTGTATTTGTCAAACCAAAAATGTAACCACCCGTATATTTGGACCATTTAAATTGATAATAATCCACACATGTCAACTTAAATAATACAAAACACGAATCATTATGGGATTATAAAAACATAAATGTAAATGAGAATCAATACAACATCACAGACACAGAACAGTCACAGAATAATGCAGCGGAAAAATACATCGTCATAATAGCAGTTCATGAAGCTACTACAGGAAATACAACAATGTCTCAACATAAAGTGACTGAGAGGAAATACATAAATGTCCAACAGACTAGTACATCAATACTAGAATGGAAATAACTGATAAAGATAAATGCAAAGTCTTCAGCATCTTCAACCAACCTCGATCAGCAAACTGGATAGCTTCAGACTGACCCGAGCATATACAAAAAGAAACACTCGAGTCAGGACTCAAAATCTTATACAAGATAATCATGTGCAAGGAATAAAGTCCATAACTCAAAGATGAAATAAATATCTCTAAGGATCTGATAAACTATCTATATATACAATAGAATACGATATGTAGATAATGTCTAATCAGTAAAGTACGATATTAAAATAGTGTTAAGGCATTACCATAATCCCCCTTAACACATTTTTATAATGCCATAGTCTATACAGCACCGTAAACCCCACCGTAAACTAGTGGTTATCAAAGGGTACCCCAAAGGTATAACACAAAACAAATCGTAGTGATCGCGAATAGGATAATCAGTATGACAAGGTACATGAGGCGATACCAACTAGGATACAAGTAGTTGCATGATCCGGACTGATGTTGAGCATAGCAGCTACTACCTCAACACCGCGAAACAACACTCCCAAATCAAAGGGGTGCACCCAAATCGAATCACAAAAGTAATAGATATGGTATCGAAGAAGTGTGTTCGCTAGAGGTGGCGAACCTCAATGGCCCGGCGTGGCTCCTGTTTTAGTCATGTCAGGGGTCATCCAAAGTCGTTCTCTTTCTTCAGTCAATGCGTTCACCAAACCATCCACTTCATTCTGGATCAACACTCCGCGTATAATAGTTATTAAAGTGGTTTTCGGTATCGACAGAGAGTATGTCCATATCTGATCCCGGTCTCTTTAATAACTATGTATTTATTACCCGATGGTCGGTTAGATTAAAGTTTAAACAAATCAAAGTCCAAAAGTCAAGTTGCAAATTTGACTTTCAAAATTTGACATTTCCCGATTCAATTTATTTCAGATATTTAAAATCATATTTCCAAATGAAATTTTTAGTTCAAACATTTGAGTTAACGATATAATTAAGTATTCAAGTTCAATTTAATAAGATCCAAATTTCACCTATTAAATTTAGTTAATAATCAATGGATTCAATTTAATGGTCAATTTAGTTCAAATCATTAAATCAAATTCTATTCATTTCAATTCATATTTACATTCATCGTTACATTAAATATAATCATAAATTTGATTAAATCAATTTCATTAACTAAATTCCTTTTATCAAAAATTTCATTTGATTTATTTACCAAATTCAATTAAATTTCTATTCAAAGAAATCCAATTTCATTTATTTGATTCCATGATCTACATATCATAAATAAGTTATTTCCGAGTTACAAATCAACTCAATCCATATTCAGTTTACAATGTCCTGATTTAATTAATTCATTAAATTTAAATCATTTTAAATTTAAATTATCACTAAAATAATTCCATAAAACTTTAATTAGTTTTATACTCCTCTTAAGTCAAATTTCACTTAATCTCAAATTTAATTTATAACAAGTTCCAAATCTATTTAATTTAAAACCGAGTTTAAATCTTAATTCTAACAAATCTAATAAATTTTCAAATTCATTAAATTCTAAAACTTTACTTGTTTCTACTTCTCATTTCAATTATTCAACTCACTTAACTTTAAATTTTCCTAAATCAAATTACAAATTTCTCAAATTAAATTTGTCAATTCATTTTATTCAATTAAATAAATTCATTAATCCGTTTTAATTAAATCCATTAATTTATTTCAATTGAATCCATTAATTTATTTCAATTAAATCCATTAAGTTCGTTACTTAATTTCAAAACAAATTGTTAAGTTCATTCCTTAATTTCAAATAGATTTCAATTTCAAAATGATTTTGTTGACCAAACGGGTTTCTTATTTTAATTATCTATCCTAGGCCAAGTTGTTTAATTGGGTATTTTATCATTTTAACCCAATATCATTCAATAATAAAAAAAATCAAAGCATAGCAAAGGGAACTTGCAGTGTGATAACTGGGATGGTGTCAAAGTAAATAAACAAGCAATAGCAACCATACATAACAATTCAACAATTTATCTAAATAATCCCGAAATAATCCTATTAATTTACATTTGTTATTTATGCAAATTAATATAATTATTCCTAGAATCCACACTATCATTTCATGCAGATTAAAGATTATTACATTATGGTTTCACTTGGTGTCTATTATCAAATTACTACATCAATCATACATTCAATGGTTCAAAGTGTAGTTAACACTATGTCGATTTATTTAACATTTAAAGGGGTCAAGTTCAACATATACAATCCATTTCAAATTGTTAACTATCCTATATCAAATTCAATTTCATATTAATTAACACTTACATTAACAACCAAATTCTACATCACCTAACAAATTTAGTGTCACAACTATTTACCATAAACTAACATCAAATCACAATTTAACACGTTAAATCTAATTAAACAATACATGGCGTCAATTTAGCAATTTTAAATTCTAACAATATTCAATTTTAACTTGTATAGCAATTACAGTTTATGTGAACAATTTTAACATCAATCATTTTAACATCCAAATTAATATTAACAACATCTATCACTTGATTATCATAGTATAATAGATTGAGTCGTGAATGAAATATTCATCTTGCTTGGTTAAAGAAGATGACGGCGAAGCACGAAATGAATAGACTAGATAGACGACATAAGCACGAATCCGAACACGAACTGTAAATCAAACAAAAGATTAAATTGACAAAATACAATATATATAGATTTTATATATAATCATACCAAAGCAAAGAAACTAGATAGATCCGACAAGCTGAATGGAGGCCTAAGTCTCTGAAGTAGTAGCTAGAACAAAACACAGTAAAACACTGTATGTGAGCAACTAGAAATTTCAAAGTTATATACTGCTATATATAATATACAGTTTTATATATATATTTATATATAATGGATGTGCACTAAAATATAGCTGTGGCCAAGGCGAGGCACAGCAATGACGTCGGAGCGGGAATGTCGCGGTGGTCGGAGTAAGGCGGGCTGGTCGCTGGCGGGCGCGGGTGGTCGCTGATTGCAGGCTGGACAGGCTGGGATCTGGTGGACTAGGCTGGGCAGTGGGTTCGGGTGTGGTCTGGGTTCGGGTGGACGCGGCAGGGCAGTGGGTCGTGGAGCGGCAGGCAGTGGGTTGTGGAGGCGGCAGGCAGTGGGTTGTGGAGCGGCAGAGGGGACGGAGGCGGTGGGACACGGAGGTTGGGCAGAGGGGACAGAGGCGGTGGGACGCGGAGGCTGGGCAAAGGTGTGGAGTTTCATTTTGCTGGGGAAAGACAAATAAATGGAAGAGAATAGAGGAGGAAGAGAAGTCACGTACCAGAGAAGTAGAAGGTGAGCAAACGAACAGCTGAAGGCACAGTGTACTAGATATATACAGAGATGTCTAGAATCCAAGGGTCTCAATATTAATTTTCTTGGTAACCGCTATGGCTATTGGGTTTTCAAAAACTGAATGGTCAAAGGACTCCTAGAATTCTGAACAGTGTAGAAAATTGGGTATCGGTTTGTGCTGCGTAACAGACCAGTTTGTAATCCGTTAAACAATTAAAATTTGCAACGCCGAACTCCGATTGACACAAATAAATATACCGTTTTGATCAGCACGACGAGGCGAACACAACGGTATATAGATATCAGTGGTACGATTGAATTATAAAAATTCGAATTTTCTACTATGGAAAAATGCAGCAAAAACGTAGAAAAATAAGATCGACGGAGCTAAAGAAGTCCGAATTTTGAAAAACGAAAAATGACGTCTTAGTCAGAAGATGGATTAGAATTTTTCTATGTAAAAATATTCAGGTTTGGAAAACATTTTATTATCATCAATTTTAACTGATATAAATTGGAATAAAATTACGCTAGAAAATAAACTTCCAAATTTCCTGATGAAAATTTACTAGTTGTTATGATTAATTAGACGCATTCCAAATATCAAATTTGAATAGCAATGGAAGTTGTTTGTAGAAATTTGAATTTCTACACTCAATAAATGATTTTGAAAATTTTAAACTGGGTCGGAATTTCAGGGTCGTTACATTCTCCCCCACTCAAAACTTTTCGTCCTTGAAAAGGAACAAGGTGAAGAGTGGAAGAACAGATATAAGAGATACGATGGATATAGAATAGATAATCGAATAAAATATAGAATACAGAATAGAGTTTACCTTCCCCAAACAATTCTGGATTAGAATCCCGAATGCTTTCCTCGTTTTCCCAAGTGCAATCTCGATCATCGAGACTCCATTGGACTTTGACCAGGCTAACAGATTTCCTTCTAAGCTGCTTCGTATCTCGATCGACTATACGAAGTGGTCTCATTTCGATAGTCAAATCTGGCTCAATATCTACTTCATCTAGCTGAGCAATAGGAATGGTCATGGATGGATCACGCACGACTTTCCGAAGATGTGAAACATGGAATACGTTGTGCACGCCCTCAAATTTTTCTGGTAATGCGACTCTATAAGCTAGTGTACCAATTCTCTCGGTGATAGTGAATGGTCCAATAAATCTAGGAGCAAGCTTCCCTCTTCGACCAAATCGAATAACATTCTTCAAAGGTGATACCTTCAGAAATACCTCATCTCTAACCTGGAATTCCAAATCTCTTCTACGCCTATCTGCATAGCTCTTCTGCCTATCCTGTGCAGTCTTCATCTTCCTTCTGATCTCATTAACCTTCTCGGATGCTTCCATAATCATATCTGGGCCAAGAACTAATCGATCACCATGCTCAATCCAACAAGCTGGCGATTTGCATGGCCGTCCATATAAAGCTTCGAACGGTGCCATATCGATACTCGCCTGATAGCTGTTATTATAAGTGAATTCAACCAAATGGAGATGGTCTTCCCAAGATCCACCGAAATCAATAATGCAAGCTCGGAGCATATCCTCCAAAATCTGATTCACCCTCTCAGTTTGGCCATCTGTTTGAGGATGATAAGCTGTGCTCAGATTCAGTTTAGTGCCTAAGACATCCTGAAATGCCTTCCAGAATTTACTAGTGAATATAGGATCTCGATCGCATACAACACTAGACGGAACTCCATGAAGTCTAAAAATCTCTCTCATATAAATCTCAACCAGACTCGAAGCAGTACGAGTGGTCTTTACAGGAATAAAGTGAGCAGATTTGGTCAACCTATCAACAATCACCCATATACTCTCGTTACCTTTTCTGGTCCTCGGTAATCCATCAATGAAGTCCATAGAAATCTGATCCCATTTCCAACACGGAATCTCTAGGGGTTGAAGTAAACCGGCAGTCCTCTGGTGATCGGCCTTGACTTGTTAGTAAGTGGTGCATCTACTGACATACATAGAAATATCTCTCTTCATCCCACTCCACGAATATAAACGCTTCATATTACGATACATCTTAGTGACACCAGGATGAAATGAAAGTGATGACTGATGGTTCTCTCTAAGCATTTCTTGTCTCAATCCATCGACATTAGGAACACAAATACGGTTGTCGATCCTTAGAACCAGGCTTTTAAATCTCCCCGAGATGGCCAAGATGAAAAATCCGAGATATCAGCCAAAATCCGAGATTTGGCAGCCTATTTAGTTATAAGTGTTTTAAATATCGCCCGAGATAGCCGAGATATTTTCCCGAGATATTGGCCAAAATCCGAGATTTAAAACACTGCTTAGAACTCCATTACTATCTACTTGTGCTCCCATTTTACTGTCAGCATTTCCAACTCTACCAAGAACTAACTCCTTCATACGATAGAGCAAAGTGTCCTCATATTGTTTAGCTTTGATGCGATCCATAAGAGATGGAGAGATAACGATCTGAAACAACATTCCTTCAATAAGATTACAACAAGACAATGCTCTGATGTGGCTCAAAGCATCTGTTACGACATTTTCTTTCCCCGGAGTATAAGTGATGTCGAGGTCATATGCAGCTAAGAATTTGAGCCATCGAACTTGTCTCTGGTTCAAATCCTTCTGAGAAAAGATATACCTCAAGGACTTATGATTAGTGAATAATTCGAATTTGGTTCCCAAAAGATGATGCCTCCATAGTTTCAAAGCAAATACAACTGCAAGAAGCTCAAGATCGTGTGTGGCATAGCTTAATTCATGGGTCTTCAACTGACGACCCGCACAAGCAATAACCTTTCCATTTTGCATAAGGACAGCGCCTAAACCTTCTCGGCAAGCATCTGTATAGACAGTTAATCCTTCACTTCCCTCAATTACCACAAGAACAAGGGCTGAAGTTAACTTGCGCTTCAACTCATTAAAAGCTGATTCACATTTCTCACTCCAAATAAACTTAACATCCTTCCGAGTTAAAGCAGTAAGTGGGGCAGAAATCCGGGCAAAGTGCTCAATAAATCAGCGAGAATAACCAGCTAAGCCCAAGAAACTACGAATATCTGTAGGAGTTTTAGGAGTCTTCCAATCCTATAGATTAATTGATTCAAATCAGAAAGAGATAAGATTGTTTGAACAGAAACAACGAATAAGATAGTACTTACATTAATTACGGCGATCTTAGCTGGATCGGCCGAAATCCCATTTTCAGAAACAATATGGCCAAGGAATCTCACTTCATCTCGCCAGAAGTGGAATTTAGAGAACTTGGCTTTAAGCTGATGGTTTCAGAGAGTTTCCAGAACATAACGGAGATGTGTTTCATGCTCTTTCTCGTCTTTGGAGAAGACGAGAATATCATCAATGAATACAAGAACAAACTTGTTAAGGACATCACCGAAGACTCGGTTCATCAAGTCGACGAAATAAGCAGGTGCGTTGGTTAAACCGAATGGCATAACCAACCATTCATAGAATCCATTCTCGGTACGGAAAGCCGTCTTATGGATACTATCTTCTGCTACTCTGAGTTGGTGGAACCCAGTGGCTAGATCAAGTTGTGAGAAGACTTTAACTCCATGGAGATGATTGAATAAATCGTTGATGCGAGGCATCGGATAGCGATTTTTGAGAGTGCATTTGTTTAGTTCTCTGTAATCAACACACATGCGAAGAGATCCATCTGATTTGGTGACAAATACAACTGCGGCACCCCATTCAGAACAACTTCTCCTAATCAAACCCTTAGCAAATAGATCCTCAATTTGCGTTTTTAGTTCAGCTTTTTCTTTAGGGGCCATCCTTCGGTGTGGGAGAACTACGGGAGTAACTCCAGGAATAAGATCAATGCGGAAATCGATTTCCCGTTTAGGCGGTAGAGAGTTGACCTCTCCAAATACATCGGGAAATTGCTGAACAATAGGAGTGGAGTCAAGATCATCCGGGTGAGCATCAAGAGAGAATATGAAGCTTCCGGCATATTTTTGAGGTGATTTGCATTCAATGACAAGTGGCAAACCCTTGTCACTGACTAAAGAAATAGAACGAGCTTTGCATGAAATAACAGCATCGAATTTTCTTAACCAATCGGCACCTAATAAGATGTCAAATGCTTCGAAGCCAAGCACATAAAATTTCCAAGTGAATCGATATCTTCCATACATAAGTACAACCTCATTACAAATTCTACTAAGGTTGGCAAGTCCTCCAATAGGGTTGGAGACACATAGGGAAGTAGTGGTAAAAGTAGGTTCTAATTGGAGTTTACTACAAAGATCAATAGATATGAAGCTATGGGAAGCGCCAGTGTCGAATAATACTCTAATAGGTAAATCTTGTAATGAAAAAGTACACCGTAAGGTACCTTGGTCATCCTGGGCCGGTGGTGTAGATGGTGCAGGTGTGGTGATAGCAAATACTCCAGAGGTGGTGCCATGCTTATGCATTGGGCAGTCTTTCTTGAAATGACCCGGCTGGAGGCAGACATGGCATAAATCTCTCCTAGTCATAGAAGGTGGTGGAATAGCAGCTCCGGTAGATGGACAACTATTAGCATAATGGCCCTTCTTATCGCATTTGAAGCAAGTGATATTAGCAAGGTCGATTGGGCTTTTCTGGACATATCCCAATCTTGTAGTCTTTTGCCAAGCTTTCTTTTGTTGATCAAAGTTCATCTTCCTCTTTCTGGGCTGGGTAGAAGAGGACTGAGTAGGAGTGACCTTGGCAGTAGGTCCCTTAGGCTTCGCCTCATATCTAAGAGCATAGTCAACAAGCTCTGTGAAGGTGCAGTGGGTGTGGCCAGTAAGCAAGTCATAATATTCTGGTCTAGCTCCCAAAATGAATTTCTCGTTCTTCAGAAGTGGTGTATTAATCAATCCAGGTCCGAACTTGGAGAGTTCGTTGAATTTCCTCTCATACTCAGAAAAAGTCATACTGCCTTGCTTAAGGTCCATGAAAGCTCTATAAAGTTGGGTTTTCCCAGCAGCTGGCATCCATTGTGCCGAGAAAGTATCCCTAATCAAAAGATAGACTAGATGAATAACATTCCAAAGATTGAAGGAAGAATTTAGACTACGAAATCCAAACAAATTTATACCTAAACCGGGCCCAAGTGATGGTGTTCTCCTCGATACGAGAAGTAACAGATTCCCACCAATCCTGTGCGACATCCTGAAGTTGCCAAGCAGCAAGCTGACGCTTTTGAGCATCAGTGATCTCCAAACCAGAAAATATATTCACTAAGCTTTTAAGCCATTGCTGAGCCTCGATAATGCTCTCGGATCCAGAAAACTTAATACCCCTAAGCTGTGTATACTCCTTACTAAGAGTAGTGAATTTAACTGGAGCTGGGGCGGCTGGTGCAGCCTGAGCAGGACCATTGCCTCTTCCTCCCCTATTGTTTCTTCTGGTACTCATCCTGAAATACCAAAAGAGATTTAGAACCAAGGATAGAAATCATAGAACTCTAAGGAAAGTCCAATCAACGAATCAAAAGAAGTTTGAATTGAAAGGATTTGGATATTGAATCGATTCTCCTCATTCTAGGGTATTGCTACCCTATCTCTAATGAGTTTATATAACCCCAAACTAAGGTTTTTAGGGAAACCAAAGCTCTGATACCAACTGCAACAATCCGTATATTTGGACCATTTAAATTGACAATAATCCACACATTTCAACTTAAATAATACAAAACACGAATCATTATGGGATTATAAATACATAAATGTAAATGAGAATCAATACAACATCACAGACATAGAACAGTCATAGAATAATGCAACGGAAAAATACATCGTCATAATAGCAGTTCATGAAGCTACTACAGGAAATACAACAATGTCTCAACATAAAGTGACTAAGAGGAAATACATAAATGTCCAACAGACTGGTACATCAATACTAGAATGGAAATAACTGATAAAGATAAATGCAAAGTCTTCAGCATCTTCAACCAACCTCGATCAGCAAACTGGATAGCTTCAGACTGACCCGAGCATATACAAAAAGAAACACTCGAGTCAGGACTCAAAATCTTATACAAGATAATAATGTGCAAGGAATAAAGTCCATAACTCAAAGATGAAATAAATATCTCTAAGGATCCGATAAACTATATATATATACAATAGAATACGATATGTAGATAATGTCTAATCAGTAAAGTACGATATTAAAATAGTGTTAAGGCATTACCATAATCCCACTTAACACATTTTTATAGTGCCATAGTCTATACAGCACCGTAAACCCCACCGTAAACTAGTGGTTATCAGAGGGTACCCCATAGGTATAACACAAAACAAATCGTAGTGATCGCGAATAAGATAATCAGTATGACAAGGTACATGAGGCGATACCAACTAGGATACTAGTAGTTGCGTGATCCGGACTAATGTTGAGCATAGCAGCTACTACCTCAACACCGCGAAACAACACTCCCAAATCAAAGGGGTGAACCCAAATCGAATCACAAAAGTAATAGATATGGTATCGAAGAAGTGTGTTCGCTAGAGGTGGCGAACCTCAATGGCCCGGCACGGCTCCTGTTTTAGTCATGTCAGGGGTCATCCAAAGTCGTTCTCTTTCTTCAGTCAACGCGTTCACCAAACCATCCACTTCATTCTGGATCAACACTCCGCGTATAATAGTTATTAAAGTGGTTTTCGGTATCGACAGAGAGTATGTCCATATCTGATCCCGGTCTCTTTAATAACTACGTATTTATTACCCGATGGTCGGTTAGATTAAAGTTTAAACAAATCAAAGTCCAAAAGTCAAGTTGCAAATTTGACTTTCAAAATTTGACATTTCCCGATTCAATTTATTTCAGATATTTAAAATCATATTTCCAAATGAAATTTTTAGTTCAAACATTTGAGTTAACGATATAATTAAGTATTCAAGTTCAATTTAATAAGATCCAAATTTCACCTATTAAATTTAGTTAATAATCAATGGATTCAATTTAATGGTCAATTTAGTTCAAATCATTAAATCAAATTCTATTCATTTCAATTCATATTTACATTCATCGTTACATTAAATATAATCATAAATTCGATTAAATCAATTTCATTAAGTAAATTCCTTTTATCAAAAACTTCATTTGATTTATTTACCAAATTCAATTAAATTTCTATTTAAAGAAATCCAATTTCATTTATTTGATTCCATGATCTACATATCACAAATATGTTATTTCCGAGTTACAAATCAACTCAATCCATATTCAGTTTACATTATCCTGATTTAATTAATTCATTAAATTTAAATCATTTTAAATTTAAATTATCACTAAAATAAATCCATAAAACTTTAATTAGTTCTATACTCCTCTTAAGTCAAATTTCACTTAATCTCAAATTTAATTTATAACAAGTTCCAAATCTATTTAATTTAAAACCGAGTTTAAATCTTAATTCTAACAAATCTAATAAATTTTCAAATTCATTAAATTCTAAAACTTTACTTGTTTCTACTTCTCATTTCAATTATTCAACTCACTTAACTTTAAATTTTCCTAAATCAAATTACAAATTTCTCAAATTAAATTTGTCAATTCATTTTATTCAATTAAATAAATTTATTAATCCGTTTCAATTAAATCCATTAATTTATTTCAATTGAATCCATTGATTTATTTCAATTAGATCCATTAAGTTCGTTACTTAATTTCAAAACAAATTGTTAAGCTCATTCCTTAATTTCGAATAGATTTCAATTTCAAAATGATTTTGTTGACCAATCGGGTTTCTTATTTTAATTATCTATCCTAGCCAAGTTGTTTAATTGGGTATTTTATCATTTTAATCCAATATCATTCAATAAAAAAATTCAAAGCATAGCAAAGGGAACTTGCAGTGTGATAACTGGGATGGTGTCAAAGTAAATAAGTAAGCAATAACAACCATACATAACAATTCAACAATTTATTTAAATAATCCCGAAATAATCCTATTAATTTACATTTGTTATTTATGCAAATTAATATAATTATTCCTAGAATCCACACTATCATTTCATGCAGATTAAAGATTATTACATTATGGTTTCACTTGGTGTCTATTATCAAATTACTACATCAATCATACATTCAATGGTTCAAAGTGTAGTTAACACTATGTCGATTTATTTAACATTTAAAGGGATCAAGTTCAACATATACAATCCATTTCAAATTGTTAACTATCCTATATCAAATTCAATTTCATATTAATTAACACTTACATTAACAACCAAATTCTACATCACATAACAAATTTAGTGTCACAACTATTTACCATAAACTAACATCAAATCACAATTCAACACGTTAAATCTAATTAAACAGTACATGGCGTCAATTTAGCAATTTTGAATTCTAACAATATTCAATTTTAACTTGTATAGCAATTACAGTTTATGTGAACAATTTTAACATCAATCATTTTAACATCCAAATTAATATTAACAACATCTATCACTTGATTATCATAGCATAATAGATTGAGTCGTGAATGAAATATTCACCTTGCGTGATTAAAGAAGATGACGGCGAAGCACGAAATGAATAGACTAGATAGACGATACAAGCACGAATCCGAACACGAACTGTAAATCAAACAAAAGATTAAATTGACAATTTTGTTCAATACAATATATATAGATTTTATATATAATCATACCAAAGCAAAGAAACTAGATAGATCCGACAAGCTGAATGGAGGCCTAAGTCTTTGAAGCAGTAGTTGGAACAAAACACAGTAAAACACTCTATGTGAGCAACTAGAAATTTCAAAGTTATATACTGCTATATATAATATACAGTTTCATATAGATATTTATATATAACGGATGTGCACTGAAATACAACTGCGGCCAAGGCGAGGCACAACAATGACGGCGGAGCGGGAACGTCGCGGTGGTCGGAGTAAGGCGGGCTGGTCGCTGGCGGGCGCGGGTGGTCGCTGATCGCAGGCGTGTTGGACTGGGATCTGGTGGACTGGGCAGTGGGTTCGGGTGGACGCGGCAGGGCAGTGGGTCGTGGAGCGGCAGGCAATGGGTCGTGGAGCGGTAGGCAGTGGGTTCGGGTAGTGGTCTGGGTTCGGGTAGACGCGGCAGGGCAGTGGGTCGTGGAGCGGCAGGCAGTGGGTCGTGGAGGCGGCAGGCAGTGGGCCGTGGAGCGGCAAGCAGTGGGTCGTGGAGCGGCAGAGGGGACGGAGGCGGTGGGACACGGAGGCTGGGCAGAGGGGATGGAGGCGGTGGGACGTAGAGGGGACGGAGGCGACAGAGGGGACGGAGGCGGTGGGACGCGGAAGCTGGGCAGAGGTGTGGAGTTTCATTTTGCCGGGGAAAGAAAAATAAATGGAAGAGAATAGAGGAGGAAGAGAAGTCAGGTACCAGAGAAGTTGAAGGTGAGTAAACGAACAGCTGAAGGCACAATGTACCAGATATATACAGAGATGTCTAGAATCCAAGGGTCTCAATATTAATTTTCTTGGTAACCGCTGTGGCTATTGGGTTTTCAAAAACTGAATGGTCAAAGGACTCCTAGAATTCTGAACAGTGTAGAAAATTGGGTACCGGTTTGTGCTGCGTAACGGACCAGTTTGTAATCCGTTAAACAATTATAATTTGCAACGCCGAACTCCAATTGACACAAATAAATATACCGTTTTGATCAGCGCGATGAGGCGAACACAACGGTATATAGATATCAGTGGTACGATTAAATTATAAAAATTCGAATTTTCTACTACGGAAAAATACAGCAAAAACGCAGAAAAATAAGATCGACGGAGCTAAAGAAGTCCGAATTTTGAAAAACGAAAAATGACGTCTTAGTCAGAAGATGGATTAGAATTTTTCTATGTAAAAATATTCAGGTTTGGAAAACATTTTATTATCATCAATTTTAACTGATATAAATTGGAATAAAATTACGCTAGAAAATAAACTTTCAAATTTCCCGATGAAAATTTACCAGTTGCTATGATTAATTATACGCATTCTAAATATCAAATTTGAACAGCAATGGAAGTTGTTTGTAGAAATTCGAATTTCTATAAACAATAAATGGTTTTGAAAATTTTAAACTGGGTCGGAATTTCAGGGTCGTTACCAAAAAGTTTGGCCAGACGTCTCTTTTGATGGAAGTTCGATCCCAAGAGTTTGAACAGACATCTGACCTCTTTGATCAGACGTCTAAGTCACCGTTACGACATTTTTCGAGGGTTTTGGCTGAGTTGAATATTGGAGGGAAGTTTCATCAATTCGATGCTCGTTTCTTCTCTATTAATGGTACATATTCTTTTGAAGTGATCAGATAGTCTAAAGTGATTAGAGCATCTATATATTAGCTCCTTAATCATATTTCTAATGATGGGATTAGATTTCCCATAGATGAAATTAATAGAAATCATAGCTAAATCAATTTGGGGGTTTTCTATTTTGACTGCTCTAATTTGTAATTCTTTAATCGAGTGTTTGATTAGCGAGAGTCTTCACATCTTGTAACTATCTAATCATTAATTTGGCTTGTAATCTCTCCGAATTGGTGATAGTAATAAAATGGATTGTTTGGTCTCCGTGGGCATAGGATACAAATACGAATTACGTTAATTCTTCTGGTTAAATAGGCAATACTAGATTCTGGTTAAATCGCTTTTGCTTGTTATTAGTGATAAATCATTCCCTACGTTTTTCACCATAGTTTGGTATCGGAGCTAGTGTTATTATTCTGTTTGGATATTAATGGCTACTTCTGGAATGTCTGTTGGTAGATCCGGTGTCAATTAAGTTGTTACATGTTTTGATGGAAAGGAAGATTTTGGAACTTGGAAGATGAAGATGAAGGCAATGTTGAAGAAAGAGAAGTCTTTTAAGATTGTTTCTACTCCTGATAAATTAAAGGACATTGAAACGACTGTTTTGAAAGAGATGAAAAATAAAGCTCTTACAACCATCCAGTTGAGTCTTTCATATGAAGTTCTTAGTGAATTTTCTCAAAAGAGGAATTATGGGATGCATTATCATATGCATATCAAGACAAGTTTCTCACTAATCGGATTATTTTTCAGCAACAACTTATTGTTTAAGATAAAGCCTGGAGCTGACCTTATGAAGCATGTAGATGCTTTGACCACTTTGATTATGAACTTAAAGGCAGCAGATGTTGATATTACCGATGAGGCTTAGGCAGTGATCTTCTTATGTTCGTTGCCAAAAGAGTATACTGCTTTTGTTAACTCTATGATATACGATCGCAGCAAGATTAGTCTATCTTATGTAAAGGCCGGTTTTCATAATGAAGTGTTGAGAGGAAGATTGGAAAGCACTAGTTTAGATAGTGATATGGAGGGCTTATCTATTTAGAGAGGTAGAAGCCAAAGCAAGTCAAATAATGGTGGAGGTCAAAATAATTTCAAGGTCTCAGTATAGAGAGCCTAAGCGATTGACTTGCCAATGTTGTAAGAAACCATGGCACTTTGTAGCTCAATGTCCTAAGCTCGAAGAAGAAGAAAAGGCCCAAAGCAAGCTTCAATGTCTACAATAGAGAAATCAGATACATATAGTGATACCGATGTGTTTACAGCTTCTGGATCTTCTGGGAAGAGCAACTTATGGCTCATTTATTTTGGTGCATCCTATAATATAACACCTGATACGAATTGTTTCTCTATATACTGTGAGATTGATGGAGGAGAAGTTCTAATGGGAAATGATGCTTCTTACCGTATTTTTGGTGTTGGTAGTGTGAAGGTCGGAATGTTTGATGGTGTTATTCATACTATTACTGATGTTAGACATGTACCTGATTTGAGAAGGAGCTTGATATCTTTTGGGGTTTTGAGTAGGCTTGGGTTAAAGATTGTAGTTGAGGAAGAGAAAATGAAAATATCAAAGGGTTCAATTGTTATAAAAGGCGTGAGGGCAGGAAATCTTTATTTATTAAAGGGCGCTACTGTAGTTGGTGAATTAGCTTATGTTCCTTCTGCTAATTCAGATTCTTCCAAATTGTGGCATTTATGGATGGGATGGGACATGTTAGTGAACGAAGTTTGGATGAGTTGAGAAGCGAGATTTGATTGATGGTGTTCAACATTCAAAGTTTAGCTTTTGTAAAGAGCATGTTCTTGGGAAGTAGACAAAGATTTCTTTTAGTATTGGTGAGCATAAAGCAAAAGTTGTCCTAGAGTATGTTCACACAGATGTTTGGAGTCCCTCCCTATGCCCATCATTAGGTAGATTTTGGTACTTCGTTTCATTTATAGACAATTTCTCTCATAAATTTTGGGTATACTTCCTAGAGTCTAAGAGTGATACCTTCGCCAGGTTTTGAAAGTGGAAATTTATAGCCGAGATGTAGTCGGGGAGGAAGTTGCAAGTTCTTCGTTCGGATAATGGCAGTGAATTTGTATCACATGAATTAATCAATTTTAGTGAGTTTGAAGGCATTAAAAGACATTACATAATACCTGGCGACCCTCAGTCTAATGGAGTTGCTGAAAGAATGAATCAGATGTTATTAGAGAAAACTCGTTGCCTTAGATTGACTGCTAAGTTGAAGAAGGGATTTTGGACAGAAGCTTTATCTATAGTGGTTTTCCTCATCAACCGCATACCTTCTACTGTCATAGATATGAAGATCCCTGAAAAAGTATGGAAAGAAAAGCATATTAGCTATTCATTTCACAGAATGTTTGAATGTCCAGCTTATGTATACGAGAGCAGAGGAAAGCTAGAACCTAGAGCTCACAAGTGTATCTTTCTAGGTTACAGAAGAGGAGTGAAGAAATATAGGTTGTGGTGTCCTATCAACATAAAGATTATTATAACATGCATTTGACTTTTGTTGAGAATTCTATGTTGAAGATGGAGCCTTTCTCATCCAATGACAATGTGAGGACAGATTCAGAATACCAAACATAAGGAAAGTTATCTTCAGATTCTTTCCATAGAGATACAGATGGTGTTTCCGATGGCACCATGTTCGATGAGGATAGTACAGATGTTCGTATAGAGGATTAGACTCAAGGTGGAGCTCATTTAGAGACTGGGCCAGTTAGACAGACAAGGAAGCCTAGGTGGCTTGATGAGTTTGTTGGCTTGAGCATCGAAGACATTGACTGCGATGATATGGTAACATATGCATCGAATGTTGTCCATGGTGAGTCCAAAGATTATAAAGAAGCTATTGCATCAGTTGACAGTCCCAGTTGGTTAGTTGCTATACAAGAGGAGATTGAATCTTTGTAGAAAAATCATACTTAGGATTTAGTGCCTCTTCCTACTGACAAGAGAGCTATTGGATATTGTAAGTGGATCTATAGAGCGAAAGACGGTGGCAATAGTGATTTCAGATACAAAGCATGGTTAGTAGCAAAGGGGTATGTTCAGAAGAAAGTGGTAGAGTATCATGATATCTTTTCTCCAGTTGTAAGGCATACATCCATTCGTATTCTTTTGGCATTAGTTGCTCATTATGATATGGAACTTGAGCAACTAGATGTCAAAACTGCATTCTTGCATGGTGATCTAGATGAAGAGATTTATTTGCGGTAGCCAGAAGGGTTTATTGATAGTAGCAGGTTAGATTATGTTTGTAAACTTAACGATTCTCTATACAAACTGAAGCAGTCTCCTAGACTATGATATAAGAGATTTGATAAGTTTATGCTTTCACATGGTTACTCTAGAAGCTTCAAAGACAAGTGTGTTTATTTTAGGAGATGTAATGGAGATATAATATATCTTTTGTTATATGTTGATGACATGTTGATTGAATCTCGGAATATGGTCAAAATTACGGAGTTGAAAGCAGAGCTCAACAAGGAGTTTGAAATGAAGGATTTGGGGAAAGCATAAATAATTTTGGGAATGTAGATATTCAGAAATAGGAAGTGGAAAGAATTGACACTCACTAAGGTGTAGTATATCGAGGAGGACCTCGCTCGATTTGGTATGGAGAAAGATAAACTGGTTGCACTCCATTAGGCCCTCAGTTTAAGTTGTCAAAAGACTTACCTCCTTCATCGGATGAAGACAAAAGGTATATGGAAAATATACCTTATTTTGGTGCCGTCAGTAGTCTCATGTATGAGATGGTGTGCACGAGACCAAATTTAGCCCATGCAATGGGTGTTGTGAGTCGATATATGTCTAACCCGGGCAAAGAGCATTGGCACGCAGTGAAGTGGATACTCAGATATCATCGTGGAACTTCATTAGTTGGCTTGTTGTATAGTGGAGTAGATGACGACATCTCTCTTAAAGGTTACCGTGATTCAGATTATACTGGAGATATAGAAGGATGGAAGTCAATATCGGGCTATGCTTTTACACTTGGTATTGGCTCGATTTCTTGGAGATCAAAGCTGTAGTCTATAGTAGCTTTGTCGACTGCCGAGGCCGAATTGATATCGATTGTGGAAGTGACTAAGGAGAGATTATATTTACTTCAGCTATTTGATGATCTTTCTTTGGTGCAACGGACGGTAGAGCTACTTTTAGATAGTCAAAGCACGATTTATCTTATAGAGAATTAAGCTTATAGTTCTCGGACGAAGCAGATTGATGTCATAGGATTATTCCTTATGCTTAAGGAAGAACAAAGCAAGATCAAGTTGGTGAAGGTGAGTACTATGGATAATACTTCAGATATGATGAAAAGTTACTTCCTAAAGACAAGTTTGAGCATTGCTCAAACATGGTCAGTTTGACTTCAGATGCTTGAGCGCCATGGGACGCAAGACCCAACAACCCCTATGATTATTTTGTTGATTGTTGATGAGACATACATATTTGAATCGAGATGTAGTGTTGTTATTATGTGATTTAAATATGTGTCTATGAGTGCTTCAGATTGATGATGTTTAGTAGAGCTTTGTATTGGAAGAGTTGGGAAGTCGATTGGAGGAAGAAAGCAAAAGAATTGGAGGAGAGAAGTTGATGAAGTGCCAGAAACATGCAAACCGATGTCTAGATTCTCAAGCTAGACATCTGAATGCCTGTGGAGCTTAAGAGCGGAAGAGTATTAAGGACTCAGATGTCTGCTTAATCACTCAAATATCTGAGTTCCTGCATTTGTCAAACCAGACAGTTTGGCCAGATGTATTTGTTGGTGGAAGTTCGATCCCGAGAGCTTAAACAGACGTCTGATGTTTGAGTTGTGGCTACGAGATTTTTTAAGGGTTTTAGATGAGTCGAATTTTGGAGGGCAGTTTCGTCAATTCGGTGCTCGTTTCTTCTCAATTGATGGTGCAGATTCTTTTGAAGTGATTGGATGGTCTAAAGTAATTAGACCATTTATATATTAGTCTCTTAATCATCTTCTAATCATGAGATTAGATTTCTAATAATTGAAGTTAATAGAAACCCTAGCTAAATCAATTTGGGGGTTTTTTCTATTTTGAGTGCTCTAAATTGTAATTCTTTAATTGAGAGTTTGATTAGAGAGAGTCTCCACATCTTGTAACTCTCTGATCAATAATTTGGCTTGTAATCTCTCCAAATTGGTGATAGTAATAAAAAGGGCTGTTGGGTCTTTGTGAACGTAGGATACAAATCCAAACCACGTTAAATCTTGTGTATTTTTCTTTTCATTGTTTGATTTTGTGTGATATCATATTTGATTTAGAGTTTGTGAGTCAGTGGAATAGGGATCTTAAGGCTAAATTAATACTGGAGAGGGTGAATAGTGTTTAATTGGTTATATGAATATTTTTCAAATTCTTTAAGATTCTACTTGCAATTATGTAATTAACAATCACAAAAACAGTCACAGAATGAAAATGCAGATAAAAGTAAATGCATAAAAGTAAAAAGGAAAGAACAACCAGGATTTTATACTGGTTCGGAGTTACCTCATTTCCAGTCCCGCACGATTCCTTGTACGGATTTCTTTTCAACTAGTAAATGCAAATACAATCTCGATTTCAAGGCTACGAGACACACCCTCCAGAATTCTGACCTTTGGGTAGAGTCACTTGATTTTCGGGCCATAAGCACACCCACTAGATTACGGGCTACTAAGCACACCGAATTGATTTCAATAGGCTACAATCACACCTACTTGGATTTCAGGGATACCAAGCACACCACAAAGTATAAGAGTATGATTTGATAGAGTTTACAGACTCAAATCTTCAATCTAGATTACAATTGATCCTATAACTCCTGATTAGCACTTTGATTTTGAGAGGATGCGAGAAATCAGAGAGTATATGAAAGAGAATTAAACTAGTAATGATTGAATTTGATTCTGGTTGAATTTCGGTAGAGTTTTGGTAAAATTGATTTAAAAATCAAGGGAGTGTAAAGAGGAGAGTAGAATAAGAAAGTAGTTATCAAAATTCGTTTGGAAGTCTGGTATATATAGGGAAACAACTGTTATGTTCATTCGTGAAGAGATGCAATGAAAAGACACTTCCATTTAAATTTGAATTTTGAATTTTACAGTCCCTATGTCGACATACATGGATAGGATATGTCAACATATCCTTTGTATTTTGAAAAATAGTTTAAAAATATTATTTTGAAAATCCGTTGCTTTGTAAAATAATTTGATACTTTGTTGAATCAATTAAATATAGTTTATACACATTTTAATCAAAATATAACTTAATAAAAGTTTATAAAATAATTTTGAAAGATTTAATAAGAATGTTTAATAATATATATATAAATAAATATAATTATAACTTATTAAAGTATAAACAAAAATTCAATATATATATAAACTTAAAGACATTAAGACGGTATCTTTATTGAAAATTATTTTGGGAAATATTTTGAAAGGATTATTTAAAAAAAAAGAATATATAAAAATAATTTAAAACAAAATTAGAGAAGATGAGAGAGATCAGGAAAGTGCTATCAAGGTTTTAACATAAATTCCATGACTCTATAACATATCTGGAATATCTTGAACTCTTCATTACTCATGAGTCTTCATTTTTGAACTCTTCAAACTCTATATCAGCATCTCGAATCTACCCTTGATACTGTACAGTCTTCTTAATCAACACCTACCTAATATCCTGTACTATATACTATATATATCATGATAAAACGTTAGTATCTATATTTTATATAATGTCCTTTAGTTGTTACCATCAAAACCACTACCAAAGGTACTAACGCTCTCTTCCTTTTTGATGATGACAACTATGTATATAAAATATAATATAACTCCCCCTGAGTTACAAAACTCCCCCTTAATCTATGCCTATATTTTTTATATTTCTCCCCCTTTGTCATCAACAAAAATAAACTAACTATAAATCCTCCTAACAAAGATGCTATAGTAATAATGAAAAGAATGACATATAAGAAATGATGAGTAATAACACAAATCATTAATAGTAACCATACCAAACTATATATTCATTCAATATCACAATACAAAGTGATCACAACCCACTCAAACCCTAAACTATACATATATGTTCAAAGTAAAACTGGCAAATCAAATAAAATATATATACCACACATTTAAAGAAATCAAAGCAAATCAACTATTATCCTAACATGATTTTCTAATGATTGGGGATTTATGAATAGGGAAATGCAGATAATGTAGGCAAAAGTTCTCTTTTTGTTCGACGAGATTTCCATCTCGATTGAATCATACTTCGCCGACGCATTGAACTTCATCATCTTCCTTTATGTATTCTTCCTCTTCTTCTTCTTCTTCCTTATCATCATCGCTGCATTCAATGGAGTTATGAATCACCAAATTTGTAGAATCATCTTCAATAACTATTGAATTCGTATGATTATCCAATATATATTTTTGCAAATTGCGAAGAATTTAGCTTTGATTCTCTTGTTTTTTGGTCATACGAAGTTGCAGCACTTGAATTTCAGTGAGCATTTGCATATTATTCTTTATTTCACCCTCCATTTTAGTGATCTTGGACATAGTAGTGTTTTGAAAGGGGCCTTGAATAGGAGAAGGGAAGAAAAACGGTGGATTTTCTTCTCTAGAATGTTTGGGATTAGAAGAGGCCATGATTTATTTATTTCAGAAGTTTAAAACAAAGAGAATGTAGAAAAATGAAGAAGAAAGTGGAAATTCGGTTGTTATAGAATCACCAATTCGAATTTTAGAGGGAAAACTAAAAAACATAATTTATCATTATATGTCGACATATAAGCTTAGGGTTTGTCGACATAGATAGTATTATTTTGATTATTTTGTTTTTTTATATTTTGTAATTTTTACTTCATTATTTTTATATTTCAGTCAGAGAACAAATTCCTAACTCTCTTCTTAACTTAGTAAAGGATGTTTGATTCAATGGTTTTATTAATATATCAGATATTGATTTTCAGTGTTTATAAATTCAAGTGATATCATTTCTTTGTTTACATTATCTCTTAGAAAATGATGTCTTATATCAATGTGTTTATTTTTAGCATGATGAGTTTGATTTTTAGATAGATTGATCGCACTTCTATTATCACAGCATATTGGTGATTTAGTAAAATTTAAGCCAAAATCTTCTAATGTTTGTTGCATATAGATAATCTGTGAACAGGCTAATGGTACTAAAATATATTCTGCTTCCGTCGTAGATAAGGATATAGAGTTTTTCTTCTTATTAAACCAGGAAACTAGAGAGTATCCCAGAAAGTGATAAGTTCCACTTGTACTGTAACATCCCAAAATTTTGGTCATTTAATTTTAAATATTTATTTAATTTTAAATATTTAATTAATTTTAAATATTTAAATTACATGATTTTCGAAATTTAATAATTTGAATTCAAATATGATTAATCGTTTAAATATTTGAATTGTGAATTAAATATTAATTAAATGGGTTTAATAATTTTTATTTAACTCCTATTATTAATAAATAATATTGATGAATACTATCTGAAATTTATTTACAAAAAAATAGGTCGTAAATATCGATAATTGGATCAAAAATATAAAATGATATTTAAATATATGAAATTATCATTCCAGGGCACTATCTCGGATTTTTGACGAAACCAATGCCATTAGCTCCGGAATAATAAATTGTTGTACGCCATCAGGTTTCGTAACGATCAGACATACTGTGTGGTCATACGAGCTCGAAACGTTGAGCAAATTAATTTAAATATAATTTAATTTAAAAAGCTAACTTTCGTATAATTTAGAATTAGATCTCGAAACTAGTTCCATTGGGTTCGAAATAGAGGTATTTAGTATAGAACGCCAGTCGCCACGCTTCCATTGGAGTTTGAGATTTTGGGTGTGTATAATGCCGGTTATTTTAAAACAAAATAATTTATACCCTTTTTTCAAACCCATACCCGCACTATTCAGCTAACTTCTCCATGTTTTCAGCCTTAACACCTTTTCTTTATAAATCATTTGTCGCTTCTCTCTTTCACTTCCTCTTCTTTTACAGTGAACGAACACTAAGTTTTCCCATTCAAAAAATCCAAAACGAGTAAAATACTAATCTCAAAATCTTGAGACTCGATTCGTTATACTTATATGAACATCGGCTTCGATCTGGTATGAGCCTTGTAGGTTATGGCACTGAATAAGGGGGGAGGGCCGGTTGAATATGGAAGTGGAGCTAGGGTTGGAGATTTTGGAGTTTGTGGTCGACGATTTAACGAACGAAGCTTAGATTTGAATTCGTGGAGGAGTTTAGCACCTAGACTCAACTTTTTAGGGGGATCGGCGACAAAATTGGTCGCACGACCTAATGGTGGATGAAGGGGGAGGCTCGGGTCACGATTTGATTGGGAGGTGCAGTCGAGGTGATGGTGGGTCCGTCGAAGAGAGAGCATGAAGAGAAACGCGTTGGTGAAGACGAAATCAAGTGTAGCGGATCATAGCTTTGTATCAATGTTTTTATGTGCACGGCAATAGCGTGCAAGAGCTTCATGTACAAGCATTTGTAAAGGGGGAAGAAGGAAGATGTGTTTTGCAGGGTTAATTCTGTAGATAGTAAATTAGTTATTTATTAATTTAAATTAATCGATAACTTGTAAAATCAATAACTTTTGCGTACGAGGTCGAATTGGGATGTCGTTCCTTGTGTTGCACTACTATGGACATTGTCTTTGCAATGGAGTTGGTTTGGTTGGATTTGGAGCTAGTGGAATTTTTGGACAAAATCGAACGCGCATTTGGCTTTAGTCCAAACCGGAACGCTTCGGCGAAAACTGAAATCAATGTGAGTTCAATTCACATTAAATACTATATCATATATATAATGTTATAAACTATTATTAATTGTTTGGATTTTAGTTAAATTGTTTGATTGATTTTTTGGTTGAATTTCCATTTGGAAAATGGATGAAATATTAATTTGATTGCACCCATATGGTTATATATATTATTCGTAACCATTGTTTTGTGGGGGAAATTTGTAGAGAGACCCTGAGGGGTTTCTCGCCAATAATTATTTATTTACATCCTTATGATGTTATATTGATGTTTAATTGAGATAAATCTTGATATTCCATTTAAAATTGTTTAAATGTCATTATAGCGATCTCCGCTATACCGTCGTTTGTTGACTTTCATTCCCAAAACCCTGTCGTGTGTGTTTTAAACTTAAACTTGTGTTTTCACTAAATAGAATTTTAAAATTCATTAATCATTTTGGTATAATTTAAAAAAATTAATCATTTTAAATAATGACTTTGAAATTAATTAACCAATTTGATTAATGATGTTTAAAATTGGTTTATTTTTTGATTTAAATGAGATTGGATTTATTTAATCATTTTAACTAATGATTATTTGAGTTTAATTATGTATTAATTTATGATAATGGATTTTAATTAATCATTTTGATTAATGATATATGAAATTATTAATCATTTTAATCAATGATATTTAAAAGTAATTAATCATTTCAAGTAATGTTATTTGAAATTAATTAATTATTTTAATTAATGATATTTGATTTTAATTAATCATCATAATTTCATATATTTGAATGTTATTAATCATTTTAATTAATGATGTTTGAAATTTGTTAATCTATTTGATTTTATGAGATTTGAATATTAATTAAGTCATTTTAATTAATGATTTTAAACTTTAATTAATCATTCTAATTAATGATCATTTTAAATTTAATTAATTACTTTAGCTAATGATATTTGAAATTTATTTAATCGTTTCAAAAATGATGTTTTATAGTTAATTAATCATTTTAATAAATGATGTTTTAATTTAGCATTTTAACTAATGATGTTTGAATTTAATTAATTCAATTAATTTATGATTATTTGAACTTAATTAATTATTTTTAATTAATGGTATTTAAAATTTATTTATCATTTTAATTAATTATGTTTGAGATTAATTATTCATTTTAATGAATGATTATTTGAATTTAATAAATATTTTAATTAATGATATTTAAAGTAGATTAATTTAATAAAAGTGATTAAAATAAACTAACTAATTTGATGAAAGTGTTTTAAAGCTAATAAACTCATTCAATAAAGATTTTAAATTTAATTTACTAATGATATAAAAGTGTTTGGAAATAAGTAACCATTTTATTAAAGATAATGGATTTGTTTTTTTTAAAGAGTTATCTTTTGGGATAATTAATATTATTTTAAATTTATAAAGGTATTTAAATTGTTTTATTTTCTTTTGGGATAATAAATATTGTTTTATATTTACAAACGATGGTTTTAAATCAAATATTATTTTACATCTTTTTTCCATGTCTGCTCCTGATGACCCACCCCTTTCTCCTACCATCAACTCATCTGCTCCTACATTACCTGTCTTCTCAACTGTTACCATCCTTCCCTCCGATGTTCTTGCCGTACCTTCCTCTGTACCAACGCCCCCTACTCCCTTTTTGGTACCCTCTAGTTCCACCTCTGTCCCCTCACACCGCATTCCTTTAGTTCCCTTGACTCCTGTTGCTCCTCCTCCACCTTCAATTGGCTCAACCTTTTCGCCGTCACGCTCTCTTCCTCCCCCCACATCTGCGTTTGGTCCTCTTCCCACTCCCCCTATCTTCTCTCAATCCACCTCTCTACCTCCTCTTTCTTCCACTCCTTCTAACTCAAACCAGTCTGGTATCCCCACTCCCTCTAGTTCTTGTGAACGGAAATGGACTTCTCTGTTTAAGCGAAAACCTAGAAACGCAGGCAAGTACATACCCGTTGACCTTACTCCAGTGTATGAAGAAGAAGCGATGGTGCCTCCTACTGAAGTTTTAGAGGCAGGTGCGGCTATTTGGAGCGACACTATAGTAGGTTTCTTCCTCGACAAGCCTTTATCGTATACTGCTGTAGTTCAGAAGTTAAAGCTCATATGGAAACTTAAAGGCTCTGTTTCAGTTAAATCTGATGGAACCGTCTTCTTATTCAAGTTCACTAGTAGTGAAGATAAGGAAACTATTTTGCAGAGTGATCCTATTATTATGAATAATAAACTATTCATAATTAAACCGTATGATGCTACTGTAAGTAATGTGAGGGGTTCAGTCTCCGCAGTGCCAGTTTGGGTACACCTGTACAACCTTCCTATATTTGCTTGGTCACCACTAGGTATAAACTGGCTTTGTAGTCATTTGGGCAAGCTGTTATGTATGGATGAAATGACTGAGAAGCAAGATAGGCTGAGCTTTGCGAAGTGCTTGATAGAAGTAAGGCCGGAAAAAGAACTAGCTGAAGAATTTTCGGTGAAACTGGTAGAGGGAGGTCAACAAAAAATATATGTCCAGTACTTATGGAGGCCAGATGTGTGTGTGAAGTGCAAGAAGTTCGGACACAAAACGGTGGAGTGTGACAACTATGATGACAGACAGACAAATGGGGATAAGGATATTAGTAAAGACGTTAGGGAGAAAAACAAAAAAGAAAGCACAGAGACGGTCCAAGTTATTAGATATACCAAACCAATTAAGAAGCAAAGCATAAGGACATGGCAACGTGTAGCAAGAAAGAAAGTAGTTAAAGATGTCATTGAACATCGAGTGGAACAAGCACAGGAGGTGAGAGATCAGATAGCATTGTCAAAAGTCAACAGGGTAACACATGAAAGTGTGATTGATGGGGAGGAAGAAAGAAATGATAAAGAAATTGAGAAAAGCAGTGAAGAGCCTGTTGAACTCGGTGGGGAGGAAAGGAGAGAGATCGAGAAAGATAGTCAACCAGGGAAAACTAATATGATAAACGTAGGGATAAGCAACCTGAAAGAAACAAACAGTGAAGTAGTTGAACTAGAGGAAAATATTTTGACTTTCAACAAATTTGATATTCTCAATAATCTGGATGCTGAGGAAAATTTAGGTAATGGAGATATTGAAAGTATGACAGTGGCTGAGAAGAACGGAGAAAATGAAGCAAAAAATGACAATATCAAAGGAGTCATAAATTCTGGGAATGCGAAACATGAAGTGCAAATGGCAAATTATAGCAAAGTTACTGAGCAAGATAAAATGGAACACTCAGAACAGACGACGGAAGAGGCTGATATTACGCTTACTGAAAAATCATCTGATACCGGTTTTATGGCAAGCAAGGTAAGCAATGAAAGCAAACGTGATGAAGGAACAATATCAAGTGAAAAGAAGAGTAAAAAGTATAGGAAGAAAAATCCTCTGCATGCATGCATGCACAATACTGCAACCACAACTCTGGATAACAAACAACCCAATTCAACTAACGTTCTTGACCCATCTCCCCCTTTCGTCTACACCAACATTAAACCTCCTGCAGCTTACAAATTGCCACCGCCGATAACCTCCCCACCCACCTCACCAACACTTCCCATTGTATCAGCTCAGAATACTCCACCAACCAAAAATGGTAATAACAGCAGAGAAACAACTCCACTTTCGGTGGATATCCCTAACTATTTAACCTCTTCGCAAGCAGTTACGAGGAGAATGAAAATTGAAATAATCAATGCACGTGCGCTCCAATGATGACGAATCTGGGAGCATGGAACATACGAGGCGGACACCACGTCAACAAACTTAACCAATGTAAAGAGCTTATTGGTAACCACAACTTATCCATCATTGCTATGCTAGAGACTAAGCTAAATCGTGATTTAACGACCAGGGCTGCCAATTACATTAACCCTGACTGGAACTACGTGCATAACCTGGATGAAGCACCTTACGGTAGGATCCTGATTCTTTTCAATCCCCTTCATGTTCAAATCACTCCTCTCCTCTCCAATCCTCAAATGATACACTGCCATGTTCAATCATTCACTGATAACACTTCCTTCTACGTTACCTTTGTATATGCCTTCAACTCTTATGAGGCCAGAGCTGTGCTGTTTGATGTTATTCCAGCTCTTCGTCAAAACACTCATCCATGGATAATTTTGGGTGACTTCAATTGTTGTTTTATGCTCTCTGATAGAGTTGGTGGGAATCCCCTTTCTCTAAACGAAATCAAACCGCTTGCTACTACCCTCAATCTAGCAGAATTAATCCCTGTAAAAACTGTTGGAATGCAGTATACATGGAATAACAAAAGAAGGCAAGGAAGGAGGACTTTCTCTAGAATTGATCACACCTTTTCCAATCTAGCAGCTCTTACCAAATGGCCTCTCCTTTACACTCAACTTCCGCCTCCTCTTCTATCTGACCATTCTCCTCAAATCATCCACCTTCATGGAGCAGACAAGAGAGAAAAATCTAATTTTAAATTTTTTAACTCTTGGATTAAAAATCCAGAATTTAAAACTATTGTATTAAATGCTTGGATAAAAGAAAAGCATGGTAATCATCTTTTTATTTTGCAGGAGAAAATAAAAGAAGTTAAAGTTACCCTGAAACAGTGGTCCTTCAAGACTTATGGCAAGGGAGAGAAGTTGAGCACTGCCATTGGTCAGAAACTTGCTGAGGTGCAAAAGGAAATGTTATCGAATGTCAATGATTCTGATCTTTCTGCGGCTGAGCATATTTTATCCCAACAATACAGTGAAGCCTTAACAACCGAGACCGATATGATTAAACAAAAAAGTAGAATTAAATGGGCTGAGCATGGAGATAGAAACAGTGAGTATTTCCATGCTAGTCTCAGGAACAAACATCGTAGAGAGAATATAACCACTATCAAATCTAAGGATGATCAGCTGCGATCCACTGTGACTGATGTACAGGAAGCTTTTGTGCAATACTTCTCTTCCATTTTTGGCAATGACAACAACTTTGTACCAAGTCTTGAAGAAATTCCAACTGACATACTTCCCAGAATAACTGAAACTGATTATTCCTACCTATGCTCTGAAGTTTCATCAGATGAAGTTGAAGAAGCCATGTTTTCTCTTAACAGTAACTCTTGCGGTGGCCCAGATGGATTAAACGCCAAATTCTACACTTGTTGTTGGTCAATCGTTTCCAATGACGTTATCAATGCAATTAAACTTTTCTTCAAAAAATCCAAGCTATTCAGGTCGTTCAACTACACTAATATTGCTCTTATCCCCAAGAAACATAATGCGCATCATGTCAGTGAGTTTCGTCCTATATCATGCTGCAATGCGATTTACAAATGTATTTCCAAAATTATAGCTTCAAGATTAAAGCATGTTCTTCCTAGTTTGGTCTCTAGTAACCAAGCTGCCTTCCTCCCTGGTAGGAATATTCTAGACAACATTCTTCTTGTGCATGAGCTTCTTAAAGGCTATAATCGAAAGACTTCTTCCCCAAAAGCTATGATTAAACTGGATATCATGAAAGCTTTTGATATGTTACAATGGGATAGTATCATTCGAATCATGGGATATATGAATTTCCCACCCCACTTTCTTGCATGGATTTATGAATGCATCTCAACCCCATCTTATTCGATCTTAATCAATGGTATACCTGCTGGTTTTTTCCAAAGTAAGCAGGGTATAAGGCAGGGAGACCCGATTTCTGCGTATATTTTCATAGTGGTTATGGAGCTCCTGACCAGAATGATAAATAGGCTCATTGCTCATGGCAAGTTTAAGTGCCATCAATATTGCAGTCAACCTAGTATCTCTACGCTAATGTTCGCTGACGATCTCGTTGTGTTTTGCACACCTGACATCGCAACTGTCGACAGCTTAATGGATACGCTAGCACAGTTTTATGCCATGACTGGGTTGAAAGTTAATATTCAGAAATCTGAAATAATTATTGCTGGGGTTAATGAAGAACAAGTGGAAGCAATCTCACAGGCTACTGGTCTTTACCCCAATCCTAACACGGTTTCGTACTTAGGGCTGCCACTGACTACATCAAGAATATCAACTAATCTTTGCCTTCCTTTGTACGAGAAGATTACTGCGAGATTAAATTGCTGGACGACAATGAAACTTAGCCAAGCGGGTAGATTAACCCTAGTCAAGGCAGTTGTATTTGCTATGCAAGTTTATTGGGCTAGAGCTTATGTTCTACCTATCAAACTTATGAAAATGATAAGAAGCGCCTTTATGCGATTTCTATGGACGGGAAGAACCAATGGCAGATATATTGCACCAGTCAAATTTAAAACAGTCGAGCAACCGATGAATAAAGGGGGCTTAGGTATCATCAACATAAAACAATGGAATAAGGCGGCGTTTGCTAAACACATTGATACCTTCTATAACAGTACTGACAGCAATTGGGCTGCATGGTCAAGGAACAACGTAATCAAAGGCAGAAATATCTGGACTATGCGCAAGCCGCAGAACCTTAGTTGGACATGGCAGAGTATATTCAAGATAAAGGAGGAGGTTCTTCCTCTCATGCAACTGAGCACCAATACTAACTATAATACAAGCTTTTGGAACGATCCCTGGCTTGACAAGGGACTGATTCTGAAGAGACATCTTACTTATAATGAAATGATGCAAACTGGCATACATCATGCTGCCAAGGTCAGAGATGTTTTCCATAATATTCAGAGTTCAAATACTTTTTCGTCCAATCAGAGAATCCAGCGTATATGGAACCAAATAAGAAGATATATTCCCATGCTACCTTCCACTGATTTGCTGGTTTGGGGAGATAAAGCGTCTGCTTTCAGAATAAGCAATGTGTACGATTTTCTGATGAATAACAAGCAGTTGGCTAACTGGAATTGGAGCAAACGTACTTGGCATAAGGATAGTAGTCTGAGAGATAATTTATTACTCTGGAAGGTGTTACATCGTGCATTACTCAGCAAGGCTAAACTCGTCTGCATGGGAATGGAAGTGAACATTCTGTGTGACTTCTGCAGTGTTCAAGTGGAGACTGTGGAACACTTGTTCTTTGAATGTGCTAATATAAATAATGTTTGGAGACTTGTTAAGGATAAACTTTGTTCGAGCGTGCCCTCACTAGACAACTCGGCTGAATGGAAAGCTTTATTCGATATGACAGGACACAAACGAAAAGAAAAAAGATTATTCCTAGCTGTTTTGAAAAGTTTTATAGCAGCGGTTTGGAAAGAACGAAATACTAGGGTGTTTCACTCTGAGAAAGGCAAATCAAATGAAATGTTCTTACATTGGGTGATGAATGTGATCAAAACTTCTCTGAGTATGCTGTCTTTTCCCATTGATCCCGGCATACAGCACTCTTTCTAAGACTGACTATTGTTATGTTTTTCTGTTTCTTTATTTTCTCTTTCTAGTTCCAGTTTTTGTAGCACTATGTTTTCCTCTGTAGTCTTTGAGCTTGCTCAATGTTTGTGTTGTATTCTTTGTGGTGTTGCAATAAAATGGTCGGGGACCATCCAACCCCGTCGGCCTTGCCAAAAAAAAAAACGATGGTTTTAAATGAGAAAATCCTTTAAAATGAATTATTTATGAATAAAGCTAAGTGTAAATTGTTTGGGTTATAGTAAACAATGTTTTAATGACATTTCTTTTTTACCCTTGTTTTGATACACTTAGTATTATAGAATTTGTCTTTTATAAGAACATTTTAAAAGGTATTTTTAAAACTGTTTTGCCAATACTATAACATGGAAATCAAGCACAAGTTCAGTTTTTAAAAGTAAAGTTCAATTTCTGTTATGGAAAAGTAGTTCCGTGATCGATATCCTTATATGGAAAGGATTTAGTCATACTTTTAACGCTAAAGGTTGAGGCTTGAACAAATTTCTATCTTGAAGGTTAAAAATGTCATCAAGGCGATGCCTAAATGTAATACTACCTCAACTTGCATGTCTTCATTTTCAATCGAGGGATAGCAGTTGATTGGAATCGACAAGTAGTGTTAGATATATAATATTTAATTTCCATATACGATCATTTGAATTATCTCTGATAATTGATTTATTTACTATCGGATCCAGCTTTCTTCATGGTGTATCGTCCCCTTAAAAATGGTTTGCTACTCTTTTGAGCTTTGTTATCCTTTGTCGGAAATAACTAAACCAAAGCTCGTGCTTTGGGGGCCAAGTTATGTGAGGTTCCTCCTGTTAGGGTATTTTCACATCTCACTTAGATTTTGGTGTGCAGTCACCTTAAAACGGTTATGATTTAGATGTGACATATTCGAATTCTCGATAAGGTTTGGCTAGGTCCGGCTTGGAGTTCTTGGAGTTTTTAAGGGGGATTCACCCTTCTAGTCATTTGTTGGAAATTTTCCTTTCCTTATTTAATTCGAACCTTCGAATTTTTTTTCTGTAATTACAACGGGAAGAGTCAACCACTCTTCACGATGTTTAATTATAGGTTTTGTCCATTCTATCAAGTTTGGACTGCTATCTTGTTTTATACATTCTGTAAAGTATGGATTTCGCTCGGATTGTTTTCATTCTATCAAGTCTGGTACTTAATACTATTTACGCCCATTCTTATTTGGATTTATTTCCTGTTGTTTATCTCTACTCTTTCCTATATCGATATATTCTTGTGAGGTAAAAACCCATTCCGCGTTAGCGGTGTGGTCTCATAGAACTTTTATATGTTCCTCATTATTTGAGTTTTCTCACGCTGGTATTTCCAGACTGATACGGGTGTTATTTTAGTATAATGCTTGGGGCAGACTAAGTATTTTCCTAGGTTGGCTTTAGTGTTATAGAGATATTGGAGAGGAGTTGGAGGTTCGCCTATTATAGTGTTTTATTTTCCACTATATTATATAGTATCCATAGTAGCAATTGTAAGGTCGGGATTTTATAACTGTCCAGTTGATAAGGTTTGTCTTTAACTCTGATATACTATGTATTTTCTGAGGGACGGTTTTTACTGTCCTTGTTATATTATATATCATCGGCTCCACTATGAGATTTTGATTTTCTCTGTTCTCTGTTGTTTTCTTTTTATTTACCCTAACAATCTACTCTTTTGTCGATTGGATGTTCGACATTTGAAGATAGTTTTAGTATTAAGTGTTGTCTTTCGTTGGTCAAAAAGGCGGGTCGCTTTAGCTTGGTATCAAAGCTGAAGGTTAAGCGAGAACTTTGGCATTGGTAGGGAAGGCTCATTAGAATTAGGATTAGTAATACCCTAGAATGAGTTTGAGAGTATTATTTATATGAAAGCGTATTTGTTAATGTTATAAAAACATATCATGTTAATTGGTCTATTGAGTTGTTTATGAATTCTGGGCGAGACGTGGGACACCACGGTGTCGATAGGGGTTTCTAAACACTTGAACAAGGCCAACGGACATGATATTGATTCTTGAAAATTTGGCAAATGAAATATTTTGCCTAGAATTATATTATATATATAAACGAATAATTTTCAAAACTTTATATAGTTATTGAGTGTGTTTGTTTGAATTTGATAATATTTATTTAATATCATTATTGTTTGATCAGTCATGCTCGATTAAATTAGGAGCATTGATTTCCATTTGTTGATTGTTGATTATTTGTGTTTAGCTTATTGATAAGCATTTATTGTTTGAATTCGTAAATGAACCCCTTTCTGAATTAATTTTCATATTTTGACTATAAGGTGTTCAAAGAAAATGTTAAGTTAAAATTCACCTTTTAATAATGGTTAGTTAAGGATTAAACTTTAATAAAAAGTTGTTTAACATAATCTAAATGGTAGGATAAGACCTATAGATAATAGATATTTGAGAAAATTCTATTATAATAACGAAGAGTTATTATAATATGAAATGATTTTTATATAAAAGAAATTTTATATAAATTTAGTTTATAAAATGTGTTTAAAAAGGATTTTTGAATCTAAATCCCAAAATTTTTGAAAATAAGTTCAAAAGAGTTTTTGAGAAATGAAAGAGTAGTATTTTTGGAAATATTTAATGTATGTGTGTGTATACATGTTGGGAAGTGAATTTTTAAATGGAACACATTTTCTTTAGGACAACTCGGAGGAAAACATCTTGATTAGATTTATGGTAATCTGAATAATCTTCTAAGTGATGATCGGATGTTTTCTTAGACGAACGTTGTGGAGTACTCAGTAAATTATTCTCTTTATCATTGTGTGATTGAAATGAGTTCAAATCCGAATGAACCCAAAGTGAGTTTTAATAAATAAATCATTTGAAGTTATTATACATTGAAATATATGTAGTATGATTTCACAGATGAGTTTTTGAAATGAAAATTCGGGTATTTAATTTTTAAGTTCCCTTAAAGGGATTTGATTTCAAAATAAAAAGTATTTCTGATAAGAGATTGTTTTGATAAATGAGATTTTAACCTTAGATAAATAGGGATAATTTAACACATGTTTAAATTGGGATAAATCAGATAGGAAGGTTTTGATAAACATTATTTTATTAAAACCAAATAATTGTTTAAAACATCTAAGTAATGTAAACTATTTATTGATTGAGTCAACCCATAAATATCTTCCATTTTAACACTCTAAGTTAAAGAGGTTGAGAGATTGACTCGGTTTTAAAAGACCCAAATTTTGATTAGATCTTTACCTAAATTATGAAAAGTAAAACAAAATTTATATGTACTCTTAAGGTATAGAAGAGTATTATACAAGTAAATAAAGTGGAATAAGTTATTATTATAAAGAAATGACTTTATAAAATATATTTTTTAAACTTAGGCAAAAATTTATGAAATAATTCATAAATAATTTTAGTATTGAATAAAATACTAAGTGTAAATATAAGTGATTCAGAAAAAAAAATTGATGTAGTTAAGTAAGTAATAAATTTAGAGTATAACTTTCCATTTTGTTCGAGTGACTTTGGATAATCTTCTAAGCAATAACCAAAAGTTGTTGAGCAAAATGGTACACTTAGTGAATTATCTATATTTTCGGGCAATCAAGAAAGTTTGAACCTAAGTTAAGATTTATTTGTTAGTCATTTGACATTTTGAAACAATGTTAAGTGTTAGATTTTTTCTTATGGAATTTGATTGACTGATTGTGTGACTTTATATAACATTGTTTATAAAGTTTAAATTTATAGACAAAGGATTTTGAATTGTTGTTATTAGGACCTAAATCCCGGTGATTTAAAAAAAGAGATTTTGAAGATTTTGGGAAAGAAATAATATTTATTCACTCTAGTTGATGTTTTTGGAGGAACCGAAATACCACTGGATGCCTCATGTTGTTTTGATTCTAGAGTTTCACCATACTTTATTAGGAAGAATCCCCTCCTTGTCATTTTGATTTTTGATATTTGACTTAATTCCTATTTGAGAAATTTGAAAATAAACTTTTGAATTTAAAAACCCGGGCATTTAGATCTAAATTTCTCGTTTGAAATTGTTGGATGCATAACATTTATTACAGAATTTTCTTTGTATTTTGTCAACTATGATTTTGATGTTGTTGTTAGTTGCACATAGTTTTATTTAATACTAGAGTAGGATGTAGATTTATAGCATGCTAGTTATTGCGTGTAGAGTTACATCATATTGCTTTTGCTAACCTGATTCTCTTTTGGATTTCTTAAGTATAGGTATACAAGAGATTGCTATTTGGTTCTTGTGCACCTGTGTTTGCATTGAGATAGTAAATTACTTGCTCAAAATAGATAATAACAGGTACATAATAGATTTAGAAATTTAAATTGGTTGATGATTTTATGCCCCGTTTATGGGTAGCCACTTGGCTTTTGTTTTCTTTGGTTGGTTTAGAGCCCATAATGACAATTTGTAGTTCTTCTGATCGAGCCGCACAAAAGGAGACGCTGCCGAAATTTTTTGCAAAATCTTATAGTTTAACTAATAAGTTTAATAACTCATTTTAGTTAATAGTTTTAAACTTAAGGGTATGGAAACATTTTCTTCCTTGGGAATTCGGGGATGAAATTATTTTAAGGGGGAGAGAATGCAACATCCTAGAATTTTGGTCATTTAATTTTAAATATTTAATTGATTTTAAATATTTAAATTACAGGATTTTTGGAATTTAATAATTTGAATTCAAATATGATTAATCATTTAAATATTTGAATTGAGAATTAAATATTAATTAAATGGATTTAATATTTTTTATTTAGCTCCTTTTAATTAATAAATAATATTAATGAATTCAACTTGTAAATTTATTTACAAAAAAAATAGGTCGGATAAATATCGATAATTGGATCGAAAATATAAAACGATATTTAAATATGTGAAATTATCATTCCGGGGCACTGCCTCAGATTTTAACGAAACCAGTGTCATTAGATCCGGAATAATAAATTGTTGTACGCCATCAAACTTCGTAACGATCAGACATACTGTGTGGTCGTACAAGCCCAAAACGCTTAGAAAATTAATTTTAATATAATTTGATTTCAAAAGCTAACTTTCGTATACTTTGGAATTAGGTCCCGAAACTTGTTCCATTGGATTCAAAATAAGGGTATTTAATATAGAATGCATGTAGGCATGCTTCCATTGGAATTCGAGATTTGGGTGTGTATAATGCCAGTTATTTTAAAATAAAATAATTTATACCCTCTTTTCAAACCCTTACCCAACCTATTCACATCTTACCTCTACACTATTCAGCCCATACTTCTCCACGTTTTCAGTCTTACCACTTTCTCTTTATAAATCATTTGCTTCTTCTCTCTTTCACTTCCTTTTCTTTTACAGTGAAGGAGAACTAAGTTTTCCCGTTCAAAAATCTAAAACGAGTAAAATACTAAGCTAAAAATCTTGAGACTCGATTTGCTATAATTGTATAAACATCAGCTTTGATTTGGTATGAAACTTATAGGTTGCGGCACTAAATGGAGGGGCAGTCGAATAGGGCAGTGGAGCTAGGGTTGGAGATTTTGGAGTTTGTGGCCGACGATTTGATGAACGAAGCTTGGATTCGAACTCATGGAAGAGTTTAGCACCTAGACTCAAATTTTCAAGGGGATCGGCACCAAAATCGATCGCGCGACCTGATGGTGGATGAAGGGGGGAGGCTCGGGTTGAATTTTGATTGGGAGGTGCGGTCGAGGTAATGGTCGGTCCGTCGGAGAGAGAGCGTGAAGAGAAACGCGTTAGTGAAGACGAAATCGAGTTTAGCGGAGTGTAGCTCCATATCAATGCTTTTGCGTGCCTAGAAATGGGTTGCATGAGCTTTGTGTATAGGCATTTGTAAAGAGGGAAGAAGGAGGATGTGTTTTGTAGGGTTAGTTTTGTAAATAGTAAATAAGTTATTTATAAATTAATCAATAACTTGTAAAATCTATAACATTTGCATATGATGTCGAATTCGGACGCCGTTTGTTGCGTTGCACTCGTATGGACTTGTCTTCATAATGGAGTTGGTTCGGTTGGATATGGAGCTAGTGGAATTTTTGGCTAAAATCGAACACCCGTTCGGTTTTAGTCCAACCCAGAATGCTTCGACGAAAACTGAAATCAATGTGAGTTTAACTCACATTAAATTTTACTATATCATATCTATAATGCTATAAACTATAATTGATTGCTTAAATGTTAGTTAAATTGTTTGATTAGTTGTTTGGTTGAATTTCTATTTGGAAAATGGATGACATGCTAATTTGATTGCTATGGACCCATATGATTATATATATTATTCGTAACCATTGTTTTGTAGGGAAAAATTATAGAGAGACCCTGAAGGATTTCTCACCAATAACTATTTATCTGCATCCTTATGCCTGTTATATTGATACTTAATTGAAATAAATCTTGATATTCCATTTAAATGTCGTTATAGCGATTTCAGCTATACCGTCATTTATTGACTTTCATTTCCAAAACCCTGTCGTGTGTGTTTCGACTTGAACTTGTGTTTTCACTACACAGAATTTTAAAATTCATTAATCATTTTGATTAACGATAATTTTAAATCAATTGATCATTTTAACTATGACTTTGAAATTAATTAACCAATTTAATTAATGATGTTTAAAATTGGTTTATCTTTTGATTTAAATGAGATTGGATTTAATTAATCATTTTAGTTAATAATTATTTGGGTTTAATTTATTATTTTAATTTATGATAATGGAGTTTAATTAATCATTTTGATTAATGATATTTGAAATTAATAATCATTTTAATCAATGATATTTAAAAGTAATTAATCATTTTAAGTAATGTTACTTGAATTTAATTAATTATTTTAATTAATGATATTTGATTTTAATTAATTATCATAATTTCATATATTTGAATGTAATTAATCATTTTAATTAATGATGTTTGAAATTTGTTAATCTATTTGATTTAATGACATTTGAATATTTATTAAGACAATTTAATTAATGATTTTAAACTTTAATTAATCATTCTAATTAATGATTGTTTTAAATTTAATTAATTATTTTAACTAATGATATTTGAAATTTATTTAATCATTTTAAATTAACGATGTTTTATAATTAATTAATCATTTTAACAATTGATGTTTTAATTTATCATTTTAACTAATGATATTTGAATTTAATTAATCCAATTAATTTATGATTATTTGAACTTAATTAATTGTTTTTAATTAACCTATTAAATATTTATCATTTTAATTAATGGTGTTTGAGATTAATTATTCATTTCAATTAATGATTATTTGGATTTAATAAATCCTTTAATTAATGATATTAATTTGATAAAAGTGATTAAAGTGAATTAACTAATTTGATGAAAAGGTTTGAAAGTTAATAAACTAATTCAGTAAAGGTTTTTAAGTTAATTTACTAATGATATAAAAGTGTTTGGAAATAAGTAACTATTTTATTAAAGATAACAGATTTGTTTATTTAAAAGAGATTATAAATGCGATTAATTACTTTTCAGGGTAATTAATATTGTTTTCAATTTATAAAGGTATTTAGATTGCTTTATTTTCTTTTGGGATAATAAATATTGTTTAAATTTACGAATGATGGTTTTAAATGAGTAAATCCTTTAAAAGGAATTATTTATGAATAATGCTAAGTGTAAATTGTTTGGATTATAGTAAACAATGTTTTAATGACATTTCTTTTTTACCCTTGTTTTGATACACTTTGTATTTTAGAATTTGTCTTTTAAAAGAACATTTTAAAAGGTATTTCTAAAAGTGTTTTACTAATAGTATAATATGGAAATCAAGTACGAGTTTGGTTTTTAAAAGTAAAGTTCGATTTCGGTTATGGAAAAGTAGTTCCATAACCGATATCGCTTATATGGAAAGGATTTAGTCATACTTTTAACGCTAAACATTGAGGCTTGGACTTGTTCCTATCTTAAAGGTTAAAAATGTCTTTAAGGCGATGTCTAGAGGTAACACTATTTCAACTTGCCTGGATTTATTTTCAATCGAGGGATAGCACTTGTTTGGAATCAACGAGTAGTGTTAGACATATGATATTTAATTTCCATATATGATCGTTTTATTTATCTTCGGTAGTTGATTTATTTACTATCGGATCCAGCTTTCTTCGTCACCCTAAAAATGATTTGCTGCTCTTTTGATCTTTGTTATCTTTTGTCAAAAATGACTAAACCAAAGCACATGTTTTTGGGGGCCAAGTTATGCGGGGTTGCTCCCATTAGGGTATTTTCACATCTCACCTAGATTTTGGTGTACCGTCACCTTAAAACGGTTATGACTTAGATGTGAAATATTGGATTCTCAGTAAGGTTTGGTGGAGTCCGGCTTGGAGTTCACGTGGTTTTCAAGTATATTTCTAGAGGTGTACTTCTTTTAAGGGGGATGCACCCTCCTAGTCATTTGTTGAAAAAATTTGTTTCCTTATTTGATTCGAACCTTCGAATTGTTTTTCTGTAAATGCAACGGGAAGAGTCAACCACTCTTCATGATGTTTAATTATAGGTTTTGTCCATTCTATCAAGTTTGGACTGCTATCTTGTTTTATCCATTCTGTCCAGTTTGGATTTCGCTCGGATTATTTTTGTTCTTTCAAGTCTGGTTTTTAATACTATTTATGCCCATTCTTATTTGGATTTGTTTCATGCTGTTTATCCTACTCTTTTCTGTATGGATATTATTCTTGTGAGATAAAAACCAATTCCGCGTTAGCGTCATGGTCTCACAGAACTTTTATATGTTCCCCATCGTTTGAGTTTTATCACACAGGTATTTCCAGACTGATTCGAGTGTTATTTTATTATAATGCTCGGGTCAGACCGAGTATTTTCCCAGGTTGGATTTAGTGTTATAGAGATCTTGGAGAGGAGCTGGAGGTTCACTTATCGTAGTGTTTTATTTTCCGCTGTATTATATAGTATCCATATCAGCAATTGTAAGGTCAGGATTTAATAACTATTCAGCTGATAAGGTTTGTCTTTAACTCTGATATACTATGTATTTTTGGAGGGACGGTTTTTAATTTCCTTGTTATATTATATGTTGTCGACTTCGCTGTGGGATTCTAATTTTCTCTGTTCTCTGTTATTTTCTTTTTATTTACCCTAACAATTTTCCCTTTGTCAATTGGATGTTCGATATTTGAACACAGTGTTAGTTTTCGGTGCTTTTGATGGTCAAAAAGGTGGGTCGTTACATCTACTTTTTCGGTCTGATTTGCATCCAACATAGTTAGCATCACTATATGAAATTAATTGAAAGGAGTCTTCTTTTGAGTAAAAGAGTCCATAGTCTAAAGTGTTGTTTACATATCTCAAAATTCTTTTTACGGATTTGGAATAAGTTTTTTAGGTTGAGATTGATATCTTGCATAGAGACAAATACTATGCATTATATCAGGTCTACTAGCAGTATATAGAGTAGTGATCCAATCATTCCTCTATATAATTTTTGATCTACATCTTTGAATTTCTTCTTTATTTAATTATTCATTAGTTGCCGTGGAAGTTGGTTTACCACTGCTATTTGACATACCAAATATCTTAACTAAATTTTTAGCATATTTTTCTTGAATAATAAAAATTCCATTACTTAGTTGTTTTATTGGTAATCCTAGAAAATAATTTTGTTCTCGCATATGACTCATTTCAAATTACTTAGTCATTATTTTTGAAAATTCTTTATTTAGTTTATCGTTGGTAGATCCAAAAATAATATCATCTACATTTATTTGTATTATCTGAATATCATTTTTTATCTCTTTTAATTAAAAAGTGTACTATTTACTTTGCCTATTTCAAAATTTGATTGTAATAGATAGGATTTAATCTTTCATACCAAGCCCTTGGAGCCTACTTTAGACCATACAAAGCCTTCTTTAATTTGTAAACATGATTAGGCAGTTTTTCATCTTCAAAAAGTAGGGGTTGTTCTACATATACATCTTCTTTAATAAAACCATTTAAAAATGCTTTTAACATCCATTTTATATAATTTAAAACTATCATGATTAGCAAAAGGCAAGTAAAATTCATTTTGCTTCTTATCTTGCTACGGGTGCAAAGGTTTCATCAAAATCCTTCTTCTAGACAATAACTTTGTGCAATTAATCAATCTTTATTTCTCACGACCTCTCCTTGTTCATTCAATTTGTTTCTATATACCCATTTAGTTCCTATTATGGATTTATCCTTAGGTTTTGGAACTAACTCCAATATATCATTTCTTGTAAATTGATTTAGTTTCTCTTGCATAGTAAGAATCCATGAATCACCAGTTAATGCTTCCTTTGAATTTTTAGGTTCAATAGTTGAAATAAAAGCAACATACTCATTTTATTTAGTTGATTTCTAGTTTTAACAACAGATTCGATATTTCCAAGTATATTTTTTATAGGATGATCTTTCAAGTATTTTGTTCCTTTATTTGGATGTGAATTTTCCGATTTTTTTCGGTAATCCCATTATTACTAATTTCATTTGAGTTATCAATGTTTTCTTCTTCATCAATATTTGGATTATAAACTTTAAAATTTTCATCAAATGAGACATGCAATGTCTCTTCAATAGTGTTAGTTCTAATATTGAAAATTCTATAAACTTTACTTCTATTTGAATAGCCAATAAAGATTCCTCTATATGATTTAGCACCAAATTTATCCAAATTATCTTTTGTATTTAAAATAAAACATTTACTACCAAAAACTCTCAAATATGATACTTTAGGCTTTTTATTATAGAATAATTCATATGGTGTTTTCTTAGATAATGGTTTTATTAAAATTCTGTTAAATATACAACAAGCAGTACCAACTGCTTTAGTCCAAAAAATTTAGGTAAATTACTATCATTTAGCATACCGCTAGCGCACTCTTGTATCGTCCTATTTTTACGTTCTACCACTCCATTTTGTTGTGGTGTTCTTGAAAATGAGAAATTATGAGTTATACCATATTTATTACTGAAATTTTCAAAATTTTCATTTCCGAATTCTCCACCGTGATCACTCCAAATAGCTTTAATTATACAAGTCATTTGATTTTGAATTCAATTAACAAAGATTCCAAACATTTCAAAAGCATCATTTAAGTTTTAAGAAAATCGTCTAGGTAAACCTAGAATAATCATCTACGACTACAAATACATGTCTACTGTAATTTATAGATTGTATCTGTGAGGGACCGAAAAAATCTAAGTGAAGAAGTTCAAGGGGTTGAGAGGTAGAAATCATACCTTTTGATTTTAAAAAAAAATTCTAAGTTTTCCAAATTGACATGCATCGCATAAATCATTAACTTTAAAATTCATTTGGGAAGACCTCTAACTAGATCATTTTTATTAATTTTAGATATTAGTTTGAAATTCAAATGGCCATATCTTTTATGCCAAATCCAAGGAACGGTTGATTCAGCCAAAAGATACAAGTTATCATTTGAGATTTTCATACATAATATATAGATGTTTTGTTTCCTAATGCCTTCAAAGATAATGTTTAACTCATTATCTTTAATATGTCATTTACCTTTTACGAATTTAATTTTGAAATCCTTATCACACAATGAAGTGACCCACTTCTTTTGGATTGTTATTTTTCAGTGATTTACTGTTGAGATTTTTTTTTTTGATTGTTATTCCAAACCAAGTGATCACTTCTTTAATTTCATTTCCCCCAAGATCCAAATTCTTACCAATATAAAAATATTAGTATATAAGTCAATTCAAGTCATTTATATATATGAAGATATATAAATGTTTCCTTGCTTATCAGAGTATTAAAAATTAACAAGGAAAATTCAATCACACAATATTTCTCATTTTTCAGAGAATTGTGTCACATAGCCATTTCTATTTTTACATTCCCCTTTTTGATCTCAAGCTTGATTAATATTAAATTCGAATATTGTCACTTATAATTTTCTTGCTTACTTCTCAAATTAATTGGTTTCTTGGTTTACAAGCCATACTTTTAAATTCCGGAATTCTTTTTTGATTTGGTACTTATCATATGAATACTGAGGTGATAAACTAGGTTGAAGTCTAAGCAGAGAAAAACAACACATGTGATCAGGGTTTAGACACAACAAGCACAAACCAATCATGACAGACAAAATACATATTTCCTGGTTAACTGAGCAGATAGTCATCACATGAGTGATGGTGTTGTGAGCTACTTTATAAATCACACAACTTCTTATATCTGGCGCTAGAAAAGTGTTGAATCTGGTGTCTTACCACTTAGTATCAGTTTTGAAGCTATAGTATCAGATTTTCCCAACCTAGTATTAGATCAGTAGTTATAGTATCAGAAATTTCCTACCTAGTATCAGTTTTATAGTATCAGATCTCTCCTACTTAGTATCAGTTTTATAGTATCAGATCTCTCCTACTTAGTATCAGTTTTATAGTATCAGATCTCTCCTACTTAGTATCAGTTTTATAGTATCAGATCTCTCCTACTTAGTATCAGTTTTATAGTATCAGATCTCTCCTACTTAGTATCAGTTTTATAGTATCAGATCTCTCCTACTTAGTATCAGTTTTATAGTATCATAACTGAAGTGCCTCAAGACTGTCTAGAAAAACATGTTCACATATCAGATTAAATGGCATCTTCTCCTTCAGCATTATCTACTAAAACTATTTCAGAACTTGTTACTTAAGTCCAAAGCTCACAAACACATATAACATTTAAGTTTCTTTTTCTTCTTACATACTGTTTTCCAGATATCAAAGTAAAAGACACTCATTAAAATACTTAGAACATATTAGAGTTTGCCTAACTCAATTATTACAAAGACACTGCTACTTCTCTTAAACACTTTAAATTCCCCAAGATCTCCAAATATCCATGCAAGCAAGCAAGCAATTCATGCATCTTTCCCTGCAGCAAAACTTTGAACTGCCTCAATAAAATGAGACACCCCAAGTATTGCAAAGGCAACAAATAGGGTCAGAAATAAATTCTGGTGTGAGTGAAATCAAGTATGCAAAATATCTTGTAAATTCTTAAGGCTGTATAGAGAACTTTTCTATTAAATGCTATTCAAATCCCAATTAAAATCTGAGAATGTGTATATTTAAGTTTATCTATAAACATACACCCATGCATTCATCCACTTACTTCATTCAGTTGTACAAGTACAAAACTCCTATGGATTAACTCCCTGAATTCCATAGCATAATTTCTCTGTATTTTTAAGTTTTATCTACAAACATACATCCAAGCATTCATCCATTCACTTCATTCAGTTGTACAAGTACAAAACTCCTATGGATTAACTTTCTAAATTCCATAGCATAATTTCTCCTTCTCATCTTTTCATTTTGTTTGGTCTGAACTCTTGCCATTGAACACCATGTGTGCATTGCAAAGGGGCTCAGTTCTGTTAACCCTTTACACAGAGGCCTACGGGACTTAAACAAGTCATGCACATACCCATCAACCACCTGCTGATGAGTAGATCAAGGCACTACTCCTAAATTATTTTATAATTTAGAGACCATGCTTATTTATTTCTTTCTGGGGAATTTTTCTTTTGATTCCAGAGATACTCGTATTCTTTCCTTCCTTATATAGGTCAAGAATTATTAAAATCACCCAAAGATCATATCCAGACATACAAAGCATTCATGTAAAATTGCACACCTTATTTCAAAGTCATTTTTGCTTTAATCACATTTTTCTAAAACCTACTTATATTTTTATTTCTAGAAATTTCCATTGCTTACACAAATATGAAGAAGTCAATTGCAAAACTATATTTATTCTTTTACTGTGAACATAGGGAATGGTTTTTGAGAAAAACCCATAAAAACTTATTGGTTTATGATCTGAACAAATCAGCACATATTTGTAATATTGCATTGTTCATATCATTTTTAATATAGACTAGACATAAGCATGAATCTCAATATTCACACTGCCTACTTCTTTTCTTTCATTGATACCCTATCCCACAGTAAAACATTTGATTCATTTTTCATATCAAAACTAGCATATATAAAATCTATTTCTGTGATTAGTGTATTTGTTTGATTATCTATATTTTAAAACAAAAACTGAAACCATCACAACAAGTCAAAACAGATTAAAATCTCATCCAAAAACTCAACCAGAATACCATCCATGATCAACATATTTTCATCCAGAGAATAAAATCAAATAGGAAAAACATAATGTAAGGTTTATATAAAATAACTTGGCTGCCCTTAACATGGGTCTTAATGCCTTACAGATCATAAGTGATTAATCACTCACCTTCCTCCTCTCTTCCCCGAGAATGCCTAAGCTTGAAAACAGGGTGAGCTCTCCTTTCTATTTTTTTTAGTGTGTTTCTGTTTTCCCTCAGAGAAAACCTCTGCTTCCCTCTTGATTTAAATCATTTTGCTAGGGTTTTACTAAAGGAAAAAACCCATTTTATCCTCACATTACTCAGAGAATTATGTGTGTGTTGTTATGGCTAAATGTGCCATTTTCTCTTGATTTCTATTTCTAGTAAAAGCAGTTGCTTCTTTGCTTTTCTGTGCACATGCTATTTGCATGATCCATCTACACATCATCTTTGTATGACTCAGATACATTGTATACCTTGTTAGGCCTGAATGGTTCTCTTATATTATTTCAAACCATTTATTTCCTGATTTATTTTTAAGAAGGTATTTATGCACAATAGTACTAAACTGGTTTTCATGCAATTTAGTTATCAAAAGGACTTTATCATTTTATACTTCTTTGGCTACTCACATCTAATACATATATATTTATATATATGTGTATATATATATACAGGAGATATCTGTATATAAAATCTCACTTATATTTGATCATTTTCTTCCCATTATATTTTATTGAAAGATCTCTATCCTCTTATTTATTCATTTCACTTACTCCTAATATTATTATTGTCAGACTATATTTTCTTTTCTTAAATATTCTCATTTTTAAAATTATTTTTATCTCAATAATTTGGGTCTTCACACACAACTAACTAACACTCTTCAGATTATGCTTTAAATTCCTAACTAACAAAACATTAGAATAGTAGGAGTTTTAGAATTATCGACATTGCAGATGCCAATCACATATCCTTTAGAGTTGTCTCCAAAATTTACTGATTAATGATCCACATCTTTGTAAATTATATCTTTCAAAATCTTTGGATTTCCAGTCATGTAACTTGATCATCCACTACCCAATATCCATTTGTCCTTTTTGATCCGTAGAGTTTGATCATCAGGTGTCCGTTCATCAAAAGCATGTAACACATCTGTTCTTGCAATTCATACCTTTTTAAAAGATCAAGTGATTTTTTATAATGAATAGATGCAAATTTATGAAACAACATTATGATGATTTTGCAAATTACCTTTTCGGAAATAGTGTTAAAAATATTATCAAAAATTGCTATTGAAACTTTTTCAATAATCAAATTATAAATACTTTGAAAACCAGTGCTCTAATACCAAATGTGAGTCGGCGGAATTGGGATCTTAAGGCTAAATTAACAGTAGTGGGGGGAGGGGTGAATAGAGTTTAATTATTATATGAATATTTTTTAAATTCTTTAGGGTTTTACTTGGAATGATATAATTAACAATCACAAAAACAATCACATAGTGAAAGTATAGATAAAAGTAAATGCAGTAAAAGTAAAATGGAAAGAACACACCAGGATTTTATATTGTTTCGAAGTTACCCTACATCCAGTCCTGCATAATTCCTTGTATGGATTTCTTTTCAATTAGTAAATGCAAACACAATCTCGATTTCAAGGTACGAGACACACCCTCAAGAATCCCGACCTCTGGGTAAAATCACTTGATTTCCGAGCCACAAGCACACCCACTAGATTTACGGACTACTACGCACACCCAATTGATTCTAACAGGCTGTAATCATACCTACTTGGATTTTAGGGATACCAAGCACAATACAAAGTATAAGAGTATGATTTGATAGAGTTTACAGACTCGGATCTTCGATCTTGAGGGAGATGAGAGAAATCAGAGAGTATATGAAAGAGAATCAAACCAGTATTTATTGAATTTGATTCTGCTTGAATTTTGGCAAAGTTTTGATAAAAATTGATTTAGAAATCAAGAGAGAGAGTAAAATAAGAAAGTAGTTAATCAAAATTCATTTGGAAGTCTGGTATATATAGGGAAACAAGAGTCATATCCATTCGCGAAGAGATACGACAAAAAGACACTTTCATCCAAATTTGAGTTTTGAATTTTACGGCCACTATGTCGACATACATGGATAGGATGTGTCAACATATCCCTTTGTATTTTGAAAAATAGTTTACAAATATTATTTTGAAAATTCGTTGCTTTGTAAAATAATTTGATACTTTGTAGAATCATTTAAATTTAGTTAATACACATTTTAATCAAAATATAATTTAATAAAACTTTTTAAATAATTTTGAAAGATTTAATAAGAATATTCAATAATATATATATAAATCAATATAATTATAACTTATTAAAATATAAATAAAAGTTTAATATATATATAAACATAGAAACATTAAAATGATATCTTTATTGAAAATTATTTTAGGAAATATTTTGAAAAGATTATTTTAAAAAGTAGAATAGTTAAAAATAATTTAAAACAAAATTAGAGAAGGTGAGAGAGAACAAGAAAGTACTATCAAGATTTTAACATAAATTCTATGACTTTATATCTTATCTAGAATATCTTGAAATCCTGAACTCTTCATTACTCACGAGTCTTCATTCTTGGACTCTTAAAACTTTATATCAAAATCTTGAATCTACTCTTGATACTGTACAATCTTCTTAATCAATACATGTCTAATATCATACACTATATACTATATATTTCTTGATAAAACATTAGTATCTATATTTTATATAATGTCTTTTAGTTGTTATCATCAAAACCAATACCTAAGGTAGTAACAGAGTTTGCATTGGTATTCATATAGGTAATACTACATTCTGGTTAAATCGCTTCTGCTCATTATTGGTGATAAATCCTTCCCTACATTTTTCACCACATAAACAAATATTTTATTCTTGCAATTGTACTTTCTTTTGTTATATGTTCTACTTTTCCGAAGTTTCTTGATACAAAATCATTACAGTTATCAAGTATGGTTTGAAAAGATATTTTTGGTAATGGAAATTTTAAGCTAAAGGTAAACTAAAAATAAGAGAAATGTCTTGTGCTGAAATTCTTAAACTTTTGTTACCAATTTTGAAAGTTTCATCTTCAACGGAAAATGTATCAATAATATCATCTAAAGTGGTAGATGATTTTCTACATTCTTTTGTAGTTAATGATCTTTTATATAAAATATATATATAAATTTTTCAAAAGGAGTTTTCCTTGTAAATTCTTGCTGATCTATAGTAAACCCTTTTATTATTTTTTAATTTTTGAAGTACTTTTATCATAGCCATTAGACTACAGCGATACTTATTTGTATCAAGTTCCATTCCTTTATTTTTTTCTCTTCCTCTTTTATGTTTATGCATTTTTTGATTTCTGTACGAAAAATGTTTAAATATGGTATATAGGTATAGTGATTGAATACTACGTTTAACTACCATTTTATATATTATAAACATCCTACTGGACTTTGTGATTAAAATGTTACATTAAACTATTATTTTGCATACTTTAAAGATGCTAGTGCACTTCATAGCTAAATTTTCATATGAAAATATCATTTCAGATATCATAAACATACTACTAAACTTTGTAACTACAATGCTACATTAAACTGTCATTTTGTGTATTTTGACATGCTAATGGACTTCATAGCTAAAATGTCATGTCAAATTATCATTTCAGATATCATACACATGCTACTGGACTTTATAACTAAAATATTATACTAAACTATCATTTTTCATATTTTAAACATGTTAGTGGACTTCATAGCTCAAATTCCATATTAAACTATAATTCTAGATATCATAAATATGCTATTAAACTTTGTAGCTAAAATGCTACATTAAATATCACTTTGCATATTTTAAACATGATGGTGTATTTCATAGCTAAAATGCAGCATCGGACTATCATTTTAAATATTATAAACATGCTATTGAACTTTGTAGCTAGAGTGATACATTAAACTATCATTTTGCATATTTTAAACATGTTAGTGGGATTTATAGCAAAAATGCCACATCAAAATATCATTTCAGATATCATAAACATGCTATTGGACTTTCTAGCTAAAATGATACCTTAAACTATCATTTTGCAAATTTTAAATGTGTTAGTGGAATTCATGTCTAAAATGTCACATTAAACTATGATTTCAAATATCATAAACATGTTACTAGACTTTGTCTATTTATCTCGATTAAACAAGACATCTTGGTTTAACAATATATCTCAGTTATAGATTGGTTATCATGCGTATATGATTAAATTGAGTATTTAGTTAGATTTTATATCTATATGTACCCTATTAGGTTTAGCATTCAGTTAGCTTTTGTATCCATATAAACCCGATTAGATTTGGCATTCGATTAGCTTTTGCATTCAGTAGTATGCTCGGTTAAAAAATATATTTCAGTTATAGATTGGTTTTCCTATGTATTCGATTGGGTTTGGCATCTAGTTTGTTTTGTATCCATGTGCATCCGATAAGGTTTGGCATCTAGTTAGCTTTTGCATCTACACATACCCAATTAGGTTTGGCATCTGGTTAGCTTTTACATTAAGTGGTATGCTCGGTTAAACAATATATCTTAATTATAGAATGGTTTCCATATGTACCCGATTAGGTTTGACATCCACTTTGCTTTTGTATCCATATGTACCTGATTAGGTTTTTTATTTGGTTAGCTTTTGCATCTATACATACTCGTAGGTTGGGCATCCAGTTAACTTTTGTATTTAATGGTATGCTCGATTAAACAATATATCTCAGTTATAGATTAGTTTTCATATGTACCCATTTAGGTTTCGCATTTTGTTTGATTTTTTATCCATATATACCCGATTAGGTGTGGCATCCGGTTAGCTTTTGCATCCATACGTACTGAATTAGGTTTGACATTCGACTAGATTTTTGCATCTATATGTATCCGATTAGGTTTGACATTTGGTTAGCTTTTGCATTCAGTAGTATGCTCGGTTAAACAATATACCTTGGTTATAGATTTATTTTCATATGTACTCAATTAGGTTTGACATCCGGTTTGCTTTTATCCATATGTCCCCGATTATGTTTGGCATCCGGTTAGCTTTTGTATCCATACATACTCGACTAGGTATGGCATTCAGTTGGCTTTTGCATCCATACGTACCCGATTCGGTTGGGCATTCGATTAACTTTTGCATTTGATGATATGCTTAGTTAAACAATATAACTTGGTTACAAATTGGTTTCTATATGCATCGATTAGGATTAGCATTCGGTTAGCTTTTCTATCTACATGTATCCTATTAGGTTTGAATATCATAAACATGCTAGTTGACTTTATAGTTATAATGTCACATCAAACTATCATTTTAATTCACAAACATGCTACTGGACTTTGTAACCAAAATGCTACATTGTATTGTCATTTTGCATATTTTAAACATGCTAGCGGACTTCATAGCTAAAATGTCACATCAAACTATCATTTCAGATATCATAATCATGCTATTGAAATTTGTAACTAAAATAAAATATTAAACTATCATTTTACATATCTTAGACATGCTAATGTACTCCATAGCTAAATTACCATTTGAAAATATCATTTTAGATATCATAAATTTGCTACTATACTTTGTAATGAAAATGATACATTAAACTATCATTTTACATATTGTAAACTTTCTAATGGATTTCATAGGTAAAATATCACATCAAACTATCATTTCAAATATCATAAACATGCTAGTAGACTTTGTAACTACAATGCTACATTAAATTACCATTTTGTATGTTTTAAACATGTTATTGTTCTTCATAGCTAAAATGATACATTAAACTATCATTGTATATATATCATAAAAATGTTATTGGAGTTTGTAACTAAAATGCTACATTAAACTATCACTTTATATATTTTACACATGCTACTGGATTTCATAGTTAAAATGATATATCAAACTACCATTTTAGATATCATAAACATGTTATTGGACTTTGTAACTAAAACGCTATATTTAACTATCATTCTGCATGTTTTAAACATACTACCATACTTCATATCTAAAATGTCACATTAAACTATCATTTTGGATATCATAAACATGTTACTCGACTTTGCAACTAAAATGCTATTTTAAACTACCACTTTGCATATTTTACATATGCTACTAGACTTTATAGCCAAAACGCTACATCGAACTATCTTTCGGATAGCATAAACATGCTATTTGACTTTGTAACTAAAATGCTACATTAAACTATCATTTTTTCATGTTTTAAACATGCTATTATACTTCATATCTAAATGGCGAATCAAACCATCATTTCAGATATCATAAACATGTCAGTGGACTTTGTAACCAAAATACTAAATTAAATTATCACTTCACATATTTTACATATGCTTTGGACTTTATAGTTAAAATGCTACATCAAACCATCATTTCATATATCATAAACATGCTACTGGACTATGTAACCAAAACGCTACATTAAACTATCTTTTTGCATGTTTTAAACATGCTACTATACTTCATATTTAAAATGCCACATTAAATTATCATTTTAGATATCATAAACATGCTATTGAATTTTGTAACTAAAATGATAAGTTAAACTATCATTTTTCATATTTTACACATGCTACTGGACTTCATAGCTAAAACACTACATCAAACTATCATTGTAGATATCATAAACATGCCATTGGACTATTAATACTTCCACAGTCTAATGTGTTTCAAAAATAGAAATGCTATAGCTATTTATCTTTTACATGAAATATATGCATGTTGTTTTAGAATCTGTAATTATATTTTTAAGTGTCGTTTTAACATTTAATAGTTTAAAATCAACTGTACGGTAAACAATACCTTTAAAGCAATGTTTTCATCGGTTTTTTGTTGACCTTTTTGTCCGTCTTCTTTTTCTAGCTTTTGTTGTTCCATTCATTTTGTAGCTCTCAACTTCGATGCTGCTGACTTCAGTGTTTGAATCATTTGTAACGTTGCTTTGGATTTAATCGTTAATTTCTACTTTTAGACTTCGAAAATTGTGGCTATTTTAGCTTTATAATCTATGTCGACAACGGTTTATCTTCTAAACTAAGATTGGATTCCGCTGTTGGTGAACATGTTGACTTCGATCGAATTTCCATTGATTTTTTATTAAATAAGCCCTGGATAGAATGCTGGAGAGTGGGAAATGAAAAGTTTTGATTAGTGGGCCAAAAAAGTGTGTGTCCTTGTAATAAAACTTTAAAATTAACGTCCTTCAAAATAAAAACTATTTGAACCTTTTCCTTTAAAATTAACTTCCTTCAAAATAAAAGCTATTTTGACCTTTAGCTTTAAACTAATTTCTTCTTTATAATAACCATGGACACCTAGGAAGATCAATCTCAAGCTCAATAAGGAAGTCACGTAAAACTAGTTGGGCATTGAAATCTTTTGAAGAAGATGTTGACTCAACATGCTTGTGACTTGTTGACCATATGCAGTTGCAAACGTAGTGTTTATCTTCTCAAAAGTTCAATGGAAAATGTTGTATGAACTTCTTGTATTTAAAAACACCTCCCTCACGTGTCATCTCCTTCCATACAATATCTTTCCACATTCCGAACACCTCCCTCAATGAGTAGTAATAAATTCCAAGGAAACCATGAATGCTTTAAATTATCTCATTTATTCTTTATATGGGTTTGATACTGTATGACTCATTGAAAGAATCTACTAATTTTTGATAAATTTTCCAAGTCATCCATTGAGGGTTTCTATTATGTCACAACACATGTTAAATGTGTAGTAGGTAGTCTAGTTAACAATTTATCTAGACAACAATGAATTAGAAGAACTTAACAATATGTAAATATAAAAGAAAAATTATAAACTACAAAAAAAATTCCAGAAAATATATATGACGTAGAATAGTGAAAGTTTGGATTTATCAATAAATTTGATTGAAGGTTTGGATTTGGAAGTGTAGATGGACGCTAACACATTGGCCGCTAGTGGATCAACTTCTGTGTGTAGCTCAAACGGTTGGGTGAGGACATGCTTGTTTTATCTGCGAATGCACCATATGTATTTAATAATAAACCATATTAAACATGATAATTTGGTTGCTTAAGAACCAAAGTAGTAAAAAAATTATTAATATTCATGAAGCTTATCAATCTAAGTTTGAAGCAATCAACAACAGAGGCAGTCACTCATCTGCATCATCCAGATGTAATGCTACACTGCTTTATAATAGAGTAAAACCTGAGAACAAACTAGCCCTCCATAAACCAACTGGCCTTTACGATATGTATACTAGGCATCTAGCTCATATACATAGTATTTAGATGTTTTCATATGTTGCTAATAAAACTGATAGTAACGAAATAGGAATGGTAAATAAGATAAATAGTGACTTCTTGATAAAAAGTGTTAAGTTTGTTATTTAAAAACAAAACATAAAAACTATTCAAGCACCCTGTTCAAATGCACACACTTTTACAAGATAAAGTTGAAACTTGGAAAAAATAGTTATAGAGACTGAAAAAACATCAACAACACCTAATAAAAAATGTTATGGCATTTATCAAACTATTTGTCTCAAAAATTAGAGAAACACACAATCAGATTTAATTAGAGACTAAATAAATAAATTGAATGGAAAATGAAGATAATAACACATAAAAATTTATAATAGTTCAGTAAAGCTTAGGACTATGTACACTTAAACATAATGATTTTGAAAGACTTTCCAAATTGTGTTCTTACAACTCGGTGAGAATCTAGTAAAACATAAAACCAAAAAGTTTAGAGAAAAAAATCTCCATTTTATGTCTCTCTCCTTCTATTTATAAACGTAGATTAGCAAAATAGGCTCTAATATTTACTACCCACATTCTCCACGTTCAGGAGAAGGTTCAGGAAGAAGATCGTGGTCACGCTATTATATTGTTAGTCAACTCGGTACCTAGTTGTGCTTCACCACTTGGTGCCGAGTTGTGTATTGCTCCACTTTTTAGAGTACTTGACTTGTGTCGTTTATGGTCCGTTCTTGAACTTTCTTTAAGCAGCTTTATTAGTTCGAATTCATGGATCGGTACCGAGTTGAGTGGCCCAACTCGGTGCCAAGTTGACACTTTGTCTGTTTTTCGTTGGCTTTCTTCTATGACACTTGGTTCTTTTGAAAAATGGTTATCTTTCTTAATGTTGTAAGCAAGACCCTATGTCGATCTTTGAGCTTTGGTTCATGACTTTCCGAGTTATAGTTTTGGATCAGTTTACTATCCAACCATTTGATGGTTCCGAGACTTGTCCAGATATGGTTTGGTTCAAAAGTAGGATAACAGTTTCCCTCTAAAGTATACCTTGTTGTCAACAAGGTATGCTTTGGATTGAAATAAGTTATCGACTTTGAATAGGTGCTTCCATTCTCCGAACTATTTTTACGAAGCGGTGCATCTTCTTTGTACCGTCATGTTACATTGAACAGGTTTTGGATTCACGTCTCTTGGTTAGTATAATAGCTAAAGTATGTTATTTGAGTTTGCCATTTGGATTCTGGAAAGTCATTGAAAGTCTTTTCTTTTGAGTTGGTCAGGTAGAACTTTGATATTCATAGCCTTCTTTTGTTTTTCATTGTATACTCCTTTCTCCTCGTTTTTTACAGATCGGTACTGACATGAGCTTCATGGATCGGTACCCTATTTTTTGCCTACTTTTCTGAGTGATTCTAACTTAAGGGGTTCCGCTCCTACTTTTCCACTTGTTCTTCATTTGCCTAAGTATTCTCCAACTGAACGTCTGTCATTGCCCATCCATGGAATTCAACCACAAATCCTACCACCTCCTCGTTTCTCCTACCGTCGACTTCACTTGACGGCTCTTGCCATCAGCAAAGTCACCGCCACCAATTTTAACACATCATCTATTTTTAGATATAATCGACTATAGTAAATCGAATTGGGTTTCGTTCAGATCAATATCTCAGATCGTCGTTGCCTACTTCCACAGCTATACATAGGCGGCTCTGCCTTGGGGTTGCTGGCATTAGTCATTGGTTATCAATCTCGTTCAACCATAGTTTAAAACTTGATTATCCCATTTTTGGATCAAATATGACTTGGGACTTAGGAGATTTTGATAAACAATTGGGAGTTTAATTTATTTTTGATAAAACTAAGGTTGACTCGAAGTTTCCATGTGAATTCCGAGGAATGACCTGAGTTTTTGATTGCTCTATCTACTTTGAGTCGAACCTGGCTCTAACCCGAGTTTTTAAAGTGAATGTGGGTTTCTTTGGTCAAAATCTTTCTAAGTTCGAAAAGGAAAGGGAGATGAAGATCTTGAGTGACTTTAGTCGAGTCGAGATTGATGTTTGTGTTCATTGGGACAGTTTCAGATGATGGTCACATAGAACGCGCTCTGGCATTCGAATGTGCTATCTATCATTGCTTTAATTTGACACTTCACTCCGATGTCTCTACAAAGAGAAATTCCATGTTGCTCCGAACAGTGGTTTTGTTACCATAAATCATATGATATTAAGTAAAATTTGATACATGTTTCCATTATGCAGCGGTGCTCATTTGTCAACTGAACGAGTTATCTACATAGAGTTTCGGATTCATGGTGCTCTGGACATCGAACACACGCTGCATAGATTAAATTACATATCATTTCTCCCTTTTTAATGTATAAGATCTGATCGGTCAATACACGTCGATATCCATTGGTTCTTATACATTGGTCAAACAGGGCTTTACTTCAGCATGGGGATCAAAATTAAATTTTACCTAACCTTGTTCATGTATGAAGTTTTCAATAGTTATGGATTGCATACGCGCTTTGTAACGACCCATAATTTCGAACACTTCGTATTTAAACATCTGAAATATTTAAATATTTGAAACTTGGATTAAATGTTATTAAAATGATTTAATAAGCTTATTAACCCCTTTTAAATCATAACTAAAGATGGTAAACTTGTTTTGAAAAAATGTTTATAAAAATATATTCTTCGAAGAGAAATTGATAATGTGACCAAAAATCGATTTATCTGTAAACGCTTTTCGATCGATATAAGTTGTTCAAATTCTTATGCACTTGACTAATGATCAAATGAACAAACTAGAAACTAATTAACACACATGCCTCTTCATTGAGCTTGGAAGGTTCTGGAAACTTCCTTTAGGATAAGAGATATTATCATGGTGAGAGTATAAAGGCAATTATCCTAAAGGAGAAGTAACATAAAGAAGAAGTGATGAGAGGTGAAGCATCCATGGCATGGTTGGGGGGGTGAGTGCATTCTTAGGAAACATCATTCATTGCCTATGTAAGGAGATGCTTACCTTCGAGTATAATCACAAAATCACAAATGAAAACCAAGCTCCTTTAATGGCTTCTTCATCTCCTTCTACACTAAATTTTCTAAATGAAATAGTTGTAAATCAACTTCAAATCACTTCAAACTTTGCCACAAGGCTTAGTATAATATTAGAATATCTTCCACCAAGTCAAAAGTTAAAGAAGCAAAGCCATTCTCCCCCTATTATGATAGTTATGTGGGTAGTGGAGACTAAAAACAAGTGCAAAGAGGAGGAAGGAGGAAGAGAAGGTGGTTGCAAGCTTAGAGTTAGGCTTTGGTTCTTGGACCTTGGTTTTTTGTGGTTAAAGGTGAGTTACCACCTCACTTTGAATGAAAATATAACACATATGTGTTTATGTTTGATTGTGTTTATGTTGTTTGAATTGTTGTTGGCATATGTTGTAACATTGGTTTGAATTCTTGCTTTGAAAGTAAGTGACATACGTGATCCATGTATATGGACTTGAACGAACTTTGAGTGGACTTAAATGGACTTGTATGACATATGACTAGACCTTGACACATAGGTTATAAATGGACTTTGGTTTAGATCAAACTCGGATTTGAAACTGCACTTATAGCGATAGTCGCTATAGATGCAATTCGGAATTGCCTTGTTTTTGGGAAAGCTTATGGAACTTTGTAGAGAGATCCTTAGGGGGTTTCTCGGCATATTTATAATGCTTTATATGTATGTTTGTTGCTATTTAAATCTTGGATAGTAAAAAGTTAAGTGAAATCTCGAAAAGATGTCAAAACTTCACTTGTGCAAATCTGCTCTGTTTAGCCTTGATTTTAGACTTTAAAAGGTTTGAAAAGATATTTAAACTAAAGTATTTTGTTTCATTCTTTTTACAAGTGTTTAGTAACTCATATTAAAGTATTTCAAACGTAGTTTGTGATACTTATGAATTTTTAAGAATTAGTTGTGTTTTTAAAGAAGCGATATTTTGTTAAAAACATGTCGTTTTCAAGTTTTAAGGAAAATTATGAAGTTGTTATTTTCAAGTAATCTTTTGGATAAATGTTTCAAAACATATTATAAGTATTTCCATGTATATTAAAAGTATATATAAATGTTTTCGAAAAGGGATTAAGAATTTCTTAGTGGCCAAAATTGCTTATAGTTGCTTATAATTTTGAAAACAATTTATATTTAAATATATAATATTATTACTATTATTTTCCAATCGAAAATTTAAATTAAATAAATTTAAAAAAGAAAAAAAATTAATTTTTCCATGAACATTATTAGGTAATTATGTGTGTATGTGTATATTTCTATTTTATATATATTTCATTTATATATATTATAATATTTATAAGAATATAAATATACATATATTTTATACGTAAATTTTTTTAATTTTTTTTCGATTTTACAACAAAATAAATATCTAATATTTTGTAATATATTTTAAATGTTTTTCATATACATAATTATATATACATATATATACTGTATTATAAATTCAATGTGTATATATAATTATTCAAAATAATATATATATTATATATGTTTGCAATATTTTGTATACATAAATTAAAGCATATAAGCATACATTTAGATGATATATATTTGTATACTAGATGAGCTAACATGTCTGTTGTGGTGTGAATCCCAACACTTATACGCGGACGTGTTAAACCTTGCACAAATTGCTATATGACCACATGCACACACACACACACGGATATATACATACATACATATATATATATATATATTATATGATACATGTGTATATATATTATAATATTAATTACATAATATAAAACTATATTATAAATATAAATAAAATAATGATTTTATTTAAAAGAAATTTTGAAATGTACTAAATAAAATAGACTTCATAAGCCCAATAAAGATCCAAAATAGTAAAAAAAAATTGAAATTCATCAAGCATTTCAACTGAAGGCTGACCCAGTTCCAACAATAAATGGCCTTCCACTAGCCTTTATAACGGCCATTCCAAGCATAGAAAGTGGGTCGCTTTTCTATAGAAATCTACCATGGTTTGTGGCGGTTTCATCTTCAGCCACTTACCGAAATCCATTTCTGAGTGAATTCCTTTGATAAATGCCATCAATACAATGTCATTTTTGGTATTTCTCAGCTCAGTCACAGTCGTATTAAATCTACTTAGGAAATTTTTCAGAGATTCTCCAATAATCTGAAAAATGTTGGATAGAGACATCACATCTTTAGGACGAACGACATGTAACCTGAACTGCTCCACAAACCTTTTGGTTAACTAGCCAAGCGAGGATATGGATATAAGCGAAAGCTGAGTGAACTACATCATAGCTATGCCTTCTAGGTATATCGATAAACATTTACATTGCATGACGTCTATTGCTTAGCACTATCTATGTGTCATTCGTACATTAAAAGATGCTATCTTGGACTAGTCATTCTATTGTAAGATATCATCATGGGCATGGAGAATCTCCTAGGATACCCCTATCATAAAATCTCATAGTTAAATGGGTTCTTGCTAAAAGAAGAACCCTAACCATCATTATTTCTATATTGGTTTTCATTCACTAGTTTCCTCACCATATCAGTAAAAACTCTGGTTCTATAGAATTTGATTGGACGACGATCATCATGGCCTGACCCGAATTATAATCCATAAACGGTCTCAGTCAGTACGGTGATATCTGCGTTCTCCTATCTTTGGAAGAATCGTTCGTCTAGTTGATCGGTTCCTATGTTTTCTGCATGACGAGTCAAAGCAGCCGTCTAAACTCCACCACTCTACCACCAACTACAAGGCCATCATCAACAACGACATCATCTTGTAAGTCAACATAAGCATCGTCATCCATAACTCAAGTATCAGGGTCGGTACCGACTTGTAAACCCAGATTGGTGCCAAGTTGTCCCCTAGCGAACCAGAGTTTTTCCAACTCCAAAATTCAATTCCCAGCTTCCTTCCTTTTCATTTTCTACTTTCCATCTCTATGATTTTTGTCTGATAAGGTGGAACTATCTTCATCTGAATCGGGAGGCGACAAGTCCTTTCTGTTCCTCTTACGGCTCTGGATACCTAGGTTAGCAAGTCTATATTCTATTCCATTTGCGTCATCATAGCATTCTGGCTCTCTATTAGTTTCCCTTTCATTTCCCTTATCATCCTATCCAAATCAAATTCGGTGACCATTTCTCATGCACTCTGAAATTTTGCACTATTACGTTGATGATTTCCTCTCCATGTTGAGAGCCATCATTCTCTGCATCATTAGTGGGTTTAGAAGTAATAGACTTTTCCTAAGCGTTTCTAGATGCCATAGTTTTGCGGATCCTATGATAGATTTTAGGGAAATCTAAGTAATCATGGACCTTTAAACAAGAGCTTTTAGATCTACTTCATGAATTATAGCAAGCCATAGGTTAAAGATAGATCCAAACAGTGAGAAATTCGAATTTTCTCAATAAAAGCACAAATGTTTGTGCCAAAAATTGGACATACACCCAATAAGATTTAAATAGAGCGTAATGAAGAAGTTGAATGGAAAACAAAGATAATAACATAAAAATTCATAGTGATTTGGCAAAGATCTGGCCTACATGTACTCAAACTTTGTTAATGATTTTCAAATATTTTACAAATTGTGTTCTTAAAACTTGGTGCTCACAACTCGGTGAGAATCCAGCAAAATGACAACATAAAATCAAAAAGTTCAGAAAGAAAAAGAAAGATCTCGATTTTGTGCCCGTCCTCCTATTTATAGACGTAGATCAACGAAATAGACTTCGATATTTGCTACCCATGTTCTTCATGTTCAGGAGGAGATTCAGGAAGAAGATCGTGGCTACGTTCTTATGTTGATAGTCAACTTGGTACCGAGTTGTGCTTCACAACTCGATGCTGAGCTATGTATTGCTTTACTTTTCTGAGTACTTGACTTTGCTTCCTTGTTCTCTTGAGTGGAAGCTTTTGGGAGATCTCTTATAGTTCCGTGAAGTGTGTTGTTCATAGTTTGTTCTTGAAATTCCTTTAAGTGGCTTTGTTAGTATGCATTCATGGATCGGTACTGAGTTGAGTGGCCCAAATTGGTGCCGAGTTGACACTTCGTCTATTTTTGTTTGCTTTTCTCTAGTTCACTTGGTTCTTCTAGAAAATGGTTAGCTTTCTTCGTGTTGGAAGCAAGACACTATGTCAGTCTTTGAGCTTTTGTTGAATTCCGACTTTCCGAGTTATAGTTCTGAATTTCTAATTTACTATCTGACTATTTGATGGTTTTGACTTGTCTAGACATGGCTTGGTTCAGAAGGAGGATAACACAAACAAAAAGACAATCATCATAGTCAAATTTTTACTATAGTTACATAGTATCACTATTAGTTGCAGAAGTACCAAAAAGATGTCGGCTACTTTAAGCTATAGTATCCAAAAGTTAATTTTAGTATTAAGGTTCAGGATGTTAATTTAAAATTTTGCAATCGTGTGTAAGTTAACAAGAAACTCGGACTTAATCGAGGACTTGGTAATACCTTGAAGTAAACTTTCAAGAAAATCAGACTTTATCCTAGATTCCTAAATAGAAAAATTAAGCTACAAATTTGCAAATAACAAAACAAGAATATACACTATTTTCAGTATAAGTATTTATATAGCTACAAACCTAACATTTTCCATGCATAGGATCTACATTATTTTCTCTTTACAGTATTTTTGATTTCAAAAAAGAAAATTTTTGGATCTTGTAATTTTAAATTTTATTGTTAGCAGTCAGAAGAAATGTTTTCAATTTTTTATACATATACATCACATATTTTATTACTTTTCAAATTTCAGGTTATACTTTATTCCTATTCAAATTTCAGGTTAAACTTTATTCCTGTTGCAGGTAATGAAGATGGAATTGGATATCAAACTTTCCTAACTAATGTAATATTTTTATGATATTAGAATAATCTAAGAGAATAAAACAATAACTAAAAATGATTTAGAATTGACTGGTTTTGTTTACATATAATCTTGATTTTTCGTTACTTTAAAATGCTTCTTGTTTTATTAATCTTTGTATAGTTTTTCTACGACTGAAGTTATATGGAAATATATCAAGAGTTGCTTACTAGATGACACGGTAAAAAGTTAGTTTGGTCTTGGCATAAAATGAAAGAGTGAAATGAATAAGTAAAGCTTTTGTAGTGGATTACTCTATTTACCTAATAATGTTCCATACTCGTGACCTCGGCTGTAGCTCAAGGTACCACAAGAATAGAAGTTATGTGAATGTAAAAAATGAATATGAAACCTTAAACAAATCATTCTTATGTTACAAGCAGAAGGAGAACACATGATATATTATACTTTTTTTTATTACTTAAATCGGTCATTAAAAGTCATCTAGCAACTTCAGGAAAGGTAATACTTGGATCGATATGATCTGTGAGACTTCAGAGAAAGTCGAGTTGATATGGAAGATGATGAAGACATCTCTCAAGACCGGCAAAAGTTTTATGCCGATAAAAGACGTACTGATATTGAATTTAAAGTTGGTGTTTGTTAAACATCACCGTTGAAGACAGTTATTACATTTGGCAATTTGGAGAAGCTTTAACCTAGGCTCGTTTGACCATTTCGTATTGTGCAACAAATCAAAAAACTTGCATATACAGTTGATCCCGACGAAAAGACGTTTGGAGTGCGCAATGTGTTCCATGTTTCACACTTATGCAACTGTGTGTATATAAGTCAAGTGTAGTGGTTAAGACAAGTAAATTAGAAGAATAGGATGTTAGACCGAAGGTTTCTATGCTCTAAGCATCTCCAACGGATTTAGGGCATAATATTCAGGCCTTGAATATTACGTCCTGAATGTTAAAGGCAGAGCCTAACAATAGGGCACTGATTAAATCAGCATCCACAAATATACATTAATTAGTACGTATTTTGGCTTAATAGTTATCAAAAGTAGCAGACACATTTAGTTATCAAAGTAACAGACATAAATCATCAATTGAATTAGTAGTTCATTAGCTTCTCTGAGAATTATCGTTACTCTAAAACATATGCTAAAATAATTGCCTTGCTTGGTTCATGAAATACTAAAATAATTGCGTGCTGATTTAATCAGCGCCCAGCTCTGGACGCTGATCAAATCAGCGCCCGTGGCCAGTTCAGAATCTTGAATTGGTCACCGAATATTCAGCTGAATATTAAGCTGAATTACAATCGTTGGAGTGAGATAAAATGGATTGGTTGAATATAAAGGCTGAATTTAGAACCGTTAGAGATGCTCTTAGAGAACCTATTCGAATTGTGAAGAGTAGTGTCAAGAGGCTTCAAAACAAGGTTGTTAAGCTTGTTCGGTCCAATAAGGCAAGAATTTAGGAAATAACGCTTGATAGTTGGAAAAGAAGATGCATGCTTTCAATTGAAAACTTTTTATCGATATGATTTCATATACTCCAGTAAATTTTATTTCCATACCATTGATTAGGATTGCCTGCTAGTATAGAAATTGTTGTGTATTGCTATGATTGGTTTGCTACTTTTCATATTATGATTCTTACTGTTAGTGATGTTATGTACGTTGGGGTAGATGCGATGCATTGTTCCACTCTTGATGATTTTGGATTGAAATCCTTTTAAGAGGGTATAATGTAACAGCCAATTTTTTACATTTGCAATTAACAAAATAAATCGTTAAAATTAAATTAAACAGGCGAATGATTTAAAAAATGGATTTTTAACAATGAATGAATTAGGACTTTGAGATCTATTTCATTGCCTTCATAATGTTGTTTATATATGAAAAACATATATAGTTTGTTAAAATCGATGAGATTGATAAAATGAGAAGAAAAGGGACTCTATGGACAAAATGGGTATTTGGCAAAACTTGTCTTATATTTTTGAAATGAAGTTCTTCATTCATTTCATTCCACTTATTCTTTCTTCTCACTTCTGTGAAAAGAAAATAAGGGTTTTCAACTTCAAATTAACATCAACTCTTTCGTTTCTTCACTATTATTTTGAAATAATGATTTAAATACAAGTTAAGGGATTCTCCGTACATTTATCACTACAATATTATATTTTGAAGAAATTTGGAGCCATATTTCAAAAATCAAGAGCTTCATAGCGAGTTCCATTAAAGATTGGATTTCTTAGTATTGATGAGCGAGATTTATATTCTATGATATATGATCATTAAATAAGTTAGAAATCATGTTAAATATCTTATGGTTGGGGTTTGGTTAATAAACTTAAACTGAAGTTTTAAAATATGAGAATCTTTTTTAATGAATGTTTTAAATAATTTGATTATAAAATGAATGTGTTAAAAACTTTTTTGATAAAAAGGGTGATACTTTACTAAAGCGGCGCACTCATTATGATATCTAAGAGGCTCGAACGCGTGACCTCTATAACATTTATCTAAAGCGTCATACCTCTAATTACTTGAGCTGAGGTCCTTGATAATGTGTTAAATAACTTGATATGAAATGTTGTGTTTGGTTTGGATTATGGAATTGTTGGCTTGGAGTTATAGAATATTAAGGAGATGTTTCATGACATTGGAAATTGGCATCTGCTGAATGAATGTAGAGTTGGGATGATAATCAAACTCAAGTGATGGTAGATACGACTCAAAGTCATTTGTCGAATGCGAAGTTGTACTCGTTTGAATAATGAACAGCTTATAAAAAGAACAGGAAGCCGTGTTGAATGATGTTAGTGCGAAGTGTCTCAGTGACATGGAGCCATACTTCGAAGAAATTCCGGTAAGGGAAATCCTCCCATCAAGTCCAGGTACGACCAAAACAGGCATTCAAATATCTGAACTATGAATTCAAACGTTTTTAGAGATTTCATGACTTGATATTTCAGTGTATTTTTTAAATTTAAACATTGAATTAAGAAATCGGACGTTTGAAATAAGGGTCAGACGCATGATTCCCAAAATTAGACGTATAAAGTGCTGTTACTTATGCGATTGAGTTTTGGTTTTTGAAATTTGATATGTCGGGAGTTTGGGTTCATTGCAGAGACCTACATGATGCTCGTAATGTTCGGAGTCACTATTGAGCAAGATAATGAGTTCAAGGATGGTCAGCCTTGTCTTAGGATTTGGTGGTTTTGAAATGTGATGACTAGGATATTGGCAAACAAATCCATATGATATTGCATATACGAAGTAAGTTTGTATCCCTTAATTATGGCTTTAAGATTCGATATTTATAGACCATTTGTTGAACAAATCATGTTTGTCTCAGTTATGTATATTAGGCGACACGGTTTGGAGATATAAGACGTTCTATCTCGATAGCAAAGGAATAGACATCGAGATACGTTATAGAAAATGTGACTAGCCTCGAGTTATTTGTCCTAAGTCCTCTGGTCAAGCAAAAGATAATGGTTAGACATGTGTACATCGATCAAGTTCGATGCGATTGTAGGGGGTGGACGAGACGATATAGCATCGTAGTATTAGTCTTACGCAAAGGATAATCCAGAGTTGATATGTTAACAAAGTCAATTCTAAAGAACAAGTTTGAGCATTACTCAAACTTGATTAGTGTGGTACGAGCTACCTAGTGTCATGGGGCACTGACCCAATAAACATTTTTGTTGATTGATGGATATATTTAAATCGAGGTGGAGTGTTAAATTTGGACGATTAAATCTATTCTAAATATTAAAAGAAAAGAAGATATTATTTGATTACTGCAATCAATCAAATATGAAAAACAAATAGAAAAAATAGTCACTTAATTTAAGAAGATATGTCAATTGATTTGAGAAATCAATCAAATAACGATATACGTGGAAACAAATACCAATATGCTAAGTTTGTGCTAAAATCAAATCAAGTAAATCCGAAATCTCCAAGGCACTCTCTATCCTCGCATCTATATATAATTATATATGAAAACATTTGTTCATCTTTTTAACGCAAAACGACTAAAGAGTTCCCCAACAAAATATCTTCAATAAAATCTTTATTTCTGTATCTATTTTAGGATGCATTTATTGAGTTATTTGTACTATTCTCATAGTGTGCTCCTTTTTTGAAGTGAAGAAATAATAAAGGTAGTTGAATCCGATGACGTAGCCATAACTGTACCTTGTTATATCGGTGTGTTCTTTTCTTTCTGTCTTTTATCTATATTTTGTGCTCTTTGATTTTCTTTTTATTCTCTTCGTTGGATGTCAAGATTGTTCAAACTGATTATTGAATGTTCTGCTTGCACTGTCCAAAACTCTGATTTTTCAATACAAAATCTACTTAGAAAAATTTGCATCCATTGCAAAATTTAGTTGGAAGTTCATTTTTAAAGGTGGAAACAAGAAGTAGAAGAGAGATCTAAATAGGTATAAGAACGTTGGTTGGGGAACAACCATTGACATATAATGTGTTAGACGCTAACGGAACAAATTCCCCCCGTGGCTCAAAAGCTGCATTTGAAAGTGACACGTTGAACAGGGTAACGGCCACATTATGTTTGTAAATGCACCCTACGTTTTCAGTAATAAACGGTATTATACAAGAACATCCGATTGGTTAAGAAACAGATCACACTAAAAAGTCTTAATTTACGTGAAGCTCATCAAGTTTGAAACAAACAACAGAGTTAGTCACTCACTTGCATCCATCATACTCTGCTTAGACTGCTTTATAAGAGAGCAAAGTAGCCCTTCATAAACCAACTAACCTTTCTGATATATACTTCCTATTTTGATTCACTGTACTAGATTGCAGAAACAAACAAATAAAGACTTAGAATTTCAATTCATGAAACAAAACTAATGCAGATACCGTTGAACCAAAACTCATAATTTCACAAGGTCGATCCTTAAATAAATCATCACTGTAAACCTGTTTTCAAGCATTGAACCAAAACTCATACTTTAACAAAGCCAATCCTTATATAAATCATCACAACAATCATGTTTTCAAATAATTGCAAATCCAGTCATGAATTCTTTATGCATTCTCATTGTCAAAAGAGAGTATTTTCAAGACTTGATGATTTTTAACTCAGTAGTGTTGAATATGTAATTGACAATCTATTGAATAATCAGGTACTTATTTGCTGTTCAAGTTCCCGGATTATGTGTGCCTGGAAAATTATGTCTGAGCATAGTTGGTGAAGCATCTGAGGGCAGAGTCGATGGAGGTCTGAAGCGGTAAAGTAGATGAGCCGGAGGACGTCAAGCAGGAGGCCCTACAACAGTAGGACATGCCTGTGTCATGTGCATTTGATGATGAAACTGTGGGGCAGGAGGTCCTAGAGCAGTAGGTGGTGCCTGTGTCATGTGCATTTGATGATGAAACTGTGGGGTAGGTCCTATAGCAGTGGGATTTGCCCATGTCATGTGCACTTGATGATGAAATTGTGGGGTAGGTCCTAGAGCAGTTGGACTTACCTGTGTCATCTGCACTTGATGATCATAAAACTGCAGGGTAGGCCCTACAGGCCGACCGCCTGAACTCTCCGGTCATTCCATACCCATAATCTGACATCTAAACAGCTCTGCTAATTTTTGATGCATGGCTAATTTGCTATACATCGTCTCAAGGTTCTTCCTATCTTTATCGAATCCACTTTCATCTTCCTCGAGAAGTGCATCGTATTTCTTCTGCACTTTTTCCAACTCTTGCTCGCATTCTAGTTTAATTTTCAACTGCTTCTCCTGATGTACCTTTGTTCTCGTCTCAATATTTTTCTGTATTCTCGTGAGTTCATTTTGAAGTGGGTCGGGATGAAGAGCTAGAGGATGAATTATCGAAGTTATCGGTAATATTTGAATACCAGGGGAACCACTACTGCTGCCTGTATTATTTTCTTCAGTTGGGCTTCTCTCAGGTAATAAAGTTGCAGATGACTGAAAATCTGAGACATAAGATTCAGTCAATACAGGTCTCTGTGAGTTTGATATGCTTGCAGTTTCCAGTGGAGGCGATGGATACAAAATAGACGGATGAGATGAGTCATTAGAATGACCTGGGTTCAAGTTTTCATTCACAATAACTGGCTGTTGAGTGTGCAGATTCCCACTGTGTAAGTTCGATGAACCGATGACCTCTTCTGATGATGATGGAGGTGAAGGCAAAGGAGACTGTCCGGCTAATTCTTCACAATTCTCAGCACTGGCATTCACCATGTTCGAAACTATAGTATTTTCAGTTTCATGGACTGATGCTATATTATTAGATAGAGCATTTCCACCTTCGTTTTCCACAGGACATGAACTTGCGCCAGCATGTACTTGTACCACATCAACAACTGATTCAGAAGCTATGATTTCATTCTCCTTACTGAAGGGTATTGATTCTGGTTCTAAATATTCAGTAGAACATCCATATGGCTCGATAGATTCTACTTTAGCCATGCCTATAGTTGCACTTTCTGCAACTGTTTCATTACAGTAGCAGGTAGTGCGACTGCTGGAGTTTCCATGTGTGTTTCAATTGATTCATTTGATACTACGATTTCTCCAGCTTCTACTAGTGATCTAATAGGGCTATCAAATGACAATATTCTAGTTCCATAATGTGTCATGTTCAGAGCTTCTTCTTCAACAATAGTAAGTGGTACTGGAAGCAATGATGATCCTCGTATTTCAGAACAATTTTTATTCAGTTCACCATGCTCCACTTCTGCAAAGATAAAATAGTCTTGAATTCAATATTGATCAAAGAATTTCATAACATGTCTTGTTTGGTACAAAAGGTGTCTCAATCACTGGTTTTCCCATCAATTATTTAGCTAGCTTGTTCGATTAAAAATCAAACAATTGTGGTTGTTTGATGATCTGGGCAAATTTAGTTTGATGATAGAGGCATCTCAAACCCGGACACAGATGGTTATGTATGTATACACAATATTCAACAGTTTTGAGACATTGCTTATAAATCTGATAATAATGAACTAGGAGTGATAAATAAATTCTTGATAGGAGCTATGGTATCATTTTCAGTTGCAGGTAGCACATTTGCTGGAGTTTCCACATTTGTTTAATTTGCTTCATTTGATACTATGATTTCTCGAGCTTCTATAAGTAATCTATTAGGACTATAAAATGACAATATACTTGTTCCATTTGACTCGCTGAGCTCCTTTTTAACCATAGATGATGGCGCAGAATCGGTTTTTAATCCCAGGTTTACAGTATATGCTATACTTGGATCGATATTTGAATATATTTCAGAAGTTTCTTCAGCAGGCATAGAAGATGGAACTGTAGTTGAACCACAAATATCACCACCATTTCTATTTGGTTCAGTAAATTCTTTTTCAATAACAGATAATGGTAAGTTGTCTAATATCAATCTTGAAACTTCATCAACAAGTTCTGTAGCTTCAGCTTCAATTTACGGTAATATATCAGATGCCAATCCCGAAATGGTGTCACGTGTTTCGTTTTGCTCATTAGGTTCCACTTCAATGGAAGCTACTATCAGACATGATGTTGTTTTTGGTACTTTGGAACATCTTTTGTTTAGTTCAGCAGTTTTAGATTCAAAAGAAGATGGTAAATGATCTGAAGTCATAACCTGAATTTCATCATGTATTGTATCTGATGAAGACCTCGTAATATCATCATGTATTCTGTCTGGTGGAGTAGCTTCTTCTCTAACAATAGTAAGTGGTACTGGCAGCAATGACGATCCTGGCATTTCAGAACAGTTTTTATTCTGCTCAGCAAGTTCCACTTCTGCAAAGGTAAAATAGTCTTTAATTCAACATCGATCAAAGAATATCATAACATGTCTAGAATGGTACAGCATGTATCTCAATCATTGGTTCTCCATTAATTACATGGTTACTTTGTTCAACGAAAACAGGTATTTCAATCATTGGTTCTCCATCAATTACTTAGTTAATTTGTTCAATGAAAAATTAAACGATTGAAATTTGATGATATAAGTACATTTAGTTTGATGATTGAGGCATCTCAAACTCATACACATAATATTAAAAAGTTTTGATACGTTGCAATTAAAACTGATAAGAATGAAATAGGAATTGTAAATAAGATAAATAGTAATTTCTCGATAGATCATAACAACTATTCAACCACTTTGTTCAAATGCATTCACACTTTTACAAGATAAATCTGAAACTTCTAAACGTAGTTACGAAGACTGAAAAAACATCAACAGCTTATAATAAACAAAAGCACATTGCATAACATTTATCAAACAGAAAGACAATCATCAGTCATTTTCTTACTGCAATCATGTAGTATCACAATTAGTTGTGCAATATAAAAAGATGTTAGTTACTTTCCACGTCAGTATCCAAAAGTTAATTTTAGTGTTTAGGTTCAAGATGTTAAATTATACTACTAGTATATAAGCTAACAAGAAACATAGAGTTAAGGACATGTAATTGCGAATCTATTGAATAATCAGGTACCTGTTTGCTGTTCAAGTCCCTGGATTAGACCTGGAAAATCATGTCTGAGCATAGTTGGTGAAGCATTCGAGGGAAGAGTCTATGGAGGTCTGAAGTGGTAAAGTAGACGAGGAGCCGGTGGACGTAGAGAAGGAGGCCCCAGATCAATGGGATGTGCCTGTGTCATGTGCATTTGATGATGAAACTGTGGGGTAGGAGGTCCTAGAGCAAGGACACGCCTGTGTCATATGCATTTGATGATAAAACTGTGGGGTAGCTGGTCCTGGAGCAGTGGGACTTGCTCATGTCATGTGCACTTGATGATGAAACTGTGGGTAGGTCCTAGAGCAGTGGGACTTGCCAGTGTCATCTGCACTTGACGATCATAAAACTGCAGGGTAGGCTCTACAGACCGGCCGCCTGAACTCCCCAGCCTTTCCCTACCCTAAAACCGACATCCAAGCTGCTCAGCTAATGATTGGTTCATGACTAATTTGCTATTTATCGTCTTGATGACCTTCCTATCTTTATCGAATCCACATTCATCTTCCTTGAGAAGTGCATCGTACTTCTTCCACACATTTTCCAACTCTTGCTCGCATTCTAATTTAATTTTCAACTTCTCCTCATGTATCTTCGTTCTCATCTCAATATGTTTATGTATTCTCGTGATTTCATTTTGAAGTGGGTCGGGATGAAGAGCTAGAGGATGATTATCGAAGTTATCAGTAATATTTGAAAAGCAGGGAAAGCACTACTGGTACCCATATTATTTTATTCAGTTTGGGTTCTCTCAGGTAATGAAGTTGCAGATAACTGAAAACCTCAGTCAATACCGGTCTCTGTAAGCTTGATATGCCTATTGTTTCAAGTGGAGGCGATGGATACAAAATAGACGGATGAGATGAATCGTTAGAATGACCTAGGTTCAAGTTTTCATTCACAGTAACTGACTATTGAGTGTGCAGATTCCCACTGTGTAAGTTCGATGAACCGATTACCTCTTCTGATGAAGATGGGAGTGAAGGCTAAGGAGACTGTCCGGCTAATTCTTCACAATTCTCAGCACTGGCATTCGCCATGTTCCAAAATATAGTATTTTCAGTTTCATGGACTGATGCTATATTATTAGGTAGAGCATTTTCACCTTCAGTTCCACAGGGCATGAACTTGGGCCAGCATGTTCTTGTACCACATCAACAAGTAATTTAGAAGTTATGCTTTCATTCTCCTTACTGAATGGTATTGATTCTGGTTCTAAATTTTCAGTAGAACATCCATGTGGTTCAATAGGTTCTACTACAGCCATGCTGATAGTTACACTTTCTGCAACTGTTTCATTTACAGTTGCAGGTAGCGAGACTGCTGGAGTTTCCACGTGTTTCATTTGCTTCATTTGATACTACGATTTTTCAAGCTTTTATGAGTGATCTAACAGGGTTATCAAATGACAATATACTAGTTCCATTTGTCATGCTCCTCTTCAACCATAGATGATGGTACTGAATCGGTTTTTAATCCCACATTTGCAGTACATGTTTTACTTGGATCCCTATTTGAATGTATTTCAGGAGTTCCTTCAGCAGAAATAGAAGATGGAGCTGTAGTTGTAGCCAGGGTATCAAACGCTAAAACTGACGTTGAATCACAAATATCACCACTTTTTCTCTTCGGTTCACAAGGTTCTTTTTCAGCAACAGATAGTAATATATCGACCATTTTACCAAGTCCTGATGCTTCATCTTCAATAGATGGTAATATATCGGATGTCAATCCTGAATTTGTGTTACATGTTTCGTTTTGCTCACTAGGTTACACTTCAATGGAAGCTATTATCAGATCTGATGTTGATTTTGGAACATCAGAACATCTTTTATTTAGTTCGGTAGTTTCAGATTCAACAGAAGGTGGTCAATGATCTGAAGTTGTACCCTGAATTTTGTCATGTATTGTATGTGATGAAAACCGCTTAATATCATCGTGTATCTTGTTTAGTGGAGTAGCTTCTTCTTCAACAATAGTAAGTGGTACTGGAAGCAACGATCCTCGTATTTCAGAACAATTTTTATTCAGTTCACCATGCTCCACTTCTGGAAAGGTAAAATAGTCTTGAATTCATTATTGATCAAAGAATTTCATAACATGTCTTGTTTGGTACAAAAGGTATCTCAGTCACTGGTTTTCCCATCAATTATTTAGTTAGCTTGTTCGATCAAAACAATTGTGGTTGTTTGATGATCTGGGCAATTTAAGTTTAATGATAGAGGGAGGCATCTCAAACCCGGACACAGATGGCCATGTAGTATTTGTATGTTAGCAGAATAACCCACAGAAGAAAACAATAGCAAAAAGGATTTATGCTTAAATTGAAACTATTAAAGCTTTATAATATCAAATTGTTCAGTAGGGAAAAAATGAATAGGAAACCTTAAGTAGATCAACAACAATCCTATGTTACAAGCAGATGGGGAACACATGACAGAAATGTTTGAATTGATTGGTTTTGTTTACTTGCATCATTCACAATCTTTATCTTATGTTACTTTAAAAATATCCTTTTTTTTCATTAATCTTTATATAGTGTTACCCCGCCTTTTGGCAAGGCCGTGACACCAAAAAGGTTGATTAGAAAACTAAAGACAGTTCGTCGTAAAAGTTCGTTATACACTGATTTACCGTGGATATCGATGAATTTTGTCCGAGTCCGGATCAGGCTACAATTGATAAGACATGACAAGAAAAGCCATGCAAACCAACGTTCCAAATTTCAAGTCAATCCGAGTTCGTATGCTCAAGATATAGTCGATACAAGATGAAGACACAACCTTGTATTCGAATCCGTAAAAGGGCCCTATGTTCGAATCGGTGGGGTAGGAATGCTGTTCGAATCCATCAAAGCAGAATCCATTCGAATCCATCAAGGTCGACTCCATCAGAGCAAGTTCCGTTCAAATCCAACGCGTCAAGCTCACGTGATCTACTTCGAATCGATGAGGTCTCAGTCGATTCGAGACCATCGGATTCCCCCAGCTTCGAATCCATCGAAACGGGCTACATTCGAGTGCAACGTTTCAGACCCTTCAGGCTTTCATCTGCTTCGAATCCATGCAATCAATGCACTTCGACTCCATCACATAAGTCACTTCGAAACTACACTCCGCATCCAACTTCGAATCGATCAACCGTGTTATACCTAGATCGATTCGAATGAATGCGCCTTCGAATCCACCGCCTCGAATCCAAACCATGGATTCGACCCAGTCAAACCAGAGTAAAACACGGATCGATGCGAGAAGCACGCGCCACGTCAATATGAGCATCGAGTCGACCCTATCGATTCGAAGTATCCATGATTCACCAGAAATGCAACGTTGAATCGATCATATCTCGAGTTCTACAAGTTCAAATGCCATGAAATTTTCACAGAAGCTTAAGCACATGATGAAGAATGTCCACACCAAATTTCAGCTCGATTGGATGATTTCTTGATCGATTCGAACCAAGGGTCGAATCGATCCCAAAGTGGGCCCGGATCTCCAGATTTCGGCCATGTGGGCCCCCTGACGTACCAGAACTGGTCTCCCCTCATTTTAGGCGAAATATCAGCCTCCTACACCTATAAATAGAGCCCCTGGTCATTCAGAAAAAGGGTCGGACAATTTTGAGAGCTAAAGAGCGCCCAAACTCTGCCAGATCTACTCAGAATCACCACTGCTTCCTTAGATTCAGATTGTAATCATATAATCAGTTGTACTACATCAGAATAAATTGTAATCATCGAGTGAACATCAATAAAATCATCAACTTCACAGTGGACGTAGGCAAGATCGCCGAACCACTATAAATCTCGTGTTTCTGTTCATTATTTCTGAATTGTGATACTCTGTTTGCTTAGATTTGAGATTTGTGTGTGAATATTGTTAATTTATATTCATATACTGGTGCTTTCACAACATTCGGGGTTTGTGACCAATTTTGGCGCAAACATATAGTTTTGCTATGTCTGAAGTTAGATACAAATATATCAAGAGTTGCTTACTAGATGACATAATATAATACTTAGTTCAGTCTTGAGAGAAATGAATAAAGCAAAGCTTTTGTAGTGGATCGCATCATTTACATAATAATGTTTCATAGTCGTGACCTGGGCTGTAGCCCAGGGTACCACAAGAGAAGAAACTATGTGAATAGAATAAATGAACAGGATTAAATAGATCAATATCAATCTTATGTAACAAGCAGAACACATGATAGAAATATTACAATTGTTTGGTTTTGTTTTACTTACATCATCCATAATATTTATTGTTCATCAGTTAAAAGTCTCCTTGCTTTTTTTCCATTAATCTTTATATTGTTTTGCTATAAATGAAGTTAGATAAAATCATACAAATATAACAAGAGCTGCTTACTAGATGCAATAATATAATAGTGAGTTCAATCTTGGCATAAGATGGAAGAGTAAAATGAATTAATAAAAGCCTTTGCAGTAGAATACAATTTTTATGAAGAATTATTTGCACGTGTGTAAAATTTATCATGAAAACTTAGACTACTGGCGAGGGAGAACCTATGAAACCTTAATAAGATACAATCACCATTTTATAGGTATATACAACGACAACATAAATTAAATGTACACAAATAAGATTGGCTGCCAAATAACAATAATTTCACAGGCTATATGAAGGAGAAGATATAACATTTTAATTTATGATTATAATTTATGCTACAAGGGAAAAATTATTTATCAATAAAATAATGTGGATGTTCATTTGTTAAAATCAGACTATGGCCCATAGATAACTTTTTTGCGTTTTATTCCATGCATTATTATGGATTCAGTACGTGAGCCACATCCCGTATAATTAATATTATAGAACTCGAACTTACTTGACAATTTTGTATCTCTGCAGAACTTGCTTCCACAACATTTATATGCTTTGATTGGGCGATCTATTCAATCCCACAATCCTGAAATTCAAAAATATTAATGCAAATAGAGCAAGCATCATATAATGTCTTTGGAAATGAACTATTTTTATGCAAACTATTATTGATATTCTTTGGTAAATGAAAAAGTGCATGGTTACACCTTTGACCTTTTACCACACAACTGCAAGTAGAATCACTGTACTGCACGAGTCCAAGCAATACATAGACACTAGAAGAGGGAAAATGTGTGTGTGTTTAGAATACTTTTAAGTTATGTTATGTTACTACTTGGTAAAAGCACGTTTATGAAACAATCAGAACTTCAACTTTATGCTTTCCCCATATTTTGAGTTATATATGTTGATCAACAGTGGAGCAACGTGCTTTTTTGCCAAGTATGGATTAAAGCAATGGTTTCTTGTTTGACTTCCTGTAATCAAGTTTATTACACATACTTACATGTGGCTCTCCAAATAGTACAACACCCCATTAGCCCTCTAATTTCCACCACAAGAAAGATGAAAATACGCATTATGTTGTGCCTGATCTATGAATAGTATTCTACAGCCATTATATGACCACGATGTCTTGTTATAATATTAACCAAAGCTATGAAGTAAGATGTTGTAGATATGTGACACTCCATTTTTTACTATCTGTTCGATTTATTTATTTTATGTGCAAAATGGAAGACCAAAGGAAACGTTGATAATAATGAATTTATAATATTTCATAGAGTTATACAGAAATTAGTTTTTTATTTATGAGCCATAAACCAAGCACTGTTTAAGAAACACAAAGGCGATTATCAAACACATTGAGCCACAGAACAAGCGTATGTTGTTTCTGATATTAAGCTATAAAACAAGCCTATGATATGTTAAATGAAAGTTGAGCAAAACCAAATGCGAATAAAGCACAGAAATTAGAGAAGAAATCTACAGTATCATAGATAATTTTTTGAAATATAAAGTTTAAATTAATAAAAGAAACAGCACACATCATAATCATATAATTTAACATAAATTGTTTTTAGGTGAGAAATAAACCACAGCCATTTTTTTTACCTACTTCCAAATGGTTTATATACTAGAGTACTGCAAAGTAAGAATGATTTCATTTTTTAGTCTGCTAGATCTAAGACTTAATTCACATCTTAAGCTCAAAATGTTGAAAACAAAGTGTTAGAAATTTGATTGTTGCGTGTTTTCAACAAAATAGCAACAAGCATTAAGTAAATATCAATCTAACGTACCGCAAAAAGGTTGGGTTGGGTGTTAATTGAGTTAAACGAATATGCTTCCATTACTTGCAGATTTGAAACTCGAGCACAGCCTCTTATGTAAGAATAGTTCTTCACAGTAAATACACTAGCATAGCGGGGAACATTGTGTATAAATTATCTACTTAACCTGCCGTGACTTAGGACTTAAATAACCAACAATGATGAATTGTGTCACTGTAAAGACAAGTCGAGCATGTCATTACATTTGCAAATTAAGTGCAGAAACAGAAACAATAACTAATGTCAGCATCCAAAGAGTATCTCGCCACATCAATCATGGAAGCAGATTAACACATGCAAATAACAAAATCATGCGTAAAATGCAGATTGGTAGCGAACAGTTACTTTAGTCAGTAAAACATATGGAAATAATCACTTAGTGCTGCTTACCCACGTTAGTTCTTCATATGGTCCTATATCTCTGGTAGTGAAGAAAGCAAGCTGCACGTAAGCATGGAGGGAATATACATAATATTGCATTAAATAATTATCATAGATACTGCATTGATTTTAAGGTGTAAAAATTTTACATGATAGTAGTGGCGATCTGGAGTCTCTATTTCTACTGGCACCCAACCATATTTGCATCAATGCATCTAAAAAGATATAACAAAATTAGAAGGACGAGTATGACAAATGGAGTGGTGGACAGCTTTCTTTAACACCCACAGTTCTCGCATAGCTTGGATAATATTTGACTCCTTTTGTCGGATAAGCTATCGGTTTGCATAATTGTCAAATAGGCATCATTGCAGAATTTTCTTTCATTGCTAGTTTGCATTTTATGGGGAAATTTTGCTCGTTTTCTTGTAAACAGCACAAACTCACGATCCCTTTACAAACACTCATGAAGTTTGAAATTACAATACAGATTTGATGTTTTTTTTCCGTTTCTTTTTTCTTTTTTTGGATCCTTGAAAAGTCCATTCATAGAGGCCCTGTGAAATATCAAAATAATACTAAGAACTCATAAAGTCAATCTAATGAGGTCATGCCGTCTGCCTTAAGAGTTATTAATTAATGAGGTCTGCCTGCCAACGGTATCAAGATTGTGAGTACTTTTATTTTGAATAAGTTTTATTTCTTGTTAGATTACGGATTTCAAATTAGCTTTAAGGGCCTAGGCATAGTATACTGTTTCTTATATAATTTGAAAGTAGAGCCTTTAGTTTAAAAACATATTCTTTTCAGAAACATTATTTAAGACATCCAAGAATAATACAGTAGGCACTTGAAAGTACGATGTAAAATAACATGCTTTATGCAAGTTATTACTTTCAGAAAATGGTGCCCTATATGATAATTATTCAAATTGACAACTAAAATAGGGGGGAAATGGGTTTGAACAAATATTGTTTATTTCACATCGACGATAATGAAGATGTCGATCACTGTAGTTTACATAACTTATTTGTTCTTCTCAATATTGATGCAAAACAATCGACAGCATAATGATCCTTCACGTTATTATTTCAGCTACTGAAGCTTTAAGAAATAAGATTGTTTTATAAAGAAGTGTGGAAATCCGTTGATCTAATTCGGCTCTCTTCACGGATGATTTGGTTTGAGACAAACAAATAATGTTGCTTACGGACAAAATATAGAATATCTACACAGTTATTTATAAGTACTTCGGCGTCTGATGCACATATGTAAGAAAATATCACTGAAAATTTTATTATGATGAACTTAACAGTCAAGTTTAAAATGTTCATATAGTTGTTAATAAAAAAATTATTGAAGCTAAATAAAAATATAAATTATAGAACCTGATGACAAAAGGTAAAGTAAATAGAGTACCAAATTTGGTGAAATGTAAAACATAAGAATGAACGGTTTTTAAAAAGCATGCATAGATATAAAGAATACTAAAGACTATTTTGTGGGCTGCGGATAAACAAAAATGTTGTGACAGTATACAATAATTGTTAAAGATAACTTATCAAACAAAAGCGCTGGCAAGCTACAGAAGCGCTGGTGCAAAATTTCAAACCAGATATCGTACATGAAGCACAAAGAAAATAAGCAAAGTTAAGTCCACAGCATAGGGATAGAAGGTTTGCACTTGTAATTTTTGTATTTGAATCAAGTAATCAATTAATTTTTAAGTTATATTTAAAGTTGTGCAACATATGGTTTAGATGCTTCTCGGTAAGTTCAGTTGAGGGGTGTGTCTGTGTGTGTGTGTGTCGGTGTGTGTATCTGTGTGTGTGGGTGTGGAAACCAAATATTCTGCATCCTGTAAAAATAGAATATACGTATCAACTAATTTTCAAGGAGAATGATCCAAACGTACGGTTGCAGGTTACTTTAATCTTAAGTTATAAGAAACTCACCTATGATTTACAAACCTAGCAACATTCCCATAAAATGTGGCATCCAGACATAAAGCTTCATCATCTTTTAACTGTCAGATCCTCAATCAGCATCCAGAAGCACCGGGTATGTGTGTTCAGCATCGACCATGCTTTGGATAGTATGACCATGTAGTCCCATGGTAGTCAAATTTTCTCCAACATATTCACACACAATGGCACCTCTAGGCAATTCTTCTAATGCTTGTAGATCCCACCCTTTTCTTTCAGGAGTAAAGAAAACCTAATATGAACAGAAAATGGTTAGAACATGATATATATTAATGTCTGTACCAACATCCAACTTTAATGGTATTTTACTCTCAGTACACTATAGCACAGTTTATAGTACATATTGCACACTTTCCCTATCTTCTTGCCCATATTTAGTCAAGTTTCAAACTCTCATATTCCACAATACATGAGAATTTGGATAACCCTGTAGAAAATTGATTTAAAGCAAATGCACTAACAACATCTTATACCAATATATTAATTAAGGTATACAAGTTAAATGACGTTGTAATTTGGGGATAGTCCTCCACTCAGAAGTCATTTAACATTATCTGACCTAGAGTCTTCGACTTATGTCATGCTGAATGAAACGTCCCATTATTTCTAATATTCAAAACTAGTGACAAACATTGTTCAAAGACACTTGCACACTAATCTCGGGTATTTGTTATATATAAGTAAAAATTTAAATATATGCATAAAACGGAAAATCTCACGGTGATATTTAAATAAAAGCAAACATATATCTCAACAATGAATACATATATCTCACTAAAGTAAAGCATACAAGGATCGATACAATAAATTGAACATTTTTATCCATTTATGCATCAATTACTATTTATAAAATAACACAACAGCAATACAAGGAAATAATTGAAGTAAACAACCTGTAAGCAAGGCATGCAACCAGACTCCTTTCTTTTCCTTTGCTATCACCTGTAAGCCTTAAAAGGAAAAATAACGTTCAACTATATTTGGACTGTGTCAGTTTCTATACAACCCAACCGAACCTAAGAGATCCAGTGACTATTGCATAGAAAAAGATTGCCTACGTACCCCTTCAGGATCAAGCCCACGTAGTTCTATATTCTACTCTTCTTCAACATCCAAATACTTATTAGCATTAAACAACTTTAACATTTATGCAACCAATACAAGCAGAAAACACTACTGCTACTAAATCATCAAAATCAATCATTATAAATATGAAACAACATCAATAATGACAACACTCAGCCAGTAAACTTCACACAAGTTTGACAACACTCAATGTCAATACAAACATCAAACAAACCAATATCAACAAATATACTCACATATACATCATCAATGTGAGTATAAATCAAACAATTGTGTACTAACCCCCTATGTTAGTAACACAACACCAAATCATCAAATGTGCACTAACCCATTATATTAGTAACACAAACATTAACCCATCAATTGTAACTCATCAATTGTGTACCAATCCACTATATTAGTAACACAAACATAACATAACAAAACCATAATTAACTACACACAACGTAGTAGTAATGACAAAATATCGCACACGCATCCAAATGCGATTTCATCATCATAAAACAACATGTGATAATCCAAATCAATAATTAATCACATACCACATTCATCCAAAACATTATATTTATAACAATTATTTTATCTTACATATAAAATCATTTCATTATTGTTTATTATAAAAACACATTTATTTATTACATCTCAAAACAATAACACTTTTTTTTCAAAACCGATGTTATACTCCAAAAATCCTTTTACTACACTTATTTTCTTCTCAAATATCTTAAAACATCGTATTTTAATCAAGATAGTAATTTACATTAAATTACTTTTCAAAACAATAATATTTCTTTACGTCAATAAAAATATATACTAAAACCACTTTAGTATTTTTCAAAACAAACTTATCCCAAAAATAAGAATATTCTATATTAAACGTCAAAACACATTTTATTGCTATTTGTCTCAAATAGTAAAATTTAACCCAAAATTCATTTGGAAACATATATTTACTAGGATTATTATTCCGAAAAATATCTTTTATATCATCCCCCCAAATAGTAATAATAATTTTTTTTTCTATAAACATCGTAAAACCAATTATATTGTCCTTTACTTAAAACGGTACAACTTTTACAAAAATCATAATATTATTTATGAAATCTTACCTTATTTTATAAATAGTGATAAACTTCCCAATTTAAATTAAAAATAGAATTTTCGTCATTATTTATGAATTTCCCCATAAATTCATAAATAATAATATTATTAAATTTCTCGCATTAATTTAAATAAAATTTGTCAAATTATTTACAAATATCCCTCAAAACTCATTTTCAACTAATCAATCGATTCCATTTTAAATCAACAATAAATTACAATTATGCACTCATCGCTCAAAAATACAATAATTAACAGCAAATAATCAAATCAAGACATAACATATCCTAATATTGCAACAACCAAACATTCATCAATAGAACTTAGCATATATCAACAAATATAAAATTTTCATTGATGAATATCTGTCTAATATTTTTAAATTTAAAATCAATGAAAACATCGTTCAATAATAAATTTCGTATATGTAATTACTAAAACGTTGTTCATATAAAAATCTCTTGTTTAAGGCATAAAAGCTTAAACTCCACCCAAAAACAATAATGTAAATTCAACAATAATCTCAATTGAACTACATAGATCTCATGTCAAACAAAATCAAATAACAAATTTCATCTATTTTCATATTTTAAAACATCGTTCATATTTAAAAAATCTTCGTTTAAAACAATAAATCACGTTTATATTAATATATATCAAAGTATCTAATAAATGATACATAAGCACTCACATTAAATGAAGATTAACACATATTTGTTTCTAATCAATGAAGAATATCGTTTTCTCTTTATAACCCAAATCGCTTTCAAAATCCTAGTGTACACATTATTAAATGAGTCTCTAGCCCCCCCCCCCTCTTTTGATTCAATTATTGTTCTTATTTGAAATAGATGTTATACTTTTGAATTAAGGATGGAATGAAGATTTTAGAAAAACTCTTAATGGTTTCTTCCCAAAAGTTAAGTCTCTCTTCTCAACCTTCTTTATTTATAAGGTGGGATGATGGATAGAGAAAAATTAAACGTATCATGTAAAAAGGGTAATTATGAATATTTATTAAAATAATTCATTTTTAACATAGAAAATTGATTCCAAATCTACAGGGAATCAATCTCCAGAAATAAAAAGATTGATTGACATTCGATGCACAATTATTTATTAATCTACGCAATTAATTTCGCACAATATAGAATACTACTATACAACCAATTACATACATAGATACATATATTCAACCATTAGGATACAAAGAATAAATTCGTCACACTGAATATATGTATATTTATGGACATAAACAAATTTTACTTAACCATGATTCATACAATTTAAATTTCGCAGTCATCAAATTTATATTTTCTTATATTTTCTTAAATATATATATATATATTCTTATATAAATTTATGTACATATATACATGTATATTCATTTTACCCTTTCTCCATATTCCTCTCTTGTATTCTTTTTGTTAGTTTTCTATATAAAAAAGGTGTTTATTAACACCCTTGTACTTGATTTTTACTCATTCATAATATTAAAATTTTAATTCCATTTTTACCCCCCAGTAAATAATTAGATATTTGTTTCACCTAACATCTTTTACTGGTTGAAACTTTGAAAGAGATTGAAATTTTCATGGAGGAGTTAAGTGGTTATTCAACAATAAACTCTCTGCAGACTTTGTTCAACGCCGCCTCTTCCTTTTCACTTTTACTCGACTATTTAGGATTTTGATCGAACAACTTACAAAATAAAAATCAAAACTTAATCACTAATTAAGGAAGAGACTAGAGATTTACTGTGTTGCTGCTTGGATCTCCTATCCCCTTGTTTGCCTCTCTCCATTGCTAGGGTTTTGTAAAGCTTTTTTTTAAGAAAAGAAGCAGTAAAAAAGGAAATAGAAAGAAGAAAGTAAAGTATACAAGGAAGAGAGGTAATTTTGGAATAAATGTGGTGGTTTAAAAAATTTATGTAAAACTTTTTTGTTCAAAGTAATGGGATGGGAAAAGCAAACATTAATCTCTCCAAATAAATTTAACTCTTTTCACCAATTGCACTAACTAAAATTTTATTTTAAAACTAGAACATTGAAAATCATTCGTAAATGGAGCAATGCTTATAGACTTATAAAATCAATATCTTCTAAACAATGACTCCTAATGTAGCAAATTCATTGTTCACATTGATTAGCTCAAAAACATCCACGCAACGGCTGTGAATACAACACACAAATCATCATTCTATTAAAAATTCATTTTTAATCAATTTAATATTAACAGCATCAAATTTACAACTTGATTTGTACATTGTTTGCTGCAACCACACTTGATCTGTAGCAACCTTGAAATTCGAACGCTTCGTTTTCGAATATCAAAAACATTTTGAAATATAGTTAAATGTTATAAATGTGATTTTATAATTTCATTAAACATCATTTAATTGATAAATAATGATAAGAAACTTGTATTTGAAATTTGTTTACAAAAATATATTCTTTAAAGAAAAATCGATAACGTGACCGGAAATCGGTTTATCGATAATCAGCTTTTCGATTAATATAAGTTGTTCGAACTCTTATGCGCTTTTCTAATGATTAAATGAACACATTAGCAACTAATTAACACTTCTCTTCATAAATTAAATAGAACATTTTAGAAGCTTCCAAGTGGATAAGGAATATCTTTAATGTTAAGGATATAGAAGTATTTTGCTAAAGGAAGTGATGTAAAGGAGAAGCGATGGAGCAGGTAGAGAGGTGAGTCTTCCATGACATGGAAGGAGGGTGAGAATATGACTAAAAAGCATCATTTGAAGCCTATATAAGGAGAGACGTACTCTTATACTAAGTCACAAAGCAAAAAAACAAGCTTTCTTGCATGTCTTCTCAAAATTTCTAAAAGAAATAATTGCAAAACTCACCAAAAATCAACTTAAATTTAAAGTGGAGCCTTGAGACAGCATTACAACAACTACTAGCTAATTAGATCTTGAAGAAGTGGAGCCATTCTCCCCCTATCCAAGAAGACCGTGAGCAATTTATAGGAGGTGGAGGCAAAAGGTAAGTGCAAAGTGAAAGGAAGGAAAGGTGGTTGCTAGGTTGAGGTTGGACTTGGTTGGCTTGGGCTTACTTGTTTGTTTGGTTAAAGGTGGGCTACCTCACCACTTTGAATGAAAATATAACTCATGTATGTTTGTGTTTGATTGTGTTTAAATTGTTGAATTGATATTGACATAAGTTGAAATATTGGTTTCGATTCTTGCTTTGAAAGCAAATGACAAATGTAATCCATATGAGCGGTCTTGAATAGACTTGTATAAACTATAGCGATGCCTTGAAACATAGAAAATAGATTGTAGTTGAATTTTGGTTTAGATTGAACTTGGATTTGAAAGTGCAGTTATAACGATAGTTGTTGTGGATGTACTTTGGAATTGCCTTGTTTTTTGCGATTTCTATAGAACTTTATAGGGAGATTCTAAGGTGTTTCTCGCCTTATTTATTATGTTTTATATGTATGCTTACTTCCATAAAAAATTTGGACAGTAAAAAGTTGTTAACATTTCGAAAAGTGGTCAAAACTTCATTTGTGCAAAAGTGTCCCTTTAGCCTTAATTTTGGAACTTTCGAATGTTTGAAAACATATTTAAATTTAAGTATTTTGTTTCATTCTTTTTACAAATGTTTATTAACTCGTATTGGAGTATTTTAAAAGTGATTTGAGATTCTCATGAATTTTTAAGAATTGGTTGTGAATTTTTAAAGAAGAGATTTTACTTTAAAATATAAGGAAAACATGTTTTTTCAAGTTTTAAAAGATTTTGTAAACTTGTTATTTTCAAGTAATATTTTGAGCAAGTATACCTATTATAAGTTTTTTTTAAGTATTTTAAAAGCACTTTTAAGTATATATAGTTTTTAGAACATTATTTTATTAAAGTATAAAAAATTTATGTAATGTTATCTTTTAAAGTGTTTTATTAAATATCTAGTTGTATAAATAAAATTACTATACATATGTATATCATCTCTAAAGGGTTTTAAAAGTAAAACCAAAGGTTCAAAAAGAGATTAAGAATTGCTTAATGGTTAAATGATTAATTGTTTAAATTACTTGTTTGAAAAGTAAATAACTATATTTAACACTAAAAGATGGAGTGGATTTACCTATTTGTGAGAGTTAAGATTGATGTTCGAGTAAGGATATGAGCAAAGAGCTCTAACCTACCGATGTACCTCTTGACCGAAGAATGATTAAGTCGGAAATGTCGGAAACGTATTAATCGTGTTAACTTCTTTATGGAAATCATTGATATTATACTTAATACTAAAAGCCGACAGGGTAGACTTATCTATTTATGTGATTCAAGAATGAAGTGTCTAAGTAAAGCTTTGATATGCAACCAATACTCTAACTTACCTGACTTCACTCTTGGACGAAGAATAGTTAAGTTGGAATGTCGAAAACAAGTTAAGTATACAAATATTGATTTATATAAGCAATTGTTTTGACTAGATAGCCGATTAGTCGACCATCGAACTTGATCAAATATGACTTAAGAAATATTAAAAGGCTTCGCGATTTCATAGAACCCTCAGGGGTGAGCATTGGTACGAAACGTCTCTAGTTTTCGCAAACTTCTAAAAGAATCGGAATTGAGTTTACCGTAAATTCATCGAATCGGTTTTGAAGAGATCGGGATCGGCAAGTGTTTTACTTAACAAATACCACTTCGAAACTAGTATATGAGTTTTATGTTTTGGAAGCGGTCGAGAAATGGAATGTATAGAGTTGAACTGTCTGTCCTAAGGTTAAATCTAAGGGAGATGTCAGCATTAACATTTCAAATGATGCTATCATGTAAGACTGTCTATTTTGAGGAGTATTCGAAGAGAGAGAATGGCATTAGCATTCGTCGAAGGACTTCTGTATGAATATATGTGGAGATTCGAGATCTGTTCAAGATGCTCGAATCTATGTAGTGATTCAGGATCTGTTCGAGATGATAAAATTCATTTGAGGATTCGTGTGCTGCTTGAGTGATGAAGACTCGTGTGAAAGATGCCGAATGTAGCCTCGGCATCGAAAATGACTAAAAATAGAGTATGATGCACAATCTCGGGTTTAGCTTACCCATGAAGGTATATCAACTCCAGATCTAGAGTATGCTTATTGATATATTACGCGCGGGAGTTGTTGATGCTCGGTGACACGCGGTTCATCGTTGGATCAGTTGTGTTTACCTTATAATGTATTCTATCTAGAGATATACGATGCTCGAAAGGAAGTTTCTGATCTTTGTCATGGAGTTCGAATTCGACTAGACCGAAGAGATATTCATGGAAAAATCCATACACGAACGCGCATCAGCGATATTGATTGTATACATATTATTGTTGTGTCGTACGCACAACAGCTATTTTCTTATCTATGTTCTACTCCCTAGACATTATCTAATATATTGAGATATGCACTTAATAGATGGTTGGCTCGTTTTAGGGGATGACTGTTATGGTATTCCATGCAGTCTCAAAAGATGTTATATGTCACACATATTTCTGAGTTTCTCACGCTGATTTACCAGACTGATCCGAGTGTTATTTTCTTATAATGTTCGGGTCAATTTCGTATATATTTTCAGATTTAGCTATGGATGTTTTGGAGCTTATGTAGAGAAGCCGGATGATTATCTACTGTAGTATTCTTGTTTTCGCCACATTAATATATTGTATATATCAACATTGTGAGAACGGACAATTATAACTGTCCAAACTGATGATAATACTTAGGTTTTTGTAACTTTGAAATTTCTGTATTCAGAGTAATCATTTGTACTGTTCTTTTGATATTATATATTATTGTTCCGCTAGTGAGATTATGATGCTGTGTTCTTTCTTTCTTATTCTATTTTTTTTTACCCCGACTTTCTGTCTTTCCGGCACTTGGGTGATCGGCATACGAATAACGTGGAAGTATTTAGTGTAGACATTCGAGGGTTGAAAAGTCAGGTCGTTACATAATCCAACATTCTTTGATAAATTTTCTAACAATATACCCCTTACACTTATTTGAAACACTGCTTTTTTAAGAATGTTGTAAAGGGTAGTCTTGGAAATACACATCGTGATGCCTTTGTGGCTTGCTATTAGTAGACCTGCGTCCATCCAAAAAAGCAGGTTTTTGTAATCCATAGGTTGTAGATGCGAACTTACACAATCGCCAAACCAACTAAAGTAACAATCCTCATCATCAACTCTAGCTAATGAGAAATTAACACACATATTCTGAAACAAGATGCTTTTAGGTATACAGTACAATGGGGGAGGATCTTCCTCATTACTGCACTCACTATCAAAGGATATTTTAACCCTCTCTTTACCTTTACTAACATCATCTTGATCATAACGAGGCTTTATATAGTCTTCAAGTACTTGCAAACTATGAGAACTGCAACTCATCGCATGAAAGTTTAACAGCATTTTCTTGCACAGAATTGATAGTTTCAGGACTTAATTCTGATGAACATTGGCATATATCTCAAGATTTTCTTGAGAGGAAATTCAGGATTTGAAAGCATGTAGCATTTAAGGTATTTTTCCTCCGTTGTTTTTAGGGCCGTCAATTTCCAGCACGATCCGAAACACGACTCGATGATGACACGAAAATTAGCGGGTTTGGGTGACACGATAACACGGGCGGACCAATTTCGGGTCAACCCGCCATAACCCGTTTAATAAACGGGTGGGTTTCGAGTTGACCCGTGAACCCGATTTTGACCCACCAAACCCGTTTATTATAAACTGTTTTTTTATCAATTTGGGCCGACTTTAGTAGTTTCGTGTTCGTACATTTATTATCTGATAATTAATAATTATCATTTCCTTTTCCTTCACAAGTCCACAGTTCACATTCACAACTCACATGCGGCTAGGATTTTCACTTTTCATTTTCATTTTCATTTCTCCTTCGTTCTCCTATTTCATTTCCACATCGTCCCCCTAATCAATCGCACGGCTCGCCTGGCATCTCCACTTCGTCCCCCCGGCCATAATCGCTCGCACCTGGAAAGCTTTGTAGAAGAAATCAGCCAAGACGTATGTAAGTAAACTAATAATCGCTCGTACCTGGAAACCTTTTTTGACCATGAACCTAAACTAATATTCCTCTATGTTTCTTATTTGAGGAGACTTTGCATTTTTGCAATCACTGATGGGTTATAACTTATAATTTATATAAGCGGGTGTGCGCATCATAGTTTGTGCGCGCGCGCCAGCTTAGTACTGTTAGAATTATAATTACTTATCTTTATTTCATCTTGAAAGTTATCTGATTTTGCAATATTTGAAACATGGATTTTGCAGTAAGAGGTTAAGGAAGAATCCTGCTTTCATTATGTATGCCATATTATGAACTGATGATGTAGATTGATATTCACTAATTTGGATAGCTAGGCTTTGCAACAAATTTATCTCTAACCATAAATTGCTTTTGTGGTAGTTAAAGTTTACTTTTCACCAATTTTTTTTGCCATTTCGATAGCAGCAAACTCGTTTATTATAAATTGTTATAGGTAAAGTTACAATTTGCAAACTCGTTTTTTGCCTTTCCGATAGCAGCAAACTTCGTCAATGAATCACTAGTGATGGGTTTTGTTTTTCTTTAATTTTGCAGAAAAGAGTTGGACCCTTTTACACAAAGCAGTGAGAGTGGTGAACAAATTGGAGATGCCAAAATGATAGCATTGGAATTAGACGACATAGAAATAAAAACTGCAAAAGTTGTTGGTAAGAGACGTAGGAAGCTTACTTCTGAGGTATGGACTAAGTTTGAAATTATTCCCTTGCAAAATGATGGAAAGCAAAGAGCTAAGTGTATGAAATGTGGTGCTATTTATTTATGTGATAGTACTTATGGCACCGAAAACCTAAAACGTCATATTAAAACTTGTTCCAAAACTACTGATCATGATCTAGGTCAATTGCTTCTAAGTCAGACCGACGACTCTATTATAACAAGGTCTTCTAAATTTGATCCGGATAAGTTTAGAGAATTATTGGTAATGTCAATATTGATGCATGATTTGTCATTTCAATTTGTTGAGTATGCTGGAATTAGACAATTATTTTCTTACGTTTGTTTGGATGTTAAGTTGGTTTCTAGAAATACCGCTAGAGCTGATGTGATGAAAATGTACCAAAAGGAAAAATTGAAAGTTAAAGAAATGTTAGTTTCAATTCCAGGGAGAATTCTTCTGATTTATGGACTTCTATAGCAACTGATGGGTATATTTGTTTGACTGCTCATTTTATCGATTCTAATTGGATACTTCAAAAAAGAGTGTTGAATTTTAGTTTCATGCCTCCTCCACATACCTGAGTTGCTTTGTCCGAAAAAATTTATAATTTGTTGACTAATTGGGGCATTGACAAAAAAATATTTTCCATTACCTTAGACAATACTAGTGCAAATGATGTATTTGTTAATTTGCTGAAGGAGCAGCTTTTGTTAAGAGAGTCTTTAGTGATGGATGGTGATTTTTTTCACATTAGATGTTGTGCTCATATTCTTAATCTTATAGTGCAAGATGGGCTAAAAGAAGTTGATATGTGTCTAAAATTAGAGAGAGCATAAAATATGTAAGAGGTTCACAAGCGAGGAAACAAAAAAATTTAGAGTGCATATCTCATGTTGCTTTGGAGTGTAAAAAAGGTTTACGTCAGGATGTTCCTACTAGATGGAATTTCACATTTCTCATGCTTGAGAGTGCTCTTTATTATCAGCCTGCTTTCCACCATTTACAATTGAGTGATACTAACTATAAGCACTCTTTCTCAATCTGAATGGGTGAAAGTGGAACAAATATGCAAGTTTTGGAAGGTTTTTTATGATGTGACTTGTCTTTTTTCTGGCTCCAAATATCCTACTGCAAATCTGTATTTTTCTCAAGTATTTGTTGTTCAAGACACTTTGCAAAGAGCTAAGGCTGATGGTGATAGTTTTATAAGTAAGATTGCATGTGGTATGATTGGAAAATTTGAGAAGTATTGGAAGACATACAGTCTTATTCTCTCGATTGCTGTTATTCTAGATCCTAGATATAAGATTCAGTTTGTGGAATTTTCGTATAAGAGGCTTTATGGTGGTGGTTTTGTAAAAATGAACAAAGTTCGTGAAACTTTGTTTGCTCTTTTTGATATTTACATGCAAATATATGGTGTAAAAAACAGATACCGTTTCTAGTAGTCAGAGTCAATCTTCTTCTGGTGATATCTTAGTTTCTAAAGAATGTTTGGATGTTATGAAGGTAAACTTTATATAACGACGCATTAAACTTTACAATTTTTCCTCTTTACACTATTTAGTATTTACTATATCTTACATATATGTAGGACTTTGACAATTTTGAGAGTGAAGAATTTACCTTTTCAGCTCAAAAAAGTCAATTGGAATTGTACTTGAATGAGCCAAAGTTTGATAGGAAGAAAAATTTGGATATTCTTGACTATTGGAAAGCTAACCAGTTTAGATTTCAAAAATTGTCTATTATGGCTGGTGATGTGTTATCCATTCCTATATCTACGGTTGCATCAGAAGCATCATTTAGTGTATGTGGTCGAGTTCTTGATCAATACCAAAGTGCACTTAAGCCCGAAGTTGTTGAGGCAATCATATGCACACGAGATTGGATATTTGGAGATGGAGGTTAACTTTCTTACTCTATTTTGTATTTTCTACTGCATAAAATTTGATTTTCTAAAAATTTAATAACTTGACAGGTGGTACTACTTTGCCACATAATCTTGAAGAGTTAACGGAGACATTAGCAATTTAGAAATCAGCGCTACCCTCTCTCAAACCGCTGAGTGTTCTAACAATCAACAAATAGATATATGATTATGGACACATATGTTTAACAGTATAAGAGGTACGTATTACTTGATTTATTAAACTTCATATTTTATAATTATAGAATTTGTTTAATTTTTAGTTATAGTAATATTAGCATAGATTAGATTATGCAAAAATGAAAACCGATTCATAAAGGCAGTTTAAAAATACTTAAAATAAACAAAACTATAATAGAGATGAAAACTGAAATTTTACACAGATCTATATACAAAACTTAAAATAAACAAGTAACTTTTGTTCCCTTATAATTGCATTTTATATAGCAAGTAACTTTTTCTAAAACCTTTGTTCCCTTATAATTTTAGCATAGATTAGATTATAAATAAACAAGTTACTTTTAGCATAGATTAGATCATAAATAAACAAGTTACTTTTAGCATAGATTAGATCATAAATAAACAAGTAACTTTTAGCATAGATTAGATTATAAATAAACAAGTAACTTTTGTTCCCTTATAATTTTACACAGAAAACTGAAACCTTTTCTGTAACCTTTTACCTAATATAATTTTAATGGAATGGATTCACTTTATGATACTAAACTGACCAGTATGGATTTATTTCACTGTTTAGAACATGTTCAATATTTGCAAACCTTTACCATTTGTTTTTGTACTTCTGATAAAAAGTGCATAGCATGTAATAGTTATTTGAAACATGTTCAATATTTGCAAACCTAGGAATCCATTCAAGTAGGTAAACATGTTCAATATTCGCAAATCTTTACCATTTGTTTTTGTACTTTTGATAGACAGTGCATAGCATGTAATAGTTATTTGAAACACCTTATGGTGCTATACTAATTATGAAACACCTGAACTGATTTATTTGGTATTTCCTTGTAAGGGCAAAATAATCATATTCTCTCTGAAGTGATGAGTTAATCCTTTGACATTATATGTTCTAACATATATTGCATGTTAGGCAATGGTCTAACAAAATATAATTTAACCCACTTTGCTGTTTTTTATTCTCTCTGAAGTGAATTACTCAGCTGTTTTTTATTCTCAATTTAATATGCACAGATAGTATGTTTGATACTAAACAGATAGTATGTTTGATAGCCTGTACAGGTGAGCGAAAATTCTCCATTTACTTTTACAGAAACATACATCCACTGATCATTACCTCTGTAGTGTTAAAAACTTAAAATTGCCTGCTGGCCAATGGCCATTCATTATACACAACAGATGTTAAATGATTAGCTGCCAATTGTTTATCTTTAAAAATTAAAATGATAGAATTATTTATTATTCTACCTTTTTTTACAATTATTGCAGGCAGAGCAAGGGTATGGGTCAAGTTGGGAAGCTTCTATCATATATGCTGAATTGCTTGCAAGATTGTTGTCGTAATGTATTGTCGTTGTCATATTGTAGTTGTCATATTATATTTGAATATCATTTTCATGTTGATTATTGAATATTTGCAAATTTGGAGTGACTATTTAGGTAGATTTATTTGCCCGAAAAATTGTGTTACTCTACTCGTATATCCTCATGTATGATGCTATTTTCTTATATTTGATGACCTAGGCTAAATGCTCATGTATGAGTTACAATATGTGTATGCTCTTCTGCACCTGAAAAGAATTGCTAATTTTGCAAATATTGTGTAAACGGGTTATTGGATACACGGGTCAACCTGTTTAAACTCGACCCAACAAGATCCGTTTAGTTAAACGGGTTACGCGGGTCGGGTCGGGTCAACCCGTTTATAAACGGGTCGGGTTCGGGTTCAAAAAATATGACCCGTTTAATAAACGGGTTGACCCGACCCGATTAAAAAATAACCCGAACCCGATTTTACTCGACCCGAACCCGACCCATTGACAGCCCTAGTTGTTTTAATAACTGTATCTAGTCTTGGCATGAAAATATTAGGATTCATGCTTAGAAGAAGTTTAACATCCACTCCATTTGAAAAAGCTAGAGCAGTAGTTGTTTTTCTGGAAATATTAAACTCAGATGCCTCACCGTTCCCGAGTGAGGTATCTGCAGCAACCTGTTTTTCACTAATCGCATCAAAACGAAGGGCTGTACTCTGAGTAGCTAATGGTGTATTATCATTCGCTTCCAACACTGGTTTGCACCTTGACGAAGAACTGGGTTAAATTAAATTATGTTGAAGGACTATATTGAGGATATATTACAAACTTAACAAAAATGATGGCTATAAACTGTATTAAGCACAAGAACATGATTTAGAACATGGCAGTATAAAGATATACTCATGCATATAATACACAAATAACTAAATGGAGACTTGCAACTTGGAGTTACAAGTTACCCTAATAAAATTATTCTAAAAGGTAAAAATTTGTTTCCAACACTGGTTTGCACCTTGACGAAGAACTGGCTTGAATTAAATTATGTTGAAGGCCTATATTGAGATATATTACAAATTTAACAACAATGACGGCTATAAACTGTATTAAGCACAAGAATACGATTTAGAACATGGTAGTATAAACGTATACTAATACATATAATACACAAATAAACTAAATGGCGACTGGCAACTTGGAGTTACAAGTTACCCTAATAAAATTATTCTAAAAGGTAAAAATTAAAGGGAAGAAAATGCAACTGAAGTGGTTCGTTCATATAATAATATTGTACGGTACGTGTAATATGATGCTGTGATGCCATATATTTACATTGTAGGTCTATAAACAGACTAAATAGTTTACTGGCTATATTTCAAACTAAAGTGAAGTAGGTAAACTTGTCTTTGATCATTCCCTGAGACAGTCCCTGAAAAAGGTCCTGTTATCAACATATGAAACATGCAAGCGGCCAAGCAAAAAAATAAAATAAAATAAGTCAAAAGGAGCATTTTAATGGTCGTTTGACAATTTATCACAAAATGTACCACTGTTTGCATCCTAATTCTGCTGGCAAGGTAGAATCGCAGAAAAAGGGATTGGCATCTCATCGCATGCTTCTACACACTTGTTTCCTTGGATACTAAACAATATATGTCCGAACATCTACATCCGACTCCATTTTTTGTTTCTTTGTTGTCACCATAATTTTCAGAATTTGTGTTTGGATGGTGAAACACTCACTTCATGTGAACTTATTGCTCTTTTTCTACTTTGTTCACAGTTATCATCAGCCACACAGTTTTTTTTTTTTTTTTTTTTTTGCGATCAACAGCCTGACAATTTGGCCGCAATTGCTTGCTTAATCCTTGTTGCTTAGTCCTTGTTGGTGGAGTCATTAAACCTAGAAAATAGTTAGATGAGGCCATTAAGTCATTTATAAACTTTGCCGAGTTTGCGTCAACGACAAGAACAAATAAGTTAAAGAGAAGACAATTTTTTTGTAGTGATATAGTGTGAAATAAACCAAGTTCAAAAATTATGTATGCTTAACTATTGCCTTGGATCTAAATAATAATTTTCATTTTACCATAAACTGACAAATAAATACAAAATCTATTTCTCTTTCAGATTTAGGAGCTTCTTTGTCAGAAGGATCGCCTTAAAGTTAAAAGCCTCCCACTGGATATTGCATTACCTCCGGTATAATAAATACAAATTTTACAGTCAATAACAAATTTAAAATCCTTGGTTTATAAAAATGTGACCCAAATTTGGATAAGAGTACATACACTAATCGATCAAAAATTAATTTATAAGGTGGAACATCAGTAATTAGTTTCCTCTTACCCAATCCCACTTTATCCAACATAAAAGTATCAACATGTTTCACTTTCCACTTTTTATAGCTATATATGAATAAGTGTTTGTGCAAAAACATTTGTTCGTCTAGCCACTAAAATAAACATCATCAACAGAAGACATGTTGCATATTAACAACACTTTTGCATGCACGCGCATATATATAAATACATACACATACAAACATATACATATACACACATATATACATACATACATATGTGTGTGTATGCACACATATACATCAATGCGTGTTTATATCAAGATTCGAGAACTCGGTTTCGATCATTTGAAATTTTATTGGTTTCGGTCAATTTCGAAAGTTTCAAGTTTTTTTTGAATTTTGGTCCTTATATAGAATTTCTGTATTTTTATTGAAAAAGTAATGATAAACGATGCAAAGCCAGATAGAAATATGGTCTACAAAGGGGTAATAATGCTACTTACAACATTATTATATTCGAAAACTATTTTTTAAATCTACATATAGATTGTTTTCATAATTTTCTTCATCATCTTGTGTTGTACAAGATGATGGATAACCGTATTGCATTTGTCCTTGATCCATAAATGTCGCCATCATATTATCAAATGACGATGATTCGTCATTTTGTAACTTGACTATTTTGATCACTCGAGATATTACTGTATGTTTCGTTTGTTCCGTAATATGAGTTAGCACTAGTATAATCAAAAGTAAAATGCCTATAGTTTGATGGATCATTTAAATTATATGCATTGCGGTGCTCAAAATCATTTGATATCAGTATTTAACATTTAAGTTATTATTTCTTCGGTTAAGATTGTTGCTCGCACCTCTTCTTCTTGAATACGTTTGAGTTTATTTATATAATTCACCATAATCACTAGAGTGAATACCATAATTACTTGTCAAACTCACACCACTTCCACCAACATTACCATGATTATCATTTGACGAGCTACTACTATTTTTATTGTTTTAACTCCTTATTGCTCGTGTAGGTATACCATCAACAGTAGCAACCACATCTTTCAATGTATTGGTTATTCTAGAATCGTTGTCCAACAATGATGGTTCAACTTTAGTAGTCCACTCTGCTAATGGATCTTCTTCATGGAATATAGTCCAAATCGATCAATTGATTTTCAGTATCGCGACGTCTTGAATTTTTTGCTCTTTATTTCATGTTGTAATGCACATAAACCAATTTTTCAAGATTTTTCATTTTTATTCTATTTCGAAATTTTATATGGATTATTAAAAATGTAGTACAGTTTCTTTCGCAATTTGAAAATGAAACCGTTTGGCTTAAAATGTGTGTTGTTAAACGTGTTAAATTTGAAGCATCATCTCTTCCAATTATTGACCACCATTGAGCAGGAAAACATGTTTTTATGGTTGCATTTGCTTTTGTATAACCAAATGCACCAATTTTCATTCTACATCTTTCTACCTGTTGATGCATAAGTTAAATATTGGATGTCTTAAACGTTAAATGTTTGTCATAACTATTATATATGTTAGTTTTATCTCTTTTTTTAATTTCAATTTCTATTACAATATCTGACACCATCCTTTCAACAACGTTGTTAAATTCATTTAATACTTCTTCATCGTTTGTTGCATTTCATATTGAATGGTAGGATTAAGTAAATAACCTATATGGCAAAAAGTATAACATATTATTGAATTGTTATATGTTTGACTATTTGTATTGAATGGTAGGATTAAACCATTTCTGATTACGGACCTATATCACGTGCTAATGTGCTATATAAACTGTGACCAAAATTTTGTGCAACAGGTTGAAGGGTTTTCTTCCTTAGTTACTGAAAATCAATCTACTTTTATACCATCAACAGAGCTGGTTCGGGGGTTTACAATGTCCGATGCAATTCACTAAATGATGCCTCTTGATCTAAAAAATTGCATAACAGTAATGAATAAAATTCTCATTTGTAAAGAGTCGTAATCAATTTTTGATAACTCAATACTACTATTATGAACTAACATTACAAGCAAAACAAATTAAAATACCACAATTCTAATGCAAAAACATTAACAAAGAAATGGATAACATGATTATTTGTGTGGAAAATATTAGTATAAAATAAAAAGACAAAATATCATTATTTTATAACAAATGATACAAGTAAACAACATATGAAGTGCATTGACATTTTTTTAATCTTCTTTGTATCACGAAAAATTCAAAATGTATCACGTGAATTTTGTTCTATATCATTATTTCGTTCATTCACTTCAATCTCATTTTCTACTACATCATCAAAACCGGTTCCTTGCTCAAAATCACAAGATTGATTTGAATTGACAAGCAATTTTTTAGGGGGGTATCAGTTAGAACTTAAAAGACCACCTTAGTGATTCAACTACCGCTCCATTTAACTGGTTTTTTCCAATTAGAACTTCTTGGTGGTTGTTTTCTTGGAAACATTGTGATATCTAAAACGATTCAGTAATTAAACCAAAAATACTATACATGCAAGGATTCCAAAACTATAAACAGCTTTTAGATTCTCTAATTTTAATACACGATTCCTGCGAAACAAAATTTATTTACAGTTTGATAGATCATATTATTAAACACTTTGTTCATCAAAATTACAAATAAAAATTGCGACTTTTTAACATAATTAGCATTTAGAAATAACGTTAATTTTTTTTACATAAATTCACTTCTTCAATTTCCTAATAGAAAGAAAATCAATTTTTTCTTTCTTTCCTTACTTGAAATTAGTTGACATTAAATAGAACAATTTAAGAATTACAGCTTCATATTTGAAATCAATTTTTTATCCCTTTCTCTCATAAGAAGAAATCAATTGATATAAAAGAAACAATTTAAGAATTAGGGTTTCTTACTTGAAATTGAATCCCTCAAACAACACATTCTTCCTCACAAAAAGCTAATCTCTTCTTCAGTTGTTTACGACGCAACACAATTCTTCCTGCTCAGCCCTCAATTGGAGTTTGACAATATCGACACCTTTTTCTTTTTTGGTATGCCTTTTTTATGATACGGTGATTTTTTGTTTTTCCTCCTACCTACCTATACGCGCATGTGATGATGCCCCCTAGGTTTTGTTGCCCCGTGCTTAGGCTCACTGGGCATGTGCCATCTCTGACCATCAAGAAATATTGACGAAAATATTCTACTTGTTCACTAGCTTGTATGAGATTTCAAAAAAAAGAGAAAGGAAGATTGTGCATTAAAATTGATCTACAAAAGGCATATGATATGGTGAACAAAAGTTTTGTTTGTCACATGATGTTTTCCATGGGTTTAACACGTGATTAATCTTACTTATATCAACACCATGTCTTTTCAACTTTACTATTTTAGTTGAAGGCATTCCTAAAGGCTTTATTCTAACAGGGGTTTGAGACAGGGTAAACCCTTATCCCCTGTCTATTTTGCATAGCAATGGAATTTTTTTCACTGCATATGGAGGATGCGTTGTTATTTCATCAATTGGAGCCTATCTCAAATGTGAAGCCTTAATCTCTCTCTCATTTACTATATGCAAATGACGTGATGAATTTTTTGGTAGCTAACATAAGAAATGCTATAGTAGTGAAAGACATATTGAGCAAACTAAGTGCTACCGTAGGTTTACATAGTAATTATGTGAAATCAAATGTATTTTTCAGTAGAGATGCAGCTAACACATAAGAGATTTTGGTTATTTTACAAATAAGCAAAGAGAATTTACCTGTCAAGTATTTAGGAGTGCCAATATCTACAGATTACCTTCATCCCTCACATTTTTTACCCTTAATTTACATAATAATAAAGAGATCAGAAAGATGGGATAGTGCTCTACTATCCACTTCAGCCGGAGAAGAATTAATGTAAAGTAGTATCATTCCTATTGTGATGTATTAACTTCTTATGTGCCATCTTCCTAAATAAATTATCAAAAAAATTGACACTGTGTGCTAACTTCTTTTAGCATGGTAAACTACACAAAATAGCTTGGTCTTATATATGCAGAACCAAGTTAGAAGGTGGAATAGGATTGAGAAAGCTTTCCGACTCAAGGAAACTAACTACTTTGAAATGGTATGTAATTTACTAAGGATTGCTCGTGGAGTGGATGGTAGATAAGTATATGCATAATAAAAATTTCTGCTATGTCTCCATTAACAACAACTATTCAGGAACAATGAAACATATGTTGAGAGAGAGGGAAATTTCATGTGCAGTAATGAATAGAGTTTTTGTTAATGGAAAGCATAACTCTTTGTGGTATGACCCCTGCATCAATCAAAAGTTTTTAGTGGATTTGTTAGGTTGGAATCAAGGTGCAAGGTTTCGGCCGGAACTTCGAGATTCCGGCCATTCCGTCTCAGTTCCAGTGAAGACCGGGACGAAATACAGCCAAAATCTCGGTTTCAACCCATTAAACCATTTTGTTAAAAAAATCAAAAGGAAAGATGAAGCAGAATAAAGTAGAAATAAGCTAAAGTAAAATCTTGCAGCGAAAACTAAGCTCAAGTCAAAGATGAGGAAATTAATCACCTGAACTTTACTTAGCTTTGATTAACTGTGTCGATTTTGGTAGAAAGGAGAGAAAGTGAGAAGCGTTGAGTATTTTGGTGGAGAGGAGAAAACAATGAGAAATGCGGAGCAATTTTCCTTTCTGGAGAGAGTGATTCAAAGGAAAAGGTTAAAGCAAATAAGAGGACATGGTACGGTACGAGACAACATGCTATTGCAGAAAAGGGCATACAATTAATGTTCGATCTTTCCAAGACAACTTTTGAGTTGTTTATGGGGAAACTGACACTGTTTCTTTTGTTATACGATTTATTTCATCTCATTCACAACTCGTTGTTAATACATGCATTGTATTGTTTTATTGGGATGAAAACTGTTTAATACTAGTATAACCGCATAACGATGGAGAAACCGACCGTAAGGCTAAAAAATTTCAAAAAGAATATTTATTATAAATTAAACATAAAAATGTAAAATAGTGGAAAAGAATTAGAAAATGAATTTGAATTTCAAACTTTAACATTTAAAATGATAAATTTTTAATTTCAGTATCAAAATTCAATATATTTACTCAAATTTCATGCACAATTTCCTTAACAATACAAGTGCAGCTGATAGCTGACATTAGAAACTTATTGTGGATACGTTAGAATTTTGAGTGTCAGTCCAAATATACTGTATACGCAGATTAAGATTGCTATATTTTTAAATTCTCATTATAAAAAGCAAATCATTATAAACATCATATTGCATAACAAATTCCAATGTGAAAGTTGATAATAATTATGTAATGAACAACATCAATTATGATTTCCATAGCTCTGACGATAAAAGTGTTACTGAAAACTGATACATATAAAATAAATATCACTTGCAAAGCTCTTAAAGCTAAGACAACAAGAAAAGCAAAAATAAACAGTGACTTCGAAAACCCCTTATACTTTTCACCCAAATGGATAAATTTAGGAATACATATATTGTGGATACATTAGAAATGCACAATTTCCATGCATTTTTTACCATTCAAAGAAGTGATGATCAAGCATTACTTCATGCAAAATACTGAACCTATTTGTCCATACTTCTTGGATCATCAACCTAAAGTAGCGTAAAATAAGAGTACAATGGGTGGTTCCATGGACAGTGGTTCGTGAATGGTGGTCGGTGAATGGTAATTCAGTGAACGGTAAATCTGCACCTTTAGACACGTTAAACGCAAGGGTTGAGAAGTAATAGTTAAGTTGTTTACCTAATTCAATGAAAATAAGAAACTTTTGATCTTACATCACGTGTATGGCTTACATCTTCACAGAACTCTCCCTTTTCAACGCAGATGTAAATCTTACGTCTGAAGCATCTTGTTTTACATCAGACATAAGGGGTTTGAAATTTTAAAAAGGTATGCTCAAAGTGTTAAGCAAGGAGTCTTGATGAAAACTCATGCACACCAAAAATTATGAGCTTGACAAACACTAAGCAACAGTTTCATTAATGTATTTTCCAAATGAGCATCACAATGTTTCAATCTTATCGTACCAATACATTTCTATGAAACAAAAGACACTAAAGAAGCAAAAAAATTCACATATGTGTGTATAGAGGCGGTGTGGGGGTGTATATGTATGTATATCCACATCCCCTTGTGGAAAAGAAGTGGCCATGGCATGAGGATATGGTCACTTAGGATGCATCCTTTCTCAGCTAATCCTATCAATATTGAAATATAATTTATGATTTAAACTAATAATCATGGTATACTAGGAAACAATTTCCTGTATTTTCGTGTACCCATCTTATATGTCGCTCCATAGCTAACTCATATCGTGAAAGACCAAATGAAATTTAAGGAAGCATAGATTTCCTTGCAGCTGAGTTAACACGTGAAACTACCAAACCTTAAAACATTGGATAAATTATCAAACTTTGTCCCAATTTTTCTGCTTTAAAAAAAAATAAAACACATTCACATTGCATTGAAAGATAATAATCTTAATCAACTCCATAAAAATCCCCTTTTTTGAACAAAATTATACCAAAAAGCAGCTCATGACAACCAATTAGCTAAACACCTACAGTGAGGTATCACGGCAATTCCCAATGCAATGTTTTATGGATAAATTTAGGATAAACAGTGACTTCGAAAACCCCTTATACTTTTCACCCAAATGGATAAATTTAGGAATACATGTATTGTAAATAACATATGCATATTAGTAGCCAGAGATTCATATAGTAGCAACTGGAAAAAATCATTGAAACATAGAATCAAACAATCACCAGGCAATAACATAGCTTAGTTCAATGTATCTTTAGGAATCCTCTTCGCACCCATGTATCTCAATCCAGTGCTTCCATTATTGATGGAAGGGCATGCCCGTCTATGTGTTGGAGGTGAAACTCGATGCAGTGCTTGAAATTTGAGTTTGTTGGTGGCTCGGGATTTGATATGGTCTTCGAGATTAACAATCTCCATTTGATTTAGGAAAGAGACTAGAGAGAACAAAGGAGGAGAAAATGACAAGTCAAGGGAAGATGTGATGTAATAGAGGCGAAGGAGATTTAGGAGAACGGAGAAGTAAATGAAAATTTTAGGGGAGATGCGAATTGATTAGGGCTGTTATGGTAATGGTTACCGTTACCATTTCACAAATACCGTTACCGTACCATTTTTACTGGTAAGCGAAAATTGTTTACCGTTACCGTTACCGATAGGCTGGTATACCGAAGACTGGTATACCGATAATCTGGTAACCGTTACACTGGTAATGGTAAATTACCATTTGTCTAATGAAGGTGAGTAACATAACACGTATTCACACCATAACGGTGCTTCATTATACAATTTATAGTGTTATTTAATAAAAAAACATAAATGAGAAAGAAGTGAAGTGTATTTAACATTATTTCACCTGGTTAATAAACTAAATTTAATCATTTGCTTGGTTCTAAATGCCTATAATAAAGCATGTTACATGAATATACATGTATTATAAATTGACTGGTAAATTTACCGTTACCGCTGGCATTGAAGAAATGTTACCGATGATTTACCGTAGAAAATGGTAAATTTACCGTTACCATACCGATTAAACTGGTATACCGAGTTCACTCGAAAATGGTAATCGATTGGCTGGTAATGGTATGGTAATGGTAAATTTACCGTTACCATAACAGCCCTAGAATTGATAGAGGTGATGAGATCAAAAAGAACAGATCGGAAGAAAATTAGAATTTTGAGGGAGATCCGAGTTAACAGAGTGGAACAAGTCCAGCAGAGATTAGTTCTGGCGGATGATTAAAAATGAAGAAAATCAAAGGGCTAATTATAAACAGCGAAACGAGGAAGGAAAGCAGCGGAGAAAAGAAGGGGGCTAAATATTTTGGCTTCAGAGTATTTTATTTTGGTTAGTAGAAGTAAGCAAACCTCCCTAACGGTCGGTTTGATAATTCACTTAGCCTAATTAACTCAAAAAATTTAATATAATTTCAGTTTTTATTGTAATTTAGTTTGCTTAAGCAGTGCATTTTAGTCAAAAAATACTGAAACCGAAATTTTCGAAATTAGTCGAAACTTCAAAGTTTTCAAACGATCGAAACCGAAACCGAAATCTTTACTGAAACAACACTTTGCATCCAGAAATCTTTACTGAAACAAGAGAAGTCGTTGGTGATATTTTACAAGATCAAATTTCTGATTCAGCTACTTGGGAGCATGTTCGACAACATCCTACAGTTGATTTAGTCCACTTTCAATTTGATGGATATATTTACTACTCTATGTTTTTTCCAAACCATGTAGAGAATTAATCGTAGTTAATTCCAATCAGTTTTAATTAATTCCCAACCAAGTAGAGAATTAATTATATATTGACTTTGGATTTAATTCTTTTTATGCAATTAATTAATGACCATCAATAGGCATATTCATTCTGTTACAATTAAATAATAGAATACTAAAAATAGGAAAATATGACCATATTCATTTATAATATAACAACTGAACTAATAATAAAAATGTTATCAAATTTACTAAATTATGCATTTACGGTAGTGAATTTACAAAGAACAATCTTTTTAAACTAAACAATTATTTTATTAGTGAATTGACCAAGCTTGATGATTCCAACTTCTTGAACACTATCCTAATTTGTCAAAAAATTGTCAAATAACAAAAATAGGAAATACATAACACGATCTGATAATAGTACATTTTGATAATATGTGAGCAAGTAAAATGAAGAATTAATCGCAATCCATCGTTGAATCAAATATTATATTGAATTGAAAGTGGACTCAAATTGATTCAGCTACTTGAGAGTCATGACAGATGTTTGTCACTTTCGGCAGACGTCTGAGGCTTCAGAAAAAAAAATTCCGAGCCTTGGAACGGACGTCTGTCACATTGTGACAGACGTCTAAGGCGACTTCTACTAGTTTTTTTGGCCCGGGCTTGATATGAAAATTTGTGATATTCGAAGAGGCAATTTTGGAATCTTGCCTAAGTTTCCAATTCTCTTATATAAGCTATTTTTTGGATCCAGATTTGCATGCAACAGAAAAGCGACTGCAAGAGTTTTAGCCTCCACTAATTAGGGTTTATTAAACATAATTTTCTTCAATTCTCTTCTTCACCAATCAATTCTAACAAAAAAATTGATCATTGTAATCAATCTCTTGTACTCTTCTCATCGATATTAATAAAAGTTCTCTCTTAAAGTGGATTTACACTAACACAACGTTAGTGGAACCACTATAAATCGCTGTGTGATTTATTTTTCGTTATTGCTTTGATTTCTATATTGCTTATTTGGGGATTGTGATTGGATTTGGATTGGTTGAGATTAGATTGAGTTATTGATTGGTTATTTTTACACTTCTTACCACGATCTCGTTTTTCCGTTGTGCATTGGGGTTTTGATTTGGGTGGTCTCGAGTTAAAGTTTCCCACAACATTTGGCATCAGAGCATTGGTGCTGGTAGGTGGTTGTAGAAATGCCAGAATCAGATAATACTTCAAGTAGTTCCTCAATGGGTAATCCAAATGGTGTAGCGCCTTATGTATGTGGCTCGTACACAACTTCAGGATCACGATTGGTAATCGATAAGTGGAATGGCGATAATGATTTTAAAAAATAGCAATGGAAGATGAAAGCAGATCTAAGGAGGAATCGGGTGCATCGAGTAGTGTTTGACATACATTTGTTGCCGGCAGACATCTCGGATGTTGAGAGAGAGAAAATGAAAGAGTGGGCATTCACTACACTTCAACTTGCTATGGGGGAGAATGTTATCTCCGAAAGTAGTGGTGAGACTACCGCTAAGTGTATTTGGAACAAGTTGGAAGAGTTGTATATGAAGAAGTCGTGACTAATCGTTTGATCTTGTTGCGAACGTTCTTCACCTATAAGATGAAGGAAGGTACTTCGCTAAAGGCGCACTTGAATACTTTTGATAATTTGCTAATGAAGATAAAGGTGGTAGATTTTAAGATTGAGGAAGAGCAAAAGGCGATGATATTGTTGTGTTCATTGCGAGACCGTTATAAGGGTTTCTTAAATAGTTTGACCTATAACTGGGATACATCGTCTCTTGATGATGTCAAAATAGGTCTTCTTAGCGAGAAGTTGCAGGATCAAATGAAGGAGTTAGGTGATTGAAGTAGTGGTGTCAGTAATGGTCATGGTTTATTTGTAGATAAGGAGAGATGTGTGAAGAAGGCGAACCAGGGGCGCTCTAAATCAAGGAACCCCGGTTGGAGAGGAAAGTCAAAGGAAAGAAAAGGCAAGTGTTATATTTGTAAGAAGCCTGGTCATTGGAAGAATGAGTGTACGGACGAGGAGAAGGCAAAGAAAGAAGTAGCATCTTCATCTGTAGCGGTGGAGAGTGTAGTTGGTGAGAGAGACGTAGATGTGTTGTCGGCGATAGCATCAGATGTTTTGGGTAGCGAATGGGTGCTCAATTCGGGGGCGTCTTATCATATAACGCCAAATAGGAATTATTTTTCATCTTATGTCGACAAAGAAGGAAATTCAATTATTATGGGTAATGGTGCTATTTGTAAGTCGAAAGACATTGGTTCCGTGCAAATTCGGATGTTTGATGGAGTAGTTCGTACTCTCACTAATGTACGCTATGTTTCTGGACTTTGGAAGTCTCTTATCTCTTTAGGACAGCTGGATTCTTTAGGTTGTAAGATCACAATTGAGAGTGATAGCTTACGGGTTTCGAAGAGTGCGTTTGTGGTGATGAAGGGTGCTAGGACTCATGGTGTTTATTTGCTTCAAGGTGTGACAATAGAAGGTGAAACTTGTGTAGTAGTTGATAGTTTTCATGGCTTGGATGCGATTGTGTTGTGGCATTTGAGGTTAGGTCATGTCTCGGAGAGGAGTTTGGATATTCTTCGGTGGAGGGTGATGATCGGTGGAGAGAGTTTCAACAAACTAAATTTTGCGAGGAATGTGTCATGGGGAAGCAAACTAAAGTTTCATTCGGTGAGGGAAAACATGATTCGAGAAGGGTTCCTGAGTACGTTCACACGGATGTTTAGGGACCAACACCGGTGGCTTCTTTAGGAGTAGAAAGGTAATATATTTCTTTTATTGATGACTTTTCTCGAAAGATATGAGTGTATGTAATGAAGGCCAAGTCGAAGGCATTTGCAAAGTTCAAAGCATGAGAATCTCTTGTGGAGAATGAAAGTGGCAAGTCTTTGAAGGTTGTAAGGTCTGACAATGGTGGGGAGTATATTTCCGAAGAATTCTTGGAGTTTTGCTAGCATCATGGTATTCGGAGGCATTTTACTACACCATGAGAACCGCAGTCGAATGGTGTTGCGAAAAGGATGAACTGTACTCTACTTGAGAAAGCTCGATGCTTGAGATTGACATCGGGTTTGTCTAAAGGATATTGGGCTGAAGCTTTGTCAACGGCAGTACATATTATTAATCGAATTCCATGTTCGGCTATTGGTAAAAAAAATCCAGAGGAAGTGTGGAAGGGAAAGAGCATTGACTTGAGTTATCTTCGTGCCTTTGGTAGTCCGGTTTATGTGCATGATCTGGGAAATGATAAGCTTGAACCTAGAACTTTCAAGGGGATTTTGCTTGGTTATACGGATGGAGTAAAAGGTTATCGAATTTAGAATCCGGAAATGAAGAAGGTAGTGAATTCTCATCATGTTACTTTTGATGAGTTGGCGTTGTTCAAGGAGAATGAGAGCTCATCAGATATTCCAGTTTTGGTTCATGGTGAATCAAAAGAGAAGTAAGTTATTTCCACATTTTATCCAAGGAATAGAGAGAGTAGAGTAGTTGGAGATGCTTGTGAGGAGGAAGCGGTTGATGTTACATCACATAGTCTACAGGGTACCTCTAGTAGTGTTGGTGATGTGCATGATTCTAGAGAGGATTTGGTTCAAGGTGGAGCCGAAGGAGGTTTGGGTGATGGTATTGCTACTCGAGTTGGTCGTCGTGCAATAAGGCCACCCGATAGATATGGTGATTGGAACTATCTTAGCTTTTGTGCTAATTTGGACTATGCTCTTCATGTAGTCCAAGATGAGCCGATGGAACTTGATGACATCATGGAGTCGAGTGATAGCTCGAAGTGGATTTGCGCCATGAAGGAAGAGACTCAATCGTTGATGAAGAATCAAACCTGGGTTTTAGTTCCACTTCCTAAAGGGAACCGTGTTATTGGGTGCAAATGGATATACAAGGTGAAAGACGATGGGAGATACAAAGCTAGGCTAGTGGCTAAGGGGTTTGCATAAAGGAAGGGAAAGGAGTATGATAAGATATTCGCACCGGTTGTGCGCCATACTTCAATCTGCATATTACTTGTTATAGTTGTTATTCATGACTTGGAGTTAGAGCAACTTGATGTGAATACCGCCTTATTGCATGGTGACTTAGATGAAGACATCTACATGGAGCAACCGGAAGGTTTTGTGGTAGATGGTAAGTCAAATTTGGTTTGCAAGTTAAAGAAATCACTATATGGTTTAAAGCAATCACCTGGACAATGGTGTAAGAGATTTGATCATTTTATGTTTGAAAATGGTTTTGATAGAAGCATCAAGGATGTTTGTGTATATTTCAAAAAGTTGAAAAATGATTGTTTGGTGTATTTACTCTTGTATGTGGACGACATGCTCATTGCTTCTAGAAATAGGAATGAAACCAACAAGATAAAACTGAGTTTGAAATCGGAGTTCGAAATGAAAGATCTTGGAGAAGCAAAGAGGATATTAGGCATGGAAATAGAAAGGGATCGAAAGCGTTTTCAGTTGAAACTAACTCAAAAGGAATATGTTTGACGGCCAATTTCTTATCGGATTAGAAAATAGCCGATCAAATTTAAATTTGAAATAACAGCAAGTGCACGGCGTACAATTTTAGTACGTGGCGAATACGGGTTGATCCATTGGGAATTGTTTAGATTTTTAAATTCTATTTAATGAAATTAACTAAGAGTTTGAAATAGTTTGAAGCTAAATATTTCTAGAAACTAACAAAAAATAAAAGTGGATAAAAATACGAGAGTAGAAAGTAATTTAGAAATAAGTCCACTCTCTTGATCACATAAATCAACACAATATGAAATTATGATCTCTTTTTTTGGTCATTAGTGTAATTGATGTGTTTATCATAAGTATGATATATTTGTGCTATTAATTAGTCCAATATAAACCATCAAACTATAATGCACTCATTAAACCACTTCTTAACTCTCTTGAAAATAACAATGAAATTAAAAATAAAATTGATTCTAAGCATGATCTATTAACTATTGATTAGAAATATAGACCATTAAATTTTGATTTTAAAATCCACTTCATTATCATAATCATATGTAGATTAAGGGATAATTTTTGTTTGTGTTTTTTTAAGCATAGCCTATTTGGTGTCAACAACATAGACTATCAAATTCAAAGCTAAAACAAAAAAAATTACCCATTCAAACATTGTCATTAAACACAAAACGAGATCAAAAATTATCAAAATGTTGAATCTACATGATTAAGAGAGCTTCATTACCCCTAAATGAAGGGGTTTAGCTTCTTATATTTGTTATCATTTCAACAAATATAGCATTCAACATGAAATAAAAACAAGAAGAAAATGCAAGCTAGGTAAAAGAGAGCTAATTAAATGGAATAAAAGCTATTCTACTTGCATAAGAAATGAAACTAAGCTACTAGCATAAGAGGAAAGAGAGCATGTAAATAGGAAAGAGCATGAACTAAAATTGCATAAAAAAGAAATTACATGAAAGAAGAAAATGGCTAAGTAGCTATGAAAAAGAAAAGAGAGTTTATATTTTATTTTTGAACCTAAAACTAAACTAAAGAGGAGGCTCAAAAGAGGCTAAGAGATTAATTACATAAACATATGGGGTATCTATACATGTTTGGAAATCTTAATCATATAAATATAATATAAATATGTATATTTTAAAATTATTTCTAGATCGAAATTAGCATAACAAACATAAAATAATAATTTTATAATTTTTCATTATTATATGTATATATAATAGTTTTGATCATAATAAATTAAAATATTAGTAATAAATATTAAAAAAATCAAATTTTAAAATTTACGAATATTTAGGATCATAAAATACAAGTTCAAAATTTATTTTCATGATTTTTTGAAATAAAATATTATTTTTAATAAATAAAAGAAATGTTCAACCGAAGTAATTTAATTATTAAAAATATTAAATATTAACAAAAAATTTAAAAAAAATTCCATGAGTTACCGCATAGATGTAGTAATTTTAAAAAATATAAAATCGAACTTTCAGTGCAATAATTTTTTTAGATATAATAAACAATTCATATAATCAATTAAAGATAATTAAAAATTATTGATATATAAAAAAAAATCGAATTTGATAATTCATATTATGTATAAATAGGTGTAAGGAAAAATTTTAAGCTGTTTATACATTATAAATATACGTATATGTAATTATATGTTTAAAATATACATTAGTCTATATTTAAATTAATATATAAATATACATAAAATAATTAATAATGACAAAATTTAATTTTTTACAGCAAATTAGATTTTTTTATACATAAATTATGACACATAATAATATAACCATGCACATAACCAAACTAATTTGTGACAACTACATATATCTAAGAAAAACTCACCTAACTAGATATACAACATTAATATATATACAGATTTGGGATTGATCAATATTAAATCATAAAGTATGATATGATTACTGTAATATATAAATAAAATACCAATTGATGATGCCTTTGAGTCTACTTGAACCAATGAATTCCCTTCTCTAGTTATGCTCGATTCGTCAAATTGCAAGTTTGGAATCGTCGACCTTTTCTATCAAATAGTGTTTTTACTTAACTTGAACTGATTTGAGATTCTTAGAACTAATATAGGGATTAATTTCGGCCAGCAAACTTGATAATTATGGCAGCCAAATTTTTTTTTGATTAAGGGTTTAGAGATCCATATATATAGCCTTGTACAAGAGTGATATTAGGACAATCTCATTACCTATTCTTAATCTTAGCCATCCATCTCTAGGTCTAATCCTAAGTTTTAGCCGCCTCCAATAACCTGTCAAAACCGAAATTTGTAGCCCTAATGATGGGCTTTAAACCCATTAAATCCAAGCCAAAATGCTATGCAATTAAATCTAGTTTAATCGCTTATCGATATCGTATATCGATTGGTACATTTATAACTATAATAAATATATAACAATTTTTATTTCTCAAATTATATTCAAATTTTATAATTAATATTTCATAAATATTAATTAATTTATAACAATTATAAACTAATTAAATCGTTCGACTTTAAGGGAATTCATCATTTCGGCTGTGTAACTCTTGGGTGTAAATTTGGTTAGCGATTAACATCGAACTATTTTAATGTTAACGTTCACACGTCACTTAGCAGGTGGTGTGACATTATGGTCAAATTTATTGCTTATTCATTTTCAGTAAAATCCAATTTTAGTTTAACAAGCGTTATCCGTTAGTGACATTTATATACATCGATTCTCTTCGTCAAAACTGTATCACTTTGGATTTATGGAATTTGGTAATAGTCAAAATTCCAATCTCATCCACATTCAACTTTATAGTCTAAATACAAAGTCCTTGGTTCAACAATAACAATTATTATTAACTGAAATGCTCTAGCCAGAGACTTTTACTTTGAGTTGACTGTGATACTAACCGCATATAACTAAGGAGACAAATCCTCTCTTAAATAGTGCTTCACTTCCAATACTTCCACTCGACCCACCTATAGTCACTCGATGGACACCATGCCTTGATTTGGCTATAATCAAAGTGGAGCTTTCATATTGAAGGTTCATAGTATTCTCAAGTCGAGAGAACTGTGTAAACCAGTTACGTTGATATTTTCTGTTTGACCTTAACCAACATAAAACTATCGAGTGAGTCTAACCATAGTTATCCAATAACTATTAGTACGTAACCCCTAGGTGCCCCAGCAGTCATGAGTAATACACTGCATAACATTTGGAGAGCGTTACGTACTCCAGTCTCGACGGATACATCGATATCCAGTCTCGATGCATCTTGACTATGAACATTTAAAATGGTATATTTGTTTCGTTGTGATGAATTACTCACGATTACAACATTTTGTAACTACTATCACAAAATATACCATTTATGGATTTTATTATTAAATATACTTTTAATTAAGTTAATTAATTAATATAATCACATTATATCAAGTATATAATAGGAAGAAAATACCTTTTATTTCGAACAAGATTGGTCAACGAGTTAGACATATATAACAAATTACATAATTGCCCCCAGGACATACCCCTAACTCTATCAATCTCCCACTTGCACTTGGGGTCAATTATGGAATCTAATTCCAACTTCTCCAATTAGTTTTCTCAAAACCAATTAGGTCAGTCCCTTAGTGAATGGGTATGCTATTATTTTTTAATTATTCACTTTGTCGATTAACTCTCTCTAACACTGATAAATTGCCTTTATCATATGAAACGATTCGAACTATGTCTTTCGACTTCTAGTGAGCTTTAAGTTCTATCATGACCAATTTCATGACATTGTTATCTTATAACAATATTATGGGATTCTCAACATTTTGAATCACCTTTGGCTCAATTCTAAATTTGTGCATTTATATCTATATAAATTGGTTTATTGTAGCGCTATTCAAGTTAATGTTCTCAACATTTTGTTGAATCGACTGCAATCACTTTTATTTTGAAACATTTTCAAATTAAGGATTTTAACTTGAATTTTATCATGGACATGTTATACTCAATATCGCTTATAAAAGTTTGTGTTCAAACGTTCCATCATAACGAGTTCGTTGTTTCTATAAACAATTCTCTTACATTTCATAAATACACGAGAACACCTCAAACAACCATTTAGTGATATCAATTTGAATTTTATATTTGCTCCATGTATCAAATACATAAACAAAACACAATATCATTCACAACATAACCTGTATGATAATTCCTATTGTTAATGCATAAGGAATCCAACTTACATGTTCTCCTTTTAATAGGGTGCTCTTGTATATCGTTTTGGGACAATCCCTATATCTTTTATACTCACCATAAAAGACATCATTTACAATCCAAAATTGAGTATTAAAACAACTAAAGTTGAATTTAATTCAATCTTGATGCTTATAAAATGATACATTCATATCATTTCTTGGATCATATCCAAAGACTCACAAATCCAATATCGCTCCCACTGACTTTGAGGCATTTTTTGTTAATATGTGTAAGCGGCTTACTCTAAATAATTATTTAGAATTTTCTGCTTCAATACATAAGTACCAAACACTAAGTCTTATCGAGCGATAATTTTGTGAGTAAATATGAATTAACTTGAGCATGTTGAATACCGAATCTGTCATGCTAATTTCAACAATTGAAATTTGCGATATTATTCTTATCAACATTGCTTATTTAATTTCAACCACATTAGTCTTTCCAATAAAGACACAATCTCGATCGATGGATCACATCTCTTTAGTTACGACCACCAAAATCATATCTTGATAGCGTACTTGGAATTCTTTCAGATCTGCGCATCATACCATATAGAGTCAACTATCTTAATGGTTTAATTAAACAACCGAGGGTAATGTATATTTTCGACATTAATAAGAAACTCATAGTTTCTCTTCGATGTACGAGAATACTTATTAGACTTTCTAATGCTATGTGTTCATTTAGGTTAGTTAATTTCACTTCATCTCATATAACCAGTTCTATCTATGGATCGGATCTAATTCCATTTAACTATCAAAAATTTCTCAAAGAAATTCCTTCATAATGAAGTTGATATATCTTGAAACAACAATTGTTTCTTAGTGCAAATAGAATAGGGATTCATAAACGCTTTATGGACCTTTTTATTTATAAAACCGATTTTAGTTTACAAAAATTACGTTCAAAACATAAATATGTCATTTGATGACAGAGCTTTCCAAAAAACCTTTTGGACATTCATACAAGATCCCTCATGAACAATTATTACGTGCAATCTTTCGACTCGCACAACCTGCCAACTCCTTGGCCTAGGATGTGTTGGAATTTCTTACAAACCATTATCTTGTATGATTTTGTAAACTGTTGTTTAGATGAAATAATATCAACCTTGTGTACTAATCTTAAGTACAGGACCTTATAAAATGAAACTAACTCAACTTCACTCACAATTAATCGTAAATTGTCCAACAGTGTCTGATTACTCCTTATCGATGCATCATTATGTATCACATAGAGGAGTGATTTTGAGATTGAATCTATATTCATTTTTAGGTGCATTTAGAACTCTTTTCAATATACTCACTTATTTGACCAAATCAAATCATTTTATTCTATTGCATGTTATTTTATTTACATTTCTTTTATATTTTATGATTTTATCATAAACTTACTACATGTGTATCTAATACACATGTTCGTGTTGGTAATAAATCATCGATGAATATAACAAAGTATATGGAACCCTTTTGGTATTAATAGACTTGTGATTGCATGCATCAATATGTATTAATTCAAAGAGTTCATCAACTCTTATGATGCTCCCACTAAATGGGTGCATAGCCATTAATTGTTTGAGATATAATTAACCCGTATCATATGATTCATAATCATATAGTAAAATTATTTCTCAAAACTACGGCTTACTATATAATTCCAAAACAACTATAAATAATATTAGATACATATGTATTTTTGTTGCATCACTTTTACTATGAAAACAAATTCCATAATATAGTTATATTTCATAATCAATATTCATAATACTCATATTTAAATATAGTTATATCTATTTTTCAATCAATACCAAAAAATAAACATTATTTCACAAATAATGTTCAGTGCATTTTACGAAAACAATTTTCGTAATTTGATGCAATCATTAGGTGCTATATGGCATGCTCCCACTATTTCCGCCATTACTGTAATAGCGTACTAAATTTAAAGGTCCATCATTCACTTAATATTGTTTACTTATTTCATATGTTGCAACTAGTTTACAGAGAAGAGTTCTTTGACCAAATATCTTGAACTCAAAGAAATAAATATGATAGAAAACAATTTTCTATATGAAAATACATTTCGGAATAAAAATCATATTTCATATTCCAATATTAAGTATCAATTATTATTACAATTCTTGTTTCCGATGTTTCTCTGTGAAGCAGAAGTGACTATTCATTCTCTTCATTCCAACTTTACCTTAAATTACATCTATTTTTATACATTCGTTTTTATTTCAAATGGTCAAACTATTCAAAAGAAAACCTTATTACAATATCATACCAAACCTTTTACAAAATCGCATTCGATTATTCTTAACATTTAAGACATCAAATATGTTGCACTTTATGTAAATCGATCAAGATGACATTTCAACGATTGAGTTCTTAGACGTATCTCGTAGTTTATGGCCTTGTGTTACATTAACACAATATGATCCTTTTGAAATCATTCAAGTTGAATACATGATCTTAAAATGTTGTTTATTGGCTTACTTCGAATGAACTAACTTCATCGAGATATTGTACCCCACAAACTATGACTGTTCACTATATAACATTTATATGTGAAAATACATGGATCAAATATCCATAGTCTTGAATTGCATTTGGAGTTCAAAAACTCATAAAATGCAATACATGGTCTAAACCAAATAAACATATAAGTGACCAACTTACGAATGTATTAAGTAGTTGAAATTGGGCACTTGCATGGGTATAGAAACATCATATAACATGCAATTAGAATTATTAGTAAGTATATATTATATTTCTATTTGTCAACTTTCAATTCAGTTTGTTTATATATGTTAATTGACAAACGTTTTATCAATCATATTAAATGCACATATTTATCATTGTAGATAGTTATAACATTATATAGCATATGTTCTTACAATATTAGAAAGGTTAAATGTTACCATTTCATTTTTCTAATAACGCTCCACCTAGTCTTTTATATTTCTCCAAACCCTAAGATGAAACATAGAAGTCTTACAACTTCACTAGTGGGTGTTAGGGCTCGTTTGTTTTGGTATTCTAACCTTGAGTTTGCTCAACAAATCATAGCCCACAAACGATGGATAACTCCTTATCAGTTGTATCATATACAACTCCTAACCTATTTTTCCTTGTTCTAATCTCATTTCGACCTTGAGTTTGCTCAATAAATCGAAGGAGATTATTCACTCATACCTACCATATCGTGATGGCCTATGCATAGTATACGTACCTTGAGTTCGCTCAACAAATACATATAGTTATCTTACCTCATATGTTCAATATATTAATAATACTACGCATAACATCCCTAGCTTGAGTTTGCTCAACAACTAAGGAGTAGTAAGTAATTTATTAATATATACATATATATGGTAGAGGACAACATTATATTGAAGATTCATAATCTTCAATATATATATATATTGAGTGATATCGACTTATAGAATAATACATTTCTTATGAAATACCCCGGCGATTCAAGTGTTAGACACATCAGAAATCACGGTATATGTACATTTACATATGCATTTATTTCTCAAGTCTATTTGAGTTTCTTTAACGTTCCACATTTAGTTTATGTATATATCATATAAGTTTTATTGTTATATAACTTTTATATTTCATATTACTTATATGACAGTCTTATGTATAATATATCATTAATTAAATCTTATCTGACTAATTTTAATCAATTAACTCTTTAATTAATTTTAAATTAGTATTCCAATATAACTTTTATATTGGACATATCTACTATAACATTTATAGTGTATACTATAACCTTTATAGTGTAACGCACATATATCATATATATGTGTATTTTATTTAATTAATTAACCTTTAATTAATTTATTCAATTAAACATTTTTTATTAAGATTTATTAATTTCAAAATTTATCTTGTATGCATACATGTATACTTATGTTATTTTAAACATTTTAAAATAACATAACATATATCAACATATGTAATACATGCATATATGCATTAATTAATTAGCATATTTAATTAATTTATTTTATTAATCTTATTAATAAATTTAAAATTTGAAATTATTATATAAATATTTTCAAACATTTTGAAAATATCATTATCCTTTCAAACATTTTGAAAACTTATGTATTATTATAATTTTTTATAATAAACATGTTTTATTTTAAATTTAAAATCTTTAACATTAATTTTCAAAATGATTTTGAAATTTAGCCCAAGGCCTAAATTAAGTTGGGTCTTTTCTATTAGGAGCAACCTTTGGGCTCACTTCACCTTTCGGGCCAGGCTGGTAACTAGGTAGGACAGGGTACTTGATTACCCAATTCCAATCCTAGACATTACCTTTCTAGACACCGTACTAAGTGGGCAAGTTTAATTAGTTAGCCCTGATATGACTAATTTAGACCGCATAGGCTATTGGGCTCTGATACCATTGTTGGAACTGGACTAGCCCGCAGTGGAAGTTATGAGTGTATTTCAAAAAAAATAATCCTATTGGATCTTTATTGGGCCTATGAAGTCTAATTCATTTAGAACAATTCTAAATTTGTTTTAAATAAAATCATGTATTTTATTTAAATTTAAGTATTTTGAAATGTAAAGTTAATTTCATTATTTAATTTATATATATATATATATACATGTATCATATAAATATACATATGTGTGTGCATGTGTAACGTAATAATCCGTGAAGCGTATAACATGCCTGTATATAGATGTTGAGATTTACATCGCAACGGACACATTAGCCCATTTCATATGTATTGTATGTTGTCTAAATATGTGCAGAAATCTATAATGCAAAGTATAATTATATAAATACGTATGCATATATTTAAAATATATTTTATAATTAAAAGTCTCAAAATTAAAATTATATATATATATATATAATTTTAATTATTATATATATGTGTAATTTTATATGTTTAATTTAAAACGTTTTTATAAATATATGTACATGATTAAACATATAAAATTACACATATATATAATAATTAAAATTATATATATATATATATATATATATAAGGTTAAATAAAATGTATATATATGAATAATTAATTGCATTCAAATACTTCAAATATAAATATATATATTTTAAAATTATTTCCAGATCTAAATTAGCATAACAAACATAAAATAATAATTTTATAATTTTATCATTATTATATATATAATAAATAGTTTTGATCATAATAATTAAAAATATTAGTAATAAATATTTTAAAAAATAAAATTTAAAATTTACGAAAATTTAGAATTATAAAATAAAGGTTCAATTTTTTTTTCATGATTTTTTGAAATAAAATATTATTTTTAATAAATAAAAGAAATGTTCAACCAAAGTAATTTAATTATTAAAAATATTAAATATTAACAAAAAATTCTGAAAATGTTTTGGTGAGTTATTACATAGATGTAGTAATTTTATAAAATATAAAATCTAATTTTCAGTGCAATAATTATTTTAGATATAATAAACAATTCAAATAATCAATAAAAGATAATTTAAAATTATTTATATATATAAAAAAATTATTTTCGAATTTTATAATTCATATTATGTATAAATAGATGTAAAGAAAAATTCTAAGCCGTTTATACATTATAAATATACATATATATAATTATATGTTTAAAATATACAATAGTCTATATTTAAATTAATATATAAATATACATAAAATAATTAATAATGATAAAATTTAATTTTTTACAGCAAATTAGATTTGTTTATACATAAATTATGACACATAATAATATAACCATGCACATAACCACACTAATTTGTGACAACTACATATGCCTACAAAAATCTCACCTAACTAGATATACAACATTAATATATATATATATATATATATATATATACAGATTTGGGATTAATCAATATCAGATCATAAAATATGATATGATTACTGTGATATATAAATAAAATACCAATTGATGATGCCTTTGAGTCCACTTGAATCGGTAAATTCCCTTCTCTAGTTATGCTCGATTCGTCAGATTGCAAGTTAGGAATCGTCGACCTTTTCTTAGTTTTCTATCAAATTGCGCTTTTACTTAACTTGAATTGATTTGAGATTCTTAGAACTGATATGGGGATTAATTTCGGCCAACAAACTTGATAATTATGGCAGCCAAAAGTTGTTTTTATTAAGGGTTTAGAGATCCATATTTATAGCCTTGTACAAGAGAGATATTTGGACAATCTCATTACCTATTCTCTCTTAATATTAGCCATCCATCTCTAGATCTAATCCTAAGTTTTAGCCACCTCCAATAACTTGTCAAAACCGAAATTTTCAGCTCTAATGATGGGCTTTAAACCCATTTAAGCCTAAGCCAAAATTCTATGCAATTAAATCTAATTTAATCGCTTATCGATATCGTATATTGATTGGTACATTTATAACTATTATAAATATATGACAATTTTTATTTCTCAAATCATATTCAAATTTTATAATTAATATTTCATAAATATTAATTAATTTAATTAATTTATAACAATTATAAACTAATTAAATTGTTCGGTCTTAAGGGAATTCATTATTTCGGCTGTGTAACTCTTGGGTGTAAATTTGGTCAGCGATTAACATCGAACTATATTAATGTTAACGTTCACACGTCGCTTAGCAGGTGGTATGACATTATGGCCAAATTTATCGCTTATTCATTTTCAGTAAAATCCAATTTTAGTTTAATAAGCGTTACCCATTAGTGATATTTATATACACCAATTCTCTTCGTCAAAACTATATCACTTTGGATTTATGGAATTTGGTAATGGTCAAAATTCCAACCTCATCCACATTCAAATTTATAGTCTAAATACAAAGTCCTTAGTTCAATAATAATAATTATCATTAACCGAAATGCTCTGGCCAGAGATTGACTTTGAGTTGACTTGAGTTGACTGTGATACAAACCACATATAACCGAGGAGACGAATCCTCTCTTGAATAGTGCTTCACTTCCAATACATCCACTCGACCCAGTCACTCGATGGATGCCATGTCACGATTTGGCTATAATCAAAGCGGAGCTTTCATATTGAAGATCCACAGTATTCTCAAGTCGAGAGAACTGTGTAAATCAGTCACATCGATATTTTCTGTTTGACCTTGGTTATATTAACCAACAGAAAACTATCGAGTGGGTCGTTCCATAGTTATTCAATAACTATTAGTACGTAATCCCTAGGTGCCCCCAGCAGTCATGAGCAATACACTGCCCAACATTTGGAGAGCGTTATGTACTTCAGTCTCGACGGATACATCGATATCCAGTCTCGATGCATCTTGACTAGGAACATTTACAATGGTATATTTGTTTCATTGTGATAAATTACTCACGGTTACAACATTTTGTAGCTACTATCGCAAAATATAGAATTTATAGATTTTTCTATTAAATATACTTTTAATTAAGTTAATCAATTAATATAATCACATTATATCAAGTATATAATAGGAAGAAAATATCTTTTATTTCGAACAAGTTTGGTCAACGAGTTAGATATATGTAACAAATTACATAATTGCCCCTAGAGCATACCCTTAACTCTATCATTGCAAATAACAAATCTGTGTGATCATTGTGAATTTCGTCCATTTGCTCAACAAAATCAAATTTCTATTTATTAACTTGAGAATTTTCAATTTGAAATTGTTGAGAACAAAATTTGTCCATCGAACCATAGTCGAGATTATTCTCATTGCTAAAATTATTTGAAAAGTGATTCACATTTCCGTTTTGATTTTAAAATTCATTTTGAAGTTTGAAATTGTATTGGCACGAATTATAATCGAAGTTATTTGAATTTTAAAGTGAATTCAAATCTTGATTATTTTGGAAACTTTGACTCGAATCATTGCACAAATATGAATTACACAAATCATTTATCCTTTGATTTTGTTGTGTAGAGAGTTCAAGTAAAGACGAAATCGTTAAAATGCTTTTTTCAAGATTTAAGAGTTGGTCATCAATTTGAAATTTTTGTGGTCCAAAATTCGAATTGTTCGTACAATGGTTGTTATTAAAATATCCATAAGAATTTGATGTGAAATTATATGGTTTATATTGATTTTCACAACTATTATAAAATTCTAGCAAGTAAGAAAATTCGGACATTTTCAAAAAAAAAATTATTTTCTTTATAAAGGAAAACTCTTTACTAAAAAGAATTTACCTTCTCAAAAGGGAAATTTGATTTTTTTGGATTTCAAAAAAAAAATTGTTTTCGAAAAGCTTTTATATTTTTTTTTGGATTTTTGCTTTTCTAAAAAAAGTAAATTAAGATTTTTTTGGATTTTTGATTTAAAAATTTCAAAATAAAGGATTTAAAACTAGGTTAAGGAATATTTACAATTTTTTTAGTTTTAGATTTTGAATTTTTTTTAAATATGCATGAACTAATGCAACTAAATGAATGCAAGGATTTAATTACGAATTTTCTATACTAAGTAGCTCCTAACCCAAAATTGTATAATCACACCTTTTCTTAATCCAACAAGATAGTTCTCGGCCAGGTAACAGACATGATTTATCGGTGCACCACGAATCACCGTAGCAATGCAACCGAAGGTTTAAGTACCTTCAAAGAAATAATTAGTATAATATTTACGAATCACCGTAATATTTGTAACTGATTATTACTCTACTATAGCTTAGACACCAAGAATATAAATTGTCGAAAGAAGACAACTTGCCAATATATACTTAAGCCCTATGTGAGCTTGTGACACCCTTAATATGTCTAACCGTTACCATTAGTCAAATTCTAAGATGAAATGCAAAACTGAAATTAAACGTGTATTAATAATGCAACTACGAATGAAATTTGTTTTTGAATTTTTGAATTTTTTTTATTATATAAATGCAAATGTAAGCAACCAACAATGCAAAGCAAATAAAAACAAGAGATATGGGCACGATACTAGAGCGTGCAGAATTACTAGCAAATTTTATTTTAAGCAACAATTTTTTTATAAGCAAGCATGTAGTTTTTTTTAGCAAGCACTTCTGCCACCTGTAAGCTGAAAATTTAAACAAGATATATACAATTGTTTATATATATATATAAGGATGGAATTTAAAACAAATTAAAACAACACCAAAAAATTTTAAAATAATTTTTTTAATTGTAAAACGAAACAAAACTAAAAACAAATTGGACAAAACAAATTAAGCTAGCTCTTTTTTTAAAATTAGGATTAAACTAAAAACAAATTAAACAAGTAGAAATACTAAATTAAAAGAAACAAACCAATTAAAATAGATTAAACAAAGCAAATTTTTATAAAAAGGAGTTCACTCACAACATCACAACCCAAGCCTCTTTAAGGCCCAAACCCGCAAGCTAATACCCAAATTTTTTAATCTCTATTGTTAAAAGAAATTAAAACAAACCAAATAAAATAAAATAAAAGAACGATTTTCTCAATTAAAAGGAAACATAAGGCGATTGCGAATTGGATACGGCTGCAACTGATATCGACAAATGTAGTTGTGGAGATGGAGAAGTCGATGGGTTTGGGTTACTAGATTAGGTGAGGTGGTTTGCAGAGGTAAGAGCGTTTCTCGAGTTCGGTTGCACGATTGTTCGATTTGGGTGATAGTCAAAGTGAATTGAGGTTCGCTCATGCGATTTGAAGAGGGGTGATTGATGTTGGAGTTCGTTGATGCTCGCAGTTGTGAAGTGATTAGTGAAGTGATGTTAGAGGATGTGCACACAGTTATATTGATGGATGCACAAAGTAGTATAGGGCAGTTGATGGTGACAGCGAAAGTGGCAGTGTGCACTTGATGGTAGGTGATAGGAGATGGTGGTGTGGAAAGTTGATGAAGTATGGTTTGTTGAAGTTGTATAACGCAGTCAATGTATGTGGCAGTATGTAATGGTGTTGAAGTTGAGAGTTGCATAGTAGAGGTCAGGGATGTTAAGAGGGCACTATGGTAGGGAGTTTGGAGGTATTGGTGAGGAGATTTTGCAGTTGTATGATGGTGTTTGTTGAAATGCAGGTGAGGTGTTAGAAGATGTTGGTGTAGTGTACAGGCGGGGGTGATAGGTGATGTGGTTGAACCGTTGTAGTGGTACTTGTTTGTGGTGTGTTTCAAGACTATAGACTGGTAGGCAGTGGGATAGGAGGTGATGGCTATGTTGATGAATGCTGTACAGTGTGGTTGAAGTTTTGATCTGATGATGGTGATGACTGTGATGTATGGGCTAATGGCAAATGAAGATGTATTGGCTAATGGCAAATGAAGATGTATTGGCTAATGGCAAATGAAGATGGCTAATGGCAAATGAAGATGGCTAATGGCAAATGAAAATGGTATAACAGTATGCAGTTGTAGGTGTGGTATAACAGTGATGCATGTGTGATTTTGTGGAAGTGGAGTGTTGGTAGTTGTGGGGTTGTTGGAGGTAGGTAATGCTGGGAATGGTATGTATCAATGTTTTTTTGGTCAGCAGTATGGTTGTCAAGGAGGTTAATGGAAATGTATGATAGCATGGTTGTGGTGATAACATGGTGGCAGTGATGTCTGATAACAGAAATATGGTTACTGTGCGGGTGGTAAGTTGAGGCAGAAATTGATGGCAGCAAGTGTTGTATGATGGAAAGAGCAGTGGCATTGGAACATGGCAGTTTTGTTTGTGATGACTGTTAATGAAGTTGTGGTGGTTTGTAGTTGATGGTTGATGGTATGATGGATATTTTGTGGTGTTTGAAATGTGGGATGTTGTGTTGCAAAGGTTTGTTGAGATGTGAGATGTTTGAAGGATGGTGAAGGGCAGTGGAGGTTTGGTTGAAAAGTGTGTGTTGTGTGAAGTTTTTACAGTTTTGTGGAGAGCAAGTAGTGGATGATCAGAAGTGTAGAGGAGAGGCAAATGGTTTGAACTGAAGTCTATATTGTATTGTAGGGATGTGGAGCATGATGATGTAGAGAAAGTGAGGCAGGGGCAGCACAGTGCACAGAAATAGATTGTAAACTTTGTAAATTGAAAATAAAAATTGTAAATGAAATGCAATTTGTAAAGAAAAAGGAAATAAAATAATTTTGTTTTTGTTTTGAAATTGTACGTTTTTTTATAATAGCAATGCAAATGCAAAATAAATAGAACAACAACAACCACACAAATCAAATGCACATAAAAATCATATAGAAACGCACAAAATTTATTTTTTTTAAATGCAAATTAACACACAATAAAAATCAAACGAAAATAATTCGAAGAATATAAAATCAAATCAAATCAATTTCCTAGCAACGGTGCCAAAAACTTGTTTGACGACCAATTTCCTATCGGATTAGAAAATAGCCGATCAAATTTAAATAAAAATAACCGCAAGCGCACGACGTAAAATTTTAGTACGTGGCGAGCACGGGTCGATCCGCAGGGAATTGTTTAGATTTTAAAATTATATTTAATCAAATTTACCAAGAGTTTGAAATTGTTTGAAGCTAAAAATTTCTAGAAACTGATAAAAAAAATAAAAGTGGATAAAAATACGAGAGTAGAAGACAATTTAGAGATAAGTCCACCCTCTTGATCACATAAATCAACACAGCATGAAATTATGATCTCTTTTTTTGGTCATTAGTGAATTTAATTGATGTGTTTATCATAAGTATGGAATATTTGTGTTATTAATTAGCCCAATATAAACCATCAAACTATAACACACTAATTAAACCACTTCTTAACTCTCATGAAAATTGCAATGAAATTGAAAATAAAATCTATTCTACGCATGATTTATTAACTACTGATTAGAAATATAGACCATCAAATTTTGATTTTAAAATCCACTTCATTACCATAATCATATGTAGATGAAGAGATAATTTATGCTTGTGTTTGTTTAAGCATGGCCTATTTGGTGTCAACAACATAGACTATCAAATTCAAAGCTAAAACAACAAAATTTTACCCATTCAAACATTGTCATTAAACACAAAAAGAGATCAAAAATTAGCAAAATGTTGAATCTACATGATTAAGAGAGCTTTTTTTACCCCTGTATTGAAGGGTTTAGCCTCTCATATTTGTTATCATTTCAACAAATGTAGCATTCAACATGAAATAAAAACAAGAAGAAAATGCAATCTAAGTAAAAGAGAGCTAATTAAATGGAATAAAAGCTATTCTACTTGCATAAGAAATGAAACTAAGCTACTAGCATAAGAGGAAAGAGAGCATGTAAATAGGAAAGAGCATGAACTAAAATTGCATAAAAAAAAAATTACATGAAAGAAGAAAATGGCTAAGTAGCCATGAAAAGAAAAGAAAGTTTATATTTTATTTTTGAACCTAAAACTAAACTAAAGAGGAGGCTCAAAAGAGGCTAAGAGATTAATTACATAAACATATGGGGTATCTATACATGTTTGGAAATCTTAATCATATTTTAGGGAACTACCCAAATTGCCCTTGAAGAAGTGTGACCACCAAGTTATCATTAGCATGAGATAATCCTCCATTAAATGTGCATGTAACTTTAATTTTCAATAGCGTGTGCATTAGCTCCAAATACGTGATCATGATAAGTGGGTAGGTGGGGTCCTTCATGATACATGAGTTTGAATTATTTCCATCTTCATTCCTTTGTTTCCTCTTGTGCATGCATATTTCTCCATGAAACCTCTTGTAATTTTCGTTCAAATTCCTACAATTAAAAATAAAATGCAAAAATAAACATTCTCAAAATTAATACATGCACAAAAATGACCATTTTGCCTCTATATGAGGATGAATAAATGACAATTTTAAAATAATTTGAATTTTGGTTTAAACATGTTAGAATACCCTATATTCTCATTTATTTAATTAAATTCTATTAAATATAGAAGTAAAAATATGTACATTTACGTGCGCATCAGAATACATAGAGAAATTGCTTTGCTGGTTTAGCATGGAGAATGCAAAGATGTCAAATACACCTTTACCTTTGCATATGAAGCTTTCGAGTAAATGATCACCTATCTTGGAGAAAGACAAGGCTTATATGGCAAAGGTATCATATGCTAGTGCGGTTGGAAGTCTAATGTATGCTATATTGTGTACAAGGTCCGATATTGCATATGCCATCGGGATGGTTAGTCATATATGGCTATTCCGGGGAAATTGCATTGGAAAGCTATGAAGCTTGTATTAAGATACATTATAAGAAAATGTTATATTAATAGCAAGTGGGGATTGCATGAGAGCTTGACTTTCTATGTTTAACTAGTGTAAACCCGTGCTTTGCACACGGAATTGCACAATATAAGTAAACAAAATTTGCATTGTATATTTCATGGTTGCTGTGTGATAGGACAGTGGCACTCTTGTTATCCTGCATGCAATCAAAGATTTTCGTATGTGGATGCAGGTGTATATTTCATAGCGTTGAATTGCAGAGAATATTGCTTGTAGTCTGAGAATTGGTAGCACATACAAAATGACAGCTGGACAATATACATACTAACTGAAGGCAAGTTAGTTAAAATATTAGGATATGCCTAACTCACTGCATGCACTATTTTTTTGAATTTTTATTTTTACATATCATGCAATGTTTATGCGTCATTCAGATTGTTGTTTTTTAACCATGAAATTTTGAAACCTTTTATTGTTGTTATAGGTATTGAACAGTGCAACATGTTCAACCACTGCTAAGCTGTGTAAAGATGTTTATCATGAGGTGGTGGATAAATTCATTGAGCCCATTTGAGCATATGTTATATTTAAACTGTAAACGTATCAATACGTCACCAGTATGTGACATGGGAGCAGTGTACTGTTGGCGTAATTTGCAGTTAAAAGCTTGGGTGACTCTTTCTTTATGTACAACTTACAGTTGGTAATAAAATATGCAATGTGAGCCTAATTTGATTTGTTTTTGGTTTTTTCCCATTTCTTAAAAATAGAGTAAAATGAAAATAAAAAAAAGCGGAAGTATAAACTGCTTAGTTAGATAATGAACTCAAAAGTATAATCAGTTGTCAAAGTTTTGTTGTATGAACAGATTATGAAGACAAACATGTCTATATAAAATAAAAAGAGTTTGATTTGTAAGATAACGGGCATATAGAATCTATATTCCTTTTCATGTATTCGCACATCAACAAAGGTACATGAATATTTATGCAGAACACTGATAGCAGTTAAAATCTAGTTTGGAAAAAGGCAACAGTGGATTAAAAAAAATTGCTGAAGTTTGTCAACAAATTGGTACAACACATATTTTTTCCTAGCCTATTCTGAACCCTGCAGCATTTTCTCCTTTGTGCTGAATATGCCCCAAGAACTGTTCCTATCCGAAGCACTTGAAAAGCCGTTGCTGCAGCTATTCCTGCGCACAAATGTACTGTTGTCAGTATTACAGTGAAGACAAAATAGCTGGTGCATTATTGTATTCAGTAAGTAGCAGAGTGAAGCAGCAAGGTAGTAATCGAATGAAGTAAAGCAAGTGAGTAAAGAACCGAGTCACTATATACTAAATTTTTTTTGCACCATTGGATGTTTCACACATATCTTCATGTGTATCAGATTTTATGCATTCTTCTTCATTTTGCGATCACTTTTCCATTGTACTGAAAAATTTGTATTAGTAAGTTTGTAGTTTTTTTCTTTGTGAACCTATAAAGATTTATCATAATTGATTAATTAATTGTTTAATAAATCATAACTAAAAAATCACACAAAGTATAATTACTAAATAATCAATTACAATTAATTTATCGCTTGATTTTTCTTAATAATTGATCAAAACATAGCATAATAACAAAAACTATATTATAAATGTGATTGCGTTTCCAATCTTTCATTCAACTCTACCGATCAGTTTTCAATCCCAATTCAGTCAACCCTTTGTCCTCAAATGCACCCTAAATGAACCAAATCCCCTCAAGTAAACTATCGGCTTACCCTTCTAGCACCATTAGCTGCACATGTCTGATTTCAAACAGTCTTGCACAAATTTCTCCTTTTCATATCAAAAAAATCATTACTCGGATAAGTATTTGTCTCTTTTAGCAATTAACATTTACCCGGTTTAGATATTTTGTCCCCAATAAAAACAAATACCACTCAGCAGCGTATGATGCCAAATTTCAGTGTTATGGATGCTGAAAGCATTGTTAGGCATAGATGACAAACTCTCAAGCTTGAAAGGTTTCAAATTATATTCATTAATATTTTGACATGCTAAATTCATAAGGTGACCAACGGTCTGTTATAGAATGGGTATGTTGGGTGTGAACTTTACTAAGTAAGTAGGTGGAATGACAACATATAATATTTGTTGAATTCAGGCTATAATTTGTCGCGCAGCAGGTTTTTACAGAATTTGTAAGTCGGCTGACTGGTTTTGCCAAGACAGGCAATGTATTCCACTTGAATGTCTGGGACAACATGTTAACATAGGGACAGTAAAAAAATATCGCATGTCCTTTATAAGAGTTGTATGGAGTAAAACAACTTGTGTAGGGACAGTATGTTATGTTTGAAGACTGTAAAACAGTTGCAGGGGAAGTGTGGTATTTTTGAAAAGGCTGAAATGGATATTTAAAAAATTATCTTTTATGTTATATGTGAATATAACTTTTCAAATTGATCTTTTATTGCTGGTACTTTTCGTTGGTGCTTTTGAAGTACATATTGAAAAAGTAAAGCAAGGACCGAAAATTAGGAAATGAAGTAGACATTTATATGAATATATTTATTGTACATAATTTTATGTTAGAGATAAAATGTTGAGTACTCAACTCATTAAAGGCATATGTGTTTGTGTAAGGGTATATACTTGAAATTGCAAACTAATTTACATACAACTGTTCAGATTAAAAATATGAGCTAATATTTGTTAAATTCTTCATTCTCAGTCGTGATTAATTTGCAGTCCTCTTGAAAAGTGTATGGTTGGGTTCAAAATTTGGAATGTGTCAAAATCATATTAAAGATAAAGATATTTAATACTTTAGTCTTCTTCAATGTATATTTATCCCTCCCACCCTTGTGATGACAGACGTACATCTAATTTCGTTGATTTGTACTATAGGCTGTTGTATTTTACAGCATAATATCACCTATGTAAACTAAAATTTGGACAGTAGTTGAAGAAGGGCAGCGGAAATTAATATTGGATGTAAATATAAAATCATATATCACACCCGTATGTATGGAACTATTTGCGAATTAGTAATACATACTCACAGAGAGAGATGTAAATATATACAAATGTATACATGTATGTGTGTATGTATGACCAACGAAAACTATTCCATTCTAGAGATAGATTTCCAACAATATTTCAAGGACATCTATGCAGAAAAATACTAATCTGGAACTACGGCAGATGCCAGTAGTTCAACATATTATAATTGCATTTTTTTCCTCTTATGTTGACCCAGGAAGTTATTTGTAAATAAAAATAAAGCCCTCACATTTCTTAGAGTATAAACGACCAATTATTTGAACTCTATTAGGATAGATTTCCAACTGTGCATAGATTACTTAAATTTTATTTAATATAGATTCTACCCTTGCGCATACATAGACTAATGATTAAACGGTTGAATTGTGTACATAACTTTTATATCCTATTTTTCATATATCCAATGGTTTGCTCCTATATAATGAAATAATATGTAATTAGAAAACTTCTACAGTCTAGGTCAATATATTAAGAGTTAAAACATAATAACTAAAATCAAGCATCATAAGACTACAGGAGTTCGAAGTAACTTGCATATGTCTAAGAATAGCCAATGAACACCCAATTAAATTAAGCCCAGGCACCAACGTTATCTTTTTAATAATTTTACTTCCCAACACTACTTTAGAATCAACTATTACCTTGTCCACATGTGCACATTTCAGTATGAAATTTAATGAACTAATCAACTTCTCGTCACCAAAATGTCTAAACTTGCACATCCGAATTGTGGTTATTATTTATATATAGTGTTCAGTATGTAACCCAAAGAAATGATAAACAATTGGACAAAAAGAAATATACACCATCTATATGTGAAACAAATTATGGTTTTTAATGGAGAGGGGATTTTGATTTGTTTCTCAAACAATACTATCATTAGTGGAGTCATGTTTTCATTATAAGCATCCTCTGAATAATGCAATATCATTTTCCATTGAAGTGTTGTTGTCAATTAGAATCATTAACTAATTACATTTACATTTGAAACAACAATATATAGGGTAAGACACATGTTAATTCAAAAAAAAGATCATAAATTACATGCGTTCATAAAAATGGCTTTGCTTTGAAAAGCTTGCATCTTTCCACTTTATATAAAATGGCTTTGCTTTGAAAATCACACCTTACACCTCAGTAATGTCATTTGCATTAAAAAAAGATCATACTCAATGTTTAAAGAAAAACAAACATTGTACCAAAGCAAGGTGATATAGTGAATTTATAAATACCAAATACAAAAGATCACTTTATCCAGCTTAACAGTGCGAGATGATTGTGAGCAAATATGTAAGAGGACTAAAAATTCGGAGACAAATAAGTAATGAATACAACAACAGAGTGTTTAAAAATTGTGATAACCTTCAAAATGAGTAGTACTTACTTGATGTAAGAGCATTTGGTTATCTTCTCAGTCCAAATTGGATAACCAACCTTCTGTGCTCTTTCAACATATACAAAAGGTTGTTATATAGTTGAGAGTTGGCTGCAATAATAGAAGTATTGTCCAACTCCAGATATATACTAATCCAGCTTTTACTACGGTCAAGTTTAATATTCCTACAATAAACAATTTAGTAACATTTAGCATATTATAACAAATATATATAAAGATAACAAAAAGAAAATTCTTATAATTACCATCTACAGTTCCCATGCATAGTAGGAGAACAGTGGCCGAGAGGTTGATCAACATGAGTATCAAATTCATAAGTGCAGCCAACTGAATAAACATTATCTTTTTCTTGAACTTTGAAGTATTCAAAAGAACCAAAACCATCATAAAAATCAACTTTGTGTTCTTATATTTTTCTAAATTTTACACTAAATTTGCAGGCAATGTTTACCTGTAAGCAATCCCCTAAGCTCTTTCCCAGTCAACAAAACTGGAGGCTTATACTTATTATTGACTTCAAAAATGTTGCTAAACAAAATGTACGGAATGAATCTTCTGCCATGGCCAATAAGTTTAAGGTCTGCATGTTTATAAAATCAAAAAATTATATGGAGAAAGGAACAAAGATGAACCAAAAGAAGTATGCAAATAAATGAATATTATTCAATGGGAGAAATAAAATTTTATATACATAATGTATTAGATATGGAAGTTTTGTTTGGTTCATTTCATTGTATTTATACATTTGCTGGATTTACATAATCAAGGCATATAACTTCTAAAAATAATGAATATATAAACATAAAGGAAATAAATGATAAAGTGATAAAAATAATTGTCCTATGACATATCAAAGCTTCTGCAATAATCAAGTTGTAAAAAATAAAATCACTACTACTTATTAACTTAACATACTCCAGGCTATTGATAAGCAGATGTAAAAAAACCCCAACTTTCGATATACCTGCAAATAGCGATCAGAAGAGGGCTTGTTCTATGACAATTCAAAGCTTCTGCAACAATCAAGTTATAAAAAATAAAATCACTACTACTTATTAACCAAACATACTCCAGGCTACTGATAAGCAGACGTAAAAAAACCCCAACTTTCGATAAACCTGCAGATAGCGAGCAGAAGAGGGCCAAAAGTATTGAGCAAGCCTAATAACAATGACATGGAAACATCATAGTGGTAGCTCGGTCGATACGGCAGTGATTTGGGGCTAAAGGGGCGATGCAATTCAATGATAATAGGAATAAAAGGCGTAAATTTAGGGCGATGTGATTCAATGGGTATATCTCAAATTAGGGAAATGAATATTTAGGGTTAGATGAAATGATGAAGGAGAGAATGATTAAATAACGATCTTCCAGTTCACGGATGAAAACGCGAGAGAGAAACAGTAGTTTAGGTAGAAAAAAAGAACCGCGACTGTTCATCTCTGAAAATATGGAAGGGACGAAAGAGAAAGAGGAGCCGTGACAGAAAGAGAAAGAATGATTTAAGGTTAACTCGGAGACTGTTCAGTTGCCAAATTTCAAGGGGGCCTGTGTGAGCTTGAAATTTAACTCACTAATAATATATAGTATAGACTAGTTAGTGGTTATTATTAACGTAAGAGAAATTTGGTGCGGTGCAATTTTATTTCCCTCCATCTTATTTCTTTGCCGCCCAAATCCAATTTTCCTTTTTCGCATTCACTTCCATCTTCAAATTCTCCTCTTCACTGGAATCCCTCTTTAATCCGAAAGCTCTACAACGATTCCAAGTGATTCCCTCAAGGCTCGATTCCTCAAGGCTCCACAACCCTCTCTCCCATCGATTCCAAGTGATTTCCACCGATTCTTCAAGGCTACTTAAGCACGATTCCGCAATGATCGAACGGCTCGACTTCACGCTTCTAGACAGCTGAAGCGCGTCTGCCTCAAGGCTCGATTCTGCACGATTTCAACTTCATGATTCGTCAACCAAGCTTGATTTCAACTTCGCGATTCGTTAACCAAGTTGAAGCGCAATTCTTTAAGGCAGCTGAAGCATGATTTCAACTTCGCGAACTTAGGTGTCGGTGTATTTTTTAAACTTAAAGCATGATTATTCAAAATTTCAAATCGGCTTTCTCCCGTTTTACATGAATTTGTGGTATTAAGCGGCATTGGTATCTCTTTAATTCATATAAGTTTGTATTACATGAGTATGTGAACTGTTTTGAGTTTGTCTTACATGAATATGTTAGCATTCTCCTGTTGTGATTTTGTATTACATGAATATGTGAACTGTTTTACAAACCTTAGGTAAATGTTGTTTTACATGAACTGTTCTACATTAATGTTGTGAGTACAGACTACTAACTATTTTACATGAATTGTTTCAAATTTGACATAAAATATAAACTTTGTTTAATTCAAGTTAAATTATAGAGAAGAAAGTTAATTATATATCAATCATAATTATTTTAATAGTGAATTATAAAATTTATTTTCTATATTAAATTTGAAGTTAAAAATGTTAATATTGACTTTGCATGAGTATAACTTGAAACGGTATGAGTAGAATTTAATACATGAAAGAAATCCTAATTAAACTACCACACTATGGTTTAGTAATTATTGTGTAGTCAGGGACGTAACCAGGAATTTATTTTGCGGCGGGCGAATAATGGAAGAAAATTAAATAATAAAAAAACTAAACTGTTTTAACATAATTAATTCCATCGCATTCATGATAATCAAAATAATTAAGTTCGATTGATTCCATTAACATAGAGAATTTTCACAAAAATCCTTAAACAAAAAAAACATAAATTACTAAATATCCTACTTAAGTTGTGCTCTACGAACTTCACGAAAATCAAATTCATCTACAATCGTCTCAACATCAATTTTTTTAGCAATTTCACTTTCAATGTATATTATCATGTGATTTCCAAGCAGATTGTCACCCATCTTATTGCGCAATGGTGTTTTGATTAACTTCATAGCTGAAAATGCTCGTTCAGTAGTTGCAGTCGATACTGGAAGAGTTAAAATAAGGCAAATCAATCTATGAACTAGGGGATATCTTTCAGCCTTTTTTGTTTTAACTAACTCCATATTTAACTCCGACAGTGTGGCAATATTACAAAAGTGAGGATCATGGCGTACATCTTGCTCATAATGTTGCAACTGGTGTCTCAATTGAAAATCAATATCCAACTCACTAAAATCTCCAGAGTAGTAGTTTCTTGCTAGCAAACATACATCTTCAACTATTAATGCTTCAAAGTTATTTTTTGGCTCTAAAACTGAACTCAGACTTAAAAGTCCAATTGCTGTGTCCGAGAATCTTGTGTTTAACTCCATTATTTGTGTGTCAATAGTTTCGTTTAATATATCATAACGGTAGTGATGTTCTACGGTTATTTCATCGCGTTGTTGACAAGATCGTCTAGTACCTTCCAAATAACGAGAATTCATATCAGGTACTATAACTAAATTGCTAGCACAAAAGGATGTCATACTATTCAAAAGTGTTTGCCATTTATCATCATTTTTCAAATTAGAAAGAAGAGTCTTTGTGATCGAGAGTGAATGAATCCCGTTCAAGATATCTTGAGATTTTTTTTGAAATGCTTGACAAAGGATTTCGGTAATTCCCATTACTTCAACCATCAGGTGCAATATGAAGACAAACTGAAAAGTATTCATTGCATGTAAAGCACCACTCGCTTCAGCACGCATTTTCCTATTCAAACCTTCTTTTTTTATGATTTCGAGGACCTCATGAACAGGTTTATATAAGCTAAGCAAGCTGCATGCCGAAGAATAGTGTGAGCTCCAACGAGTAGAACCTGGACGTTGTAAAGTGGTTTTTTGATTTGCTCCCGTGCCTGTTTGTAACGTTCCACTCAACATCATGTCTTCAACTTCTTTACTTATAGCAGCCTTTAGTTGTTGATTTCTTTTGGCAGATGAACTTACTAAATTCACAATACAATTAAGCATTTGAAAGAATAATTCTATGTCAAACTAAAATTAAATTAACATTACCTAAACTTCAAGTTAAATCAGATTAAAACTAACAAAACTTTAAATTAAAATTAACTAACCTTTAAATTCATATTCAAATTAACTAAAATAAAAATTGTTTCAAGCAATTTCAACTTTCAAGCAAGGCTAGGATGTGTAAAAAAAAATATCAGCTGCTTCAGGCATATTCGCATGCTTTAGACTTTAGTGCATTATCAAATCGTTCAAATTCCATATGCTTTCAGTGAATTTCTTGCAAATCTATATGTTTCAGTCAAGTGTATTATCAAATTCGCATGGTTTAATTCAAGGCTTCAGACAATTATGCAAATAAAATAAAAAAAATTGTAAAAATACCTCAAAAATACAAACAAATGAGCAATTGATAATTGATTGAACCTGGAAGCAAGAAGGCGGAGGCGCAGCGCGAAGACGGAGGCGCAGCGCAGAGGCGCGGAGTCATGGAAGGCTGGAAGCGACAGCGTGCTTTTTTCGTCGCTTGAGAGACTTTGTCGAAGCAGGCAAGCAGCAAACAGGGCTAGGGTTTTTGCCTTTTTTCTTTTTGTCGCTGTTTCTTCTTTTGCTGGTATTTTGTTGCCCAAATCTTGAATAGGGCAATTGCCCACCCATCCTCTCTGTTTTTTTTTGCGTTTTTTTTTGTGGGGTGGGCAGCTGCCCACCCCAAACTTCAAATAGATCCGTCCTTGTGTGTAGCGAAATAAGGTTAAAGATTATGTTGAAACCAAGGATTATGTTGAAAAAGGACGTGCTGAAGACAATCATTGCAAGCCATTCCATCATAAATGTAAGCTAAATTTGAATATAATCATCTGTGGTAGTGTAGATTAACTACCATTTCTGAAATTATCCTTTTAATGTATGTTGCATTATAAATGTTAACGGCAATTTTTATATTTAAATATAGGAAATCGTTTTTCCCAATCATAGAATATGTTAACTGCTATATATAAAATTTCACATGTGTAATACAGGAGGATTAAAAATATTCTTTATTAAGGTGAATGGATAAAATGTAAAAAATTATCCAAAAATGGTCTATGTTAGTTTTTATTCTTAAACCAAGTAAGAAATGGACATACTACTCTGCATTTAGATTGTTAAATAATGGCCTAAAGTTAATATCCACATTTTATTTTGGGTTTATAAGGAAGGAAGATACACGTTTTTACTATTTTCCATATATACAAATTTTAAAGCAAATTTTAACGAACCTGAGGATATATAGTAATAATTTTTGGCGTACTATAATACTAGTCAATGAAAAAGAGGAAAGTATATGATCTTGTACATATTAGGACCAAAATTAAATTTAAAGACAATTGTAAGTCATTATGAATTACATACGACTTAAATATAATTGTGTGTCTATCATATACAAATGCACTCATTGCAAAAAAATTCAAAAATTCCAAAAGAGATAAAAGAAAGAAAAAAAGAGAAGATATAGTAAAGTGGGGAGAAAATATTGATTTTAAAAAATGGTTCAATAAAGAAAATATATCAAGTTTTGAAGGGATTTAACGTGTTTTGACACATTATTGAAACATAAATAGAGAGCGGGATTATAACCGAAACAACAGATATAGCGTATTCAAATACTTGGGCAATAGTGTTTTCGATAATTTTTTGTTGTGTAATTCAATATTTAAGTGTATTGAAAATCGAACTCAAACGATCAATCTATGCAACTTTTAGTCCGCCCATTATACAGTTTCAGTGAAATTTATGACGCGCAACAATTTTATGAATTTAAATATTTTTTTTTTGAAAAAAGGTACTTTATAAAATATAATAGAACATATACTTCCATGATATGCCTCGTTAAAACCTCGCAATCCCCCTAACCTAAATGGGTGCCAAATTCGGGTCAGGGAGGCTGGAGCACCAAATTCGGGTCAATTTTCACTTCGAAATTTGTCAAGATAAGTAGTAAATCTCTTGATATATTCTTTGAATCCACTATGCTTTGAATTAGATGCTTGCAATCTTGTTTTATGATACTGCTTCTGACATGAACTGACAATTGTATTCCGTTGAAAACTTTCGAATTACATTCGCACCAAATGTGCCATATCACCGAAGTAATTGTAATATTCATGATATGTGTATGAAGACCGTTATTGATCTGTTTTTGAGACATTCTTTCAAGAATTTGTTCGATTTCACAGGAAGTACCGAACCTAAAACCTAGCTTATGCATATTCTCCTCTAGGATTTGTTTAGAATATGAACAATTGAAAAATAAATGATTTCTGTCCTCATTATGGTTTGAACAGAGAACACATACTTGATTAGTGCCATTATTCCACCTGCTAACTCTATCTTTTGTATTCAATTTGTTTAATATGGCCAATAAAGCACAAATTGACATTTTTGGAGCACATTTGGTATCCCATATAACTCTGGACCATGTAAAATCTGGATGTTTAGTTCTTATATGATTCCATGCCGAATTTAATTTGAAATTACCATCATTACTGGGTAACCAAAACCAGTAATCATGTTGCTTTTGATTATCTATTTTAATGTTTTGCACCGTATTATGACATTGGATAGGAACATGATCAAGCTGATTTTTCCACTCATTATTATCTATAAGAGTATAAACTTTTCTGTTATTGCCTTCTAATATATTCATGGCATTCCACCCAAAATTTTCCACCAATGAGTAACCATCAATCCAAGGATCTAACCACATGTCTGTACTTTCACCATTAACTATTTTTCTGGTAATTGAACCCGAGCACCACTTTCTAGCTTTAAGCAATGTTTTCCAAGTATTAGATGCATTATTATCTATGGTAGAAGCCCAGGAATTACTATTGCTGCAATATTTGTTATGCATCCATATGGCCCAGATAGGTTTCTTTTGTAAAAAATTCCATAATAGTTTCAAATCCACTGCTATTGTGTAACTAATTATGAATTTTTAAATGTATTTAACATTATAATTTCATATAAAATAAAATATTCGGTGGAAAATAATTTTTAAATAGATTTCTATACACTGAAAAGTTTTTATCATCAGAACCAACTGTTTGGAATTAGGTGTTTCTAGAGACTGTTTAATGCCTTATACTGTACAAAAGTACATGATTAAAAAAATGAATCAAGGTATATTTCTGTCTAATCCAGAAAATTTATCGGAGATTATTTTCTTCATGCAATGACTACAGGTGATTCTCCATTTGTTAAAACTTGGGCTTCCAAGCTACATATTATCTTCCTGTCCATGCACTATGCTTTCTATTCTAATCAAATCAATTTTTAGTTAGTAATTAGCTATAGATTTATCACCACAAAAGTGAGCATCAATATTTATATTATAGTAATGTGTACAGATTTATCACCACAAAAGTGAGCATCAATATTTATATTATAGCAATCAATGTGTATGGATAAGACCTTGGTTTATAGATATAAGAAAAATGACCCGACTTTACAATGCAATGGCATAAAAACATAGTAGTCTTCAATGTATAAGTCTATTTCCATATGATATTATAATCCTTTATATAAAACCATATAGTATTTAGTTTGTAAAGCAAGCAGCAAGCACATACATCATAAAAATAAGTAGAGAACATAAAAAGCATTATATTTCATGCGCCATTTGTTTATCTATACTTTATCTTTTACCTTTATATTAGAAAATGTGTTCATGTTATAAATCAACATCATGAGTAGAGTTCACCAATGGAAAGAATTGTTGCTGCTATTTCAAAGTTCAAACTGACAAGAAAGTTTATACGAGCATGAAGATATATTGTAAACCAAAGTGCATAAGTACATATAAAAAACCGCACAAAGGCGTGCCATTAGGCCTCGTATCACATAATGGTTGTGTTGCAAGCATTTGCAGAATCTATATAATAAAATTCCTTGGTTTTAACGGAAAAGATAAACCAAAGACAAAGAACGGATTAGATTTAATAGAAGAATACATATCCGATGGTTATTGGTTCTCCACCTAATATAAGCATTGACTCTGTTATTTTTCTCTTTACGCCGTTAACTTTTTTCTCCCCATCGTTGCATCATTCTTTTATTCCAACTATCAAACCCACGTTTTGCCAACTGCCTACATCACTGTAAATATGCTTCACGTACCAGCGGTTACTGTCCCACTTATTCATTCTCTATGTATCAGTGATTTCCACCTATTCAACCCATTTCTCAAATTCAAGTTATTTCTCTTTCTTCCGCTTCTCTTCAAATTGATGATTAACGTGTACGTTTTTCCTTGCTAAAATGAAATCGATTCCCACTTCAATTGATATTACTCAATTTCTGCTTCAATTAGGATGATTCAATAAAATCTTCTGTGAAAGGTTGAATGTTTGATATTGCGCCTGAAGAGAGAACTACATGCCTGAATTCGCTTCGTTTTGCAACCACCAAAAGATGATCAGTGGTGAACTCATGCCTACAGATTTCACATCTTGATGACTCTTACTTGGCTATGGTAATGATCATTATCGCACTTTGTTGGCCGAATATTACTTTCCTCACCTGAGATGCTCCCTGCCCAGTACTGAGGTTCATTGATGGTCTGCAGTGCTCTGAATTTCTTGCTCAGTTAAGAATATGATACATAATTTTTATCCTCTTAAATGGATAAAACCGACCTGGATAAGAAAAGCAAGTGAGCATATAACTCTATAGATGGTTAGATTTTACTTATTTTTTCTTTTTTGGATTATGAAGTAGTAATAAGTTTATTTTCTCTTTTAAAAACTAATAAGTTTTCAAATATTTTACTGTTTTGTTGTACTTGATTTCATCTAATTTTTGTTTTTAATTTTCTGATCCATCTTCTGCCAATATAAGTGTTAAAAATGGTTGTTCTTCATTGTATATTAATTATCGTCCTTTTTCATCCATGTATTTATCAGCAATTTGCTTTTAGACAAATTATTGTTTGATTGTTTCATTTTGTGTTATTCTTTATGGACCATGTATAGTCTAAAATTTAATTTAGTTTATAAGTTATGCTTTGGATGTCCATTGTTAAGATCCAAAAGGACGAGAATTTGGATAAAATTAATTATAACTGAAAGGTATACTTTTGTAAACACGTACTTTTGTAATATATTTTATTTTCTCTTTTCAGATCGAAAAAGGATTCTCAAATAACACTTCCTATATTATTTTAGAAGGAGGAGAGAATAAAAGGATCAAAGATTTTGACAATCTACCTTTCGATGTGATAGTTTACAAATACATGTCAAATTGACATGTGTTTCATTTCTTCAAATTTGATACAGGTTTCTAAATGTGTGGATGCATGCATGGTTAATAACTAATATACTAACTAAGTTATACACAATCCTGATACACATTCTTCTTAACTCAAATATTCTATAAATTTATTTTTAAAAGAAATTACTTTCACCTTCTTCTACAGATTTTCCAACTTAAACACCCAATCATCCACGCACCCGTGCAACGCACAAAGTTTTTATTTGTATATCTTTATCTTTACTACTAATAATGAGAATTTCATAAACTAATTTCAACCACGTCCTTTTAGATTATCAATGATACCCTTGCATCATTATCCTCATTTCCTTGCGTCTGCTTAGTCTCAGTTTATTCCACTTTGATTCCTAGACCTAATTAATCTATAGCCTTGACTATTCAACACCAGCGTCATCATCCTACTTACTCTATTATTACCGCTATTCCATTACCGACTGTAATCCATATGTTTTAGCTAAATTGATAAACCCTAATTGATCATCATCACTTAATTAATAATCCTTATCTCTACCTCCACCTGCGGCAATTTTATCTTCGCCTGACCCTCTTCTGAATCTCTACTTCTCTGTTACACCAACCGGTTTAGTATAAAGTAAATTGTCTGAAATACAGCAATGATCAGAATATAAATGTACCGTATATTTACTTTCGTACCTTTTCACTTGAATTGTTTATTAATTTATTATTTTTAGTATGAATATTTGAAGTGAGTTTTATTACCCACGGTGAAGCTGCATATAAGGTTGTCAATGGGTACCCAAAAAATTCGATATCCGTCCGAATCCGTATTCGAAAATATGAAAAATATCTATTATCCGTCGTTATCCGAAAAACGGATACGGATATCTGATATCCGCAAAGCTTTCCGGATACAGATATGGTTATTGTGATATCTGTACCCGAAAAATATCCGTTCGATTAACTAATGCATATATATATTTAATTAAAATTATATTTATTAATATATGATTTTTCAACTATTTCCTAACCATTGGATGTTACTACGGTATTGTATTTTGCTCATTTTTAGTGAAAACAGGCAGTTTTAGTGTTTAGTTTTTGAATATTTTTTGATACGCATACGAATATTAGTATAAAACAATGTTTTATCATCACATTTTTTATTCCTTGGTTTTTTATGAACATTAGTACAAAAAATGTTTTATGTTGATCCAAATCTTTCCAATTATACTTATAAATTTATTGATTATGGGCGGAGCGAATAAATATCTGATATCCGTCCGTAACCGAAAATTAAGCAGATACGAATATCTGATACCTGAAAATTAAGCGGATACAGATACGGATATGTCACTATCCGTATCCGAAAGTATCCGTTGACAGCCCTAGCTGCATAGCCTGATAATTGCAAAATTGTAAGCGGAGGTTATAAGCTAAGTACACAAGGCTTTTTAGCATAAAAACTCTTAACGCATCCCAACATTACTTGCAAACATGGCTTTTCAACTTTTTTTGTTATATAAGGCGGATTCAGTTTTAAATTTGAATGCTTTAAATGTTTTTTACATGTTAGGCCGTACTGAATTGAAAACTGATTTTAATACTGAATGTGGTAATAACTAGGAATTGCTTTGAATGGTATTTTAATTTAGCAACATGGACAATTCAAATTCCAATTACACAAAGCTGAATGTGAATCCAAAACCAAAAGTGATACAGTTTCCCTTACACATTAAGCACGGTCTTTTGGATTGGTAATTTATGATTAATAGAAATACCAAATTACATTTCTTTTCTTCAGTATACATTAAATTTGAACTAACTGTGCACTTAGTTGTAGTGTGTTCTAACTTATATGGAGAAAAATGTCATTGCCTAATTTGGGTAATGGAAATTCAAAGGGTATAATCTGCTTAGTTTTCATATAGTTTGTACATAAAAAATAAGCTTGGACTTTTCTGTTGGATAAACAAATTGCATTAGAGTTTATCATGAAACTTCGTACAATAATTTTACTAGATTGTGGTTAGAATTGGATATGAAGTAAATAACTCGATATTTTCTTCTCATATTATTAGTATATATTTTCTTCTGTAATAATAAGTAATTAATAATTCTTACTTAATACATTATAACTCATATTTAGTGTTTAATATTTGTTATTTGATAGTTAATATTAACAATCAATGATTATTAATTCATAGTTAAGATTTCACATGAGTTACCTTACTTACTTCCGAAGTAAAGTGTATATTCCCTATGCAACTGCGGTTTCCATCTTCTAAACTCTCTTCCTTCAACATTTAACATAACCTTTAGTGGAACGTATGTACATAAAAATAAACGTAAAAAATGTAGAACGCTTTTGAAAGAGTGAATTTTGATCCGGAAGCGATGGCTAAATTTACCACCGAACAAATCGTGAACAAATTTAACACCGATCTCAAATTGTACATATTCAATATGTCAAGTAAAAACTGAATCCGTGCCGATACAAACTAGTCTTAAATAACACGGACATGAACATAAAAAAAATTAAAGTCCAATTATCCTCCTGGTTGAAAGCCAAGTTTCTTTTGTTTTCCTTCACCCCTTTGCCATTAACATTTCTCTCTCCTTTTGCACTTGGCACTGCTCATTACCGTTCTTTTCAGATTAAGCGATTCAATTCATTATATTTTCATATCATCAAATAAATAGAAAAAATTAAGTCCAATTTATTGGGATCCAATCCAGCATAGAATATATGCCACAGCCAGGGACGGAGCTAGGAAGATTTTGCTAAAAAAACCCTTTATTTTATTTCTTTATTTTCATCTACTTTTGTCATGGCTTAAGTCAGATTTGTAAAGATCAACTACCAACTCGAGTAGAATGGGAATATATTAGTGACATAATAGACTGGCTTAATGTTTCTATATTGCTGATTGGTTTTAAAATCAAAGAGTGAAGACAAATGGGTTTACTTTTTCAATACGTGTGATTGATTTAAAATCAAGCAAAAGTCTCAAATTAAGAAAAATGCTCGTTAGTTTAGTTTCTTTTTTTTGGATTATGAATGATGATTTTTTGCATGGCGGGATGGAAGTTTCATGTTAAATTGTTAATATGATACTGTAACTATCATATGATCCAAATTACATATTATTTTATCAAAATCTGAATTCACTGAAAAATAAATTGTAGTCTCCTTATATTGAAGTCTACGGCCGATTATATTGAAGTTCTGTATTATAATGTAGGTTTATTGTGTTTAATATTAAGGTATATGCAAGAAGGTTGATTATCCATTCTTAATATTACCAAAGAACTTGGTGGGTAAAAACAAAGTAAATGAATCTTTATAAGTAAATGTATATAACATCAAAGTGGTACATCGTGAAGTGTATATAGTAGATTGTTGAATGGGGGGTACAAAGATAATATCATTATGGAAAATCTTCAAGGATTTTATTTCAACATATCTTTCTTTTGATATAAAAGTATGTAAAGCCAAATTTAAAGGTCGAAAGAAAGTTATGTGATACGTTTGCATGGAGAAGGATCTTTCTGTTTCGACCACATAACGGTACCTAGAGAAAAAAGGGTAGATGTCTTGGAAAATGCATCATAGGAAAAAAAGGATTAGCCATCTATTCTTTCTAGGCAAATGGTAGTTTGAAGATTTTTTTCCCTTGTAACTAGCAGTAGTATATGGCTATTGCTACAAAATTTATTTCTGTAATTAATCAGAATCAGAATTTATTTTTGTAATCATAATTAGAATCAGTAGTATATAGCTATAGCTATAGGTACAAAACTCGTTGCGGTTTTCTCTAGGTACAAAATTTCTGTAAATAATCAAAATCAGAATTTATTTCTGTAATCAGAATCGGAATCAGTAGTATATAGATATAGCTATAGATACAAAACTCATTGCAGTTTTCTCTAGGTACAAAATTTATTTCCGTAATTAATCAGAATCAGTTTTAACAAAATTTGTTTTAACAGAATTCACATGTATATCATTAAAGATAACAAACCATGTAATATCATTTCAAACAAAGTTGTGTAAAATTTATTGATATAACTTCAAATAGGCTCTTAGTCATGCATGACCAGTTACATGTAGTAGTAATGGAGCTCGACAATTTACTATTTTATGTCTAATGTGTCCTTAAAACATAGAAGCCTCTTTGAAAAAAATAAACTAGACTTTTTAGTTCTTAAGCCAATTTGTTTGGAAAACCTGGGATTGTTATTACTCCTGAAAGAAGATTGATACGTCGAAGGTATAAAATGATAATGAGCATCAACTGCATTTTTGGTTGTAGTTCATGATCCATTATTATATTCATCCACTGTCATATAAGAAAGCGCAGAATATTAATATCGATGAATATTAAATTATAATGTTTTTTTAGAAATTTGCTTGTTGTAATATTGTATATGGCGATGGAAAAAGATTGGGTGCATTTACACAGGTAAGATTACAATTTTAGCATATAATTTAACTTGGAAATTAAAATAATGATTTTTTTGTCGTTAACTTTTTTTATTTTTACCATAGAACTAGTAGGGAGTACGAGCAAGGAGCAAGGAGCAAGGAATTTTGTACATGCAGCAAAGAAAAATTTAGAAAATATGGAAAAAAGTTTGTGTCCTTGCTTAGATTGTCGAAATCTTACTCGTCACTATGATGACATTATTATTGAGCACCTAATTATAAGTGGAATGGATCCTTTATACAAGTGCACTAAGTGGTATAGTCATGGTAAGCAAGTAAATGTAGCTAAAAAAGTGAAGTTGGATGATACATATGAATTACTTCAAGACATTCACTTTGAAGATAAAGAGTTTGTTAACCATACATTTTTCTTCGATGATAAACATAATGATGATGCACAAAAGCGAATGGATGATTTTATTAAAAATTTGGAAGATGCAGAAACTTCAATGTACCCTGATTGCGTAGATCAAACAAAATTACCTATTATCACTGCATTGTATAATCTTAAATGTGAAACTGGATTATCTGATAATGGTTTTGATAAGCTTTTAAGTATGCAACAATGTTATTACCCAAAAATAATGTCCTTCCAAAGACTTTATACGAACTAAAGAAGTTTCTCAAAGTATTTGATATGGGATTTGAGAAGATTCACGCTTGTAAGAATGATTGTTGTCTTTTTAGGAAATAGTACAAAGATTTGAATAGATGTCTGAAGTGTGGTTCTACGAATGGAAGAAAAATGAGCAGACGAAAGAGATAATGCAAGGTATTCCGGCCAAAGTGTTGAGATATATTCCATTTATTCCAAGATTCAGAAGAATGTTTAGATCCCAACGGATGGCATAAGATCTAAGGTGGCATTTTAGTAATAAAAGCAATGATGATAAAATGCATCATCCTGTGGATTCTTTGACGTGGAGCATGGTGGATGATAAATGAAAATCATTTTCAAGTGATCCGCGTAACCTTCGACTTGATCTTGCTACCGATGGTTTCAATCCATTTGACATTAAGAGTTCCAAGTATAGTTGCCGACCAGTGATACTTGTGGCATATAATCTCTCACCTATATTGTGTATGAAAAAGGAGAATATTATGTTAACATTATCGATCCCTGGTCCAAATCAACCTGGGAATGATATTGATATATATTTAGCTCCTTTGGTAGAAGATTTGCAGCACTTATGGAGTAACAGGGTGGATATTTATGATGCATTTAGCAAGACACTTTTTAACTTAAAAAGCAATTTTGCTATGGACTATAAAAGACTTTCTAGCATACGGAAATCTAGCTGGATGTTGTGTAAAAGGCAAAAAAGGTTGTCCATTATGCGGTGTTAATACTCATCATCGATGGCTAAATCATAGTCGGAAAAATGTCTATATGGGACACAAAAGATTCTTACCTTTATCAGATCTATTAAGAAAACAAAAGGCTTGGTTTGATAACAATGTGGAGAAAGATAACAAATCCAAAATTCTTACAAGTAGAGATATTTCTGTTATTTTGAAATATTTCCAAATGATTTTGAAAAAAATGAAAATGAAGAAATAGAAAAAGGCAAGAAGACAAAGAAAATAAAGTGCTGCCTACGAAGAAGATAAAAACGATCCTACAAAAATAGAGCTATCAAGGTGGAAAAAAAGGTCAATTTTATTTGAATTACCATATTGGGGGGTTAGTGTTCAAAATATATTTTATTCGTAATAATCTAACTATAAAATTATATAATATTAAACTGTCATATTAATGATGTTTATAAGAACTTCCACTCCGCCACAATTTAGATGTGATGCATGTTGAGAAAAACGTTGGCGAAAGCTTACTCAGCACAATATTGCATGATAGCAAATCAAAAAATGGTATTAATTCTAGAGGATTGGAGAATTCGATATGCTATATATGCACAACCTCGTAGGAAGAAAACATATCTTCCACCGGCTCTGTATGCTTTGTCTTGTTATGATTTTTTTTTTGCAAAAGATTGTATGACTTTAAGGGACCCGATGGTTACTGCTCAAATTTTAAAAGATGTGTGTCATTGGAGGATTGCAAAATTAGTGGATCGAAGTCGCATGATTATCATGTTTTAATGCAACAAATGCTATCGGTTGCAATGAGAGGATTGCTCTCAAAAAATCCATGGAAAACAATAACTCGTTTGTGTGCATTTTTTAATAAAGTGTTCTTGATAGAGAGAAGTTGCAACAAATGGATGATGAGATTGTTAAAATTTCATGCGACCTTGAAAGATATTTTCCACCTTCATTTTTCGACATAATGATACATCTAACAATTTATCTTGGTAAAGAATCTCAATTAGGTGGACCAGTTCATTTCGATGGATGTACCCCTTCGAAAGGTATATGAAAATAAATACTATATAAGGAACTATGCATGACCTGAAGGATGCATTGTAGAAAACTATCTCGCAGAGGATTTCATGAGATTGTTTGGTGATTTTCTACAAAAATCATCAGAATTAGAGGAGAAAGAAGGTAGAAACGAAGATTATGAGAATGATGTTGCGATACTCGAAGGATGTTCAATATCAACATGCAAGACAATTACATTGACAACTATTGTGAAGGAAGTTTCTCATTTGGTCGTGCTAATGAATATGGCTATAACAGAGCCATATTTAGAGTAAGCACATATTTTTTTAAAATTTTATTGTCTTAACATGTGTGTAGTTATAAATGTAACTTAGCATTTTTATATTATGCTAGTATAAGTATGCATTTGGAAGAGTTACAAAGTTCGGATAAGCGCATGGAAAGAAATGCTGCATTGCTATGGAAAACTTACACAAAAAACTTCGCCGATTGGATTAAAAAGAAGGTTAATTAAATCTTTTAAATTTCATTTATAGGTTTGAAAATATTATTTTTGACTATATTGAATGGATTGAGTTTTTTTATAGATATCTATTAACTCAAGTGAACATGATGAATTATTAAAATGGATTGCCTATGGTCCAAGTAGCGCTGCTTTGTCCTGCAAAGGATATATAATTAATGAGTTACGTTTTCACACAAAAGGTGTTGAGAGAGAAACTCAGAATTATGAAGTGACTTATAATGCTACTACCATGTGTAGAGCAAGTGCGAAAGATATCTCTCAAAGTAGTAGATGTGGTCACTTACTATGGGATTTTGACCTACATGATCATGTTAGACTATTACAAATTTTATATTTCAATTTTTAAGTGTCATTGGGCAAATATTGAAAACGGAGTGAAGGTTGTAGATGGATTTACCATTGTTAATTTACATCAAAATCAAGCTTCATTTTCGAGGGATCCGTATATCCTTGCATCTCAAGCGAAACAAATTTTTTATTCAAGAGAGAATGACTCCTCTAATTGGTATGTTGTAATAAAGGCACCACCAAGAGGTTTTCATGAATTAGAGACAATCGACTCTATTGAAAGCACAAACGGTGTTGTCCAAGATTGTGAAGAAAACGAGATGGATGTCAATTTTTTGGAGGATGCTAGCTATGTTAGGGAGGATTGTGAAGGCTTACTTGAGAAAAGTTTTAAAAACCATCATTGATTTATCAACAGTTTGGAGTAACATTTTGATAGTTAGTATCCCTATTTTTCTTAATTTATTAACAGTTTGGAGTAACATTTTGATACTAAATAGTTTTGAATATGATTGCATAATTAGAAAAAAATGTGAAATTTCTTTTTTACTTTTGAGAGGACATTCATATTGGAATTCATATGCATGTCCAGTTCACTCTTACATGTTTACCACTATCTAGCTGTTATGTCTCTTGTTTTGTTTTAGTATATATCCGTTCATTCCTTATTTTTTGTTTAAAGATTTGAGCTTTTCAATTCTTAGTGATAGTTTCATTCACACTGCAAATCGTTGTTTAATACATGTATTAAGCATCGCATGGTTCTCCTTTTAAAATCATAGTAGACAAGTTCCTGAACATTGGGAGTAGGCTATCAGGTAATGTAATTTTGTAAAGAAGAAAAAAACAAAAGGAAAAGAAAAGCTAGTAAAGGACAGAGACAAGACATTATTATTATTGACTGGGTATGTACTAGTGATATTATATACTTGTGCCTGCTTAATTTTAAAGCATTTAGTTCCGATGCAATGCGTGAACTAATGTTAGCTTATATTGTTACATTAATTTATTGCATAAGTTAATCAATTAAAATCTTATATTGTTCTTCATGTGGCCTATATTGTTTGGCCAGTGTTAGCGGGCTTTTTTATTTTACTTTCAAGCATTATGGCCCAATATTCTTCCTTCGGCTTGATTTATGCACCAACAAAATAAAATTTTGTTTGGTATGGCTTTCAGTATTCATTATTGTTAGTCCCTGAGGAGTTGGTTTTGATGACAACAACCTTAGAATATATTATAAAATATAAATACTAACATTACAAGTTTAGATATATATGTATTTGCAGGATCTAATCATGCAGGTATCAAGAATGAAGACTGTACAGTATAGAGATTCAAGATACAGAGATAGAAGACTCATGAGTATCAAGATTATCAAGAGTTCAAGGTTAAGTCTGTTTTATTAGGAATATTTGTTAAAACTCGTAGAAAAGCACTAACATCTTAATATCCAATTTAGTCGTGGAATGGAATCCACTTCGATCCCGTTAAAGGGATGAAACTCTAAGTAGGATGGAACCTACGAAAATCTAGTGGGACATTGTTTTGTATCCACTTATTTTAATTCAAATGATTTTACAAAATTATCTTGTTTTCAAAATGATTTCAAAACTTTCCTTTTAAAAGATTCAAAACTCTCTATCCTGATTTTAAATAATTTTAGCCTCAAAACATCTTTAATTTCAAAGTCAAAATACTCCTGTTTTTAAATGTCTTTCCAAATAATATATTATATTTAACTTTTATTTATACTTAGATTTAAATATAAAATTATAGTTAAATTATGTATTTATTGTTCTTTATATCTACTTATGAATTTCAATTATATTCAAGTATATTTATAAAGTTTTTAAATAGTTTTTATATAAGATAAATATTGTTTTTATAGAAATTCAAATTATCATTTTTGGCTGAGGGATGTCGACATGCCCCTAGGTAGTATGTCGACATAGTGACAGTTGAAGTTAAAATTCAAATTTCAAAAGAAGTGTTTATTGGCCATAACTCTTCATGAATGGTCATGGCTGTTGGTTTTCTATAAATAGGGGTCAGTTTCAACGAATTTTTAATTATAATTTTCTGATTTTCACTCCTCTTCATCTTCCTCATTTCTTATTACAAAATCATACCATTACTCTGCCGAAATCAACATCGAATCATACTCGATTACTTCTAGTTTGATTCTACATCACTATCTCTACAAGGTTCTCAGTGCTATTCAGAGTTATAGATTTCTTTGTAATATATTAGCGAGAAAAGGTGTGATTGTAGCCTTTGAAATCAATCAAGTGAGAAAAGGTGTGATTGTAGCCTTGGAAATCAATTGGGTGAACTTGTTGCCCCGTAAATCAAGTATCCCTACCCAGTGGATTGGTATCTGGAGGGTGTACCTCGTAGCCTTGAAATCGAGGGTTGTAATTGTTGAATTGCTTTTGAAAGGAAATCCGTACTTAGTTGTACGAGACTGGATGTAGGGTAACTCCGAACCAGTATAAAATCCGATGTGTTCTTTCCTTTACTGCTTTTACTTTATATTTTCATCTGTGTTTGATTATGTGTTCATATCTGTGTCTAATTAGTGTATACATTGTTAATAAAGTTAGATAAACTCAAAAAGATTAACAAATTTCTTAAAACACTATTCACCCCCCTCTAGTGTTAATTCTAGCCTTAAGATCCTTAATCCGCATTTCTCACAATTACAATGTTATGGCTTTCAGTCAAATTCAATGTTATGGCTTTTTACAATGTAGCTAATAACTTATTCTCTAATTTTGTTTGATATGAGAGCTTTGGTTTATTGCATGCACTTCTGTTACAATTATGAGTTGACATTGAAATCTAAGTCTAGGTTATTGTATGGAATTTATATATCATCATTATGTGGAATACATGCGTACATTGATTAAGTAAACAAGTTGATCAAATTTTCAAACCTTTACAGCAATATCGTTTGTTGGATAAAAAGCGACTGAGTTATGTTTCTATATTAGCAGAAATTTCAAATTTTTATACTTATTAGCAGCTAATTCAAATTCGTTTACATGTTAAGTGTTTCAGCTTAACATATCGCTATACACTAGTAGGATGTTTCAATCTTTTAGATAGTGGATGCATACATGTTATAGGAAGGAATTTCACATAGCTCCGATCTATTATCAACTATCAAGTATGCTGAGTGCTAACTTAATTCTCACATTGGAATCATATTTTTATTGATTAAAACTGTGTTATACCACGTATATCTTTCTATTCATGTTTGTAATTTGTATTATGACATAGCAAGTATGAAATGGTTTGCACTTAATATTTCAACATGGTCTGCACTTAAAACTGCTTTTACTCTTTTTTTTAATCTGCATAACATTAGCAAGTGAAGTAAATGTAACTGCTTTTAATATTATTTTCCAACTTGATATACATTGTTATGCGGTGTCATGTAGTTCTAATCTTTTTTTTATCTATAGAAAATGAGTAAAAAGAAGAGGGCTACTCAAAAATGGCTAAAAGCAATCGAAGAATCTACCGCATCCAATGATCATGCAAAAGATGAGGACAACATGGTGGATAGTAACATTCGTATTGAAGACAAATCGCAATAAATTGGAAACTAAGTCAACCAAATGGAAGTACATGCCGGGAATAACGATGCTCGAATTCAAGACAACGCTAAAGCAGTTAACGAAGATACAATGCAAGTTTTAGAAAACTTTGATGTTGACGTGAATGAGGGAACTACTCGAGATATCATTGAATCCAGTTGTGAAGCGCAAAGGCAGAGGTACAACCAAAGTGAAAAGACTTCGATCGAATCTTTTTAGTCGTATTGAAGTCGAATTTGATGCAGATGGCAAACCAATAGGAGATGAGTCCGTCAAACTATCTTCATATCTAGATCCGCTAGTAAGGGAACATGCTCCAATAACACTTGATAAGTGGAAGAATCTAAGTGATGAAATACAAGTTGCTTTGTGGAAATGCATTCAGGTAAATTTTCATTTGTTGTTGCAAATATTATGTGATCATATGCATAGAGTAAATATGATATTTGTGGCTGAGCAATAGGTGTAATTTGTTTTCTTCTTGAATCATTTAGAACCTAATAGTATGCTATGAATAAATGAGATCATATGCTTTGGAGTTTACTTCTATATACAAATTAAAAATTATATTAATTCAGAACCTAATAGTATGCTATGAATAAAACAGGCATTCAACCTGTCATATATCTAAGAATAGACATCGCCCAGGCGATGATATTTTTGGATTGCCTTCCAGGTTTCGACAATACATCATTAAGAAAGCATTTCAAACAGTCTTAATAAAACAACATAAACCAGCAAAAGAAACACAAATACCCCCATGAAAACACTTCTCATGTACATCAGCATAAATTTACATTATCTACACTACACGTTCTGCTCCAAAGAAAATAAAAGTTGCTTCAAAATACATTATTGAACTGCATGCAGTTGCAAGAGAAAGCAGCTTTTTTCTGAAGTTAAGTGAAGCAGCATTTGTCATTTGGTCTTATTGCCTTTGCTACTCATGGTGCTTAATTAGATGCATAAGTTAGCTTGAATAGCAAATAGCATGTACACTACAAAGACCTGTTAAAGAAGTGCAAACCGCATAGTTAAACAAATGGTACATTCGGGATGGATTTGTGCACATTATTATTTCCATTAGTTGCCGAATATTGCAAGTTTACATCATTTTTACTTCTTTAGTCAAGGATCGGTATAGATTAAAAATAGTTACATAATCATTGTCATCCAAATAGCTGACAAACCTAGCAAAATTTGACAATAAAGTATCGTATAGAGTCACTAAAGGAGAAAGCCATGGAATTGTCAACTGAGAAATATTCAGTAGTATTACACATATGATGTGCACGTCTAAAGAAAAACTATAAACAATATATAATTTCTACACATCTTATCACATGTTAGAATAGTCAATTTATATTTTTGCCATGAGTTGACTAATGAAAATGATTGGTTACTACAAAAGTTCTACAAACGTGATTGATGCTAATAGGTAATATATGTATATAAGCTCTCTCTTATAGAACGTTTATCTTAGTTTATGAAAAATGATTGCAAAATTGGTGAGTCCATGTACACTGAATGGAGTTCATATACTTTAAATATTGCAGGTTAGATTTAAATTGGATGAGGAATGGCAAAAAACGTGCATATTTCATCAAACGGGGTGCATTTTTAGAGGTTCAAAATCTCGATGAGTTCGCAAAATAGCAGAAGCAAGGGACAAAGAAAAAAAAATTGGTTGTAACCGGACAATCTAAGTATGAATGAGTGGAAGAAGTTTGTCGGGTCTAAAACGACTCCAAAGTTTAAGGTAATAGTTACACATTTAATGTTGATGAGATGCGACAACCAAGCTTGATTTTTTAATGCACGTTTTCATTTTATTCTTAAGAATTAAGTCAGAAATATCAAGCTATTAGAGACAAATAGATACCACACACATGTAGTCGTAAAGGAATGGCTCGAGTGGCCGATGACTTGATAAGAATTACTAATTTATATACCATAATATTTATTAGCTAGTTAGTCATTGTGACATGTTGTAAAAAATATTCTTTAAACATAGAAAAAGATGAGTCCTCATCCATTTTCTGTCCGTCGAGCTCAAGCGTGGATCAAATCCCACACACGAAAAAATGGCGAACCGATAAATTCAACTGCCGCAGATGCTATTGTAAGTACTTTGAAATTTTATTAGATAACAATTTGTTTGATATTGTGATAGTTCGATCATGTATAATATGCATGAATGATAATGATGTGCACGTAAATGTGTATATATTTACATCCATATTTTATCTCTTTTTATTTAAATAAACATCATATTTGGGCATTTTTACACGTTAAAACCAAAATTCAATTATTTTCAAACCATCATATTTTCATCTTCATTCAGGGGTAAAAAGGTCATTTGTGTGCATGTGTTAATTTAAGATTTTTTACTTGGATAATGTTTATGATTTTTATAGGATATTTTGATGCATATGGAAGTGGAATTCATGATGATATATGCATGCAGAAGGAAATACAAAGGAATGAAGAATAAATAATTCAAGTTCAAAATCATGGAGGACCCCATCCACTTACCTAAATATACAATTAGGAGCTAATGGACAACTAAGTGGAGGTTAAAGCTTCATGTACATCAAATGATGGATTAATTAGTGGCTAATGGTTACTTGGTGGCCACACTTTCTAAAGGGCATTTTGGGAAGCTCCCTAAAAATAGAATTAGGATTTTATGCATGTATAAATAACCCTCTTATGTACATGTACATACATACTACTCTTTCATATTAGTTAGGAAATTAAGAAAGTAAGTTGTAAGCTCTATGTTGAATGAAATAAAAATGGCTTCCAAGCCTCTTTTCTTTTCTACATGCTTTTCTTTGTTTTATTGTTAATGCTTATTTCTATGCTCTCTTTCTTTTTATGTTCATAGCTTGGATTTACATTTATGCACTAGTTTTATTCATTTCCTTCTAGTAGTTAATCTTCTTTTTTTCTTTGTTTATTCTCTACTTTCTTTCATTTTCAATGTTGAAACTTATATGTGTTGATTTGATAACACAAATGAGTAGCCAAACCCCTTCAATTTAGAGGTAATGAAGCTCTCAAATATTATGTAATTTCAACATTTCTATGATTTATGATCTCCTTTTGTTTATGCTTCATGAGAGTGAATTTTGATGCAAGTTTATACAAGTGGGTTTGATAGCTTATGTTGCTTTTGCAAACGAGGTATTCTTATTCAACATAAACACAATTTGCATCATCATTTGCTAATCCATTTTTGATTTTGAAATGAAAGTAAAAATAAATTTTGATGATTTATATTACTAGTTACAATAGTAAATAGATCATACTTAAAATAGCTTTTGCTTTGGATTCATTTTCATGAGAATTATAAGTGGTATAATTGTTGTATTATAGTTTGATGGTTTGAGTTATGTTAATTAATAACATAAACAAACCATACTTATGATAAATGCAATGATTATTTCACTTTATATCAAAGTTAGAGATCATAAATTATTTGTTTGTTGATTTAATATGAGAGTGGATTTGCCTCTAAATTGTTCTCTAGTCTAATAGTTTTTAAATCACATTTTAATTCTAGCTTTAGCTTCTTTTTTGCAGTTAACAATTTCATCTCACTTTGGTCTAATTTGATTGAATTGAAAATTTTGAATTCTTAAAAATTCCCTACGGATCGACCCGTACTCACCACGTACTAACTTTTGTACGCCGCGCGCTTGCGGTTATTTTAATTTGAAAATTTTCGACTATTTTCTAAACCGATAGAAAATTAGCCGATCAACAAGTTTTTGGCACCGTTGCCAGGGAATTGCATTGATTTTAATTTTTCATTCTTCGAATTATTTTCTTTTGATTTTTGTGTGTTTTGTGTTTGAGTTCTTTTTTGCATTAATTTTTTTTACACAACTTCATTTTCAAAATTATATTCCATTTCATTTTTATTTTGCATTTTACATCAATTTGCATTTTATTTACAAAAAAACTCAATTTTTTACATTTTCTTTTCTGTGCACAGTGCACTGCATACTGCAGAAACTCCTCCACTACCTCATTTACCTGTCCTACACTTCTGTTTTCACCACTCTTTTCCATTTCCTTCTACACAATCACCTTTTGCAACCACTCAACAAAACTCCTCATCACTATACATACTCTCCTTTGTCGGTCAACATCACCCACTACAGCCACAAACGGTTGCCTAAATTTCTGTTGGCACTTCTACATTCCTTATGACCTGCAGTTACAAACAACTCGCCTTTGTTCCTGCCACTGACTTCATACTTTCACCATACATCAAACAATCACAATATACCATCATACTCCTTCATCACACTCCTCCTACCAAAGCTACAACATTCATCAACTCCTTACAATCCATCATCTACTTGCACAACATATACAACCATCAAGCTGCTGTCCCCCGTCACAGCAAAACGATTACAACACTACACTGTAATAACACCCTCCCTATTACACAGCTGGAACACAACTGCAGTTTCATATTTCAAAAATAAAACAACTTCATTTCAATAAAAAAAACATATTCCATTTCATATTTTTCAAAAGCTTTTCAATTACAATTTTCTCTCTCTTGTTACATTTTCTTTTTCTTTATCAACTACTGACAACTCTCTATATATTTTTTTCTTTATCAACACTACATTTTCATACTGCTCTTTCATACTCTCTACATCATCGCCAATTCAACTTCAACCAACAACGACCAACGTGCAGCAGCAAAACCATCGACAACCGTAACCAAACACTTTCAAACATCCAAGTCCACTGCCACCATATATCACAACATCCAGTGCAACCAAGTTGCTTCACCACCATACCAAACCATATATCACAACATCCACTGCCACCATATAGGGACTTGCTTTCAATTTTAAATTTTGACATTTTCTTTTTTTTTTCTTCATTTGTTTTAAGTTTTCTTTCTTTTTTATTTCATATCTATTCTTCGAAAAAAAAATTCAACCTCTTGTTTTCTTTTGTTTTATTAAAACATCCTCCTGTTTTATTTTATTTAATTTTATTGTTAAAACATTCCAACCAAAAAGAAGAAGTTTGAATTTGTTTTGTTTTAATTTATTTTAACTTCCATCCTTATATATTAAAAAATAAAACAATTGTATATATCTTGCTTTTTCAGGTTGCAGGAGATAAAGAAATTGCTTGCCAAAAGTTGCTTGCTCCGCCGCTTAGCTTGCTTAAAAAAAAATTCCGCTTTGAAAACAAATTGCTAATAATTCTGCACGCTCTAGTATCATGCTTTCATCCCTTGTTTTGATTTGAATTGCATTGTTGGTTGCTTGCATTTGCATTTATATAAAAAAAATTTCAAAATCCAAAAGCAAAAACAAACTTCATTTTAGTTGCATTGTAAATTCACGTTTAATTTTTGCTTTGCATTCATCTCATCTTATTTTTTTCTTCTAAGGACAATACCCCAATTCACATAAGGTGAGGGATTTCATCACCCTTTCCTTAGCCCACAAAAGCATTCGTCGTAGAATTTGACTAATAATAAAGATTAGACATTCGACTTAAGGGTGTCACGGACTCATCTAGGGCTTAATTGTATCTTCACAATTGTTTTCTTTGAACAATTTTATTTCTTGGTGTCTAGGCTACTACAGAGTAATAACCATTTATAAATATTACGGTGATTCGTAAATATTATAGTGGTTGTTCCTCTGAAGGTACTTAAACCTTTGGTTACATTACTATGGTGATTAGTGGTGCACCGATAACTTCTGCCTGTTACCTGGCTGAGAAATATTTTTGTTGATTTAAGACAAAGTGTGATTATACAATTTTGGGTTAGGAGGTACTAAGGACCAAAAACTGTAATTAAGTCCTTTACATTCATTTAGTTGCAATAGTTCATGCATATATATATATATTAAAAAAATCCAAAATCTGAAGAAAAAAAATTGTAAATTTTAACTTAGTTTTTAATTCAAAAAAAAATTTGAAAATTCAAAAACAAAAACAAAAATTAAATTTCCATTTTCTAAAAACAAAAAAAAAAATTTGAAAAAATCCTTTTGGTAAATATTTGAAAATTCAAAAACAAAAACATATAAAAATTTGAAAAACCAAAAACAAAACAAAAATCAAACTTCTCTTTTGAAAATAAATTTCACTTGGTAAATATTTTTCTTCCTTTAAAAAAAACAAAAACAATTTTTCACTTCGTTTTTCAAATCTTCTTTCATTCTCTAAACTCGTTTCTAACTTCCTTCTCTCCTTGACTTTCGCTTGTGCATGAGTACTTGGACTCGTGACACAACAACAAATCAGTGGACTCACGACTCAACAACTATTCGTTTAACTCGAACAGACGATCCTTCCGAAATGGTGAACGAGAATGCCCCTCGAACTCTTATGGATAGAATCTTTCCCGATAGAGTTTCTATTCCATCTTGCATCACGTTACCCACCCCTACGGGTAACTATTTCGAAATCCACTCGAACCATATTGCCACGCTTCCGAAATTTGGCAATTTCGAGCACGATGATCCCTACATCTTTTTGACTAAATTCGAACAAGTTTGTGCCACCATTAAACTCCAACAACTTTCCGATGACGGAATCAAACTTCGATTAATCCCATTTACTCTTATGGATTACGCAGAAAAATGGTTGTACAGCTTACCATCGAACTTGATTAAAACGTGGGAAGAATTCGTAAAAGCTTTCTTAAAAAAGTTCCACCTTTTGGAAAAAACGAGTAGAATCCGAAACGAAATTGTAAATTTTCATCAATTCAAGGAAGAACCATTTGGAAAATATTTTGAAAGATTCAAAGAGTTTTTGATAAAATGTCCACACCATAACTTTGAAAAATGGACGATTTGCCAAATCTAATACGATGGACTCGAAAACAACTCACGAACCATGCTCGAACCAATGTGCCAAGGCAACTTTCTTGCCCAACATCACGACGATGTTTGGAAATTTCATGAAAACCTCACCAAAAAATCATCCCAATGGGAACGATCGAACGAAAAATCATTTTACTCACGATCGAGTGCACAGTCGATAAGATCTTCTTTTGCTTTGGAAGCTAAGATCGACGCAATGATTAAAAATTTCGATAACATTTTCTCATCGAATCAAATGAACCAAGCTTCCCAACCGATGTGTTATAAATGCAACGATCCTAATCATATAGCCGATCAGTGTCCCAATTCTGTCGAACAAATCAATGCTTTCAATAAAGCCAAAAACGACCTGTTTTGTCCAACGTACAACCCTGGTTGGAGAAATCATCCGAATTTTGCGTGGAACCAAAACAATCCCAATGCGAATACGATTCGTCCCAATTTTCAAGCATTCCCGAATAATGCTTCGAATCCTCCCTTTCAGCCCCACAATTTTCAACCAAACTTTGCGGGTCTGTCTCATAATCAACCACAACAATCAAATTTTCAACCAAATTTTGCTCATCCTCCCAAGATGATAAACGTTTAACTCTGCTTGAGAAAACTCTTGAAACGTTGGCTAAGGCAACTACTCAAAGCCTCAATCAAACAGCAATTTGCAAAATTTATTAACCTCATATATGCAAAACACTAACCAATCGATTGTAAAACATGAAATGCAAATGAGTCAATTAGCCACGTCTATAAGCGAACGTGAACGAGGCACATTCCCAAGCCAGCCCCTTCCAAATCCCAGAAATTAAAACGCAAATTCAAATCAAGCCCATGTTGTTCAAGATAGCAACGTCACCCAATTGAATGCTATCACAACTTTACGTTCTGGTAAATAAATCGATAATCAAGTCGTTAACCCAAACGATTTACCGGAAACTTCTCTCGACACTTCTAAAACAACGAACGATCTGAATAGAACGTGGAGCCAAACGTTAAATCAAATGCCAATCAAAATTCTTCTTCTTCTACTCAAGTAGACCCGCTTACCGAGTATCATGTTCCATTTCCACATCGCCTTCGACCTAAGAAACACTCGGACCAAATGGAAAAGATGTTGGAAATTTTTAAACAAGTGAAAGTTAACATCCCGCTTCTTGACATTGTTCAACAAGTCCCCACTTATGTGAAACTTCTTAAGGACTTGTGTACCCAAAAGCGACACACTCAAGTGCCCAAAAAAGTCTTTTAAGCCGCCAGTTTGAGCGAAGTCTTGTCCCAATCCATGCCCGTCAAATACAAAGATCCTAGCTGCCGTACGATTTCATGTACAATTGGAGATAAGACGATTAACAAATGCTTGATAGACTTAGGTGTGAGTGTCAACTTGATTCCATACTCCGTTTACGAACAATTGGGCTTAGGTGAACTCAAACCCACAAAATTTACGCTTCAATTCGCCGATCGTTCCATTAAGAAGCCCGTGGGAGAAATCGAGGACGTGCTCATTCGAGTAGGGCAATTCATATTCCCCGTTGACTTTATCGTTCTCGAAACACAACCCGTGTCAAATCCCGCGAGTCAAATTCCATTGATTTTAGGCCGACCATTCTTAGCCACCTCAAATGCCTTAATCAATTGTCGTAACTGTTCGATGAAAATTTCTTTTGGAAACATGACTTTGGATCTCAACATTTTCAATCTTGAAAGCCAATCGAATGAACCTTGTGACCAAACGTTGGAAGTTAGTGCCATTCATGAAAACTTCGAAAATGAGACACTTGATCTTAACGATGAACGCGAGGCCGAGTACGAAAAATTGTTTCACGAAATTCCCAACGAGATTGAATACACTCTTCCTTTTGAATCGCTTCTAGTTGAGTACGAATCTCAACCCAATTCTTTGATCGAGAAACTCCCAAAGTTGGACCTCAAACCACTTCCAGATCACCTTAAGTACGCATACTTAGGTGAAAACGAAACTTGTCCTGTCATAATTTCTAATGATATTTCTCTTTACCAAGAAACTTCTCTTTTCTCCATTCTTTCGAAAAACAAGGAAGCAATTGGATGGTCGATCTCCGATATAAAGGGAATTAGTCCCACTCTTGTTCAACATCGCATCTATTTAATTGACGGTGCCAAGCCTGTTCGTGACGCGCAACGTGGGCTTAATCCAAAAATGAAAGATGTGGTGCGTGATGAAATTCTTAAACTTCTCGACAACGGAATCATTTACCCAATCTTTGATAGTTCATGGGTTAGCCCAATTCATGTTGTACCGAAAAAATCTGGGCTAACTGTTGTCAAGAACGATTCAAACGAACTTATTCCAACTCGTACTCAAACGGGTTAGCGTGTTTGCATTGACTATCGAAAACTAAATGCCACAACATGTAAAGATCACCTTCCTCTTCCTTTCATTGACCAAATGCTCGAACGTTTAGCCGGCCATGAATTTTACTGCTTCCTTGATGGTTATTCAGGCTATAATCAAATTCCAATCGCTCCCGAAGATCAAGAGAAAACGACTTTCACGTGTCCATTCGGTACATTTGCTTATCGACGTATGCCATTCGGACTTTGTAACGCTCCTGCTACTTTCCAACGATGTGTGGTTGGAATCTTTTCCGACATGATTGAATGCTTTCTAGAAGTTTTTATGGACGATTTCTTAATCTTTGGCGATTCCTTTTCCCAATGTTTACATCATCTCGAGTTGGTTCTAAATCGATGTAAAGAAAAACATTTGAATTTAAATTGGGAAAAATGCCACTTTATGGTCAAACAAGGCATAGTCCTTGGACATATCATCTCAAATAAAGGCATTGAGGTAGATAAAGAAAAAATCGACGTAATTGCAAATCTACCCATTCCCAAATCTGTTAAGGACATTCGATCGTTTCTAGGACACACTGGCTTTTACCGATGCTTTGTGAAAGACTTTAGCAAAATGGCTCGTGTTTTGACGACTCTTCTTGGAAAAGACGTTCCTTTCGATTTTAACTCTGATTGTATCTCCTTTTGAACGTCTTAGGAATGAACTCATATCTGCTCCAATCATTTGCGCACCCAATTGGGATCTTCCTTTCGAAATAATGTGTGATGCTTCGAACTTTTCCGTTGGTGCTGTCTTAGGACAACGCATCAACAAGATCCTTCATGTCATTTACTACGTGAGTATGACTTTGAACGACGCTTAACTTAACTACACAACAACCGAAAAAGAGCTTCTAGCTGTCGTTTTTGCGCTCGAAAAGTTTCGACCTTACTTGATAGGTTCACACATTATTGTGTACATGGACCACTCTGCGCTTCGATATCTCTTCGCTAAAAAGGATGCTAAATCCCGTTTGATTCGTTGGATCCTTTTACTTCAAGAATTTGACCTTACAATTAAAGATAAAAAAGGATTCAATAATGTTATAGCCGATCACTTATCTCGTCTTCCGAAGCACCATCTTCTTTGCCAATCAATGAAAACTTCCCCGATGAACAACTTCTTTCAATTTCTATCGATCCATGGTACGCTGATATAGTGAACTACTTAGTCACTAAAGAAACTCCCTCATCTTGGTCCAAACAGGACAAATGCAAATTCATGTCCCAAGTGAAATATTTCTATTGAGACGATCCATACTTGTTCAAATATTGACTCGACCAAATCATCCGACGTTCCATTCCGGATAATGAGATCAGGAGTGTTCTTTCGTTTTTCCATGATCAAGCATGCGGTGGACATTTCGGTCCTCGAAAAACTGTGGAAAAAGTGCTTCAGTGTGGTTTCTATTGGCCTTCTCTTTTCAAAGACTCGTTTGAATTTTGTAAAACTTGCAATTGATGTCAAATGGTTGGACGAATTTCTCGACGAGATATGATGCCTCTAAAACTCATTCTTACGATCGAAATCTTTGATGTATGGGGTATCGACTTTTTGGGACCTTTTCCCAATTCTTTTGGAAACTTGTATATCCTTCTCGCTGTCGATCACATTTCAAAATGGGTCAAAGCCGTTCCTTGAAAAACCAACGACCATAGAATTGTTGTGAAATTTCTCAAAGAAAACATCCTTTCGAGGTTCACACACCTCGCACAATAATCAATGATAACAGAACCCATTTTTGCAACCGTTTTTTCGAAACTTTAATGAAAAAATACTCGATAACCCATAAGCTATCCACTCCATATCATCCTCAAACTTGTGGGCAAGTTGAAGTTTCAAATCATCAAATAAAACAAATCTTGGAGAAAACTGTCAACAAAAGTCGAAAAGATTGGTCTCAGAAATTGACCGACGCGCTTTGGGCTTACCGTACTACTTTTAAAACTAACCTTGGGATGTCCCTGTTAATACCCTAGGTATTGATTTTTATGATAACAACCACATAAATATTACTACTAATGTATCTCCGAGTTATGCAGTCATATCATATATATTATGGAGACATTTACAGAGATAATCAAGAATACAGTATATAAGAAGTTTAATCAGAGCAATTGAAGAACAAAACCAAATTAGAGAAGAATGTTGAAGGATAAAGGTGTTTGAAGTGATGAGGAGTTGGTTGAACCTTAGAATATCTTGTTAAAGATCTCTTGGCAATCATACTTGAAGATCATCAACCATTGACCTCAACCGAATCACAAAAATCCATAAATATAAGGTAATTTGAAATGCTGAAAATTCGCAACACTTAGTGTTGCTGTCCATTTTCCAACATACCCATGTCGACATACTAGGTAGGGGGATGTCGACATGCTAGCCGTTTTTCAGAATTTCAAATTTCAAATGAAGAGACATTTCCCTCCACCTCTTCACCAAAAGACATGTCTCTTCAACCACTATATAAAGGCCTCTGAAAATGAGTTTTAACATCAGGAATTATTATTTTCTCTTACTCCTTCTTCTCCAAACATTTGCAAAAGAATTCCATTGCATACTATTCAAATCTCCTTGCAAATCGATACTATTTCACTCAAATTCTTCACTGATTTGCAAGCCACACAATATCAGAGAGTTGTACTTGAATTCACATCATTCTCTCTCTGATTTCATCCTATTCCTCAAAGAATTCAAAGATATATTGCCATTGGAGGTCTATAGGATCATTGTACCGAATCTGCAAGAATCTGTATTGAAGATATGACTACTTGCCATAGTTTGTTATTGGTGATAAGGAGAAGGTGTTCTTGTAGCCTGTAAAATCAAGAGGGTGTGTCTTATAGCCCGTGAAATCAAGATTGTAAAGGTGTTCTTACCACCCGTGGAAAGCAAGCAATTATAGTGGAATTCTGCACGATAGAGTGCAGGACTGGATGTAGGATTGGTTAATCCGAACCAGTATAAAAATCCAGGTGTTATTTACATTACTGCATTTTACTTTATTACTTACTTATTCTTTGATTACTTCTTTATATTCATAAGTAAGTAGTTAATACACATTTCACCACTTCTAGTGTCTGAATAGCCTTAAGATCCAACATTGTGTTGTACCCACTCTTGTTTCTAACAACCCCCATTTCGTTTAGTTTACGGTAAAGCTTGCCATTTACCAGTTGAAATCGAACACAAAGCGCTGTGGGCAATTAAGAACTTAAACTTTGATCCTGAGAAAGCTGGCGAAAACCCAAAACTACAACTCAACAAACTAGAAGAACTTAGGAACGACGCGTATGAAAACGAGAAAATTTACAAGGAAAGAACCAAAGTTTTTCATGACAAGTCAATCCTAAGGAAAACGTTTTCGCCTAACCAAAAAGTTCTTTTATATGACTCAAGACTTCATTTATTCCCTGGGAAACTTAAATCGAGATGGACCGGACCATTTATGGTACGAACTGTTTTTCCACATGGTGCCGTAGAAATAGAAAACCCCAGGGATGGATCGGTTTTCAAAGTCAACGGTAATCGTTTGAAACCTTTCTTGGAATTTCCAAATGACCAAGAGGAGGAGCTCATGATCCTTCATGAGCCAAGCTACGTCTAGTAAGAATGTTAACCTTCTTTTGTAAATATGTACATAGTTTTCCCCGTTACATTCATTATATCATGCATTGACTGTGGGGACACAGTCAAAAGTAAGTTTGGGGGGAGTCTCATTTCCATTTTCATTTTTTAGTTTTTCATGGCATTTTTGAATTTTCATTTTCTTTTCACTAAAAAAAAATCTCGAAATTTCTAAATCTCGAAAACATTTTCTTTTTAGTATTTTGATTTATTTTTGAAGAAACACTATAGGATAAGTATAAGTTTTGGTTAATAAATTAAAATTTTTGAAAATTTATCTGTCTTAACAAGAACAAAAATGAAGTTTGATTACAAATAACAATGGTTTAACTAGTATATAGGAAGGTATATATGTGTTAATTATAAAGTATGTTCTAATTGAAAATCTTTTTTCTAAAAAGTGGTAAATTTAAAGTAAAGGATATAATAATTTTATCTTCCAAGTTAAATGGTGCTAAGATGATTTTGCAAAACTCTCTCTTTCTAAAAATATATATATATATCTATATATATAAAACTTTTGTATATATGTATATATTTTTAACACCTAGAGTCATGTGTTCACACTCATGTGTTCACTCGCCATGCTCTGTAACCTTCTCATGTAAGCCCGAAAGGCAGTGCATGATCGGTATATCTGGCCTCAGTTTATCTGAGTTAGGTGTATGTATATAAAAATTCTTTTTAATAACGCCTGCAGTCGATAAGTGTTCACACTTGTGTGTTCACTCGCCACGCTCTTTATTCCACTCACATCAGTCCGCAAGGCAATGCACGGGTAGTATATCTGGCCTCAATTTACCTGAGTTAGGTATATGTAAATATTGTTTATATCAATTTCCAGTAAGAGAGAGTAAGCAATTAAAATCCAAGCACCGTTTTAACTTGTTTGATTTAACTTGTTATTGAAAAGAAATGAGAATACCACTTTGGCAAACTTTGATAATCAACTAAGGATCCATTTCATAATTACATTGTGTTATCAACCGAAACAACGAGTTAAACTATTATCTATTTGCCATGATAACTTGATTTTTGTTGGAAATTTTGACGAGTAAATGACTTAAAATTTCAAGACAATGACCAAAACCTATATTTAACTTATGAGTGTCGAATTAAAAGTGAATCCTTCATTTGCAAATATTTTCAAAAACTTGGATTCATCCCATTGTAAATAAATCTTGCACTTTGTGAATATTTTCATTTTGCATTTGGATTTTGTGGGTAGTAACCGCTGAAAACCCTCACGAGACAACATTTGTCCTACTAGGGACACCAAGAGGTTTAACGGCTTGTTGCATACGCTCAGTGCAATCATGCTTCCTACGAAAACGGATTTATCTTAGTTTTCCTTTATTCGAGAATAAATAAAAAGATAAGCACGTAAATGTGCATATATTTACATACATATTTTATCTCTTTTTATTTAAATAAATATCATATTTGGACATTTTTACATGTTAAAACCAAAATTCAATTATTTTCAAACCATCATATTTTCATCTTCATTCAGGGGCAAAATGGATATTTGTATGCATGTGTTAATTTAAGAATTTTTACTTGGACAATTTTTATGATTTTTATAGGATATTTTGATGCATATTGAAGTGGGATTCATGATGATATACGCATGCACAAGGAAATGGAAAGGAATGAAGAGGAAATAATTCAAGTTCAAGAACATGGAGGACCCCACCCACTTGCCTATATGTACAATTAGGAGCTAATGGACAACTAAGTGGAGGTTAAAGCTTCATGCACATCAAATGATGGATTAATCTGTGGCTAATGTTTACTTGGTGGCCACACTTCCTAAAGGGCATTTTGGGAAACTCCTTAAAAATAGAATTAGGGTTTTATGCATGTATAAATAACCCACTTATGTACATGTACATATCTACTACTCTTTCATATTAGTTAGGAAATTAAGAAAGTAAGTTGTAAGCTCTATGTTGAATGAAATAAAAATAGCTTCCAAGCCTCTTCCTCTTTTCTTTTCTATATGCTTTTCTTTGTTTTATTGTTAATGCTTATTTCTATGCTCTCTTTCTTTTTATGTTCATAGCTTAGATTTACATTTATGCACTAGTTTTATTCATTTCTTTCTAGTAGTTAATCTTCTTTTTTTCTTTGTTTATTCTCTACTTTCTTTCATTTTCAATGTTGAAACTTATATGTGTTGATTTGATAACACAAATGAGTAGCCAAACCCCTTCAATTTAGGGGTAATGAAGCTCTCAAATATTATGTAATTTCAACATTTCTATGATTTATGATCTCCTTTTGTTTATGCTTCATGAGAGTGAATTTTGATGCAAGTTTATACAAGTGGGTTTGATAGCTTATGTTGCTTTTGCAAACGAGCTATTCTTATTCAACATAAACACAATTTGCATCATCATTTGCTAATCCATTTTGATTTTGAAATGAAAGTAAAAATAAAATTTGATGATCTATATTACTAGTTACAATAGTAAATAGATCATACTTAAAATAGCTTTTGCTTTAGCTTCATTTTCATGAGAATTATAAGTGGTATAATTGTTGTATTATAGTTTGATGGTTTGAGTTATGTTAATTAATAACATAAACAAACCATACTTATGATAAATGCAATGATTATTTCACTTTATATCAAAGTTAGAGATCATAAATTATTTGTTTGTTGATTTAATATGAGAGTGGATTTGCCTCTAAATTGTTCTCTAGTCTAATAGTTTTTAAATCAAATTTTAATTCTAGCTTTAGCTTCTTTTTTGTAGTTAACAATTTCATCTCACTTTGGTCTAATTTGATTGAACTGAAAATCTTAAAATCTTAAAAATTACCTATGGATTGACCCGTACTCGCCACGTACTAACTTTTGTACGCCGTGCGCTTGCGGTTATTTTAATTTGAAAATTTTCGACTATTTTCTAAACCGATAGAAAATTAGCCGATCAATAAGTTTTTGGCACCGTTGCCGGGGAATTGCTTTGATTTTAATTTTCTATTCTGCGAATTATTTTCTTTTGATTTTTGTGTGTTTTGTGTTTGAGTGCTTGTTTGCATTATTTTTTTTACACAACTTCATTTTCAAAATTATATTCCATTTCATTTTTATTTTGCATTTTACATCAATTTGCATTTTATTTATAAAAAAACACAATTTTTTACATTTTCTTTTCTGTGCACAGTGCACTACATACTGCACAAACTCCTCCACTGCCTCATTTACTTGTCCTACACTTCTGTTTTCACCACTCTTTTCCACTGCCTTCTACACAATCACCTCTTGCAACCACTCAACAAAACTCCTTATCACTATACATACTCTCCTCTGTCGGTCAACATCACCCACTACAGCCACAAACAGTTGCCTACTTCTGTTGGCACTTCTACATTCCTTATGACCTGCAGTTACAAACAACTCGCCTCCGTTCCTGCCACTGACTTCATACTTTCACCATACATCAAACAATCACAATATACCATCATACTCCTTCATCATACTCCTCCTACCAGAGCTACAGCATTAATCAACTCCTTACAATCCATCGTCTACTTGCACAACATATACAACCATCAAGCTACTGTCCCCCGTCACAGCAAAATGATTACAACACTACACTGTAATAACACCCTCCCTATTACACAGCTAGAACACAACTGCAGTTTCATATTTCAAAAAAAAAACAACTTCATTTAAAAAAAACATATTCCATTTCATATTTTTCAAAAGCTTTTCAATTACACTTTTCTTTCTCTTGTTACATTTTCTTTTTCCTTATCAACTACTGACAACTCTCTATATTTTTTTTTTCTTTATCAACACTACATTTTCATACTGCTCTTTCATACTCTCTACATCATCGCCAATTCAACTTCAACCAACAACGACCAACATGCAACAACAAAACCATTGACAACCGTAACCAAACACTTTCAAACATCCAAGTCCACTGCCACCATATATCACACATCCAGTGCAACCATCTTGCTTCACCACCATACCAAACCATATATCACAACATTCACTGCCACCATATAGGGACTTGCTTTCAATTTTTAATTTTGACCTTTTTTTTTTCTTCATTTGTATTAAGTTTTCTTTCTTTTTTATTTCATATCTATTCTTCGAAAAAATATATTCAACCTCTTGTTTTCTTTTGTTTTGTTAAAACATCCTCTTGTTTTATTTTATTGTTAAAACATTCCAACCAAAAACAAGAAGTTTGAATTTGTTTTGTTTGAATTTATTTTAACTTCCATCCTTATATATTAAAAAATAAAACAATTGTATATATCTTGCTTTTTCAGGTTGCAGGAGATAAAGAAATTGCTTGCCAAAAGTTGCTTGCTTAAAAAAAATTCGCTTTGAAAACAAATTGCTAATAATTCTGCACGCTCTAGTATCATGCTTTCATCCCTTGTTTTGATTTGAATCGCATTGTTGGTTGGTTGCATTTGCATTTATATAAAAAAGAAATTCAAAATCCAAAAACAAAAACAAACTTCATTTTAGTTACATTGTAAATTCACGTTTAATTTTTGCTTTGCATTCATCTCATCTTATTTTTTTCTTCTAAGGGCAATACCCCAATTCACATAAGGTGAGGGATTTCATCACCCTTTCCTTAGCCCACAAAAGCATTTCATCGTAGAATTTGACTAATAATAAAGATTAGACATTCGACTTAAGGGTGTCACGGACTCATCTAGGGCTTATCTTCACAATTGTTTTCTTTGAACAATTTTATTTCTTGGTGTCTAGGGTACGGCAAAGTAATAACCATTTATAAATATTACGGTGATTCGTAAATATTATAGTGGTTGTTCCTCTGAAGGTACTTAAACCTTTGGTTACATTACTACGGTGATTCATGGTGCACCGATAACTTCTGCCTATTACCTGGCTGAGAAATATTTTTGTTGATTTAAGACAAAGTGTGATTATACAATTTTGGGTTAGGAGCTACTAAGGACCAAAAACTGTAATTAAGTCCTTTGCATTCATTTAGTTGCAATAGTTCATGCATATATATATATATATATAATCCAAAATCTGAAGAAAAAATTGTAAATTTTAACTTAGTTTTTAATTCGAAAAAAAATTTGAAAATTCAAAAACAAAAACAAAAATCAAATTTCCATTTTCTAAAAAAAATGAAAAAATCCTTTTGGTAAATATTTGAAAATTCAAAAACAAAAACATATAAAAATTTGAAAAACCAAAAAACAAAACAAAAATCAAACTTCTCTTTTGAAAATAAATTTCACTTGGTAAATATTTTTCTTCCTTTAAAAAAAACAAAAACAATTTTTCACTTCGTTTTTCAAATCTTCTTTCATTCTCTAAACTCGTTTCTAACTTCCTTCTCTCCTTGACTTTCGCTTGTGCATGAGTACTTGGACTCGTGACACAACAACAAATCATTGGACTCGCGACTCAACAACTATTCGTTTAACTCGAATAGACGATCCTTCCGAAATGGCGAACGAGAATGCCCCTCGAACTCTTATGGATAGAATCTTTCCCGATAGAGTTTCTATTCCATCTTGCATCACGTTACCCACCCCTACGGGTAACTATTTCGAAATCCACTCGAACCATATTGCCACGCTTCCGAAATTTGGCAATTTCGAGCACGATGATCCCTACATCTTTTTGACTAAATTCGAACAAGTTTGTGCAACCATTAAACTCCAACAACTTTCCGATGACGGAATCAAACTTCGATTAATCCCATTCACTCTTACGGATTACGATGAAAAATGGTTGTACAGCTTACCATCGAACTCGATTAAAACGTGGGAAGAATTCGTAAAAGCTTTCTTAAAAAAGTTCCACCTTTTGGAAAAAACGAGTAGAATCCGAAACGAAATTGTAAATTTTCATCAATTCAAGGGAGAACCATTTGGAAAATATTTTGAAAGATTCAAAGAGATTTTGATAAAATGTCCACACCATAACTTTGAAAAATGGACGATTTGCCAAATCTTATACGATGGACTCGAAAACAGCTCACGAACCATGCTCGAACCAATGTGCCAAGGCAACTTTCTTGCCCAACATCACGATGATGCTTGGAAATTTCCTGAAAACCTCACCAAAAAATCATCCCAATGGGAACGATCGAACGAAAAATCATTTTACTCACGATCGAGTGCACAGTCGATAGGATCTTCTTTTGCTTTGGAAGCTAAGATCGATGCAATGATTAAAAATTTCGATAACGTTTTCTCATCGAATCAAATGAACCAAGCTTCCTAACCGATGTGTTATAAATGCAACGATCCTAATCATATAGCCGATCAGTGTCCCAATTCCGTCGAACAAATCAATGCTTTCAATAAAGCCAAAAATGACCTGTTTTGTCCAACGTACAACCCTAGTTGGAGAAATCATCCGAATTTTGCGTGGAACCAAAACAATCCCAATGCGAATACGATTCGTCCCAATTTTCAAGCATTCCCGAATAATGCTTCGAATCCTCCCGTTCAACCCCATAATTTTCAACCAAACTTTATGGGTCTGTCTCATAATCAACCACAACAATCAAATTTTCAACCAAATTCTGCTCATCCCCCCAAGATGATAAACATTTAACTCTGCTTGAGACAACTCTTGAAACGTTGGCTAAGGCAACTACTCAAAGCCTTCAATCAAACAGCAATTTGCAAAATTTATTGACCTCATATATGCAAAACACTAACCAATCGATTGCAAAACTTGAAATGCAAATGAGTCAATTAGCCACTTCTATAAGCAAACGTGAACGAGCCACATTCCCAAGCCAGCCCCTTCCAAATCCCAGAAATTAAAATGCAAATTCAAATCAAGCCCATGTTGTTCAAGATAGCAACATCAGCCAATTGAATGCTATCACAACTTTACGTTCCGGTAAATAAATCGATAATCAAGTCGTTAACCCAAACGATTTACCGGAAACTTCTCTCGACACTTCTAAAACAACGAACGAATCTGAACAGAACGTGGAGCCAAATGTTGGATCAAATGCCAATCAAAATTCTTCTTTTACTACTCAAGTAGACCCTCTTACCGAGTATCGTGTTCCATTTCCACATCGCCTTCGACCTAAGAAACACTCGGACCAAATGGAAAAGATGTTGGAAATTTTTAAACAAGTGAAAGATAACATCCGGGTTCTTGACATTGTTCAACAAGTCCCCACTTACACGAAACTTCTTAAGGACTTGTGTATCCAAAAGCGACACACTCAAGTGCCCAAAAAAGTCTTCTTAGCCGCCAGTTTGAGCGAAGTCTTGTCCCAATCCATGCCCGTCAAATACAAAGATCCTGGCTGCCGTACGATTTCATGTACAATTGGAGATAAGACGATTAACAAATGCTTGATAGACTTAGGTACGAGTGTCAACTTGATTCCATACTCCATTTATGAACAATTGAGCTTAGGTGAACTCAAACCCACAAAAGTTACGCTTCAATTCGCCGATCGTTCCATTAAGAATCCCGTGGGAGAAATCGAGGACGTGCTCATTCGAGTAGGGCAATTCATATTCCCCGTTGACTTTATCGTTCTCGAAACACAACCCGTGTCAAATCCCATGAGTCAAATTCCATTGATTTTAGGCCGACCATTCTTAGCCACCTCAAATGCCTTAATCAATTGTCGTAACTGTTCGATGAAAATTCTTTTGGAAACATGACTTTGGATCTCAACATTTTCAATCTTGAAAGCCAATCGAACGAACCTTGTGACCAAACGTTGGAAGTTAGTGCCATTCATGAAAACTTCGAAAACGAGACACTTGATCTTAATGAAGAACGCGAGGCCGAGTACGAAAAATTGTTTCACGAAATTCCCAACGAGATTGAATACACTCTTCCTTTTGAATTGCTTCTAGTTGAGTCCGAATCTCAACCCAATTCTTTGATCGAGAAACTCCCAAAGTTGGACCTCAACCCACTTCCCGATCACCTTAAGTACGCATACTTAGGTGAAAATGAAACTTGTCCTGTCATAATTTCTAATGATATTTCTCTTTACCAAGAAACTTCTTTTTTCTCCATTCTTTCGAAAAACAAGGAAGCGATTGGATGGTCGATCTTCGATATAAAGGGAATTAGTCCCACTCTTGTTCAACATCACATCTATTTAATTGACGGTGCCAAGCCTGTTCGTGACGCGCAACGTGGGCTTAATCCAAAAATGAAAGATGTGGTGCGTGATGAAATTCTTAAACTTCTCGACAACGGAATCATTTACCCAATCTTTGATAGTTCATGGGTTAGCCCAATTCATGTTGTACCGAAAAAATCTGGGCTAACTGTTGTCAAGAACGATTCAAACGAACTTATTCCAACTCGTACTCAAACGGGTTAGCGTGTTTGCATTGACTATCGAAAACTAAATGCCACAACATGTAAAGATCACCTTCCTCTTCCTTTCATTGACCAAATGCTCGAACGTTTAGCCGGCCATGAATTTTACTGCTTCCTTGATGGTTATTCAGGCTATAACCAAATTCCAATCGCTCCCGAAGATCAAGAGAAAACAACTTTCACGTGTACATTCGGTACATTTTCTTATCGACGTATGCCATTCGGACTTTGTAACGCTCCTGCTACTTTCCAACGATGCTTTGTTGGAATCTTTTTCGACATGATTGAATGCTTTCTAGAAGTTTTTATGGACGATTTCTCAATCTTTGGCGATTCCTTTTCCCAATGTTTACATCATCTCGAGTTGGTTCTAAATCGATGTAAAGAAAAACATTTGACTTTAAATTGGGAAAATGCCACTTTATGGTCAAACAAGGCATAGTCCTTGGACATATCATCTCAAATAAAGGCATTGAGGTAGATAAAGAAAAAATCGACATAATTGCAAATCTACCCATTCCAAAATCTGTTAAGGACATTCGATCATTTCTAGGACACGCTGGCTTTTACCTATGCTTTGTGAAAGACTTTAGCAAAATCGCTCATCCTTTGACGACTCTTCTTGGAAAAGACGTTCCTTTCGATTTTAACTCTGATTGTATCTCTTCTTTTGAACATCTTAAGAATGAACTCATATCTGCTCCAATCATTTGCGCACCCAATTGGGATCTTCCTTTCGAAATAATGTGTGATGCTTTGAACTTTGTCGTTGGTGCTGTCTTAGGACAAGGCATCAACAAGATCTTTAACGTCATTTACTATGCGAGTATGACTTTGAACGACGCTCAACTTAACTACACAACAACCGAAAAAGAGCTTCTAGCTGTCGTTTTTGCGCTCGAAAGGTTTCGACCTTACTTGATAGGTTCACACATTACTGTGTACATGGACCACTCTGCGCTTCGATATCTCTTCGCTAAAAAGGATGCTAAATCCCGTTTGATTCGTTGGATCCTTTTACTTCAAGAATTTGACCTTACAATTAAAGACAAAAAAGGATCCGATAATGTCAAAGCCGATCACTTATCTCGTCTTCCGAACGCACCATCTTCTTTGCCAATCAATGAAAACTTCCCCGATGAACAACTTCTTTCAATTTCTATCGATCCATGGTACGCTGATATAGTGAACTACTTAGTTACTAAAAAAACTCCCTCATCTTGGTCCAAACAGGACAAATGCAAATTCATATCCCAAGTGAAATATTTCTATTGGGACGATCCATACTTGTTCAAATATTGCCTCGACCAAATCATCCGACGTTCCATTCCGAATAATGAGATCAGGAGTGTTCTTTCTTTTTGCCACGATCAAGCGTGTGGTGGACATTTCGGTCCTTGAAAAACTGTGGAAAAAGTGCTTCAGTGTGGTTTCTATTGGCCTTCTCTTTTTAAAGGCTAGTTTGAATTTTGTAAAACTTGCGATTGATGTCAAATGCTTGGACGAATTTCTCGACGAGATATGATGCCTCTAAAACCCATTCTTACGATCGAAATCTTTGATGTATGAGGTATTGACTTTTTGGGACCCTTTTCCCAATTCTTTTGGAAACTTGTATATCCTTCTCGCTGTCGATTACATTTCAAAATGGGTCGAAGCCGTTCCTTGCAAAACCAATGACCATAGAATTGTTGTGAAATTTCTCAAAGAAAACATCCTTTCGAGGTTCGACACACCTCGTACAATAATCAGTGATAACGGAACCCATTTTTGCAACCGTTCTTTCGAAAGTTTAATGAAAAAATACTCGATAACCCACAAGCTATCCACTCCATATCATCCTCAAACTTGTGGGCAAGTTGAAGTTTCAAATCGTCAAATAAAACAAATCTTGGAGAAAACTGTCAACAAAAGTCGAAAAGATTGGTCTCAGAAATTGACCGACACGCTTTGGGCTTACCGTACTGCTTTTAAAACTAACCTTGGGATGTCCCCATTTCGTTTAGCTTACGATAAAGCTTGCCATTTACCAGTTGAAATCGAACACAAAGCGCCGTGGGCAATTAAGAACTTAAACTTTGATCCTGAGAAAGCTGGCGAAAACCGAAAACTACAACTCAACGAACTAGAAGAACTTAGGAACGACGCGTATGAAAATGAGATAATTTACAAGGAAAGAACCAAAGTATTTCATGACAAGTCAATCCTAAGGAAAACGTTTTCGCCTAACCAAAAAGTTCTTTTATATGACTCAAGACTTCATTTATTCCCTGGGAAACTTAAATCGAGATAGACCGGACCATTTGTGGTACGAACTGTTTTTCCTCATGGTGCGGTAGAAATAGAAAACCCCAGGGATGGATCGGTTTTCAAAGTCAACGGTCATCGTTTGAAACCTTTCTTGGAATCGCCAAATAACCAAGAGGAGGAGCTCATGATCCTTCATGAGCCAAGCTACGTCTAGTAAGAATGTTAACCCTCTTTTGTAAATATGTACATAGTTTTCCCCGTTACACTCATTATATCATGCATTGACTATGGGGACACAGTCAAAAGTAAGTGTGCGGGGAGTCTCATTTCCATTTTCATTTTTTTAGTTTTTCATGGCATTTTTGAATTTTCATTTTCTTTTCACTAAAAAAAATCTTAAAATTTCTAAATCTCAAAAACATTTTCTTTTTAGCATTTTGATTTATTTTTGAAGAAACACTATAGGATAAGTATAAGTTTTGGTTAATAAATTAAAATTTTTGAAAATTTATCTGTCTTAACAAGAACAAAAACGAAGTTTGATTACAAATAAAAATGGTTTAACTAGTATATAGGAAGGTTCATATGTGTTTATTATGAAGTATGTTCTAATTGAAAATCTTTTTTTTGAAAAAGTGGTAAATTTAAAGTAAAGGATATAACAATTTTATCTTCCAAGTTAAATGGTGCTAAGATGATTTTGCAAAACTCTCTCTTTCTAAAAATATATATATATAAAAAAAACTTTTGTATATATGTATATATTTTTAACACCTAGAGTCATGTGTTCACACTCGTGTGTTCACTCGCCATGCTCTGTACCCTTCTCACGTAAGCTCGAAAGGCAGTGCATGATCGGTATATCTGGCCTCAGTTTATCTGAGTTAGGTGTATGTATATAAAAATTCTTTTTAATAACGCCTACAGTCGATAAGTGTTCACACTTGTATGTTTACTCACCACGCTCTGTATTCCCCTCACATCAGTCCGCAAGGCAATGCACGGGTAGTATATCTGGCCTCAGTTTACCTGAGTTAGGCATATGTAAATATTGTTTATATCAATTTCGAGTAAGAGAGAGTAAGCAATTGAAATCCAAGCACCATTTTAACTTGTTTGATTTAACTTGTTATTAAAAAGAAATGAGAATACCACTTTGGCAAAACTTTGATAATCAACTAAGGATCCATTTCATAATTACATTGTGTTATCAACTGAAACAATGTGTTAAACTATTATCTATTTGCTATGATAACTTGATTTTTGTTGGAAATTTTGACGAGTAAATGACTTAAAATTTCAAGACAATGACCAAAATCAATATTTAACTTATGAGTGTCGAATTGAAAGTGAATCCTTCATTTGTAAATATTTTCAAAAACTTGCATTCATCCCATTGTAAATAAATCTTGCACTTTGTGAATATTTTCATTTTGCATTTGGATTTGTGGGTAGTATTCGCTGAAAACCCTCACGAGACAACATTCATCCTACTGGGGACACCCAGAGGTTTAACGGCTTGTTGCATACGCTCAATGCAATTGTGCTCCCTACGAAAACGGATTTATCTTAGTTTTCGTTTATTCGAGGACAAATAAAAAGATAAGTGTGAGGGTATTTGATGTGAACGTAAATGTGCATATATTTACATCCATATTTTATCTCTTTTTATTTAAATAAACATCTTATTTGGGCATTTTTACATGTTAAAACCAAAATTCAATTATTTTCAAACCATCATATTTTCATCTTCATTCAGGGGCAAAATGGTTATTTGTGTGCATGTGTTAATTTAAGAATTTTTACTTGGACAATTTTTATGATTTTTATAGGATATTTTGATGCATATTGAAGTGGGATTCATGATGATATACGCATGCACAAGGAAATATAAAGGAATGAAGAGAAAATAATTCAAGTTCAAGATCATGGAGGACCCCACCCACTTACCTATATGTACAATTAGGAGCTAATGGACAACTAAGTGGAGGTTAAAGCTTCATGCACATCAAATGATGGATTAATTAGTGGCTAATGGTTACTTGGTGGCTACACTTTCTAAAGGGCATTTTGGGAAGCTCCCTAAAAATAGAATTAGGGTTTTATGCATGTATAAATAACCCTCTTATGTACATGAACATATCTACTACTCTTTCATATTAGTTAGGAAATTAAGAAAGTAAGTTGTAAGCTCTATGTTGAATGAAATAAAAATGGCTTCCAAGCCTCTTCGTCTTTTCTTTTCTACATGCTTTTCTTTGTTTTATTGTTAATGCTTATTTCTATGCTCTCTTTCTTTTTATGTTCATAGCTTAGATTTACATTTATGCACTAGTTTTATTCATTTCCTTCTAGTAGTTAATCTTCTTTTTTTCTTTGTTTATTCTCTACTTTCTTTCATTTTCAATGTTGAAACTTACATGTGTTGATTTGATAATACAAATGAGTAGCTAAACCCCTTCAATTTAGGGGTAATGAAGCTGTCAAATATTATGTAATTTCAACATTTCTATGATTTATGGTCCCCTTTTGTTTATGCTTCATGAAAGTGAATTTTGATGCAAGTTTATACAAGTGGGTTTGATAGCTTATGTTGCTTTTGCAAATGAGCTATTCTTCTTCAACATAAACACAATTTGCATCATCATTTGCTAATCCATTTTTGATTTTGAAATGAAAGTAAAAATGAAATTTTATGATCTATATTACTAGTTACAATAGTAAATAGATCATACTTAAAATAGCTTTTGCTTTGGCTTCATTTTCATGAGAATTATAAGTGGTATAATTGTTGTATTATAGTTTAATGGTTTGAGTTATGTTAATTAATAACATAAACAAACCATACTTATGATAAATGCAATGATTATTTCACTTTATATCAAAGTTAGAGATCTTAAATTATTTTTTTGTTGATTTACAAAAATATGAGAGTGGATTTGCCTCTAAATTGTTCTCTAGTCTAATAGTTTTTAAATCACATTTTATTTCTAGCTTTAGCTTCTTTTTTGTCGTTAACAATTTCATCTCACTTTGGTCTAATTTGATTGAATTGAAAATTTTAAATTCTTAAAAATTCCCTGCGGATCGACCCGTACTCGCCACGTACTAACTTTTGTACACCGTGCGCTTGCGGTTATTTTAATTTGAAAATTTTCGACTATTTTCTAAACCAATAGAAAATTAGCCGATCAACAGACAACATGCGTAGGAAAAAATTAAACAAATATAGAATGAATCAAATTCTAGCTCAACAACTAATTACAAAGACAATGCGCTTGCAAAAGTATTGGAACCAGATATACCAGGACGATTGAGAGTAATGGGAGGGGGTATGACCTACACCAAGGCAATATGGTCACACGTAAGGGATAAACAAACGGTCGACATGCAAAATAAAATTTCAAAATTAGACGCGATGGTTCACATGCTTGTGAAAAATCAGGTATGCACTGAGTTTATTCACATTTATTCTATGGTTTAGTTTATATGAATTTTGGGCTGAACTTAGTTTAAAACAATCACTACTGTTGTTTTTGTTTTTTTGTTTGACAGAGAAAAGAAAGATGGGATGAAGCAAATGTGCATCAAGTGGTAAAAGTTATTTATAGTACTAGTGTGATATCATTATATTTGGCATTTATTTCATTATTATTAATATAATTTTCTTTTGATTAATAATAGAACAAACATGGTAAACAAGATGACACCTGTGATTAGTTAGATTGGAGTAAGACAAACAAAATTGTTGCAAAAGGAAGAGTTGTGCCAAGTGACCTAAAGGAGCTTGTTCAACAAATCCCTTTAGGGTCTGATGCCTAGAAAATTATAATAGACACTGTGAGGAAACCGGATGCTTTTTTGTGTAGACCTTCATTTTATTCGACATGCATTGAAAACGTTGAAGGTGAGATAGTAGCGTGGCCAGCTACTAGAGTTGATTTGCGCAACTTCGATAACTTTGAAAAAAAGATAATGAGGTAATCTTTCATCTTTGTACTAATTAATTTTTTATTTTCAATATACCAAAATAATAATATGTTCTTTTCTATTAGAATAAAAGTAATAGTATAGATCATAAATGCAAATTAATCGATTGGAGTGGGAGTGAAGAATTAGTCGTAGAAGGACGACTGCATTCGAGTAACCCAAAAGAACCTGTGAATGATCTCCCTCTTGTTCCGGCTGCCATTGCAGTTTGGATAGATAATCCAAAAATATAAGATGCTTTTTTATGGAGGCCCACTAAAGGATTGACACGAGTTGGAGAAGCCATTGGTATCAAAGTTTCATCGCCTAAATCGAAAGTAGTTATCGATATAGTTAACACTACATCATCAAATAATCATACGAGTAAAGTCGGAGTTGTCGAGAAGGTAGGTATCAAACTTATTTATATGTGATTCGATTATTTTTTCATCGTACAAATTATTGAAGCACATACTAAAATAACCTCTTTGTTTAATTGATAAAGTACAAATTCTATGGAAAAAAGTAAATGCAAGCTGATCGATTGGTCGGGAAAGAGAGAAATAGTTGCATTAGGCTGCGTGTCTTCAACCGATCCAAAGTCAATGGTTCATTGTGTCCCTTTGGGAGAAAATGCAATTAAAGTTTGTGTAGATATTGTAAAAATTCCAAAAGCATGTCTATGGAGAACAACGTCCGATTTAGAAGTCATTGAAGATGCTCTTGGTACTACGATAGCTTGGCCTGCTGCAAACGTTATAATGGAATCAATTTCTAGTAAGTATGATTCAAACTTTGTTTAGATATGATACTTTTTTGATTTGGTTGAATACTATCTATTTCTTATTCGCTTTTGGAACATGCTTGTGTGATACGATCACCATGATTGGGCCTAACATGATTTGATTGCGAAGTTGAAATCGTGCTTCAGCTTTAATCTAATTAATATAATACTATATCCTGAAACAAATAAATAGTATGAATTAAAGGAAAATGGCAAGAATTATTTGGCTGATGCAACCACAAATAAATAGACCAAACATTAACAGTACTCTTTTTGTTATTACTATGCTTAGAAGATGTCATATATGCCCATTATGCTATTGTCCAATTGGATATGATAGACATGGAGAGAAATAATGATGATGTGTAAATGGATCAGCTTCATGCATGTATATCCACCTCGTCAAAATATATATCCACCTAGTCAGTGTCGTTAAGGTTTATTTAAACACTTTCGTTGTCGAAAAGCCACTTCTTCCTTCCTTGTTCCTCACCTCCAAATATATATTTCCGTTTATTATTATCCCACTGTTCAGTAGTGCAAATTGTTCATATTTATATATTAAAATGAAATATAATCTATACATGCACTTCTATTTTGTTTTATAACCACTTGTTGTACATGATACCAACATCTAAATTCTGAGCTTTTGGCTTCTAGTTTATATATGCCTGGCTTTTAATCTTTTTAACAATGGAAAGGGGACAAAGTGTTTTTAGTCTTTTTTATTAAGTGTACGTACCTCATTCTTTAATTGTTTATCCCGACAAATTTCATTATAGGAACTTTGAAAAAAACATCATCATTAATCAGAATATGTTTTGACTCGCTGTCCTTTTGGTTTAAATTTGTAATCTATCTATGCAAGCAATATGTTATTCCATGCAATTAAGGCCAGGGATCTTATACCAGTAGCCATGTTTTCTCCCATTTAATTTGACTTGTGTAAACCATGGATCTTATAGTTTGCCAATTTGTTTATGTTGATATGCAGCTTTTTATTCGTAGATTGTTAAATGGATGAAGAGGATATCCAACCCCTTGTTTGCGATAATGGAACTGGAATGGTCAAGGTACATTGTTATGTAGGGACATTCCTTTTTATTTTCTAGTAACCGAGGCTTATTTAGAAATTTAGAAGATTCAATATGTAAAAAGTATAACTAAATGAATAAATCACAAGTAGTTATGAAAACTAATTTCAATTTCAATGTAGACTTTAAGTTCTATTTGTTACATTTTTTGTGTGGTTGGCTAAAGTTGCATGAAAACAATCAGTTTTCCTTCTGTTTTCTATTGTTTACAGATGTTGTTAAATATACTATGTGGTATTTGAATGAAGTTTGAACTATTTGAGTTATATTTTACTAGCATGATTGTTCTTGATTGTAAAGCACAATCGTTAGGTTCATCTTAGCTTCTTAATTATTGCCTTAGGATATTGTGTGGCAACCTCTTATGTTAGGTCTAACATTATATTTATGACTAATATATGCACATATGTGCTTTTTGATAGGGGTTGTATGATGCTTTTGAAGTTGCTACATGATGTCGCACTCTTTCTCCTTCAAATCGGTCATGCTTGCATTAATGTATTGTCTATCAACGTTCATACGTCTTTATTTTTAGTATGTATCGTTTTGGTTAGCTACAGTTGTATGTATTGTTAATTTTTGTCACAAATATTTATATGCTTAATTCTCCGTGTATGAAATATTATATATATATATATATATATATATATATATATATATTATGGTTTGGCTTATGACTCCATTTGTTTACGTACATTATAATGTAATAAGTGTGGTTTTTTGAATTGTTACAAGATATTAGTAGAATTGAAAATTGTAAGCTTGAATGTATATGGCAATGAAAAAATGCAATGGAAATTTTTTTAGCGCATTTTAACAATGCTATAAAAAGAAAAATCGTTACAGCTTTGTTATACTATAGCATTATGCTGGTGCTATACAAAATATTTTGCAAGGATTAAACAATTTTCATAGCAAAAAACAATGCTACAACAGATAGTAATGAATTTTCTATAGCGTTTCATTGCATAATAAAAGATTGACATAATATTTTCATAGCTTTTTTAGACGCTATAACAATATGGCATGTCAACATATTATAGCAATTAAATGATGTCATAATTGTTAGTATCATAAGACACAACTCTGTGTAAAAGTTCTATAGCAAGCTTCAAAACGCTATAGAAAAGTAGTTTTACCGATACGGCCTGTCTAAGATGGCAACAAAAACGCTGTTAAAATTCTATTTTCCATTGCAATTTTGAAACGCTATTGTATCTATCAGACTTATTACAACTTATTGATCTATGGCATTTGTAGAAACATTATAGAGGGCTTTAATAGCAGTTTTTAAACCCTATAAAAGGTATGTTTGTTGTAGTGATACCATAGAGGCACATCATCTCATGGTCTTGTTTCTGGCGGTAGTGATGGGAAGAATTGCAAGTTGGTTGGTTATTGTGATTCGGGCTACGCCGGTGATAGGGATCGAAGAAAATCAGCTTTCAGACATATCTTCACACTTGGTGGTACAGCCATAAGTCGGAGATCGAGATTACAGACCGTAGTTGCTTTATCCACCATGGAGGCGGAGTTGATAGCTGCGGTGGAGGCAGTAAAGGAGGCATTTTGTAACGACCCAGAATTTCGATCATTCGATATACGTATATTTAATTGATTTTAAATATTCATAAGTAAATTTTATAAGCTGAATAACTTATATTTCGAATATAGTGGTTTAATTGGATAATTAAATTGTTGATTTAATATTTGAAATTACAGAAATAATTGGAAATTGGATTTAATGTGAATAAAAGTGATTTATAAAGTTGAATTAAATCTTATTTGAATTAGGATGATGTTAGAGAACTTTTAAAACTGAATTAAAAGTTAAATTATAGAAATTGAATATTTTAATATTTAATTAACGTGTAAAAATAGCCATTTTTCATATAGTCTCGGATTTCGACGAAACCAGTTTCATCGGATCCGTAATGTTATATTATTGTAGTATTTCAATTTCGTGTCAATCAGATTTACGGTTTGTCCGGGGCAAGCTAAAACGGGTAGAAATTTGTATAAGTGAATTTTAAATTTAAATAGTCGATTCGAAAACCTATCTTCCAAATACGATCGAATTGGCTCTTGTTATATATTCCATTGCGTTCGGAGTAGGGGTAAAACCTTATAAATGCCAGAAGGCACGCTTCGTTTCGAGTTCGGAAAATTTCCAGATGAATAATGTCATCAAATTTTCTATAAAAGGACCTGTTTTCTTCATTTTTGCAAAACCTAATCCATCTAGGGTTTCCAGCTGCCATTTTATTTCGAAGGCCAAAATTGTTCGATTATTTTCCCTTTAATCTCTTCCAATCCACGCATTGATTCAAAAAATTATCAACTAGAATGTTGTAGAGAGTGATTAGATCTTCACATCCATACAGAGATGATCGATTTTTATTTAGTGGATCATCGGCGATTTGCATTTGAACGCCATTCGATCATGCGTATTTTTTAACTCGAGATGGAGGCCGAGCTTCACCTTGTTCATGCTAGAAGTGGAGTTCGTGGTGGCGCTTCGAACGACGTCCCCTGATCGTCGTGAAGTCGAGCGATGTGGTCGCGTTAATTGGTGGTAGGCGGCGGTCATATGGGTTCTTTGGCCTGGAAATTTCATGAGGGGGGAAGACCTATCAACGGCCAGATCTGCCTTGATTTAATCGTGCGGCCCAGAATTGATGTAGGATTTTTAAAATAAAAATAAAATTGAAATTATTTTATTATAAATTCGTATGAAATTTAAAACATCATAACTTTGTCATACGAGGTCGAAAATTGACAAAATTAATTGCGTTGGATCCGTATTGACGAGCACTACATTTTAGAGCTGGTTTGGAGTTGATTGGAGCTAGTGTGAATTTTGGGTAAAATTAAACGCTCGTTTGATTTTATTCGGAATAAAACACTACAACTGCTATTGGAATCAATGTGAGTACAACTCACTCTTTCTGACTCACTGATATTTTTATATAAGTGAGAATAAATGTTATTTATGATGATTGATGATTGTTTGGATGATATATGATATATATTGATTGGTATTTGGATATATTCCTGCCTAGTGGAGCAGATGACCCTTTGTACGTGCATCTGCCTCGAAGCGGACATTGTATACATATTCTAATATGTATATTTGTTGTAGGTGACAGGTTGGAGGGATCCAACTGGATTCCTCACCAGTATTGATTTATTTACAGATATTGTGATATATTCTGTTATGATGTGATATTTGATGATTTGGATGCCGTGATTGCTGTATTTGGTGCTATTGCAGCATTGGGCCTATATTTTGGAATTTAAAAATGTTAAAGTGATGAATTTGAATTTAAAAAGGATTTTCAAGTGATTTTGGAAATATACGTTTTATTGAATTTTGAATTGTTAAGTAAATGAATTTATTTTAAATAAATAAATGTTATAATTTTTATGTTATAAAAATTATGATGTTTTGGCAAATATAATTGAAATGCGACTTTTGAAATGTGAAGCTAACTATTTTGTAAATGGTTTAAATGGAGATTTTTGAATAATTATAATGGTTTATGTAATAGATTTATAAAATTGAATTTTTATAACTCAAAGTGATGGAATTTTAAAGGAGTTTGATAAGTGTTGAAATGAAGTAAATAAGATTTATATAATTGGTGAAGTTATAAACTGAATGGATTTTGTAAATAAATGATTTATAAGCAATTAACTATTGGATTTTTGAATGTAAATGAGATTTAAACGGAATTAGTTAATAAAGGAATTTTATATATGGAAGTTTTATAATATATATATATATATACATATATGGAATTTATAAACATTGTTTTATAAATCCAAAATCAATCGAATCTGATAAGTTAAATATAGAAGTTTATTAAAGGAATTATATCCACGATTTTGGACAGTGGATAATCCTTTAATAATATGTAGAAATATTGGATTTGGTAAACGAAGTATATTCACGATTTTGGACAGTGAATAAATCTTTGAATTAAATAAATGTCTTGGGAAGTAATATTTGTAAATGAAGTTAAATGCTTTCAAGATGTTTTAAAATGTGTTGAGTATCGAATACATAGATTTCAACGTTAATTGTTGAAATAGACGTTTTCGAGAAGTAAGGAAATGATGGACTATAACACTGTTGTTATAGTGAATGATTTTCGAAAGGAAATGTTTTTGTATAGTATTGGGATTTATATATCTATTTTATTTTCGAATCCCTGTACTGATGATTTTGGATTGTCGTAACGATGTTTTACGCAACATTCGTTTTGACCCGAATAAATGTGTTTTAAAGAGAATGTTTTCCTTAAAGAATGAAATATATACTTAATCCTGATTTAAGTATATATAATATTTTCTAAGTAATGTAAATAAAGAGATTTGTGAATATGCTTATATTGTTTAAATAAGTACATGGAAATGTTTTCCAATATAGAAAGTTGAAATGGTTTGAGAATATATCTTTTTAAAGATAATTTGAAGTTAATATTTAACAAATGATTTAATTTATAAAAGATTAATTAAAGGGCCTAGTGATTGTATATGGTGCTAAATATTTGTTTGTTTGATTTGATGGTTAAATAACCGACTATCAAACTTGGCCAAATTTTAGTTCCTCGACTTGATGTGGGAACTATTTAGTCGTACACTTAGTACGTAGCCTTCTGTGTAGGCTTGATTGTCGTTTGTGTTGAGGATGTTGATTCGTGTAGTGCGGAGTGTTACTCCAATCTATCGAGCTTCCTTCTTGGCTCTAAGGATAGCAAGTTGAATGTAACGACCCTAGATTTTTAATAAATTTAAATTGATAATTAATTGGATTTTTGGATTAAAATTGTAAAATCAATCGGTTAAAGTAATGCGAGTTTCCCCGAACTAAAATAAATTTTGTATAAATCATTTAAATTTAAAAATATTGTAAATATTGTATATATATGTGTATATATGTATTTGGGCATATATGAGTGAATTTGAAAATAATAAATATATAGATATATATTTGACTTGAAATAAAATCTTAAATAAATGGTTTAAAAATATAAAAGTAACCCGAAAGCTAAATTTCTAACAACAAATTAAAATAGAAATAAGTAATTAAATATTTGATAATTTAAGTTAAAATAAAAGAGGAATAAAAAAAAATACTTGATAGTTAAACCATAAATAGAAATCAAATTTAAGAATTTATGTTAATAATAATATTTTATGGTTATGAGACAACATTAAACAGAATCAAACTACAAAATAATACATATACTTTAGGCAAGCAAGTTTAGAAGTCATTTCAGCAAACAAAGGAAGAATATAAATACAAAGCAAAACTGTACCTATATAAACAAAAATATAAGTATGTACATAAAGCTGGCAGGCAAGTAAATATGTATGTGTAGTGTTATGTAAGAAACAAAATAAAATATGAGTTTGTACAAAGCTAATAAATGAAGCCACCACACTATCTCCATACTTGCACAGCCGAAAGCAAAGGAAAAAAATGAATTTGTACAAGATAATAAATGCTACACATGTATATCAACTTCTCATTAATGCTTTCAACTTCAACCATGCCTATTTTACCAAATAATATAATCAACTTACAAATAAAATATGATATACAACCTGTACAAATTCTTATACCCAGTAACTTCATTTCTTCCCATCATCTTCATTTCTTTTCGTCCATAAAACTAAGAAAGACTGAATACCCATCATCTACAACTTCAATAATAACTCAAATTAAAACAACCATCAGTGCAAGCCTGAATTAAGGAAGAAGTTCCAGTTAGCAAACTCAAATAGGGTTCTCAACATTTCAAAGTTTAAAAGGGTCTTCAACTTTAATCTGAAAGCTCTGTTCTTTCTTCTTGTCCAGGTGAGCAAACTCCTCCTTTTAAACTTGATCTTCCTCATTATCTTAAGTCTGTGATGATGATAACTTAGCTATGGTTTGTATGACTATGAAATGTGATTGCATGCCTGGGTATATGAAATGATTGATGTGTGCATTATTGGTTCCAGACATATAGCATGTTGTTTAAACATTTACAGGTTTACACTTATAAAGGTTTTGAATCCTTCCATTTAAGCCATTTTAGATTTTGTTATCTAAACGAAATGTGTTTGTAGATGTATAATATTATTTTTGAAAAAAAATTCAAATATAAATATTGAGGAAACTTTTGAAATAAAAAAAATATGCAAGAACTTGAGCCTGTAAATTATTTTACAGTCAAATAAGAAATCATGTGATTTATTCAAGTAATTTAAACTATCGATTTGATTATATAAATTTAATAAGCATAAAAAAATAGGATTTTTAAAATCAATATGATGATTTTTAAATAAAGTATTCCAGTTGCAGTTCACGTTCGAACAAAATTTGCATTTCGATCGATTTTTAATAATCGAATCCATTTTGAACGCTGAAATCTTGCTTGAAGCAAGTTTGGCAATCGATAACAATGGGAAATTTTTTGAATACATTTCCATTGTACGAATTGATGAAGCAAAGTTAAACTAGGGTTTAAGCCTAGTTCTGGGTGGCGACTGATTTTGAGAAGAATGCGGCCTCACCAGTGCATCGAGTCGAACTGGACCGGGGGCAATCAGACGATGGGAGGCAGGCGAAGCTTTGACCAAGATCGCGACACTGTTGGAGGCTTGAGGCGGTCAGACGTGGTAGTTTTCTGATGGTCGAGTTTGGGTCCATTTTTCGATCAATGATCGAATTTTGTTTCGCGTGATTTTTGTGTGAGCTAAGTGTTCGAAGAGGTTCGCGTGGGTTCGTATGGTCGTCAAGGATAGTCGCGATGGCCTACGGTGGTCGGAATCGATGGGGCACGTGCACTGTGCACGTTGTGCATCAGGTGTTGAAGGAAGGTTGGGGAAGAAGCTTCTGGCTCGGGGAAGACTCGTGAGTGACTCGAAGTGGTGGGGTAAGTGGTGCGTTCGGGGTAGAATGAGAGTTGGCTCGGGTTTTGGTTAAACAGTTACCAGTTTACAAAATTAACAAGGGAGGATGTTTCCAGGATTTTAAAATTTCAAATAAATCAAGATTTTAAATTTTAAGGCAACCAAGTTTGGTGTAATTTGATTAAATTTATTCCGAGTTTAAGGTTTTTCAATCTATATATTTATAACATTTTTGTTAAATGTTTATTTGATTCAGTACTAATTTAAAGATGAAATGTTTTAATCCTTAGTATAAATGATAAAGTGATTAGTGGAAAATTGATTACAAAGGTTATCCTTAATTAAGTAATAAATTTGGATAAAATGATTATCTTTTAATTTGATTAAGGTCTTAAATGATTAAAAGATTAATTACTTGATTTGAGTCATTAAAGATATTTATTTAATATAAGAAAATTTTAAGGATAATTATCTAATCGAAGATTGATTTAGGTTAATGAATTTCATAATTAAGAATAACATTTAATAGAAATTAATTAATGTAAGTAATTAGAGGGAATTAACTACTTATAGTTAAAAGTAATTTACTAATGGCTAAAGTTAATTAAGTAATTAGGGGAAATTACTTATTATAAACCAATTAAGGATGATTAGTTAATAAGTAAAGGATTAATTAATTTATTATTAATTAATAAATGATTAAAGAATTTTTTTTATCAAAATGAATTGTAATTAATTAACTTGGATTTGTGGTTTATCTGATTTAGATTTATCAAATAATAAAAAGATCTTATTTATGGATGTTTGGATTCTATTGGATGATTGAATTGTTTGATATTTCCTGATATATGATGCTTTGTGATACACCCTGATTTATGTTATGATCTGTGATGTAATTTATTATCTGTGATATTTATATATCTGTGGTTTGTGCATGAACGATAAGCGTTATAGTTTATATCGCTTATCAACTATATCCTGTATTTTGATCTGTGATGATTCATTGTGTTGCACTATTGTGTTAAACCCCTAGACGACACCATACACACACAAATATGGATTTCACGTGGAAATCGGTTAAATCACAGATAATTTAAATTTGATGTTTTTGAAATGGAAATTTTAATTTCAATTGATTTTGAAATTAGAAATTTGGGTTTAAAGTGAAAAGCTTTTGAAATGGAGTTTTTAAGATAAAAGTTATTTTAAATAACTTAATTAAATTTCCAATTTGAATAATTTAATTTGAATTTGAATTCAAAATAATTTGGAAATTGAATTCCATGTTTGGAAATTTCGGTTAAAAATGTTAAAAATGTGTTTATATGAAGTTAAACCATTTTAAAAGTATAATTTTGGGAATTTGAATTTAACCCAAGGATTTCAACTCGTATGAATGAATCAGATTTTCTGAATGAAACTGGTTGTTTTCAAATGATAAAAGCTTTCAGATAAGAAATGAAATTCCAGTTTAATTAAAGGAATTTCAAGATTGAATTAAAAAAAATGGTTTTCCAAGTTATGAATGAATTCTTTTTGAAAGCTATGAACTAAATCTGTTTATTTTTAACAGATTTAAAATGATGTTTTATTTAAACCATTCGAAATGAAATTGTTTTGGAAGCTATAAATTAAATCTTTGATTTAAAGATTTAACTAGTTAAATTGAAATGGAAATTGATTTGGAAAATCTGTGAATGAATCTTTTGTTTTAAAGATTTAACGAGCTAATCAAATTGAAACGAAAATTGTTTTGAAATCTGTGAATGAATTTTTGTGAAACTGGGTGAACTTTGTGAAATAAATCTTTTTGTTTAAAAGATTTGAAATGGTAATTGATTGAAACCATTTAAAAGGAAGTTGAATTATTAAGTTGTGACTTAATTGAAATCCCAATATCCATATATTTTTAAATATTGCGCTCACTATTCGGGTTAGCCGGGAAAAGACCTTTGTGTCATATAACCCATTCCGAATAAGTGATTCGTCGTATATGGATAGCATTTGAAGACCGGTGGTGAAGACCGGATATTCACGAGAACGAAAGGATAACTCGTCGATTGTCTCTGCACTGGGTAGCTCCTGGTATAGAGATCCCCTAAGTGATGGGAAATCCTATCGGGATTGTGAATACCCGGAATTGCAAGGGTTTTGTAAGAAGTGCCTTCGGTTCTGTTCGAACCCGGAACAGACTTGTATGGTTACATGTCTGACATTACACTTTGAGATATAAAGCCGATTTCTTTCAAATACATTTCTGTTGGTGGCGGAGAATTTATTCTCTTAGCTTAACACCCTTCTCTGAGACGTACGAGCTCAGAGGTTATGTAGTTGAAATTTATCAGCGATATATTCCCAATTTGGTAATGTGACATGCTGAGTGTTGCTGTGTGATGATCATTGTTTGATCATTTGTGATATGATCATTTGTTTGATCATTTATCTTTGTGATCATTGCTTTGATCATCTGTTGACCCAAAGCGTGGCTTTGTGGACGAGACTTCGTCGAACCTCACAAACCGGTAATGGTCGAAACAGGAATTGTGCGGCAAGGTTTTAGGGATAGCTCCCCTAGGGTATGACCATTCCTTCTGGAAAAGGGTAGTATCATGGTATTACTTACTCATGTGGACACACTTTATTTATTATGTGCGATGTTGGTGTAGAGGTACCTCGTTTAAAGGTCCCAAAGGACCGGGGGTGGCATATCTGAGGTTTTGTATATTCCCTGGGAAAGGGGGTAGCCGGCCTTGTTTGGCAGAGAGCAGTTTGTCTCTCGGAGTGTCCCGCCAGAGGCGTTTCTTTCGTGGCATAGGAAGTTCCTTAGCCTGACCATTTGTTGGAAATCCAAACAAAACAATACGAGCCTTGTACGGTTTTAGTTGTAGAACCTGCCATTTAATATGGTAGCTATAGTAGGCATACTATAATGGTACCTATGCTGGCTAAGATTTATATTCTACTTTCGAAATGTTTTCTACACTATGCACTAATAATAATATCAAAATGATTTGATTTTGTGTAGTAAGCATCTTTGACTATCATAAGGAGAAATCTCCTCCAATTCTGCGTTTGCATTGTGTGTGTGGCGGGAGGCCTTATGGTAGTTTCATTTTCCAAAAGCATTGCGAATTGACTTTAAAATTCTCTTGTTGTTCGTTTTTAAAGATAAACTGTTTTTGTTGCTCACACCAGTCCCATGACTGATCTGGAGTTTATTGTTCCTTTCCTAAACTCTGGATGCTCAAAATTTTTCTACACGAGCAGTCTAGAGTTGGGTTTTTCAGATAGTCAGGATTAGTAGATTTTCTGGAGCTAGTTCAGTCTTTGGATATGGACTGCACTTGCTTATCTTTGTGCCTCGTTATTGGGAGTTCGAGCTATATCTGGATTGGTGCTTGAAGATGAAGATTATTCGCTGCTGATGTTATCGTTTTCTTTTCCACTGCTATTTGTTGTATCATATCTCTGATGTATATTGATATTCATTTTATCATTCTGTTGTATCAGATATTGTATCAGATATTGTATATCAATGTATTATTCATTTCTTCCGATGTGTTATTTACTTAATGTTGTTATAAGCTCCGACGACTCGGATTTGAACGGTCGAATCTACGGCATTCGAGTACGATGTAAAGTATGGATGTCGATTTTCGAACGTGAAAATCTGGGACGTTACATTGAAAGTTGGAGACGTGATAAGTCTACGAGACTTAGTTGCTGTGTGAGGTTGAGAAACGCTTTTGCGTTGTTGGTGCGAAGAGACCGGGATCAGATTTATATGAAAACCACTTCTGACCAACGTATATGCGACGATTGTGCATGTTGCTTATGATGATATTGATATTTTCGGAGTTTCACAGTGGGGGACTGCTTGTTGATCATTTGGGGTTAAAATCCCAATATACATCCAGTGGTCTCTTCATTATGAAATATCCAATACAAGGACTATTCGCTACTAATCCTAGGGATTTCCCGACATGATGTGGTAGGAAAGTACCTTCGGTTTGTCCTATTCCTGGACAACTTGTATGGATGTTTGTCTGACATTGCATTTCTACAGATTACGTACATTGGTTTTTACAAACGTACATCAGTAGTGGCGGAGAAGGCAACTTCTCTTAGCTTAACACCCTCCTTGAGACGTATGAGCTTAAGGGTTGTATTTTTGTGGAAGGCAATTAGTAGTCAACGGAAATGGCCATTTGGCATTCAAAGTGATGTGATATGTGATTGTGAAAGGTAATCGTTACCTCAGGCCTCATCAACCGGAAATGACCATAACAGGGTTAGATGCGGCAAGGCTAAGTGGATTGCTCCCAATTAGGGTATGATCATCCTCTTCTAGATATATCTTTACACGCTATGACGTCGTGTATCTGATTATTGTGGTTTGTATGCTAGAGGGCCCTCGGTAAAGGTCGGTAACGACCGGAGGATGACATATTCGGTACCATCTAGTTATAGAGGTGGGTCGGTCTTGTGTTGGTAGAGAAACTTTGTGACGGTTTCTTGGTACATTCTCTAGAGATGTACTGCCGGAAGGTAGTCCCTTCACCTGGCCATTTGTATGGAAATCCAAACTCCACTACGTACCTGCCATTTTGATTGTATTACCCAATTGGGCTATATGTTGGAATTTAATCAATGTAACAATTTCGGCTATGATTAATATTATTTGTATATAGTAGACACTACTATAATATCAGAGGATTTGATATGAGATGTTTTAGTTATCGTAAGCTAAAAACATGTCCGTGTTTATGTGTGGACTTGTCTTACGAGATACTCTTGTTTTGAAAACTAAGGAAAAGTTTTGGTAATCTAATAAAATCAGATGAGTGTGTTCTCACGCTGGTTTACCAGACTGATCTGGGCGTTCTTCCCTTTCAATGCTCGGGGCAGACCGAGTATATTTACAGGTTCAGATTGGTGCTATTGGAGCTTCAGCAGGAGAGATGGAGATCTTCATTCTCGTATACACGTATATGTTTTGATTTTCTGCTATGCTTTGTTGTATATTGTCGGCAATTATAAGGACAGGTTATTATAACTGTCTAGGCTGATAACTATTGATTGATTGTTGAACTCTGATTGATGTGTATATATACAGTTTCTGTTTTGTAAAGATCATTGATATGATATTATATGTTTTCCGCTACGATGTGAGATTCTGTATTGTTCTGTTTGGTTCTATCTTCTCTCTTTCTTCTCTTCTCTTCTTCTCTTTTCTTCTCTTTCTCTTGACTTTCCGTAAGTCTGTGCTTTTTGGGTCGGACATGTGTGGATTATTGTCGATTTGGAGGGTACAGATTTGTGGGTCGTCACACATTTTATTTGAAGCGATTTTTGTGTGACTTGGGATTCGAGTATGATAGCATCGATGTTCGATGTGATAGCCAGAGTGCTATTCACTTGGCTGAGAATTTGGCGTTTAGCTCACGGACTAAGCATATTGAAGTGAGAGAGTCATTTCTAGTAGCCATAGATGAGGATAAACAAGTATATCTTCAAAAAGTGCACACAGAAGATAACGCGGCGGATATGTTCATTATGGCATTACCAGTTGGGAGTTCGAGCATTGCTCGAACTTGATTCGCTTGGAGAGGTGTTAGGTGCCATGGGGTAGCACGGTTGAGGGAGAAGCTTGGTTATGGATGTGTAAGAGTATCGGTGAGAGATTGTGGTTCTATCTTCTTGGTGAGTTGTTACTCCTTGGTGAGACGGTTTAGGATTTGGATGTTTTCAACACTTCATTAGCGAGCGGGGGCCTTGCTTGAGCTCGTTGATGGAGTGCAATGGGCGGTGGTTTTTCCGGAGCTCATTAGGAAAGAATTCACATTTGGTTGAAGGTAGAAGTGATGATAGTTGATGCTATCAGTTGTTGTTGATGGTATGGTACCATTGGAGTTGGAGATGGTTATAGTGTCGAGGTGGATTGTTAAGTTTTGACGACACTATCTGGAGAAATTGAAGTGGTTGGAAGTATCTTGGTAAAGGAGGAAACGTTTTGCAAATTGGAGCTCGGAGGAGGAAGATATGGCGAAGAACATGGAGTAGTGCTGAAACAACAGCGATAAACGTCTGAGAGAAAGCGACAGGCGTTTGTCGCCGTAGGGTTTGCAACCCGAGAGTTGGAACAAATGTTTTTCACTTTTGACAAACGTTTGAGGCTTCAGCATATTTTCCAGAGAGCCATGACAGACGTCTGAGGCTTCAGGGAAAAATTTTCCGAGCCTTGGAACGGATGTCTATCGCATTGTGACAGACGTCCAACGCGAGTTCTACCAGTTTTTTTGGCCTGGGCTTGATATGAAGATTTGTGATATTCGAAGGGGCAATTTTGGAATCTTTCCTAAGTTTCTAATTCTCTTATATAAGCTATTTTTTGGATCCAAATTTGCATGCAACAGAAAAGTGACTACAAGGGTTTTAGCCTCCACTAATTAGGGTTTATGAAAACCTAATTTTCTTCAATTCTCTTCTTCACAAATCAATTCTAACAAAAAAATTTGATCATTGTAATCAATCTCCTGTACTCTTCTCATCGATATTAATAAAAGTTCTCTCTTAAAGTGGATTTACACTAACACAACGTTAGTGGAACCACTATAAATTGCTGTATGATTTATTTTTCGTTATTGCTTTGATTTCTATCATGCTTGTTTGGGGATTGTGATTGGATTTGGATTGGTTGAGATTTAGATTGAGTTATTGATTGGTTATTTTTACACTTCTTACCACGATCTCGTTTTTCCGCTGTGCATTGGGGTTTTGATTTGAGTGGTCTCGAGTTAGAATTTCCTACAACATATACTATTTTGTAACTTTAACAAATGCATCTTTACTTTAGAGAAATATTAAAGTAGAAACTCACCATCTATTCTTAACTACTTTTCTTTTCTTTAGCAGATTTAGCAAAAAGATAAAATAATGATTAAAATATATTTGTAGATAATTATCTTCAACAAACTAACTGGAAATATTATTAAGATAATAATTTTCATGATTTTAAAGGCAATATTATGTTTCACATATTTGTTTATGCTTGAAGGACAACATCATATATTCTATATATTATATAACATGATTATAATTTTCATCCTACATGTATGTCAATACGATTGAGTTATAAATATTATGTTGTGTTGATGTTTTATGTACGTACAAAAAATATTACAAGCATTTGTAATTATGTTGGATTGATACTCGAGAAAAAAGTCAGGACCGTTGTCCGATTGGGTCTCCAAAGAAAACTCATAATCAATATTAGAATTCATGACATAATGTCAAGAATAAAAAGTGAATGAAGGTTGATCACATAAATTTGACAAGGTAAAAATGAGAAATTATCAAATAAAGAGTCGGCAAATTAAAATATGTTTGAATGTAGAGTAAGGTAATAAGTGGCATCAGATTGTCGTAGGAAGAGATATTTAGTCGATTGTTTTAAAGAACTTTCGAGAAATTAATAAAGAAGTCTTATCGTTTTTTTCTTGGAAGAAAGTAAATATATCTTTGAGTAAATTATAGTTTCTATAGGCTTTAGTCTGCAGTAAAATGAGTTATCTTTAGCTACTTATTAAGGTGGAGGTGGAACCCAATGCACAAGGCTCTCGTAGGATAGCGGGCTCTGGGAAGGTCGATAACGTATGCAGCCTTTCCCCCGCATTGCGAATAGGCTGTTTCCAGACTCAAAGCTGAGTGCCCAAATCACCATGCGAGTGACCTAACCGTTGCACCAAGGCTCCACCTATTTTAAAATCTTTAGCTACTTTTTACATTTTATAAAATCGTTATCTTGCTACGGATCACTCTTACTTTCATTTCAATAGTTGTTGTTTCTCTATGTAGGTACCTATTTTAAAAATATACATTGTTATTCTTTGTAATATAACCATCTAAGGTAATTTATTATAATAATAATAGTAATAATATTACATTTTTAATAGTTATTATTGTTGACTGAGTTTCGTTACACCTTTTATCTAATTGTTATCTTCAATGAAATGTCATCCAAAGTATTACTATGTGTATCTATATATATTATGTTATAGTGATATTAATTTACTTTGAATTATGCTTATTAGTGCATTATTTCATTTTTATATTTGCATGAATATTTGTAATAAGGCGGAAAATTATTTAGTTCTCAAAATTTTGACTGCATAGTGTATACTATGTATGATTTGCATGTCATATTATACTATATGTATTAAAAAAAATATTGTTTCAACGTTATTGTAATATTTTACTAATTTACTTAGTTCCGTGTAATGTCAAAAAGGGTAATAATGCAAATGTTGGAGTGTTGTTTATTTGAACCAAATTTGAAATGGTATTTTACTTTGAGCAAAGTTTCTCTATTATAGGTTTAGAACACTAGTAACTTAGAAAACTATGTGCATATTAAAATTTCTATGTTAAACATACGATGAATTTATATTCGACGTTTGTCGCTTACATTTCAAAGTTAAAAAGCATGCTAGTGAGTAATGTTTTCCAAGTTAGAAATAATTGATAATTGATGTTATCATTTGTTGTATAAAGCCATTCTTCTCTAAAGATATGAAATTATACTTTGTGGGTTTCGTGATTACTAAAGCAGATTTACTAGCAAAAGTTTATCAATAATGTTCATGAAAAAACTAATTTAAAAAGTTAGTATCCATAAGCATACATTCTCACATTCATAGAAACAAAAAAATCAATCTAAAAGGGCACTATTCAATAAATTATGTAATGGGTCTCGTGTGGGTTAGCACTAGTAATTAAGTATAATGATACTTCATGCGTGCATTTACTACAAACCAAAAGAGGTATATGGAAAAAATGATTGAGGTATGTGCTCTTATTTTCTATTGAAATAGAATACAATTTAAGGTGGATAATTAAATTTTAATTGATACCAAATTATGAATTTAGTGAGAATATTTGCTAAAAAATAAAAAATGCACTAAAAAGGAACAAAAATATTGAAGTTCTTGCAAAAACAAAAATACATTTAGTAAGAAAAAAAATCTTAGCTCATATCTTTCCATGTGGGTAACCACCAGGAAGTTCAATAGGTTTAATTACTTCTTGCTTTTACATAGTTTGTATAAGCCAATAATTCTTGGGCTCGTACACAAAAATATAAGAAATCTCTCTTTCAATAAAAGTTTCTTTAAATGATCAAATATTCATACACCAATCAATCATATTTTGAATTCTATGTGGGAAGTCGGATCGGTAACCGACTCTTGTCTTGCCAGTCTGGACCTAGGTTTGGTTCTAGATGATGAAACAAGATTAATAGCTTGTCCCCATGATGTGGACATGAGGCAGACCTGTCTCGGGCATAATACAGAAGTTGACGGACAACTATTTCCTGTTGAAATCTTCTAAAGAAGATGCAGACACATCATAGTTGCAACTTGTCCTTATGCAGCCGCAAAACATAGTACTCATCTTTCTAAACTTCGGTGGAGAACATTGTATGAATTTCAGGTATATGAAAACAGTCGTAGTCCACCACGTATCTTCTCCTTCCATACAGTCTTTTTCCACATTCCAAACATCTACCTCAAAAATACAATTAGAAAATAAAACAGAGTAGTTGAAAAATTCAGTTGAAAGTTCGAATTTGGAGGTGGAGATGGTGGGATAGGAAGAGAAAGGGGATTTAAATAGCTGGAAGAACGTCGGTTGGGAAATAGTCATTGATGTTTGACACATCAGACGTTAATAAACCAAATTCCTCATGCAGCTCAAACGGAACATGAACATTTGGTTGTTTAAGAACGAAAGCATACCAAAAAAATGTTATCGACTGAAATCCCTAATTCGGGCAAAATTGAATTGGGACAAAAATAACCCAACCCTAATTTCTGAAATAAAAACAGAGCAGAATCGTACCGCATTAGGTAATCCGCTGCGTTTGATTAAATTCGAGTCCAGTAGTTAGTACTGTTCCCTTAAACCGAAATTGCTCCCCCAATGGCGCACAGGGGATGATCAGCAACTCGCCTCCCAAGGTGAAACAGACCGCTCTCTGCACTGCCACGCTAGCAAGGCAGAGATCCCGACGAACTCAAGATAAGATTATTAAGAATGGATAATGGCGGAAGAAGATGGGCAGAGAAAATATCAGTGAATAAATCGATTTTCGGCCTATCTTATTTATAGGATCCGCACGCACCTGTTTGGAAACGTTGCGATCCTTTACCAAATGGCACGTCCGTTTAAACGGTTTTAACCATTGGATCCTTAACCGTTTCGCCACCCAAAAATAATCTCTGGTTTTGGCCGTGAACCAATTCCTGTAGCCAAATGCCTAATGCACATTGCAAAGTGCTAAGTGCCTACAAGATGCCTCAAACGCCCATTTGCCCATGCCGCGGGTGCGGGTGCGGGCACGGGCGCACGCGCGTGGTGGTGCGTTGCACCACCCGCTAAGATGGCCATGCTCTTATTCACTCTTTGTCTCATATTAACTATGATAGGTACCACATCTTACTATATAAACACAATATGTTTATTATATTTTAAGATATGAGACTATTCATATTCCAAGACATTTAATGCTTCACTCTTCCCTTTGCAATATTAACTATTCATTCAATACCAACAATCCCCCACATGAATGAGTAGTTACTTAATCTGTTCTTAAATTTTGCAAAACATTTATTGTATCGGTTAAAGTAGCACATTGGTCTTGAACTTTTCCTAGTGTTTATCCTTTTGACTTACTGGCGAATCAATAGACTTAGGTTGTCTTTGAACTGTAAGCCTTTTGTGTAAATCTAAAATAGACAACACACAATAAGTGTTTCTTATCTTCCTTGGTTCTCTGTTTGTGTTCGTTTTTGCCATGAACACCAGCTTGGTCTCATGAGTGCTTGGAGAATTTGGCCTCACAGTTCTCCTTGAAGCGGTGCCTTCGCACTCACGTAGGTGATTCTATAAAGGGTATTCATAATTCCCCACTTGGTTCTTTAGTTTACCAAGTATAGACATCATTAAAAGTATTAAACTTATCCTATTCTCCGAACGAGTAATGATCTGACTTATCATAGGAATGGTTTTGAGTGTACACCAGTGCCATCAAGTTTATCTTAAACTTAGTTGTCCCTTTGAACCTAGATTTTGGGATCTCCAATCAACTAAGTGGGGTTTCCATTTTAGAAAACTTTTAGTTTATAGGCCTTAACCCCATTCCCATCGATAAGGTTTGAACTTTCTCTCTTGGCAAGCCTTTTGTTAGTGGATCTGCTATGTTATCTTTTGACCTTATGTAGTCTATAGTGATAACTCCATTAGAGAGAAGTTGTCATATAGTTTTATGTATACAACGAATATGCCTAGATTTACCATTGTATAGCGTACTATTAGCTCTTCCAATAGCTGATTGACTATCACAATGTATGCATATTTAAGGCACGGGTTTGCTCCAATTCAGAATGTCTTCTAAAAAACTTCGAAGCCAGTCTGCTTCTTCTACAGCTTTATCTAATGCAATAAATTCTGATTCCATCGTTGATCTTGCTATGCAAGTCTGTTTGGATGATTTCCATGAAATCGCTCTGTTTCCTAATGTGAACACATATCCACTTGTGGATTTTTTATCATTTGAACCAGTTATCCAATTTTCATCACTGTATCCTTCTACTATTGAAGGATATTTTGTATAGTGTAAACTATAATTCTGTGTATACTTTAGGTATCCTAGAACTCTGATTTTGCTTTCCAATGATTTTTACCAGGATTGCTAGTATACCCACTTAGCTTGCTTACAGCGTATGCAATATCTGGTCTTGTGTAATTCATACATACATGATACTTCCCAGTATACGAGAGTATTCAAGCTGGTAAATCCCATCACCGGCGTTTTTACCCAATTTTGGTTCATATCTACTGGCGATTTTGCAATTGTTATATTATGTTGTTTGAGCCTTCCACGTACTTTGGCTACATAATGTGATTGGGATGGTACATATCCCTCTGATGTCTTTAAAAATTTTACGTCCAAAATCACATCAGCAAATCCTAGGTCTTTCATATCAAATCTAGATGACAACATGTCCTTCGTTAATTTTATTGTGGCATTATTATTGTCTAGTATCAATAAATCATCAACATAAAGACAAACAATGACATATCCCGTATCTATATTTTTCATATAGACACATTTATATGATTCATTTATTTTGAATCCATTTGACAACATCGTTTCGTCAAACTTTTCATGCCATTGTTTTGACGCTTGTTTGAGACCATAAAGCGATTTTACTAACTTGCACACTTTATTTTCATTCCCTGGGCTTAGAAACCCTTCAGGTTGCTGCATATATATTTCTTCCTCTAACTCACCATTCATAAACGCAGTTTTTACATCCATTTGATGTATTTCCAAATTTAGTATAGAAGCGATTGCAATAAGCATCCTAATGGTTGTTATTCTAGTTACTGGTGAGTAAGTATCAATGTAATCCAGATCTTCCTTCTATCTAAATCCTTTGACTACTAGTTGAGCTTTATATTTGTCTATTGAGCCATCATCTTTTAATTTTTTCTTAACAATCCATTTATATCCTAGTGTTTTTGATCCTTTAGGAAGATCTACTAGTTCCCATGTATGATTTTGCAAAATGGATTCAATTTCGCTATTGACGGCTTCCTTCCAATAAGGAGCGTCGGCAGATGACATTTCTTGTTGGTATGTTAGAGGTTCATTTTCTATCATGTATGCATAGGAATCAGATCCAAAGGTTTTAGAGGTCCTTTGCCGTTTGCTCCTTCTTGGTTCCTCCAACTCTGGTTCAACATTACTTTCATGCGTGCTTTGATTAGCATTGTCCTCGGGGGTTTCTAGATCTCTTGCTCTTTTTTGAATAATAGTTTCAATAAAAGTTTTTAGAGGATAAATATGTTCAAAGAATCTTGCACTTCGAGACTCGATACTGGTGTTTTCATGAATGTCATCAATTTCAGATTTATACATAAAAAATTGATATGCACTACTTTTATGAGCATACCCAATGAATATGCAATCTATAGATTTTAGTCCAATTTTGACCTTTTTCGGTTTTGGTACTTCTACTTTGCCAAGATACCCCCACACTCTTAAGTATTTGTAGGATGGTGGTCTGCCTTTCCACAGTTCATGTGGAGATTTCGAAGTCTTCTTGCGAGGTACCATGTTCAATATGTGATTAGCTGAAAGTAGCGCTTCGCCCTAAAAAATTTCTGGTAAACCAGAAGTGATAAGCAGAGCATTCATCATTTCCTTAAGAGTGTGATTCTTATGTTCTGCTATTCCATTTGATTGAGGAGAATATAGTGCCGTCGTTTGATGGATTATACCATTTTGAGCACAAAATTCCTCAAACGGAAATTCATATTCACCACCTCTATCACTTCTCAAGGCTTTTATCTTTTTGTTTAGTTGATTTTCAACTTTTGCCTTGTCTTGTTTAAACATTTCAAATGCTTCATCTTTGCTTCTTAGTAGGTACACATAACAGTACCTGGTGCAGTCGTCGATTAAGGTAATAAAATATCTTTTACCCCATCTAGTTTGACATATCTTTAGATCACATACATCTGTATGTATTAGATCTAAAGGCTCGGTATTCCTTTCAACATGATGAAAGGAAGTTCTAGTCAATTTTGATTCGATACATGTTTTACATTTATAATTGGAATCTATTGCAAACTTAGGTATAAATTCTAAGTTAATCATTTTTCGCATTGTATCAAAGTTAACATGACCTAATCTAGCAAGCCATATATTAAATCACTCAGTGATATAAACAGAAGGTTCCACTTTATTCATTTCTTTTGGTACAACAGTCATTACATTCATCTTGAATAGACCATCACTCATATAACCTTTTCCTATATACACACACCATTTTTAGACAAAACATAGTTATCAGAAACAAAGACCAATTTGAAGTAATTCTTGCTCAGCAGCGACCCTGAAACCAAGTTCTTTCGAATATCTGGAACGTGCAAAACATCAATCAATGTGAGTTCCTTTCCAGAGGTCATTTTCAGAATGATCTTCCCTTTTCCTTCAACTTTCGATGTGGATGAATTTCCCATGAATAGTTGCTCCTCTTGAGTCACGGGTTTGTATGAAGAAAACATCCATTTGTTGGCACAAATATGTTTTGTGGCACCAGTGTCCACAAACAATTCTTTGGCGTTGCCAAACGGATTGCATTATGAGATTACTACAGACAGATTCATTTACCAAATGGCGCATCCGTTTAAACGGTTTAATCGTTGGATCCTTAACCGTTTCGCCACCCAAAAATAATCTCGGGTTTTAGCCGCGAACCAATTCCTGTAGCCTAATGCCTAATGCACATTGCAAAGTGCTAAGTGCCTACAAGACGCCTCAAACGCCCATTTGCCCATGCCGCGGGCGCGGGCACGGGCGCGCGCGCGCGTGGTGGTACGTTGCACCACCCGCTAAGATGACCATGCTCTTATTCACTCTTTGTCTCATATTAACTATGATAGGTACCACATCTTACTATATAAACACAATATGTTTATTATATTTTAAGATATGGGACTATTCATATTCCAAGACATTTAATGCTTCACTCTTCCCTATGCAATATTAACTATTCATTCAATACCAACAATCCCCCATATGAATGAGTAGTTACTTAATCTGTTCTTAAATTTTGCGAAACATTTACTGTATCGGTTAAAGTAGCACATTGGTCTTGAACTTTTCCAAGAGTATATCCTTTTGACTTACTGGCGAATCAATAGACTTAGGTTGCCTTTGAACTGTAAGCATTTTGTGTAAATCTAAAATAGATAACACACAATAAGTGTTTCTTATCTTCCTTGGTTCTCTATTTGTGTTCGTCTTTGCCATGAACACCAGCTTGGTCTCATGAGTGCTTTGAGAATTTGGCCTCACGGTTCTCCTTGAAGCGGCGCCTTCGCACTCACGAAATTGATTCTATAAATGGTATTCGTAATTCCCCACTTTGTTCTTTAGTTTACCAAGTATAGACATCATTAAAAGTGTTAAACTTATCCTATTCTCCGACGAGTAATGCACTAACTTATCATAGGAATGGTTTTGAGTGTACACCAGTGCCATCAAGTTTATCTTAAACTTAGTTGTCCCTTTGAACCTAGATCTTGGGATTTCCAGTCAACTAGGTGGGGTTTCCATTTTAGAAAACTTTTAGTTTATAGGCCTTAACCCCATCCCCATCGATAAGGCTTGAACTTTCTCTCTTGGCAAGCCTTTTGTTAGTGGATCCGCAATGTTATCTTTTGACCTTATGCAGTCTATAGTGATAACTCCATTAGAGAGAAGTTGTCTTATGGTTTTATGTCTACGACGAATATGCCTAGATTTACCGTTGTATTGTGTGCTAGTAGCTCTTCCAATAGCTGATTGACTATCACAATGTATGCATATTGGAGGCACGGGTTTGCTCCAATTCAGAATGTCTTCCAAAAAACTTCGAAGTCAGTCTGCTTCTTCTACAACTTTATCTAATGCAATAAATTTTGATTCCATCGTTGATCTTGCTATACAAGTCTGTTTGGATGATTTCCATGAAATTGCTCCATTTCCTAATGTGAACACATATCCACTTGTCGATTTTGTATCATTTGAACCACTTATCCAATTCGCATCACTGTATCCTTCTACTACTGAAGGATATTTTGTATAGTGTAAACCATAATTCTGTGTATACTTTAGGTATCCTAGAACTCTGATTATCGCTTTCCAATGATTTTTACCAGGATTGCTAGTATACCCACTTAGCTTACTTACAGCGTATGCAATATCTGGTCTTGTGCAATTCATTCCATACATGATACTTCCCAGTATACGAGAATATTCAAGCTGGTAAATCCCATCACCATCGTTTTTTACCCAATTTTGGTTCATATCTACTGGCGATTTTGCAATTGTTATATTATGTTGTTTGAACATTCCAAGTATTTTGGCTACATAATGTGATTAGGATAGTACATATCCCGATGATGTCTTTAAAATTTTTACGTCCAAAATCACATCAGCCAATCCTAGGTCTTTCATATCAAATCTAGATGACAACATGTCCTTCGTTGATTTTATTATGGCATTATTATTGCCTAGTAAAAAAAAATCATCAACATAAAGACAAACAATGACATATCCCGTATCTATATTTTTCATATAGACACATTTATCTGATTCATTTATTTTGAATCCATTTGACAACATCGTTTCGTCAAACTTTTCATGCCATTGTTTTGGAACTTGTTTGTGACCATAAAGCGATTTTACTGACTTGCACACTTTACTTTCATTCCCTGGGCTTAAAAACCCTTCAAGGTGCTGCATATATATTTCTTCCTCTAACTCACTGAAAGTGTGTACGCTTGTGCACACTAATTACGGATCGTGTAATATGGACTAATATATGCGGAATGTTATTTACAATTGCTATACAAGTAAATATTCAATAAACTAACTATAGCAATTCATAGATATAGAATAGTAAATGCAGTAAACTGTAAAAATCACACCAGGGATTTTTATACTGGTTCGGACCTCCCGTCCTACGTCCAGTCCCAGACTTCTATCTGGATTTTCACAACCAACTACCTCGCTTCACCCGGAGGAACAGGTTTACAACACCCGAACAGCCGAACGGGATTTCGTGCCTCTTACAACTCGAGGACTTCAACAAAAACAAATACAATTGTCGTTGACAACTTGTGCTCTTGATAACACTGATTTGTCACTTGTAGTACACCCTTCCTATAATCTTATCCTCAAAATATGTGAATGAATGTTTGTGAAGATTGAAGGAAGTATATTACTTATTTGAATCAAAAGATATGAAATAATTTCAATGATTCAATAAGCAATTTGAAGTAGAGAGCTTTTAGAATGCAAGAGTATTTAGAAATTAAGATCAGAATTTTAAAGCAAAGAATTGTTGTATTTCAATCAATGATTTAGATATGTTTATATAGAGAATAAATGGTTGTAACTCTTTGTGAAGAGTAGCCATTAAAAGATGTGATCATTGATGAAAGGTAAGAGAAGCAACCATTGAAGAAAGAAGTGTCTTTTGGGAAAGGTTGCTTTCTGTTTAAAAACGGTCGACAGGTCAAAAATGACCAGTAGACAAAATTTCAAATATATAGACGTTATGTGCATGTGTGCACGTTCATTGTGCAATTTACACAGGAACGGTCGACCGCCTGGTTTTGGACCGGTCGACCGGTCCCTGTTAAATTGCACAGTGAATGTGCAATGTCATCCAAAACGTATATACATCGATTCTATTGAGATGCATGATTATTTGAGGATAGATTTTAACAAAACTAATACTACTAACATACCAAATAATCAACCTCTAACGTATGAAGCTCGTTGTGTTTCAATGAATAACTTCTTTTTGTCGATCACGGTTTATCCCTTTGTCAGAAATCAAAACTATATAAAAATCTTGACTCAACACTCACCATTCAGAAACGCGGTTTTTACATCCATTTGATGTATTTCCAAATTTAGTATAGAAGCAATTGCAATAAGCATCCTAATGAATGTTATTCTAGTTACTGGTGAGTAAGTATCAAAGTAATCCAGATCTTCCTTCTGTCTAAATCCTTTGACTACCAGTCGAGCTTTATATTTGTCTATTGAGCCATCAACTTTTAATTTTTTCTTAAATATCCATTTATATCCTAGTGTTTTTTATCCTTTTGACGGCTTCCTTCCAATAAGGAGCATCGGAAGATGACATTGCTTGTTGGTATGTTAGATGTTCATTTTCAATCATGTATGCATAGAAATCGGATCCAAAGGTTTTAGAGGTCCTTTGCCGTTTGCTCCTTCTTAGTTCCTCCAACTCTGGTTCAACATTACTTTTATGCGTGCTTTGATTAGCATTATCCTCGGGAGTTTCTAGATCTCTTGCTCTTTTTTGAATAATAGTTTCAATAGAGGTTTTTAGAGGATAAATATGTTCAAAGAATCTAGCAATTCGAGACTCGATAATGGTGTTTTCATGAATATCATCAATTTCAGATTTATACACCAAAAATCAATATGCACTACTATTATGAGCATACCCAATGAATATGCAATCTATAGTTTTTGGTCCAATTTTAACCTTTTTCGGTTTTGGTACTTCTACTTTGGCAAGACACCCCCACACTCTAAATATTTGTAGGATGGTGGTCTGCCTTTCCACAGTTCATGTGGAGATTTCAAAGTCTTCTTGCGAGGTACCTTGTTCAGTATGTGATTAGCTGAAAGTAGCGCTTCGCCCTAAAAATTTTCTGGTAAACCAGAACTGGTAAGCAAAGCATTCATCATTTCCTTAAGTGTGTGATTCTTACATTCTGCTATTCCATTTGACTGAGGAGAATATAGTGTCGTCGTTTGGTGGATTATACCATTTTGAGCACAAAATCATTTAAATGGAAATTCATATTCACGACCTCTATCACTTCTCAAGGCATTTATCTTTTTGTTTAGTTGATTTTCAACTTCTGCCTTGTATTGTTTAAACATTTCAAATGCTTCATCTTTGCTTCTCAGTAGGTACACATAACAGTACCTGGTGCCGTCGTCGATAAAGGTAATAAAATATCTTTTACCCCCTCTTGTTTGACATATCTTTAGATCACATACATTTGTATGTATTAGATCTAAAGGCTCGGTATTCCTTTCAACATGATGAAAGGAAGTTCTAGTCAATTTTGATCGACACATGTTTTACATTTCTAATTGGAATCTATTGCAAACTTAGGTATAAACTCTAAGTTAATCATTTTTCGCAATGTATCAAAGTTAACATGACCTAATATAGCATGCCATATATTAAATGACTCAGTGATATAAACAGAAGGTTCCACTTTATTCATTTCTTTTAGTACAACAGTCATTACATTCATCTTGAATAGACCATCACTCACATAACCTTTTCCTATATATACACACCATTTTTAGACAAAACAAAGTTATCATAAACAAAGACCAATTTGAAGTCATTCTTGCTCGGCAGCGACCCTGAAACCAAGTTCTTTCGAATATCTGGAACGTGCAAAACATCAGTCAATGTGAGTTCCTTTCCAGAGGTCATTTTCAGAATGATAATCCCTTTTCCTTCCACTTTCGATGTGGATGAATTTCCCATGAATAGTTGCTCCTCTTGAGTCACAGGTTTGTATAAAGAAAACATCCATTTGTTGGCACAAATATTTTTTTTGGCACCAGTGTCCACAAACCATTCTTTGGCATTGCCAACTAGATTGCATTTTAAGATTACCGCAGACAGATTCATTTACCATATGGTACGTTCGTTTAAATGGTTTTAACCGTTGGACCCTTAGCCGTTTCGCCACCCAAAAATAAACTCTGGTTTTAGCCTCGAACCAATTCCTGTAGCCTAATGCCTAATGCACATTGCAAAGTGCTAAGTTCCTACAAGACGCCTCAAACGCCCATTCGCCCATGCCGCGGGTGCGGGCACGGGCGCGCGCGCGCGCGTGGTGGTGCGTTGCACTACCTGCTAAGATGGCCATGCTATTATTCACTCTGTGTCTCATATTAACTATGATAGGTACCACATCTTACTATATAAACACAATATGTTTATTATATTTTAAGGTGTGGGACTATTCATATTCCAAGACATTTAATGCTCCACTCTTCCCTATGCAATATTAACTATTCATTCAATACCAACAATTCCCCACATGAATGAGTAGTTACTTAATCTGTTCTTAAATTTTTCAAAACATTTATTGTATCGGTTAAAGTAGCACATTGGTCTTGAACCTTTCCTAGTGTTTATCCTTTTGACTTACTGGCGAATCAATAGACTTAGGTTGTCTTTGAACTGTAAGCCTTTTGTGTAAATCTAAAATAGACAACACATAATAAGTGTTTCTTATCTTCCTTGGTTCTCTGTTTGTGTTCATTTTTGCCATGAACACCAGCTTGGTCTCATGAGTGCTTGAAGAATTTCGCCTCACAGTTCTCCCTGAAGCGACGCCTTCGCACTCACGTAGGTGATTCCATAAAGGGTATTCGTAATTCCCTACTTGTTTCTTTAGTTTACCAAGTATAGACATCATTAAAAGTATTAAACCTATCCTATTCTTCGACGAGTAATGCACTGACTTATCACAGGAATGGTTTTGAGTGTACACCAGTGCCATCAAGTTTATCTTAAACTTAGTTGTCCCTTTGAACCTAGATCTAGGGATCTCCAATCAACTAGGTAGGGTTTCCATTTAAGAAAACTTTTAGTTTATATGCCTTAACCCCATTCCCATCGATAAGGTTTGAACTTTCTCTCTTGGCAAGCCTTTTATTAGTGGATCCGCTATGTTATCTTTTGACCTTTTGTAGTCTATAGTGATAACTCCATTAGAGAGAAGTTGTCTTATGGTTTTATGTCTATGACGAATTTGCCTAGATTTACCATTGTATAGTGTACTATTAGCTCTTCTAATAGCTGATTGACTATCACAATGTATGCATATTGGGGGCACGGGTTTGCTCCAATTCGGAATGTCTTACAAAAAACTTCGAAGCCAGTCTGCTTCTTCTACAGCTTTATCTAATGCAATAAATACTGATTCCATCGTTGATCTTGCTATGCAAGTCTGTTTGGATGATTTCCGTGAAATCGCTCCATTTCCTAATTTGAACACATATCCACTTGTGGATTTTGTATCATTTGAACCAGTTATCCAATTCGCATCACTGTATCCTTCTACTACCGAAGGATATTTTGTATAGTGTAAACAATAATTCTGTGTATACTTTAGGTATCCTAGAACTCTGATTATCGCTTTCTAATGATTTTTACCAGGATTGCTAGTATACCCACTTAGCTTACTTACAGCGTATGCAACATCTGGTCTTGTGCAATTCATTACATACATGATACTTCCCAGTATACGAGAGTATTCAAGCTGGCAAATCCCATCACCGATGTTTTTTACTCAATTTTGGTTCATATCTACTGGCTATTTTGCAATTGTTATATTATGTTGTTTGAACCTTCCAGGTATTTTGGTTACATAATGTGATTGGGATGGTACATATCCCTCTGATGTCATTAAAAATTTTACGTCCAAAATCACATCAGCCAATCCTAGGTCTTTCATATCAAATCTAGATGACAACATGTCCTTCGTTGATTTTATTATGGCAGTATTATTGCCTAGTATCAACAAATCATCAACATAAAGACAAACAATGACATATCCTGTATATCTATATTTTTCATATAGACACATTTATCTAATTCATTTATTTTGAATCAATTTGACAACATCGTTTCGTCAAACTTTTCATGCCATTGTTTTGGCGCTTGTTTGTGACCATAAAGCGATTTTACTAACTTGCACACTTTATTTTCATTCCCTGGGCTTAGAAACCCTTCAGGTTGCTGCATATATATTTCTTCCTCTAACTCACCATTCATAAACGCAGTTTTTACATCCATTTGATGTATTTCCAAATTTAGTATAGAAGTGATTGCAATAAGCATCCTAATGGTTGTTATTCTAGTTACTAGTGAGTAAGTATCAATGTAATCCAGATCTTCCTTCTGTCTAAATCCTTTGACTACTAGTTGAGCTTTATATTTGTCTATTGAGCCATCATCTTTTAATTTTTTCTTAACAATCCATTTATATCCTAGTGTTTTTGATCCTTTAGGAAGATCTACTAGTTCCCATGTATGATTTTGCAAAATGGATTCAATTTTGCTATTGACGGCTTCCTTCCAATAAGGAGCGTCGGCAGATGACATTTCTTGTTGGTATGTTAGAGGTTCATTTTCTATCATGTATGCATAGGAATCAGATCCAAAGGTTTTAGAGGCCTTTGCCGTTTGCTCCTTCTTGGTTCCTCCAACTCTGGTTCAACATTACTTTCATGCGTGCTTTGATTAGCATTGTCCTCGGGGGTTTCTAGATCTCTTGCTCTTTTTTGAATAATAGTTTCAATAAAAGTTTTTAGAGGATAAATATGTTCAAAGAATCTTGCACTTCGAGACTCGATAATGGTGTTTTCATGAATGTCATCAATTTCAGATTTATATACCAAAAATCGATATGCTCTACTATTATGAGCATACCCAATGAATATGCAATCTATAGTTTTTGGTCCAATTTCGACCTTTTCGGTTTTGGTACTTCTACTTTGGCAAGACACCCCCACACTCTTAAGTATTTGTAGGATGGTGGTCTGCCTTTCCACAGTTCATGTGGAGATTTCGAAGTCTTCTTGCGAGGTACCTTGTTCAGTATGTGATTAGCTAAAAGTAGTGCTTCGCCCTAAAAAATTTCTGGTAAACCAGAAGTGATAAGCAGAGCATTCATCATTTCCTTAAGAGTGTGATTCTTATGTTCTGCTATTCCATTTGATTGAGGAGAATATAGTGCCGTCGTTTGATGGATTATACCATTTTGAGCACAAAATTCCTCAAACGGAAATTCATATTCACCACCTCTATCACTTCTCAAGGCTTTTATTTTTTTGTTTAGTTGATTTTCAACTTCTGCCTTGTATTGTTTAAACATTTCAAATGCTTCATCTTTGCTTCTTAGTAGGTACACATAGCAGTACCTGGCACTACACCAAATCAATGATTTTGTAACATTTTATATTTCTCAATTTCTAACATTTATAAATGTTACAAACTACCAACATCTAAAAAGTGTTAGGATACATCAAAAAGTGTTAGTAAAAATAAATAGTCTTCTGTATAAACTTTGCAACACAAAAAAGCGTTACAATACTTGGTAAATATGTAAATAAATCAATATCAATGGACTGCATTGTTATTTAAAACCATTCATTCATTTGTAACATTGTCCCTTTTCTATCTCTTCTCTTGGCCGCATTAAATTTAACTCCATTAAATCTCATAACTATTGTTTCGCAGAATCTCTTATCCCGACAACGAACCATTCATAGCGGCGGCGGCGGTAAATGGTTCATCCTGGAGGCAACCACTCACAACGCTACGGCAACTTGCATCTCTAGGCGGTGGCATCACTTTAAGATTCTATGACTACACCAAATCATTCGTTGTTGCGGCAACTCGCATCTCCAGGCGGTAATCATTGCAATCTTCTCCAACATCAATCTCTTCTCCAAATAGCCACCTATATCGACCATCACTTCTCGAAGAAGTCTCTTAATATCAGTCGAATTCAGGTATTATTTTTAATAACTAGTTTTTTTTATTAGTAAAAAATGGTTAGTGTATGATCATTGTCATGTTTGATTGATCTTAGATGATATTGTCATCTACTGTGTTCTTACTTATGCTATGTAACTACTTACTCTTTGATTTTCCTTTCATTGTGTTGGAAGCAATTTTGAGTAAATTTGAATGTTTATGTAGAAGGTTAATCGAATATTATAAAATTCTATAACATTAAGTATAGAGTAATTAAATTGCATATGGCTGATGATTAGTAATTAATCATGATCTAAATTGTTTACAAGCTTATGTTGTGTGTGGGCAAATTTGGGAGCAGTCCTCTGCGCAAACAAAGACCATAGGTGTCTATTTGATGAAACACTTACCCGGTTGAGTCGCGGCCGACCTACCCAAGGTCGTAGACGACCTAACTCTGCCGACTTAAGTCGCACATCATCTCCGACTCACCAATTCACAGACCCCGAGCCAATTGCCGACCTACCCCATCCAATTGCCGACCTACCCCATCCAATTGCCGACCTATCTCCAGTCGACATCACCGACCTACGACCTAAATCCATGCTCCGACCTATCGACATTACCGACCTAACGCCTCTTCCCAAAGTCGCGACCGACCTAACCCCGCCTCGTCAAATCGTGAACGACCTAACTCTTTCGACCTAAACCCCATGTCGCGGAAGCCGCGTCGCAAGCTCCGACCTAACTAACCCTAAGTCGTCCCAACGACCTAAACTCCTACCAAACCCCCACGACCTACCAATTTCCGATTCAAATTACTGCCTCGACCTAGTTTTCTTTTCCCGACCTAATACTAAACCAAAGAATTCCCTCTGAGCTTCCCCTAAATCGCGTGCCGCCTTCATTAAGTCGATGCCGAGATAAGTTGGAGCTGAAGATGATAACTCGTGAGATACTTTTAGATCGCGAACGAAAATTTTAGGTCGGCAGATAAAATAAGTCGGCATCTATAGGTCGTGTCCGACCTAAGGACTTTGTTTTTTTTTGTTGATTCTTTTGTGTGTTGAGTTGTAACTACTATAAATAGTGGGTGAATTGTAACTTTTAGTGGTTGTTGAATATTGAATAAAATTCTCTTTTGTTAGCTTTGTGCTTTCAATTTCAATTGGTAGTCGAGTGTATCTCCTATCTCCACTTACGTCATTCGAGTGCGCTCGAATCATCGTTTGCTGAAGCCGATTCACGGAATCTTGTGCGCAAGATCAACGTCGAAGAATCGTAGATCTCTTTCCCGGTATCTTCGTATCAACGAGTCAGAGATAGCTTGAGTTCGGTATCTTCGGATCAACGAGTTCGGGCATTTCAGTATCCATCAATCCACAGATTGCTACTTTCATCGATTGAAGATCGTCTAGAATTATCCGCTGCGTCACTATTCCTTCATTTTGTGCACAATAATATCAAAAGAAATGTCAAAAATATTGTATTATATGTACCATACTGTAGTTTACCTATGTCTATGGACATGTAGTGTTAATTTAGAATATACGTAAATGTATAAAAGGTAAAGAGGATGGTTAAAATGCTATATGTACCTTACCACATTTTACAGCTATCATCCTCATATCAAATCTATGAAAACGGTAGAAACCAATTTGTACAAAGAATGAAGAAGATCAGAAAAATGCTACGGTCTTCAAATTTTAGTGGTAAGGAATTGAGCCACAATTTTCTCTCTGCTTTATTTCTGACCGTGCAACTAGAAGTGATAGTAACGATGAACATACAAGTTTTCGTTCCAAATATTACTGAATGAAAATAATCACATGAAATCACTAAATGGTTATGTTTAAAGTTATCAATGATTTTTTCAATGACTGATAGTTGTGCTGAGTGATATAAAATGGCTAGACATTTGATCATTTTCAAATTTTGCAAGAGATTTTACTCCATGGTCACGTAACTGCCAACGGATTTCTGATAAGTGGAATTTCTCTATGAATCTGTTTAGTTATATTTGTTAATATTCTTTTTACTTTGTCTAGATTTAGTAAGTCTTCTTGTCTTTTCAACAAACAATCTCTACTTAAATTATAGAAATACATCACTAACAACAATGAAAACTGTTACTGTGAAATAATCATTGCTTACCTTTTAAAATACAAATGTAAAATGTAAGTAACGACTACGTTGGTATTGCAAAAATTACATTGATATTGTAAAAAGCAAGTCATAACTAAATAGGTATTTAAATAGTAAAACATGTTCAGTGTGGTGTCTCTTTGTGGCTGTCTTTTCGCTATGTTTGATTGTTGGATTGGCTCATTCTTGGAAAAGGGATTTATTATATACACAATATATTCACCATATGTGTAAAACATACATTGTCTTGCGTTATTAAGAGAGTTCGTTTAATTGATATCCAGATATGCGCCAAATTTAATCCAAATAGCCTTCATGTATACCTTATCATAGCTCAAATTTAATACATAAGTCATATATTAAAAAAGTGTATTCAAGTATTATAGCAGAAATATAGCCTTCTTGTTTGGTTCACTTTCGACCAGCTTTTAAGGTCCGAAATACAAAATTATTACCTCAGTTATTACAAGGAAAGAATCTTGTTATTACAACAACTTGAAAATGAAAATAAGATTTTATCTTTTATGCGTCTAAGGCGTTGGAGAACACTTTTTTCTTGAATTTTTTAGTAGAAAGTAACCAAAAGATTTTCTCTTGAATTAATAGTACATGCACTATATAATGCAACCAAAAGAAAATAAACTCAGTTATTAGTTTTAAAATATGTTGTATAAGGCACATTTTTTCCACTTTGATTATTCACAGATTGAAGATGGTTCTTTTGCAACTTTATAACGTACAATGCAAGGTTACACTGTAGTTATTGGTTGATAATAGATACCTTAATGCTCATTATCCTTATTTAAAAACTGTAGCAGCTCCAACAAGTAATTCTGTTTGAAATTTTGTACATTTATGCTTTGTTAATTCCACTCAAGCTTAGGTTAGTCGTGCCACACATTAAGTCAGATGTCAAAGCAATGTAGAAAAGTTGAAAATTCAGAGAATTTTTTTTTTTTTTTTTTTATGTTTGTAGCCTCCTCCTTCTGCTGCTGCTGCTTGCAGGCAGCAATTTTTTTAATCATCCATTTAAATTTATAAATCAAACAAAACACGGTCCTTATTGTAGCACATGAGTCAATCTAAGCACATTTGATGATAAAATAGATAAGCAAGAAATCATTCATTCCACCAGTGATGTATTTGTATTTGGATTCCTATTTAAAATACAAGATAATTTTTTTTTGCTAATTAACAACTATGCATATCTTGCTCAGGGTCGGTTCTAGCGTATGGGTTGCCTTAGGCGAGCACAATTTTTTTTGTCTTTTACATAAGAAAAAAACCAAAAAATGATATTAGAACATTGTAAGTTTTTTTCATTAACTTCACATAATAACAAAGTTCATCCAAAATACATATTTCAATCATTCTTCCAAAATATTTTCTCATTAACTTCATATATATACTTTAATATGTTTACCACATCAATCCTATTCATCGAAAACAACTTCTTCTTGAATTTTTGGAAGCAAATTCTTCAAGCGGCTAGGGCAAGCTTGGACGATGGCGAAGGAAACTGTCAAAGTCGGAAAATTGAAAAAACGCGCTACTGTCCTTCTGCCTAAATTCTAAATGTTGCGTCTTTGGTTTAAAAATTAGTTTAAAGTTTTTCCTTTAAACTAATTACCTCTTATAAGAATATATTTCATTTGATGTACATAATAAAAATATCAACTATTAAATTTAACAAAAATGAATTCAATTTTTTTTCCTAATAAAATATCATCATCAATCTAATAAGTATTAATCTAAATAATCAACAAATCAGCGTATAATTGCATCACAATTTAATAAGTTAAGCAAAGCAATGCAATGCTTTTGATATTTATCAATTATCATTTATCATGAACCTAAATCTAACACGACAAGTGTTAATCAAAAATTCAAAATTGCAAACACAATACTTGATGTATTAATCTAATTCCGCCCGCGGTTTGCCTTTTCTACATATAAAACATACTTTGATTTTGTTAGACTGTTGACAATCATTGATGTATTATATGAGCAACTATATATACTCAAAATTGTATTTAATTAGCATTTCCTACTCACAGATCTGATATGCTACAAAAAAATAAAAGTTGAAACTAACTACTTGATCCAAATTATATCTAATTTAGGAAACTAACATCTACATCAACTATTGTGTAGTGAAACTGTAAAACAAAATTTTATGACTGAGCATATTCAGTAATAGATTTCAGTAAATATACATTCGTTAATTCAATTAAAAGTAGATTCAATAATCACATATGCTTTCTGTTAATAGTACATTGGTGGATGCTTTACATCTAATTGAAAATTGTGTGCCTAAATGATTATATCAACGGTTGTAAATTCCACGATCGTGGATTTATTTTGGATTCACACACATAAGAAAAAATGTAATAATGATACAAAAATATTATCAAACATCTTGTAACTTGATATGCAAACATAAGCAGTATTTACTTAACATGAACATGAAGACCGCTGAAGGCATTAATTATGTACAATCTAACACATTCATTTGACACCAAGTTAAGATTACAAACTCTATAGTTCATAACTAATTTACATACAAGTGAATGACAGCAAAAGCAACAAAGAAAAATTTATTAGTTTGCAAAATAAATCAATCATTTTGGTAGACCCAAAAAAGGAACAGTTTCTGGATATCAATAATGTGACATAGTCACATAAGTATGACAAAATGTTTAGCAAATCAACTTAAACGTAAGCAATACAATTTCGTTGCAAACAATTTGCCAATTACTCATTTGTTCAATCAAGAACAACCGTCTGGTATACATCTAATGGTCAACGTTGTTAAGTACTGTAGATTCAAAATGAATTTCCATCCAAACAAGAAAATAGAAGAACACCGAACCTCTGAGAACGTGTAATATATGGTGTTGGTTCAGTAATCTTTACCTCAAATGTACGAGGCCACTGATAGTGTGGATATCAAAGATAAATGTTTGGTTCTCTAGCAGATTTAAAGTTTAACAATAACTTGCGTCCGTCCAATCACGCGTATGGCGAGAGCATTGACACAGGAAACTATTCCTGATGGGTATGCGGTGTAATTTTGAAATAAATTGTGGAACAAATTTGGTATTGGGGACAGGAATAGACTGAGAACTGCCGGAGGAGAGTTAGCAACCGTCGCGATGTTGTAGACTGCCATCGTCGCAGAGGAGAATGAGTCATGCGCGAGAATAAGAGAAAGAGGCAATCGCGATTTAGGGTTTTGAAAATTGGGTTTTTTTTCTCGGATCCGTTGCCCCATGAAGGGGGGTTGCCCTATTCAGTAGCCTATTGGGCCTTGCCCAAGAACCGGCTCTGATCTAGCTACAAACCTTCTGCAAGGTATAGGTGATAAAGGTGGTTGGACTAGTTACACGGCCAAAGAATAAACACAAATTATAAGTTAATATAACTAGTATAACCGCACAACGGTGGGGAAACCGACCGTCTAAATATACCATTTAAGAAAATAATAATATTTGTTGCATTTTTAAATTATTTACATCATCAACGATAACTTATTCGAGAAGAAATCATATGAATTATAAGCAATAAAAAATACAATAACTAAGAATAAATATATAATACTCCACCAAACATCAGTTCAAACTTCGGTTCAAAAGTCTAATGCTCCACTTTAATTTTTCAACAGATTGTTTATACTTACAATTTAAAGTGCCCAAAAAATGGAGTTATCAGTTATCCTAACTGTAAGTTTTAACTTTATTGCACTGTGAAACTCATTTAAACAACAATGTTTTCTTAAATGCTAAATTACTACAAGTAAAGTCTTACAGGCTCCCCCAAGTGAAGACGAACTAAGAAAAAGAAAGCTGCAATGTCCTTCACATATATTTTTTTTAATTATCATAGACCGATGTATCTATGAACCTAGATGTGCTATATAAGGTAATATTTTATATTGGAGGAATAAACTTTGAGCTTGTAACGCTTTTCCCCAAAAATATTTTTACTAGGCATCTATATATTGATTGGAAGAAATGAAGTGCAACCACTGTATGAAAATGTGGCTATCCTAACATGTCTCATTAAAGAAATGAAAGCATCCTTCAGCTACCCAAATCCTACTGCAACCATTTTTACATCAGCCTAAATTAAATGCATCCATAAAATAGTCATAAAGTGAAATTAAACCACAAATAATTAGATGAAAAAGAAGTTACTATTAAGTATCAACACAGTTGATACTGGAGTTGTAAGTAAGGGATCGAATAAATTTTTGAAGAAATGATCGCATGCTTGCTCTGTTTTATAAAAAAATTTGAAGTTTGGATTGAAAACATAAAGGGGCTGGCATAAAAACTATGATCACGCAGGTAAATTTTCTATTTTCATTCATTATTTATCTGCACTGAATCGAAAAGAGTGTAAGAATCATGGTAGAATTGAGTAAGTTCCCAAAAATTCTTTTCAAGATGATCACATTATATCTAGTGAACAAGTAATGAAGCTTCAACAAATAGTAAAAATATTATCTATGGAACAAAAAATGAATCAAACGAAGTACCAAAATGTTCCACAGCAAGTCTGTAATGCCATGGAGTCAAAGGCTTCTCAAAGCTTAAGAGGAAAAGAGAGAGCAATAATGTGAGTGAAATTATGATTCCTACGATGGGAAAATATTTTATAAGATGTTTTGCAAAATGTTGCAGAGCATCAAACAATTCTTCAAAATAGCACTGAAAATCTAGAACCGATGCAAAAAAGTGGTAGAGAGAGTAAGAACAAAAGCTAAAAATTATAATAAATTGAAATCATGATCCGTTTTTGCTTCCAAGGACAGCTTAAGAGATTTTAACTCGAAAATATAACACTTTTGAATAGACTTTATGGCACCCGATCAGTTTGCAATGTTGGCCCTATTGGCGTTTTGAATCATTTAAGGTATGTTATGCACAATTTAGGAGCATTTCATCTCTTCAAATCCATAAGTGTGAAACAATATTGTGCACATAGGCATTCCAAACCACAGTTGGACAAACACATATAGAAGTGATATATCATTTTTAGTTTCCAAAACAAATATTCAGACATGACTGGGATGATTGCACATATCATAGCTATGATCTACCATAGGCAGAAACAATATATAATGTTCCCCTTGCATATATTAATTACTGTAAAAAGTAAGTATAACAATACTTGAAATATATGTTTGAACGTTTATAGGCTAATGTCATAAATTACAGGTCTAATCTGGTAGCTAAACAAACCAGTAAACGTTGAAATAGGTAAAACAAAAACCACGTTATTAGTTTAGTATCAACATCTCGCCAGTCTTGACATCAGTTTACTAAACAACACAAAAATACCAAATGTAATAAGGAATCTAGTGTAATGAAAATCGAGAAGCTAACAAATTCTTGTTAAAATCAAGAGGAAGTTGATATCTGGAAAGGTCTACGACATGGATGCGCTTTAAAGCATGATTTATAATCATGCAAACTTTGATGCCCCCAAATCTACACATTAACACTTCCAAAAGTGTTAATTCATAAAATATTCTGCATTTTAAAAGAAAACAAAGACAAAAACCTACAAGCATACGACATCAGTAATGGAAAAATTAAGTTCTTGGCAAATACCTTGTTACACCCCAGCAAACACACTTAGCAATGTCTTTTTTTGTGAAACAGAATAAACGTCTTCAAACTAACAAATGTGGGTAACATTTTTCTATAAGAAAGAAAAACATAGGTTATCAGTATAAGCTTAATTTAATGCACAGCAGCTTCCATTAAACCTTCAAATTATCGGCAACCATTTCATTTTTGAAGAGGACTTTCAGTATGGAACTACTTTAGAAAGAACATGTAAATCTGCAACATTTATACTCATCAAGTCGAAAGTAATGCAAGTTCTGTCTGTATGGACCTCATCAAATACATGTATTTTTATTATATTCTATTTCAAGCTTACAGTGAAATTCATAATTAAACGTATCACTATTACCGAGTAACAATAACAATTCATATTACTAAGTGATATTATACATATCACTAATGATTTGTATACGTACAATTAATACAGCATCAACGGTGAAATTATAAGCAAAAACTCTTGCAAATTAGTAAATACATCCATACAACTTATAAAAAATATATCATTATCTTGAGTTCACTGTCTATGAAATATACATATCATTATCTTGCCGACGTTAAACTAAACTCATGAAGACTCGACAGCCAAAATAAAACAAAATTAAATATTGATTTTCTAAAGCTATACGGTTACAGGTAGTGTGCAATACCAATAACATAAACATACTACTCATACTTCAATCCAAATTCAATTACAAGACAAAATCAATTAATAAATCGATAATTTTTAGTCTCACCTTTTTTTTGATATATTTAAACAGCCTATTAAGCAAACGACCACTTACTTGAAGCAACTGTTGTCGTTTTTTGAGAGCTCTACGTCGCATTTCATCCTTGATAGCATCCCTCAGCTTATGAATCTGCTCTCCCAAAAATCCATCACCATTATTATCAGCTAAAGTATCCAACAAATTCTCTGCTCTTGCGCCTATATCATTTTCACCAGATACACCTTCCAAAGAGTGAAGCAAATACAAAATTCCTTCCTCTTCAATGCACTTCTGAGTTGCCTAGTGACCTTTGGATAACCCTCTCAACATGGATAGTATAAGTGGTATTGATGGGAGTTTTAGACCTGTAATTTAGAAAAATACATGTGTTATCCACTCAAGTGAAATTTAGAAAATACAGTAGTAATTATACAAAAAGAATCAATACAAATATTTTATATAAAGTTGGCTTCATGTATCTGAATATAACTTAGCTTCAGCTCATTGCTCGTGCAACTAAACAATAAAGTACAGCAAACCAAGTAATAACATGAGAAATATCAGCAACAAATATTTAGATCTGGAAACTCAAAGCTCAAAAAGAGTTCAAAAAAACCAAGCTGCAGACTGCAGTACAACACTAATAAATCAAAATAAATAATTAAAGACTCTATATAATACTAAGTAACACATAAACTGCATGTAAACCAAATCATTAGCTAAAATTACAAACTGTGATATATATGAATAATTTGCAGGTACATAAACCATCATAGCAAGCAAATTAAACACTAAAGTGACAACTAAAATATAACTTATCTCGATTTCTACTACTAAAATCTCAATGTAAAGAAAATAATCAAAATGTATAAGTCGCAAGTATAGGACTTGCTCTGTCTATACAAATTTAAATTACAACAACCAAGTTTTGCCAGTTACCTTTGATCGAAGGAGTGATGGTCTAAAGGAGCAGCTCGAAGGCATGATGTTCGGTATTTTTTTGGGATGACCACTAGAAAATGATTTAGAGTGTTTTGATTTGAGTTGAAGTCAAATTAGGAATTATGAAAATCATCAAAATAGAAGCATGAGAAATCGAATAGGGAATTTTTGATTACTGTTACTATTCAAGGAAATCTAAACTGAAATTTTTGTCTTCTCCATCGTTGTCTAAACTGAAATTACTGTTACTATTCAAGCAAAGAAGTTGCGAGAACCTAATTTTCCATACCAGCAGATCATGTTTGTAACAACCAAGTGATGTGGATGCAGTAAAACTGTGATGGCATGATGAATCTAGCATTCTATATTCCAAATAATCATGGCGACTTGGTGAATCTGGTGATGTTGATGGTGCGATGGTTGGTTGTATTGATGCGGTTAGGTTAGCTGACGGTGAAGAGGATATAATTAGAGAATTAGGGTTTGTATTTGATGGCGGTTAGGTTAGTGATGGAGATACTAATTTGCGATGGATTTTGGATTTGAGAGTTGGGAGAATTTGTTGTGAGGATCGGTATTTGGAAGAAGTAAACGATGGAGAAGAAAATGGGACGAAGGCAGAAAACAAAGGCGGTGACCATAGAGAAGAATATGCAGAATTATTTTGGCTTCAGAAAAATTGATTTTGGCTAGTAGAAGTAAGCAAACCTCCCTACAGTCGGTTTGACTAACACTATATGAAGGCTTGAACAACACATATTTAGGGAGGTGGGGAAACAAATTGTTTTGATTAAACACAATTTTTTTTATGTTTAGATGAGTTGTAGCGCACTGCAACAGAAGCTAAAAATAATTGCAAGATTATTACAATGAACTGAAGTTGAAACTAAAAAAAATTGATGAAATACACATGGTTTCTGGGACAATATACAAATCAGATCATAAAGGTTCAATTTTCAAGTTCAAGTTTCACTTCAAAAGGTGTTAAAATCCATGATACAATGTTATGTATGGCACCCACCAAGCAGCACACCAAAGTGCAAAACCTTTCTAGAGTTTTAGCACACGACACAACGAATAACACGTGTGTATTATTGTTGCACTATTTTGGTAATTTATTTTGTATTGCATATTTTATTTTATAATTGTTTGTAGTTGTCGATATATTTATCAAACTACAATATATAATACTACAATCTAGATCATTCTCTGTATGCTTGTGATTACAAAATTTATAGTAGAAATTAGCCACAATGGCCTCTTTAGCAAGTGAAATTAGTTTCTAGGGCACACAACTGAAATAATTACTTTCAAGGATAAAATGTAAAATAATTAGTTTCTAAGGCCTAAAAACCTATGAAATTATGTTCTTGAAAGTAATTGGACTGTTGACTTTGTCCTTGAAAGTAATTATTCTGCTGACTTTGGCATTGAAAGTAATTTATCTGAATGTGTGTCCTAGAAACTAATTGGACTACAAAGTTTGTCCTTCTGGTGAAATGCCCTAAATTTATATGCATGTGTGAGTAACTGCAGTATAATTCCTACCAAAACTATCCTACCAATGTCACTATTAATGTTTGCACCATTTCCATTTACTGCATAAACAGATTAGGAACACCACTTTAAAAAAGAATAACAAGTATTCAATCCTAATATTATTATTAATAAAACATTACCATGGATTGAACCGTATTAACATACATTACCAGGGACTAAACCATATTAACATACTGGAGAAAATTAAAATATGGCCATGTAAAGAGTTTTTAGCTATGATAACACACGGTATTCATTTACCAAAAGTTAAATAAATGGTCCTCAATGGTCTATTTCTTGGAAACTGAGATACCAAAACTTTTAGACTGAACATAAAAATATAAGTGAATTGACTCATAAACTGCATGTTTTTCTTCTTTTTGAGCCTTATGATGAATATAGGTAATACATTTTTATTTTTCCGACCAGCTTATAATAGTAATCCCGCCTCTAGTGTAGCACTACATATTGTTTCTTAAGCAGGTGTTCTAGAGTGTATTACGCGGCTGGTATGAATATAATATTTGTTTGGTATCAATAGGTAGCTTTGTCCTTCATTGTGTATCCTTTCATAATGGGTTCATACTGGTTTCATATTTAAGTAGTCATTATCACATCAAATTAGTCATTAGCTTGGTTTTTTAGAAAATATGACCATTATCTTTCAATTCTGATGGGCCATTTTATTTTATGTTGATATATGTGTATGCTTACCCTTATAGGTTACTCTTGCATTTTCTTTCTCTCATGTTCATTCCTCTGGTGAGTTATATAGTGATGCGCTCTTTACTTTATTTGAACACTTGTACTTTTGATCTGTTTATGAAGGCAAGAGAAGCTTGAGTGCATAATTTATATGAATATAAGTGCGTTGATGGTGGATATTTATGTATTTACCTATGCGTCCATTTATGATCTTGCATCTGGTGCTATGTACTTTTACATATGTACAATTAGGTGTGAGTTTTTTTTGTATAGGTTGTGTGCTTTGCTGCCTTGTGTTTGTTTTTGTCTGTTACGTTATTTTTTATTATCTATTTTTATATGTCCCAAGTTCTTCTTTGTTATTTTATTTTACTGCTACTCTATATTTTGTTGTGCCATATCATATTTGAACTATAGTATGTATATACTTATATATTAAAGTGCCAAGAATATTGCTATTACTAAATGTCCCGCGGACATTGACAAAGTATGGTAGGAAATGTTTATAGACAATGAATATTCGGATAATATAGGAAAAACGCCGAAGCCAAAGCTAAAAATACTATCATTCATACACTAGGAAGAAAATCATACCGTAGAGTTTACGACGAAATGGTAAGGAATAATATAAAAAATATTTCTTGTAAATATTAATAATGAATAGTTAACTAGTTTAAAAATATTTGTTCTTGCAGGTCAAGGAAAATCTGAAAGAGAAAGTTACGCGGATAATGGTTTAGAATGCGGGACATATATAAAGAAATCAGGACAAGTTCTTTCATCTGCAGCAAAAGCCTATATAAGTATTTTTACTTTTGTATGAATTACTGATTAATTTATTTGGTATGAACATTGAAGGGTCTCAAAATGAAATGTGTTTTATTTCATGATCATTTTTGAAAATATAGAAAAGACGAATGTCAACTTACTGTCACTTTCCCTAGTTCTAGATTGATATCAACTGTGCCAACACCTATTACAATCATAATCCAGTATCAGTTGCTCTTTCTTTTGCTATAGGCAATGATAATTAAATCAATGATGGGAGAGTTTTTTTAAGGTAAACCGAACTATAGTATTTGAGTGGAAAAACGTGTTTTAGTAGTATTGATTTATATTTTTCTGAAGTCCAGTGAAGTAAAACTTGAAGTTGATTTATTATAATGCATGTCAAAACCAATAGTATGCTTTAGTGCTTTATCAATAAACTTTGTTTTGTTGCAAGAAACTCGCTTTATGTTGACGTTAATCTGCCGCTTGTTTTGTTGCAGTTCTTCTGGAGTTATTTTCATGGTGAAAAAAAATTTAATATATAATATATGTTATTTGCGCATGGAATACAATTCTGAACGGGAAAAAAAGTGTAACAGGCATTGTGGCATATATACATTTTCATGAAAATAATTGTTTCATGATGCAAATGAAACAAATGCATTTTTTTAGAACTTGAAACCATATATAAACTAATAATGACCATTAAGATTTGGAGGTTTTGTTTGAGTGGCTGCCTCCGCTTGGAAAACTAATGGCAGATAATTGCTTTCATGGCAGATCAGAATTTACCAATAATAATAACAGGAAATTATTGTCAAGGACAAAAAATTTCAGCATTTTTGCCTCAAGGACAGGCCTTCAATATTTTATCTGAAGGACAACTTTCTTTAGGTATCAGTTTTTAGTCATTGATAGTATCAGTTTGTAGTTATCGGTAGCAGTTTTTAGGTATCAGTTTTTAGCTTGGTAGCAGTTTTGTTGTCCTTATGAATAATTTTAGAAAATATTTGTCCTTATGAATAATTTTTAAAAGAATGTTTGTCCTTATGGTAAAAATATTGAGGTTGTGTCCTTGAGGCAAAAAATATACAAATTTTTGTCCTTTAAATTAATTTCCCCTAATAATAAATAGTCATATTCTAGTACTCTTGAAACTATAGGCGTAACCTTGTTAACATCTGTTCTTGATTTTAATAAAACATCCGAGCTTTTTGCTGTTCTATTCTTAGTAGACCAAACAAGTATCAAAAGAAATTTTGGAGGTGATTGTTTTCCTCCAGCAAATTGAATGATGTTCCCATCCATCCATGTTGCTTTTGTTATCCAATGGAACAATTTTTTCACCATTTACAGTGTTTATAAATTATAGTAGAAGACAAGAATAACTTTCGTTAGAAGTGAGTTTTCTGCTTTTATCAAAAACCTGTGATAAGATAGTACCAAGCTCAACCAGAATATAGACAAACGGGTTTACTAATTTTGGAAAATGTATATTCATAAAGGTTTTTGCATTTTGTTCGTTGTCCAGATTTAAGCTAGTTATAGCATCATCCTCTTTTGACGCATTAGCTTCCTTTTATATTCTTTCTACTATTCCCAATTATGTTATAGACATTTTGTAAGATAACAAACAGTTCGAACTCTATACGTGCTCCTCGAAATCATATATGGTTTCAAATACTATTTATCTTCCAATAAGCAGAGTTGAACAATATGCTATCAGTTTGACCAAAGATTAAAACCCTGACTCAACTACTATACTATTATTATCTTGGTGTATTGTAGACATCTAGAAAAAATTATGGGCTTCCATGAATAAAAAAATGGATGAGAAACTATCCCAAGGTTAAAAACAAATTCATTCCAAAACTGTATTATGCCCACTGTACATATCTTGGGTTTCTGAGTGCACAGCCTGAGTGCATGTATGGCTATGTAGTCGGTTCCCTTAGTCTAGTTTTGTTTTAGTTGTGTTTCTTTGACTTATTAGTTGTTCATTTGGGTTTGTATATTCCTATGTGTTTGCTATTTAGTTACTGATCATTTAGTGCTATTTTGAGTGTGTACTGTGTGTGTTTGATTTTATGGATGAGTGGAGTATGTATGGCTATCCATGTGTGTGGGTACTATGTATATTTGATCAAGCTAGTTTTTCTTTTTGACTTGGCCAAGACAACTACAATTTTGGTAGAGGCAGCAGCTGTCATTAGAGTTCATCCTACCCTCAACATGGTTTGCTCTTGTGGCATGAAAATCCAAGACATATGCAGCATACTCTATACCTCATCAGTCATTATTTTGTATGATTAATTGTGGACCGGTATATATGCTTTTGGTCCATGGTCAGTTGTCTGTCATGGGCAATATTTGGATCTAATGACAAGCACCATTGTCCCGGTGGTTAAGTGATTCGATTTTTGTGCGAGAGGTCACAAGTTCGAAACTTGCATAGCGTGATTCGAACATATATTGACATGTGATTTGTGTTATGTTGTCCCAGTGGCATGTTATATCTAAGTACCATTTCAAAAAAAAAAGGATCTAATAATGCACTGACACCTTAGATTATATTTTAGACCTGATTATAATTGAGTAAACCAATCTATACTTAACCTGCACATACATGAATAGTTGAGTTGGAAGTGCACTGTTGTTCTATATTTTTATACAATGAAAGCTAAATCTCAATTAATAGTAATTTTGATGTTTGAATTCTCATTTGACATATTGAATGTAGGCACTTGTGGAGGAAGAGGAAGAAAAACAGAAGTTGGAATATAACGGTAACGAGGAAGCAAACAAGTAAAGTTGATGCAAGCGTCAAAAGCAATTGCCGATAAGAATAAAAAGGAAGATTTTCATTAATGGTCATCGGAATTACAAAACCAAGTTTCGTCTTCGCAATATCTAAAATTCTATTTATCGGTAGCTTATGTTATATTGGATATTTAAAATTGGATATGAAATTGCTTTTTTGTAATTTGGATATGATATTGTGGTATTTTGAAATTGGAAAGTTTGTAGCTCATATTATAGTATTATCTAAATATGATATTGTTGCATTTGAGATATGAAAGCATTTTAGACTTCATATTGAATTTATATGATGAATTATATATGTGATATGGACATCCTCATTTATGAGATATTATATTCATTTGTTTTAAGAATTTAATATTAATTGTGCATAAAATAGGGTAAAAACATAATTTCAATTAGTAACGCATATAAGTGTTACCAATATTTTGGACAACAACACTTATCTACGTTACAAACATAAATGATAAGCAAAGCAATTTATGTGTAACAACACATATATGTGTTACTAAATAATCATTTTCCAACACTTATAAGCGTTACCGTATATTTCTGTACCAACACTTATAAGCGTTATCGTATATTCACGTACCAACACTTATAAGTGTTAGCAAATGCGTATGTTCGTAACAATTATAAGTGTTACAAATTTGACCGCTTCATTCCTCACAGTCCATTACTAACACTTAAAAAATGCTACTGAAATTATTTGTAACACTTATAAATGTTAGGATTTGCCTATTTTGGTGTAGTGTGGTGCAGTCGTCGATAAAGGTAATAAAATATCTTTTACCCCCTCTAGTTTGACATATCTTTAGATCACATACATTTGTATGTATTAGATCTAAAGGCTCGGTATTCCTTTCAACACGATGAAAGGAAGTTCTAGCCAATTTTGATTCGACACATGTTTCACATTTGTAATTGGAATCTATTGCAAACTTAGGTATAAATTCTAAGTTAATCATTTTTCGCAATGTATCAAAGTTAACATGACCTAATCTAGCATGCCATATATTAAATGACTCAGTGATATAAACAGAAGGTTCCACTTTATTCATTTATTTTGGTACAACAGTCATTACATTCATCTTGAATAGACCATCACTCACATAACCTTTTTCTATATACACACACCATTTTTAGACAAAACTAAGTTATCAGAAACAAAGACCAATTTGAAGTCATTCTTGTTCAGCAGCGACCCTGAAACCAAGTTCTTTCGAATATCTAGAACGTGCAAAACATCAGTCAATGTGAGTTCCTTTCCGAGGTCATTTTCAGAATGATCTTCCCTTTACCTTCAACTTTCGATGTGGATGAATTTCCCATGAATAGTTGCTCCTCTTGAGTCACATGTTTGTATGAAGAAAACATCCATTTGTTGGCACAAATATGTTTTGTGGCACCAGTGTCCACAAACCATTCTTTGGCGTTGCCAACCAGATTGCATTCTGAGATTACTGCAAACAGATTCATTTACCAAATGGCGCGTCCGTTTAAACGGTTTTAACCATTGGATCCTTAACCGTTTCGCACCCAAAAATAATATCTGGTTTTAGCCGTGAACCAATTCCTGTAGCCTAATGCCTAATGCACATTGCAAAGTGCCTACAAGACGCCTCAAACGCTCATTCGCCATGATGAAAGGAAGTATGTATTAGATCTAAAGGCTCGGTATTCCTTTCAACACGATGAAAGGAAGTTCTAGTCAATTTTGATTCGACACATGTTTCACATTTGTAATTGGAATCTATTGCAAACTTAGGTATAAATTCTAAGTTAATCATTTTTCGCAATGTATCAAAGTTAACATGATCTAATCTAGCATGCCATATATTAAATGACTCAGTGATATAAACAGAAGGTTCCACTTTATTCATTTCTTTTTGTACAACAATCATTACATTCATCTTGAATAGACCATCACTCACATAACCTTTTCCTATATACACACACACCATTTTTAGACAAAACAAAGTTATCAGAAACAAAGACCAATTTGAAGTCATTCTTGCTCAGCAGTGACCCTGAAACCAAGTCCTTTCGAATATCTAGAATGTGCAAAACATCAGTCAATGTGAGTTCCTTTCCAGAGGTCATTTTCAGAATGATCTTCTCTTTTCCTTCAACTTTCGATGTGGATGAATTTCCCATGAATAGTTGCTCCTCTAAAGGCTCGGTATTCCTTTCAACACGATGAAAGGAAGTTCTAGCCAATTTTGATTCGACACATGTTTCACATTTGTAATTGGAATCTATTGCAAACTTAGGTATAAATTCTAAGTTAATCATTTTTCGCAATGTATCAAAGTTAACATGACCTAATCTAGCATGCCATATATTAAATGACTCAGTGATATAAACAGAAGGTTCCACTTTATTCATTTATTTTGGTACAACAGTCATTACATTCATCTTGAATAGACCATCACTCACATAACCTTTTTCTATATACACACACCATTTTTTGACAAAACTAAGTTATCAGAAACAAAGACCAATTTGAAGTCATTCTTGTTCAGCAGCGACCCTGAAACCAAGTTCTTTCAAATATCTGGAACGTGCAAAACATCAGTCAATGTGAGTTCCTTTCCGAGGTCATTTTCAGAATGATCTTCCCTTTTCCTTCAACTTTCGATGTGGATGAATTTCCCATGAATAGTTGCTCCTCTTGAGTCACATGTTTGTATGAAGAAAACATCCATTTGTTGGCACAAATATGTTTTGTGGCACCAGTGTCAACAAACCATTCTTTGGCGTTGCCAACCATATTGCATTATGAGATTACTGCAAACAGATTCATTTACCAAATGGCGCGCCCGTTTAAACGGTTTTAACACTACAACAAAAATACTCTATTACAACGTCCTTTTTACAACGGGCATTGGCTGCCCGTTGTAATAGTAGGCTATTACAACGGTCCATTCAGGCCCGTTGTAATAGATGCCCTATACAACGCCTTTTTACAACGGGCAATGACTGCCCGTTGTAATAGAGTATTATCACAACGGTCCTTTAATGCCAGTTGTAATAGATCCAATTTTACAACGTTCATAAGCCCGTTGTAATGAATCCCTTATTTTGCCGCCCCTGTTTTGTTAATTTTCATTTTGCCGCTTATCCCATTTTCACTTAACCTAAATTCCCACCCTACTTCTGTTAATCATTCTTTGTCTCCTCACCAATCCTATCCGCAACATCATCCCCAAACAACCTCGGGAAATTAGCAACGAGATCGATCTCAATCTCCTCTAAATCCCCTTCCGATTCACAATCAACCCTAACCGCAACAACAGTAGGCGATAACGCGCCTCATATGAAAAGAGATGGAGATCTGTACAGCGAGATCTGAGGGAGTTCTTCAAGATCCCGCCTTACCTTATCGAGGACAGTGTTGTTGTAGTATTCGTCCAGGTATTCAGGGTGAAGCACCGAGTCTTTTCGAGGTATTAGATCGAGTAAGAGGATGAGGGAAGTTGGGGTTCCTTGTATGAATTCGATGAGCAGGTGAGGCGCGTCTGTTGCACTGTTTAGAAACGCCAAGATTGTGGCTATGTTAACTCAAAAAAGTTTATTCAAGTATCAAGTACAGACAGCCAGACCTGAGTGCTTCCAGTGAGATACTATTCTCGCCGTTAGTATTTCTTTATTCGGATCGATTTCTTCCCCACACTAATTCGAGTTTGGTATTTGCAATTGGCACCTTCCTTCACTTGTTCTCCTATCAGGTATCTAAATCTGCATTTCCTGTTGTTAGATTTCTAAATCATGTACGTTTCTGAGTTCAATTTAGTTTACCCACTAACTTTTGGGGGTTAAAATAAGTTTCTTATGTTTCATGCGTACTTGTTTTCTAAATCCGTAGTGAATAGCTCTGAAATTGGTTGTAAATGATTAGGTACTCATCACCATTTCCGTAGTCAGCTCTATTTGACCTCACTGGGATACTGAACAATGATTCTCTTCCAAACTGTGTTTTCTCCATTTTATTCCGTATAAATGTTTTGTTGTAGTGGTCCATGTATATTTAGCAATTATATGACTTATCTTTCCAAATGCACTGAAACAATGGTGTTGGTCGAAATGCTAGAATCTTATCTTTAGCAATTATATGACTTATCTTTCCAAATGCACTGTTTGGCCAAATTGCATACGATATATGCTTCCCCGATAATATTGCTAACTCATGCAAACACTAAGGTTCACTATGATAACTATATTGGATGGGAGGATGAGAATTGCAATATTTATAGTGGAGAGGATGTTTTGAATGATAAACAAGTGGAGGACATGCGTGGTACATAGTAACACTTTGAGGTAGAGAATTTGTAGGGTTGTGGATTTGATTATAACCTTTTACAGAATGAGAAAACTGTAGTGGATTTGATTATAATCTTGTTGTAAACTTTTAGGCCACTCCATGCTTTTACAAATTAACCATCGATAAAACTCATCAATTTCAGGAGGTCCATGTCATCCGCTGTAATCTTCCATGTAGACGTAATTTATTTCTAGGATGACTGACAATCTGACATGCATGGTTTTGAATCTTTTGATTATATATCTAGTATGTCATCAAATGATTTGTTTTATTATTTCCAAAACTAGTTGGGTTAATTTATGATCATTAGTCATATGACTTTTGTTTGTTCAGTTTGATACTCAGTAGCATATCTTAAGCTTCATTCATAGTATTTATAGTTCTTTTATCCATTGTTGTGCAATTCAGTTTAACCAGAATCGGACCAAAATCCTCTCATGTTAATAAACCTGTCCCTGCTTTTTTTTGGTGGTTGTTGGATCTTATTAGACTATAGGTAAACAGTCATGTTCTATACAAAAGTAGAAACTTCGGTACACGTTTTAAGGTAGTGTAAGCTCTTAATGCTCTTACATTCTTTATAAAGCTGAATTATAACAAATATGTTATTACTTAACCTTGAACCATCTATTCACTATAAACTTTGTACTATATAATGTATACATGTAGTATAAAACTCAATATTGATCCCACTCTCTTATTTTCTAGCATTTCCAGGTAGGAACGATTGAGTCACTAACATGTTATTTTGCACTGTAGATGACACGTGCGCTATTAGAAGTTAAACGCACACCTTGTGCTATGGATAATAGGGCTTTCATTGCGAACAAAGGCCCACCCGTAAACAAGCATCTTGTCTTGTATGTCGATGTGAGAAGATGTCTTCTGCTGCCGTGGATGATGAAACTGAAGCTGGAGATGAAAGAGAAAGAGTCGGCGCTGTAGAGGTAAAGGTAATGGATTAGAGTCTTTAGTGTTTTTTCTATGTAATTGTTTCGTTAATTGATGATCCTTTCTTGCATGGATGGATTGTACATCGCAGTAGCATTGTAATTTTTTTTATTGTGGATACATGAAAATGTTTTAACGTTTACTAATTTAATTAGCATATAAGTGAAATATTCTGTTTTATTTTGTATATTTGTGATTGATGTTCCTGTACTATATGCGTATCTAGCACCCTTGCAGTTCCAAATTCAACTACATAATCATTGATTTTGGCGTTTTAATTTGGATGAAAACTGTAGTGAATTAATTGGTATGGATGTGTTGTATGAATGCTGCTGTAATTTTTTTTTAAAATTTGCATTTATTTTGCAACGATCAGAAACCGTTGCAATATCATGTATTACAACGGGCATTGCCCGTTGTATAAAGGTGTATTACAACGGGCATTGTCCGTTGTAAAAAGATTTATTACAACGGGTATTGCCCGTTGTAAAAAATATGGTCAACCTATTACAACATCGTCTATTACAACGGTCGGCTGCCCGTTGTGGAACACATATTACAACGGGCATTGCCCGTTGTAAAAAGCCTGTTTTGTTGTAGTGTAACCATTGGATCCTTAACCGTTTCGCCACCCAAAAATAATATCTGGTTTTAGCCGTGAACCAATTCCTGTAGCCTAATGCCTAATGCACATTGCAAAGTGCCTACAAGACGCCTCAAACGCTCATTCGCCATGATGAAAGGAAGTATGTATTAGATCTAAAGGCTCGGTATTCCTTTCAACACGATGAAAGGAAGTTCTAGCCAATTTTGATTCGACACATGTTTCACATTTGTAATTGGAATCTATTGCAAACTTAGGTATAAATTCTAAGTTAATCATTTTTCGCAATGTATCAAAGTTAACATGACCTAATCTAGCATGTCATATATTAAATGACTCAGTGATATAAACAGAAGGTTCCACTTTATTCATTTCTTTTTGTACAACAATCATTACATTCATCTTGAATAGACCATCACTCACATAACATTTTCCTATATACACACACCATTTTTAGACAAAACAAAGTTATCAGAAACAAAGACCAATTTGAAGTCATTCTTGCTCAGCAGCGACCCTGAAACCAAGTCCTTTCGAATATCTAGAATGTGCAAAACATCAGTCAATGTGAGTTCCTTTCCAGAGGTCATTTTCAGAATGATCTTCTCTTTTCCTTCAACTTTCGATGTGGATGAATTTCCCATGAATAGTTGCTCCTCTAAAGGCTCGGTATTCCTTTCAACATGATGAAAGGAAGTTCTAGCCAATTTTGATTCGACACATGTTTCACATTTGTAATTGGAATCTATTGCAAACTTAGGTATAAATTCCAAGTTAATCATTTTTCGCAATGTATCAAAGTTAACATGACCTAATCTAGCCTGCCATATATTAAATGACTCAGTGATATAAACAGAAGGTTCCACTTTATTCATTTCTTTTTGTACAACAATCATTACATTCATCTTGAATAGGCCAACCAGATTGCATTTTGAGATTACTGTAGACAGATTCATTTACCAAATGGCGCGTCCGTTTAAACGGTTTTAACCGTTGGATCCTTAACCATTTCGCCACCCAAAAATAATATCTGGTTTTAGCCGCGAACCAATTCCTTGTGCCTACAAGACGCACATTGCAAAGTGCCTACAATACAAGACGCCTCAAATGCTCATTCGCTCATGCCGCAGGCGTAGGCATGGACGCGTTGCACCACCCACTAAGATGGTCATGCTCTTATTCTCTTTGTCTCATATTAACTATGATAGATGTCACATCTTACTATATAAACACAATATGTTTATTATATTTTAAGACGTGGGACTATTCATATTCCAAGACATTTAATGCTTCAGTCTTCCCTATGCAATATTAAATATTCATTCAATACCAACAAAAAATACCTTATTATACATGAAGCTTATCAATCAAAGTTCGAAGCAAGCAATAACAGAGTCAGTCACTCATCTGCATCCACCCAGATGTCATACTAGAGTGTTTTCTAAGAGAATAAAACCTGAGAGCAAACTAGCCCTTCATAAACAACAAACCTTTAGACACATACTTCCTATTTTCATTCACAATATTAGATTGTAGAAATAAACAAATAAAAACGTAGAATTTCAAGTCATAAAACAAAACTAATGCAGATAACATCGACCCAAAACTCGTAATTTCACAAAATCAATCCTTGTATAAATCATCATTGTAAACAAGTTTTCAAGTAAATGCAAATTCATCTTTATGCTTTCTCATTGTAAAAAAGAGTATTTTCAAGACCAGATTATTTTCAACTCAGTAGTATTGAATACATGTAATTGACAGTGATTGTATAATCAAGTACCTATTTGCCGTTCAAGTCCCTGGATTAGGTGTGCCTGGAGAATCATGTCTGAGCATAGTTAACGAAGAAGTCGAGGGCAGAGCCAATGAAGGTCTGAAGCGATGCAGTAAATGAGGAGGCTGAGCATGTAGGGCAGGCTCTGCAGCAGTAGGACGCACCTTACTTGATGATGAAATTGTAGGGTAGGCCCTGCAGCAGTAGGATGCACTTGTGGCATTTGCATTTGATGATATAATTGTAGGTTAGGTCCTGGAGCGGTGGGATATGCCCATGTCATGTGCACTTGATGATGAAACTGTGGGGTAGGTCCTAGAGCAGCGGGAGTTGCCTGCGTCATCTGCACTTGATGATCATAAAACAGCAAGGTAGGCCCTACAGACCGACCACCTGAATTCTCCAGCCTTTCCCTACCCATAAACCGATATCCAAATTGCTCAGCTAATGTTTGGTTCACGACCGATTTGCTATATATCGTCTCGAGTTTCTTCATATTTTTATCAAATCCACGTTCCTCTTCCTTGAGATCTGCATCGTACTTCCGCACTTTTTCCAACTCTTGCTCGCAGTCTACTTTAATTTTCATTTTCTTATCCTCGTGCATCTTCTTTCCCATCTCGATATGTTTATGCATACTCACGATTTCATTTTGAAGTGGGTCGGGATGAAGAAGTAGAGGATGAATTATCGAAGTATCGGTAATGTTTGAAAACCAGGGGAAACACTACTGCTGCCTGTATTATATTCTTCGGTTTGGGTTCTCTTAGGTAATAAAGTTGCAGACGGTGAAGATGATCTCTGTGAGTTTGATATGCCTGCAGTTTCCAGTGGAACCTTGTTTGAAAGTACATTATTTTCGGTTTCATGGATTGATGCTATATTATTCGATAGAGCATTTTCAACTTCAGTTTCCTCCATTGAGATATCTAAAATTTCGACAGGACATGAACTTGGGTTAATATGTTCTTGTACCAATCAACAACAGGCTCAGAAGCTCCGATATCATTGGTTTCAGGTAGCACATTTGCTGGAGTTTCTATATATGCTTCATTTGATACTACGATTTCTCGAGCTTCTATAAGTGATCTAACAGGGCTATCAAACGACATATACTTTTCCATTTGACTCACTGAGCTCCTCTTCAATCATAGATGATGGCACAGAATCGGTTTTTAATCCTAGATTTGAAGTACATGCTTTACTTGGAACACTATTTGAACGTATTTCAGGAGTTTCTTCAGCAGGCATAGAAGATGAAACTGTAGTTGTAGCTACAACAGATAATGGTGAATTACCTGATATCGATCTCGGTACTTCATCAACCATTTTATCAAGATATGTGGCTTCAGCTTCAGTAGATGGTAATATATCAGATGACAATCCCGGATTTGTGTTACATGTTTCGTATTGCTCATTGGGTTCCACTTCAACGGAAGCTATTTTCATATCTGACATTGTTTTTGGAACTTCAGAACAGTTTTTGTTTACTGTAGTTTTAGATTCAACAAAAGATGGTAAAAGATCTGAAGTCATAACCGAAATTTCAGCACATGTTTTGTCTTGCTCAATAGGCTTCATGTTAGCAACGGTAAGGAATATTGTATCTGATGAAGATCCCATAATGTCATCATGTATTTAGTTTGGTCGAGTAGCTTATTCTTCAACAATAGTAAGTGGTTTTGGAAGCAACGGCGATCCTGGCATTTCAGTACAATCTTGATTTGGTTTAGCAAGCTCCACTTCTGCAAAGGTAAAATAGTCTTGAATTCAAAATTTCAATCAAAGAATTTCATAACATGTCTTGTTTGGTATAAAAGATATCTCAATCACCGGTTTAACCATCAAGTATTTAGTTAACTTGTTCCATCAAAAATCAAACAATTATGGTTGTTTGATGATCTGGGCACATTTAGTTTGATGACAGAAGCATCTCAAACCGGGACACAGAAAAACCCAGGTACATTCTTCGTAATATTTAACAGTTTTGACACATTACCAATAAATCTGATGATAACGAACTAGGAATGGTAAATAAGATGAATAATTATTTCTTGATGAAAATGTTAAGTTCGGTATTCAAGAAAAAAATATAAAACTATTCAACCACTTTGTTCAAATGCATTCATACATTCAGTGTGATGCTATATATATTTACATAATTACATTGTAGGTATATAAACAGACTAAATAGTTCACTGGCAATATTTCAAACTGAGGTAAAGCAGGTAAACTTGTCTTTAATCTCTGTTAAACAGTCCCTGAAATTTTGCATGCACGCACGTGTGTGTACACACACATACATACATAAATACATACACACACATTCATACATATATGTGTATACATGTATCTGTGTGTACTGATATTGTAAATGACTAACATCACTACTAGTGCAAATAAAAGGCGTGGAAGTCAATCGTGAGACCTATTTTGATGAAATTTTCAAAATTGTCTTTATATGACATGAACAAACTAATAATTGAACAAAAATGAGTTGTGCCTTTTTTTTTCAATCAATAAAATTTCATAAAAGTAGAATATTTTCTTTAATGAAAATGAGAGATTCGCTCTGAAGATTACATATATATAAATTAAGATTTTGACAATGTAATTTTTTTTTCATAGTTTGTTGGAAACAATGGCTTGGCTGAGTCGTGCACTACGTCACTCTCTTGAAGACGTTTCGGCGATCTGCTATGTTGTGCAAAGCAGTTCGGATCAATCGCCGCCGCCTCTGGGATAAAACAGCCTCTCAATATTTTGGTGGTATCGGTTTCGTTTGCACGTACGAACCGATTCTATTTTGCACTCAATAATTTGTTTGCTCTGATTATTTTAAGAAGATGATTCAAAGATAAAACTGTAGTTCTTTCTGTTTCGTCTTCTTATCAGTTATGACCGTTCCAGCCCGGTCAAAACGGTTAAAGAAATTTGCACCAAAAATATAAGTGTTACACCACTACAAGTCCGGCCCGGGTCGGGTCGATCGCGCGTGTGGTGGTCAAGCATGGTCTCCCTCCTCACAAAAGAGCATTGGGTGCCCAAAGGGTCCAACTTAGCTTCAAAGAATCAAGTATAAATACTTGATTCTTTCATATAGTCCTACAATGTGGGACTATTCACATATAGAAGTCATCCATTCACTTAGTCAATTTTTTGTTTTTAAATAATTCACTTCTTTGAAAACATTTCCAACAAGTCCAAACGAAAATCACTTTTTACCCTTAAATGTTAAATCATGTGAATTCATAACAAATTAATTCACAAACAGTCTGCATGTATAAAGAAAAGCTAAAGCTATAATATCTCTTACAACACAACTACATAAGTGTGTGTATCCATGAATTCTCAACTAGACTAAAATAATATGTTAAATATGAAATATCCTCGAAAGAAAGACTTTAAAATCCAGAATTATCATGACTAGAGCGTAACATTCTTTGAATACTTCCATTCTGAAAATTAACGGGATAGCTTTCAAATTGTCAAGCATGGGTTCAATGAAATCAACGGAATAACTTCAAACCCGAAAGCTGGCTGTAGTTCAGCTTTAAAACCCCAATTAAACCCTAATGCAAGAGAAAATACATATTCTTTGCAAGCAGGAACGAGAAACAAAGCAAGTATGAGCAACGACAAAGTGAATAAACAAAAGGTAATACCTTAATTTTTAATTTAAGAACGACCTTGGCCACCGATGTGGGGGAGAAGGAATGATTCTGTGAGCACGAAGCTGAGCTGCCTTTCTTAGAGTGGTGATTACAATTTATGTTTTACTTGATTTCCCGACTTCTTTTTTTCCCTTGAAATTGGTAGATAAAATACTACGGCAAGGCAATGCAACACATTAGATAAACTACTGCGAACCGGTATTTACCGTTAGATAAAAATAATATTAATTAAAACAATCAATTAATCAATGCGACATTTTACACTGTTATTTATATATATATATATATATATATATATATATATATATATATATATATATATATATATATATATAATAGGAAAACCCTCGTTTGAAGCTTTTAAAATTACGACATTATCCTTGATTGTTATTATCAAATTATAATAAGAATTTGAGGACAATTTCGCCACATCTTTTCACGCATGATTTAGCACGTTCTTTCTACCATAATTCTAAACGCAACATTCCAGTTTCAGAAATGTTATATATATGTGACAATGTAAAAATTCGATTTGATTATAATGTTGACCATCATGTGCTTCAAGCTTTATTTTTTTCAATGATTATTCATTACTTAAAATGTGGTGGTTTACAAAGTTACCCGATTGTAATACCCCAAAATTTTGTGAAAAATCATTTTTGTAAAATGATTTAATTTTTGAAATATTTAGATTTAAATATGGTGAAATTTCTGGAATAAATAGTGTGCAAGTATATGTGTGCACGTGCACACTGAAATGGCACAAGGAAGAACTCCAGATTTCTTGGATTTAAAACAAGAATTAAAAAGCAATACAAACATGATTTTGCAACATGGATATTTGATTTCTGGAATTATATGGATCATCTTAGAAAATAAGAAAAGTAAGTTTTACTTTAAATCAGTAAACATATTTCATTTAAAACCCAGAAAAGAAAATTATACATATATATGTTATAAGGATTTGTAAACCTGTATACATATAGGTGCATATGTTTCTGAAATTAAAGAGGAATTAAATAAGCCTAGATAAGATATGTATACAAATATACATTTTTAAGTACTGAAAAGTATATATATATATATATAAGCAAGTGAAACTATAACATTAAAATGACATGAAATGTGATACAAGTCAATATGCTTGTGTAGGCAAAAATAGCAAAGGGAATTCTCAGGAATAATTAAAATATAAAATAGGATAGTCACACTTTTAACATGACTAGGTGAGTGGCCATTTTCTGAAAAGTAAAAGAAAGAAAATGCAGCCTTTAAATTGGTTAATATGGCCGGGGTATTATGAATGAAAAATGCATGATGCTAGCCAGGACAGAAATGGAATTCTGTTTTAACAAAACCCTAGTGGAAAAAAATGCATATAAATAGGCAGTTTAGCCAGTAGAATTATTTTTACCCCGAGCTGCACAAAAAAATAAGAAAGGAAGAAAATATTGGAAGGAAGAAGAAAACACTCATACAAGGATTTTCTGGATTAATAAGAGGAAATATTTAGGTGAGTAACCTCACTGAAGTTCATGGCATTAAGACCTGAGATGAGGCAGCCACTTTTTATTGCCATTTATGTATATTTCTGGTTTTGATGTATATGATTTCATCAATGCTTTTTGGATGTCTTATTTTAAATCTGATATGATTTAATATGGATGGTTTTTGATGATCTTTGATTGGTTGAGACATTTGTCTTTGGATGTGTATCATACTGTTTTATTTATACTCATAAATGTTAAAGTCTAGGATCTTAAAATTATATAGAGAATACTCTCAACTGTTATAGATCTATGGCATGGAAACTTTACAAAAATGTTGGGAGCTGCATTATACTTGGTATAAGTGCTGAGGCTTGAGAAGAAAAATGTTAAGGGTGCAATAGAAATTTTCTAAGTGCTGAGCCCTTAATCAAATCAAAAAAAAAAGGAAGAAACCCACAAGCTAAAATTATGATTGAACCAGATCCTGAATCTGAATCAATCATAAAGGCTTGCAGATCAATATAATAAGAACATGCCATGCCTCTTTTACAGTTGAAAATATTCTTATATCTTACTGAGATCAAGACATATTGACCCCATTTAGGAAATAACTGTCTGCTTATTTCTGAGGAGAATTATGCTAGGGAAGATTATGGATGTTTCCATGTTTGCAGTGACACGTTCACTTAGCATATTTGATGATAGGATTTAAGTCAATACACTAGTAAATAAACTAGGGAAGGGAAGGCCAAGAAGACTGCTGGAATGCTTGTCATATTTGAAGTATGCAAGTTGGCACATGGTTTGTTTAAGCCCTGAGATCTTTGTGCAATGATGTGAATTAGTTCATTGCAATGTGTCCCCGTGATTCCTAAATAGCAGATGAGGCAGGGATTTAAATTGAATTATGCAACCTGTAAATGAAGAAATAGGAATATGGATATTTCTTAGGTTGAATGGTATGGAACCAAGATGGTTCCAGTGAATGCAATTGTTGCAAATAGATAATTATGTTTGCATGATTATGTATGCAAGTGAAAGAATGATAAATGAATATATCATACCTGAATCAACTTAATTATACTATGTTAAAGTAATTGATTGCAGGAATTTGCTTAAATAACTAATTGGTGCTCTTATATTCTCTATTGCTTAATATCATGAATGTATTGATGTTACTCATACCAGATCATAGATCTGACCCTTGTTTGCTCATGGCATATGGGGTGTCTCATTTTAAAATGAGGCAGCCACTCATGCTCTTTCAGGTAACCCAGGCACTAAGTAAAAATGAAGTTATGGCTATTATGGAGGAGTGAATGAACATGCTAGCTAGTTTCAATAAGAGCTTAAATTGATTATATCTGCATGTATTCAGGAAAATTTTTATGTTTCTAAGATTTCCAGTCATGTAATGAATTCTATTATGGTTAGATGGACTAGTTGTATCATGTTAAATATATTGTTATGAACTAAGGTTTAAAATCTTAAAGAAATATCTGAGTGGGAAACAAGGAAATGATCTTAAGTATTGATATGGATGTTTGGAAAAGAAATATGCATATGTAGGTGAGCTACTGTTATGCACAATTTATATTATGTATTAGTTAATCTTGAGACAAAACAGAGCACTGAGTTTTAGAATAAAATCTGGATTTAGCTAGAAGTAAACTTATAAGGATTTTAGTTTCCTTTTTACTGAAATGCTTTATAAATAAGTTTGAATTCATTTCCGAATCATATTGAGAAAAGTAAAATGTTTTTAAAGGCTTCAGACAGAATGCAATGAATGGTATCTCCATTGCTTTGAACTAGTGTGTAGCAGATACAGGATACATGAGTTAACCAGCTTCAAATAAATGATGTATTGGTTGATCATGATAGATTGTATTTTGAAAATAAAAATGCATTTCAAAAGCTTAGTACATTTAGCAATTGTTTCACCACAATCATCTTTAAAAGTTTAAGACAAATAAGCAATGTAAACTGGTTTGAACAAACAAAACCTGGCAACAATGCCAATAAAAGAATGGTCAGATTAACCACATGGTTAGACCATAGGCAGGCAAATTGTTCACTTCAAATCAATGAAGCATGGAACCATTTGAACTCAGTTTTCTAGAAAATGAGCAAAGATATTGACATGTACATGTATATCTGTGTACATGTTGATATTTGGGCAAAAATATAAACATAAATTCCTAGAACAATTGTAGGAAAGGGTTTTAAAAATAATAAAGCAAGAAATTTTATTTTGTATGTTAGATTATAGGATGAAATTAAGTATATATGTGCAGAACTAAGGTAGATATCAGATTTCAAACCATACAGGAAAAAAAAAAAATGGGTTTGAACCGACCAGCATAGCACTCGAACTCGTGACCTCTCATGTATAAGTTAGGCACGTTTCCATTACGCCTAGATGTTGCTTGTGTTCACTTATGATCCACTTTCTTTTAGCCTGAGTTTGATACTATCCAGACTTTAACACAATCATCCATATTAAAAGCTTGCTTTCCACTTATTATTACTTGATCATTTCTTAATTAGAATAACAGACTAAAGTACATGTTTCCAGTGGATTCTATGGTCAAAAATCAGGATACAATAATTAATCTTTTAAAAGGGAATTATCACATTTTAATAGATTAAAAAGGATTTCTACTTATATATTATCATGCTCTGATTCTAGTAGAATATAACATAGATATCTTCATATATGTATGTTAGGAATGATTTAGATTTAAAACAATATTTTTATATTGTGAAAGATCCTGGATATATTTTGTTTATTGGAGAAAGAAAATGACCCTGGAAAATATATTGTAATGAATGATATATCTATATATCATCTCTTAAAAAAAAAATCCTTATGAAATTAGGGTGGAAATAGGAGGGTCATTTCAGTTGGTATCAGAGCACTTGGTTGCATTGATTGTTAAGTATTATAGAAATGTATTATGTCTGTTTGCTTTGGATGAAATAATCTGGATAAGAAAATAGAAATTATAGAAGTACTCATAATATACTAATACCATTTGCCCAGAATTTAGTTAGCAGACCATGGTAGGAAGAGGATCTCATCATAATGCAGGACCCAGTGCACCTCAAATGCTTGATATGCAAGAATTTGTGAGGGTTTTAAGAGATGGAATTGGGCATAGGCCTGAGAACCCACATGAAGAGCTTTCAAAACTACTGAAGACTTATTCCAATTTGGGAGGCAGGAGTTTTGAAGGAACTGAGAGTGTGATGGAAATTCAAGCATGGTTGAGAACACTTGATAGGATTTTCAATGACATGCAGTTGGATGACCAAAGGAAGAGGCAAGTAGCTTCAAGACAACTGAAAGGGGTAGCTTTAAGCTGGTGGGATGTGATCATAGCTGGAAGAAATGAAAATGAAATCACTTGGAATCAGTTCAAGGAGATGTTGGAGGCAAGATTTGTACCAGCATCAGCCAAGACCATTTTGCTTGAAGAATTTATCAAACTTAGGCAGGGAACTTTGAATGTCACTGAATACACTCAAAAGTTTGAGGGGCTATCTAATTATGGAGCAATGCTAGTGGCAGATGAAGCATCCAAAAATGATAGGTATATAAAAGGACTGAACCCAGGACTTAGCAGAGCTATGTTACCATATGCAGATAGAACATTTGATCAAGTAATTGATCTGGCCTTGAAACTGGAACAACATGACAAAGAAAGAGAGAAATATAGGAATTTTAAGAGCAACAACAAGAAGGATAAGGGAAGATATCACCCTTATGATAAAAAGAAGGAGGAGGCAGATAACAGGAAGAGTAAAGATACAAAAGCCAATGATACTAAGAAGAAATTGGTTTGCCATCATTGTGGAAAAGAAGGACACATCAAACCAAGGTGCCCAGAGTTAAAAGGAGGAGCCTTCAAATGCTACCTATGTGGGAAAGAGGGGCATATGAAGAGGAACTGTCCTGATAATAAACAGTAAGGGAAATTGGCAACTTTGGAAGGTAAAGGCAAATCTGCAGTGAAAATTGATGCTGAAAATCATGGCCAAGTGGAAGGTACATTACTCATTTGTGCCATACCCATACCAGTAGTATATGATACTGGAGCAACACACTCTTTGATTTCCTATGAATTAGTTAAAGTGTTAAAATTAAACTGCATATTGGTTGAAACCCCATTGCTTGTACAAAGTCCCCTAGGGAGTTCTAGTGTTTTGAACATGAATTGTGTGGATGTGGAGTTAAACATAGGAGGAAATATTTTTATTTCCAATTTATATGTTTTAAATTACCCAAATATAGGAGTTATATTGGGGGTAGATTGGTTAAGGCAATTTAAAGCCATAATTAATTTAGACTCATCCACCATATCATTGCAAAATTCTAGAGGCCAGAGGATCACAGTTCTATGTGAAGTAGCTAAGGAAGGGAAATTGTATCATTTAGTTGACTTAGAAAAAGATCTGAGTGAACTAACCATTGAAGAAATTCCCATAGTTAATGAATACTTGGATGTGTTTGGGGAAGTTAAGGGTGTTCCACACCACAGACCAGTTGAGTTCCAAATTAATCTCATTCCAGGAGCAAGTCCAATAATCAAGAAACCTTATAGAATGGGGCCAAGTGAACTGAAAGAATTGAAAAATCAGTTGGAAGAATTAGAAGGCAAGGGATTTATAAGGCCAAGCAATTCCTGCTGGGGTTCTCCAGTAGTGTTTGTAAGTAAACATGATGGTACCTTGAGAATGTGCATAGATTACAGGGAACTAAATAAAGTAACCATCAAGAATATATACCCATTGCCTAGAATAGATGATCTCTTTGACCAACTCAGTGAAGCTAAAATATTTTCTAGGCTAGACTTAGCATCAGGATTCCATCAAATGAAGGTTGAAGACTCAAGTGTTAAGTATACTGCATTTAACACAAGATATGGCTTATATGAATTTTTGGTTATGCCATTTGGTTTGACAAATGCTCCTTCATATTTTGTTGATTTGATGAATAGAATATTTAGAGATTATTTAGATAAGTTTGTACTGATTTTTATTGATGACATTTTGATTTATTCTAAGACAGTGGAAGAGCATAAAAATCATTTGCATTTAGTTTTGTCAAGGCTAAGGGAAAATGATTTAAAGGCAAAATTTTCAAAATGTGCATTTTGGAAAGAAGAAGTGCATTTTCTTGGGCATGTTATCTCTGCCAAAGGAATATCAGTAAACCCTAATAAGGTAGTGGCAATCCAAGCATGGAAAAGGCCTAGCACCATCAGTGAGATTAGATCATTTATGGGGATGGCAGGATATTATAGGAGATTTATAAAAGATTTCTCAAAAATATCATCACCACTTACCAATTTAACTAGGAAGAACCAAGCCTTTGTATGGACAGAAAAATGTGAGCAAGCTTTTATCAAAATAAAGGAAGCTCTGATTAATGCACCAGTATTGAGAGTGCCAGAAGAAAATGAAAATTTGGTTGTGTACACTGATGCAAGTGGCTCTGGGTTAGGGGCTGTGTTGATGCAGCAAGACCAGGTGGTAGCCTATGCATCTAGGCAATTAAAGCCACATGAAACCAGATATGCAACCCATGATCTTGAACTAGCAGCAGTTGTGTATGCTTTGAAACTTTGGAGACATTATTTGTTAGGTGCCGAATTCATTTTGTACACTGATCATAAGGCACTGAAATATTTATTCTCACAAAAAGATTTGAACATGAGGCAACATAGATGGGTAGAGTTCCTAGCTGCCTATGATCTAGATATACTGTATACACCAGGCAAGGCAAATAAAGTTGCAGATGCCTTGAGTAGACAACATGCCAAGGTAGCCATGTTGATGATGGAAGAGTTTAGGGATTTGTCTATACTTACTGATTTGGAAATTGAGGAAAACAGTGGGGTACAAATGATGTCCATTGAAGAAGGTGAAGGTAAAGGGAAATTAAGTATGATATCTCTGCAATCAGATTTACTTCTTAAGATTGGGAAAATGCAGGAACAAGACCTAAACATGGTGGAAAAGAAAATGCTCATATCAAAAGGGGAGGAAGTAATAAATTATCAAATTGATAAAAATGGTTATTTAAGGAATAAAAATAGGATATGTGTTCCAGAAAATATAGAATTGAAGGAGGAAATATTAAATGAGTACCATAGGAGTAAGTACTCCATACACCCAGGTAGCACCAAGATGTATCAAAATTTGAAAAGAAATCTTTGGTGGAAGGGGATGAAGTCAGATGTGGCCAGATATGTTGCAAGGTGCATGACTTGCCAACAAGTCAAGGCAGAGACACAAAGGCCATCAGGACTATTGCAACCCCTTAGTATACCACAGTGGAAGTGGGAGGATATATCTATGGATTTCATAGATGGTCTGCCTAGATCTAAGAAGGGAAACACAAGTATATGGGTAATAGTGGATAGGCTAACTAAGGTAGCACATTTTATCCCAGTTAAAATAGAAAGAAATGCTCCAAAATTGGCTCAAATATTCATGAAAGAGGTAGTAAGGTTGCATGGCATACCCAAAACCATTGTGAGTGATAGGGATACCATCTTCACCTCAAGATTTTGGAAAAGTTTTCAAGAGGCCATGGGGAGTGAATTGTGCTTAAGCCCTGCCTACCATCCACAATCAGATGGTCAAACTGAGGTGGTGAACAAAGTCTTAGAGGATTTGTTGAGAGCATGCACACTGGACTTTGGAGGCAACTGGGAAGACCACCTCCATCTAGCTGAATTCACATACAATAACAGTTACCAAAGCACCATAGGGATGGCACCATTTGAAGCCTTATATGGCAAGCCGTGTTTATCACCTATATGCTGGGTAGAGACTGGAGAAAGGGCTATTCTTGGACCTGAATATGTTAAAGAAACTACAGAGAAAATTGGGTTAATAAGAAAAAGAATAGCAGCAGCTCAAGATAGGCAAAAGAAATTTGCAGATAGGAAGAGAAAGCAAGTGGAATATGAAGTGGGAGACCTTGTTTTCATCAAGATTTCACCTATGAATAAAGTCATGAGATTTGGCAAGCAAGGTAAGCTTACACCAAGGTATGTTGGATCCTATAAAATTCTGGAAAGAATTGGTTCATTGGCTTACAAATTAGAACTACCAGAGGAAATGAAAGCAATGCATAATGTTTTTCATGTGTCCCAACTTAGAAGATGGGTACATGATAAAGAAGACATTTTGGAAGAGCCTACCAAAATTCAAATAAATCCTGACTTGGTTTATGAAAAAGAACCAGAGGGGATTATAGCCAAGGAAGAAAAGAAATTAAGGAGCAAAACCTTGAAACTAGTTAAGATCCAGTGGAGTAGTGATCCTAATGACTGCACATGGGAGTTAGAGGATAAGATTAGAATGGATTATCCTAAGCTTTTTGCAAATTAAAAGGTAATTTTTTTTTCTGGAAATTTTTTTTTTGTTATGCATGGTTGATATGGTTGAATTTGTTTGCTTATGCATATGTTTGATAAGTTTTCAGAAAAGAAAATGATGCTTGTTATAAATGTTAGAAAAATTGTGAGGACACAATTCCTAAAAGGAGGGGTGAATGTAATACCCCAAAATTTTGTGAAAAATCATTTTTGTAAAATGATTTAGTTTTTGAAATATTTAGATTTAAATATGGTGAAATTTCTGGAATAAATAGTGTGCAAGTATATGTGTGCACGTGCACACTGAAATGGCATAAGGAAGAACTCCAAATTTCTTGGATTTAAAACAAGAATTAAAAAGCAATACAAACATGATTTTGCAATATGGATATTTGATTTCTGGAATTATATGGATCATCTTAGAAAATAAGAAAAGTAAGTTTTACTTTAAATCAGTAAACAGATTTCATTTAAAACCCAGAAAAGAAAATTATACATATATATGTTATAAGGATTTGTAAACCTGTATACATATAGGTGCATATGTTTCTGAAATTAAAGAGGAATTAAATAAGCCTAGATAAGATATGTATACAAATATACATTTTTAAGTACTGAAAAGTATATATATATATATAAGCAAGTGAAACTATAACATTAAAATGACATGAAATGTGATACAAGTCAATATGCTTGTGTAGGCAAAAATAGCAAAGGGAATTCTCAGGAATAATTAAAATATAAAATAGGATAGTCACACTTTTAACATGACTAGGTGAGTGGCCATTTTCTGAAAAGTAAAAGAAAGAAAATGCAGCCTTTAAATTGGTTAATATGGCCGGGGTATTATGAATGAAAAATGCATGATGCTAGCCAGGACAGAAATGGAATTCTGTTTTAACAAAACCCTAGTGGAAAAAAATGCATATAAATAGGCAGTTTAGCCAGTAGAATTATTTTTACCCCGAGCTGCACAAAAAAATAAGAAAGGAAGAAAATATTGGAAGGAAGAAGAAAACACTCATACAAGGATTTTCTGGATTAATAAGAGGAAATATTTAGGTGAGTAACCTCACTGAAGTTCATGGCATTAAGACCTGAGATGAGGCAGCCACTTTTTATTGCCATTTATGTATATTTCTGGTTTTGATGTATATGATTTCATCAATGCTTTTTGGATGTCTTATTTTAAATCTGATATGATTTAATATGGATGGTTTTTGATGATCTTTGATTGGTTGAGACATTTGTCTTTGGATGTGTATCATACTGTTTTATTTATACTCATAAATGTTAAAGTCTAGGATCTTAAAATTATATAGAGAATACTCTCAACTGTTATAGATCTATGGCATGGAAACTTTACAAAAATGTTGGGAGCTGCATTATACTTGGTATAAGTGCTGAGGCTTGAGAAGAAAAATGTTAAGGGTGCAATAGAAATTTTCTAAGTGCTGAGCCCTTAATCAAATCAAAAAAAAAGGAAGAAACCCACAAGCTAAAATTATGATTGAACCAGATCCTGAATCTGAATCAATCATAAAGGCTTGCAGATCAATATAATAAGAACATGCCATGCCTCTTTTACAGTTGAAAATATTCTTATATCTTACTGAGATCAAGACATATTGACCCCATTTAGGAAATAACTGTCTGCTTATTTCTGAGGAGAATTATGCTAGGGAAGATTATGGATGTTTCCATGTTTGCAGTGACACGTTCACTTAGCATATTTGATGATAGGATTTAAGTCAATACACTAGTAAATAAACTAGGGAAGGGAAGGCCAAGAAGACTGCTGGAATGCTTGTCATATTTGAAGTATGCAAGTTGGCACATGGTTTGTTTAAGCCCTGAGATCTTTGTGCAATGATGTGAATTAGTTCATTGCAATGTGTCCCCGTGATTCCTAAATAGCAGATGAGGCAGGGATTTAAATTGAATTATGCAACCTGTAAATGAAGAAATAGGAATATGGATATTTCTTAGGTTGAATGGTATGGAACCAAGATGGTTCCAGTGAATGCAATTGTTGCAAATAGATAATTATGTTTGCATGATTATGTATGCAAGTGAAAGAATGATAAATGAATATATCATACCTGAATCAACTTAATTATACTATGTTAAAGTAATTGATTGCAGGAATTTGCTTAAATAACTAATTGGTGCTCTTATATTCTCTATTGCTTAATATCATGAATGTATTGATGTTACTCATACCAGATCATAGATCTGACCCTTGTTTGCTCATGGCATATGGGGTGTCTCATTTTAAAATGAGGCAGCCACTCATGCTCTTTCAGGTAACCCAGGCACTAAGTAAAAATGAAGTTATGGCTATTATGGAGGAGTGAATGAACATGCTAGCTAGTTTCAATAAGAGCTTAAATTGATTATATCTGCATGTATTCAGGAAAAATTTTATGTTTCTAAGATTTCCAGTCGTGTAATGAATTCTATTATGGTTAGATGGACTAGTTGTATCATGTTAAATATATTGTTATGAACTAAGGTTTAAAATCTTAAAGAAATATCTAAGTGGGAAACAAGGAAATGATCTTAAGTATTGATATGGATGTTTGGAAAAGAAATATGCATATGTAGGTGAGCTACTGTTATGCACAATTTATATTATGTATTAGTTAATCTTGAGACAAAACAGAGCACTGAGTTTTAGAATAAAATCTGGATTTAGCTAGAAGTAAACTTATAAGGATTTTAGTTTCCTTTTTACTGAAATGCTTTATAAATAAGTTTGAATTCATTTCTGAATCATATTGAGAAAAGTAAAATGTTTTTAAAGGCTTCAGACAGAATGCAATGAATGGTATCTCCATTGCTTTGAACTAGTGTGTAGCAGATACAGGATACATGAGTTAACCAGCTTCAAATAAATGATGTATTGGTTGATCATGATAGATTGTATTTTGAAAATAAAAATGCATTTCAAAAGCTTAGTACATTTAGCAATTGTTTCACCACAATCATCTTTAAAAGTTTAAGACAAATAAGCAATGTAAACTGGTTTGAACAAACAAAACCTGGCAACAATGCCAATAAAAGAATGGTCAGATTAACCACATGGTTAGACCATAGGCAGGCAAATTGTTCACTTCAAATCAATGAAGCATGGAACCATTTGAACCCAGTTTTCTGGAAAATGAGCAAAGATATTGACATGTACATGTATATCTGTGTACATGTTGATATTTGGGCAAAAATATAAACATAAATTCCTAGAACAATTGTAGGAAAGGGTTTTAAAAATAATAAAGCAAGAAATTTTATTTTGTATGTTAGATTATAGGATGAAATTAAGTATATATGTGCAGAACTAAGGTAGATATCAGATTTCAAACCATACAGGAAAAAAAAAATGGGTTTGAACCGACCAGCATAGCACTCGAACTCGTGACCTCTCATGTATAAGTTAGGCGCGTTTCCATTACGCCTAGATGTTGCTTGTGTTCACTTATGATCCACTTTCTTTTAGCCTGAGTTTGATACTATCCAGACTTTAACACAATCATCCATATTAAAAGCTTGCTTTCCACTGATTATTACTTGATCATTTCTTAATTAGAATAACAGACTAAAGTACATGTTTCCAGTGGATTCTATGGTCAAAAATCAGGATACAATAATTAATCTTTTAAAAGGGAATTATCACATTTTAATAGATTAAAAAGGATTTCTACTTATATATTATCATGCTCTGATTCTAGTAGAATATAACATAGATATCTTCATATATGTATGTTAGGAATGATTTAGATTTAAAACAATATTTTTATATTGTGAAAGATCCTGGATATATTTTGTTTATTGGAGAAAGAAAATGACCCTGGAAAATATATTGTAATGAATGATATATCTATATATCATCTCTTAAAAAAAAAAATCCTTATGAAATTAGGGTGGAAATAGGAGGGTCATTTCACCGATGCATAATAAAGTGCACACTCAAGCAAAAAAGAAAAAATAAACAATACAAAAAGTAGCTTTACAAAGGTTAAAATGGACGAAGACACTTAAACTCTAATACTTTGTTTATTTTGAAAAAAAGTACTTTATAGAATAATAAAACACATATACTTCCATGATATGCCTCATTAAAACCTTACAATACCCTTACCCTAAATGAGTGTCTTACAAGGAAAAAGAGTACATATCATGTCCATATATTAACAATACAACTGACAGTTAGCTGGAGACCGGGTTGTCAAATAGGTGGAGGAGTAAACAAAACTAGACACATTCAAAACCACCCTTACGAAACAACTGGAGCTAGAACCCTAAACAAAAACAAACAACTAAATAAAAAGAAAATCAATACCAATATGGCACGCGGCCAACAAAGAGACACAAATAAAAAATTAGTAAAGATAGTCTCCATCTCTACTAATAACTTTTTGAAGTAACTTTCTGGAGAGAGAAAAAATCGACTTTACTAATTCTCCAAGCTTTCAAGATTTACCAGATTAAATCAATTATGGCAGAAAGCAAGACAATTCCATTTCAAGTAAATCGGTTAATCAACTAGCAGCTAGAGGAGAGAACTCGACTCCGGGATCAAGGAGGATGAAGGACTGGTTTAGGCGCCACTTAAACTCTGATGCTTGACACTAATTTGTGTGTTATTCTTGGCTGTTCCATATTCCGCTCTATTGAAAATGAAGGTTACTATGTGATTATTGGCATCACCTGATAACGTATCTAATTTAACTACATAATATAGAATTTGAAATAAGTCAAAGAACTTTTGTTTATTCATCCATTTCATGCTTATGGATATTCTTATGAAAAAATATAAATTATAAATCTACTTAATATATTTTTCTCATTTAAATTGTACATAACATCGAGTTGTATATGCATTTGTCTATATTATTTCACAGTAAAAAAAAGTTAGTTAACATATTTATTTGTGTCAACTGTTATCCATACACATGACCATTATTTCAGAATAGAACAAATTAACTCATAGTGTTCTTTACATACGTCTAACGGACGTGCCTAACGTACTGGTTTCACATAATTAGAAAAGAAATAATAATAACATATAGTGGATTTCACATTAAAATTATAACATTAAATGACATTTAAATATTAATAAGTTGAAATGCAACCAAAATTTAAAAAGAGAATTGTTGTTTAAAATATTGAGGAAAACTAAAAGTTTCAATGATAGTGATGGTAAAAGAAGAACCACAACAAAAGGGAGCGATGATACATCAATCTTACTCTATAGAGAAAAATAAAGCATTGATTTTATTTAGGATATTTATATTCAATTTATCCTGCATTTTTTGTTAAAAAAGGTGATGATAGAATAATGAATTGAAAGAATGAAGACTAAAAAAACAAGAGGTTAATGGAAATAAAAAAATGACCAAAATAATTATTCTACCGAGGGACAAACAAATTCATAAAGTTTGAGTTACCTTCATATTAACCATTTTATTTAGAAAAATATAAAGCCTGTATTTTCATGGATCGTTGAGAAGTTTGATTTTTCTTTTTAATTGTAAAAGAAATAAATTAAGCTAGATCTAAATTCATACATTATGTAAAAGTTTGGATTTTTTGTTTAAACCGTGAAGCTTTCTCAACGACAGAACAAATGAAAATTAAAGTTTATAGGATTATTTGAGTGAGTGCACCATATATATTATATATTATATCTTATATAGTAAAACAATGACAATGGTCGTTGAATTTATATGTTTTCTTTTTTCGAAAGAGCGTGTTAACAATAAAACTTGTCAACACCCTAAAACAGAGTCTAAAGTGTAGATGTCTCTTTCAAAACCTCTTTTTTATTAGATAGAGTTAGTTAAAACCTTATTATTCCTTAAAACCACCTTTCGAAATAGGTGGATTCGGTTGAAACTTCTTCTTGTTTAACCTTTCGACTCGGTCGAAAGGCTTGATTCCCTTTATTATACCTTTTCAACTGATTAAGTCAAAATTTCTCCTTATTTGATGTTTCGACACAGTCGAAACATCTTTATCCCTTCCTATTAAGCCTTCCAAACTAGTTGAAGTGGTCTAATTATCCCCTTTCGAAACATCCTTTCGGAGCAGTTGGGAAAACCTCAAGGGTTGGACCTTAGGATATGAAGTAGATGGAAAGGTTATGACCTCGTTGCAAGCTTTCCTTCGATGGCTTGGGTTAAGAACTATAGATCTATGGATTTAAGCTAAGCTAAAGGTTTCAACTCGCACAAAAGGTGACATTTCGACCAAATCGATGTACACAGATCGTGAATTGAATCCAATAGTATGTAAAACAAGCTTCATATCCAAAAATTTCAATGTCTTTCTTTGATTAAACTCAAGTAGTACAAATCGATCAAATCCCTAATCTAATTTTTAGAATCAAGGTTTAAAAATTTAAGAAAGTACAAGGATGAAGTGAATGAATTCGGATCCCTAAACCAGACCCCTAGGGTCTTATTTATAGGTGCGGGTTCGCACCTTTCGAATCAGTCCTTTCGACTTGGTCGAAAGGCAACCCTGAAGACCTTTTCTTGCCGTTCACATTAAGGTCCTTCTGCTTTGCTTTCAAATGGACTTGAGTTCTGTCAACTTCATCGAAAGGGATATGTATGCTTCTCCACCTTGTGTTGCTATGTTGTTTCATGTAAGAAGAGGCATGAGCTTTCAACTATGTTAATAGGTAGTTCTTTGGGGTTTCGAAGGTGTTGATATGCTGAGGATTTTAAAGCAGAAGGTAACTTTCGAAGACATACTTGTTGATTGATGTGGAACCCCTTCCTCTGGTATAGGAGATTGTCATATTGAACTTTAGCAAGCTTTTCTTTTTTAGCAGTCAAAGGTTTCGACCGGTTCGAAAGGCTTAGTAATGCTTTTGAAAGGGTTGCTCTAACAAAACATCTTTCTGCGAAATGTGAATGAATGCGAAACCTTCAGTTTCCAAAGGTTTTGCGCACATGTGAGTGGTTGTAATTTGCTACATTCGAAAGGTATTCTTCAACTTATTAGAAACGTCTTTATGTAAGCGGAAGCATCTGTTTAGAAAGGGTTCTTTCATCCCCTTTCGACCCCATCGAAAGCTTATAGCACACTTAATCTTTGTTGTAGCATCCCTTCGACTCCTTCGAAAGACTTTGTTGATGTTATCATCTTTTGTAAATTCTTCCCTTCAACTCTCCTTGGTTTTGACAACATTGAAGTGAGTATCTGTGGTAACACTTGCCCCCTGCGAAGGGATGCTCTTGACTTTCCAAGTCAACCATTTCAAAACCCACGAAGTTTCCCTCCTTTTAATATTCCTAGATTGATCTTGACCGTTCTTTTAAATATGATCAGACGGCCTTCTTTGCCTCTACTGCTTTTATAAATCGCCCCTTCTTCTTCTCCTTTTCATTTACCTATCATTGAAATCTCACAGCCAAAAATTACAACCTCCTTTTAAATCTTTATTTTTATTCAACACAATTTCAGATCTAAGGTATTTGCTTATTGCTTTACCCCCCAACATTAATTTATCACGTTCGATTTCAATTTCAAAATTTTTAGGTTTTAACATATATTTCTGTTTTGAGTTCAAATAGCCGATTCGAGTTTTCATTTGTGTGAAATTGTTCTTGGATTTGATTTATGATGTTAATTTTTAAGTTAGAATTCAAATTCAATTTGATCTGGGGACAGTTCGTTATTATTGCATACGAACCCATGCTTAGACTTCATTGTGCTTAATTTAAATTTATTTTAAGCTTGAATTTGGGGTTTTTATTGTTTTGTTGGTCGTAAATTCACGCTCGGATCACTTGAATTGTTAATATTTTGGAGTATCGGATTAAGATTGAATTGGGGAAGCAGACACTGTTCTAGTGGCTTCAAAGAGAAGGCTGAGTTTAAATGAATTTTCAACCCTTTCGAAAGGAGGTTGAGGCAGTCAATTTTATTTTACCATATCGACCTCTTTCGAAGAGGTCGAATTGAGTCCATGTGTTCACCTTTAAGTGAACCCCTTCGAGGGAGTTGATGTAATCGATAAGGAGCGTACTTCTTCAAAAATAAGAGTATGTTTCGACACTCTTTTGATACCTTTCGAGGAAGTCGCCTTAATGTGTCAGATAATACATACTTTCGAAAATCCAACTTCCATTTTAAAGGATTCAAAACCTAATGTATGTAAAAGTGAATTTAATTTGTCATTTGATTCATGTCTAATTTTAATTTACTTTAGAATACGTTGAGAGTTAGCAATTCGCTCTTTTCACCATGAATTGGATTGAAGAAAACATATTTTGTTTAAGTTAAAAATCAAATCAAATCTTTCGACTTGATCGAAACCTTACATATCGATTCAAATTTGGTTTGGTATGCTTTCGAAACCATACACCCCTTTTTGACTTACTCGAAACCCATTGTATTTAACTGAGATTTGATCAATATTTTATACAAATACCATCGAAACGTCCTAAAGCCCTTTCATTTATGTTGATTTTACTTAAACCCTAGTCTTTCGACTCAATTGGCATATAGGGTTTCGATAGCATTCATATTATTTTAGTAAAACAAAGTTCATGGGTTTCGACATTGTCGAAATGTTTATTTGTCCTCTTTGTTGAACGTTGTTACCGTATATTTATATTCAAATTAGTTGTGTAGGTTTTAACTATTCCTTTTAATAGTAAAATCTTCCTTGGGCTTTCGATATTGTCGAAGGGTGTTTGTAGGTGTTCCCATTCCATTTACCCCTTCGACACTATTGAAGTTCAACGAATTTGATTTCTTAAATTTACTTTAACATTCTTTCAAGAATACGAAATCATAAATTTTGGTTGATATTTGAATTGTTGTAGTTGGTTTTTGACATCCTTGAAAAATGTTAATTAATGGAACAAATTATAACTTTTACTTGAATGATTTTAGCAGACAGGATTATGGGTGTGAAAAAGGGCTCTCAGAAACCTGAAAAAGATATGGTACCAGTGGTTGAATCCTCTCTAAAGAAAGTTGAAGCAGTTTCAAAACATTCTCTAATATCTTCCCAGGATGAAGTTGACACCATTCTAAACGACTTTGGCATGACTGGGGTAGAAGTCATTCCCCCAAATGACAGCGACACCATTCAAAATCCCCCCAAAGGGTATTTCGCCTATACTGCCATTCATATTTGGCATGGTGGCTTCCTGCCTTTCCCAGATTTCTTGTCTAAGTTTTTGACTCACCTAGGCATTGCACCTATCCAGTTATCTCCCAATGTATACACGTACCTTCTCTCCTTGGAACTTATGGCTCTAGAGTTGGGTATTCAGCCATTAAGTGCTGATGTTCTCAACTATCTAGTTCGACTGGTCAAACTCAGCAATTCGAACAGCCAAATTTTCAGAGCTAACCCCCCTCCCTAAAAAGCTAATCTCAAAAGGGGTGAATAAGTTTAGAGACCGGGAGACGCAATTTTTCTTTGTGAAATGCTTTCCAAACATTAGTGGAATATTTTCTTCTCCTCGTGAGTTGATCATAGTCTTTGTCTTTATTCGGTTACTTTCTTTTGCTAATCTATGCTTCTTTGTCAGGTCCTTCTTCTAAAGATCTCAATGATGAAGATAAGAAAACCGTAAAGCTGTTGATTTCTGCCTCAAGTAGCATTTAAAATAGGCTTACATTATTGACTCCATCAAATCTTCAAAAACATTTTTCTTCTCCCCGCCAGCCAAAGAGTCCTTGATCAACCTCCCCTTGTTGAACATACTTCTTGGAGTAAACACATTTTGTCTTTGGGTGATCCTTAGAACTTCTCTCCCATGTCTCCAATTTGCCCAAATCACTCTGGTAAGCTCAGACATAGTACTTCAGTTTGTTGTTATGTTACTTCTCAAATTATTTCACTAACTTGTATTCTTCTGAATTTTCAATAGCTGCTCCTCAGGTTGAATTAATCACAAGCGATCCAGTTCTTTCAACTTCCACATCTGGTGCGTCATCCTTGACTCAGGCCATCGCTAGGTCGAAGATGATTGATAAAAGAATGTAACACCCCTAATTTTAAATAACATTATTCAGGATATTTAATTAGATAAATTAAATAGAATAATGTAAATATTAAGTGATAAGGGGATTGAGGTTTGAATAAATTTAGGTGGCCGTGCTTACTAATAAGAATGAGTTTAAAAGAATGGTTTATAGACTAATTAAATTATGTAAGAGTATAATGGGATTTAACTACACCTAACCTTACCTTTATATATATATATATTTACCCTTAAGCCAATCACGCTCATGTTCATTTTCTCACAAAAATAAAAACGTAAGAAAACAAGATAAGGCCGACCATTAAAAATAAAAGAAGAAGTGGAAATTCAAAGAAAAAGAAGAGAAAGTAACAAGGGGAATCAAACTCATCTCAATTCATTTTCCTTATCAAAGATTAAGGTGAATGATAATTTCCATCTCTATTTGTTAAATATATGTTTCAGATTTAAGTTTAAATTCGTATATACGATGTTTGATGATGATATGCTTGAATTATGGTTTGTGTAAATTTAAACAAGATTGTTTAAATAATGGTTCGTACGGTTTTAGATCAAAACCGTGTGATATTATGTTTAAATGCCATGGAAAAATTATATGTTATGCAAACATGATTTTAGAGTTAGATTTTAAGTTTGATCATTTTCCAAGCTTTGGAAAGATTATTATAAAGTTTTGAATGAAAATATAGCATGTTGGGTTTAATAATTTATTTCAGAAAATATATTAAGAATTTGGATTTGAAATTTTGATATGTTAAATAACATGATCAAAGTGAATTTCTATGAATTTGGGGGATTTTTCTTAAGTGATTTGATATACAAAATAAATTATTTTGAGAAGAGGATCAAAATGATTTACATGTAAATAAAGAGGAAGGTTTTATTTGCAAAAGTTTAAGTTTGATATTTATCCAAGATAAAAAGGCGGTTAGTTTTGAAAAACATGGGAAAAGTTAAGGCAACCAATAAGAAATTTACATGTAAGCAGGTTAGTTTATATAAGTTGCTTAATTTAGTATTTAACCCAAAAAAATCGGTTTGCCTCTATTCAGAGTACCTTTCGCCCCTTTCCTTTCACCTTCGACTATGTTGAAACCCCATTAAGTTAAACTCAATACACATGGTATCATCTAGGTGATACGTAGTGGGTTGGGGAAAGGTGAATGGTATGGTGGCGAAAGCATAGCTTTCGATGGGGTCGTTACCTCAATTTGTTTTAAAAAGATATGCGCCTGCCTTTGTTTTACTAAGCTTTCGACTAGGTCGATATGTATGTTTTTGAAAGAAGTTTATAATGGCTTTCGAAGGGGTTGCCATATTTATTTTAAAAGAAAAAGGGGTTTCGAAGGAGTTCCTTTAATTATAAATCAATGCTTTTGAAAGAAGAGATTCCGACCTAGTCGAAGCCTTACCGTCGATTCTTTTGCCTTTCGAGTATATTGAAGTCATCAATACAATCGAAAGATATTGTTTGTTTTAAAGCCATATTAAGCCGCTTTCTAAATGCTTTCGAAAGGGTTATGGGTTTCGAAGGCAATGGTTTCGAAAGGGGTTTTGAAGCTTTCCTCCAATATTTTAAATGTATGCTTTCGACTATATCGAAAGGGATTGTTAAGGCAATGGTTTCGAAAGGGGTTTTGAAGCTTTCCTCCAATATTTTAAATGTATGCTTTCGACTCTATCGAAAGGGATTGTTTCGACGCCATCGTAAATTCCCCAATATTTTTATATGATAAAGAATGGTTTCAAAAGAGATACTTTCGATTATATATTTTCTAGGACCCAAATGATATTTTTAAAGGTAAACCCAATGATGTCGAAAAAGGGACTTTCAATGCTTTAGGAAGAGATACTTCCAATGGTTTCGAAGCTACGCTTCTAATAATTAATAAGTAACTCTTTATTATATTCGAAAGGTTTCGAAAAAAAGATTTTAAAGTGTTTTTAAAGGAAGAAGCCTAATGTTTTGAAAAGAGATATATGCTTTCGAAGGAGGCTATCCAGTGAGGTCAAAAGCAAGGTTTCGAAGGTTTCGAAAGTATAGTTTCAAAATATGTAACCCAATTTCATTTAAAAGAAAAACCATGGGACATTAATAAGTATAGTATTTTGAAATGGAATTTATGAAGAAGTTTTAAAGGGGTTAAAAGAATTAACCAAGCTATATTATTTGCTTCTTCATATATGTATATATACACTTTATAATGAATCTAAAACTGTATTTTGGAAAAAGGTAGAATAATCAGTTAGGTTGGCCTAGTAGTGAATATAAATAAAAGAAATTGGTAGGGGCCAATAGGTTAACAGTAAGCCCATGAAAACTGTATAAGGAAAATGATATTGGCAAGGGCTAATAGGTTCATAGTTATCCTATGAAAACTATGTAAAATTGAAGATGTCAGTTAGACAGGTTTATAGTAAGCCCATGAAAATTATATCCTGATAAGAAAATGAAATATTGACAAATAGTCGATAGGTTCCTAGTTAGCCTATGAAAACTAGGGTAAAAGAAAGATATTGACTATTAGTCAATAGGTTTCTAGTCAGCCCATGAAAATTAGGATAAAAGAAATGATATTGGAGTTACCAATAGGTTCATAGTAATCCCATGAAAACTATATAATTGGATAGCGAGTCCTTAAAAGTTTAACCGTTTATTAGTGAGCCCATGAAAGCTTTTAGGTTAATAGTAATCCTAGAAACTATAACTATGACAGATAGTCAAAATGAATGGGGATGGGAAATCGAGAATTGATTGAACTGTTTTGCATATCATCATATCATAATGTTTTGAATTGATTTAACCATTATGGATGCAGGAGCATATAAAATGGTTTATAAAAGCTTTTAAGATACTAGTAAAGGGAAACCCGTTCTGCTAAACAGCGTGGTCTCACTAGATATCTAAATGATTTGAGATTGTATATTATTATTTATACCAGGCTTTATGTCTGACTCGAAGTTTATGTTTCCCCTTAAACTCTCGGGTACTCAATTGATTTTGAGTAGTTTGAGATTTGAGGTTTTCAGGTACCTCTTAAGATAGAAAAGCTTCTGGAGTCATGTAGAAGGCATGTAGTTATTTAAGTTCTTTCTCATGTGATTTTGCTATGTTGTTTTGTTAAGGCAAAGTTGTTCATTGCCTATTATACACTCTGATCACCAAGGGGGCATCTTCATATGTCGCTCTTGGGATATATTGTAATAATAATATTTTTCTGAACGTGGTTAACGTTGTGGGACTATGTAAAGAATGTTGAAATGGTTTTGGAATGGAATGTGATAGTTGTTTTGCAATTTTAAACTTTTTCCATATCCATGTGTTTTTGGTATATCAATTTATCTAACATTACCGTATTTGGTCGTCGATAATTAATAACTATGGATGACTGCAACATCCGTAGCTGTTAGTTTTGGACCTCCAAGTGGGAGATGTTACAAGTTGGTATCAGAGCATAGGTTTATGAAAATTTAAGTAATTAAAATCTAAAATATTTTTGAAACATAATCCAATGAATCAAAAATTTAATCGGGGTTTGGGTTAATGCGATTTTAACATACTTATATTTGATATATACATAAGCACGTAATTCCCCTTTCTCTTAGACCGTTCTTCTGTATCTTACTAAGGCTTGTATACAAATTTACGAGAAAGAAGATGTGGAAGCAGGAAATGGAAGAGAAAAGGGGAGGAAGCACCACAACTGATGGAAATACTCGACCTAACACCCAGAGGAACCAAGGTCGACAGGCTAACGCTAATAAAAATGCGGAAGTCAATGTGAGTGCTGGGAATCCGCCAGTAGATGCGGGGATGATGTATCAGTTCCTTGCTAATTTGATGCAAGCAGGAACTGCTGTAGTAGCTGGAAATATTAGAGGAGCAAATCTTGTGATCCTCGTTGGGAATAATTATGCCTAGCTAAACCGAGACTACATCAGTTTGGGTGAAAAGCCGTTTATGGGAACGGAAGATGCTATAGAAGTGGAGAATTAGCTGTTACACTATGAAAGGATTTTCTCTGATTTGAGTTTAGAAGATGCACAGAAGAGAAGGTTGGCCTCTAAGCAGTTGCAAGGGTCAGCACTTCACTGGTGGAATGGTGTAACTGTCGGAGTTCCAAAGAAGAGTTGACTTGGGCTGATTTTCGAAGGAGATTCGAACAGAGGTTTATTTATGAAGTTGCCAAGTCAGCATTGATGAGATAATTTATGGATTTAGTTCAGGGAGACATGTCAGTTATCGAGTATGCAAATAGATTTGATGAGCTATCTCGATATGGATACGCCATTATTGACACCGACATCAGAAGGAATGAAAGGTTCATTCGAGAACTGAGGCTCGAGCTTGCTAGGGCGACCCTGACTCATATCTGTGATCCCTGTAATGTGGTGGTGGAGATGGCCATTCGCCATGAAGAGATGCTTGCTATTTGTGCCACAGAGAGGCCAATTGAATCACAGGGTTCTCAAGGAAAGAAGAGAAGGTTTTTCAAAAAGAAAGGAGCCTAGAAGGGAGATTCAGCCAAGAAGTCAAAAGCTAATTTAGTCTGCTACAAATGTGACAAGAAGGGTCATTTTGCAAATGAATGTCGGTCAGGAAAGGGGCAGAAGAAGGTTGCGGATAAGAAGCATATTAAGTGCTACAACCGTGATCAAGTTGGGCATTACAAGAACCAGCCTCTGGAGCCAGCTAGGGCAGAAAAAGGAAAGGTTTTTGCTATTGGACCACCGTCTTCTCCTAAATCAACTGTAGTAGATAAGGGAAAGACTCTGATGGAAGGTACATTTTTGATTCAAAGTATTTCAGTTAGGATACTAGTTGATACCGATGCATCACATTCATTTATATCCCAGAATTCGGTCAATAAGTTATGCTTAGAACCCACTTACCATGTTTTTTCCTTAAGGGTTGTGAATCCAATAGGAGGATATGCAACTCTAGGATGAGATGTGGCCAATTAGAACTTGATTTGTTAGGTCATATGTTTGCATGCAATTTGTATGTTTATGATTTCATGGATTTCGGGACCATTTTGGGTATGGATTGGTTGGGTAGATATGAGGCTAGGATATTTTACCAAGATAGGGAAATATCAGTAAGGTGCCCAGATAGTCACAACCAGATCATTTTCTCAATAGATAATTCCGACTGAAGTATTTGTGCTGTGTTAAGTACCTTGGAAGCAACGGAGGAGCTAAGTCAGGTTCGACTTGCAAGAGAGTTTGCAGATATATTTGAGCTGATTACAGGGTTACCACCGAAACGAGCTATTGAGTTTCGGATAGACCTTGTACCAGGAGCTGAACCCGTCAGTAGACCACCTAGCAGAATGACACCGATCGAGATGAAAGAATTGAAAGTGTAGCTAGTGGATATAGAAGGAAGAAATTTTATTAGACCAAGCAGATCGCCTTGGGAAGCGGCTGTGATTTTCGTGAAGAAATCAGATGGGTCATTGCAGATGTGCATCGACTATCGTAAGATGAACGAAAGGACAATCAAGAATAGATATCCTTGCCATGAATTGACGATCTTTTTAGTTAGTTGAGTGGAGCCAAAGTGTTTTTCCAATTAGATTTGGCGACCGGTTTCCATAAGTTGAGAGTGGTAGAGGACAGTATTCCTATGGCAGCATTTCGAACTAGATATGGTTCGTATGAATGGTTAGTGATGTCATTCAGGTTGACGAATGCACCTGCTTTCTTCGTGGACTTGATGAACCAGGTTTTCCAAGAACACTTGGATAGGTTCATGTTAGTATTCATAGATGACATTTTGTTGTACTCGAAAGATGAGAGAGAGCATGAGAATCATTTGAGAGTAGTGCTTGAGACGCTAAGGCAGCATCAGCTAAAGGCAAAGTTTTCTAAATGTCATTTTTGGAAGAAGGAGGTCAAGTTTCTTGGTCATGTAGTTTTGAAGGAAGGTTTGGCAGTAGATCTAGTTAAGATCGAAGCTATCAATAATTGGAGGAGACCAGAGACGGTAACCGGGATCAGAAGTTTTCTTGGACTTGCTGGCTATTGCTGGAGATTTATCAAAGATTTTTCGCGGATAGCAGCACCTTTGACTAAGTTGACTAGGAAGGATTTGAAGTTCATTTGGTCCGACAAATGTGAGGAAGGGTTCCTTAAATTAAAACATTTGTTGACCATGCACTAGTGTTAGTTGTTCTAGATGGAAACCAAGGGTTGGTGGTGTATATTGATGCATGTGGAACGGGATTGGGAGCTGTATTGATGCAGAATGGTAAAGTCATGCCTACGCTTCTCGACAGCTTATACCACACGAAGTAAGATATCTTACTCATGATTTGGAGTTGGCTGTGGTGATCTTCGAATTGAAGATTTGGAGACATTATCTCTTAGGGGAGAGATTTGAGTTATACACTGATCATAAGTCCTTAAGATATTTATTCTCTCAGAAAGAGTCGAATATGCGACAGCAGAGGTGGCTGGAGTTTTTAGCTGCTTATGATTTTGGTATAGAATATACTCCTAGAAATGGAGATAAGGCAACGGACGCCCAGGAAACATCAGAATGTGGTGTTAGCTATGTTGGCAGAATGGAAGGATTTAGAAGTTTTGGCTACGTGTAGTATAAAGTTGAGATTGACTGTTGATTCTAGTCAGAGTACTGCTATGTTAGCCTGTTTAGAGGTTCGACTAGTGCTGATCGTGAGGATAACTTCTAAATAGAAAAAGGACCCAGATCTAGCCGATAAAATTAGAAGACTCATGGTGGGATCCAAGGTCGATGATCTTAAAGATTTTGGCATTGACCAGAGAGGATGGAACTGGTTTCATCGAATTCCGAGATGGTGTCTCGGAAGGCTATTTTTAAACGTTAATTTAAACAAGCTATTTTCAAAATTGAATAGATCACTTTTAAGTTCAATTTTAAAACTTTTATTATCTTCATTATTATTAATATAAATTTTACAAGCCTTTAAATTATTTTTATTGAGCTTAAAACTCAAGATGCAACAATTTAACCAATATTCAATTTTTATTTTCAATAATTTAATTATCCAGTAAATTGCTATATTTAAATTCTGAATTTATTATATTAAAAAAAACCCAAATTTACATATCCAAAATCAATCTATAATTCAAATTAAATCTTTAAAACCTTTTAAATATCCCAAATCAAACAAAGAAAAATCAGGGTCGTTACAAAAATGAAATAAGAAAAAAAAAGATTAAATATTTCAATTTTGATGAGAAAAAAGAAACTTTTGCTTAAAGTTTGAACATTATAGAGAAATGAAACAGAATTTAACATAATGGGTAAACCTTAATAAAAGGGAAAGCGAAAGCGACATGGTGTTATATATGAATATATTAACGCTTTTTAAATGTGAAAATATAAAGGGGTAAATGTGAAAATATACACATGAATAAGGAGAATTAAGGAATTTAATTATAAAATTATGAAAAAAAAGAAAATATATTAAGAGAGATCCATCTTTTACGTATATAGTATAAGAAGAGAGTTGAATATCATCAAAGTGTAAACCTTACCATCATATCATGCGACCTTCTGTTGATTGAATTGTGCAATTGAATTTGTGGTATGATTTTGAGTCCTTATGGAGCCTGAAATTAAAGAGGAACTAAAATAAAAGAAGAAAAAAAGAGAATAAATATTTTCTTTTTGATGAGAGTAAAGAAACTTCTGGTTAGAGTTTGAACTTTGTAGAGAAATGAAATAGAATTTGACATATGAGTAAACTTAATAAAAGGGGAAGTCAAAGGGACATGATATTACACCTGAATATATTAATGCTTGTTAAGCGTGAAAATTTAGAGGGGTAAATATGAAAATATACACTTGAATCAAGGAGAAATAAGGATTTTAATTCTAAAATTATAAGAAAAAATAAAAGATATTAGGAGGGATCCATCTATATAGTAAAAGATATTAAAAGATGAGTTTGTACCCATATTAGTATCCGACTTTACAAAAGGGTTTCTAACCCTAGCTGCAAAACATTATACTTCATTATTCTTCCAGAAGCTTAAGAAGATGAAAAATGGCGGAAATTTCTGGAGAAATCAAAAATCACTTTTCATCTTTTCAAATTCCTTAAGTCAATGGGGCTTCTATAGTTTTCGAATCTCATTTTCCTCTTGTTCTTTGGAAGAACTCTTTGTTATTACTTGTTGCTTCGTCTTTCAATAGATCTGGCTTATTATGTCTTGCATGTTGCTGCTCTCACCTTTTTTGCCATGAAGATAAGTGATAGATCTTATGATTAAGTCAACTTCGATAGAAATTACCATTGATGTTCGGAATATTAGCTAATAAACTTAGATACTCGTTATTTTTTAGAAATAGGTACTCAGTAAGCTATGCTTTAACCGAGCGGTAGTCCATGGCCATATCAAGTGAGTTGTTTTCCATTAGCACTCTTTTTCCCTTGAAATCAGTTTCTTCCATACTAAGTTATGTTGCTTTTGTGTAGATGCTACATCAGGTTTGGTGATGTGAACAGCTACCTCCATGCACATCCAGACTTGAGTAGCAAGTTTCCTCCCAACTACAAAAGGAGAGTCGGGCACAAATAGGAGCCCGACACCCAAGTCAGCCTGAGATGCCCAACTCTCATTCTTATTCATTTTAAATTCTATGTTGATTCATAAATTAAATAAAAATGCATCTATGATAGAAGAAATGGGAGGACAGAAAGGGTGGTAGATGATAACAAGAAAGGGCACATAATGGATGGGTGAAAGGTGCCATGGAGGGGGAATCCCCAAGTATTTAGACAACTAAATGCACCTCGAGGTACAGCCCAGGCGTATGTACCTACAACCGAGTATTCTGTTTAGACGACTTTTATATTAGTTGATTATGCGATATGTGCATATATTTACAGTTAAGTATTTTGTTTAGATGACTTTTATATAAGCCGATTCTATGATGCGTGTATGTATTTACAGTTGCGTATTTTGTTTAGATGACTTTTATATTAGCTAATTTTGTGATATGTATATGTACTTGCATAACTGAAATAAATAAAAATTTGTTACTGAATTAATAGATAATTAAAATTTTGAATTTTTTTATGACAACGTTATGATAGTACATAAACAAACACTAATATTAAAATAATCAAACACAGTCAATAATAACTAAGAATCTCCACACCAATTCCGTATGTATCCCATAAGGTCTTTTTGAAGTTTGTTATGTAAGGTTTCATTGTGATACACACGTGTTGTTCGATATGAAATTGGAAGTCATAATCAGTAAGTAGCAAGTTTGGACGTTAGCTTCAGCAAGTAGCAAGTCTGTTATGATGACGATTTATGTATCATCTATCCAAGATAGAGCCACCATGTTGATGAGTTAATTGATCGGTTTCTTCTTCTTGCAATTTTAATAAGCAAGTTTCATACTTTATTTGAGTCATTTCCATCTCATTATAATCAGAATCACTATCGAACGTAAGAAATTTTGATGTGGACATTACTTTGATTTGAAGTAGAACAAATATATGTATAATAGAGAATTTAGTTGTGCGAGAACAATTTGATTTGGTGCATTTATATAGAGGTTGGAAGGTAGTCGTTATGGAGTCGTTATAGGTGCCTAGTTTTGATTACAGATTTGTAATTAAAATAGGCTCGATTACGTAATATTACAAATTGTAATCTACTATTGGAAGATGATTTAGAGTTTGGATTATGTAATCCTAATCTCTAGACTCGGCTGAAGAATACATTTTTATTTCCATTTCTTAGTTTCTTTTACTAATTATTTAATGAGTAATAAATAGAATAACAAATTTCAAATTATTACTATAATCATCAATAGTGAAGAAATAGATTGTTCGATTTTATAATCTTGGGAAAAGATATTTGTTTCTTTTTTTCATAAATTTTATCAAACACAGAGTGGTAATATGTTGGCAAAATGTTATAATTTTTTAATTGATGCTTTAATTTTGAAATTAAAATTTGAATTTTGAATTAGAAAATTTAAGACCAAAGACTTAGATTTGAAAATATGATTTTAATTTTTTATCTATTAAAAAAACAAAAAAAATTGTATTATTGACTTATAAGTTACAAAAGGAAAAACTATAAGGAATTTGAGATTTTGAATATTGAATTCAAATTTAAAATATTTGGAATTAAAGTTTTAACAAATGGAAAAATTGATTTTTATATGAATTTAAGTTTTGAACTTGGAATTTTTAGTTGGAGAAGGAAAATATGGAAATTTGAATTCTAAAATTTTTGACTTTCTTTCTTTGAATTTGAAATTTTGAGTTTTAAATTTGAGTTTGAAAAACTAAAAATTTGGAATTGGAATATGGAAATTTGAAAGCTAAAATTGAATTTTGAATTTTAAAAGTTGTAATTTTTAAGGTAAGGGCCATTAGTTCAAATGTCAGGTGGTAAGACGCTCTAGACTGAGGTTCTAGAGGCCTTGGGTTCAAAATATCAAAATGATCCTATTGTTGAATGAAGCACCGATCTTATTTTAAAAATTAAGTAGAAATTTTGATTTGAATTTAAAGTCTAAAGTATGTTATCTGTAATTTTTCATGCTCGAAGGTAGGAAATTGTTGGACTTTGGAAAGACAAAGAAATAGGCGAGGAACTCATGGATGTTCAAGTATGAGAGACAGCGAAATACAGAACAATGGAAGAACAAGATGAAAAAATGGCTAAGTATGAGTACCACAATTGATTGGTCTCGATTAGTGGCATTGATTGGTACTAATCCATATGATCAATGGATATTGGCACATCGATGATGGAAATGGTTCCATAATTATAGTAGGAAGCATTCTCTTGAAGCTACATGGATCAAACAATCACAGTCAAGGTATTTTAGTAAAGGTATTGATGGCATCGATCAATAAGATGGAAAAGTTTCGGGCCGAAGAATTGACAGAGTTGGGGATATGCCTTAAGGGCAATTATTTAATTTGTTCCTAACATGATAACCAATCTTGTTAATAATAAGGATTTGTTTTCTAATATATATGTGACGACCGCCCGTGACTGGTATCCTTCTCATGATCGAAGTCATCATAGCTTCGAACATGGCTGCATAATCAGCAGTAAATTAACTAACAACATACCAAAAGAGCATAAAGGAAAAGGAATAGGAATACAACCCTCCCACTCCACCTCTTACTACAGTGATAGCCCCCAGACACACACTAAGCAGAAGCAACATAGCAGAGCATACAATTTAAAATAAAGTAATAATCATTCGAGTCAAGGGCAATGTTTTCCAAGTACCAAGGCCTAAATCAGATAAGCACCCAGAAAATACCGCTCTTGGGTCCGAATGACGATACAACCAAACATCCATGACTCTAGCTATCACTGTTATCATTGCTTCGATATCACCGTTAATTGAATGACCGGCACATTCTTTCAGCCGTCCGTCAAGGGCTAATGGAAACCCCGGTTCTAGACATAACTCCCGCACGTCGTCGCAGCCCGTGCCTAGGACTATCGAATCTGCCCAGAGTACTCGACCATCAACAGTTAGTCGTTGGGACTATCGAATCTGCCCAAACGTACTCTTGCTTAGAGCATGCTAGAACCTTCAACAACGATGCTATCCAAGCCTTCTAGTCATCCAAGTCGTCACAATATACTTTGTTATATAGTGATGTAATCGATTAAGTAATTAATTTAGAAGTATATTAATTAGAAAATCCTTAAATAATATGATATGTGATAATTATTAAGAGTTGTAATCATGAGAAAACTAACACAACATAGAATAACATACTATTTTAAATATACATGGTCAAGATGTTCGAGAAAGGATATTGATACATCCATTGAGACCAGAGTACATAATGCTCTCAAAATGTTGGATAGTGTATTGCTCATGGCTGCTAGGGGAACTAAGGGATTATGTGCTGGTAGTTATTAGGTAAATATGTGATGACTCATATGAGAGTTTCCTATTGGTTAATAACAACTAGGTTAAACAAGAAATCTCGATCGATAATATTGCACCGTTCTCTCGACTTGAGGATACTTTTAAACTTCAATGTAGAAACACCATTTTGATTATAGTTAAACTGTGGCATGGTGTCCATTGAAAAACTATAGTTGGGTCTTAGTCGAAGCACTGAAAGTGAAACACTATTTAATAGTGAATCCATCTCCTCAGTTGTATGCGGTTAGTATCATGGTCAACTGTAGTCAACTCAAAATCAAAATCTCTAGTCATAGTAGTATGGTTAATAATAAATGTTATTATTGAACTCAGAATTTTGTTTATGGACTAACCAAGATGAATGTGGACAATATTGGAATTTTGACTAAAACCAAATTTCAGAAGTCCTAAAGTGATATAGTGTTAACGAAGAGAATTGGTATAATTAATCATTACTGAAAGGTATCACTTGAATTTTTAAAATTGAATTTTACCGATGAGATTTGTAAGCGATGAATTAAGTCAAACTATAGCTAAGGTAACGAGTGAACATTAGTATTTAAATTGTTTAAATATTAATCACTGGCTAAATTCATACGTGTGAGTCGCATAACTGAATATATTCAGTCTTCAAAACACTTCTTGATTTAATAGATTTATAATTGTTATAGATTAATTAATATTTGTGAATTATTATTTTATTTCCTCTATGGGATACGTTTAGAAAAATGGAGTTGCCTTTAGAAATGTTTGGGATGTCACTAGTAATTTATTGGATGTGTATATAAAAGTTGTACACATGTATATAGATATACGATATCGATAACAATAAAATTGAATTTAAATTCAATAGATTATTAATAGGTTAAGTGGGGTTTTAAGTTCGTTATGGACTCTAATCCATGCGGCAAGAAAGAGGGCAAAAAGAGCTATTTAGTTTTAGAATTGGTAAGAGATATTGTTGCAAGACATTTGTTCCTATATATATATACATTCAAATCAATATCGGGTGAATCAGTATAATAAATAAAACATGTATATATATATATTGCATGTATATTTATTCTTATTTAAGCTATGAAAGTTTATAAATAATAAAATTATTTATTTATGGTTGTTGACTAGAGATTTAACCAACCTCTGAATTACTCTAATGGTTGAGAAAGTAAAGGTTACTTGTTAATCATTAGGCTTAAAATGTAAATTGAGGATAAAAACAAGCAAAGCAAAGCAGGGTAACGCCAAATATAGAGTGGTTCGGCAAGTTTGCCTACGTTCACTATGAAAATCTCTTACTATATTTCTCTCTTATAATTACAAAGCAATTACAAGAGAATAATACTAAATAAAACACTTAGGCTAAAAATTTAGCTAGTCCTAGGTACTTGGCACTTTAATCTGCTACGAGGAGGGGTCTGGAAAGGAGAAAATAAGCAAAATTCTTATAATTTTCAACCCTATTGAAGTGGCAATGCATAGGGTATTTATAGTGGATAAAATGGATGATGAATGGCTGAGATAGCGCGGTGAAACATGAAGGAAGTGTTACCAGCTGTTGATATGGTGCATGGGCTGATAGACATAGTTGTAAAGGCAAAAATGAATGAGTGGATGAGAAGCATGCAAATTGTCCTTCTATACCAGGCGCATGCATTGCATTTAATGCACATTAAATGTTAATGGCAAGCTACATGAGTATATGTACTTACAGTCATTTCGTTGTAGTACCTTATACAGTTCGTTACGGCTTGTCATGTACTTTTGTATGCCTATGTGACAAGGCAGATGGGTGACTCTGGCCGGGCTGTAGATGGTAATGGAAGTTGTGCTGCTAAGGACCAAGGTGCAAAGAATGTGCCAGACCAGTTGTGCTATGACGGGATGAGTCGTGGTAATGTCAGGCTAGAGATAGGTCATGCTAGAGACAATTTTGAAAAGTGAGTGATGTTTGAAGCCATCTTGAGATTGCCGACCAGCTGATCTAGATGGGCTGGCCTGGAGCTAGTCTGGATGCAGACCATCATGAGCAGGCCGATTGCTCGATGCCTAAGTTTGTTAAGAGTTAATTAGTGCTAAGGATCAAGTTACAATCGGGATGACAGGCCGACTATGACATAATGAGACGGGCTTCTTAGGACCAATCAAAGGTGGCTGTGATGAAGCCGAGTCGAAGGTGGGTCATGCTTGAGCTGGTCCATAGAGAATAAGCTGATTTGGAGTAAGGCTAGAGGTGGGCTGGAAGGAGAGAGTCGGTTGTATCTAGTCTAAGCCGGTGTGGATTGGGCTGGGTTAGGCTTAGGTATGTTCTTGTTCGATGAGTTGGCTGTTGAAGCTACATCGAAGGGTGTTGACGGGCCATTGATCTGAATCACTATCGGATAGATTGGCTGGATCGAGGCCAACTCTAGTTCGGGGCTAATATGAGTGGACCGGCCATTCCCCCCCCAAGCATGTCTCTTTGAGCAGAGCGGGCTTATCATTTCACAAGATATTGTTGTCCAGCTCCTCTATTATGCATTTAATGCAAGCCCCACATGAAGCTAAGCCATTGGCTATGACCATTTGCATTAGGCTCAAGTTTCTAACATGGAGAAAAGATAGTTGAATTCATTATTCTTAGACGACCGAGATTTAAAGTTGATTTGAATCCAACGGTTGAGATCGAAGTGGTAGGTTTACAAAAGATGCCTCTCTTCCTTCTTTTACCCTTTACTGAGAACGAAGAAAATATTGTCTCCATTAAAAAGCTTTAGTACTCTCTTACTATAATTATATATATATATAAATGTATTTATTTTCAAATTATAAACTTATTATATATATTATTTAAAATGTAGCAAAGTCTAATTGGATGTTTTATTTGAAATTTAAAGTTTTTAATTATAGATCTAGATCTAAATTTTAATATTGTTTACTTAGTCAAAATAGATTTTAAATTTTAAATTTGAATTTAAAAACTTAGTCAAATTTATATAACTTTATTTGTTTTATTTGAAATTTGGAATTTGAATCCTTTGTTTAGAGAGTTTATGTTTCACATGATGAGGGAGAACATGTAGGAGGCGGTCGAGCCTAGGCCTACGGTAGTGAGAGTGGACTTCTCAAGGATGAATAAAGACTATAAAAACTTGGGAGGAAAGATGTTTATGGGGAAGGAGCCAACAATTAAAGTGTTGAATTGGCTTAGTGTTTGTGAGCACATATTTGGAGACTTAGGGTTGAACAATGCATAGAAAAGGAGAATGGCATCTAGGCAGTTGCATGAGAATGCATTGGATTAGTGGGAGATGGTAACTGCTGAGACCCCAAATAAAGAGATTAACTGGGAATAGTTTAAAGAAAGGTTCGAGGCTCAGTTCATATCAGAGTCTCAGCAGAGTGTGCTACTAAGAGAGTTTATTGATCAAAAACAGGGTGACCTTACAAAAAAGGCGTACATATGGAAGTTTAACTCTTTGGCTAAGTATGATAGGGAGATCATTAATACTCCAATGAATAAAAATGAGAAGTTCATTAGGGGTTTGAAGTAAGGTCTTGACCATAAGGTGATGGCTCATCTAGCATCTCCTTTTAAGTTTGTAGTTGACATGGCTATAAGATATGACGGGATGTACTAGGAACAGAGATGAATGGAAATGAGACCCAAAGCAGAGCAGAGGAAGAAGTTTACACCATATGCCAAAGGCAAGAAGGGAGTGCCAAAGAGAAAAGGGGGAGACGTTGCTACCGCAGAGGTTGCTTGTTTTAACTTCGTACTGAAGGGACACTATGCAAAAAAGTGTCTGATGCCAAAGAATCTTGGAAGAGTGAAGTGCTTCAAGTGTGACAAGATGGGGCACCTAAAGAAGAACTTCCAAGAGCTTAAAGCGCAAGTTTATGCTTTAGAGGGACCATGGATAGGACTATTTGCCAAGGAAAAAGGAATAGGGAAAATTTTGGAACATACGGCCTTGATTTCTAGTATTTCAGTTAGAGTACTATTTGATACTGGTTCCACACACTTCTTTATAGCTAAAGATTTGATTGATAGACTAGGGTTAGGGATTACCTACTTAGTCACTTCCATACATGTAGTAAATCCGATAGAGGGATATGCCACTCTCGAATTGAGATGCACTGACTTAAAGATTGAGCATGGTGAGTGTAAATTTTTGTGTAATCCTACATGTTTGACTTCATAGGTTTCAAGGTTATTTTAGGGATGGATTAGTTAGAGCGTTACTGTGCTAGGATATACAACATCGAAAAGAAAATAATTTTGAGTCACCCAGACCACAACAAAAGAATATTTGTAGTTTTGGAGGAGTCTAAAACTGGGTGCAAAGGTGTCTTGCTCGCTTTATCCTCGAAGAAGGAAGAACTAGGAACGATGCAAGTGGTGCAGGAGTTTGCTGATGTGTTCGAACTAGTTTCCAGGTTGTCCCCCTAGGGAAGTAGAGTTTCATATAGAGCTATTACCAAGGACGGAACCATTTAGTCGACCCCAAGTAGAATGCCACCAAAGGAGATGGAGGAGTTAAAGAATCGTTTGGTAAATTAGAAGGCAAAAGCTTCGTAAGGCTGAGTGGCTCACCTTGGGGGATTGCAACAGTATTTGTGAAGAAGACTAATGGGTCTTTAAGATTGTACGTAGACCATCGAAAGCTAAATGAGAGAATGGTGAAAAATTGGTATTCTTTACTGAGAATTGATGACTTATTTAATCAATTTAAGTGAACTAAGGTGTTTTCGCAACTAGACTTGGCTACATGATTCCATCAGCTGAGCATTACAGAGGAAACCATTCCTTTGGCTGTTTTCAAAAGTAGGTACAGTTTATATGAATGGCTAGTAACGCCATTTGGATTAATCAATGCAGTTGCGTTCTTTGTTGATTTGATGAATAGAATTTTCTGAGACAAGTTGGATATATATGTGTTGGTGTTCATAGATGACATCTTGGTATACTCGAAGGATGAGGAGGAACACGCAGTTTATTTGCAGCATGTGTTGGAAACGTTCAGACAACACAAGTTGAAAGCAAAATTTTCCAAATGTCGTTTTTGGAGAAACGAAGTGAAGTTCCTAGCCATGTGGTTTTGGAAGAAGGATTAGCAGTAGATCCTTCGAAGGTTGATGCAGTAAATGGGTGGAAGATATCTGAGACCGTGACACTGAGATGTAACATCCCCCATTTCGAGGCTCAAGACTAACTGCTATAGATGCTGCAGTCATCCATAGTTATTAATTCTTGGCGATAAAATGCAACTATGTTGATCATATCAATAATCTAAAGCACATGAATATGAAAAAATTTCAACACGGTTTGATAACAAATTTTCATTTCTTATTTGGCAAATGATATCTCATATTCATTACATAATCTCGTTCGTAATCCCTCGATCAGAGAAAATATAATTATTATAAAATACTCCAAGAGTGATATATGAAGATGCCCCCTTGGTTGATCAGAGTCAAATGCTTGACAATTATACAACTTTCCCATTACTTCCAAACAGACACAACCAAACTACACAGCGGAAATAGATAAAGCTCCTAATACCTAGATTGCCTCATGTACTCTCCGGAAGCTTATTCATCTAACTGGAAATCTGAAATCCCTTTCTCTCAACCTACTCAAATGAGTACCCGAGAGTTTAAGGGGAAAAACAAAAAACTTCAGGTTAGAAAATAGTCTGGTGTGAATAATAATCTGCCATCTCAAACCAAATAGATATCTAGTGAGACCACGCCGCTGAGCGGAACAGGTTTTCCCCTCACTGGCATCTTATCAAAACATAACAACCACATCTATGCTCTTGCAAGCACAATGGTTAGAAGATATAAAATAGAATTTACAATCATGCATTATATATCGGGTTACCCATCCCAATTAATTGGGTTATCCATCTTAGTTCCAAATGACTGCCCGTCATAATTTAAATTGAATACCCGTCTTATTTTAATCTGACTACCCGTCTTATAATTATGTGGATTATCCATCTCACATATAAGCATATTCAGAGTTTTTTGGACTATCCATCTCATATGTAATAATTACTTGGATCACCCATCCCTTACCATATTGACTACCCATCACATATGGTTTAATTGTTTCTTTTACACTTAAGTTACTTCGGCTATTGTGCCGCTTTTTATATAGAGTCGAAGACATAATAGCGATGTCATTGCCTTGGTTTGGAAAACCAACAAAGAGATGCGACATCATTTAAAACAGTGATGAATACATGCAACATCGTCAACGTTGATACTAAAGTTTTTAAACGTTTAAATGAATCATGAGAATGCCTTTCTGTCCACAATGGTTTGTTGTCTTGATTGATGTCGATGAGGTTGAAAACACTCCATAACTAACTAAGTAGTTATCAAGTACTTCTCCTCGTCATCGTCGACACTCATAGGGGCGACGCTGTATTAGGCACGGCAACACTAAGGTGGCATGACGTTACCGTAATTAATGCAAAAATTGTTTTATTACTACTAAAAGCATAAACTTTTCACCAAATATTAGTACTTTTCCTATTTCTATTGGATAAAATAATCATTTTACAAGTCATTTTCATAAATTACTACCGCACTTAGATTTTCAAAGTTAAATACATTTTAAATTATTTAATTAATATCCTTTATTAATTATTCTTTTAAATGCTTATCTAGCATAATAATTTCATAGAAATCGAAATCACTTGGGAAAAATCCCATAAATTCATAGAAATTGGATAATGTCCTTCTCTTTACCATATAAAAAATTCAAAGCCAAAAACCATATTTAATTATTTTAGATAATTAAATCCAAAACTAAGTTATTTCCTCCTTAGGAAATTCATGAAATATTCAAGTTAATTTGAAAAATTATGAAATTAAAAATCCATCTCGGAAATAATGTTTATACAATATATCAGAAAATCAATGCATTTAAAGATTAAAATCTTAGGTTTTCCCCTCGAAACGCATTTAAATAATTTCATAAAAATTCCAATAACCATTATTCTATCCAAACAATGATTAAACAACCATATCTTGGCAAAACAAACATCAATCATTCGAGTAGTATACATAACTGAATTCAAAAGAAAAATAGAGATGGAAAACTTATTATTCACCTTAGATTAATAGTTGAAGTTGAGATTTGATTTGGTCTTAGTATCCCTAAGCTTCTTCCCCTTGATTTCAATCCCCTAGCTTGAGTTATGGTCGACCTTGATGTTTTTTCTTTTTATTGTATTTAGTTTGTGGGAAATGGGAATGATATGAGGAGGAGAGGGTTTAAAGGAATAAAAGATGGATCTTCCTATTTTTCCCTCCTTATATTTTCTCTTATATGTTAAGCTTAAACAATTTTACTTAATTAATTAAGTATGACACAACCTTATTAAGTTTCAAATCTCATTCTCCTTAACCCGTTGCATTATTCTATTTAACATATCCAATTAAATATCCTGAATAATATTAAACTAAAATTAGAGACGTTACAGGCTCCCTTCCTTAAAGAATTTCGTCCTCGAAATTCAGTAAGAACTACAAAAAAGCATATCAAATATGCAAAAAATGCCAGTGTATCCTACTAGCTATAAAGTCTATATACAACAAATATATAACATACCATCATAACAGCTCAGGATAAGTATCCCTAATCTCGTCCTATGTCTCCCAAGTACAGTCCTTCTTGTTGTCACTCCATTGGAATTTCACTAACTTGACTGTCTTGTTCCTTAATCTCTTCTTATCCCTCGCTATAACTCGAACTTGCTATGTCATAAAAGTCAGACCCGATTCTACAACTAAATCATCCAGTGCAGTCGGAGCAATAGTAGTCTCTGGATCATGCACATACTTCCTAAAATGAGAAACGTGGAACACATTATGAACACCTGCCAAACTATTCAGTGCGTGAGTTTTTCGATCCTTTCTATAATAGGGAATGGTTTAACATATCTCGGTGCCAGTTTCTCTAACTTTCCAAATCATATCACACCCTTCATCGGTGATACCTTAATGAAAACACGATCTCTAGCTGAGAACTCTAAATTTTTACACCTTTTATCTGTGTAACTTTTCTGCCTAGACCGAGCTTCTCTCATCCTACCTCGGATTAACTCAATCTTCTCCATGGCTTCTACCATATCTGGACCAAGGACCAAACTATCTTCGGTCTCTAACCAACATGCTAGTGATTTGCACGACCTTCCATACAAAGCTTCGAAATGCGCCATTCCTATACTAGCTTAATCGATGTTATTATAGAAAAACTCAACCAAGTGCAAATGATCTTCCTACGACCCACCAAAATCTAGTACACAAGCTCTCAACAAATCTTCAAGTACCTTATTGGCTCTCTCTGTCTGCCCTCCGTCTATAGGTGATAAATGGTATTCATCTTAAGCTTGGTACCTAACGCTTCTTGTAGACTCTTCCAGAATTCACTAGTGAACAATGCGTCCTTGTCACCAACTATATTACTCGAAATCCCATGCAGTCTAACTATGTTTTTCATAAACAACTTAGCCAATACAGGCGCCGTCTGGTTGACTTAATAGGAATGAAATGGGCACTCTTAGTTAATCCATCTACCATAACCCATATGCTTTCACTTCTCTTATTCGCCCTTGGCAACCCATCAATAAAATCCAGGGATATCGAATCTCATTTACAAACTGGTATATCTAAAGGCTGAAGTAATCCACTTGGCTTCTAATGCTCGGCTTTCACTTGCTAGCAATTTGCACATTGCTTCACACATGAGCCTACATCCCTCTTCATACCTTCCCAGAAGAAATTTCTCTTCATATCCTAATACATCTTGGTTCCCCAGGATGAATCATAAATTTCGATCGATGACACTCCCTAAGAACATCCCTCCTTAGGTTTCCAACATTCGGAACACATAACTGTCCCTACTTTCTTAACCATCTCCTTTGGTCAAAACTAAAACCCTTTAGATCATCGATCTCATTTCCATTTTCCAATTTTCTGATTTGTTCAGCTAATAACGGATCATTCTTTTGTTTAGAAGCAATCCTTTCGATCAATACCAATCGGGCTTCCAAACAAGAAAATGTAACAACCATGTTATTGATTATCTAATTAATAATTGATTACTTACTCTTAATTATGAATTTAAAGATTTAATTGGGAAATTAAATTAAATTGAAGACTTGAGTTGGATTTGTTAATTTTAAAAAGGGAAGTTTATTCAAAAGTTAGATATTATTATAATAATATCAATAAAAGTTGAATTCAAAAATATGAAATAAGGTATTAAATGGAAATTAGAATAATTATAAATTTGAATTCTTGCTTAAGATTTAAATTTGGTTTAATCCTTAATCCATATGTAATAACAAAATAATTAATTATTTTTAGAGAATTTTAGTAAAGTGAAAAGAGTTCTAAATTTTGGTAAATAAATTGATTTATCTATAAAATAAATGAATCAAGGAGAATGTGATTTTTTCCTAATTAGGTTAGAGTTTTATATAAACTTTGTTAGGAGTAATTAGGCAAAAAAGAGATAAATAAATTGATTTTTATTTGATTTGGGCCTTGGTAATTTTCAGCCCATTATCCTAAGAGAAGGACCATTTTACAACTTAAATTCCTAACCTCATTCTTTAGCCTATCCTAAAACCAAATCCTATACTCATCATTTCATTGTTTATTTTTTAAAGCCTAAAAAAATGGTGAAAGGGAAAAACATATTCAGCCCCAGTTTAATTCATATCAATTCAAAGAAAAATCTACAAAATCCAATTCAAAAGGGTATGAACTCCTTACCATCATATCTATCTTCTTATACAATCAATTTAGGGTTTTGAATCATTGTTAATTTCTAAAAATTTTGATTGAAAAGAGCCGTTTGGATTTTAGGAATAATTATAGAAGAAGGAGTTTTGAATCAGGAGTTTAAAAGAAGATTAGTTGTTTAGCTTCATCAAACTCAGCCCACTCTTCTTCATATTAATTCAAGGCGAAAATTTCATCTCACACAACTATATTTAATAATGGATATCGAAATGATTTCTTGTTAGATTTTTAAGTAAATGAATGATTTGTTTGTTAAATAAGTTTCTAGATGTTGAAAATCTAAACCTGAACACTGTTAGCTTTGTTAGAGCACAAATCCTTCTTGTATGTATATAGTTTTGATATTGATTATGTTTGGATGTTGGTTAGACCTGATATAGTATCTATTATACTATGCAAATCTTCCGAATTAAAGAAACCCGACCGTCAGAGCTAAAACGACGATCAACTAGGCAAAACATGCCCAGAAATTCATGACAACCGATCGACCAATGGTGCTAAAAACTAGGCAGTTTTGCCCAGTTCTTGATAAAAATTATTGTTAATCAAATTGATTCTTTTGCTTAGTTCCTGAGCTTGTTTGGATGTGTTATCTTCTGATTTTCGACAAAATTTGACTGTTAAAATATTAAACTTTATTTATGTATAGTTTTAAAAAGCTATGTGGTTGAAAAGCTTTAAATTTTGAAAAGAGTTGATAATTGATTTGTTAAAAGTTGCAATTTCTTTTAGTATTATTAACTCTGTGTATATATATATAAAAAGGTTTTATTAAAAAGAGATTTTAAAGCTTTTATTATTTTATGGAAAAAATATATACTTACATATATGTGTGCGCGCGCGCGTGTATAAATTTTAAGAATAAAGGAAATTATCGATTTTTGGAAATAATAGTTTGATTTCTAAAATTTAAATAAAGAAACTCCATTTGTACAGAAGTCTTTTAACTCTCATCTTTTGAAATATATGAGAACAAGCTTGAATTGAGCTTCTATTGAATTTTTGTGACTTTCTATGAAACAAAGAATTTTAATAAACGGTTGAATTGTCAGATTGGTCTGGGACAATTTGTACAATTCTTTCGCTTATTATTATAATTTGTTAAATAGAGTTCGAGTGGAATTTACTAGATTTTAGTAAATACTTGAAGTTACTATCTAGTATGGAACAGTTAGTAAAATTCTTATGATTACTTGAGTGACAGTAATTAACACTTAGAATTGTACTATCTTAGTGCGTTCGAATTTCAGGTTGATAGATACCTGAGAGAAGATGACTCATTTTTCACCGACCTGAGAGTCAATACATTCTTAAAATTGGGTAGGCGGAACTATATTGTTCTGGGTAGGTATGTTGTGATGTAAATATCTATATCGTTCTGGGTAGATGTTTACATGCATCGTGGTCTATATTGTTATGGATAGGCTACAACTCTTTAGTTTAATAGGTAGTCCCGACATTATCTATATTGTTCTGAATAGATAAATTCGCTTAATCTATATTGTTCTAGATAGAGTTTATATAGGATACAATGTCTATATTGTTCTGGATATACATTATCTACATTGTTCTGGGCAGCTCTTATATAAATAACAAAATCTATATTGTTCTGGGTAGGCTTTTGTGTCGTAGTGCATTACACTGAAGAGGACCACCATATTATTTCATTAGCGAAATATTTCTTCAGAGATTTTTATAGTTGGATATTTTAGTATCATTTGGGCTCTGAAGAATTTTGATTATTTTCACCATATTTTAGATGATGGTTTATTATGAATTAAGGTGGATTTATGAAATGGTAATTTGTTTAATATGCCTTATTATGATGATTATCGTTTGAGCATATTTATATCATGACTTGTTTTGTTGTTGCTAAGTCATATATTTATGTTATCAGTTTCTCACCCTTTCATTTAGATATAGTCTGACCCATTTATTATTTTATAATACTCAGGATAGGCCGAGACACTACAAGTGCAGGGACTCATGGGCTATTAGATATTTTATACTTAATGTTGTTATAAGCTCCGGCGAATCGGATTTGAACGGTCGAATCTGTGGCATTCTAGTACAATGTGAAGTACGGATGTCGATTTTCGAACGCGAAAAATCCGACTCGTTACATTTGGTATCAGAGCTAAGGTTGAACTTTAGCTCAGGAGTATAATACGTTAAGTAACTCGTTAGAGATAGGGTGAAGTATCCCTAAAATGAGTAATCCTTAAGATACCCGTCCGTATGCCTTAGTAAATTCTCTTGCTATCCACTGATAGTAAGTGTGAGTGCAAGAAGAGGATGAGATAGGGGACAGGGGAATACGACTATGAATGGTCAATACCCTGTAACAACAATGGAAACAATATTTTCTCTATCAATCTCTTTTGTTCGTCATCTTTTCTCAATGCTTTGATAATTCCTGGTAGATCCAGGAAGAGACTCGATATATTAATATGGGACATAAACTCCGGATGGACCAAAATTGTTTGTTGGATGAATTGTTTGCTTTGTTTGTTATGGTTGATAGGTGTAATTTGGTTCCTAAACTAAAAGCTTTGAAATTATATCCATATATCTGTCTATTCTTTGGGTCCGGATATATTCTACGAATGGTTAGTTATCACTTCAAACTAACCGATGCCCCTGCATACTTCGTAGATCTGGATAACCCGAGTATCCTGTGAAAAACTTAACAGATTCGTTCTTGTATCTATTATTGATATTCTGATTTGGTAAGCCAAATGCAGAATAGATATTCAGTTCGATTTGATGAAACATTTTTCATCTATCTTTGTGTCTCCTTGGCAATTTCGAGGATGAAATTCTTTTAAGGGGGGAAGTCTGTAATAACCCCGGATTTTATATAAATGTAAATTGATAATTAAAGGAATTTTTGAATAAAATTTGTGAAATAAATCGATGAAGTGATGCGAGTTCCCCCGAACCCAAATAAATTCTGTATAAATCGTTTAAATTTAAATTATTGTATATGAATTTAAATCATGAAGAAATGGTTTTGAAATGAAATTATATAGATATAAAAGTATAAAATAAATACGTTGGATAAAATTTAATAACATAAACTATATCTAGAAATTCAACTATGTTTCAAAATGAAAATAAATAAATAAGAGATGAACTATAAAAAAAATAACAAAATAAACGTTAGTAAGAATTTAACAACAATTAAAATAGAAATTATTTGTATTATCAAGTAAAAATAATAATGATAAATATACAATATAAACTATTGAAATAAATATATAAAGTTAATATGTATTGATATAAACAAAGTAATGCATGAGTATGCTAGACAAGAAAAGAAAATATCTAGGAACATATATACAAAAATAGGATAAGTCTAAGATCTTATAGACTAAATATATGTTGCAGGCAAGAATAAAGTAAAAGCATAGTAGGCAAGTAAAATAAAATATGTAAGTATGCTAGGCAAATAAGTATTGTATGTAACCTGTAAAAGTTAGAATGTAAGAACAAAGCAAAGTAACAAAATATCATACACATAAAAATAAGTAGTAGGACACAAAGTACTCAAGCATTTAATGCTTCCATTTCTTAACAGCATACAAGGTCATTCGAAATGTTTGAAATATCATTTCAGCCTCCAACACTTAAAAATCTCTGACCTATGTAATAAAATAAAAGATAGTGTACCAGGCAAATGGCATAACCCTGTAAACACTTTTATATATTATCCTTCTCATTTCAACTCGTTTAACACTGCAAACCAGAAAATAGTAAGCTTTTCTTTTACAAACTTAAATAACTTCATCAAACAAAGGCAAGCTGATTAGGAAGATCAAAGCTTTCCAGTTTAAAGGAATCAAAGCAAGACAAAGTTTTCAAGTTTTCTGGGATCAAAACAAAAACATGCAAATGCCATTTACAGTTTCAAAATTTGCTCTCTGTTTATCTTCAGGTGAGTAACTTCACTTTTAAAATTTTAAGTAGGTAAAATTTGATTGCATGCTATGAAAGTTGAAGTAAATGTGTATTGTATGTTATCTGTTGTGTATATATATCCTGTATAGTATGCATGTTGTTTCTTCTTTGTGCTCTCTGCTTTTATCTTCCAGTATTCAAGTTTTGATTTAAAACTTTAAACCTGTTGATCTTGGCTATGTTTAAATTTGAGTTTAAAATGGAACTTGTCTGATTAATCATAAACCTTAGTTTTAAATTGTATTGAAGTTGAGAAAATATGTAAATGACTTTGGAAATCTAGAACAACACAGTAAGATTTGTATAGGTAAAAATTTAAACCTCTAGATTCACAAATTCAGGAACACACATTGAATCCTTGTAACAAAACTTGATTTTTAAAACTAAAATCAAGAATTTTAGTAATAGGGGTTAAGAGCAGTTCATATATGAACTAAAAAGGGAATTTTGGGAATTGTGGGTGATCTCTGCTCTCTGGGTGGTCGGGTTTTCTCGTGGTGATAGAGGAGGCTAGGGTGGAGATGGGAAAAATAGTCGGAGGTGGCCACGATCACGGTGGCGACTGCGGCAAGTGCGTGGAGTTTGTAAACATAGTTATTTCTATGTTTGTGTTTTGGTCTCGTTCGATCACCAGAGGCGATCGAGCGTTATGGGCTTTTGAGAATTTGTAGAGGGATGGTAGGCGAAGTCGTGGACGGTGGTGGTGGTTCTCTGGTGGTCGGAGGAGCAGAGGCGAAGTGTTGACAGGTTTCGAGGGGGGAAAGCTGTTTTTGTTCCAGGTTTTGGATTTTGCTCGAATTTCATGTATGTGGTTATTTCGAGAGTCAGACGATCAGAGTCTGGTATTGAGGCGAATGTCGACTTGCTCGTCGATGAAGTGCTGGCTGGAGGTGAAGATCTGGGTTGTACACATGCACGAGCATGTTGGTGGATCTGAAGTGTTTGCTTGAGTGCTTCAGGTTGAACTCGAGATTTCTCGAGTAGTTCGAGTGTTTTACTCGAAGTAGTTAACGAGGGAGACTCGAAGTGATTTCGAGGGGGCTCGGGTCAAAGATGGTAATAGTTTCAGGTTTGAAACTGTTCTATGTTTAAAGTTTCTAAATTAAATTAAATTTATCAAGCAAGGTTTAAAACTGGGTTTAAATTCAAATTTAAGTTAGTTTTCAAATAAACTTTTAAATCTTGAAGTTTTTTTTTGAAAATGAATTTGGATTTTAAATCAAGAATTTTAAATCAAGTTAAAGGCAAGTCTAAATCAAAGAAATTAAATCAAATGTTGAATTTGGATTCAAGTTTTCTTGAATTCAAATCTGTAATTTAAAATCAGTTTGTATTTTAAAATCTGAATGTTTAAAACAAGTTTAAATCAGATAGTTTTTTTATTAGTAATTTGTTTCAAATAATTGTTTGATTTGATTTTAACATAGTCCTTTTAAGGATTTTAGATTGAACTTTAAATTTGGTTAATGTTTAAAAGAGTATTCATTTTGAATCTTAAATTCAAAATGTAATTTAAATTTAAATTCAAAGGTGTAATGTTTTACACTTTAATGCTAATGAAATCATTTATAAAGAAATAAATCATCTTAGAAATAATTAAGATATTAAATTGATTTAATGAATAAATTAAATTAAAGGATGACTTATTTATTTAATTTGTAATTAATGATTTAGGATTAGAGATTAATTAAGGAGGAGATTAAAGAAATGTTATTAGTTAATGAAGATAATTAACTAGGGATTATTAAGTAATTAAATTAATGTGATTAATTTTGATAATTAATTTGATTAACAAATTTAGATAATCAATTATAAATTGTTTAAATGTAATTACTTAATGAAAGTAATTAAGGATTAATTACTTATTATAATTAATTTTGGATATTTTGATAAATTAAGAAGTTAATTAATTTTGTAATGAGTTTAAAGGTTAATTTAATTAATTAAAGTGTTTGATTTATTAATTTATATTAAATAATTTGGGATTAATAAATCAGAATTGGATAATAAATTCATAAGTAAATAAATTTGATTGGAAATAAATTGAATTAATTAGGATTAAACAATTAATTAATCCTATCTATGATTAATTTTGAATGCTTACCTCACTTATGAATGATTTTATCGTATGAGATTCTTGAATTGCTTGTGATATATCCTGAATTGTGTGTGTGATCTGTAATGTAGTTAATTATCTGTGATATAATTTATTATCTGTGATACATTTGTATATTATCTGTGATCTGTGAATGAACGATAAGCGTGATAGTTAATACTACTTATCAACTATATTTCTGTATTCTGATCTGTGATGATTGAATGATATTGCACTACTGTGTGAAACCCCTGGACTACACCTTTACACACACAAATATGGATTTCACGTGGAAATCAGTTAAGTCACAGATAATTTAAATTTGATGTTTTTAAAATTGAAATTTTAATTTCAATTGATTTTGAAATTGGAAATTTGGGTTTAAAATGAAAAGCTTTTGAAATGGAATTTCAAAGATAAAAGTTATTTCTAATAACTTGATTAAGTTTTGAAATTGAAATAATTTGATTTAAATTTGAATTCAATATTGAAATTGAATTCTATGATTTGGAAACTAGGGTTTAAAAAGGCTATTCAACTTATTTATGGGTTTATATGAAATTAAACCATTTTAAAAGTATAGTTTTGAGAATTTGGATTTAACCAAAGAACCTTAACTCGTATAAATGAATCAGATTTCCAAAATGAAAACTGTTTGGTTTAAAAGAATAAAAGCTTTCAGATAAGAAATGAAATTCCAGTTTAATTAAAGGAATTTCAAGATTGAATTGAAAAATGGTTTCCAAGTTATGAATGAATTTTTTTTAAAAGCTATGAATTAAATCTGTTTATTTTTAACAGATTTAAAATGATGATTTATGTAAACCATTCGAAATGAAATTGTTTTGAAAGCTATAATTTAAATCTTTGATTTAAAGATTTAACGAGTTAATCAAATTAAAATGGAAATTGATTTGGAAAATCTGTGAGTGAATCCTTTTGCTTAAAAAGATTTGGAAATGGTAATTTGTTAAACCATTTGAAGAAAAGTTTTGGGTAATAAGTTGTGACTTAATTGGAATCCCATTATCCATATGTTTTAAAATATTACGCTCACTATTCGGTTTAGCCGGGAGAGGACCTTTGTGTCACATAACCCATTCCGAATAAGTGATACGTCGTATATGGATAGCAATTGAAGACCGGTGTTGAAGGCTGGGTATTTGCGAAAATGATAGGATAACCTATCGATTGTCTCTGCACCGAGTAGCTACGGTATAGAGATTCCCTAAGTGATGGGAAGTCCGATCGGGATTGTGAATATGCGGATTTGCAAGGGCTTCTTTGGAAGTGCCTTCAGTTCTGTTCGAACCCGGAACAGACTTGTATGGTTACGTGTTTGACATTACATTTTGAGATGTAAAGACGATTTCTTTCAAATACATTCTGTTGGTGGCGGAGAATTTATTCTCTTAGCTTAACACCCTTCTCTGAGACGTACGAGCTCAGAGGTTATGTAGTTGAAATTTATCAGCGATATATTCCCAATTTGGTAATGTGGCATGCTGAGTGTTGCTGTGTGATGATCATTGTTTGATCATCTGTGATATGATCATTTGCGTGATCATTTATCTTTGTGATCATTACTTTGACCATCTGTTGACCCAAAGCATGGCTTTGTGCCAAAGCGTAGCTTTGTGGACGAGACTTCGTCAGGGCCTCACAACCCGGAAATGGTCGAAACAGGAATGTTGCAGCAAGGTTATGAGGGTCGCGCCCTTTAGGGTATGTCATTTCCTTCTGGAAAGGGGTGGTATCATGGTATGGAGCCCAGATACTTACTCATGTGGACACACTTTATTTATTATGTGTGATGTTGTTACCGAGCGCTCGGATAAAGGTCCCAAAGGACCGGGAGGTGGCATATTCGTGAGTTACCTAGTTACAGGGGTAACCCGACCTTGTGTTGGCAGAGAGCAGTTTGACTCTCGGGACGTCCAGCCAGAGGCGATCCCATTCGGCAGTAGAAAAGGAAGTTCCTTAGCCTGACCATTTGTTGGAAATCCATTTCCCAATACGGAACTTGTACGGTATTAGTTGTAGAACCTGCCATTTACTTATGGTGGCGCCCCACTGTTTAGATGGTAGCTATAGTAGGCATAGTTCGGAATGTCTATGTTGGCTAAGATTAATATTATACTTTCGAAATGTTTTCTGCACTATGCACTAATAATAATAATCCAATGATTTGCGTAGTAAGAATGTTTGACTATCATAAGAAGAAATCTCCTCCAATTCTGCGTTTGCATTGTGTGTGGCGGGAGGTCTTATGGTAGTTTCATTTTCCAAAAGCATTGCGGACTTCATAGTTTAAATTCTGTTGTTGTTTGTTTAAAGATAAACTGTTTTTGTTGCTCACACCAGTCCCATGACTGGTCCGGAGTTTATTGTTCCCTTCCTAAACTCTGGGTGCCCATCATTTTCCACACGGGCAGTCTAGAGTTGGGTTTCTTAGGTATTCAGGTTGAGTAGATTATCTGGAGCTAGTCAGTCCTTGGACGACTGACCTTGCTTTCCGCTAGCTATGGACCGAAGCATTCTATTGGAGATATTCTATCCGCTACCGGTGTTATCTATTTTCTTTCCGCTGCTATTTCTTGTATCATATCTTTGATGTATATTGATATTCATTGTATCACTCTGTTGTATCAGATATTGTATATCAATGTATTATTCTTTTTCTTCCGCTGTGTTGTTATACTTAATGTTGTTATAAGCCCCGGTGAATCGGATTTGAACGGTCGAATCTGCGGCATTCTAGTACAATGTGAAGTACGAATGTCGATTTTCGAACGCGAAAAATCCGACTCGTTACATATATCTTGCATCCGTATGTTGTTACAACTAAAGTAGACTATGCAAATATGAACTAGAATTATGTAAATTTATACTAAGTATAAAATGTGAGTTACATGGAGAAACATTTGCATGAGATATATTAGTACCTGCACGTAAATAAATATATGAAACAAAATCCCTTCAAAACTTCAATCTTCTATAGCTCAAAATTTAAGACGAATTTGAGTATGAAACCAAAAGAGAAGTTGTAGAGGAAAGTGAGATGAATAAAACGACTAACTTTTTCCTTATCTACAGACCTCGTGGTAATAAGAAATGACACAGTTATGTCCACATCCGTATGGTGAATGGGAGCGCTATGGTCGGAATAGAAGGTGCCGGTAGAATCGTATTGCATAGCTAAGTGCGACGGTAGTTTCGATTCGGTCGATTATGGCCTAAGGTGGCGGGGCCATGGCCGAAAGATAATGAAAAAAAATGAAGGATAGAAAAAGTGAAAAAAAGAAAAGTGGCCAAGAAAAATGGCGTGCATATGCATTCATGCATATTAAAGGACATGAAGAAATTTGGTAATACATGTATATTTATAATGGAGTGGCCAAGAAAAGAAAGGACGTGGGAGACGTGTGTGCATGTTCTAGTGTGCGAAGATGGAAATGGAGCTACACATGTTTTCGTGCATTTGGAAAGTTTCATAAACTTATTTTAACCATTTTGAGAAGAAATAATTTTGAATTATTTTATAAAATAATGGGATTTAAAATTTAATTTAAATTTGATCCAATTCAAAATTAATTTAAACGAATAATGGCTTGAATAAAATTGACATGTTTATGATGCTATACTATTTGTTTGGATATGAATTTAAAATTCATTGATGAATGCAAGTTATTTAATTTAAAATATCCCTATTAATTTTTTTATGTCGTGTTTATGAGTGTTTATTATACATAAAGTTATACACTGCAAGTTAATGCTATGATGCACGAACACAACATCTATATGTGATCTAAAATGGGACACGATACCATTTTGGGAATATTTGGGAGGGTAAATACAAATGAATTTGAATGAATTTAACCGATGAAGCAAACGAGACGAGGTGAAACTACTAGACGCTAAAATCCATCCTAGCGTACAGGTTCGGGGTCGCACCCTGAATTGTGATGACCTGGTCCCTCGTCACTTATTGTCCAAACAATCTGTTGCATGAACACAATCGCGGTGATAGGTGTAGTGCAAACGGGAAACGAGAAAGAGTTAAGAGTAATCTCATTGATGGATATGTAGTGGAATGAAGATGAAGATTACAACACAACGGGGTGAGCGCCAATGGTGAACAAGATAAGATAGTGCGACTAATAGATCATGTAAGGGCACTCACAATGTCTGATCGGAAGGTATACGGATGAAAAAGGCCGTAATATCGGTTCAAGGCAGATTCTAGTAAGAGTGAATAATGAATATGATTCACTAGTGATTACAGGCCTCATATATGAATAACTTAAGCATTGAAAAGTCTATTGAACAATGATTTCAACTTATAAATGTGAATAGGGTATGATATACTAGTTGATTAGAGTTGCAACTGTGATTTGCTTTAAATAGTGCTGTGACACATGTATTTAAACTAAAACAATTCGAGGGGACGTGGGTGGGTTTAGATTATGGAGTGTGTGACGTATATATTTCTTTTAATATCACATATATAATCTGACTCCGCATATTTATATGAACCCTTGTTACATTATTATACTTACAGCTAGATTTCTAGCCTGACTCAAGGTTTTGTTTTATGACAACTTCTCGGGTCAGACCGAGGCATTGCAGGATGATTTCCTTCTCACGTTTTGAGGTCACCTCTATGACATTGAAATGGAGGGAGATTGGCATAATGTATACAAGTTTAAGATAGTCATAAACTTAGAACTCAATGGATGCACGTTTGCAACAGGCATCAAGGGTATGGTTAGAGTTATATGGCGGAACGATGTTAGAGAGACTCATCTTGCACTACAAGAAAAACCATTTATAGTTGCAAAAATCGATGGCGTTTTATTGTAAATGCAACAAAAAATAGATTACCAAATAATATAAACGTGGAAAAAAATAATTCACGTTTCCCGCTTCTAAAAAAAAGAGTCCGCGTGAACTAAATAAACGTAACCTATCATTTTACTCTCGTACTTAACAAAATTCTCATCCCTAATTTGCTTTCTTCTTCAAAAAAAAATTCCCCTTTTAATCGTGTTAAATTTTCATCGCACTCAAGCATCATCGTCAACTCCGTCGTTTCCCCCTTACTCAACATCGAGTCGCGGCAGCCAGTAGATCTAGGTATATTTAGGTATGAATCTTTTAAATCGATTAGGTATATTTAGGTATGAATCTTTTAAATCGACTTTGTGATTCTATTTGGATTTTATATGAATTTGAATGCATCTTATTTTCGTATTTTTTCCTAAACTATTACTGAAATGGTTGATTTAACCCTAATTGCAATGATCTGTTGGGATATCTGCTTTGATTTCTTTGAGTATATGAATGTTCTGTTGAAGTGGTTCAGTGAATCAATGGTTGCTTGCTGAGAGGAGGTTGAGGTTGCATGTTTCGGGAATTCGGTGGGTTCAAGTAGCATTGATGGAGGTCGCGGGTTTGTTTGCGATTGGGTATTGGCTGGCTCGATGGTTGAGAGTGGTAAATGTTGGAGCATAAATAGTCTTTTGTGAAGTGGCAGGCACTGGAAATATGTCAGTTGTGTGGATGTGAGGTAGTGAAGAGGAGGCGGTGAAGTTGACTGTTGGTTTGGTAAGAGGAAACTGTTGGTTTGTACATTCTGAGGCTTTGAATTTATATGTAGTAATTCTATAATTTGCTAGACTTAGGCTTTGAATTCATGCATGGATTAATTATAAATACATGTAAATCTGAGGTTAAATGCAAAATATAAGTGTAAAATTTATATTTTTGGAAAAGTATTCTTTTCCTTTGTCTGCTTGTTTGCGCCAAAATTGGTCACAAACCCCGAATGTTGTGAAAGCACCAGTGTATGAATATAAATCAACAATATTCGCACACAAATCTCAAATCTAAGCAAACAGAGTATCACAGTTCAGAAATAATGAACAGAAACACGAGATTTATAGTGGTTCGGCGATCTTGCCTACGTCCACTCTGAAGTTGATGATTTTATTGATGTTCACTTGATGATTACAATTTCTTTTGATGTAGTACAACCGATTATATGATTACAATCTGAATCTAAGGAAGCAGTGGTGATTTTGAGTAGATCTGGCAGAATCTGGGCGCTCTTTAGCTCCTGAAGTTGTCTGACCCCTTTTCTGAATGACCAGGGAGGTCTATTTATAGGTGTAGGAGGCTGATATTTCGCCTAAAATGAGGGGAGACCAGTTCTGGTACGTCAGGGGGCCCACACGGCCGAAATCTGGAGATCTGGGCCCACTTCGGGATCGATTCGACCCTTGGTTCGAATCGATCAAGAAATCATCCAATCGAGCTGAAATTTGGTGTGAACATTCTTCATCATGTGTTTAAGCTTCTATGAAAATTTCATGGCATTTGGACTTGTAGAACTCGAGATATGATCGATTCAATGTTGCATTTCTGGAGAACATGGATACTTCGAATCGATCTTGGTTCGAATCGATTCGGTCGACTCGATGCTTGCAGCGACGTGGCGCGTGTGCTTCGGGTCAATCTAGCTTTTGCTCCGAGTTTTACTGAGTCAACTCCGTGTATCTTGCTACTTTGACTCGATAGATCCGAGGGGATGGACTCGAAGATAGGTGTCTTCGAATCGATCAAGGCATATTACGTTCAATCGATTCGAAGCTGCCTCATGAGATGGAGTCGAGGTCCTTATGACTACATGGATTCGAAGGATCCCTTCTTCGATGGATTCGAACTATGGTGTATGCGAGGATGGATTCGAACTTAAGGCATATGAGGACTTGCTTGATGGAGTCGAAGGCGGTGGATGCTCCAATGGATTCGAAGCTATCGGTTTCGCCTGATGGAGTCGAAGCAATTCTCCTTTGACCGATTCGAACCAGCCTCTTTCTCATGGATACGAGGCAATGCTTGTTTGATGGATTCGAACATAGGCTCCGCCTATGGATTCGAACTAAGGATGTACTATTCCATCTTTTGTCGACAATATCTCGAGCATACGAACTCGGATTGACTTGAAACCTGGATCGTTGGTTCCCACGGCTTTGCTTGAAGTGCCTTATCAATTGTAGCCTGATCCGGACTCGGACAAAATTCATCGATATCCATGGTGAACTTGTGATGTAACCGTCCTACAGGATGGACTGTCATTGATTTCTAGTCAATTTTTTGGTGTCACGGCCTTGCCAAAAGGCGGGATAACATTTGCCCCCCAAAACATGCCTTGCGATAGGGAGGTGTGTTTTGTAGTTCCATAAGTTGGATGTTCATATCTTGTTGATGACCTGTGGTACAACCTGCAAAGAGTTTGACAGTTTTATATGACCTTAAATGACGACCGTTCGCGATCTAGCCATTTGAGGTGGTATGCGGCCATTCGCGATCTAGCATTTTCTGTATAACCTTAAATGACGACCGTTCGTGATCTTGCCATTTGAGGTGGAATGCGACCGTTCGCGATCTAGCATTTCTACATGGCCCTAAATGACGACCGTTCGTGATCAAGCCATTTGAGGTGAGGGGTGCCGTTCGAGGCGAGTTGTGATCGTTCGCGATCGGGTGCCGTTCGAGGCGAATGGTGACCGTTCGAGGTCGGGTGCCTTTCGTTGCGATTTGTGACCGTTCGCGGTCGGGTGACGTGGAAAGAGGAATGTGATCGTTCGCGATCGTGTGCCGTACGAGGCAAAAATGTGATCATTCGCGATCGAATGTCGTATTAGGTGAATTGTGACCGTTCGTGGTCGAGTGCCGTTCAAGGCTAATGGTGACCGTTCGAGGTCGGGTGCCGTTCGTGGCGAAGTGTGATCGTTCGTGATCGAATTGTGAGCGTTCGCGGTCGGGTGCCGTTCGAGGCGAATTGAGTGTGCCCGAGGAGGGACTTAGCATCATCAATACCAGGTTTCACGTTCGGGTGAATTCCCGGATTGTTTGTTGCAATGGTTTATCGCCATCTCAGAGCATGCCTAGGGACCATTTGTGATCCCGTACATGTGTAAGTGGCTTAGCCGTTATGAAATCACAAGTAGCATTTTTTCATTGAAAATAAGTCTTTAGCAGAAATGTTAAACAAAATTAAGTTCAAATATTCAAATCAAGATGAAACAAAAGCAAAGCAAGGATGTCGAAGTGTAAACTCCCACAACGATAGGGTTAGTAGTCATTCAGAGCATGCCTATGGACCGTTCGTGATCTCGCACATGTGTAAATGACTTACCCGTGTTGGTGAGAGGTTCACGACTTGTTCATCGTTATTTCAATTAATTGATAATCATACGGTGTCCCGGCTCGGGGGCACCCCTAGCTGATGTAGATGGTGGTCGCTCTGGCTCCACTGCTGGAGCTCGCCTTCTCACATACTGAAGTAGCATACCGTTCCTGATGTGCCCTTCCACCTCATCCTTCAGATGTCTACAGTCGTTAGTGTTATGACCATTCAGTTCGTGGAATAAGCAGTATCTGTCTGATTTCCTCTCGTCAACAGTGGGATCCCTTCGTATTGGCCTACGGTAGGGAACTTGCTCTCGTGTATCTTGGTAGATTCGCTCCAAACTCTCATTCAGCTCTGAATAAGTGGTGAATCGTGGCTCTCTCCGCAGTCGCTTTGACCTGTCACCATTGTCCTCAGCCTTTCGTTTTCCTTTATCCTTGCCTGAATCATTTTCGAGAGGCTTTTTGTCTTTAAGTGCATAAACTTCTATTCCCTCTCCTTCTTCTCTTTCAGCATTAGCGTTTTCCAATCGCAAAAACTTTTCTGCCTCGTGATAGAATTCCCCTAGATCCATAGGCGGATCCTTAGTTAATGAATTTTTGAACTCTGTGCCGTCAGCTATTCCGGACACAGCTGCCATCATAACCATGGATGGATCTGGCCGATACACCGATGCTGCTGCCGCATTGAATCGCGTCAAGAAATTCCTCAAAGACTCTCCAGCTTTCTGTTTTAGCGTTGCCAAACTCATCACATTCTTGGGTCTTGAAATGTGAACCCTGAATTGCCTCATAAATTTCTCAATCAAATCGGTCCATGTCCCAATGGAGCCGCTCTCTAGCTGTCTGAACCATAAAGCTGCTATGTCTGTCAAATATAATGGGAAGCATCGGGCCATGACTTCCTGTGATGCCCCCAGCACTTCCATGTGCCTTATATACCTCGTTAGATGGACCGCAGGGTCTGTCCTCCCATCATACATTTGTACTGTTGGCAGCTTGAATTCTGGTGGGTTCCTAGCTAACCTAATCGCATGAGAAAAGGGACTCTTGTTCACGTCTTCAAGATCTTTGTTTACTAATCCGCCTCTCATGGCTCGCCTGACCATCTCTGCCAATCTATCATTGTCTCCAAGCTGTAGTCCTTGTTCGCTACCTTCGATCTGCCCCCCGAGTCCGTGCAAGCTTTCGGGTGTCTGCCCCCCTGGCTGAGCGTTCATCCCTCTATTGCCGCCAGGTTGCTCGGATGTCCTTGTCTCTCTTCCCAGGTTCGGATCAACATGTCCTAAGTGTGTGCCCCCCGGCTCCGGCGCCGCGTTAGATGGTCCTGCTCCGTTCTGGATTCTGGTTGCTCCTTGATTTTGTGCTCCAAGTTGTCCAATCTGTTGAAGCATATTCTGGATCATTTCCTCTTGTCTCTTCATCATTGTCTCCATCTCATCCCTAGTGATGAAAACTGAAGCTTGGTTTGCTCCCGAGGAAGCCTCTTGACTACCTTCGTGCTGACTTCGCTCTGGCCTCTGCCTTCTACTTGTTTGTCTTGTCATGATTCCTCGGATCTGAATCTCTTAGCCTTCTGATTCAACTTTCAAATGATAGAGCACCCGTTTGGTAAGCGGGAGGTCCTGAGTTCAGTTCTCGGTGAAAGCACCAAAGTGTTTGCGCCAAAATTGGTCACAAACCCCGAATGTTGTGAAAGCACCAGTGTATGAATATAAATCAACAATATTCGCACACAAATCTCAAATCTAAGCAAACAGAGTATCACAGTTCAGAAATAATGAACAGAAACACGAGATTTATAGTGGTTCGGCGATCTTGCCTACGTCCACTCTAAAGTTGATGATTTTATTGATGTTCACTTGATGATTACAATTTCTTTTGATGTAGTACAACTGATTATATGATTACAATCTGAATCTAAGGAAGCAGTGGTGATTCTGAGTAGATCTGGCAGAATCTGGGCGCTCTTTAGCTCCTGAAGTTGTCTGACCCCTTTTCTGAATGACCAGGGAGGTCTATTTATAGGTGTAGGAGGCTGATATTTCGCCTAAAATGAGGGGAGACCAGTTCTGGTACGTCAGGGGGCCCACACGGCCGAAATCTGGAGATCTGGGCCCACTTCGGGATCGATTCGACCCTTGGTTCGAATCGATCAAGAAATCATCCAATCGAGCTGAAATTTGGTGTGAACATTCTTCATCATGTGTTTAAGCTTCTGTGAAAATTTCATGGCATTTGGACTTGTAGAACTCGAGATATGATCGATTCAATGTTGCATTTCTGGAGAACATGGATACTTCGAATCGATCTTGGTTCGAATCGATTCGGTCGACTCGATGCTTGCAGCGACGTGGCGCGTGTGCTTCGGGTCAATCCAGCTTTTGCTCCGAGTTTTACTGAGTCAACTCCGTGTATCTTGCTACTTTGACTCGATAGATCCGAGGGGATGGACTCGAAGATAGGTGTCTTCGAATCGATCAAGGCATATTACGTTCGATCGATTCGAAGCTGCCTCATGAGATGGAGTCGAGGTCCTTATGACTGCATGGATTCGAAGGATCCCTTCTTCGATGGATTCGAACTATGGTGTATGCGAGGATGGATTCGAACTTAAGGCATATGAGGACTTGCTTGATGGAGTCGAAGGCGGTGGATGCTCCAATGGATTCGAAGCTATCGGTTTCGCCTGATGGAGTCGAAGCAATTCTCCTTTGACCGATTCGAACCAGCCTCTTTCTCATGGATACGAGGCAATGCTTGTTTGATGGATTCGAACATAGGCTCCGCCTATGGATTCGAACTAAGGATGTACTATTCCATCTTTTGTCGACAATATCTCGAGCATACGAACTCGGATTGACTTGAAACCTGGATCGTTGGTTCCCACGGCTTTGCTTGATGTGCCTTATCAATTGTAGCCTGATCCGGACTCGGACAAAATTCATCGATATCCATGGTGAACTTGTGATGTAACCGTCCTACAGGATGGACTGTCATTGATTTCTAGTCAATTTTTTGGTGTCACGGCCTTGCCAAAAGGCGGGATAACACTACTAAACCACCATGGTTATATGAAGTAGTGCTACAAGTATTTGTACTTCAACGTCTAGTTATTTTTTTGATTACAACAGATAACCAATTTATATGTCAAAGATTGGAAACTTATTTGCCTTCAAATGTCGATAATGGAAAAAGGCTGGGTTTTTTTAAACAGGTGATAAAACCATGATTAACTTAATATGTATTTTGAGAATTAGAACATATAATCTAATACTAAAGCTCACTTTTTTTTTACTTTTTTCATAGAACTAGTATAGAATACCGACAAGGAGCAATGAATTTCGTGCATGCTGCAAAGAGAAATGTAAGAAGTGTAGAAAAAAATTTATGCCCTTGCAAGGATTGTCGGAATCTTAGTCGTCATGATGACCAAATCATCGTTGAACATTTAATTATAAAAGGAATGGATCCTAAATACATTGACGGTGTATGGGTTAACCATGGTGAAGAGATAAATGTAGAGAATAAAACAAATACGTTTGACGTATATGAACTATTCAAGATGATTCACTATGAAGATGAAGATTTTTTGAATCAAGATTTTTTTGATGATGATAAAGACGATGTTGATTCTTGAAGAAAAGAGGATGAGTTAAACTGGGACGGTTAAGAGCATTGGGTAGGGGTTGCACTTTAACCAAGCTAGCTTTGGCCCAGTCCAAAGATAAACAAGTGTCTCGGTGTCGAGAGGAAATAGCAGAATTGATGGGAATGAAACAGACTCTGATGGACCAGAAGGTAAATTTTTGGAAATTAATTTATATTCGTGCTTCGCCGCAGGATAAAGAAAGTTCGAGAAGGAACTCACCTGATTCGGTAAAAATAATATTTATATTACTCAATAAATGAAATTTATATTTTAATTTTTTAATCCAGTAATTGATTTAATTTTCGGTTGATTAATTGTAGAGCGACGACGAAGTATGTTTGCTGTTGAATTGGGATGGAACCTCTGGAGTTGTTGCCCATGGGAGGCTGTTGTCCATGGACCCAAATGACATTGTCAATGGCATTCGTCTTGGACCAAATGCTGGGAGCGTTGTTATAGATTCAGTGGATAAAGCAGATACTTATTTATGGAGGCTTACACCTGAAATGGCAGTCTTAGCAGACGCTAAGAATAAGGTAGTTGCTTGGCCATCAGTTTGCATCAAGGTCCCGCTGCGAACACGGTTGAACTGTAGTGCAGTCAGTACGGTAATTTTTTTCACGTTAAGTATATTAGTGTAATATGCTGCGAGCTTATTGATGTCTAAAATGCAGCGAGCACACCCCCCATCTGAATAAAAATTTAACACATATTCGTTGTTTTTGTATAGCATACTAAAGTCTTGAATTTCACTTCTCATTTTTAGAGTACCAGCATCATCGAAGACACTTGCAAGATTTACGGTTGGACTGAGGGTGAAGGTGTAGTTGCCGAAGGAAGAATCCACGCCACTGATCCAAAATATACTGTTAATGGTATTCCACTCGGTTCGTCTGCTGTTGTGATTTGGGTGGACAAAGTAGTAAATAAAGATGCTTATTTGTGGCGACCCACATCTGATATGTCGTGCATTGGAGATGTAGTTGGTAGGAAAGTAGCATGGCCAAGATCAAAAGTAGAAGCTGATCAAGAAAAACTAGATGAGAGTCGTGATGATACTGAAAATGTTGTGAATTCTCCCATGAAATCCGCACATATGGTCATGAATAAATTTCAAAATGTAAGTATTAATTTTCAAATTTGAAGAAGTTAACTGTGTATGAAAGTTTATTTAACGTGCATGTATACATTGTGCATAATAATCTCTTTTCTTTCAGCCGATTGCAACCATGCAAAAGGATGCCAAATGCCAGTTGATCGATTTGGGTGGAGCAGACGTAGTGGCTGAAGGAAGTATTGCATCAACTGATCCGATAACGATGGTCCATTGTCGTCCATTGGGACGTAATGCTGTAAAAGTTTGGATTGAACTGGTGATAGTTCCAGATGTAGAGATATGGAGACCAACATCGGGTATGACGTGCATGGATGATTGCTTTGGCGTTCCCATAGGTTGGCCAATGGAAAAAAATCATTATTAAGTCAAAATGAAAGGTATATATTTTTTTTATATATACATTAGGAATGCTAGCAGCTAAAGTGCAGATAGATTTTTGGTAAAATGATAAAAGTACATAAGTAGGGGTGTTATATTCGAATTGTGATTGGTGGTTCAGGTTCAGGGGAGGGAAAATAATTGATGGTGAGGAGTTATGTATGGATTGTGGTGGAATGTTAGTGATGCAATTTGTAGGAGATGCAATATGGGATTGATGAGAGTTTGGGTGAGCGTGTTTGTGTGGTTGGATGTTTTCAGGTGGATTTTGTTTCAGGAAAGCTGGTCGTTTGTGGAGGTGGATTTTGTTTCAGGAAGGAGTGTATTAGAAGGTGGGGCGGTGCATGTGCTTTGTTTGGTGATGAAGTTCAGGCTAAGGCAGTACAATGATAGTGTAGGAAGAAGTGGCAAGGTAGTTGAGTGTTGTGGCAGTGCAGAGAAGTGGTCGATTGTCGTCCATATGTTTTGTTTCAGTACATTGCTTATTTAAGAAGTTTTAAGTTCGGGTTTTGTTTTCTCACTCTTTTGTTCTGTTCTTTGTTGACAGGTAGTTCAGGTTTTGAAGACATCAGCAATGACAGGTAGTTCGGGTTTTTATGGTGGTTCAGGTTTTGCTCGGTACTTTGGTTATTTCAGACGTTTATTTCAGATGTATATGTACGGTTATGACACTTATGGTAGTTTGGTTATAACACTTATGGTAGTTTGGTTGTGTATGTGTACGGGTAGCTTTTTGTTGACACATATGTATGTGGATGTATGAATGCCTATGTATCTTGTGGATCTTCAATGCGTATACGTATTTTGTAGTTGTTTAATATATTGTGTTCAAAAGTGTATGTGCTTGCGTATTCTGTTATTATATAATTGGATGCTAGATCAGGGGTAAATCTGGAGTAGCAGGTGGAGGGAAACAAACGCTACTGGATATTATTTATTTTGGTAGCGTTAAAATGTCGCTACAAAAGAGTGATTAAAAACTCAAGTACACTTATGCTGGCGTTTATTAAGCGCTACAAAAAATGTATATAACGCCATGAAAAGGTAACGTGGAGGAGAAAACCCTTTCGGTGGCGTTAAACAGGCGCTACAAAGAATTTAGATAACGCCATAAAAAAGTATCATGGAGGAGAAAACCTTTTCGGTGGCGGTAAATAGGCGCTACAAAAAAGGAATTCTATGGCGTTATAAAAACGCTATCAAAAAAACAAATTTGGTGGCGTTTAAAAAATTGCAACTAATACTCAAGGATTTTTAGTGGCATGTTTTCTCGTAACGATTATCGAAACGCCACTAAAAATACGTAGTGGTGGTTTTTGGGTGCTACAAAAAATCAGTTTTCTTGTAGTGTTGAGTCCGTTGAGTTGTACTAGTTATGTTAGTTGTTTCCATATGGTCTGACTATATGTAGTTTGCATATATTTGTCTGTGTAGGGTTAGGACGTCATTTTTGTGGTAGTTGTAAATATGTGATGGTAATCTGACATCATGTTGTACAAATGTTCTGCTATGCATATATCTATCTTTTTGGTCCACTATTTTGTGAAGCATTATATACTGTGTTCTTGATATGTGATTTAGATACAAATCCTTTAAACTCGCGTATACTACATTGTGTCGAGATGAGATACGTATCATTTTGAATATGTTCAGGTATTTTAAATGTATCCGTGTTGACCCAACGTGGTGTGTACGAGACATAGCTCCTTCCGTGACCATTGATTCGAGCTGTCGGACGGTAAACTCCCTTTGATATTTCGATCACTGGAGTCGGGGTGTCACACCTTACCATCACCAGATCGACACTGACATTCCCCCCTACTCCAACTCCATAAACTTCCCAAGTAAGGCTGACTTGCTACTTCAGACAAAAACCTTTCCTTGAATCTCCTTCGAAAATCTACCTGAGTCAATTCCTCTTCTGGTGACCCTATGGTCATCCCGTTCCACCAGAACAAAGTAGCTCCTTGCAACTGTCTAGAAGCTAATCTTTCTGCTCATCATTCAAGCCCAAATCAGCAAAAATCATTTCATAGTGAAACAACCAATTCCCCACTTCTATCACATCTTCAGTCCTCAGAAAGGCTTCCCACCCAGACTGGTGTAATCTCAGCTCAGCTTGGCATAGTTATTACCAACTGGCGCTACGAGATTGACTCCTCCCGCATTAGCAACGTCTCCTCCAGCTACTCCTGGTGCTGCTCCAGGTTGCATCAAGTTGACGAAGAACTGATACATAGCCTCCATATCTACTGGTGGGATTGTAGCACCTATGTTGGCATTTGCATTTTGATTTGCATTTTCCTGTTGATCCTGGTTCCTCCTGGTGTTGGGTCGAGCATTTCCATTGGTTGTGGTGCTTCTACCACCTAGATTCACTCTTCCATTTGCCGCCTCCATATCTTTCTTTTTCCTAAATCTGCATACGAGCCTTAGTAAGATATAAAAGAACGGTTTAAGAGAGAGAGGGAATAATACATACTTATATATAGCAAATACAAGTACGTTGCTATAGCATTATCCCAAAACCCTGATCTTATTCTCCGATTCATTAGGATATGTTTTCAAAAACTCTTTAGGTTTAAAATTCTTTTAATCATAACCTATGCTCTAATACCAAGTTGTAACATCCCCCATTCTGAGGCCCAAAAACTAACTGCTACGGATGCTACAGTCATCCATAGTTATTAATTCTCGAAGAAAATGCAGTTATGTTAATCATATCTATAATCAGAAGCACATGAATATGAAAAAATTTCAACAAAGTTTAATAACAAATTTTCGCATCTCATTAGCAAATGATATTTCATATTCATTACATAACCCAATTCGTAATCCCACGATCAGAGAAAATATAATTATTACAAAATACTCCAAGAGCGACATATGAAGATCCCCCTTGGTTGATCAGAGTCAAGTACTTGGCAATTATACAGCTTTACCATTACATCTAAATAGACAAAACCAAACTACATAGCGGAAATAGATAAAGCTCCTAATATCTTTATTGCCTCCTTTACTTCTCTGGAAGCTTTTTCGTCAAGCTAGAAATATGAAATCCCTTATTCCTGACCTACTCAAATGAGTGCCCGAGAGATTAAGGAGAAAAATAAAAACTTCAGGTCAGGCAACAGTCTGGTGTGAATAATAATCTACCCGTTAGAACCTTAGGTATTGGTTTTTGATGATAACAACTATGAGACATTATATAAAATATAGATACTAATGTTTTATTAAGTTACATATAGTATATAGTGATATTGGATTGACGTTGAGTAAGAAGACTGTCGAGTATCAAGAGTAGATTCAAGATGCTGATATAGAGTTTCAAGAGTTGGAGAATAAAAACTCATGCGTATTAAAGAGTTCAAGATTTTAAGATATTTCAGATAAGTTATAGAGTCGTAGAATTTATGTTAAAACCTTGACAGCACTTTCTTGATCTCTCTCTCTCTTTCTCTAATTTTGTTTTAAATTGTTTTTCAAATATCCTGGTTTTGAAATAATCTTTTCAAAATATTTCTCAAAATGATTTTCAATCCCTTATACTTATAAAGATATTATTTTGGTGTTTTTAAGTTTACATATATTGAATTTTTTATACTTTAAAAGGTTATAATTATATTGATTTTATATATATATTATTTACATTATATTAAAAAAATTAAAATTATTATATAGAGTTTTATTAACTTTTATTATGATTAAAATATGTATAAACTATGCTTAAATGATTTTACAAAGTATCAAACTATTTTACAAAACAATGAGTTTTCATAATAATATTTTAAAGTATTTTTAAATTCTAAAAAGAGTATGTCGACATACTCTATGTATGTATGTCGACATAGTGGCCGATTTTTTCAAAATTTAAATTTCAAAAGAAGTGTCTTTTCGCCGTATCTCTTCATGAATGGATATGACCCTTGTTCCTCTATAAATACCAAACTTTCAAATGAATTTCCTTATTCATCTCTCCTCCTTCCACTCTCTCATTTTCTAAATCAAAATATACCCAAACTCTACCGAAGTTCAACCAAAATCAAATTCAATCATCACTAGTTTGATTTTCCTTTATCTACTCTCTGATTTCTCTTATCTCTCTCACTCAAACCAAGATCAAAGTGCTATTCAAGAGTTAGCGGATCAATTGTAATCAAGATCTAAGATCTGAGTCTGTAAAACTTTATCAAATCACACTGCTATTCGTATGGGTGTGATTGTATCCTGTAAATTCAATTGGGTGTGCTTAGTAGCCTGTAAATCTACCGGGTGTGCTTGTAGCCCAGAAATCAAGTGACTCTACCTAGAGTTTGGGATTCCGAAGGGTGTATCTCATAGCCTTAAAATTGAGATTGTATTTGAATTTACTAGTTGAAAAAAAATTCGTACAAGGAATTGTGCGGTACTGGATATAGGGTAACTATGAACCAGTATAAAATCATGGTGTGTTCTTTCCTTTTTACTTTTACTGCATTTACTTTTATATGCACTTTGATTCTGTGATTGTTAATTATATCATTCTTTAGTAAAATCTTAAAGAATTTGAAAAATATTCATATAATCCTTTAAATACTATTCATCCCTACTCTAGTGTTAATTTAGCCTTAAGATTCATATTTCGCTAACTCACATTTTGTGTTAGAGCATTGCTTTTTAAAGTATTCATCATCTGATTTTTGAAAAAGTTTAAATGGCTACCAACACAGGTAATAGTACTATTAGTAACACTGTTAATACACTTGTTAGTAACTCATTAGTCGAAGGACAATCTACTGCTAGACCTCCACTTTTTAATGGCAGTAATTACACATATTGGTCATGTAGAATGAAAATTTATTTACAGTCAATTAGTTTAGACACTTGGAATGTCACACAAACTGAGTACGCTGGACCCGAGACTAATTTTGCACAGCGGACTGCTGACCAAAAAGCAGTTGCACAAAGTAAATCTAAGGCTATGAATATATTATTTTGCTCACTAGATAAAAATGAATTTAACAGAGTATCTATTTGTAAGTCTGTGTTTGAAATTTGAAGAACTTATCAAGTTATACATGAAGGCACAAGTAAGGTTAAACAGACCAAAATTTCCATGTTAACCAACCAGTTTCAATTATTCAAAATGAATCCATAATTGATATGTATAGTAGATTCCAAGATATAGTACATTCACTTATTGAACAGGGTAAAAGTTTTTCTGAGGCGAATCAAGTTAGAAAAATCCTCAATTCACTTACTCCTGAATGGGATCAAAAGACTCCTATAATCGAAGAGGCTAATGACATTAGCCCTCTAAAAATTGAAGAGTTAATTGGCAATTTAATGTCTTTTGAAGCACAAATGCAGGGCAAGAGAGAAAGCAAAGCAATAGAGAAAAATCTATAACTTTTAACGCAATGACGAATAATTTGAATTCGGACAGCTACGACGATGAAGAAATTGCTTTCATGACAAGGAATTTTAGAAAGTTTCTAAAATATAGGAAGATGAACAATTTCAAAAGAAATGACAACAAAAATCTAAGAAGATGAAGTGGAAGCTGAGATGGCATTAGATGTTATAACCGTGATGAACCTGGTCATTTAAAACAGGACTGTCCACATCCCGATAAACTAAAAACTACACCAAACACCAATTCATCTAGAAAATGGAGAAGAGCCTATACTACAATATTAGACGATTCAGACACATCCTCAAGTGATAATGAACCAGATGCATAAATTGCTAACATGTTCTTCATAGCAATACATAATTCAGAACAAAACAGTGAAATGGATTAGAAAAAGGAACGCTTTTAATATATCAAAAGTTTTAATTTCTTGAATGAATTTTTTTTGGTTGGTTCTGTTGGTTGTTAGGAATATCCTATAGATTAATAATAATATTGGTTGAATATTGTATGATTATATTTTAAATTTATATATTTTAATAATATAATAATAATATAAACTATATTTAAACTTATTTTTAAAATAATATTAAATATATTTAAAATTATTTTTCTGTAAATAGAATAACTATAAATAGATATATATACATATATATATATACATATATATATATATAATAAAATAGGATATAGTTAAATAAAAGTCATCTTTCAAAAAATTCGACATGTATGTCGACATACACTCCTAGCATATGTCGACATACTTAGGCAGATTTTGAATTTCAATTTTAAATTCAAAAAAGTTAATTTTCCCTCTACCTTTCACCTACCCTTATATTCTGAAAAGATGTTCCTTGACCAGAGAACATGTCATTTGATTCTCTATTTATTATCTTTGTCTCTATCCATTCATTTCACTTTTAAATTTCATTAACTCTCTTATCTCTTTGAAGCTCTTCATCGGTGGCTTCCTCAAGCACTCCTTCATCTATGGTACTTTCCAAAAATATCAAGAATTTTCTCTTCAATGATCAAGAGGCTACGAAAGCCTATATTAGTTATATAATTTTTGAAAGGTTTCTAAGGGAAGATTTGCAATTTTCAATGATTTTTCTACTTATGAACTTGATTCTCTTTGTTTACAAAATAGAATTCTCAGTTCAATTGATGCTTCTCAAATTGATTATGTTTGCTATCCACACTTGGTCAAAATGTTTTATCCAAACTTGAAAGGAAAATTTCATGAGGGTAATAAAGGAGAAGTGTGGAGTAGTGTAAAATGAACTTTAATAGTTCTAAATTGTGAGCTTTTGGGTACCATTCTTGGATGTAAATCTACCGAAATGGACCTTATATCTTTTAAAATTGATGGTCAAAATCGTGAAGTATTCCATAAAATTTTTGAAGGTGATAATGATTTTGAATTCAAAAATTGTAACTTTCGTCCAAAAGCAAGAATTTTAAAACTTCTCTTACCAAAAAGTATCACTCCTCGATCGAGAAATTCCAATAATCCAACTCTAAGAGTATGCAAAGCTCTTTTCGCCATTTATGGTTAATGTGTCATAAATTGGCCTCAAGGTATTTTAGATGAATTTTATCCCAAAAATCTTTCTAGTCATGAAAACACTTTATTTCATGGTGTGTATCTTACTCGAATCTTCAATTACTTTGGTGTTTTTTTTTGAGAAAAATGTGTGATCCTCTAATAAAAGAGGAGAGCACACATGAAACTATATATAGAACACATCATATGGTGTTGCCAACATGCGTGGCAGGTGACATATCAATGTACTGATAACAGAGTAAAAAATAGGTACCCCTAAAATGAGCTCCGGTAAAGCCACCGCCTATTTCACCCAAATACCGAGCTCCGGCATGGCCACCGCCCGATAATGAAGTGTTAGAAGTACCTGGAAAACTGAAAAAAGGATCTAAATCCAGAGAAGCTGGTAATCTGCACCATCTAAAAGAAGGCTCTATGAAGCTTCCTCTGAGGAAAAAGGCTAATCTGAAGAAGAAACTGATCTATAGGGAAGAACTCCACTCTGAAGATATCATAAGATAACGCCTGATGCAATCAATACTCCTGGAAAAAGCTATCCTGTAAACCTGCACGAAACCGCAAGCTATCCTGCAAACCTGAAAAGAGACACTAGCAACCTATCTATTCCAGACCTGAAACAAAACTAGGAAACAAATTAGTAAAAGTCACATATATGTATATAAATAGAATTTATATACATATATGCTTGAACAAAAATCTAATAAGATACCCTTTATGGACCCACAATAGAAAGCAGATTATAATACACCGAATTATCAACGTTTAAGTTTGAAAAATTATTAGTATAAAAATTATTAATGTCAAAATTATTATTGTTATGTTTGAAAATATTCAAATTATTACTAACCTTATTAAGATATTCCTTAAAAATATTATTTTTGGCTAATTTATATTTAGGATTAGAGATCCAATTTAAGCAGAAAGATGAAATTAAAAATATCAATTTATTAATGTGATTAATGTTATTATTAAAAATTCTTTGATTTCTTTCAAACCAAATGTACCAACTAGATATGGTGAATAAAGTATCAAGCAAGTATCTATTATCCTTATTAAACTTAAATCTAAAAGAATTCCAATAGAAAACACAATCAGTAATTCTAGTACTTATATTAAATTCAAAAATATTAAGGGTATTCATAAGAATAAAATGAGTGTCCATACAATCATAGTAAATATGATTAATATCTTCTAAATGTATATTACAAAAATAACATTTATTATCAATGCAAATATTTTTCCTTTTTAAAAATTTTATAGTATTTAATTTACCATGAATAATAAGCCACATGTGTAATTTAGATTTTGGAGGAGCGTTTGATTTCCAAATAAACTTAAAAAAACTATTAGAAACACCTGAAAAGTTGATAAATCTATAGAATGAATTAGTGGAAAATTTCTTGCTCTTATCCCATTCCCAACTAATATAATCATTATCATTATTAATATTAAAGATTTAGTCTAGCATAAAGCAAATTGAGCTGTCTAAGAGTTGAACCTACTAAAATTCTGTTAAAACTAAAATTCCAAGGAGGGTCATTTTCAGAATCAAAAACTTCAGATATAAATGCATATTTGAAGTTACAAATATCATATAATTCTGCAAACCCATTCCTAAGAGGAGTAGCGGAAATCCAACTATCATGCTCAATTACTTTGGTGTTGACTTTAAAGGAAAGGAATTTGTCTCTTCTAAAGTCTTTAATCAAGCCAACATCGCTCTTATGAAAATTCCACCATTTTTCGAGCCATATGAAACTCTTGCGAAGAAAGAGGAAAGGTTAGCTTATGAAAATGAGGAAAAATTAGAGAAGAGGAGGAATAGGAAGAATGAGAAGATATGGATATTGAAGAAGAAGAAGAGGAGGAGGAAATCTCCTTTGAAAGCATTGATTTTCCTCTTCGACCAACCAACAAAGACCTTCTCAACAAGCAAAAGATGATCGTTGAAAACCAAATTATTCTCAAGCATTCCGTTAGTAAGAAATTAACCACTATTTCCAACAAAACGGATAAATTCTTTGGAAAAGTGAAATGCAAGCTTGGGATATCTTCACCATCTTCTTCATTTACATCTTTCTAGTTTACTATCTATCTAGTTGCTTATGAATGTGTTGTATTTGGTCATTTTAGTTTGAATTTGGTTTAATGTTACGTATCTTTTCATTATTTTAGTGTATGAGCTATGTAATCATCATCTAATATTAATGAAAAATCTGTTTCCATGCTGTTATATATTGTTTATCATCTTTATAAAACATACAAGTATAAACATATAAGCTAAATACATTAGAATATAAAAACAAAATTGTTTTGAAAATTTCTTTATATATGTCGACATACCTTGGGTAATGGTAATTTTTCAAATTTTTAAATTTTGAAAATTAAATAAACAGCAAATGTCTATTCATTTCCAATGGATTTTCACCCATTTAAATACCTTTTAGGAGCAGAGAATCATTTGTTTCAAGTACCTTCCTTCTTCTTTTTCATTCCTAAACTCTAATAAAAATTAATGGCTTCTCCTATCCAAAAACTAACTGAAAACCTTGAAAAACTCTTGAATCATTCAAGAGCATTCTTTCTTTCATCCTAGGAAACCAGAGGCACTTAGAATTGAGTCAAATGCAGATGATCAAGGATCAAGATAGGCATTTCGACGTGGTTCAGTGGATGATTTCTACCTTGAACAAAGAAGAACCAACCACCAATCTAGAGTGTACCATCAACAAAGAAGATGAAGAGTGGGATACTATTAAAGCGAATCCAATCTTTGGCACTGATGGATAGGTTGAAGTTTCTCAAAATGTCTTGTTTAAATAGGTTTGATTGTATATAAATAGTAATACTTGATTTGGTTTGGGTTTGATTGGTTTGATTTGTGTGGATTTGTTTGAATGGTGTGTGACATTAACTTTGTTGGATTGGATGAATATTTAGATTGATTATGATTATTTTATGATTATCTAATTTACATATCATTTATTGTTTTTATACAATCATTCTCGTCGTCATTATAAAGTTTTCTTATATATACCAGTTAGTATTTTACTTAGGGGGAGTTAGAGTTAGAATTAGAGTAAGAGTTATTGTTAGAGTTATAGTTTTAGGTGGATATTTTTGTTAATGACAAAAGGGGAGAAATATATATAATCTAGGCATAGATTAAGAGGGAGTTTTGTAACCTAGGGGGAGTTATATTATATTTAATATACATAGTTATCATCATCGAAAAGAGGGAGATTATTAGTACCTTAGGTATTGGTTTTTGATGACAAAAATAATAGGACATTATATAAAATATAGATACTAATGTTTTATCAAGTTATATATAGTATATAGTTTAGGATATTAGACATGTGTTGAGTAAGAAGACTGTACAGTATCAAGAGTAGATTTAAGATTCCGATATAGAGTTTAAAGAGTTAGAGAATGAAGACTCATGAGTATTGAAGAGTTCAAGATTCCAAGATATTCCAGATAAGTTATAGAGTCGAAGGAATTTATGTTAAAACCTTGATAGCACTTTCCTGATCTCTCTCCTCTTCTCTAATTTTGTTTTAATTTGTTTTTCAAATATCCTAGTTTTAAAATAATCTTTTCAAAATATTTCTCAAAATGATTTTCAATCTCTTATACTTAAAAAATATTATTTTAGTGTTTTTAAGTTTATATGTATATTGAATTTTTTTATACTTTAATAAGTTATAATTATATACATTATATTAAAATTCTCAAAAATTAGTATATAAAGTTTTATTATGATTAAAATACGTGTAAACTATGCTTAAATGGTTTTACAAAGTATCAAACTATTTTACAAAACAATGAGTTTTCAAAATAATGTTTTAAAGTATTTTTAAATTTTAAAAAGACTATGTCGACATACTCTAGGTATGTATGTCGACATAGCGGCCGATATTTTCAAAATCTAAATTTCAAAAGAAGTGTCTTTTCATCGTATTTCTTCACGGATGGATATAACTGTTGTTCCTCTATAAATACTAGACTTCCAAACGAATTTTCAACCATAATTTTCTTATTCATCTCTCCTCCTTCCACTCTCTCATTTTCTTAATCAAAATATACCCAAACTCTACTGAAATTCAACCAAAATCAAATTTAATCCTCACTAGTTTGATTCTCCTTCATCTACTCACTGATTTCTCTCATCTCTCACACTCAAACCAAGATCAAAGTGCTATTCAAGAGTTATAGTATCAATTGTAATCAAGATTGAAGATCTGAGTCTGTAAAACTCTATCAAATCATACTACTATACTTGTGGGTGTGATTGTAGTCTGTAAAATTAATTGATGTTCTTAGTAGCCAGTAAATCTAGTGGGTGTGCTTGTAGCCTGAAAATCAAATGACTCTATCCATAGGTCGGGATTCTGGAGGGTGTGTTTCTTAGCCTTGAAATCGAGATTGTATTTGCATTTACTAGTTGAAAAAAATCCATAAAAGGAATTGTGCGGGACTGGATGCAGGGTAACTACGAACCAGTATAAAATCCTGGTGTGTTCTTTCCTTTTTACTTTTACTGCATTTTTCTTTTATCTGCACTTTGATTGTTAATTACATCATTCCAAGTAGAATCTGTTAGCGCCAAAATTGGTCACTGACACCCAAATCCAGTTGAAAGCACCAAATAACAGTCACAACTCACAAACAGAATGTGTGTAGAGAGTGATGAAGTGAAGAACGGTAAAAATTAAAATGAAAGCAGTAAAGAACAACAGATTTATAGTGGTTCGGCTAACTCCGGTCTACGTCCACTCCAGAAGTTTCCTTTCTATTAATATTCACAAAATGGAAGAGTAGCCTCAGCCTTAGAAAATAGAAAGTAAGAGAGCAGAAAAAAGATCCCTTTTCTGAACCCTCACATGTTGTATTTATTGGCAAATCCTGAGTTGTTGGGCTTTCTGAATGATCCGGGCCCATCAAGGCCTTCCACCGAGCCACATACCTCCACAATGCCGAACCACACCAACCTCGCCACAATGCCGAGCCGCACCAACCTCACCACAATGCTGAGCGAGGTTTGATGCCGAGCGATGTCCAATGTCGAGCGAGGTTCGATGCCGAACGCCTTCCAATGCCGAGCGAGGTATAATGCCGAGCGAGGTACAATGTCAAGCGACTTCCTATGCCGAACGGCTTCCTGTGCCGAGCGACTTCCTGTGCCGAACGACTTCCTGTGCCGAGAGACTTCCAATGCCGAACGACTTCCTGTGTCGAGCGACTTCCTATGCCGAGCGACTTCCTATGCCGAGCGACTTCCAATGCCGAACGACTTCCTGTGCCGAGCGACTTCCAATGCCGAACGACTTCCTGTGCCGAGCGACTTCCAATGCCGAACGACTTCCTGTGCCGAGCGACTTCCTGTGCCGAGCGACTTCCTATGCCGAGCGGCTTCCTGTGCCGAACGACTTCCTGTGCCAAGCGACTTCCTCGAGACTCCAACATCCCGACTCACTCGAGACTCCCTCGAGACTCAAACATCCCGACTTCCTTGAGACTCCAACATCGAGCCACTAGCCTATGCAGATCCACTTCATCCAATCCAATATCCATGTTCCAAGCGCACTACATCTTCTATCCATCTAGTCGACTTAAATTTGTCGTATTCCAGTCTCGACAAATGAGTAGTCGATTTAGTTAAATCCGTCTGCCTACAGCCTTGCCAAAAGGCGGGTTAACAGAATCTTAAAGAATTTGAAAAATATTCATATAATCCATTAAATACTATTCACCCCCTCTAGTGTTAATTTAGCCTTAAATTCCATATTTCGCTGACTCACACTACCATCCCAAACCAAATGGATACCTGGTGAGACCACGCCGCTGAGCGGAATGGGTTTTCCCCTCGCTAGCATCTTATCAAAACATAACAACCATATATTGTGCTCCTACAACCAAATGGTTAGAACATATAAAATATCATTTATAATAATGCATCATATATTGGATTACCCATCCCAATTAATTGGTTTTTCCATCTTAATTTCAAATGACCGTATAATTTAAACTGACCACCCGTCTTATTTCAATCTGACTACCTGTCTTATAATTATGTTGACTACCCATCTCACATATAAGCATATTCGGAATTTTTTGGACTATCCATCTCATATGTAATCATTACTTGGATTGCCCACCCCCTACCATATTGACTACCCATCACATATAGTTTAATTGTTTAAAATTATGTGGACTATCTATCACACATATTCCATTTGACTTAAAATGATGTGGACTATCCATTACACATCCCATAGTTTTCCTAGGATGACTATGAACCCTTCATTATCCTTATAGAGACTACCCATCTCCAGCATGATCTGGACTATCCATCTCACATCCTATAGTTTTCCTAGGATGACTATGAACCCATCATTTACAATTTAATTCATGTTACCCACATGTTTAACCTATGTCTATTGGTATCCCTAATTAGGTTATTTCCCCTTAAAGTTATAACATTTCAAAGTAACACACATTGGTATCCCCAATTGATTCATGTCGAACTTATTAAAAATAAACAATGGTATCCCCAAGGTTTAAAGTCGAAGTCAATAACATATGCCTCACCACCATTAAATAATATAAATTTAGATCGATGTAAAAGTTCACCCACATTGGTGTCCCCAATGATAGTGTCGAAGTTTAAAATTTAAATTGGTATTGGTATCCCCAATGATGACGTTGAAGTATAAAACCTAGGCTCTCTACCCTTTAATAATTTGGTATAGATTAATGTCGACGGCATTAACACTGTCGACATAGAGGTATCAGGCTCTCCGCCTTTAATTACACACAGTTTTAAAACAATGTCGACCTCTATCCAAGGTCAAAGACAGAAACTTAAAATTCTTTTAAGTATAATTTCAACATCGAGGATGATGTTGTTGACCTTCATAAACTATAGGCTATCCACCTATTAAACAAAACTTAAACCCTTTATAAGTTGTATGGCTAACTGCAAAAAATATAAGGACTTCGACCCTTTTGAAACATAGGCCTCTTTGCCCCTTTAAAGCAATTTCAATTTATGTAAAAACATGCCTCTTCCATCTTAAAAATGAAGTCTGACATCGTGGACATGAGGCATCAACTCAAAAACATAAGGTCACCGACCTTGATGCACATCGACCCCCAAGACCCTCGATGACATCATAAAACTTTTACACATAAGTTACTTCGGATACTATGCCACTTTTTATATAGAGTCGAAGGCATAATAGCGGCTTCATTACCTTGATTTGGAAAACAAAGGAAGAGATGCGACATTATTTAAAATAGTGATGAAGACATGCGATGTCGTCAACGTCGACACTAAAGCTTTTAAACATTTAGATGAATCAAGAGAATGCCTTGCCGTCCACAATGGTTTGTCGTCTTGATTGACATCGATGCGGTTGAAAACACTCAATAACTAACTAAGTAGCTATCATGTGCTTCTTCTTGTCATTGTCGACACCCATAGGGGCGACGCTGTATTAGGCACAGCGACATTAAGGGGGCATGGCGTTATCGTAATTCATGTAAAGACCATTTTAGTACTACTAAAAGCATAAACCTTTCACCAAATCTTACTACTTGTCCAATTTCTATTAGATAAAATAGTCTTTTTACAAAATCTTTTCAGAAATTACTACCGCACTTAGATTTTAAAGTCCCAATACATTTCAAAGTAATTAATTAATATACTTAGTTGATTATTCTTTTAAATGCTTATCTAACATAATAATTTCATAGTAAATCGAAATCACTTGGGAAAAATCCCAAAATTTCACAGAAATTAGAGAATATCCTTCTCTTTACCTTATAAAAATTTCAAAACCATAAACCATATTTAATTATTTTAAACAATGAAATCCAAAACTAAGCTATTTCCTCCTTAGGAAATTTATGAAATATTCAATTTAATTTGGAAAATTATGAAATTAAAAGCCCATCTTCGAAATAAAGTTTTATACAATATATCAGAAAATCAGAGCATTTGGAGATTAAAATCTTAGGTTTTCCCCTCAAAACCCATTTAAATAATTTCATAAAAATTCGTATAACCATTATTTTATCCAAATAATGATTAAAGAATCATATCTTTGCAAAAGAACATCAATCACTCAGGTGTTATTCGTAACCAAATTCAAAAGCAAAAATAGAGATGGAAAATTTATTATTCACCTTAGATTAATTGTTGAAGTTGAGATTTGATTTGGTCTTAGTATTCCTAGGCTTCTTCCCCTTGATTTCGATTCCCTAGCTTGAGTTATGGCCGGCCTTGAGGTCTTTCCGTTTGATTGTTTTTAGTTTATGGAAAATGAGAATGATATAAGGGGAAGACGGTTTAAAGGAATAAAAGATGGATCTTCCTATTTTGCCCTCCTCATATTTCCTCTTATATGTTAAGTTTAAACAATCTTACTTAATTAATTAAGTATGGCACGGCCTTATTAAGTTTCAAATCCCATTCTCCTTAACTCTTTACATTATTCTATTTAATCTATCTAATTAAATGTCCTGAATAACTTTAAACTAAAATTAGGGGTGTTACATAAGGTGCGAAGTTTCTTGGGACTGGCTGGCTATTACCGTAAATTAATTAAAGACTTCTCTTGTATAGCTAGGTCAATGGCGAGACTGACCTAAAAGAGTGAGAAGTTTACCTAGACACGGGAGTGTGAGACGTAATTCCAATTGAAGCATTGGTTGACAATGTACCTATGTTAGTGATACCTGAAGGGAATGATGATATGACTGTGTATACTGATGCATCGGGCTCGGGTTTAGGGATAGTATTGATGCAGAAGTGCGAAGTGATCGCATGCGCATCTAAGCAGTTATCCTAGTCATAACTTGGAGCTAGCGGCTATTGTCTTTGTATTGAAGATTTGGAGACATAATTTGAGTTGTTTACTGCCCACAAGTCCTTAGGATACTTGTTCTCTCAGAGAAAGCCGAACATGAGGCAATAGAGGTTGTTAGAGTTTTTAGCTTCTTATGATTTTGGGATAGAGTATACCCCAAGGAAAGGGAATATAGTGGATGATGCCCTAAGCCCAAATCAGTAGAGTTGTGTTTTGGCTATGGTAAAAGAATGGAATGCCTTGGAAACGCTGTCCGCCTATGATGTGCAGTTTCGATCTAGTGTAGGTTCGAGCGGTACTTTTAGGATGCTATGATGCCTAGAAGTTAGTCCTGTGTTGATAGAAAGAATTACTGAAGTACAGACGGGAAACAAGTTCTACACTGACGTAATGGGGAGCTTAGGCACAAGAAGCCCGATAGTAGAACTAATGGGGTTCAGTGTTGATGGAGAAGGCAGATTGCGGAGGATGTTAGGTTGTATGTCCCGAAAGTAGGAGGATTGTGGATGGAAGTATTGGAGAATGTCATCGTTCAAAGCTCACCGTTCACCCTGAAGGTACTAAAATATATCGGGATATGAAAAGAAGTTTCTTTTGAGAAAGGATAAAGAAGGATGTTGGAGAATATGTAAGTTAGTGTCTTACATGCCAACAAGTGAAGACGAAGCATCAAAAGCATAGTGGGCTCCTGTAGTCTTTGGAGATTCCATTTTGGAAATGAGATTCAATATCTATGGACTTCGTAGATGGGTTACCAAGGTCATGGGCAGGGAATGAAAGCATATGGGTCATAGTTTATAGACTGACTAAGAGTGCCCATTTTATTCCAGTGAAAGCCACGAGAACCGCGCCGAGGTTAGTGCGCGCGCGCGCACACACACACACAAAGATATATATATATATATGTAAAGGTAGCAGTGAGATTGTACAGGGTGCCTAGCACTATTAATAGTGACCGAGATCTATTATTTGCTAGTGGGTTTGGCGTAGTTTGCAGAAGGTATTGGGTATAGGGTTGCGCATGAATACCGCGTACCATCAACAGATAGATGGGCAGACCAAGAGGCCCAACAAGGTCTTAAAAGACTTGTTGAGAGCTTGTATTTTAGACTTTGGTGGATCTTAGGAGGATTATTTACATTTGATAGAGTTTTCATACAACAACAACTACCAGTGCAGTATTGGGATGGCCCCATTTGAGGCGTTGTATGGAAGACAATGTAAATCACCTGCATGTTGGCTGGAGGTAGGGGATAAGATTGTGTTAGGACCAGATGTTATTAAGGATGTTGCTAAGAAAGTAAAGATAATTTAAACTAGGATGAAGGTTGCATAGTCTAGGAAAAAGAGTTATGCCGACACAAGAAGGAAGGAACCGGAGTTCGAAGTAAACGATCAGGTGTTTGTGAAGGTTTCTCTTATGAGTGGCGTAACGTGTTTTGGGAAGGCTGAGAAGTTAGCATCCTGATATAGAGGACTGTTTTCGATGGTAGAAAGGATTGGGAAGGTGATGTACAAGGCTGAACTACCAAGCTCTTTTCAGGGATTCATAATGTGTTTCACGTATCACATCTGCGAAAACACATTAGGGATCTGTATGTAATGGTTAATCCGAGAGCAGCAGAAGACTTGGTCATGGAGCCGAATATGACCTACGTGCGCAAATCGATTCTGGATCGGGATGAGAAGCGACTTTGAAACAAGGTAGTGAAGCTAGTATGTGTCCGTGGAGAGTAGAACGGGAAGACTGCACGTGGGAAACAATGGATAAGGTTAGGAGGACCTATCCAGAATTGTTCATTTCAGACTAGCATATGACCTATATGTTGAATTGTATTGTTGTAGACAATATATATATGTATGAATATAATGGTTGATTATCCTATTAGTAGATAGCACTAGTACATTTTTGTGAATTCAGAATTCATGGGTTTATTGTAACACGCCTAATTTTGTGTAACATTATTTAGGATATTTAATTAGATAAATTAGATTAAATAACGTGTTGAGATAAAGGAAATGAGATTTGACAATCAAATAGGTCATGCCTTAATTTATGAATTAATAAGATTGATTATAACTTAAATAAGTAGAGGAAAAATAGGAAAATGCCTTATTTCCTAAACAAATCACTTCCATTTTTGTTTCCTCACTCGCATTCACTTCATACAAACTAAAACCAAGTAGAGGTCGGTCATTACTAGAGATCTAAAAGAGAAAAACTAGGAAGTCAAAGGATAAAACTTAGAAGGATCAAATCAACACTTAAAACTCAATCGCTTTATCTAATCGAGGTGAATAATAGTTATCCATCTCACAATTGTATGTTTATTTTGGTTTTATGATTAAACCCAAATCATATTTTGTAGTTATGCCATATTTTGATTGATTGGTTGATTATATGCTTGAATGATTGATTATTGGGTTTATTATGGAATTAAATAATAGGGTTTAAGTGTGAAAACTAAGTTTATGATATCCAAATGGCTTGAAATTTGGATATGACGTTTATAACATTATTTTAGAAGTGGGATTTTAATTTCATAAATTTTCAAGCAAGTATGAATATTTTATGAATTTCCTAAGTGAGGAAAAGGATTTATTTCAGATTTAATTATTAAAAATAATTAAATAATTTTTTTGATCGTGAAATTGTTATATGTCAAAGAACATATTAATTCTAATTTTCAATGATTTTTATGGATTTTCCTAAGTATTTGTAATTTTATATGAATTCATTAAGCTAGAAAGGCTTAATAAGTATATTAAAATAATAATATAAGTTAAATGGTTTACAAAGTACTTTGGGAACAATAAATCTGATTTACAAGGGTTTTTTGGAAAAGAAATTGATAAAGTATATTTTTAACCAATAGAAATTGGACGTGGGTTGAGAGTTGGTAAAGAAATTGCTTTTTAAAGAAATAAAACGGTTTTTATGTTAATTACAAGTTTACCATACTGTTGATAATTGATGCCGAAGTCCAACCCTATCATCATCAATAAGAGGGGATGCATACGATATCAACTATGTTGGTATCGAACGAATCAACTCAGGTTGAAGTATAGTTTATATGGGTTCGCGACATTAAACTACTTGCGGCATCGATGATCTCGCAATTTTCGGCATTACTTTGTTTTAACCTAGTATCAATGCTTATATAAACCTAAAGCATGTGGTATTGACCCTGCAACTACATACTTTTGATACTAAGGATACGTTGATGCCGCTTACCTGTGCCGCATTTATCTATGCCGACATTAGTATATAATGGCAATGACGCCGCATATTTTATTTCGGCTTTAACAATATTATGGCCGTAATGCCGCTAGCATTACTTTCGAGATAAAATTAGTATGGAAATGATGCCGCATAACGTAACTTTGACATTATTCCTTTAAGGTAGCAATGCCGCATATGTTACTTTTGCATTAATGGTATAAAGCGGATATGATGCCGCTGATTTTACTATGGCAATGATGCCGCAAGTAAATGATTTCTGTATTCTTTGTATAGTGATATAATAGCCCAATTTTATAAAATCAATGTCAACTATTCTGAGGCAATGATGACAAAAGTCATTAATGTCGCCATTCCTGTTTTAAGCCTAGAAGCTATATTTTATGCAAACCATAAAACTATGTTTCATAGGTTCGATGACCTATGTATGTTATTATACGACATGAATGATTTCATCCCAATGGCTTTATGTTTTATAAAATTAGAATATTTTACTATAACTTTGAGATGAAAGGGTGCGGCAACCCATTTCGGCTGTATGATGCGGCGTGTTATTAAATCATATGTTTTCTTTAAAGAAGCACATATTTTGGCATAATATTTTGATAAAGTGAAGGGCTATATTATCTTTGATATTAGTATGATTTTAAAGGGTTAAATCATTATAAAGAATTATGTTTTCAAGGAAATAATGAAGGTATCTAGCCCAGGAATTTATATGAAAATTTATTACCATTAGATAAATTGTGATAGGATATTTTGACTCAAGGAATAGTGATCAGAAAACCAGATAATGGGATTGGTGTAGTGTAGCGCCCTATGCTTCAACTGTTAGTGTAACACCCCACATTTTTATATAGTTAAAATTTAACGTATAACGATAAGTAATGAAAATAAATAATTCTGGAATTGTTGGAATATGGCTCCAGAACTTATACCATTGCGTCCAGGGCAATTTTCTGATCAGTTTCCATATATAACTTGTCTAAAACCGAACCGATATGAAGGAGTTAAGAACGAAACAAAATAAGCGATCGAACCGAAAATAAAATAAAATATAATAAATAACACGGATATGGGCCGACCAGGAGGTCGACCCAATGGACGCAACGGTCGACCGCACAGTCGTCCGCTTGCTAAGGGCGGTCGACCGTCCTGTCGACCCGCATGCAATCTAGATGAGAATTCGTCAAGATTTATACCATGACGTGTTTTCTCCATTTTTGTGCGATCCGAGCCATATGTTCTTCAATCCTATGGCTCCGAACGACCCTGTGATGTGGTGGCTCCAGGTTCAATCCAAGAATCCGACGGTCTGAGATCCCCAAGCTCTAATATAAATAGGACCCTAGGCTTAGCTATCTTCTCACAATTAGATTTTTCCCCATGGGTTTATTGCCTAAGGCTAAACCCTAAATAGAAAATAATTTCTAGGGAGAAGATCTTCTGAATTAAAATATTATATGCATTGGAAGAAGGGGATGCAAAAGGACAATGGAACCAAGTGGAGCACAAGCGAAGCTAAGGACGACAGGTGAGTGGATTTATTTATATATCTTTTAATTTTAAAATATATTATCGTTAGATTCCCGTTTAGAAAATTTTATTCGGTAGTTAATCATATTAATTAAATTAGGATAGGTTTATTTACAGTATTTAAACACTAATTTCTATGTCTTATTTACATCTTTTGTTCTACGTTTTGGATTTTTATGCAAGCGACGGTTTTCTTCCATCCCTTCTTTTCTTTCTTCGCGTATGGATTAGAATAGATAAAATGCGAATATGGATCATATAAATAAGAAAACTGGACTGAAAGAAAATAGATGTAAAATAATAAAAGTTGAGAGATAAAATTACCATAATAAATTGCATTGAAATGGGAAAAGTTAATTTGGGGTAATTATTAAATTAATTGGTTGGTTAGAAGATGGGATACATTTCCATAATTTAATAGTTAAAAGATAACGATAAACGTAACTGCCAGAATAAAAGAAATAAAAAGGGGAAATTAGTGTAAAATAGAGAAACCACTGTATTTTACACTACTCCAAAATAGTAAAAGAGACACCTTGCCGTTACAGATTATTGTTTATAGTGTTATTCAATATTAAAATATGGAAATGGATTATATAGTCTTCATAACCAACCGAATAAAATGGAATTACTCCCTAAAATATCGGACAATAAAGTAAAGTATGATTTGAAACAAGAAAATTATTAATTTAAGAATTTGAGGCTATGAAGGAATTTAAGGAACCTAAGTCTGCATTTATTGCGCAGGCTATTTAACTAGGTAATTATTATGATAAGTGAATCATGTAATATTAGGGAATTAAAAAAATTCTATACCGTAATAAAAGAACGCCGACTAGGCAAGAAACGTTTGTAATTGTATAACGGACTATAAAAGAAGAAAATGTATCAATTCCAAGTAGAATTATAACATAGGTTATAATTATGAAATAAGAATGGAAAAGCTTATCGTGAAACTTAAAATAAATTGGTAAGTGATGATAGTAGAAAATAATGATAGAAGATTATTTAAACAACTTGTATTAAGTTAATAAGCAAATAAAACAGAAATAATAAAAGAGGCTTATTTTAAGGAACTTAAGAATTTAAATATTTAGTTAAATAAGCAAGATAGTAAATGTGGCTCATACTAACAGCATCCCCTATTAGACGGGGGCAAGAATATGCTAAATAAATTAAAATAGGTAGCCAACAGAATAAGAAAGCAAACTAAACGCAATTTAAAATATTGGACTCAGGGTCTAATAAAAGAATCGAAATGCGTTTGGAGCAGCCCAAAAGATGAAGCTCCTAACGAAGCAGTTCATCACGGATTTCAGAAATGGAGGAGCACGTCCAACTTATTGATTTTGGGCTAGAAGGAAGTGCGAGACTTCAACGGGACGTGAGGATATTCAAGGATGGCCCTCTGGGTAGGCCTAACGAAGCTGCATCCCCGGAGGTAGGTCTGTAGGTGTTCCATCAAAAGAGTATGCCTTGACTGCATTTGCATTGTAGGCCTAATGAAGCGGATCCTTTGTAGGCAGTCAGAAGGGCTTAGTGTTCGGAGTAGGGTATTCGTATGTCCAGTACTTGCAAATAAGGTTAAGGATAGTCGCATGCGGATATCGGCCAGCATCAAGACCAGGAGCGATTTCGGGAAAGACTAGAGTTAAATGGACAGTCCAATGATACTTTCACTATCCAGACATTGGATGGAGGGGCACCGCCAATTGGATGTTAGATTGTTTGCAGTAGGGCACGACCACTTAACTCTTTAGAAGTCTTTCGATTAGTTGAGAGGTGGCTGCGTGGGGCCATAGCCACGAAGATAAAGGGACAGACCAACTAGAATATCTGTATTATAAGCCTAACGAAGCAATCCTTTACAGATATAGAAAATCCCTGACTGAGTTTTGTACAAGATAGACCTTGTAGGCGGAACTCAAATAGTAGACAGAACGATCACGTAGTTCCCAACGTACGCACTGGGTGGTACATTGTGGATGTACGAGCACTGATATAGATTAGTGCAGATGCAATTTACGTTTTCGTAGTAAGTAGTGGAGCATCTGTAGCTCTTACGAAGCAGTCCTTTACAGATGAAAATTTCGGAATGCTCTCGAAGCTAGACGATGGAGTTCTTTTCGAGGAGGACACGAAAGGTACCATGGGTGGTACCTAGGACCAATATGGTCATTGGACATATAGCTACATATATGTATATATTAGTTATTAGGTTTTTACCTACTATGGAGTAGATGGGCACGATTCACGAGCAGGGGTGAGAGTATTGTAACCTAATGAATCTAATATAAGAATAAATGAAAATAAAATGGTATATGTAGAATTAAGCCTAGAAGTATATAATTTATTCATTCACCAGAACTTTTGTTCTGACCCCCTCCTCATAACATCCTACAGGTTAGGTAGATAGCAGAGACTTCTCAGCTTTATGACACTTGCTTAGAAAGTGTTATTATTTGGTTGAGTATTTACTTACTATTATATTTTAGCCAATTCCGCTGTGAGATAATTGATTGAGCTCTGATATATTTATCTTTGCCTATTTGCAGGATACCAGATACCCAACTCGGGCTTTAGTGGCTTGGGTTTTAGCATTCTTGCGAAAAATCCGGACCGCTAAAATTCGGGTTGTTACAGTTAAGCCCTTGTTGATATTGGTCCACAACTCTAGTGTATAGGGCTTTGTTAAAGGTAAGACTAAAAGTAGGTTTACATATAGAAAGAAATACATATCTTAGATAGGTTATTGATTGGCCTAGAAAACCATTAAGTTCATAGTGAGCCTAGCTAAGTTATGAGATAGACCGATAGTCAGGATAACAATAAGGTAATTGTGTTTGGACGGACAGTCATGTTTCCTCCTAACCTTAAGTTGGAGAATTTTGGTAATCTGGTAGGCCTGAGTCAGCCATATAGGTTTGTAGTGACCTTGGGAAAACTATGAAGTAGAGACAGATAATCAATTAACTAAGACAGATTGGTCAGGTTTACCCATGTAGCACATATAATTGCTTATGTTTGTTTAACCATTGTGAATGTAGGAGCATGATTGTGATTGACATATTTTCAAAAGATACCAAAATGAGAGGAAAACCTGTTCCGCTCAGCGGCATGGTTCATTAGATATCTATTACCGAGATGGCATATTATTATTCACACCAGACTTTTTGTCTGAGCCGAAATTTTTGTTTTTCCCCTTTAACTCTCGGATGCTCATTTGAGTAGTTCGAGAGTAAGGTTTCCAGGTTTTAGGTTTGATGAATAAAGCTTCCGAAGACATGCAAGAGGCAGAGCTAGCTATATAGTAGCCTATTTATGTCCCCCATGTTGTTATCATTTTGTTTGAATGTATGTAATGATAGAAATTTTACCTGTCTAATAGTAAACTCCGATTAACCAATGGGGCATCTTCATATGTCGTTCTTGGAGCATTTTGTAATAATGATATTTTATCTGAACCTGGGCAACGTTTTGGGATTATGTAATGGATATGGAAATTATTAATGAAACGTGTTCTAATTTTTTTTATATTCATGTGCTTCTGATGTTAATGATACTATCGATCGATCTCATTTTATTACCGAAGAATAATACTATTGATGACTATAGCATCAGTAGTGCATATTTTTGGGCCTCGAAATGAAGGATGTTACAACTTAGTATCAACGCAAAGTTTTATGGAAAACTAAAAGAACTTTGAACTTTAAAAGAGTTTTGAAAACATAATCAAAATGAATCAGAGAAAGAGATTGGGGTATGGGATAACGCTATAGTAACGTACTTGTATTTGCTATATATAAGTATATATCTTATCGTTATTCTCCCCCTCTCTCAGACCATTCTTCCATGTCTTCTAAGGTTCGAATGTAGATTTAAGGAAAGTAAGATATGGAGGCAGGAAACAGAAAGGTGAATCTCGGTGGAGGAAGCACCACAACCAATAGAAACTCGGGCCAAATACTAGGAGGAATTCGGGTCGACAAACAGCTGCTAATGTCGATGCTAGAACACCGCCGGTAGATATGGGAGCTATATACCAGTTCTTGGTCAACATGATGTAGGTTGGAGTTGCAGCTGGATTAGTTGGTGGTAATGCTGGAGGAGAAAATCCTGAAGTTCTTGTTGTCAACAACTATGTTATGTTGAATCGGAATTATGAAAAATTCGAAGGAAAACCATTTATTGGAATGGAGGATGCTATCGAAGTTGAGAATTGGTTGTTGCACTATGAATGGATTTTCGCTGATTTAGGCCTAAATGATAAGCACAAGAGGAGATTGGCATCTAGGCAATGCAATGAGTTACGTTGTACTGGTGGAATAGTGTAACTGTGGGGGTACCATAGGAGAACTTGACTTGGGCTTAGTTTAGGAGAAGATTTGAATGTCTGAAATAGCCAAATCAACTTTGCTTAGAAAGTTTACTGAGTTGGAACAAGGTGATATGTCAGTGCTTGAGTATGAGACTAGGTTTGAGGAGTTATCTAGATATGGATATCCTATAGTGGATATGGTAATCAAGAGGAACAAGAATTTCATTAGAGGATTGAAATCAGAGCTTGCCAGAGCAACACTACTGCATCTTAGAGACCCATGTGACTTAGTAGTGGAGATGGTATTGAGAAATGAAGAGATGCTTGCGCTATTTAGTAATAACAAGCCAGTAGAGGCTTAGGGTGGTCAAAATCGGAAAAGAAAGTTCTTTCAGAAAAATGGAGCTCATAAGGTAGAGCTGCCAAGAAAGGAAAAGCTAATGTTGTTTGCTTCAAGTGTGATAAGAAGGGGCACTTTGCCAACGAGTGTCATTCCGAGGATGGAAAGAAGAACAACTAGTGTTTCAACTGCAACCAGATAGGACATTACAAGAATCGGTGCAGAGAACCAGCTAAGGTTGTGAAAGGAAAAGTGTTTTGGACCTGTCTGCCTCGAGAATAGCAGTAAAAGAGAAGGGAAAGGCTGTGATGTGTGGTATGCTTTTGATTCATGGCATACTTGTTAGAGTATTGTTTGATATTGGTGTGTCACATTCTTTTATCTCTCATTGTTTGATAGATTAGCTTAGTTTAGAACCATCATAGCTTGTTACTTCTTTAAGGGTTGCAAATTTGATATGAGGGTACGCAACTCTTGGGATGAGATGTAACCATCTAGAGTTTGAGTTGTTATGTCATATATTTACATGCAGTTTGCTTGTGTTTGATTTTGTGGGATTTGGAATTACATTGGGTATGGATTGGTTAAGAAAATATGATGCTAGGATATTTTGCCAAGATAAGAAAATATCACTAAGACACCCTAATAGTAGCGATCGAATTATATATTTAGTAGAGAACTCAAATTTTTGATGTTTGTGCTTTATTGGGTGCAATGGAGGAGGAAGACGAGTTGAATAAAGTTTTTTTCGTTAGAGAGTTTGCAGATGTCTTTGAGCCAGTGATAAGATTGCTATCGAAATGAGCTATTGAGTTTCAAATAGATCTTGTACCTGGAGACTAACTCGTAAGTAGACCACCTAGCAGAATGATACCAACTAAGATGAAGGAGTTGAAGGTGCAGCTGGTGGACTTAGAAGGAAAGGGTTTCGTTAGACCAAGCAGTTCTTCTTGGAAAGCGGTCGCGGTGTTCGCGAAGAAACTGGATGGGTCGTTGATGTTGCATATTGACTATCGTAAAGTGAACGAGAAGACGATAAAGAATAGATATCCCTTGCCAAGAATAGACGATTTATTTGATCAGTTAAGTGCAGCCAAAGTATTTTCCTTGTTGGATTTGAAGACTGGGTTCCATCAATTGAGAATGGCGGAAGACAGGATTCGTTTGACGGTGTTTCGAACAAGACATGGTTCCAATGAGTGGTTAGTAATGCCATTCGGGTTGACTAATGCGCCTACTTTCTTTGTAGATCTGATGAACTAGATCTTCCGAGAGCATTTGGATGGATTCGTGTCAGTATTTATAGATGATATTCTGATATATTCTAAGAATGAGAGGGATCATGGGATTCATCTTAGAATAGTGCTTGAGATGTTAAGGCAGCATCAACTGAAAGCCAAGTTTTCAAAGTGTCACTTTTAGAAGAGAGAATCCAAGTTTCCAAAGAATTTTATTGGATTAGCTGGCTATTACCGGAGATTCATCAAAGATTTCTCTCGTATAGCAGCACCGATGACTAAACTAATAAGGAAGGACGTGAAGTATGTTTGGACCGATAAATTTAAGGAGGCATTCCTGAAGCTAAAACATTTATTGACCAATGTACCCATGTTAGTGTTTCAGATAGGAATCAAGGTTTGGTGGTGTAAACCGATGCATGCGAAACATGATTATGAGCTATGTTGATGCAAAAGGTAAAGCAATTGCCTACGCTTCTCGATAGCTTAAACTGCATGAAGTCAGATATCCGACTCAAGATTCGAGTTATTTACGGATCACAAGTCTTTGAGATATTTATTCTCTCGGAAGGAGTTGAACATGAGACAGCAGAGGTGGTTAGAGTTTATAGCAGCTTATGATTTTGGTATTGAGTACACGCCACGGAAAAGAAACAAAGTAGCTAATGCACTTAGTAGAAAACATCAAAATCCAGTATTGGTAATGTTAGCGGAGTGGAAAAATTTAGAAGCATTGACTACTTGTAGTGTGCAGTTAAGGTCGACGACTAGTTCTAATCGGCATACTGCTATGTTGTCTTGTTCAGAAGTTCGACCGACATTGATCGAAAGGATTGCTTCTTAATAGAGAGATGACCCATTATTAGCTGAACGAATAAGAAGACTCAAAGGTGGAGCTGAGATTGATGGTTTGAAAGTTTTTTATCTCGACCAAAATGGATGGTTAAGAAAGAAGGGACGATTGTGTGTTCCAGATGTGGGAGACCTAAGAAAGGAAGTTCTTAGGGAGTATCATCGATCAAAGTTTACCATTCATCTTGGAGGAACTAAGATGTACCAGGACATGAAGAGAAGTTTCTTCTAGGAAGGTATGAAAAAGGATGTAGGCTTATGGGTAAAGCAATGTCTAAATTGCCAATAAGTGAAAGTCGAGCATCAGAAGTCAAGTGGATTGCTTCAGCCTTTAGATATACCAGTGTGGAAATGAGATTCTATATCTATGGATTTCATTGACGGGTTGCCAAGGTCGAATAAGGGAAATGAGAGTATTTGGTTTATAGTGGATAAACTGACTAATAGTGCACATTTCATTCCTGATTAAGTCGACAAAGATGGCACCTATTTTGGCTAAGTTATTTATGAAGAATATTGTCAGACTGCATGTGATTCCTAGTAGTAGTCAATGATAGAGATTCTTTATTCACTAGCAAATTATGGAAGACTCTATAAGAGGTTTTGGACACCAAGCCTAAGATGAGTACCGCTTACCATCCACAGACAGATAGGCAAATGGAAAGAGTTAACAAAATCTTATAAGATTTGTTAAGAGCTTGTGTGTTAGATTTTGGAGGATCATGGGAAGACCATCTACATTTAGTCAAATTTTCCTATAACAATAGTTATCGGACTAGTATAGGGATGACAACTTTTGAAGCTCTGTATGGAAAGCCATGCAAATCACCCGTATGTTGGTTAAAGATCGGAGATAGACTAGTTCTTGGTCCAGATTTGGTGAGAGAAGCCACGAAAAAGATTGAGTGGATCCAAGCGAGAATGAAGGAAGCTCGGATGAGGCAGAAAAGTTATGCAGATAAGAGGTGTAAGGATTTGGAGTTCTCAGTGTGAGACCATGTTTTTTTCAAGGTATGACCAATGGAGGGTGTAACCCGATTTGGAAAGTCAGGGAAATTAGCACCTAGGTTTGTTGGACCATTTCCTATTATGGAGAGGATCAGGAAACTCACCTATAGGATAGAGTTACCGAGCAGTTTGGCAAGAATCCACAATGTTTTTCATGTTTCTCATCTTAGGAAGTGTGTTCGTGATCTAAAGACCACTATCACTCCAACCACATTAGAAGAATTAGCGGTGGAATTAGACATGACTATTGTTAGGCAACTAGTTCGTATTGTGGTTAGGGAGCAGAAGAAGTTAAGAAACAAAACAGTCAGACTAGTCAAGGTCTAGTATAGTGACGATGAGACAGACTGTACTTGGAAGACAGATGATAGGATTAGAGACACTTTTCTTAATTTGTTTTGATAGTAAGTTTTATACCTGTGTTATATGTTTGTTATGTACCTTATCCTAATTTCGAGGATGAAATTCTTTAAGGAGGGGATTTTGTAACGCTCCTAATTTTGAGTAACATTATTTAGGATATTGAATTAGATAAAATAATGTGCTGAGATAAGGGAAATGAGATTTGACAATTAAATAGGTCGTGTCTTAATAAATGAGTTAATAATGTTGATTATAAATTAAATATGGGGAGGAATAATGTGAGAGGCAAAATAGGAAAATGTCTTATTTCCTAAACATAAACACTTCCATTTTCATTTCCTTACTCACATTCACTTCATGCAAACTAAAACCAAGTAGAGACCGGTCATTGCTAGAGCTCTAAGAAGAGAAAAAGCTAGAAAATCAAAGGATAAAGCTAAACTAAAACCAAGTAGAGACCGGTCATTGCTAGAGCTCTAAGAAGAGAAAAGGCTAGAAAATCAAAGGAAAAAGCTTAGGGGGATCAAATCAACACTTAACTCTCAGTCTCTTAATCTAATCAAGGTGATTAATAGTTATTTATCTCTCAATTGTATGTTTATTTCGGTTTTATGATTAAATCTGAATCATATGTCATTGTTATGCCATATTATGATTGATTGGTGTATTATATGCTTGAATGATTTATTATTGGATTTATAATGGAACTAAATAATAGGGTTTAAGTGTAAATCCTAGTTTATGACATCCAAATGGCTTGAAATTTGGATATGACGTTTATAACATTATTTTAGAAGTGGGATTTTAATTTCACAGTTTTCCAAGCAAGTATGAATAATTTATGAATTTCTTAAGTGAGGAAAAGGGTTTAAATAGGGTTTTAGTTATTAAAAATTATTAAATAACATTTTTGCACCCGAAATTTTATATCACTATATTAATTCTGATTTTCAGTGTTTTTTGGAGATTTTTCTCAAGTGTTTATAATTTTATATGAATTTATTAAGCTAGAAAGACTTAATAATTATATTAAAATAATAATATAAGTTAAATGGTTTGCAAAATACTTTGGGAATGATAAATCTGATTTACAGCGGGTTTTTGGAAAATAAATTGATAAAGTATAGTTTTAACTAATAGAAATTGGACATGGGTTGAGAATTGATGAAAATAAATTGCTTTTTAAAGAAATAAAAAGTTTTTATGTTATTTACGAGTTCGCCATGTTATTGATAATTGGCGCCGAAGTCCAACCCTATCATCATCAATCTGAGGGGATGCATATGATATCAACTATGTTGGTATGGAATGAATCAACTCAGGTTGAAGTATAGTTTATATAGGTTCGCGGCATTAAACTACTTGCGACATGGATGATCTCATAACTTTTCGGCATTACTTTGTTTCAAACCGGTATCAATGCCGACATAAACCTAAAGCATGAGGTATTGACCCCACAACTACATACTTCCGATACTAAGGATAGGTGGCATTGATGCCGCTTACCTATGCTGCTTAGCCTATGCCGCATGTATCTATGCCGACATTAGTATATAGTGGCAATGATGCCGCATATTTTATTTCGGCTTTAACTATATTATGGAAATAATGTCGCTAGTATTACTTTCATGATAAAAGTATTATGGCAATGGTGCCGCATAACTTAACTTTTACGTTATCCCTTTAAGGCAGAAATGCCGCATATTTTAATTTCGACATTAATGGTATAAAGCGAATATGATGCTGCCGATTTTATTATGGCAATGATGCCGCAAGTAAATGATTTCAATATTCTTTGTATAGTGGCATAGTAGCCCAGTTTTATACAATCGATGCCAACTGCTTTGAGGCGTTGATGACAAAAGTCATCAATGTCACCATTCCTGTTTTAAGCCTGGAAGTTATATTTTATGCAAACCATAAGAATATGTTTCATAGGTTCGATGACCTATGTATGCTATTATACGACATGAATGATTTCGGCCCTATAGCCTTATGCTTTATAAAATCAGAATATTTTACTATGACTTCGAGATGAAAGGGAGCGGCAACCCGTTTTGGTCATATGATGTCACCTGTTATTAAATCATAAGTTTTGTTTAAAGAAGCATATAATTAAGCATAATATTTTTATAAAGTGAAGGGCTATATTTTCCTTGATATAAGTATGATTTTAAAGGGTTAAATTGTTATAAAGAATTTTGTTTTCGAGGAAAAAACGAGGGTATTTAGCCCAGGGATTTATACGAAAATTTATCACCATTAGAAAAATCATGATAGGATATTTTGGCTTAAGGTAGAGATTAGAAACCAGATAATGGGACTGGTGTAGGGTAGCGCCCTATGCTTCAATTGTTAGCCCTAGTTGATTTTGATCCACAAATTCCAATGTATAAGGTTTGTTAAGGGTAAGACTAAAAGTAGGTTTACACACAGAAAGGATTATATAACTTACATAGGTTATTGGTTGGCCTGCAAAACCATTAGGTTCATAATGAGTCTATCAAAACTATAAGATAGACAGATAAGTAGGACAACAATAAGATGATTGTGTTTTAACGGACTGTCCAGTTTCCTCCTAACGGTAAGTTTGAGAATTCGGTGTATCCGGTTGGTCCGAGTCAGCCATATAGGTTTGTAGTGTCCCTGGAAATTTTTTGAAGTAGAGATAGACAGTCAATTAATTGAGACAAATTGGTCAGGTTTACCCATGTAGTATACATGCATATAATTGTTTGTGTTTGTTTAACCATTGTGAATGCATGAGCAAGATTGTGATTGATGTATTTTAAAAAGATACTTATGAGGAAAAACCCATTTCGCTCAACGGTGTGGTCTGACTAGATATATATTACCGAGATGGCATATTATTATTCACACCAGATTTTTAGTCTAACCCAAAGTTTTTTGTTTTTCCCCTTTAACTCTCAGGTGCTCATTTTAGTAGTTCGAGAGTAAGGTTTCCAGGTTTTAGGTTTGAAAAATAAAGCTTCTGAAGATGTGTAAGAGGCAGAGCTAGCTATGTAGGAGTCTATTTATATCTGATGTGTTGTTATTATTTTGTTTGAATGTATGTAATAGCAGAAATTGTATCTCACTACACCACAGATAGGATTTTGGCGCAACCTTAGGCGGCACATTTGATACGGCTATAAGCCGTATCAAAATCTGTGCCTCTTTTCGTAGGAAAATTTTCCCCAAAACGCACACCCTCCCTCCTCTTTTTTATTTCCAGCTTTCATTTTTTCCCGTGCTTATTTAGGGTTAAATCGCCAGAGAGCCTTCGCTTTGACGTCGTTCATCAGAGCCTTCTCCAAACCCTAACTCCTTAACTTCTCCACAACATCCCCAAACAGATTCAAATCAGCAGCAACAGCTCCTCCAAACCCTAACTTCCCTTCTCCTTTTCCAACCCCAAACCCAGAAACCCCACCTACCAGTTTATCCTAAACCCCCTAACCCCACCAGCAACTTATATCACCCTAATAACGACAATCATACCTCTCTCCTTCACTCCCTCCTTCGTCGTGTATCTCTTCTCGAATCTTCTCTCTCCGATCGACGAGATCTGGCGCCTTCCGTTTCGCATTCACCTCCTAAGTGGAGTTCTGTCAAACATTTGGCTGCTGCTACTATCCAGCGTCATTTTCATAGTTTTCTTGTGAGGTGGTCGCGCACACTTCGTGACCTCAAAGAGCTTGTTGTGGTTAAGTCGAATGTTGCGGGTTTGAGGGCTTGTTTGAGTGATAGAAGCGTGAGGAATCCTCGTGCGGTTTTGAAGGAAGTGGAGGAGTTGATTTTTAAGCTCGATTGTATTCAGGTTTCGTAATGTTTTTCTTTTCATGATTGTGGATATGTGTTTTCATGCTTGATGTATAATTTTGTTGCTATTTGGATGCTTCTTTATGCTAATTTTCGGTCGATTTCAGTATGTTTTGTGCCTATGTTAGATTGTTCGGTTATTTCACAATGCATCAATTTGACTTCATAAGTTCGCTAATATCAGAGCATTACCAACAGCAAAGAGAACGACACAATTATGGGAGACATCCCACACAATTCCTTTTTATAAACAAAAGTCTCCGATACAATTCCTTTTTAGTAAAAAAATGTAGTAATCACTGGATTTTAATGCCTGATCTTTTGCATTGATTTGCTGCTACACAAATACTTGCTACATGCAAACTATAGCCATTAATTTTCCACCGAAAGGATATAAATGCTTATCCGGCTGTTAAAAAGCTGGATAAAGCAAAGGCCTTGAGTTTTCGGTATGTGAGCCGCTGACAATTAGAACCAGGACGCTAATAGGAACCAACCATATCCGAAAGTTTGAACTAAAAAATAAAATAAAAACATGTATTTTTTGTGTTAATATCCGATCAGACTAATCAATCCGACCTGAACTGACCCGAAACAAACCTTGAATCAGATTGGGTCTAGGTTTTAGAATTTATAGTTTAGATCTGACAAAACTTTACCCACCAATAATACCATGTCTAATTAAAAAAAAACCAATAATACCGTGTCTAATACAATAGTCAATCTTATGCAATTTTGTATTATTTTGATCTCCTTGCATAATTTACAGCTTGGTGCTAATGTTGTATATGGTTCTGACATTGTATATGGTTTTGACATTGTTGTATAAGTGGATAAAATTATTGTTAATGGCGCAAGCCAAGTATTAGGAGAGGGGTAATGCATAGACATTACTCCGGTGCTACAAAATAGCGCCGTTGTAATGGCAAATTTTTTGGAAACAGTTTGGTGCTAATGTTGTATATTGTTCCGACATTTTTGTATAAGTGGATAAAATTGTTGTTAATGGCGCAAGCCAAGTATCAGGAGAGGGGTAATGCATAGACATTACTCTGGTGCTACAAAATGGCGCCGTTGTAATGGCAAATTTTTTGGAAACAGTTTGGTGCTAATGTTTAAAATAAACCCTATATTTTGAGTTCCATTTATTGAAATTTAAATAGTCCATATATTTTAACTATTTAAAATTAATTAAATGTTTAAAATCATACTACACAATTCTAGGTCGTACAGGAAAACAAAAAACGATCATGAAAAAGGCATGCATATAAATCTTACAAGGAAGTTAATTGTTTACTAAATTATATTATTCTTTACTAAACAATTTATATTATGAACGATCAAGTAGCTTGAATCATGTAAAATTACTAACTTAGAAAATGAAGTTACATCTGTTTCCCCATAAAGCTTTTTTTAAAACAATGATGATATCAAGTTTAGATATGTCCTCACAATTTGATGATGGTGAATTATAATGTGGATTAAATCATGTTCTAATTTGGAAAGGAAAGTTACAGACTTATTTATTTTCTAGAAAAGATGCTTTTATGATAGTGATTTCAAATTTTGAAATATTTTCACAATTTGATAATAATAAATGATACTTTACGTTAAATCTTATAGTTATCACTAAATTAGGAAAGGTTTATGAAATTACTTTTTATAGAAAAAGGAAATTTATGCGCTGTCCCTACATTATCTTGTTAATTTATTATACAATATGACAATTCAAATTCAGAAAACAACATTTTTGGAAACTTTAGGTAGTGGTGGAAATGGAATGAGGGGAAGAGGCAATTTTATCGTCAAAGGTAGTTAATGTGACAGGGAGGAAGATGGTAGTAAGGAAGTTGAATTGGAGATAGTGCAGGGAGTTGAATTCTTGGGTGACTGTGGTTAAGGACTGCATGTTTGAGGATCCAAATTCTTGAAGAAAAAGGTAAGAATTTAGATTCAATAAGCAATTGGTTCCATTTTAGTTGAGGATAAAGAACTCAGGCCAACAAAATTTCAAAGGCCAAACTATGGTAGTTTGGACTTCTTAATAAATTGACTATGCTGAACTAGCAAAACGACAATAGAAAAAAAATATATTATATTTAACAAGAACAATATAATTTAGTAAAGTTAAATATGTAGAATTAATCTTACAACAAATTTCTCAATATAATTTCAAAAATATTCTTTTCGAACAGTTGGAACGAGGACCCATTGAAGGGCAAGTCTCATGTTCTGTTAAATATGATATAGGAGGGCAGTATGTCTTTCAACATAGACAAACAATGGATAAATGAATCAGATCTAAGATCTACATACTATATAGACGGGGTGCAGAAGTTCATTAGTTTTGTTGAAGAAAACGGTGGTAAGAAAGGATTGTATTTATGCCCTTGCACCCGGTGCAAAAATATGAAGACAATCAAATTAGATGACATTCATTTTCATTTTCTTAAATGGGGTATTATCCAATTGTATACAGCGTGGTATTTTCATGGGGAAAAAGGGCGGAGATGGAAAAACAGCAACCAGTTAGTCGTGGCAGAACTACTGCTGAGTCTGAACATATTAGGATGGAAGATCTGGTCAATGATGCAGATAGATTTCATCATTTTCAACCTACAAATTCGTTGCCTGATCATGCTAATGTTGAAGAGCAGTCTACTGATTATCCAGATTGGCAGGCCAATGAAAGTAAGAAGTATAAATCGCTTTTTGGTAGCGTAAAAGAGCCACTGTACCCTTCATGTTCAAAAGGGATTACGAAGCTGTATGCCATTGTGAAACTGAATAGCTTGAAGACCCAATACAACTTTTCAGATAATGGTATGACTGCACTTCTCGAACTAATAAAGGAGTTACTCCCCGAAGGTAACACGCTGCCGACAAAGTACTCCGACGTGAAGAAGATCATTAAGCAAGTTGGGATGAATTACAAAACTTATGATGCATGCATCAATGATTGCATATTGTATTGGAAAGATGATGCGAACAAAGTTTCTTGTACAAATTACAATGAACCAAGATATATGACATCATTAAACGAAGAGAGAAAATGCACCAAAGTACCTCGAAAGACATTAAGACATTTTCCTTTAATTTCTAGATTGAAGAGACTGTATACTGTACCATGGATGGCAGATGCGATGACCTGGCATGGTCGTGCCAAGTCTGATCCAACCGTAATGCGTCATCCATGTGACACTTCTCAATGGAAAGTCGCAGATTCATTTGATCAAACTTTTGTTGCCAAGCCATGAAATGTCACACTTGGAATAGCAACAGATGGTTTCTGTCCACATGCTTCTCTCTCTAACCCTTACAGTTGTTGGCCAGTAATTGTAGTACCATATAATCTCCTCCGTCTATGTGCATGAAAAGGGAGTTCTCAATGTTAATATTGTTGATTTATGGGCCAAAACAACCAAGAAAGGATATTGATGTTTATTTACAACCGTTGATAGACGAGTTAAAGCAGTTATGGGAAGGAGTAGTTACATTTGACTCGTTAAATAAATCTGAGTTCACAATGAGAGCTAGGGTGCTGTGGGCAATCCATGATCACCCTGCTTTTGGGACTTTATCGGTATGTACAACTCACGGTTACTTTGCATGTATTATTTGTGGGGAAAACACTTGTTCTTATTATCTTCCTGAAAGTAAGAAGATGTGTTACATGGGACATCGAATGTTTCTTCCTAATGAACACAAGTTTCGATACGATAAGACAAATTTCAACAACGAACAAGAACTTCGTCGTCCTAAATGGCCATTGACTGGTTTTCAAGTTGAAAAGAAAGTAGCGAATATCAAAATGAAAGTTGGTAAACAAAAAGAAGAAATTGGTCGAAAACGGAAAAAGTCTACCAATGAAGATGTTGACAATATTTCTGGATGGTATAAGAGGTCTATCTTTTTTGATTTACCATATTGGAAAGCAAATTTGGTCTGACATAATATTAATGTTATGCATACGGAGAAGAATGTCACGGAGCATCTCATCAGCACCATTATGGACCATAAAGATAAGTCAAAAGATGGCATCAATGCACGCAAGGATTTGAAAATCATGGGTATAAAACAAAAGTTGTGGGTGATGGAAGATCCTGAAACAAATAAAACAATCATACCAAAGACAACTTTCGCTTTGAGCAAAGAAGAAAAGATACGGTTTTGCACCATTTTGAAAAATCTGAAAGTGCCTAACAAATTTTCTTCTAACTTTCACAAAAATGTGAGCATCAATCCTCCTGAACTAAGAAATATGAAGTCACATGATTACCATGTCATAATGCAGCATTTGCTTCCGGTATTGCTTCAACATTCTTATCCACAACATAAGGATCTACGAAATGTTGTTCATCATATTAGTTTATTCTTTAACATTTTGTGTTCAAAGGTGATCAATAGGGAACATCTTTTAAAAGCAAAGGCTAGCTTAGTAGAAGCAATGTGTGTTTTTGAAAAACATTTTCCACCTGCATTTTTTGATATCAGTGTCCACCTTATGGTTCATTTAGCCGATGAAGCGTTGATTTGTGGACTTGTCAGATATAGATGGATGTATCCATTTGAACGGTAAATTTCTAATTTCAGTTATGCACATCATTATTTCATATAAATAGCTACCGTCTACAGTATATAATTGATCACATTTATAGGTTGATGAAAACATATAAAGGATATGTGTGCAACAAAAGATACATTGAAGGGTGTATTGCAGAAGGATATATCGTACAAGGAGCTAGTATTTACTGCATGGAATATATGCCAAACGGAGGTGATGGCAATCATAAATATACCCGCGAAGCGTTTTTAGACGAGGACGATGAGTTTGCTGGTAAGATACCTCTGGATAATGGTAAAGACATAACGTTAACCCAAGTGCAGTTTGAACAGGTGCGTAGATGGGTCCTTAATAAGTACGATGGATTGGATGAATGGAAGAAGTAAGTTCACGAACTTGTTTGGAAATTTAATTTTTTTAATTCAATTTATATATACATTTTGATATGTGTTATTCGTAGGAGGTATAACTCTTATGTGAAAAGTACTAGATTTCAACCTAGAGGCAGGGCTACCACCTAGAAGTAGTTCAAAGTTTTAATCTATGGTTACGTAATGAGGTTTAACTTCGTCTTAAGTATTTCATGTGTTTATAAGTGTGCAATACACCTTTGTGACCATGCTTTTTTACTTATTAAAATTTATGTAGCTGTTAAAGACCATCGATGTTGATCCTACTCTGTGGCGGTTAGTGCACGGGCCGAAGTTCATAACGCGTAGTTATATGAAGTACCAAGTGAATGGATTTTCATTTTCCACAAAAAAGTACGAAGACCGTATGGTAACACAAAATAGCGGTGTATGCATGAGAGCAATTACAAAATTTGGAGCGAGTGGCAAGGATAAAAATTATAAGGAAGCAGAAACAATGTATTACAGAGTCATTCAACAGATACTTGAGTTGGATTACACTGACTTCAAACAAACAGTTTTTTTATTGTGATTGGGTAAAAGTCGAGGATAAGGTCAATGGTTGCAAAATAGATCCCATTTCAAACCTCATCATGGTAAATTTTGGGAAATTGAAGAGCAAAAATAACGTGAATGCGAGCCATTTATTTTTGCATCAGAAGCGAGTCAAGTTTTCTACTCAAAAGATTTAAAAAATAACGGATGGTTTGTGGTCTTGCATACACCAAAACGATTGACTACAAATGTGGATGACATTGAGTTCCCTACCGTCTATCAATCAGCTTTTGAAGACAATGAAAAATTAGAAGACCTTACCAAATCCATATGTTAACTTATTAGTATTCGTACATCACCTGATTGTGTGTCTGCATATTTTTAATTGCACGATTGTGTGTATGTATGGTTTTGAATATTTTATACATTCCAATGCAATTCCAGGTGTTGTCACTTAATAATTTTGTATGTGCAAGTGTGTTATATTATGGAGTGTTGACATTGATACATTGATACATGTATAATTATTATCGCGACTTATTAAAATAATTAGTAATATTATATTTTGCAGGAAACTATGTCAGAAAATCCACCATCTTCACATTCGTCATGTTCAGAGGCGAAGAAAGTTGATCAAAACTTACTTGGTATTCTGGTCTCAGATAACGTTGGAAAAATCGCTACTATGCTCGGTAAACTAGTAAGAGCTCATGTGCCGATATCATATATAAGTTGGAATAAAGTACCTGGAATATACAAGGACAACGTTTGGAACGAATTGGTGGTAAGTATCCTTATCTGTTTGACAACAACTATTTCATTCAATAGCCTTATGGTTTCAACTCTTTGCACAACACATGATTTAATATATTTTTTGCAGAAAATTTATGAGCTCGATCCGCTTTCAAAGGAAATGTTTTTAAAGAGAATGGCCAAGGCTTTTAGGAGATACAAGAAAAACTTGAGAGTAGTTTATTATGACCCTTTCAACAATGACGAAGAATGGTTGAAAAATTGCCCAGCTACAGTTGCTCAAGAAGATTGGGCAGAGTTCGTAAAAAATGAAGCAACGCCTGAAGCGAGCAGAAGAAGGGAGGTAGGCAAAAAGAACAGAGCATTGCTCAGTTATGCTCATCATGCAGGACGTAAAAGTCATGCTAAAATAGAACAAGAAATGGTAATTTATATTCATTTTCATTCAAATGATTTACATATTGTGATTGGATATTCATGTCGTTGCATCAACTTGTATTGCAGATCGTTGCTAGTCCATCAACAAATATCAGTCGTCGTCAAGTATGGGAGAAGACACACAGGAAAAAAGATGTAGCATATCAGATGCCACTTCTTCATACTTTGTAAGTTAAACAAATATTAACTTGCATATTCTTTAAAATTCCTTATTCATGTAAGTATTATCATATTACAGGATCAAATTGCGAAAGCGAAGGAAAAGATCACTGATAGTGATGAAGAAAAATTGACAGTGGATGAAGACATCTTATCACAAGTGCTTGGTAAGGATGCAAGGGGTAGGAGCCGCGGTGTTGGGACCGTTATACCAAAGACTAAAGTTAAGGCTTGTGCCATTGCACAGAAACGACTCCGACATGTTCATGGCGAGCAGGATGAGTTGAAAATGAGGGTGGGAAGTTTGGAGGGTACAGTGGGAAATTTGTCTGGGCAAATGGAGGTTTTGATCAACATGGTGGGAAATATTGAACAAGGAATTCATGCACCGGTCAATTCTTCTGATGGAGAACGCGCCACACAATTCAATACTCCTGAATTCATTGCTTCGCAGTTCCAGGATTCGACTAATGTTACGAACAATCAAAAATGTGAAATCCTCAACTCTGATTTAGAAGTAATAGGAACAGGTATTTTTAACATTTAAACATTTATGACATAATAAGTAGAAAACTTAAATAATAATAAATATTCCCTTTTATTGCAACAGGTACTATATGCCGAGATTCTACATTGTCCAACATTCATGGGAAATTTGTACCATCCACACATGAAAAAGTGGTGTTGGACAGTATATTGCTACCAGATGAGAGAACCAGCAAAACGAATCATTAATTTGCAAAGACCTTTGCTGATGTTGGAGTGGGTGGATATGTGTGCCATCCGAAGTGTCTTATTCGATATCTCTAGATGACGGAGCAGGTATATTTTCTGTTTATGTGGTCGATATTTCAAGTCCCATTAAATTGATTTGAATTTAATTCCAATTCAGATTAATATATTTTAAGTTGTTAATATACCATAAAACATATTTTTAGATAAATGAATTATAAAATTAAAAACATCTAGCGAGTTGAATAACGTTAGTTCATAGGAAACTACCATATTTTTTAAATCGTCGTATGCGTAATCGCATCAAAACAAGTAAAGTTTACAAACAAACATCTAGCTTGGTGCTTGATAAGTGATTCATCATAAATTGGTTGTCCATTTTGATTGCATAGAGTTGATATATTATTTCTACATTTTCTTTTTGACATTATGGCATAATAAAACCTAGAATTGCTATCCCCCTCTGTTAGCCATTGGACTTTTGATTGCTGGAGATTGAAAATGTATTTCTCATGCATTCTTTTTTTAGTAAATTGCCAGTATGCAGAAGTACATCATAATCATATGCATCTTCAGAGTGACTATCAACAGCTAATAGTTTGTTATTGAATTGTTGCTCTAAAGTAGTCAAATCTGCATCGTCTTTTGGTCTTGTTCTGTTCCATTCTTTTGAATTTTGCTTTATCCTTCTGAATAGTAGTGATGCAGGGTAAAATGTTAATGCTGAACACTTCACGTTTCAAGATTTTCTAATATGATAGTTCGGTAGTTTTGAATAACAATTCAAAATATTGGGAAGAAGCCATACATCATTTTAAACGTCTGAATGTAGTGATTTCCGTGTTGAACGAACAAAAGTCTGAACATAGGGAAAATATAATTGTGCAAAACATCATGTTTGCGTATTATATATCAAGGTTCATACAAAACTAAAAACATATGGGCGCGCACACACATATATATATTGCGAAGGATATTACGGATTTCTAGTTAGTTGCAGTAAGTTATGCTGCTCTATATCACTAGGTTGAAGTTTTACAATAAAAGAGGAAGATTAAATACCATCTATTCTTTTTCTGAATGGTGACGTAGGTCCCTTAATTTGAACAGTGAAGTTAAAAGGTGTGAATGGGTTTGATTTTCAGTACTGTCAGAACCACAACTCTATGTGGAATTGTTGTACTATGTTTATAATTATTTACCTGTTTCTTTCGGAAGTATATGCAAAATGGAACATCTCCCTTTTGCACTTTTTATGATTTTGCATCTAGTTTTGCAATATGCATTATTTATGTTCCATGTGCATATTCATGCACGCTGTATCATTATGTTCTTCGTTGTCTAGAAAGCTACAACGCAATGTATAATGCTTATTCAGATTTTTCTTTTCCCTTGTTTTCTGGTTTAACTATGTTTTGCTGCACCCTGCTTGCACATCATAGCTCATTTACCATCCAGTTGTAGTAAAATACTAGTATTACATGTACTGTACTGTTAAAATAATGTAAATTGGAAAAAATAAAAAATAAAAAATAAAAAAAATCAAAGCACAATCAAACGGTTGCAATGTTGAACACAATACAAATAAAATAAATGTTGAATAAGCACAGTATGCAATGAGTTTATGGCATTGAAAATGTAGCATAAAACCAGTTTTGAATATGATTGTGTTAGATACGATTAAGTTATACAAGTAACATACTTTTATTTTAATTTGTTTATTACATACGAGTGTTATGCATACTCCCACTGGCAGCATCCCACTGACAAAAGTTTTTTAGTCTTTAATTCTTTATGGTGTATTGAGTTTGTGTTTGGGTATTTACTAGTTACATCTAGATGCATTTTCTAAATCTGAGTTTTCACATAACCAAATGGAAAAAAATGTAGTTGCAATGAACCGTAATATAGAGTTAACTCCTAAAACTAAAGATGTACTAATATTTTGTAATGCTTGTGTAGATGTTTTAGGCTGGAGGAGTTAGCTCTTTGGCTTTGCATTGTGCAGTGGCTACCGTAACAACACAGTATAACAGAGGCTTGTTGTGTATTTGTATTATGTAGTAATGTGATACATTTGTATTATTATTGTGTATTTGGATCTTGGTATTGGAGCAATAGTGTTTTCTATTATCCGCTACTACGATATATTAATGTGCTAAATGTTAGTATTATGTAATGATATTATGTAATGATATTGTTAAGTTATTACGCACTGCAATGCGGATTATTGAATCATTTGAATGTGCACTGTCTATAATATTATTTGTTTTGATGTCTTAGAATGATTATTGATTATATATTGGATATGAATAGGTCTATAATAATATATTGAATATGAATAGGTCTATAATATTATATATTGATATTGATTATATACCTATATCTAATTGGTTCATTAGACGCTGCCTATTTGTCAATTAGATACGGCTTTTGGCCGTATCTAATGTGTCAATTAGATACGGCTAATGGCCGTATCTAATTGATACATTAGATACGGCTTTTAGCCGTATCAAAATATTAAGCTCGGCATAGATACGGCTTTTAGCCGTATCAAAATATCGTTTATGGTGTAGTGTCTGTCTATTAGTAAACTCTGATCAACCAAGGGGCATCTACATATGTCGTTCTTGGAGTATTTTGTAATAATTATATTTTATCTGAACCTAAGCAACGTTTTGGGATTATGAAATGAATATAGAAATTATTAATGAAATGTGTTTTAAAATATTTCATATTCATGTGCTTCTGATGTTAACGATACTATGAACTGATCTCATTTTGTCATTGGAGAACAATACTATTGATGACTGCAGCATCAGTAGTGCTTATTTTCGGGCCTCGGAATGAAGGATGTTACATTTATGCTTAAGAGTAAGCATGGGTAGATTGGCAAATCGTTACTGTGCCTAAATTGAATTTTGGAGCGAAATTCCTTTAAGGGGGAAGTTGGTAACAAACCGTAATTATTGATTAACTTAATGAATTGATTAAAGGGCAAAGATAAGCTAAATAAGAAGAAAAAGGTGTAATGAATTAATGAAAAAGAGTATGAGGGCCCAAGCCAAAATATCATGGGACAATAAATATTACTCTTTCCATTTGTTCATTTCATTCTACTAAAAAATAAGAAGCTTGAGAGGAACATTAATGGTAGTAGCCTAAGCATATAAAGAAGATAAGGAAACACAAGATAAAGGAGGATTAAGAAGACTAAAGCAAGATATTTTAAAGATCTAAGTGAATAATGCTAAATCCATTTTTACCGCTTTAAATTATTTGGTATCGGTATGATTTTGCATACTTTTATATATGATGGAGTTTCATATGTATGCAAAAGGTTTAATGAATGGTTTGGGGAACATAGATGAACATGGGATCTTTTATTGTGTTTCCCTACTCTAAAGATTTGTTATACTATAAAAAATTAATATGATGTTCTAATCATGATTTTAGAAATGAAATTTTTTCTTGGGAAGTTTTCAACGTCAAAATAATTTATTATAAATTTTTGAAGGAGAATACCTTGAAGATAAATAAGGAAAACATTTAAAATATCAAAATAATAAATAAATTATATTAATATAGTTAACCATGAATTTTCCTATAATTTTAATAAGGTTTTCTGTGAAGAAAATTAGCCAATATAGGGCGTGTATTGCGCTGGGGAAAAGGGTGATATGCGGTTGCTTATAATTTATACAGTAAAACAAGTGTTAGATAAATAAGGGACCAGATCCAAGCTAAATAGGAAAATAAAGGATATTGTTGATGACATAAAGTGAAATTATGACGAATTAGTTAGCAATGTGTAAAGAAATTTTCAGATGTGTCAGAATTTGTCTAGTATGGAGCTGAGGCAACAGCCTTACGTTTCATAAGAGAACTGCACATATGAGGATGGGATAGTGAATTGCCAAGGGGATCCAGGGACTTTTAGGGGAAAGTAGATCTGCGAGGCAATATGTAGAAGACATGTTGGGCCACAAAAATGTGAAGTCGGAAGAGAAGTAACTACGTTGCCATATACAAAGGACACACTGAGCCACAATTTGGAAGCATTCAGTTAATAAGGGAAGAGAGTATTGCACTAGCAGGTTGGGGCAGGGTGGTACTACACTAAGGAAAGGTGTGAATGAAAGCTAACATATGTAACACCCCAAAATTTTTAAGCGAAAAATTTAATAAAAGAATTAAATTTAAATATAATATGGAAAAAATGGAATTTTTGCAAATTTCCGAATCTGGCTACGAAACTTGCATTGTTGCACTCATAGCGATTTTCTAGATAATTTTCATATATAACCTTTTGAAATCGAAGCTAGTATGAAGAAGTTATAAACGTTTTAATTTTTTAATCAGAAATAATCAATAAATAACTTGGGAAAGAAATATATATTAAGATAAAATGCTCCATTGGTTGACAGGTGTATTGGGACTGGTCGACCACTAGCGGTAGACCGTCCCCAATCATAGTGGTCGATAGGTCGAGTGTATGCGGCTACGGTTTGGGTTGGTCGAATGGATCGATTTGAACGTATCTTTTTCTAGACGGTGAGATTGAGATGTACCTTTCATAAACGGAGCATATGGAACTGTATATTTTTGTGAATGGTCAATATTTGCTAGAATCCCTATATATAGTAAGGTAATGTAAACCCTAATTCATAAGAAAATAAACAGTGTGTCCAAACTCTGTCAAATTCTTTTCTCTTCAAACAAAATTTCTTCAAACAAATTAAAATAAAATCTAAAAGAAAAAGAAGCAATTATATCAAATCACAGTGAAGATGTATACTAAACGGAGGTGGTTCCAGGTGCTAAAAGAAAAGAGTGGCTTGGATTTGAGGTGAGTGGGTATATTGTTAGTTAGATGATTTATATGCAGTTGATTTTAGTATACCCTATTTGATTTAGATTGTTCAAAATAAAAATGGGGAACCTATTTGTTTATCTAAGATTTAAATATAAACTAATGTTAACCTGTTTGTTAGATTTGAGATTTAAATATAAATTGATGTTAACCTGTTAAATAAGAATTGAACCGAGTTTACCCTTTTCTAATCAAATATGGGTTCATATAATCTGATGATGTTGATGTTAAACCTAGGTTAAACTGTTTACTGTAAATTGAATACGAGTTTGGACAAATACAACTTAAATTTCATAAATTTAGGATTTGCAGAAATTGCTATAATATGAAACTATAGGCTTATTGTTCAGATTTGGGAATGAACATGATTAACAACGCTTTGGTTTTAACTCATTAACTGGCTCAATAATTGAAAAATGGCAAGGAAAATTCTCGAAAGGATATTAATCATAGTGAAACTTCCAAAAGAATGAGGGTCAATAACTACAAGGATCAGTATACTATTAATTGGATGACACTCATAGTCGAATACTTAGAAAAAGGAGTATTGCCCAAAGGAAGAAACGAGTCAAGGGAATTGAGATTTCAAGCCTGTTCATACACTATAATCAATAGAATATTATATAAAAAGGATAATTAGTGCCTTATTTAAGATGCATTACTCCAAAGATAGAAGCAAAGCTTTTAAGGAATCCCATTAAGGATTTAATGGAGCACTCCAATCAGGTAAAATTAGCAAAGAAAAAAATGTGGCAAGACTATTGCTAGCGAGTCATGAATGAAGATGCACTAATCTACATGAAAAGGTACAATAAATGTCAAAAGTTCTCTAGAATCCAAGTTTGTAGCAATTGATTATTTTACTAAGTGGGTAGAAGTTGAACTACTACCAAATATTACCACTGGGAAGCCTTGAAGTTCGCAGTAAAAATATAGTTACTCAATTCGGACTCCCAAATAAGATCATTTTTGATAATGGGACTCAACTTAAGAGCAAAAAATTCACTCGCATTTGTGAGAAGAATGGTATAATAAAAGTTTCTCATCAGTAGCTCACCCAAACGCTAATGCAGTGATAGAAGCAACAAATAAAACCATATAGAACATCTTAAAGAAACAATTAGGCAAGGCAAAAGGAAACTGGGTAGTGGAACTTCCCCTCGTCTTGTGATCATATAGAACTTCCACAAAAACTGCAATTGGACATACCCCATATTCTTTAACTTAAGGGTTTTAAGCAACGCTACCAGTTGAAGTTGAAGTCCCATCATACCAAAGAATTGCGTATGAGTACTAATCAAACCAAGAAATAAAGAAAGAATCACTTGACTTAATCAACGAGCTAAGAGACAAGCTGCCTTGCGAACGGATTAATACCAGTGGTGGACTTCCAAATATTACAATTAAAAAATAAGAGAAAGGGGATTTAAAAATGGAGATCTAGGACTATGAAGGGTTATGGCAAACACTAAGGAACCATCAGATGGCCCACTAGGACCAAATGCGAAAGGTCTCTTGGTCATTCATGAAGTTATCCATCCATGAACTTACAGATAAAGTAGACCAGATGGAAATGTGATAGCAAGGACATGAAATGCCTAACATTTGAGACCATATTTTATTACATTGGACAAATAAAATGCATTACTAAAGATTATATCCTTTTCAAATATTAGCCCCCAGACTAAAATGTGTTATGTTTGATGTAACTTCTAACCTGACGACGTCAGCGAGATTCATTGACATAAGCATATCTCTTATCTAGAAGAGGAAAATTATGTCTTTGGTGCCACCGTCGAGTCCGACCAAAGCACCCATCAAAGAGAGATGGTCAAATAAACCATTGGTCCTAGTACACGGCCCGCCAAAGTACCCATCCATAGGAGATGGTCAATAAAGCCTTTGGTACCGTCGTTGGGCCCGACAAAAGCACCCATCCAAGGGAGATGGTCGGTAAAGCCTTTGGTCTCGCCCCTGGGCTCAACCAAAGTATCCATCTAAAGAGTGATGGTCAATTAAGTTTTGGCCCCACCGTCGGGCCCGACCAAAACACCAATCCAAGGGAGATGGTTAATAAAATCATTGGACCCACTGTCAGGCCCAACTAAACCATCCATCTAAGTGAGATGGTCTATAAGCCTTTGATCCCATCGGTTAGCTAGGCCAAAGCACACATCCAAAGAGTTATAGTCAATTAAGCCTTTGGTCCCACCGCTAGGCCCGACCAAAGAACCTATCAAAGGGAGATGTTCAATAAAGCCTTAGGTCCCGTTGTCAGACCTGGCCAAAGCACCCATCTAAGAGAGATGGTCAATAAAGCATTTGGTCCTGACCTAGGCCTGACCAAAGCATCGATCCAAAGTGTGATTGTCAATTAAGCCTTTGGTCCTACCATTGGGCCCGACCAAAGCATCCATCCAAAGGATGAGCAAATAAAGTCTTTAAAAGTAGTTGTTTAGGGAAAGACGACCAACTAAACTCCTAACTCAATGAGCAATCTAACTAAGAACAATATCTAAAAGTATTCACATGGGCCAATGAACAATTGTCTAATGGAAAGAGTGCAGATAACAAAGGAATCATCAAAAGTCGACCAAAACTCTCAATTAAGGGACAAGCAAGAATAAAGAGCTTTCCAACAAGACTACAGGGAGTCTCCAGCTTGCAATAAAATTAATCGGTTCTGATAAAAACTACTTTAAAAAAAGCTTTAAAAGAAATCTTGTACTTTCAAAGATCAACTTTGTAAAATGATTCTTTAATCAATACATATTCAGTTTTCGTATCAAATAATTTCCACAATGAAGCAATAGGAATCATTCATATTTCAAAGGTATCTCTGAATAACTTCATAAGAAATTTTCATAAAGGTGCGTCAAAAAGAACATTTTCAATAATAATGATAGTTATAAAAACACACACACATATACATATATATATATAAGGTTACAAAAGACCCCCATGATTTAAAAAAAAGAAATGAATAAAAAATGATGGCAATTCAAAAAGTAGAAGAGATAAAGAAAAAACATAAGTTTACTTAAGCTAAACCATAAGAAAACCTTTTTTAGGGGGGAAGTGTTACACCCCAAATTTTCTCAAGGATAAAATGATCGAACTACCATAAGTTGATTGGTGCAATCACATATTGAGATAATAATAAGTTATCCCAAGTTGGTAATGTTAAGTCTATTATATATTAATGTTATGAAAGCTATTGTAGGTTGATGTTATGAAGGTTATCACATGTCAACGTTATCAAGGCTATCACATGTGACTTGTCAACGTTATCGCAAGTTGATGTTATGAAGGTTATTATAGGTTGACATTGTCAAGGTTATCCCAGGTCGACATTTTCAAGGCTATTTTGATCTTATGAAGGCTATCGCAGGTTGACATTATTAAGGCTATCGTAGGTTGACATTATCAAGGCTATCGCAGGTTTGACGTTGACAGGGCTATCGGGGTTGATGTTGATAAGGCTAGCATAGGTTGATGTTGACAAAGCTATCGCAGGTTGACATTGATAAGGCTAGCATAGGTTGACGTTGATAAGGCTATCGTAGGTTAATGATATAATGGTATTACAAGTTGATGATATCAGGCTATTGCAAGTTGATGGTATCAGGCTATCACAAGTTGATATTATTAAGGCTATCACATATTGAAGGAATATGGGGCTACCACAAGCTGATGGTTGAGGCTATCATAAATTGGTAATTAAGGCTATCATAGATTGGTAATTATATAGCTATCACATGTTGAAGAATTTACCAAAAATCAATACTCCACCTGGCCACTTGGCATCCTCTGGTTGGCTCAACTATGCCACACATCATGAAGTAATTGAAAGTGAGTTATGCCACTTGTTAAGTCAACCATGTTCCATGTTAACAAAATCATAATCATCAATCTCCTATAAGTGCCACGTGTAAAAAATCTAAGGGCCTTAATTCTTTATAAATTGGCACATACCCCTTACTTCGATGGGGCGAATTTCGAATTCCTCAATTTTCATTTCTCTTAAGCATAAATAAAATGCTTGGAATTGGGAATTTAATGGATGACTAGGTCAAACTGATATTGATTTTTTGTGACATAAAACACGAACAATTTCCTATTTGTATAAATGATTCCCAACGGATTTAAGACAACATATTTGCCCAAGAGTCTCACCACTTACTCAAGTACCATTAATTCTCTTCGTTGACTATGCATATGAGTTAGGACTAAATTTTGGACTAACGATGATGGTTTATTGGATATATGCTTTATTTGGTTGAAATTTGGTGTGAAAAGGATGATGGATTTGTTTATATTTATATGGCTTGTTGAAAGTGGTTGATTAAATGTATTTATATATATTGTACAACCCTCTTACTAATAAATTCATATAAAATTAAATAAATTTTAGAAGTTTCCAAATTTTGGTATGTTGTTCCTGGTCCATCCGATCTTCTCTCTTCCAAGTTCATGCCAAAATATCGAGTTTTGATAGGACGAATCAGATTTTTACTAAAAGGAAAATACACAACTAAAATGATAGTTGATCGAAAATTCATAACTTATTGGAAAAAATTCCTAAAGTGCTAGAATTTGGATATATTGTTCTCAACTCATATGCATGTTCTCTATAAAAAATTATTGGAGATTGTTTAAATTGTTCGTTCATTTATAGAAGTATATTAGTTTATATTTTCTATCTTTGGATGGTTGAATTTTTTCAAAATTTTCTTTGTATTTATATGATTATATACGCCTTTTTAGTTACCTGAATGGGTGCATATGCTCTTTACGTCAGTAAAAATTTGAAATTAGTTTATTAATATATATATATATACACACGAAGTGTACATCAAGTATTTAATTAGGAAAAAAATCGGCTATTGATAAACAACATAGACAACAATGAAATGTTTAAATGTATCCCTAACACTTTGATATGATATATGCAAGGTGAGCCCAATTATTGTGGTATTTATACTATGTTATGTTAATTTCTATCCATGATGCCTCACATATGCTACATACAATTTATTGAAGCAATGCTCCTTTATGTGTTGTCTTTGACTAGAATAGAATATGGATGCATATCTATCCCATGCTATATTGTTTATGAATCACTACATTTTCTTTATTTGGCTCACTAGGTTATCATGCTCACTATAATGTTAATATGAAGTAGATAAATTGAAGTATTCACCCCCCACATGCTATGATAGAACCCATGTTGTTAAGTGATCACTTGATTACTAATAACGCTTTTTTCTATACGGATACTTATTTATATGGTTACGCTACCTCGCTAGGTTATGTTTGCTTATGATGCGATGTTAAGCGTTATATGTTATTTATCCCAGTATGTCTATGTATACGTTATATGAATTGTTGATGCACATGTGATATATTAAAACCCGTGAAGACATTGGGATAGAAATGAAATTTAGAGAGTAATGTCGTTAATGAGGACATGTTAATTATTAATATTAACCTGATCGGTGCAAAGTGAGATGCTAGATGGGCTAGTTATTTCATCGTAGTCAGACCAACAAACAATAGCGCCCCAAGTCTTGACAATTTGGCCATATTGTTATAGGTCCAACGGTCTGCTACATGGGCCTAACAAGCAAGGATATGCAAATATGATGTGATTGATGGATATTGAGGACATCCAGTGAGGGCTGGTGAGCTATTTAGTGCAGCAAATAGATCATGTGAGGGAAACCCATAATTGGGTACTCATTCGAGTGGGTTGAGTTTGTGGTATAAACAGGTACCTTTTTGGAAAGATGAATAAAGACTCAGAAGATGAAGAAGGAGGCTTGATTTAGCAAATAAAAGTATATTTAAAATTCCGATATGTAATACCAAAATCTATAACTGGTTAGTCCATGTCCGCATCTTTATATGTTGGGCATGACACTCTATTTATATTCTATTTATATTTACTTCTGCGCAGGAACGAGAAGGGTTAATGAAGATGTAATAAATTATGTATAACATTTTGATGAATTGAAATTTGTTTATTTGCTTCATTTACTTAATGTTATGGGAAAAATACCGATATCACTTTGTCATTTGAAAATAATATTGGTGACGACTGTAGCATCATCAGAGTTTATTTTCGGTCTCGATATGGGGGATGTTACAGGTCTCCAAACAGTCCTATGCTTCCATAGTTGTTTCCTTCTCTTGGAATAGTTTGCCACCAAGAATAGAGTGGTCTTTGTTTAATTTAGAAAGTTAGCTTTGAGAGCCTGAACCTAAGTACACCCACCAATAACACGATTCAAAGCATCCATTTGGGCATTTTGCAGCATGTTTCTCATCATAGTGTTGAACATTTTCTGTAAGTCGAGGTTAGCTGCTCCCTCTTCTACTTTAAAGATGGAATTTCTTGCAGCATTTCTCGTTTTCTAGCTCACTCTTTAATCTGTAATAGGAATGGTCAGTCTGTCAAAAGAAAAGCTGCATAATGGTACTTATGTACGCAATGTGACTTATACTATATATAGTACTATATAGTTTTGAAACCAAACTATATAACAAGTACGCTCTCTCATATACCATTGGATCGAGTGATATATATTGGTTCCATTCTAAAGTGTTCCCTTACTCTATCCCTAATGGATCCTCCTAAGGAGTTATCACTCTAGTACCAAATTAGGTCATTCATCAACCTTCTGCTATGGTACCAAATGTGACGACTGCCTTATGCCTCAGGTACCCAATATAACCTGTAGATTGTGCTAGGAAGGTACCTAACCGATGTATTATGATTGTTAAGGTACTAAAGTGGGTAAAATCCAAATAGAACCTATCGTATATCTCACAGCGCAAGGGAAAAAATATAATAATCAACACAAATATAAAACAGGTGGGACAATAGTAACTAAAATGAACCACAAAATTAGAGTGCAATAGGTTCATATTAGCTATACAAAAGGAGGAGAATTAGAAGAATTAACCACTACTAGTTTGATTGAGGTGCAAGCAACAGTAATAACAGCATGGACCTCAGAAGAAGCCGGTTTCATCAAAGGCAAGACCCCATATGAAGAAACATCAAGGCAAGGATAAAAATCAACTTTGATAACTGCCATAAAAGATGGGAGGATGGCTAAGCTTGGGGAACCATCTTCTAAGAGGAGGACTAGCAAGTGGGATTTTGATAGGAATGGGCAGAGGGACTTCTACAATAGAAGGAGGATCAAAAGAAAAATATGACACTCAAGCCCAATACTAATGTTATCAGAAAAAGTTAACTATTCTAAAGCACAAAGAAAAGGACACAATAAGAGCAAACTATCATATACATTTCCCTAGGACAATGCATATACGTTACAATACAATATTACCTCTTAATAATACTTATCTCGTTTCGACACAAAGTAATGTACACAAATAATTCCAAGATTTAATATTTCAAAAGTAGTAACATATACGAAAATATCCCAAAAGCAAGCATCATCGAAAGTAATAAGATGTTATGTGTGTATATATATATATATATATACTGATGTCAATGTATTACAAAATACTACATCATTTGTCTGAATACATAACTATATAAGAATGATCCATCATAACCATCATATACAACAAGACCACAACAACATATATAAATACGTCACATAAACCAAAACTACATAGCAAGATGGACTGAGCCACCATTGTCATTTGCTCCATTACCAAATCGTAGCATAAAGGAAATATACAATCATGATAACACATCTTGTCGAAATAACCTTAGGCTGACCCGAGGTTGTTATAAAAATAGCACACCCACACCCCGGGTCAGGCTAATATTAGCTCCAAGTGTTATAGTGTGTAATACAATAACATGATAATAACATGTGAAAATAAATATGGCTAAATTTCCCACACCCGCAAACTACCCATCTCATGTCTCAAGCACACAATCACAAATTTAGTGAACTGTGGTTCACTCCTAATCATAATTATTTACTATCACATTTATTATTCAACACACATCTTTTTGAGTTTGATATATGTATCTGTTTATAAATAACTAGAACACCTTGGTCATTTTCTTTCTACTAAAAGCTAAGCCGACACCAAGAAATGTCGCTTGGGATAGGTAAGATAATAAAAACATAGGTCAGATATAAAACATAATATGAGTAACACTTTACCCTAAACAAATAACCATATAGTGAGACCACGCCGCTAAAGTACGGAACAGGTTTTCCCCTCACTATTTCAATTATCATCAATTTACATCATATTATATCATGAACAAACATAAATCATCAATTCATCATAAATGTGAGATTTCCTTCACATGATTTCAACTATTTCTATAGTCAATACATTTTAAATTACCACTCAGGCCTTACCCTTACCAGTTCGATAACTGCACTAGACACTTAAGATTTCCTCTTAGGTGTTTTATCTTATTTTGTCTTAAATTTATCATGGATAGATATTTGGTTGCCACTAAGGCTGTATGCCTCCCTCCATCAAATATATTGTAGTGAATAGAAATCAATCTCGTGTGTTGTAGTGAATAGACATCGGATGCTATGAAAGCCTTACTCCATCAATCTCATATGTTGTCATGAATAGAAAATTGGACACTACAAAAGCCTTACTCCATCAATCTCATATGCTATCGTGAACAGACAATGGGATGCTACAAAAGCCTTACTTCATTAATCTTTAATATTATCATGAATAGACAATTGGATGCTACAAAAGCCTTACTCTATCGATCTTGTATATGGTCGTGAATATACCTATATTTTCCACCAAGACCTATTGTCAACGTTACCAAACATAATGTCTTATTTGGACATTTGGTACCCACTAAAGCATTCTATCAAAAATTACATAATATAATGTCATGTGCAGACACATTATTGCCATTAAGGCCTTATATTTACATCTCATTATTTCTTATGACTTGACTCATGATCATAGCTTAATTAGGCAAAATCTTAAATTTATAATAAATTATTTCTCTTTAGATTATTTTTTCCCAAACCCATTTCATGTTTAGGACCAATTATCATGTGTACTTAGCATTTTCCTAGCTTTGTTCATTGTCTCAAGCCAACTTTACATAGCTATCGCATGTTGGCCTCCTAAGGCCATCACAAGTTAATAGCTTTCATTAGCTATTGTAGGTTGAAAATTGTTTGTGCCAAAATTGGTCATAAACACCCAATTGCCAATGAAAGCACCAGTTCACAATCACAGATAACAAGTATGTAGAGAATTAAAATGAAGAACACTCAGAAAATCTAGATGAAAGCAGTAAAGAACACATGGTTTATAGTGGTTCGACAATCCGGCCTACGTCCACTTTGAAGTTGAAATTTTTATTGAAGTTTGCTTGTTGATTACAACGAGTTACAACTGATTACAACACCAAAATCCGAGTACAATGATTGATCCGGCAGAGTCTGGATGTAGAAGAGCCAAAAGTCCCTTTTCTATAGGTTTTAGGATGCTACTTATAGGCGTAGGCTGCAAATATCTCGCTTAGATCTCGGGAGACCTCTTCTGGCACGTGGGCGGACCCACGCGATTGATCCCATGTGGTTTGCACTCGATCCATGATCGATACAAACGAATTTCATATCGATCAAGATTTTGCCCAATCGAGTCGAAATTGAGCATGAACATTCTTTAGGTTGTACATAAGCTCCAGTGAAAATTTCGTAGCATTTGGACTTGTAGATTGTGAGATATGATCGATGCAAGTTTGTGTTTTTCGAAGGATGTCTCCTTCGTATCGATCGTTGTTGCACTGCTCGTACTCGATCGCTATTGCACTATTCGTACTCCATCAATGTTGCACTGTTCGTACTCCATCGATGTTGCACTGTTCGTACTCGATCGGATCGATGTTGTACTATTTGTACTCCATCGATGTCGCACTGTTCGTACTCCATCGATGTCGCACTGTTCGTACTCCATCGATGTCGCACTGTTCGTACTCCATCGATGTTGCACTGTTCGTATCGATCGATGTTGCACTGTTCATATCGATCGAAGTTGCACTGTTCGTATCGATCGATGTCGCACTGTTCGTACTCCATCGATGTTGCACTATTCGTACTCCATCGATGTTGCACTGTTCGTACTCCATCGCTGTTGCACTGTCCGTACTCGATCGATGTTGCACTGTTCGTACTCGATCGATGTTGCACTATTCGTACTACATCGATGTTGCACTGTTCGTACTCCATCGATGTTGCACTGTTCGTATCGATCACTGTTGCACTGTTTGTATCGATCACTGTTGCACTGTTCGTATCGATATCTGTTGCATTGTTCGTACTCGATCGATGTTGCACTGTTCGTACTCCATCGATGTTGCAATTGATGGATACGAACAGTAGAAGAATGATGGATACGAACAGTAGAGGATTGATGGATACGAATAGTAGAGGATTGATGGATACGAACAATTGAGGCCTGATGGATACGAACAATAGAGGATTGATGGATACGAACAGTTGATTCCTAAGTTTGCATCGATCATATCTTGAGCATACGAACTTGGATTGACTTGAAATTTGAAACATCGGCTTTTATAGCTTTTCTTGTCATGTCTTGTCAATTGCAGCTCAATCTGGACTTGGACAAAATTTACCGATATCCATAGTGAAACAGGTTATAACCAATCTTTGGGACGAACTGTTCTTGATTTCCAGTCAACTTTTTGGTGTCACGGCCTTGCCAAAAGACGGGATAACACTTGCCCTCTAAAACATGCCTTGCGATAGGAAGGTGTGTTTTGTAGTTCGATAAGCTAGATGTTCGTATCCTATTAATGACCTGCAAAGAAATTGATAATCTTATCTGACTATGAATAGTGATCATTCGCGATCGGGTGCCGTTCGGGGCGGTATGTGACCGTTCGCGGTCGGGTGCCGTTCGAGGCCAATTGTGACCGTTCGCGGTCGGGTGCCGTTCGAGGCGAATTGTGACCGTTCGCGGTCGGGTGCCGTTCGAGGCGAATTGTGACCGTTCGCGGTCGGGTGCCGTTTGCGGCGTGTTGTGACCGTTCGCGGCGAGTGTGACCATTCGCGGTCAGGTGCCGTTCGAGGCGAATTGTGACCGTTCGCGGTCGGATGCCGTTCGCGTCGTGTTGTGATCGTTCGCGGTCGGGTGCCGTTCGCGGAGAATTATGTGTGCTCGGGGGGGGGGGACTTGGTACCATTAACGTCAGATTTCACGTTCGAGTGAGTTTCTAAGTTGCTTGTTATGGCGGTTTATCGAGTTCGCGTCAGAGCATGCCTGAGGATCGTTCGCGATCCCATACATGTGTACGTAGCTTAGCCGTTATGGAATCATAAATAGCGGATTTTCATTCAAAATAAGTATTTCAACAGAAATGTTCAACAAAATCAAGTTCAAATGTGCGAAATAGAAAACAAAAGTAAAACAGAGAAGTTAAAGTGCAAACACCTACACTGACGCGATTGGCAGTCGTATCAGAGCATGCCTAAGGATCGTTCGCGATCCTGTACATGTGTAAATGACTTAATCATGTCGGTGTGGAGTTTGCTACTTATTCATCATTATTTCAATCAGTTGATGACAAGCTGATGCCTCGATCCTGAGCCGTTCCTAGTTGGTGCAGGTGATGGTTGTTCTTGCTCCACCGTTATGGCTCGCCTCCTTACATATTACGATAGCAGGCCATTCCGGATATGTCCCTCTATTTCACCCTCAAGTGCCTGCAGTCATTGGTATTGTGGCCGCTTAGCTCATGGAATAAGCAGTACTTGTCTGATTTCCTCTCATTGCTGGTCGGGTCCCTTCTCATTGGTTTCCGATAAGGAATCTGCCCCCTGGTGTCCTGGTATATTCGTTCCAAGGTTTCACTCAGCTCTGAATAGGAAGTAAATCTCGGTTCTTTTCATGATCGCTTTGGTCTATTATCGCTATCCTCGGCTTTTCATTTTCCTTTATCCTTGCCTGAATATCTTTCGGGAGGATTTCCGCCTTTGACTGCATAAACTTCTGTTCTCTCTCCTTCCTCTCTTTCAACATTTGCATCCTCTAATAGGAATCCTTCGACCTCATGATAAAATTCTCCTAGATCCATAGGCGGATCCCTTGTCAGTGAATTTTTAAATTCTGTTCCATCAGCTATGCCAGATACGGCTGCCATCAAAACCATGGATGGATCTGGTCGATCCACCGATGCTGCCGCTGCATTGAATCGCGTCAGAAAATTCCTCATAGATTCCCCCGTTCTTTGCTTTAGTTCTACCAAACTCATCACATTCTTGGGTCTCGAAATGTGAACTTTGAACTACCTCATAAACTTCTCAGTCAAATCGGTCCATGTTCCAATGGAGCGGCTTCCCAGCTGTCTAAACCATAATGCTGCAATGTCCATCAAATACAATGGGAAACACCGGGCCATGACCTACTCCGATGCCCCCAGTACCTCCATATGCCTCATATACCGTGCCAGATGAATTGCAAGATCCGTCCTCCCATCGTACGTCTCCAGTGTTGGTAGCTTGAATTCTGGTGGATTCCTGGCCTGTCTAATTGTGGGAGCGAAGGGGCTCCTGTTCACGTCTTCCAGATCTCTATTAACCAGTCCGCCTTTCATGGCTCGTCTAACCATCTCCGCCAATCTGTCACTGTCGCCAAGCTGCGGCCCTTATCTGTTGCCTCTGACCTGCCCCCCGAGTTCACAAGGGATTCCTGGAGTCTGCTCTCCTGGCCGAGCATCCATCTCTCTATCAATGTCGTGTTGCACAACTCCACTTGGAGTCTTGCCTGTGGTTGGATCGACATGCTCTAGGTGAGTGCCCCCTAGCTCTGGTGCTGCTCTTGATGGTACCACTCTATTATGAATTATGGTTGCTCCATGCTCCCGATCCATATCCATAGCATCTCCTACAGTTGCATTCCCTTGGTTTTGCACTCCAACTTGACCAACTTGTCGAAGTAGATTCTGCATCATCTCTTCTTGCCTTTTCAGCATTCCCTCCTGCATGGCTCCCATCATCATCTCCATCTCGTCTCGAGTGATGAAGACCGAGGCCTAATTCGCTCCTGAGGAAGCTTCCTGACTCCCTTCATGCTGACTCCTTTCAGTTCTTTGTCTTCTTGTTGATTGCTTTGCCATAGTTCCTCCTAGATCTGATTCTCTAGCTCTCCAAATCTGAACTCCAAACTTTAGAATCCCTGAATACTTTGCCGCTCTCAATGAAAGCACCAAAATGTTTGCGCCAAAATTGGTCAAAAACACCCAATTACCAATGAAAGCACCAGTTCACAATCACAGATAACAAGTATGTAGAGAATTAAAAATGAAGAACACTCAAAAAATTTAGATGAAAGCAGTAAAGAACACAGGGTTTATAGTGGTTTGGCAATCCGGTCTACGTCCACTTTGAAGTTGAAAATTTTATTGAAGTTTGCTTGCTGATTACAACGAGTTACAACTGATTACAATAGCAAAATCCGAGTACAATGATGTATCTGGTAGAGTCTGGACGTAGAAGAGCCAAAAGTCCCCTTTCTATAGGTTTTAGGATGCTATTTATAGGCGTAGCCTATAAATATCTCACTTAGATCTCGGGAGACCTCTTCTGGCATGTGGGCGGACCCACACGATCGATCCCATGTGGTTTGCACTCGATCCATGATCGATACGAATGAATTTCGTATCGATCAAGATTTTTCCCAATCGAGTCGAAATCGAGCATGAACATTCTTTAGGTTGTACATAAGCTCCAGTGAAAATTTCGTAGCATTTGGACTTGTAGATTGTGAGATATGATCGATGCAAGTTTGTGTTTTTCGAAGGTTGTCTCCTTCGTATCGATTGCTATTGCACTGCTCGTACTCGATCGATGTTGCACTGTTCATACTCGATCGGATCGATGTTGCACTGTTCGTACTTGATCGGATCGATGTTGCACTGTTCGTACTCCATCGATGTTGCACTGTTCGTACTCCATCGATGTTGCAATGTTCATACTCCATCGATGTTGCACTGTTCGTACTCGATCGATGTTGCACTGTTCGTACTCGATCAATGTTTCACTGTTCGTACCGATCACTGTTGCACTGTTCGTACCGATCACTGTTGCACTGTTCGTATCGGTCGATGTTGCACTGTTCGTATCGGTCGATGTTGCACTGTTCGTACTCAATCGATGTTGCACTGTTCGTACTCGATCGCTGTTGCACTGTTCGTACTCCATCGATGTTGCACTGTTCGTACTCCATCAATGTTGCACTGTTCGTACTCGATCACTGTTGCACTGTTCATACTCGATCGATGTTGCACTGTTCGTACTCGATCGATGTTGCACTGTTCGTACTCCATCGATGTTGCACTTGATGGATACGAACAACAGAAGAATGATGGATACGAACAGTAGAGGATTGATGGATACGAACAGTAGAGGGTTGATGGATACGAATAGTAGAGGATTGATGGATACGAACAGTTGAGGACTGATGGATACGAACAATAGAGGATTGATGGATACGAACAGTTGATTCCCAAGTTTGCATCGATCATATCTTGAGCATACGAACTCGGATTGACTTGAAATTTGAAACGTCGGCTTTTATAGCTTTGCTTGTCATGTCTTGTCAATTGCAGCTCAATCTGGACATGGACAAAATTTACCGATATCCATAGTGAAACAATGTATAACCAATTTTTGGGACGAACTGTTCTTGATTTCCAGTCAACTTTTTGGTGTCACGACCTTGCCAAAAGATGGGATAACAAAAATATATATAAGATGACATATCAAAATGGACTATGACAATATAGATACCATATCATATAAAAAGACTAAGATACAACACCAAGTACAAAATGATTCTACATCTCAACAAGGTACATATATATATATATACATAAGATGACATCTCAAAATGGACTAATGACAATATAGATAACTATCATAAACTTCTACCCAAGCTAGCCCAAGTCCAAAGCCAAAAGTCCTGTTACCTGTCAAGTCTCGGTCTGAACCGAGCATTAACATAACACCGGGTCGGACTATCTCTAATTATCACAAAAGATTAGTCCATAATAATAATAGACTACATAAACATCAAGGATAAAATATCACAGATTTTACTTCCCTAATCTACTTAATACTTCATATGAACTTCATGATTTAAGGTTAAGCTATACTAATTCAAAACACAACATCAAAGTGACATCAACTTTTATTAAGAGCATAGTCCTACACAATCATGAACGCAAGCAATGGACAAGCACTTTACAAGTCAATAGTAATTGTCGTGCACTTTGCACCTAATAAATAAGCACTTCACTAATTTATTATCATCGACGTGCACATCGCACATAAAATAAGCACTTCGCTAGTTGACTATAAGACAAGCGCATCGCAAGTCAACACTAAATACGAGTACATCTCTCATCATCATCTATAGCTAGCCTAATAGACAAGTGCATCACATGTCAATACAAATACAAGCACATCGCAAGTAATAACTCATTAGTAAATGAATAACATCGGATATGGGTCATGAAAACCCACAAAATCTGAATAAAGCGGCCTACCCACGGACGAGTCTAAAACTTGATGAAATAAGTATTATATACTTCCTATAAATAATCATTCAAATAACGACTGCATGTCCCATAACCACTCGGGTTTATTCAAATGTTTGTTGTAAGTTAGTAAACTTCACTCGATAAATGTAATCTACTTTCAATAAGTAACTAGATAAGTATCGCACAATGTCCCATAACCACTTAGCGTTACTTAATTATTTACTAAGTGATTATAAATCCAATTCGTGAAAAATAAATGTTCATTCGAACAAGTCTAAGAATTAATCGGTAAAACAAAAGCGAGCATTTCATACCACTTGTTTTATTAAACCCTTTAAATCGGTTCCTCATCCGATCAACGTCGTGCAGTTCTACGAAAACAATTTGCTTTGAAATCCTTCTTCAATCTATCCTTCTTATAAACTAGAATATGTACATACACACACACACACACACACATATATATATATTAGAAAGAATTTATAAATTTATATATCGGTATTTGTAAATACACTTTTAAAACCATCATTCTAAACCCATTTAAAATCATTGATATTATAATTAAATATCTTATATATATGTATATATATATATATATTCCAAACATTGGTTTGTAGAAAATATTCATACTTAAAATGATTTAAAAACCGTTTGGATTAGAAAACATTTCTTTTGAAAACACTAGTTAAAACCGTGCGATAAACTTGTGTGTATGTCTTGTGTAACTTCATATATCCATAGTAGCATCTCTATGGAATTAAATCATCGAAATGAATTCATCAATTTATTAATTTAAAACTTCATAATATGCATCCAAATCATCAAAACCAAGGTACTAGCACACAACACAAGACGTCAAGAATACATCAAGCAAATGGGAGTCGAACGGGCTATCGAGGAAGTCACACAGCATGTCCTAGAACACATTCTAGGCCACGACCGGTGCACCGGTCCAAGTGGACTGGTCCACCAGTTGCGCTGCCAGGAACGTGTTCCAGGCAATGCTACGGCCTCCTCGGTGGTCCGTTTCCGTTTTTTTCGAGCTACGACTTCTATTGGCTTTCTAGGTGACGAATTAAGCAACATGCAAGCACACAAACATAATGGAATTGATGCTAAAAGGGATCAAAAGTCTAGGATTTTTAGCTAACAGAGAATATAGCAACCAAACATACAATATCAGAATCAAATTTGAGTTTAATTCATCCAACAATTTACCAAACAATTAAAACAGTAAATGAATTCTGAATAGTGGTAGTTATGAGTTATAAACTCACCTTTCTTCTGAGTTTGATAGCAATTAAACAGCAGTACTCTAAATCAACCAAAACCCTAGAATTATTTCACCAAAATGACAAATGAGACCAAGAATTACTAACTGAAACTGAAATTAAAGATTACTAATTGAAAGAGGATAGGGTTTTAATCTTTTTACCTGAAATAATTTGCTTCCTAAGTGATTGAATTTGCACATGAAACTAGGTCGAATTGGGAGAATTAGGATTCTAGGCTTAGAAAAGAGAAAGAATAGAGAGTTTGGTATCTTACAGAACAAAGTGAGAAAGAAAGAAATGTATAGTAATCAATATTGAGAAATGCTTCTCATCTCAACATGGCTAATGGGTTTTGGGCCAAAAACTAATTTATTTACAACCCATACTTGAATTAAAATGATTTATTCTTCTTATTCTAACATTAGAATGCTTCATGAATCAAATACTAAGTATTTAAAACATAATTTAAAGCAATTAGAAACATGCCTCTTGTATAGTTTTTAAATTATAAACTTTTATTTATTTTTAAAAAGGAGCTTATAAGTTTTTAAATCATCTATTATTAAAAATAAAAGATACAAAAATAGTTTCTATAATTTTCTTATAATATTGATTTCTTTATTGAATTCCAAAAATATACACTCCATATAATAATCAACCAATTTAATAAAAACTTTAGAATTCGCATTCTAAAGAATTTATTTATTACTTAACAAAATCAAACTTCTTTTTTAAATTTTAAATTTAAATAATTATTTTATTTTTAAATTAAACATCAAATTTCAAGGTTGTTACGGTATGTAGTTACTTTACACCAAATCTCATTTGATGTCGAATTCTTATTGGTCAAACTATTCTTTCAAAGTTCTTTTTTCAAAATTGGCTAATTGCATTTTCCATTTATGAATTAATTATCATTAAATAATTCTTTTCTCAGCCAATTAATTCATATAAAATTGAAAATTAAATGGGAAAATACAAAAATTCACCCAAAAAAACAAATGTAACATGTGTTACCTTATATCAAAATTTTAGGTCAAAATAATTAATTTTATTACATTTAATAATTAATTTACCCGAAATTAACTATTTTCTCAACTTAGAAAATTCATAGAAATTCCAATTTAATTTTGAAAATTGTGAAATTAAAAACTCATATTTATTTCATCTTTATAAACATCATTCTTCAATTTTGAATCATTTTATCATGATTAAATCATATTTTACCCTAAAACATAAATAAATTTACTTCATTTAAACTTCCAAACATACAATCAATGTTTAATTGTTACCAACACGATTATCATCATAAAAAACATTCATTCAAAATCAAACCCGAATCCAAATGGGTTATGAAGGTTTTTAGGGAAAGTTTTACTCACTTTTGGTTTGATTAAACTTGATAAAATGTCTTTTTAATGATGAAAGCTCCTTTTATCCTAATATTTCTTCTTCTTCCTCTTGAATGTTTAGCCGGCCCCATCTCTTGGTTTCTCTTTCTTCGATTTTGTGGAAAATGAGAGAATGAATGAAAGTGGAGGGATTAGGGGGTTAGTAATTTGGATTTTGGGCTAAAATCCCATTCTAACCTACTCTTATTGATTCCCCCAACACTTCATTTTAAATTCATTCTCTATTGATTCATGTGTCTTTACTTTTCACTTTATAAATTAATTTGGTTAATCATTTGTTTAATTAATTTTTTCCATGTTATGGGATGTTATAGTCTCTCCTCCTTATAAGAATTTCATCCTCGAAATTCAAACAAGGCAGGATAAAATCACAATCATCAAAACAATGTACACATAGTAAAGTAATTACACTAGTTTCCCACTAATGTAGATCATCAATCCTCAAGTATAATGTATTAGTGCCCCTACTAACACATTCATATCATACCGGTGTCTCTACTTGTTTGTACATCAATACATACATGTCTATTCATACATATCAAACAAATCGAGACAAATATTCGTAGCCCTATCCTCTACTTCTCAGGTACAATCATCAGCATCATCACTCCACTGGACGTGAACAAGTTTGATGACTTTGTTCCTTAGCTCTTTTGTATCACAACCTACTATCCCCTTTGTTCCTCTAATAAGTCAAATCTGGTTCTATAGATAATCTTTAACTACCCTCGGTTCCACAACCGAATTCAAATCGTGCACACACTTCCTTAAACGTCATATATGGAAAACATTATGCACACCCGCTAAACTACTTGGTAACTTAACTCGATATGCAAGTTTACCAACCCACTCAGTCACTGAAAATGGTCCTACATATCTAGGGGCCTATTTTCTCACCTTCCTAAGCGCAAGACTCCTTGCATCAGCGAAACCTTCACAAACACATAGTTACCTACCGCAAACTCAAGATCTCTTCTCCTCTTATTAGCATAACTCTTTTGCCTAGATTGCGCCGCTTTCATTCTAATGCGAACCAGTTCAACCTTCTCAGTAGCCTCTCTTACAATATTGGGACCTAACGCGAGTCTATCTCCCATGTCCATCCAAAATACATGTAACTTACACAGTCTACCATAAATTGCCTCAAATTGGGCCATCTCGATAATTGACTAGTAACTGTTGTTATATGCAAACTCTACCAGATATAAATGATCCTCCCAAGATCCTCTCAAGATCTAAAACATAAGCTCTCAGCCAACCCTCGAGCACATGGTCACCCTTTCTGTTTGACAATCGGTCTATGGGTGGTAATCCGTACTCATGCTCAAATCTGGTCCCAACGAACTCTGCAAGGTTTTCCAAAATCACCGGTGAACCTTATGCAGTCTCACTATACTCCTCAAGTATAGTCTTGCCAAACTAGTTGTCGTTCTTGTCGATCTCACGGGGATAAAGTGGCCACTCTTAGTCAGTCTATTGACCATTATCCAAATGCTTTCATTTTCCGTTCTCGACCTAAGCAACCTATCAATAAAATCCATATACACTGAATTCTACTTCCAAATCGGTACTTCCAAAGGTTGAAGTAATCTAATTGGCTTATGATGTTTGGCTTTTACTTGTTAACATGTGAAACATCTCTACACATATTCACCGATATCCCTTTTCATCCCTTTCCGAAAGAACACTCTCTTCATATCACGATACATCTTCGTGCCCTCGAGATAAATGATAAACTTAGATTGATGACTTCTTCCAAGACTTCTTTCTGTTTGTCTCCTACATCTGTAACACACAATCTTCCCTTCTTTCTAAGTCATCTTTTCGAATATACCTCGAATCCTTTTAGATCCTCAGCATTTGCCCATATCTGTAATCTCCTAATTCTTTTAGAAATTAGTGGGTCCTCTTTTTTCCTTGCAGCAATTCTATCCATAAGTGTTGGACATACCTCCAAACTTGCTAACAAGCCCAAATCCTTAATCTATCCAGTATTCTGCCTATAATGCACTCTACAAGTGGCTAACTTCTCTAATGTCTTCCATTCTTAAATCATGGCCAACACCCCATTCTGATGCTTCTAACTCAAAGCATCGGCAACCTTATTCATCTTTCCCAACGTATACTTAATATCAAAGTCGTATGCTGCTAGAAACTCTAACCATCTTTGCTGCATCATATTCAACTTCTTTTGAGTGAATAGATACTTAAGGGACTTGTGGTCTATATACAACTCGAACTGCTCTCCCAAAGGATAATGTATCCAATTCTCCAACGTAAAAACTACCGCTTCCAACTCCAGATCATCAGTTGGATATTTAACTTTATGCGGTCTCAACAACCTTGATGTGTAAGCTATCACCCGCCCTCTTTGCATCAGCACCGCCCTACATCTGTTTTATAAGCATCGTTATATGCTACCAACTCAAGATTTCCTTTAGGTACGATCAATAAAGGAGCATTTTTCAATAGCTTCTTCAACTCCTAAAATGGTCCTTCACATCTATCTTTCAACACAAACTTCTCGTTCTTCGTGGTCTGCTTAGTCAAGGGTGATGCTATACATGAGAAATGTTTAATGAACATGTGGTAATAGAAAGCTAATCCTAAGAAACTTCTTATCTCTATGAACATATCCGGTCTCTTCCAATAGTTGATGGTCTCTATCTTTGATGGATCTACCGCCAATCAATTCTCCGAAACGACATGACAAAGAAAATTCACCTCCCATTTTCAAAAATAACATTTGGAAAACTTTATCTTCAGTTTGTGCTTTCTCAATATCTCCAACACCAATCTAAGATGGACTTTTATGATCTCTCTCGTTCTTAAAATACACCAAAATATCAACAATGAAGACCTGTACAAATCTATCCAACTAATCGTAAAAGATTCAGTTCATAAGATCTATAAAGAAAGTTGGGGTGTTGATCAGTCCAAAGGCATTACTAACCACTCATATGAACCGTATCGAGTTCTAAATGCGGTCAATGGAACACTATCTCTATAATCTCACAGATCATCGCTGATCCATAAGAACAACCTTGTAAAAACTCAAGAGAAACTTCAACAAAGTTTAAGTGAATGTAGGCCTTTGATTAGTCAAACCACTATAATTGTTGTGTGTGCATATTTTTATCGTTTTCAATCTATTTTCTTCTCTTTATTCTCTATTGTTAATCATCGGGTGTTTGTGACAACTTTTAGAGCAAACGTTTTGGCATTTTCACCGAGAAAACTAGGATTTGACAACTTGAAACTTAACTTTAAGAAGACGACGAGACCATTAACTAGGAGAACTATTGTAGGAGGAAGCCAACAAGGACTTGGGGGCAGCTAAGAGGTGTACTCGGGATCTAACCCCAATTCTATCTATATAACCAGAGATAAAATGGAGACGATGATGACAGAAATGCAGGACAAAATGATAACTCGCCAGGAAAAGATGATAGAAGGATTCTTCAGAAGGATGGGACAAATAGGAATAGCCGGAGTTGCTACAGACCAGAACCAGAGGCCAGAGGCCATAACAAACGCACTTGGAACAAAATGGAGCAACCCCCGAACTCGGTACCGATCCCTAAGCACAAGTCAGTACTGATCCAATAGGGCTTGTTGGCATGGTGAATTTAAACATGGAAAGACATGGGGCATGCTTAGGAAACAATGTTGAACACCAGAACATGAATCGAAATGCAAATGCACAATCGGAGGAGTACATGTTAGAATTCCCTCATAGGAACGGGGGGTAGAATTAAAATGTAGAACATAGACTTCCGTTAGAGGATAATGATAGGATTGCTGAGATAGTTAGACGAGCAATGAGAGGTGGACCGCCAGACCAGATTTTAGAGTAGATAAACAAAAATCCATTCACTCCTAACATCCGGTATAGAAGGAATCTACCTGATTTCAAGCTGCCAATGCTGGAAATGTACGATGGAAAGAATAACCTAGTGGTTCATCTAATGAGATACATCTATATTTTGGAGGTGTTGGGTGCGTCTAAAGAGGCGACGGGACAGTGTTTTCTGTTATATTTGACAGACTTAGCGACAATGTGGTTTAGACAGTTGGAAATTGGGTCCATCGGCACATGGCCTAATTAGTGGATAGATTTATGAGACAGTTTAGGGTTCATATTTCATAACCAAAAAATGTGATAATGTCATCAAGCATAAAGCAAAGGGCCGGAGAGACCCTAAGGAGAAATTTGACTAGGTTTAACGTGACAGCCGTTGTAGTTCATAAGCCCGATCCATCGATGGTTTCGATGACAGAAGTTTCAGGAGTGTAAAATGGATTTTAAGATTGCTTTAGAAAGGGATCCACCAGCGAATCTCATGGTGTTTTACTATAAAGTTGAGAGACACTTGCATAGGATGACGTTGAAACCGAAAAAGAAGAGGTTAATGTTGTTGATGATAGAGGACTATCTAGAGTAGGATTTGGAAAAGACAAAGGAAAGCGAAAGGTGGATGATGACTTTGGAGGAACGAAGCGGTAGAGATGGGAACCAAAATTCTATTCTTACACAAAGTCGAACGAAACCTCATAGAAGATTTACCTGGATAAGTAGAGGCGGATTCCTTATCAAAAACTAATGAAGAGAGAACCCACAGATCAGGACAAAAGATCGGGAAAGTATTGCCTGTTCCATAAGCTGGATGGGCATGAACCAAATGAATGTAGGCACTTTCATGATCTGATTGAGGAGCTGGTTAGGAATAACCGACTACAGAAGTACGTGAGGAACCAAACGGCAGTGATGTAGCAGGAGCAGCCATCGTCTGCGGTAAATGGAAGCAACCTCAGATCTAGGTCGAGGATAGTTATCTCATAATTGAGACAGTAGGGAGTCAGATTCGATTCCCACACTTTGTCTTTGTATTCAATAAATAATGCAAAATTACAGTCAAGCCACTTACTCATATATGAGACCTCGATCGGCCTCTAGGCATGTTCTAAATTGGATGATAGGTGGTAGTGCTTGGTGGGATGGAAGTTGTGATATTTGTTGGACGTTTGAATTTGAATTCTATGAATGAATGCTTGATTTTGAAAATCCCTCGAACGTGATAATTAATATTGAATTCAAAACACCAATAGAGATTGGTTACCCCATAATACTAATTCATGAATTAATTAAATGCGGTTTCCCAACCGAAGAGACGTGGCGATGAACCGTAAGGTGCAAGTCCCCTTTCTGAAGAGCAAGTGGAATGGGATTGCATGGGATAGTAAGTCCCCTCATGGAGAGTGAACAGTTAGACTCAATCGTTGGATCCCCTCGCCAAAGAGCGAGCAGATTGGATTCAACATGAACTAACAATCTGGAAAGACCGAGGATTGAACTAATGATCCAGAAAGATCGAATATTAAAATGACAATCCAGAGAGATTGGAAGCTAACATGGATATTGATAATGCGATCCGGAGAGATCCAAGATTATACTTTGGATTTGTACGCCACTTGGCCTGAAACAATTTGATAGAGATTATCAGGTTGAGTCATTGCTTTATTCGATTGAGCGTTCTTATATTGGGATTCTAGGCGACGGTAGACGATTTATAAATAACATTTCGACCGGTAGCAATGAGCTTCCATAATTATTAACCTTTGATTACCCGACATACGATTTGTATGTTATAACTTAAATCTTGGATGAACATTGGATAACATTGATTTTGATACACGATTGTTAACTCTTGAATGAACACAGAACGATTCTGATTTATGATATAACATAAGATATAATAATTCCGGGAGAACACAGAATGATAATCGTTTATAACTAAAACTCAAGCAAGGACTCAAGTCCCTGGGTGTAACGATATGGAATGACCTTTGATTTGCGATTTGAACAATTGATAGCCAGAGAATTCAACTACTAGTGAATAGTTGACTTCGATATTTGTTGTTGAGCAAAGCACACCTTCTACCCATAAGGCGTGCTTTGGGGGACAAATGTTATTCGACTTTGTGACCAAGTCATATTCGGACAAATCAGATTGGTCAACAGAAAAATTACCAAGCAGGAATCCACAGCGATAACTGCCAAACTCAAACATTAAACAAGATCAAGAGATGGAGCCATCAACATGTCGAAGACTCCCAAAATAGCCAACATACCAAGCAAATCCATGCGCAAGATCCAAACCCTTAAAATCAAGTGAAGTCAAGGATCGGTGCCGATCCATGACCATGGATCAGTACCGATCCCTAACTATTATCCAATTCCACCTCAAACTCCATGTCATGGAAGGCCTTAGTGATTATTAGCCAATGTGCACCATAAAAGATGGTTCGTCCATTATTCTTAACCAAAACGATGTAAATCAAGTGTCTTTACCCAACCTCCGAACCAAGGAATTCACTCAAGCAACCTCATATCGGTGCAATCACATGCCAAAGCCAAGAATACAAGTCAACTAAGCAATTTCCAATGATCAAAGAAGGCCTTATGGCCTATCTTATGGATTAGTACCGATCCATAGGGCATGGATCGATACCGATCACCGAACATTTCTTAGTTGGCCATGATCTTTTCAGCTTAGCTTCTTTAGGACATGGAGAACGTGGATATGAACGTGGAGGAGAGAATTTCGTCAACCTGCAGCTATAAAGAGAAGGATGGCATTTTTTGAAGGACTTTTGGCTCATTTAACAAATTTCTGTACTTTCTCTGTAATCTCATGGATTATCATCGATCCATAAGAACAACCTTGTAAAAACTCAGGAGAAACTTTGCTGTACCTATGTTATAGCAACCATGATGTTAACTCTTCTGATTTAATTTATGCTCAAAACTTTACAGTCACTTACTAGGATACCTCTAAATCCATAACTATGAAGTTAGATAAAACGGTTAACAAAATATAGACATTTAACTGATTGTCTCATTAAAATAGATAAAGGAAAAGTCCATTGGGACACAAAATATAGGCACAATTGGTGACACAACGAATCTCCACCACTGGATTGCCCCTCCGATTTCTACGTTCCATATAAGGATAAGCAAATCCAACGGTTCAGATCTTTTGTGTCATCAATTGTGTCTAATTTTATGTCCAACCTTAATCTCTTGGAACCACGTAATTATATATTTATGTATGTACAACTTGACATGGTAGCAAAGATATAAGTTGAATTTATGCCTTTGATACATCAAAGACGAATAAAGTGAGTATAACCTCTCTCCTAAGAGAAAAAATTGCAAGAATGCATCAAAACTTTGAATGCGAAGAGTTCATTAAGTTCATGTAATTCCATTTTCATTCACGCAAGTAAAAGTAGATAAAGAAATAAAGACAAACTTGCAGACGAGTTGGTATAGAATTGATAACATGAGCACAACACGTCCATAAAATGGTACACAATGGCCCAAAACAAAACAAATTTAGGAGCATCCACTGTACTCAATTAGATGACTCAGCCCTACATCTTATATACTATCCATGATTCCATACACACAAAAATGAAAGAATATGTTCCATTAGCATTGATATTCACTAGAAACAAACTATAACATCAAACATGTTCGAGGCCAGATATGTTTACTAGGTACACAATGATAGTTCGTTCACTGTAGCTGAATCAAAATAAATGAATGCAGTGAATCACTATCACACACTCATGTCTTGTTCAAAATATAATTTAATCTTCTGCTATCATATAATTACGGTAGTTTAATATTTTGATTTCATATTCATGTGGACTATCAGTTCAATCTATGCATATTAATTTATTTGTACCGCAAACTATCAAATGTTGAAATATTCCAATAGGATGAACCTGTGGCATTTGCATATGGTAATGAAACTGCAGGGTAGGTCCTAAAGCAGTGGGACTTGCCCGTGTCATCTGCACTTGATGATGATAAACTGCAGGGTAGGCCGCCGTACAGCCCGACCGTGAACAAAACACTATTGGTACCTATATTATTTTCTTCAGTTTGGGTTATCTCAGGTACTACAGTTGCAGATGACCGAAAATCTGAGACATAAGATTCAGTCAATACCAGTCTCTGTGAGTTTGGCATGCCTGCACTTTCCCCCGTTGAGACATCCAAAATTTCCACAGGACATGAAATTGAGTTAACATGTTCTTGTACCACATCAACAACAAGCTCAGAAACAATGATATCATTTTTAGTTGCTGTTGGAAAATGTTTCAAATAAGTGAATTCTTAAAAAATTGAATAAGTGAATGGATGGCTCCTATATGTGAATAGTCCCACATTGTAGGACTATATGAAAGAATCAAGTATTTATACTTGATTCTTTGAAGCTAAGTTGGACCCTTTAAACACCCAATGATGCTCTTTTGTGAGGAGGCAGACCATGCTGGACCACCACACATGCGCGCGCGCCGACCGACTCGACTCGACCCGGTTCGGGTTCGGGCTTGTAGTGGTGTAACACTTATATTTTTTTCCCAGAGGCGGCGACGATTGAATTCGAATTGCTTTGCACAACATAGCAGTTCGCCGAAACGTCTTCAAGAGAGTGACGTAGTCCACGACTCAGCCAAGCCATTGTTTCCAACAGTTGCAGGTGCCACATTTGCTGGAGTTTCCATACATGTTTCATTTGCTTCATTTGATACTATGATTTTTCGAGCTTCAGTAAGTGATCTAACATGGCTATCAATCGATAATATATTTGTTCCATTTGACTTGTTAAGCTCCTCTTTAACCATTGATGATGGCACAAAATCAGTTTATAATCCTACAATTGCAGTATATGCTTTACTTGCATCACTATTTGAATGTATTTCAAGATTTTCTTCAGCAGGCATAGAAGATGAAATTGCAGCTGTAGCCAGTGTATCAAAGGTTGAATCACGAATATCGCTGCTTATACTTTTGTTCGGTAGGTTCTTTTTCAACAACAGAAGATGGTAAATTACCTGATATCGATCTTGGTACTTCATCAACCATTTTATCAAGATCTATAGCTTCAATGGATGGTAATATATTAGATGCCAATCTCAGATTTGTGTTACATGTTTCGTTTTTGTCATTAGGTTCCACTTCAATGGAAGCTATTATTAGATATGGCATTGGTTTTGGAACTTCAAAACAACTTTCTTTTGGTTCGGTAGTTTTAGATTCAACAGAAGATGGTATTTGATCTAGAAGATGGTAATTGATCTGTAGTCATAACGACACGTGTATTTTGTCTGGTCAATTAGCTTCTTCTTCAACAATAGCAAGTCATACCGCCTGGCATTTCAGAATGATCTTTATTTGTTCAGCAAGATCCAATTCTGAAAAGGTAAATAGTGTTGAATTAAATATGGATCAAAGAATTTCATAACATGTCTAGATTGGTACAGCAAGTATTTCAACCATGTTGAATTAAATATAGCATCTATCAAACAGAAAGGCAATCGCCATAGTCTTTTTTTCACTGTAATTACCTAGTATCACCATTAGCTGTGCAATACCAAAAATATGTTAGAAATATGTTAGTTACATTGCACTTCAGTATCCAAAAGATAATTTTAGAATTTAAGTTCAAGATGTTAATTTACACCGTTAGTCATGTAAGTTAACAAGAAACACAGACTTAATCAAATACTCAGTAATAGCTTGAAGCAAACTTTCAGGAAAAACCAGATTTTGACCTAGACTCTGAGACAGGAAAAAACCCGAGCTACTAATTTGCAAGTAACAGAACAATAATATGCATTATTTTCAGTATAAGTATTTATATAGCTACAAGCCTACAAATTTTGCATGCATTGGATTTATATTATGTTCTCTTTACAATATTTCCGATAAAATTATTTCTGGATCTTGTAATTTTAAGATTTTATTATTAGCGGTCATAAGAAACGTTTTCAACTTTTTGTACATATGCGACGAATTTCGTTACCTTTTGAATTTCAGGTTAAATTTTATTCTTCTTGCGTGTAATTAGGACAAAATCAAGATTTCAAACTACCCGCGCTAATGTAGTCTTTCTACGTTAGCAGAATAATTGAAGAGAAGAAAACAAAAACAAAAAAGAAAAGGATTCATGCTTAAATTGAACCATTAAAGCTTTATAATATCAAATTGTTCAGTACAGAAAAATGAATATGAAACCTTACATAGATCAATAACAATCGTATGTTACAAGCAGAAGGAGAACACATGAAAGAAATATTTGAATTGTTTGGTCTTGTTTGTTAAGAAAATATTCAGAACGAAAAATGATTCTCACTTCAATTAGCAGTAGTACATAGAGTATTTATAAGCAATATATGACAGCTATATTACAGCCTTGTTACAGTTGTACCAATAGTAATAACAAAATACTAACTAACTCTAACATCCCCCCTCAAACTTAGGGTAGAGGAATCTTCTACTCTAAGTTTGTTTCTAAGAAGAACAAATCTGGAACAAGCTAATGCCTTAGTAAGAATATCTGCAACTTGATCACACGAAGGTATATGTTGAACCAGCAGCTGCTTGTTGAGAACTTTCTCTCGTACAAAATAGAGGTCAATCTCTATATGCTTAGTTCTGGCATGAAAAATTGGATTTGCTGACATTTGCACCGTGCTCAAATTATCACACCAAGCAATGGGAACTCGAGATTGAACAATCTGAACCTCAGAGAGAAGTGATTGAAGCCAAGTTATCTCAGCAGTAAGTTGTGCCAAACTGCGATATTCCGCTTCTGTACTGGAGCGAGAGACCGTGTGTTGCTTCTTAGAAGACCAAGAAACCAAATTAGAACCAAGAAATACACAGTAACCAAAAGTGGAACGCCTGTCATCAGGATCGGAGGCCCAATCCGCATCACAGTAACCAGTCAGCTCCAAGTTGGAAGAACTTCTTAGATGTAGACCAAATTCAATTGTTCCCTTGAGATATCTAAGCAACCTCTTCACGGTTCTCCAATGCGATTCCAAGGGAGTTTGCATGAATTGACATACTTTGTTCACAGCATATGAGATCTCTGGTCTAGTAATTGTGATATACTGTAGAGCACCAACCAGACTTCGATAGAGTTGTGGATGTTGTATAGGATCACTGCCTTGTGTTGAAAGTTTCTCTCCACTTGTCATAGGTGTAGTTAGACCATTGGCATATTGCATTTTGGCCTTGCACAATAAATCTGAAATGTACTTCTTCTGAGACAAGATGACACCTTCAGCCGTATGCTCAACCTGAATTCCTAGAAAATAGTTAAGTGGACCAAGATCCTTAAGAGCAAATTTGGAATTCAAACAACTGATTACAACAGCAACCTCAGCAGAAGAGCTCCCTGTAACAATAATATCGTCAACATACACTAAGATATAAGTTGTATGCTGAGAAGTAATTCGTATAAACAGGGACTGATCTGCTCGAGCATTGTGAAAACCAAGAGAAATAAGAACATATCTCAGCCTGTCAAACCAAGCTCTTGGAGATTGTTTCAAGCCATACAAGGCTTTATGTAGTTTACATACATGAGTAGGAGCTTTAGTATCTTCAAAACCAGGTGGCTGACTCATTGACGCAGCGGATAATTCAAAACAAACTTCGATCGGTGAAAGTAGCAATCTGTGGATTGATGGATACTGAAATGCTCGAACTCGTTGATCCGAAGATACCGAACTCTAGCTATCTCTGACTCGTTGATCCGAAGATACCGGGAAAGAGATCTACGATTCTTCAACGTTGATCTTGCGCACAAGATTCCGTGAATCGGCTTCAGCAGACGATGATTCGAGCGCACTCGAATGACGTAAGTGGAGATAGGAGATACACTCGACTACCAATTGAAATTGAAAGCAACAAGCTAACAAAAGAGAATTTTATTCAATATTCAACAACCATTACAAAATGACCATACACGCCTATTTATAGGCACATTACAATTTACACCAAAAAAAAAACAACGAAATTACTCTAAGTCCTAACTCGGTTCCGAGTTAACAACATCTGCTTCGCGACTTAGTGATAGCTCGGCAACGACTTCATCTTCTTTTCGCGACTTAAGGGATAGCTCGGCATCTTCTTTTCGCGACTTAAGGGATAGCTCGGCATCTTCTTTTCGCGACTTAAGGGATAGCTCGGCAACGATTTAATGGAAGCTTATCTCGGCAACGATTTAGGGTTAGGTCGGAGCTTGCGATGTGCTTCCGCGTCATGGGGTTTAGGTCGGTTGCGACTTTGGGAAGAGGTGTTAGGTCGTAGCTCGGCATGGAGGTGGGAGATAGGTCGGCAATTGGGGATAGGTCGGCAATTGGAGTTAGGTCGGCGATTGGGGTGGGAGTTAGGTCGTAGGTCGGCGTGAAGGTGGGCGTTAGGTCGGAGCCTCTGGTCGTCGAGCCTAGGTATGTTGCTTCATCATCCTCCCCTTGTTGACAAAAATTCGACCTCGAATTTGTACTTCTCTCCTTTTCAACAAGTTCATCTCCATGGTACGGAATCAAATGTTTAACGTTGAAAACGTCAGCAGTGTGAATATGATCTGGCAACTTTAACTGATAAGCATTGTCATTGATTTTCTTCAAGATTTCTACTGGTCCAATCTTTCGTGCTTTCAACTTGTTGTAAGTCCCAACTGGAAAACGATCTTTCGTCAATACCGCGTAAACAAAATCACCCTCTTTGAAGACTACACTCCTTCGTTTCTTATCCGCCATTTGTTTGTACTTCTCATTTGTCTTTTCCAATCGTTCCTGAACGATTCTATGGCACTCCGTCAACCCTTCAACAAAATCAGCAGCTTTCTTAACTGTCTTCTTTGATTGTGGTATTACCGTTAAATCCAACGGTCCCTTTGGTAAGCTCGAATAAACAATCTGGAATGGACTGAACCCAGTACTTCGATTCACAGCATGATTATGGGCAAATTCTGCCTGACATAACTTCACATCCCAACTCTTTAGATTATCTTGAACAAGACACCTCAACAAGTTTCCCAACGATCGATTAACCACCTCCGTTTGTCCATCAGTTTGCGGATGATAAGCACTACTGAACTTCAGCTTTGTTCCCACCATTTTCCACAAACTCAACCAAAAATGACTCAGAAATCGAGTATCTCTATCTGACACAATAGATTCTGGCAATCCATGAAGTCGATAGATCTCCTTGAAAAACAACTGAGCAACATGAACAACATCTGCCGTTTTCTTACAAGCAATAAAATGTGTCATTTTCGAGAATCTGTCCACCACTACATATATGGAATCGTTACCTCGCTGTGTCCTCGGTAATCCCAACACGAAGTCCATACTCACATCAACCCATGGTTTATCTGGTACAGGTAATGGCATATATAAACCAGCATTAGTCGCAGTTCCTTTCGAAACCTGACAAATATGACAACGCTCCACAAACCTTTCCACCTCTTTCCTCATCGATGGCCAAAAGTAGGATTGTGAAATCAACTGTAACGTACGATCTCTACCCACATGGCCTTCTTCATGTAGTTCTTTAACAATCTTCATTCTCAAGCTACAGTCTGGGATGCACAAACGATTTCCCTTAAACAGAAAACCATCCACCAACACAAATTCATCCGTATTTCCTTCCTTTACCTTTTCAACAAATTTCACAAAGTAAGGATCTTCTTCAATCAATTCTGGCAATAATTCAAATCCTGTCACTTCAACTTTCATTGTCGTCAACAAATGACTCCTCCTGCTCAAAGCATCAGCCACACGATTGGTTACCCCTGACTTGTGCTTAACGACAAAAGTAAACTGCTGTAAATAAGCAATCCACGATGCATGTCTCGCTGAAATCTTGTCTTGCCCTTGCAAATGCTTCAATGCTTCATGATCAGTGTAAAGAACAAACTCCTTCTGAAATAGATAGTGTCTCCAGTGTTTAATAGATTGCACAACAGCATAAAACTCCACATCATATGTACTGTATCGCATCTTCGCTCCGGACAACTTCTCACTGAAATATGCAATAGGACGCCCTTTCTGACTCAACACCCCTCCAATCCCAACCTTGGATGCATCAGTATGTAGTTCAAACACCAACTGAAAATCAGGTAGCACTAGAATTGGTGCAGAGGTCAAAAGATCTTTGATTTGTTCAAAAGCAACCTCGGCTTCCTCCGTCCATGCAAACTGTTTACCTTTCATGCAATCTGTAACAGGCGCCATCACACTACTAAAGTGTGGAATAAACCTTCGATAAAATGAAGCCAACCCATGAAAACTACGAACTTCCGTTATCGTCTTGGGCTGCGGCCAATTTCTGATCGCCTCAACTTTACTTTGGTCAACCTGTATTCCTTTCTCTGAAACAACATACCCCAGAAATAAAACACTATGCGTCATGAACACGCATTTCTTCGTTGCAGCATAGAATTGTTCTTGTCGCAATACCATCAGCACTTCTCTAAGATGATTCAAATGTTCCTCTGGACTCCCACTGTAAATAAGAATATCATCGAAATACACCACCACGAATTTCCCAATGAACGGTCGAAAAATCTGATTCATCACCCTCATGAACGTACTTGGTGCATTGGATAAACCAAATGGCATAACCAACCATTCGTATAGACCCTCCCTAGTTTTAAAAGCAGTCTTCCACTCATCTCCTGGTCTGATACGAATTTGATGATATCCACTCTTCAAATCAATCTTCGAAAAGATAGTAGCTCCACTTATTTGATCCAACAAGTCATCCAACCTCGGCATTGGAAATCTATATCTCACAGTAATCTTATTCAATGCTCGACTGTCAGTGCACATCCTCCACGTCCCATCCTTCTTGGGTACCAATAAAGCTGGTACAGCACAAGGACTCAGACTCTCCTGCACACGCCCCTGTTCAAGCAATTCCTCTACCTGCCTCCGCAACTCTTCATGTTCCTTCGGACTCATTCGATAATGTGGTCTGTGTGGCAATACAGCACCGGGAACAAGATCTATCTGATGTTGTATATCCCTCAACGGTGGCAACTCCGTTGGTAACTCATCTGGAAATACATCGTCAAATTCTTTCAGAACTGGTTTAACTTCTTCTGGAATTTCAATCTCTTCACTGCTTTCTCGTCCAATCAACAAGAATACTTCCGGCTCTTCTTCAACTTCTTTAACAAACTCCTTCAAAGTCAATAAAGCTTTCAGCTCTTCGATTTCCTCCACTTTGTTTTCTTCCTGTTGGCGTTTCTTCGGAACCAGAGTAATCTTTGTACCTTCGAACATGAAACTGTAACTGTTGGTCCGTCCATCATGTTGTACTGCTCTATCAAACTGCCACGGTCTCCCCAGCAACAAATGACAAACGTCCATATCTACGACGTCACACCAGATTTCATCTTTGTATTTCTGCCCAATTGAAAACTTCACACAAGCTCTACGTCCAACTTTCACTTCACCACCCTTCCTCAACCAAGCTAACTTGTACGGTTTAGGATGTTTCTCGGTTTTCAACTCCAACTTCTTCACTGCTTCTGTAGAGATAATATTATCGCAACTCCCAGCATCAATAACAAATTTACAAACTCTTCCCAGAATAGTGCATGTAGATTGAAAGATATTGTTCCTCAACCAACTACTTTCTTCCTCTTGCTTCGGTGTTAAACAACTTCTCCTCATCATCAATGCGTATCCGTCATCTCCCGACAGTAAGTCTTCCTCCTCAACAGGTAAAGAATTAGAACATTCAGCTTCTTCATCCTCATCCTCAACCTCAACAATCATTGCTCTCTTCTTTGGCTTTGGACACTCATTGCTTTTATGACCCAATTCCTGACAGTTGTAACATTTGAAACCGTTGTTAACCTTTGCCTTCTCAACCTCCTTCACCCCTGGTTTGCTGATAGGTTTAGACACATTAGAACTTCCACCAACACCCTTCACTTGATTATTGGAATTCGTAAACACACCACCTCCTCGTCGTCCCTGCTTCTCCCAAGCCAACGCTTTCTGATGTGCTTCCGCCACAGATCTTGGATCGAACATATTAACCATATCCTGAATCTGCATTCTCAATCCCCCAATGAATCTAGATGTCAGCTGCTCTTCCGTTTCCATAATATCATTCCTTGCAATAAGCTGATAAAACTCATCTGCGTAATCATTAACAGTCTTTGTGCCCTGCCTCAAGTTCTGCAAACGTTGATACATCAGAGATTGATAATTGTAAGGTAAGAACGTTGCTTTCATCAATTTCTTCATCTTCTCCCAAGATTCAACTTTTGACTTCCCCATTCGTTCACGTGTAAGTTTAGTTTGCTGCCACCATGCCAAAGCTCGACCCCTCAACCTTGTAGCGACCAACTTCACTCTACGACGTTCTGGAACTTCTTTGAAATCAAAAATTTCTTCAACATTAGCCACCCAATCCAAAAACTCCTCAGCCTGCATACCACCTTTGAATTCTGGAATTTCTGTCTTCATCCCAGATTCCCACTTGTGATCGTATTCCGACTGATTCCTTCCTCGTCCACGTCCTCGTCCATGAACACTACCACCATCATACTCTTCTTCACCATCCGATGTATATCGATGTCGATCCTGACCACCAACATCTCTACCACCACCATTCCTTCCACCAACATTCCTACGATCTACATTCCTTTGATCACGATCATTCATATTTCTATCACGATCTCGATCCACGCTTCTATGATCACTATCAACACTTCTCTCCCGATTAGAATGTGGTGAAACTCTACTTCTTCCATGGCTCGATTCAGGTGATACTCTTCTCTGATTTTGACTCATTTCCAACATCATCCTCTCTAATCGACCAATCCCTTCCGTAAGCTTCTCATTGAAATTCTCGTTGATTCGTTGCTCCATTTCATCGGCCTCTTCTCTTCCGTATAAAGCATTAATATTGCGATGACGTTGAACTCGTCTTGGCGGCATGATTGAATACTTCCCAAACACTTCAACAAATTCACACTTCAAGTTTCAAACACCTTTCGAACTTTGATCCAAAATGAAATGGATTGAAAACTCCAACTTTGTTGCAAAATATGATGAACACGATGAACACAACCTCAACACTTCAAATTCTCGGCTCCAAGACTCGATTTAGCTATGATTGGCTAAAACAAGCTCTGATACCAAACTGACGCAGCGGATAATTCAAAACAAACTTCGATCGGTGAAAGTAGCAATCTGTGGATTGATGGATACTGAAATGCTCGAACTCATTGATCCGAAGATACCGAACTCTAGCTATCTCTGACTCGTTGATCCGAAGATACCGGGAAAGAGATCTACGATTCTTCAACGTTGATCTTGCGCACAAGATTCCGTGAATCGGCTTCAGCAGACGATGATTCGAGCGCACTCGAATGACGTAAGTGGAGATAGGAGATACACTCGACTACCAATTGAAATTGAAAGCAACAAGCTAACAAAAGAGAATTTTATTCAATATTCAACAACCATTACAAAATGACCATACACGCCTATTTATAGGCACATTACAATTTACACCAAAAAAAAAAAACAACGAAATTACTCTAAGTCCTAACTCAGTTCCGAGTTAACAACATCTGCTTCGCGACTTAGTGATAGCTCGGCAACGACTTCATCTTCTTTTCGCGACTTAAGGGATAGCTCGGCATCTTCTTTTCGCGACTTAAGGGATAGCTCGGCATCTTCTTTTCGCGACTTAAGGGATAGCTCGGCAACGATTTAATGGAAGCTTATCTCGGCAACGATTTAGGGTTAGGTCGGAGCTTGCGATGTGCTTCCGCGTCATGGGGTTTAGGTCGGTCGCGACTTTGGGAAGAGGTGTTAGGTCGTAGCTCGGCATGGAGGTGGGAGATAGGTCAGCAATTGGGGATAGGTCGGCAATTGGAGTTAGGTCGGCGATTGGGGTGGGAGTTAGGTCATAGGTCGGCGTGAAGGTGGGCGTTAGGTCGGAGCCTCTGGTCGTCGAGCCTAGGTATGTTGCTTCATCACTCATATACACTTCTTCTTGCAATACCCCATTCAAAAAAGCATTATTAATATCTAGTTGATGCATGATCCAATTTCTTGAGAGAGCTATCGTGATAATAACCCGAATGGTGGTTGGTTTCACCACTGGGCTAAAAGTTTCTGTAAAGTCAAAACCATATTGTTGCAAGAACCCTTTTGCCACCAACCGAGCTTTATGCTTATTAATAGTACCATCAGGATTTTCTTTTAACTTAAACACCCATTTACACCCTATAGCCTTTTTGTCTTTGGGTAACGGAACCAATGTCCATGTTTTGTTGGTTTGCATTGCATCAAATTCAACTTTCATAGCAGCCAGCCAATCAGGATTCTGCAAGGCATCCTGCATAGTAAGCGGTTCTTTTGAAGCCATGTAAACTTTGGGTTTAAAAATCCCTGCCTTGGACCGAGTTACCATTCTATGAGAATTGGTAGTAGAAGGTCCAGAATTGATTGATGATGTTGGTAAATCATGAGTAGAAGGAGCAGTAGAAATTGGTTGATGAGTGGAAGGTTGGGAGGGATTTGATGCAGTAGCATTTGTGAAATGAGATGATGAAGAATCAGTATGAAGTGAGGAGAATAAGGATGATGTATCAGACTGTGATGTATTGAGAGGGGAAAGTAGTGGAATTGGTACACTAGTGTGAGTAGGGACTGTGGAAACAGAAGTTGATCCTGACGAATGATTTGAGTAAGGAAAGGAATGCTCATTGAAAATCACATCTCTGGAGATATAAATTCTACCAGATTTGGACAGACATTTATACCCCTTATGTTTGATACTATAGCCCAAGAAAGTACACTCTTCAGATCTGAATTGTAGTTTATTCTTATTAAAGGGTCTAATGTTGGGAAAACACGAACAACCAAACACTCTTAGTTGAGAATAGTCTGGATTTAAATTGAAAAGAACTTGAAAGGGAGATTGATTGTTAATTATCGGTGAGGGTAACCTATTTATGAGAAAAATAGAGGCTCGAACAGCTTCATCCCAGAATTTAAGAGGTAAGGATGAATGAGCAAGAAGAGTCAAAGCTGTCTCTATAAGATGTCTGTGTTTTCTTTCAGCCACTCCATTTTGTTCATGAGTGGTTGGACAAGAAACACGATGTGTAATACCATGAGTTGTAAGAGTGTTCCGAAAAGCTTGAAACTCACCTCCCCAGTCAGATTGGAGGGCTTTTATTTTGCAATCAAACTCATTTTCAACTTGAGTTTTGAAGTTTAAAAAGGTTTGCAAGGCATCTGATTTACACTTTAATAAAAACACCCAAGTGTAATGTGAAAAAGCATCAATAAAATGAATGTAATATTTGTATCCATTTGAGGATACAACAGGAGCTGGACCCCATAAGTCGGAGTGGATCAATTGCAGGGGTTTAGTGTATTGAGTTTCAGATGTAGGAAAAGGTAGTTTATGAATTTTACCTTGACAACAAGCAGTACAAAAGTCAAATATACTTTTATTAACAGCAGGAACATTACATTTGCTGAGTACATTTTTAACAATTCGAGCACTAGGATGACCCAACCTATTATGCCAAATAGAAAAAGAAGATACAGTTGACATAGTACAAGCTGTAGAATTTGACAAACTCAAATTATTGCATTGAAAAGAAAAATTTGGTGAAGAGCGAAATGAAGCAGGCTGGCAAAGAGGAATAGTAGATGCAGGGAAGACATATAGACCATTGTCAAGTTTGCCTTCCATCAGAATGAGCTTGGAAACCTGATCCTTGACAAGACAAAAATCAGGATAAAATTCAAAATAAACATGATTATCACGAGCAAATTGCGAAACACTTAGAAGATTTCTAGTGATTTGAGGAACGTGAAGAATTTGATTAAGAACTAATGATTTTGAGGAGTGTGGAGATTTGAAGAATGACTTACCAACATTAGAAATAGTGAGACCAGCACCATTTCCCACATGAATTTGGTCAGATCCATGGTACTCCTGTTTCTGCATCAGATTGTTTTCATTTGATGTGCAGTGATTGGTGGCTCCAGAGTCAGGATACCAAGCTGGATCACTAACTGTGCTAGCAGATGCAACCATGGCTTGCATAGATGCTGAATCTTTGTTTACATTGACTGCTCCAAGACCTGGAAACTCCATGTTAAATCACTGATAACATTTGGATGAAACATGACCAATCTTGCCACAAAGTTGGCATATAGGACGAGTTCCAGATCGACCAGAAAAAGAGCCTCGAGAGTAGCCGGCACCAACATTATTAGATCGAGAACCAGTACCAAATGGATTCCAAGATTTGCCTCTGTTCGAAGGTTGTGAAAAACCTCCTCGAGTAAAACCAGAAGATGAATTGTTGCTTTTAATAACAGAATGTTGATTGCCATATCCAGATTCACTCCGAAAAACACCACGACCATGAGCAAGATTCGCAACTGGATTGGAATCAAGATCTTGAGTGTGCTTCTCAAGTCGATGTTCTTGAGACAACAGTAAGGACTCAATTTCCTCAACAGTGTATTCTTCCTTGCGAGAATTGATGGATATGATGAAAATATCATAGTCTGAAGGCAATCCATTGAAAATAGCAGCAACATGTTCTTTAACAGTAACTGTATGGCCAACAGATCCAAGTTTGTCAACAAGAGACTTGAGTCGAAGCAGGTATTCATGGATCGACAGTGATCCTTTCTTAAAACTGCGTAACTGATTCTGGAATTGATCAATTTTTGCAGAAGTTTGAGAAGAGAAATGTTGTTCAAGAACCTTCCAAACATGGGCACAAGTCTCACATCCAACAATCCGTGTGAGAAGATTTTCAGTCATGGAGGACAATAACCAAGCATATAATAATTGATCTTGTTTCAACCAAAGATTAAAAGCAGGATTGATAGTACCAGTTAGTTGATCCGCCTCAGTAAGAAATTTCTGTGGTGGATTAAAGCTATCGGAGATGTAATCAGAAAGATCGTATCCACGAATCGCAGCAAGCACTTGTGGACGCCATAGAAGAAAATTGGTATTGTCCAATTTCACAGAAAGCTTGTGTGAAAAGATCACCAGATTTGTAGAAGATGGAGTCGACATAATCAATCCAGAGACAGATCTCGAAAAATAATCGGAGAAGAAGAATAATAGGAAAAAAAATGGAGAATTAATGAGAGAGAAAACGAAAAAGCTCTGATACCATGTTAAGAAAATATTTAGAACGAAAAATGATTCTCACTTCAATTAGCAGTAGTACATAGAGTATTTATAAGTAATATATGACAGCTATATTACAGCCTTGTTACAGTTGTACCAATAGTAATAACAAAATACTAACTAACTCTAACATTTAAAAATCTCTTTATAAGAAATATTTGAATTGTTTGGTCTTGTTTACTTACATCTCTTTATCTTTTGTTGCTTTAAAAATCTCCTTTTTTTAATGATCTTTATATAGTTTTGCTATGTCTGAAGTTAGATACAAATATATCAAGAGTTGCTTACTAGATGACATAATATATTACCGAGTTCGGTCTTGAGAGTGAAACGAGTAAGTAAAGCTTTTATAGTGGATTTCACTGTTAACATAATAATGTTTCATAGTCATGACCTGGGTTGTAGCCCAGGGTACCACAAGAGAAGAAACTATGTGAATAGAAAAAAATGAATAGGGAACCTTAAATAGATCAATATCAATCTTGTGTAATAAGCAGAAGGAGAACAAATGATAGAAATATTATAATTGTTTGGTTTTGTTTTGCTAACATCATTAATAATATTTATTTTTCATTAGTTTAAAAGTCTCCTTGTTTTTTCATATAGTCATTAAATAGTTTTGCTATGATTGAAGTTGGATACAATTATACAAATATATCAAGAGCTGCTAACTAGATGACATAATATAATAGTGAGTTCAATCTTGGCATAAGATGGAAGAGTAAAATGAGGTGTTAAAACTTTTGTCATGGATTGCACAATTTACATAATAACTCATAGTCATGACTCGGGCTGTAGCCCAGGGTAACATAATAGTAGGTCCATCCATCCTTGCGTGTAATACGGTTTTCATCAAGCATAATTTGTAGAAGTTTATCATTAAAAACTTAGACTGCTAACGAGGGAGAACCTATAGAATCTTAATAAGATACAATTTGCTTGGGTAGATTTCACATAAATGACTGTAATCAACCCAAATAAATGCGGAAGCAATAAGATCGTATTGCACTACGATAAAACAAACAGAAACAAGAGATAAAACAACAAACCGCAGAAAAAAGTAAATAAAGAGTTTACACGCAGATTTATATTGGTTCTACTATCACGAGATAGTGTACATCTATTTTTATTATTTCTAAGAAAAGAAATAATTTTACAAGATTGATAGTGGAGGCTAAAAAGAAGAATAAGAAATACAACTTGAGATGATAATTCTACTCATGCTAATCTCTGCCTTTATATAGAGACTATTACTTGAATTGAAGTAATTGATTTATGGTCATAAATCAATGCCCTCATTAATTCTCCTATTCATACAGAAAATGTTTATCCATTTGATTTTTCAGTTTCCCTCAATTTACATACATCTGATAAGATTCTTTCTTTAATAAACTAATTAGGGAATTAATTGATTACTTCAATCAACCAAAATAATTCTTATTCTCATGTAGGTAATATATTTGAGTAATTATCTCAAGTATCTTTCAAATCTTCTGCAACTGAAAATATTGTATCACTGAAATCGGCAATATTTTTCAAATCATCTTTAGTATGGAAATATTGTATACCAAATCTAAAAATCTCTACCTTGATACTATACTTTCCAGCAAGCATACTAACTCCACAAACATTCTCTTACTTCAAGCAGCTTTCTGACAAGACACCACGAATACTTCCCCAATGGGCTTCGGCATGACCATCATCCATTGCACTTTGTCAGCGAATTCCGGCAAAGCCACCGTCTGCCAACAAAGTGTTGAAACACTACAAAAAAAAGGATTTTTAAAGACTCTTGTATTTTGTCTCTAAATGCAAGATTTTGTCTCTAATTTATATTTGTAACCAAGACAGATAAATGTTGTCTCTAAAATCAGGTCTTTAAATAAACAGAGACCACAAACATTCGTCTCTAAAATATTAGTAACCTCACAAATGGTCTCAAATACACACCTACACCAAAAACTAGTTAGAGACAATTTTATGGGTCTCTTGTACAACTATAGAGACCATATTTAAGGTTTCAAATCAGTTATAAATACAGTGGTTATTATAAACCAGTTGGATAGAAGAAATGAAACATAATTTTATTATAGTTTTAATCACAGATTAATGAGTAGAAAATATACAATGTTAAACAGAACAAATAGCAAAATAAATGTTAAATTTGCAGCTCATGTACAAAAAAGTAAGCTCATGTAAAAAAAGTAGCCTACAGACTACTGAATATTTAAGTTGGACCATACAAACAAAAAACTGCAGTTCATTGCAAGAAAAACAAATTACAGAATATTCAAAGCATAGATGTCATAATCAAAAAACAGCACATCTAATTTGGACCCTACAAACTATAATCCTGAAACAAGATCCAAACAAAACAAAAACTAAAATAGAAGTTTAAAATAAAAGACAATTCCAACAGAGCCTGCTTTATACTTTCAGAAGCTAACATGCAATTCATGCATCATTTTCATTTTGCAATCCAACGTTTCCTCGAGTGTTTGATGCTTGATTATTTCCAAGTTGATTATGATCGGGTTGATCTTGTGTTATAGGTCTCAATAGTTGCATGAAAGATCCAACTTGTTCTGAAATGTTTCCAAAAGTTGATTGAAAAGGCACAGTCGTTGTTTGATATTGTTCGGGTGTTTGTTGACAAGGAACTAATGGTTGTATCATTTGATAAAGCTGCTGAGAAGACTGACCTGATGGCTGCGGGGTATGATTAGGAATTTGTGGAAACGGTTGATCACATGGATGTATGACTTGACATGATGGCTGCACGAGAAAACTTGAAGGTTGTAGAAATGGTTGAGGAGGATGCTGCAACACTTGATTTGATGGCTGTGGTAATGATTGAGCGGATGGTGGCGCGAATGGCTGAGCAAGCTGTTGTGGGATTTGACTAGGCGGCTGTACAGAGAACTGACCCAAGAGTTGTGGTTGACCGGATGGTTGGTTGAACGACCATGATTGTTGGTTTATGCTTTGAAGATTGGTCGGATTAATTGAACCAAGCAAGCTAGTTACTCTCAATTGCACTTCTCTTTCTATTATCGATTTAAGCTTCGATGTTAATAACATGCCACTGGACATTACAGGCTGTTCTTGATTTTCACGATCTGCTAGACAGTGAGATTGAGAACTTTTATGCAATATAGTATTTGTATCAACATAAGGTGCTCCATAAACCCTTCCTCTTGTAAGGCCTCCAGATGACTCAACCCAAAGTCTTGGATTCCATACATTTTCATCTTCTTGTAGCTCGGCTTTTTTCTTCATATATGTTTCCTGAAAAGGTTAAAAGGGTAACAACATATAGGCTTGTTGGATAGCAACATCTAAACTTCTACTTTGATATACACTAATAAATGAGATAAATTAAAATCTTGGCAAACAAAAGTTAAAAGTGTGGACGAGCTACTATGCTTACTATACTTACAAATGGCAACCAAATTGATGTGACTTATTGTAATCAAAGTTTAAAATTAGTTTTCAAACTGAGTGTGAACTCAGTACCAAACTAATGTAACTCAATTTGTAATCAGAGTTTAAAATCAGTTTTCATATTGAGGTTAAACTTAGTTTATAAACTGGGTTAATAAACTAAGTATGTAAGTTGGGTTATTAAATTTGATTTGTAAACTGGTTTAATGTTGCCTAATTACTCATTAAACATTGATATTTGGTGCTTTCCTCCAAATACATGAAGCTTATGTATAATTCAAGAAGTCATGTATATGACTTGGTTCCACAATCAGTAGACTTAGGCAAGTGACAGCCTACGTTCTGAAATATGCAGCATAAACAGTAACAAGTACAATAAAAATAGTATCATCTGGAACATGACTTCAAACATACATCAAGACTTGTACCCAACTTCAAAACATATGTCAGGGCAAATGACAGCCTACAAGGATATGTAGGTCATAATATTCATAACAAAATCAACTTTTTATTTGTTTTTAATTGGTAGAAAGTATGAGCCGAGCAGCAGTGATACTTTGTCTAAAATTCTTTATTAATTTTAAGTCCACTTTATACATATATAATATGGATCTAGTGGTTCGTACATCTCTCTGCTCATCATTTTTGACAAACTTTCTGTTATTTATGCTTCTTCTTACCCTATGCTCATGTTTCCTACGTACATGCATGCCACTATGCTCATGTTTCCTTTTATTAACGCTTCTTCTTACTCTTTGACAAACATAAACTATATTTGGACGAATATAAACCTGTTGTATAAGAAGCCCAAGTAGCAGGAGCTTCATTACAGAAGCAGTATTTAATGAACAGAGCAGTTTTGTTAAAAGGGGTACATAATTAAAAGTGTTATTGATTAATTGATGTTTAAACCTAAGTAACAGAATGGTGCCTTTCGAAGCTGATATTGTGAAGAAAATACAGTATTTAACTTTTAGGTATATTATTGTAAAAAAGAATTTATTATGCAATGTGGAGTAAATTGTTGAGAAGGATAACTTATAAATTGAACTTGTTATTTACTTAAGTTTAAAACTGAGATTATGCAATGTGAAAATTATGCAATGTGGAGTAAAATTCTTATTATCTGGGTGTTATTAATTCCTTAAGTTTAAAATTGAGATTTCAGCACGTTATGCTTCTTACCCACTGGATGAATAAAATGAGAATTTTCCCATCTAAATATTAAAGGTATTTTAAATTAATAGAGTTTAAACTTAAATAAATTAGTTGTTTTATAATTGAGATAAAAAAAACTAAGTTTTTAACTCAGTTTTAAAGTGGGTTTAAAACTCAGTTTCAAAATGAGTTTAAAACTCTGTCTGAGTTTTAAACTGATTTAAATTGAGCTAAAACTCAGTTTAAAACTGAGTTGTAAGCTCAGTTTTTCTGAGTTTAAAACTCAGTTTAAACTCAGAAACTGGGTTTAAAACTCGGATTTACATTGAGATAAAACCTCGGTTTTAAGCTCTGAGTTTAAATTAGTTTTAAATTGAGTTTAAAACTCAATTTAAATTAGTTGTAATTATAGCTGAGATTTAAATACTAAGTTTTAAACACAGTTTAAAATGAGTTTAAAACTCAGTTTAAACTCAGAAACTGAGTTTAAAACTTTGTCTGAGTTTTAAACAGAGTTTAAATGAGCTAAAACTCAGTTTAAAACTAAGTTTTAAACTCAGTTTTCTGAGTTTAAAGCTCAGTTTAAACTCGGAAACTGAATTTAAAACTCGATTTTAAACTCATTTTAAACCTCGGTTTTAAACAGAGTTTAAAACTCGGTTTAAGCTGAGTTCAACCTCAGTTTAGAACTGAGTTTAAATACTTGGTTAACTCCTTTTTGTACCAAAATTAAACTCGGTTTTAAACTAGTCAAGAATTTGACTTAATTGAGTTTTTAACATAGTTAATAGGCACCAAACAAAATGAGTTATATGAAATTTATTGATTTACATGATAATGTACAGTTTGTTTGGCTATAATGTTTCAGGTTGAGCAGCACAACCTATAACTTATACTGTCTCAAGAATAAGGCTTATAATGTCTTCACAAGCACTAAAGCCAAAACTTTGTGCTATCATAGAAAGAAATATGCATGCTAATTCCAATGACTAATTCTAATGGCGAACAATGTGACTAGTTTAGGTTTCAACCTACAAAAGAACATAACAAGATTAATAAAATTTAAAATAACTCACATAGACTTTCCGCGACTTGTTGTCAACAAATTCGCAAGTTGATACTGAACCTCGCTTTGCTTTACCCTTTTCCTTAGCTTTCTCTCTCTTAGTGTGCCAAGCCACGAAACTTTCCTCGAAACTCATTGGTTTACCCATCTCAAGTTCCTATAAATAGAGGATACAGAGATTAGTAAAATACCAGTTGTAATTAGTTGCTATTTGTAATTAAACTCGTTGTTTAAATATGTCGCAACTAATTTAAACATTTGTAATTAATATACTATTCCAGTAGCTTCAATCTCTAGTAAATTTGAGATATACATTGCTAAGTCAGTATCTTTGTAATAAAGTAATGAGGGCAGTAACCTATAACTGTGTGTGTCTACAGATTTATATTGCTAATATATATATTATATATATATATATTCTTGACTCTATAACTATAGATTTTTTTTCTTCTTCTGATAGATAATTTAGTTGGAAAAGTGCACTGATGATGACACACAACAACCAATTGCGCTTTCTGCTTACCTATGTCTGAATAACCAGTTATTCAGATTTGTTTAAAAAAGATTAATGAATTAAATAATCCATCTACACGTAAAATCTGTTGCACTTTACCTCTTTTCGATTTATTTATTAAATGTATCTAATATTAATTTTTATGTTCACAAGCGTGCACAGAAAGTGCACTCAAAAGCGCACCATTTCCCCTAATTTCTTAAGCATTTCAAATATTTTTACAGTATTCCAGATGACTAGAAGTGCACTATCTCATAGTGCAGCATATCTGGTTAGTGGGTGGGGTGGCACCGCATTAAATGATGCAGACATCCTACACTTTTTGACCAGGTAGTCTCAGTTTTGATTTTGTTTTATTCTACCGCTACATTAAAATATCAGATCCATTTATATTGATATCTTAGTTCCATTTATATTGATATCTATATTAAAATATCCAGTTGCCAATTCACAAATTGACATTGTAAGTTTTAAGTACTTCAACTTTGCCATCTGGCAACACACAATCAACTTAAATATAAAGTGAAACATCAATTTTCTGAAACAATGCGCTAAGTAGGCACATGCTAACATAACTTAAGATTAATTATGAAATAATGCATCTAAAATTTGTTCAAGTTGCATTTTGCAGGAAGAAAAAACTTCATAGAAACCAACCAAGAAATAAACAAACAGATAGAAATTTATCTATTGTCTATTGCAGTAGACAACTTCATGGATGACAATACTTTGATTTCAAAATTGTACCTACGGTGTCTTGTGCATTGATGAATAATTTACAACAATTTTCAAAATAGTTAAGGAGAAGCAGGTGAATAATTGTATTTACCACTCTCCACATTTAACAGACTGCAGCTGATAGGTTTCAAAAGATAATAAAGCTAAAAGAATTAAGTTACCAATAAAAGTTGTTGCAATCGAATGAATCAACGCTGTATACGAAAAAGGACAGACTCAGTAGTGCAGAAAATTGGTATAGATACAAAAATATACAGGAGATAATTGAAAGGATAAACCAAAAATGGGTAAGTTCGATGTTACCATAATTCACACTTTCAAAATGGATTTACAGTTTGGTATGTGTGTTTCAATCACAATATTCGAGCAAAGATCTAAAACACAAGGAACGTGCATTCCAGAATGTCTGCATTTCAAAGATTTTAAAAGTTGACTCTGATAATTGAAGACGTTAATCAGAAAAATTTGAAATGTTGATATATCTGATCTGATATGTGTATTACATTACTATGCATTCGACAATAATAATTATATATGAAAAGGTATTTTAAAAAAGACGCAGTTCGGAATATAAAGAACCAAATTATTGAAATAAAGTTACGCTTAGTGAAGGTAAAGTTTGGAGATAGAACAATTCCTTCTGTCATGTATCCTCGATTGATCCAGCCTCAAAGAAAAAGGGAAATTTAGTTGCACTAAAAGCCTTTTCTTTAGCAAAGTCAGTTTCTACGGGAAATTCAAAAAGTTTTTTTGTTTGGCAAACAAATAAGAAAATTTTGGAATAATTTGAATTTCGTGATTTAAAGAACCTGAAATTCCCAACAGAACGAAACTCATATTTCTAGGTGGAGTCAGCATTTATAATGGGAAAAGAATATGAAAAAAAAGCACCCTTGTCATAATTTTCTACTTAAACTTTTAAACTACAATTAAATACATACCACTTGCGCGTCATGTGAAACAATGGACACAGATCCAGCGGTGTGATGTGTGTGTGTCCCTTCTTTTGGTGTCAAACGATTGGCTCTCATCTTCTGACATTTATCATCATATGTGCTTTTGTGCCATTCAATATCAATCATTTTATTCCATACATCTGCCTGTATCCATGCAGGAGGGGTGTCTCGGCAGTCGGTCATCTTTGTGGTTTGCTTTAATCTTTTGGCTCTTTGTCGTGCACGATTTAGTTTTTTTTCAAGATAGAAGCTGCTTTCTTTTGCCACATCTCATAAACTTTGTGCTAAAAAATAACGTCGTAAGTGTATGCCCTCTGCAAAAAAAAGCAAGATAATTAAAATTAAATTTTAAGATGCTACAAATTTATTCGTTGGTGGTCTAGCTGCAACCCAGTAACGGTATATTCATACACGCACACACGTTGTAGCTAACTTGAGATTAAATTAAACTTATCGCTATCAAGGTCAACAAATTGTTACAATAGAAGGTAATTATGTAGGTTCTGACAACATAGCTTCAAGTGGCTACGCAAAAAGGGAATCTAATCATGAATCATCGGTGGATAATCCATTGCTAAAAAAATTTGTTTTCAGCACAGTCGTTGGTAAATCGCATAATGCATTATGTATAATGTAATGATAGTGTGCAAAGTGAAATTATAAGTGCACTTGAGAAACAAAATGATAATGTAGAAAGACTTGCACAACTTGAATGTCATGAGTTGCATAAAGGGGTAAGTAGTTTGCAAAATGAGGATTGTAGTTTTTAAACTAAATGTAGGAAAATGTTACAAATTGAATATTTATTTAATAAAGAGTCAGAAATATTGAGTTACCTTAAACTCATTAAATAACAGTTGTCTTTTCTCTTGGGGAACTTTCGAAAATGCATACCATGGTTCAGTAAATCGCATATCCCATATAGATTCAATAAGACGTGCAGCGGATTTATTCTTAAATCTATGACAATCAAAAGAAATACAATCTATTTCATATATATTATTTCGTAATGTAAATGTAAAATTATGTAAAACTTACTGAGTTCCTTTCCATTCAAGAGGTCTTTTTTGCGTAATAAGATCAATTGGAGTATCATATCCTCTGATCGGGATATACTCCGTTTCATCAACTGTATTTTCTGTCTCTGCTCCATCCATCTCATGTTCTCCAATTTCTAATGCATCGTCTCTCTGTTGGACACCTACTTCTGCTTCAAAAGTTTGCTCCCCTCCAACTTCAACAATATTTGCAACTCTGTTCTCGCAGGTAGATGAGTGTGCTATTGCTTCTCTTTCAACGCATTGCCCCCCCCCCCCCAATTCCCAGAACATGTTCCACTCCTTCCTCATATATGTTTGATAGGTTTTCATCAATGTTAGATAAACTATCATTTCGTGCTGATCTTCCAGAGATTTTTCTACATCCTGTACTAGTTGCCTTTCTCATGAGGCCTCAAATCTTTGAACCTGCCATTAAGCCTTCACAAAATATCATTAGTAAAAGATCTCATTATTACTGCTAGTATTGTATTTATGAAAATTCGGTAAATAAACAACAATTGCCAATAAGACCACACTATTTACATTTATGCGATGACATTTTAAATCCTAATAAATCAAGTTATTTTGTTGTCATTTCATTGAGTAAATAATTTATTTTGGAGAGTTTAATGGGTTTCAAAAGGATTAATTAACTTTAGAAGAAGACTACAGTAGATATTGGGTGATTTAAAACATAAAAATTACTTGTTATGGGAATTCATTTATTAGTTCCCTCATAACAAAACTTACTTGTTATGATTATATTCCAACAAGAAGAAGTTTTATATAAACCTCCATGACTTTTGCTCAATACTGAAATATATTTACATTAAACAATTACTGTTTAATGGGCAAGATTATCCAATGCATACACATTATTGCAATTCAGACAATGGTGCATATGCCTAAAATTATAAACAAACATAAACAACAAGATTGGTACTAACTTGAAATGGTTCAAAGCTATCAATCATGTTAACTGGAAAAAAATAATATAACCTGATGATGGTGCATGACACCCCAATATGAGGACTGCACAAAAGAATTGGTTAAGATATTCATCCTTTTGAATCACTATTAGCTGTAGGGTTCTTGGCTATATTAGTGGTTAGCAATCCCTTAATGCGTGGTTAGAACCAATAAGTTAGCAAGAATATCTTTACATTTAACTGTGGAGAGGTTTTCACTCGGAACTCAAACATGGAAAACCTGAGTTTTCTATTCGCACCAATTGCAAATGATTTTTTCTCTTCTAAAAATGGTAATGAAATTCTAAATAGATATTTCTTCTATAAACCACCAGTCTCCTTATCATTTTTCTATAAGGTTTTCCGGCAAAAATGTGAATGAAAAATACATTATTTTTCTTAAAAACCAATAGAGTTAAGTTTTTTCTTGTAAACGCTGAGTAAGAGGAACCAAGCACTGTTCAAAAGTGGACGATAAAAGAATTCTTATGCCTTGTACAGTTTAGTTTGTATATTCCTATTTGAACATAATGATATTATACAGGTATCTTTTTCAAAAAAACGAGGAAAATAAAATGAACTAAAGAAGAATTTATTTGCAAAAACAATGATGGAAGCTATTGATAACAGACAAGTGCCACAAGAGTGTTGCATGCAGCTAAGGAGAGTTAGTGAAGAATGTATGTGCCTAGTGATGCTAGAAGTAGGATATACAGGCCAAAAGTGTACAGGCAGACGCAGAGAAGTGACGATGAAAGGAAAATTCCTACCAGCAATGTGCAACATGGAGCCACACTCCTGCCAGCAAGCACGTACTTAATACATGTATGTTTGGTGACGTGGTAAATTTTGGGTAGTAAGTTATAAAGAATGTAAATATGGTGAACTAATTTGTGTGGACCTTTATTGTACAAAATTCACTCAGCATTAATGACTTATCTTACTCCATTTTTTGTTGTTTATCTTCTGTTTTTCTGTTTAGTTTCCTCCCTTTTTTACCTTTATTTTGGTTTTGTATTGGTTTTGTATGTGTTAATCTCACCTCATCAATCAAATAATACTGAATTCATTATCTTGTATTATTTTAGTAGATTTCACGCTCGCGGAGCTGAAGTCACTGATGGTTAAATAGAGATGTAGTTTCAGAGATCAACAATCCAATGGTTAGTCAACTTTGAACTATAATATAGATGATGTACACCTTATAAGCTGTTACATTGTAATTTTCACATGCACACACACGCTGAGATACTCAGTTTGTTTTTGGTTTGATAAACTTATTGTTAATAACAATGCAATGCTTACAGGAAAACTAAAAATAATTACATTTGAGGAGTTCATTACAATTGCATTTGATACGGATAGAGTCGTGGGGATATATATTCAGAAATTAAAAGCCCAGTTTTAGTCAACCAACACACAAGTTTTCCTATCCAAATCACATTGTCATATGCATGTTAGTTTATGTAAATAGGTACAAACTATGAGCATACGAGGGAAACTGTATTACTGTTCTTTTTTAACAGGTGAAATGGGAAAAGGGAAAGAAATTTGAAGACAAGTTTGTAGAGACACTAGTAAAATATGGGTATAAAGGGGCATACAAATCTAAGGAGTGGCTAAAGCAGTCTTTGTTTATACAATCCTTTATGCCAACTTATCTAATTTACATAGCTAATATGACCCCCAAAGTTCTCATGATCAACGATTTTGACATTCCAACCCAAAATATAGATCAATCATTTTGGGAAATTACTTCAGACAGTTACTTTGAATACATAAAAGAGTACGTAATCGGCATTGGACCATGGAAAGGTACTATAGTTCGTCCTGGAAATAATTATTTCTTGACACCATCTGATCATGTTGCAAAATCCCATGCTCATGATTTACAGGTATGCCACTTCTCGTTCTTTCTTTCTTTTTTAAAATTTTTGTAAATTTTATTTTGAAACATGTATTTACATGAACATTATATATCTAAATGTAAAATGCAGGTGCATCCATATACATTTAGGAATAAGAGCCATTTCTTGCATTTCAATTTCAATCAAGATCCATATGCCAAACATGATTGCTGGATTAACAAAATCAAAGTTGATGGTTTTTTCACTGATATATAGATTTTGTGTAATTTCTCCTGAATTTTGTGATGGCTATACTAATGCAGTAGCTGGTTGGGTTATGCAGATGTATAATACTTCTTTCTCAACAGATATATAGATTTTGTAACTCCCAACAGTTGCTTCTTTCTCAACGAAAGGTAAAGTGATAAAGGAGTGGATAAAAATTCTCACCGAAGTACGTCGAAGAAGTATTCACTATAATGAAGTTTTAAGCTTTTCCATTGGTGTTGTCGGTAACATTATGGTGTATGCCTGTATAACAAAAAAATCCATATTATAAATTAGAAGATCGAATATTGCCCAATATATTTATTAAACAAATTTCTAATTTTTATGCCATGTACATATTAAATAAATTTCTAATTTTTATGCCATGTACTTGTTGAATTTGTAGCCCATAGAGCATTGGGCTGCATCAAATATTCTTTCATATCGCACTAAAAAGTCATCATAAATGTAACATATAGTATTCACATGCACATGAAATCTAGATTGGAAGAAATAATAGTAAGTAATCTAGAAACATTTTTCAACTTGTGATGTATCACGTTTCAAAACAATAAAAGATGATAACAAAATTATTCATGGACATTATGAAATTATAAAACGGCAACCATAACATCTAATAATAGTTTAATGCTACTAGGGAGAGTATTCATCCTCAATAGCTACTTCATCGTCACTTTCATCAACATCATCTGAATCGTTATCTACTTCTATATCCACTTCTGAATCATCACTACTATTATCAGTCGTTTCCATTTCAAGATTTAGTTCTTCATTATCAATGAAATCATAATGTTCAATTATTATTGGTTGATCAAGACTATCATCTGAAATAACAGTTGGGGGTCGAGATATCCCTTCTGCTTGATCCACATCTGTATTCTCCTCTGAGTTTAATACATTAAGTGAAAACCGACTTCTTGCACTGGTTTTAATCACAGTTAACCATTCATTTGATGCACCTCCGGGTTGGCACGTAAAATAAACTTGCTGACACTGGTGCGCAAACACAAACACATCTTCTATTTGAAGTCGAGAATTACTTTTTACTTCAATCAATCCATTTGTATAGTGCACTCTTATCCCATCTCTTGACAGTGTGTCAAACCAATCACAGTTGAACATAAAAATTTCATTCTTCTCTCCAAGGTATGTCAACTTAATAACTTCTTTAATCATCCCATAATAATCACTTTCTAGATCATCATAACAACTTCCTTTCACACATACGCCACTATTCATTGTTTTTTTGTTCTTCCCATACCGCATTGTATGGAACTTATAACCGTTCACAAAGTAACCATTGTAACACACCACCAAATAACTGGGTCCTTGTGCAAGTAAATATAGTTGATGCATAATACCATCTAGCTGGAATGAAATCTATTAAAAAAAATACACGTGATAAGTGAACAATTTATACAACATAAACTATATGTAATATCTTAATTTTACATCCAGTTAAAAAACTTACATTTGATTTTAACCATTCATGAAATATTGATTCCAACTTCATATCAATGAAATCCTCATCCTTTTCCGAATACTGGTCTCGTAGTTCATCTTTACATTTTCTAAGCGCAAAATTATATTCTTGTTGGTAAGATGTATTATGGTATATCTAAGTATAATGATATTTAATATTACTTACATCATCAAATCTTTCAATTCAGGGCAATTGAAAAGTACGTATTTATGCATAGCACGATGTTCTATTGGGGTAAGTCTCCTCTTAACGAATGCATTTGATAGCACCCTGCCCGAATGACAAAAAATGGATAGTCTTTCATCAGTCATAATCTCTCCTCCATTATCATTTCTCGAAGCTTGACTCCATATAGTTTCTACATTTGGACCAAAATAACATGATGTGAAGTTTGAAATCTCATCAATAAGATATGCTTCAGCTATGGACCCTTCAACATGCGCCTTGTTACCCACTTTCTTTTTCAAATAATACAAATACCTAAACCATAAATAAAAATTAAAAAATAATCCACATAATTATTGAGAAAATAATAAGCGTACCTCTCAAAAGGGTACATCCATCGATATTGAACTGGACCGCCTACTTTTGCTTCATATGGAATATGAATAGGCAGATGCTCCATGGAATCAAAAAAGGAAGGAGGAAATATTTTCTCAAGCTTACAAATTATTTCAACGATATTTTTTTCCAACAAACTCATGTAGTCAACATTTATATTTTTCGCACATATATCACGAAAAAAATTACTAAGTTCGACTAACGTTTCCCATATATTTTTTGGTACGAATGACCGAAATGCGGTAGGAAGAAGTCTTTGCATAAATACATGACAATCATGGCTTTTAAACCCACTAATTTTATTTTCGTAATCGTTGACACATCTTTGAATGTTAGAGGCATATCCATCTGGAAAACGTATGCTTTTAACCCAATGACAAACATCTTTCTGATCTTTTTTTGAAAGACAAAAAGGAGCCTTTGGCTTGTAATAATTACCATTGGAATGTTGAATTAAGCTCATCCACCGTTGTTTGCTACAAATTTTTTCAAGATCAAGTCTAGTCTTCAAATTGTCTTTTGTTTTGTTGGTGTCCATCAATGTGTTGAATATATTGTCAAAAAAGTTTTTTTCAATATGCATCACATCTAGATTATGACGAATCAAATTTGATTCCCAATATGGAAGATCCCAAAATATACTCCTACGTACCCAATTATGTGATTCACCGAATCCTGTTACTTTTTGATTACCTGATTTAAATCCAAATACAATATTAGGCAAACTTGACACTATATCTCTCATCTCAAAACCAGAACGTCGAGGAGGTGGTATATCATGTTCAATAGCATTCCTTTTGAACTTGTCCTTTTGCCTTCTGAATGGATGATTTAATGGCAAGAATTGTCGGTGGCAATCAAAAAAACAAGTCTTTCCTCCATGTTCAAGAGTAAAGGACTTTGTTTTCTCCATACAATAAGGACATGATAATCTTCCATGTGTACTCCAACCGGACAATATACCATACGCAGGAAAATCACTAATTGTCCATATCAAAGCACCTCTCAACAAAAAATTATCTTTTCTGTGCACATCGTAAACTAGAACACCTTTCCACAACTCTAATAGTTCATCAATCAAAGGTCGTAAGAAAATATCTAAATTCTTTCCAGGACCTTTAGGCCCTGGTATGATCATGTTTAGGAATAAAAATGGTTGTTTCATGCACTTCCAAGGTGGTAAATTGTAAACCGTCAAAATCACCGGCCAACATGAATAAGCTTTTGCAGAAGTTCCAAATGTACTAAAACCGTCGGTACATAAACCCAATCGCACGTTTCGATCAGATGATGCAAAATCCGGATGTCGACGATCAAATTCTTTCCATGCTTCGCCATCAACTGGATGAGCCATTGAACCATCAGTTGACTTATTATAATAATGCCATGTCATGTCTTTAGCATGATTTGGTGACATGAATAACCTTTTCAATCTCGGAATGATTGGGAAGTATCAAAGTTGTTTTGCAGCGATGTTTCTGCAATTATTTCCTATACCTTCAGACTTGTAACGAGGACTTTTACAAATATCACAAATAACCTTCCTATCATTTTCTTTGTAATACAAGATGCAAAAATTCTGACAAACGTCAATTTTGTCATAGCCAAGCCCAAGAGGTTTCAACATTTTTTTCGCTTCATAAAAATTTTGAATTAGCTTATGTCCTTCAGGTAACATGTTGTCAATTAGTGCACTCATATCCTTGAAACATGCTTCTGTTACACCTCGTCGAGATTTAAGAGCCATCATTTTGGCACATGCAGATAACTTTGTCTCTTTTTTGCATCCATCCCAAAGTGGTTCATCGGCCGCTTTTAACAGGTGTAAGAACTTTTGAGCTTCGGCATTTGGTGATTGCTCTTCCACATCATTATCAACACCCATCGCATCTAATACCATATCTCTATATGGATTATCATCATTCAAATTATTTGTATCTGACTCTGACATTGTTGGTTCATCAACTTCTTCCTCTCCATGGAAAATCCATTTAGAATAAAGTGGAACAAAACCATTTAGTAATAAATGCTTAGAAATTTCTTCCTTTAATTGAAATTTTTTTTGTTTTTGCACATGGAGCATGGACACCTAACGGTTCCTTCGTAATCTACTTGTAAAAATGCACAATCAATAAATTTGTTGACACCATTAACAAATTCTAGATTTATATATCCATCTTTAAGCCTACTATACATCCATGAACGGTCACTCATTTTGAGACTTATCCTACAAAGAAATAAAACTTACTTAATATTTAATAAGCAGTAAAAAGTTATTATAAAACAAACTTATAATACAATACATACCTACTTTTACCTACAGAAAAGTGGGGGAATCAAACATTACACATTCCAGACTATAATAATGATTCGCAACATATAATCAATAGAATATACTAAAAGAAAAAACATGTAGCTTGGTGAAACAATAATAATGATTCAAAATATATAATTCATAGAAATAACGCATAAATAAAAAGGGTAAAATGGCCCATCGGTAATATAAGAAGGAAACAATGGTCTAATTACTGAAAAGAAAAGTGAAAAAAAGAGTATTTTCACAATAAATTTATGCCTACACTGTTAGTTTGACAATGCAGCTGATGTTTGGTTTTGTACATTATATTAAGAAGCTTATTTTGAATATTTTGAATATTCAGAAAACTTAGACAGCATCGATAAATTTTCAAAGATGCGTTGCATATGTGATATGTCCCTCATGCTTTAGGAGACTAATTAACATTAAAATGATGATGGTGATGACGATAAAAAGAAAAGATATTTATGTTAAATATTAAGGGATAATTTTTCCATTTATAATATGTAGAACAAGGTGTATAATAGATGTACATGAAATTAGAGCTTATACACTCTCCATGATCGACACGGTGTTACTTTTACTCATGATTATTTCTGTAGCAATATAACAACTATAGTTCTACTAGAAACTGATCGTTTATTTCAAAGCTTTAGGTTTATTAACAAGAGGGAAAAAAAGATTTGTCAGAATAAAAACAAGTGATTTACTAACCAAACTCTAATGATTTTTGAAGGAACTGAAAATAATTAGCTTTTAGTATCTACTAAATCTTTATTCTTGTCAGGTTTTAATTGCGGCACATGCTTAACTCTTCAGACTGTTTGACACAAAAATACTGGAAACTGCTTGACACAAAAATACTGGAAACTCTTTTGATTTCTCATAGATAGTTTTTTAATATTGGCATAGATACTCTCTTCTTTATGAACCGCTTAGTGCTCGGTTCTACCTATTCACTATATATTTAGTCATATATTTATTTGGTTAACTTTAGAAAGCTAAATAATTAAACAATCTTCTCCTTGATCACCTTTCCTAGAACAAGATTATAAAAGGTAGGTTAAATAGCTACGAATGATTAAGCACGCGCACATATATATTCCTAATTATTCTGTACGAAAATCCAATCCAAACTTCAATTATTTGAGCAAATGCTAAAAGTGACATAAGACAATAGTTAAGTGTACCTACAGTACATATCTATTATCTTATTATCCAAATGATTGCTCAATTTTACCTGCAAGTAGGACCAAAAACAAATATCAATCTACATTTCTGCATCTTTTCTAATCTTATGTCACAAATTTTCAAAATATTTTCCGATAGAGCAATGATTTTTATTGACACTAATTAATTGTATGTACAGGTGACATATGCAGTGGACATATCACAAACAGCAGACGAAAAGTCGAAAACCTGGTTATACCCAACCCACAACTTCACCCTAGCAAACTTCTGGTCACCCTACCTAGTCGAAGCCCATGAATTGGACCCAAATGGGCCTACCCTGACCGGAGTCTTCGATTTAAAACTGGACAAAGCCGACCTGAACTGGACCCAGCACATAGAACCGTTCGACTACAAACTCCATATGAATACTTTTCCTTGATTAATCTTTTTTGCATTCTATATGTGGTAACTACATTTCTATTCTTGCAAAAATATACCGTTCTTAGACATGATATCAGATTTCAGCAATAAGACACAAATCCTAACGGTCTAAAATGCACTAACAGAACTCCTAATAGCCCAATATGTGCTAGTTCCTACGAAAATATTATATATATTAGAAATTAATGCTTGCAATCTAGTAATAATATCCACAAAATTTTGCTTCTGTTCAGTTTTAGCAACCTACTATTAATTTATATGCAGGTCGACTTATTAAACCGATTGCATTCAAATCAAATAAATCGACACAGAAAAGGCAGCAGAAGTAAGTAAACTGAAAATCGAACCGCTGTTTTCTTCAAGTATATACGTCGATAGGTTGGAGCATCTACTGATTCGCGAACAGAGGAATAGGGTTTTGCTTGAGATGGATTGCGGTATTGAAAATTTTGGGGGAGAAAACTTTTATCTGTGGCGGCTAGGCATTTTAATTATTTCTGGAAGAAATGCAAGTGGGTGATTACGTGGAGGTAAGGTCAGTAATTAAAGGAGTAATGAAATATGATAATATAGGCAAAGTGTGAGGTAGAAAGGAGAAAACAAACCAATTGACATTAAGTATATTAAAAACGAATGAACAACATAGTTAGATGAGACAGAAGATTTAAGGGTGGAGACTCCCAAAGTTTGAAACAAAGTATACTAACATTCCATGTCTTCTTAATAAACATAAGAAACTTACAATCCCTTATACAGGCTACATGGTAGATTCTTCAGCTTTTCTGGTTTAATTTAAACAGCATGATAATAAATATTTCCCCCCATTTTTGTTTAAAGCTCATTATTAATTAATCTTCACACTATCTACTATGTTCTGTGAACTCTTGTAATGTGAATTTACAATGAGAATTCGCACTGCACATTGTTTACTTGTTTTAATACGGTATCAAGGTTGGACAAAACAAGGTTCCATGCGATTGGAGCTATTCTCTTCACTGCCCAAAGTGGTTTGCTACATCCAACAACTGTTGCGAAAACCAGAATGCAAGTTGCAGAAGGTGGATTAGCACATATGTCCGGAATGTTTGTATTTAAAAATATATTGAGGAATGATGGGTGTAACGACCCCGAAATTTAAATTTATTCAAATTTATAATTAAATGAATTTTTGGATAAAAATTGTAAAATTAATTGATAAAGTAAGCGAGTTTCCCCGAATCCAACTAAATTTGGATTAAATTATTTAAATTTAATAATATTGTATATATGAATGTATATGGAATAGATATGAGTGAATTGGTATATGTGTATATATATACATTGAATTTAAAAATCTTAAAATATAAATGGTTTAAAAATATATTTTTAAGTATATACATTGACACAAGTATAAAATAAATATATAGAGAAATACAATATAATTGGTATTAAAGTAAAAATAATAAAATAGATTAAGTAAAGGCAAGTAAGTTATGCTATGTACATATAGGAGTAAAAACAAATACAAGACAAATAAGCATATGAAGTAACAACATATTAGAATAAGAACTTGTATACAAACAAAAGAATTTAAAACAAAGAAAAAATAACAAACAAAGACATAAGTATGTAAAAGCAAACAAAATAAAGTTGCAGCCACCATAAAGATCTCGAACAGGTACAGCCGAACAAACTATATATTCGATTGTACAAAGTTAAGTAAAGCAAGCCTTAGCATATCTCTTCAGCCGTGCTTGTTGTACAAAGCATTAAATACAAGTATGTAGGCTGTAAACAAGGTAGGGGACAAAGTCAATTCAAGCTTGCTTAGGACCATTTCACCCATGTACAAACTAAGTGATATCCCTGCAAACTCATCTCCTAGATATCAAACCACTTCATTTCGTTTTCGTTCAAACAAAAGAAAAAAAATAAGCATCACGTTTCCAAGAATGGAAAACAAAACAACAAACCAGATCAATTTGCAAACCTGTAGACATAAGAAAGATCAAAGCTTTCAACCTGGAACAGAGAAGAAAAGAGTTCCAGTTCTCATTTTCGCTTCAAAGCTCAGGTCAGTAAATTTAATAAAACCCATAATTAAAGTATAAATTTAAAAATCTGAAGCAATTAAAACAAAATTAACTCTAGTATTTTATGACCTGAGGGAGTGATGATCAAAACAAAAATGAAAGGGCAGTGCAGTTTGAAAAGAATTGCATGTTCCAGATTCACAAACAAATCATTTCCAGGCATAAAGCTTCTCCTCTGATCTTCTTCTTTCAAAAATAAGGTGAGCAACTTGTTTTTTTTTTCAAACTTCTTTTACCTGTGAGTAACTTCATAATTTAAGTAACCTAAGTTTTTAAATCTAGTGTATGATGAATATCAGGTATATTGTTGTATGAAATATATGCATTTCATTTAATTTTGGTAAGATGAAGCCTGGCCATTTTCTTTATTGGGATATTTGCTCTGTTTATTTAAGAGACTGAGCTACTTCAAAAATCATAAATTCTCAAACCATTGATTGTTAGAGCAAAGTGTAAAAACAAGACATGTGTAGGCAAGCATAAAGTAGATTGTAAAATTTAATACATGATAAATAAAATTGATATGCTCTGGGAAAACTCAAGAACAGTACCAAGTTAGTATATGTGACATTTTCGAACATCTCGAATTGTCAATTCAAGTTTGCAAACAGATTTCTAAAACAAAAATAGGATTTTTAAAACTAAAATCACATTTTTTAGTTAAGTATTGAATGGGCAGTTTTGGGTTGAACAAAATTGTAGTTTTTGGTCATATATGTTGTTCTATGATTTCGGGAAGGTCGGGGTTGTTTCTGTTATAAGGCGATCGATCAGAGATCCTAGGAAAAATATGGGATCAAAGAATTTAGCTGTGTGGGTTGTGGGATTTGGGTTTGAAATTTTTTAACCTAGTTTTGATTGTGAAACTTGTTTGGGTCAGTACGGTCTCTAGGGAGGATCGAGTTGAACGGGGTTTTAGGTGATGGTGGCTTGGTCGTAGGCGAGGCTGTGGCCGGAGAAGGAAGTCCTCTGGTGGTCGGAGCGGCGTGAGAAAGGTGTTGACAGGTTTGAAGGGGAGAGGGGTCGCGCGTTTCCAGGTTTGGAAATTTACTCGATTTCGATTCGAGTTGTCGCGGTGGATTCTGGTGGTCGTGGTGCCATCTGGAGTTGGTCGCTGATGGGGTGGAGTGCTAGTGGATGGCCGGAGGTGGCCAGAGCCACTATGCAAGTACACGTGCACGTTCTGTGTCAGGTGAAGTTCTGAACGAAGGTTGACTCGGTGATGGTATCGAGTAATATCGATTTTGGCTCGAGTTTCTCGTGGAGTTGATTCAGTAGTGGTTTAAGTTTAAGCTTAATTCAATTTAACTGGAAATAGAAAAAAAAACAAAGAAGAAGAAGATGCGAACGTGAGGAAGGAAGAAGACTTCGGGGAAATGGGGAGGCAATCTCGAGTGTTACTCGAGTAAAACCCGGAGGCATTCTCGGGTTGGTTTTCAAAATGACAAAAATAAAAAAATGGGTTAGGCAAATTTTTCTGTAAAACCACCTTTAGTATGGTCGACTTAATTTAGTGTTAAGATTTTATTACAACTGTAATTAATTGAGGAAATGCTTGACAATGCTTTCTAAAATCTTAAGTACTGTTTTGATTTAGTAATTAACCAAGTGATTAAGCAATAAATTAATTTAAGGTTAATGTGATAAATGAATTAAGGAAATTAATTTGAGGATGATTATTTTATTGAAGGTAAATTAATTAATGAAAGTGATTAATAAATAATTAATTACTCACTTTAAATTAATTCAGAAAAATTAATTAAGGATTAATTATTTATTAAGGGTGAATTAATGATTAATAGAAGAATCGTTTATTAATTGTTTTATAATTAATTAATTATTAATCTACCATGACTAGCCAATTTATTCATAGAAGTTAATCTGATTTAAATTAATCAGATAAATTAATTGATCCTGCTTACGGATGTTTGGATTCTTTTGAATGTGAATTATTTGATATCCCTGATTTATGATGCTTTGTGATATATCCCGATTTATGTTGTAATTTCTATTTCTGTGATATATTACTATGTGAATATGAAAACCCTTGACCCGTAAACGACATTTGAATTTCGATGCGACAGGGAGTCGGATTCCAGTTGGTTATCCGAAACCCATATCGAAGTGTAATGATGAATCTGTGCCTGATAAATTTATTTTATCTATGAATCTGTGAATGAAGATAAGCGTTGTGGATTATACCGCTTATCGATATTGATATATCTGTGATGATTGATGATGTTGCACTATTGTGTGTGAAACCCCTGGACTACACCATACACACACAAAAATGGATTCCACGTGGAAATCGGTTAAGTCACAGATAATTTAAATTTGATGTTTTTGAAATTGAAATTTTAATTTCAATTGATTTTGAAAATTAGAAATTTGGGTTTAAAGTGAAAAGCTTTTGAAATGGAATTTCAGAGATAAAAGTTATTTTGAATAACTTAATCGAGTTTTGGAAATTTAAATAATTTGATTTAAATTTGAATTCAAGTTTGGAATCGAATCCTATGAATTGAAACTAGGGATTGAAAATGTTATAAATGTGTTTATCTAAATTTAAACCATTTAAAAATGTAATTTTGAGAATTTGGATTTAACCCAAAGACTTTAACTCGTATGAATGAATCGGATTTTCTGAAATGAAACTGTTGTTTTAAAAGAATAAAAGCTTTCAGATAAGAAATGAAATTCCAGTTTAATTAAGGGAATTTCAAGATTGAATTGAAAAATGGTTTTTCCAAGTTATAAATGAATTCTTTTTGAAAGCTATGGATTGAATCTGTTTATTTCTAACAGATTTAAAATAATGATTTATCTAAACCATCCGAAATGGAATTGTTTTGAAAGCTATAAGTTAAATCTTGATTTAAAGGTTTAACGAGTTAATCAAATTGAAATGGAAATTAATTTGGAAAATCTGTGAATGAATCTTTTGTTTAAAAAGATTTAAATGTGGAAATTGTTTAAACCGTTGAAGGTTGTTTAAAATAAATCTTTTTGTTGAAAAGATTTGAAATGGTAATCGATGGAAACCATTTAAAAAGAAGTTGAATTAATAAGTTGTGACTTAATTGAAATCTCATATCCATATGTTTTAAAATATTTCGCTCACTATTCGGTTTAGCCGGGAGAGGACCTTTGGGTCGTATAACCCATTCCGAATATGTGATACGTCGTATATGGATAGCATTTGAAGACCGGTGTTGAAGACCGGATATTTTTGAAAACGGAAGGATTACCGTCGAGTTACTCTGCATCGGCTGATCCCCGATATAGAGGTTTTATCACCCTTAGTGACGGGAAGTCCGGACGTGATTGGAAATTATCCGGATTTGCAAGGGCTTCGTGAGAAGTGCCTTCGGTTCTGTTCGAACCCGGAACAGACTTGTATGGATTGTATGTCTGACATTACACTTTGAGATATAAAGCCGATTTCTTTCAAATACATCTCTGTTGGTGGCGGAGAATTTATTCTCTTAGCTTAACACCCTTCTCTGAGACGTACGAGCTCAGAGGTTATGTAGTTGAAATTTATCAGCGATATATCCCAATTTGGTAATGTGGCATGCTGAGTGTTGCTGTGTGATGATCAATGTTTGATCATTTGTGATATGATCTTTTGTTTGATCATTTATCTTTGTGATCATAGGTTGATCATCTGTTGACCCAAAGCGTGGCTTTTTGAAAAAGCGTAGCTTTGTGGACGAGACTTCGTCGAGCCTCACAACCCGGTAATGGTCGAAACAGGAATTGTGCGGCAAGGTTTTCAGGGGTAGCTCCCCTAGGGTATGACCATTCCTTCTGGAAAAGGGTAGTATCATGGTATGGAGCCCAGATACTTACTCATGTGGATACACTTTCTTTATGATGTGTGATGTTGGTTATCGAGCGCTCGGATAAAGGTCCCAAAGGACCGGGGGTGGCATATCTGAGGTTTCTTTTATCCCTTGGGAAAAGGGGTTGCCGGCCTTGTTTGGCAGAGAACAGTTGGTTCTCGGAACGTCCCGCCAGAGGCGTTTCTTTCGTGGAATAGGAAGTTCCTTAGCCTGACCATTTGTTGGAAATCCAAACAAAACAATACGAGCCCTGTACGGTTTTAGTTGTATTACCTGCCATGGAATGTGGTGGTAACCTGCTATTGAACATGGTAGCTATAGTAGGCATAAGTGCGAAATGTCTATGCTGGCTAAGATTTATATTCTACTTTCGAAATTGTTTTCTACACTATGCACTAGTAATAATATCAAATGATTTGATTTTGCGTAGTAAGCATCTTTGACTATCATAAGAAGAAATCTCCTCCAATTCTGCGTTTGCATTGTGTGTGTGGTGGGAGGTCTTATGGTAGTTTCATTTTCCAAAAGCATTGCGAATTGACTTTAAAATTCTCTGCTATTTGTTTTAAAGATAAACTGTTTTTGTTGCTCACACCAGTCCCATGACTGATCCGGAGTTTATTGTTCCCTTCCTAAACTCTGGGTGCCCACCATTTTCCACACGGGCAGTCTAGAGTTTGGTTTTTCAGATATTCAGATTAGTAGATTTTCTGGAGCTAGTTCAGTCTTTAGATCGGACTGCACTTGCTTATCTTTGTGCCTCGTTATTGGGAGTTCAAGCTATTTCTGGATTAGTGCTTTGAAGATGGAGATTATCCGCTGCTGATGTTATCGTTTTCTTTTCCGCTGCTATTTGTTGTATCATATCTCTGGTGTATATTGATATTCATTGTATCACTCTGTTGTATCAGATATTGTATCCGATATTGTATATCAATGTATTATTCTTTTATTCCGCTGTGTTATTTACTTAACTGTGTTATAAGCTCCCAAGAACCAGATTCGGCATTTGAATCTACGGCATTTTGAGTACAAGTGAAGTACGGGTGCCGATTTTCGAAGGTCGACTTTTGGGTCTTGACAATGGGTTTCATGGAATTTTTAGAGGTTTTGGTACTTCTGCAATTGGAGCTTTGCCTGGTAGAGTATTGGCTCTGACATCACTTGAAGTCTCAAAAGAAATGACAGTATCTTTAACAATATTTACCGTATCTTTAACAATAGTATTAACTAACATTCAAACTTTTTGTTTCTATAAATAATTTGATCTGGCCAATTATTTTATTTAAGCTAAATTCCACTTACATTTTTAGACTTAGATCAACGTCGGTTATTGATAATCAAATAATCTGGTGAAAAAGATGGAAAATTATTTTGTACATAAATTGTGTATTTGTTGGCTGCCTAATATTTTGTCATGACCTATGGTTGCAGTCAAAAAGATGGAGTTTATTTAAGGTAACTTTGATCTTAATATGTCATAATTTTTTCCTTATGATGAAATTGATTTGTCTAAATTTTAATCAACAGTAACATCAATAATTAAAAATTTCTAATCAATCTATTTTATCTATAGTCCAATTTGCGTTGGCATTGGAATAATGGAGAACTCAATATTATTACTTGGCCGGTTTCTTTCCTTAGACCACGTATAATGCAATTTTGTAGAAAAAGGAAGGAAACTATCATCTGGTAGCGACTTTTATAAGTAAGGTATGATAATATCATTTTTTTTCTTCCATTATCACTTATTTACTATTCTTCTATCTTATTAACTTGTACGTTTGCTATTTTTTTCCATGTTTTTAGTTTGATTGTGAGAAAAAAAACAAAACAAAAATCTTAAAAAAAAGAGAGAATCTCAGACGCTTGGAATGATTAAATTTAGCACTCTAAAATAAATCATACATCCAATAAACTAACGATTGCTTCATTAAATTAGCTTGAATACTTCCCATCTGAATATTATTTGTTCTAAACAAGGACAGATTAAATGATGCACTCAACAATATATATTTAAATTCCTATAAATGATGTAGAATGATTGGTTCTTCAATGAAATGTAACTTATGTTCAATGCACAAATTAATTAGGTTCGAAAAGAAAAACTCATTCAGTTTCAACTAGAAATATGAGTTGACCAAACAACATTACCACAAAAATTGGAAAGAAAGCATTGGAAAATGTTAGCATGTTAATGTTTAGAGCTATTATTACTTATCGTAATTTTATATTCTTTCTAAACCTTATGTTCTTTATACTGACTTTCTCCGCGTTACTATTCTAACCTTATAGAATTATAAGGATAAAAGCAAGGCATGAACAAATCAACGTCATAATATATCTCTCTATGATATCCACCTATAATCATTTGCAACTATAATTTCATGTAAACCACTTCCTAATTTGATAAAAATAACTCAAAATTAAAACTGCAATAAAGACACATTGCAAAATATCACCCACTTCAGTTAGCTATCAATTTGCACAGTAAAGATATATTTATTTTCCAGTTAACAATTACTATTTTTCATATGTTGCACAGAAAAAAAAGGAACTTCCCTGTAATCTGATTTTTGTCCATAACAGTAACCTATAATATGTAAGATGTTAAAAAAAACTGAACTTAAAATTCAACCAAAAAAATCCATGATTATATTATCAAAGATCCTCTTTTAGACTAAGATATTGGAATCAAATCGCATCGCAATATCATCTCGAAACCTAAATCGAAACCTATAATATGCATAAAACACAAAACGAAGAAAATACGCATTTTATAACACAAAAACCTAAACCTAAATCGAATCGCAGTCAATCAAATAAATACGCATAAAACAAGTAGCAGAATTTGGTAAATCGAAACACGAACCTGTGTTTTCTTCAAGTATATAAATCGACAGCTCCTGTGCTACTTTCTATTGATTCGTGATTAGGGTAATAGAGATTCGCTTGAAGGAGGAATGAGTTCTAAATTTTGGGGGAGAAAATTTCTGTAGGCGGCTAGGTATTTGATTCTGTGTTTTCTTTTCGAGCGGAAGGAAATTTCGTGGTTTCTCTTTCGTGCGTGGTGGAGCAGTAATTAATGGAAGGAAAAAGTCTACGTTACCTAATTTATTAATTAAACGTTTTAATTTATTAATTAAACGTTTTTTTATGCTGAGACCAGCTTAAGACTATGGTTTATTTTTTTTTAGTAATTAATAAAAGCAATTTATGTTGAGACCCACTAAAGACCATAATTTCATTGTTTTAGTAATTATTAGTGACACAATTATTTTGTCTTTAATTAGACCTCATTTAAAGACAAAAATATTTTGGGTCCCTAAAATTTGTCTTAAATTTAATATTTTGTTGTAGTGAAAGTACCATCTCCATGTAGGACCTGTCAATCTCCAAAACAAATATTTCCATCTACTAACTCACTCTCTCTTTGTACCACCAAATAACATCTAGCACTTCAGCAAGTGAATCAAGTTCGAGCAATGCTCAAACTTTACAACAGGTCTAGCCTTGTATTTCACATCGTCTTTCACCTTATATATCCACTTGCATCCTATGGTTCGGCTTTCTTAAGATGATAGTACCAATTTTCAAGTTTGATTCTTCTACAATGAATCCATCTCCTCCTCCATAACATGCATCCATTTCGAACTGACATTCGAACTCATAACTTCTTTAAGATCGAAAGTCTTATCTTGCACGATATGCAGTGCATAGTCAAACTGATCATCAAGGCTAAATTTGCATAATTACAGTCTCCATACCTATTTGGTGGCCTTTAAACTCTAGAACTAGCCTAAATAGGTGTAACTTCGCCTAAGCTTCTATCAAATCCATCTTGAACAAAATCATCTTTAGTTTCACGACCATCACCATCATCACTAGAGGAATTTTATGGATCTTCATATGATGTATCAACGACTGCAATTACTCTGTCTTCTTTTGCAGCTCTGACTCTACTACTAGGCTAATTTGTGGGTATAGTTTCCATCTTCTTAGGCCTTTCAGCTCCTAAATCTACCAAACTAGGTCGATTCCCCTTCGTCTTGAACATAGCGGACCGATCAAATGTGACATGTCTAGAGTGCACTACCTTCCTATCAACAGGGTTCCAAATGTGATACCCTTTAATGTCTTCTATATAGCCTAAAAATTTGCCTTTACAGGCTCTAGCCTCCAACTTGTTATTTCCTGTATAGTGAACATACATAGGGCTACAAAATATACGAAAATAACTGATATGTACAGATGTACCTTTGCACCTTTCCTCTGGAATCTTCCCATCTATGGTGGAGCATGGAATTCGATTGATAATATATGCTGCAGTCGATAAAGCTTCAACTCAAAAGCCTCTAGAAAAACCCGTCGTCAATCTCAAATAACGAGCTTTCTCCAGTAGAGTCCTATTCATCCATTCAGCGACTCCGTTTGATTGCGTATCTCCTGGTGTAGTGAAGCATCCCTGAATTCCAAGCTGCTTACAGAAATTTATGAACTCCTCAAACCTCAAACAAACTCACAGCCATTGTCGGATCTTAGCACCTTCAATTTCCTTCCAACTTCATGCTCTACCAATGCCTTTCAAGTTTTGAACTTCTTAACCAACTCCGACTTAGCTTTCATCATGAACATCCAAACCTTTCAAGAGTAGTCATTGATAAAAGTGATAAAATACTTAGCTCCTCCACTAGAAGCTGTAGTCATAGGTATGGACATATCCAAACATCCAAACATCCGTATGGACATATCTAGTACTCCTTCGGACTTATGTCTATCGACACCGAAAGAAACCTTTGTCTATTTCCACAATACACACTCTTGGCAGAATTATAAATGGTTGAAGCTTTCACCCTTGACCATCTTTCTTCTACGAAGCAACTCCAAGCTCTTCTTCGAAACATGATCCAATCTGAGATGCCAAAGTCTGGTAGCATCCAAAGCTCATGAACTATCAACTCCAACACACGACTCTCCAAGAATTGTAGATCCTTTCAACAGATAAAGGTTCCAGACCATTACTCCTTTCATTAATACAAGAGCACCACGTGTCACCTTCAAGCTATCCGACTTTATCGTAATTCTGCTACCCAAAGATGCTAACTAACCCAAAGACAGAAGAGATTTCCTTAAACCTGCAACATAACAAACTCCAGTGATAGTGAGCACCACACCATCATGCATGCAAGTACGCATTGATCCTTCTCCTAATGACTTGCAAGTAGCATCGTTCCCCATCAATATAGCACTTCCCTCCTTATCTTTATATGAACAGAAATACTCACTCCTAGGCGCCATATGGAAAGACGCCCCTGAATCCAATGGTCTGATACATCGGAAACAGATGTAGTCGACACATCATCAGAAACAACCTACTCCACTGCAATAGATGAAGAACCATCCGCTTCATTTCTCTTCCTCAAATCTAGACAATCTTTCTTCCAATGGCCATGCTTCTTACAGTAACGACACATGTTGTCTCTAGACTTGCCTCTCAACCACTTCCGAACTTTCTTGACTTAGAACGCCTCTGAAATTTTTCTCCTTCTTCTCTTTTCTTCCTCGCTCTACGAACAGTCCTTGACTACTACTATCTTCTCCACTTTCATTCATAAGCATCATTTGATCTCTCATCTCTTCACTCAGGAGTCCCATCTTCACATCTTCTAATGTCAGCGTGCTTCTACCATAGATCAAGCTGCTAGCGAATACCGTGTATCGCTCTGGAAAAGAGCACAATACCATCATTGTCTTTTTCTCCTCGTCCACATGCAAATCAACAGCTTTCATCTTCATCATCAAGTCATCGAAGAAGTTAAGATGTGCTTTCAACGACGTACCTTCCCACATCTTGCAAGTGAAGAAAGTCTTCAACAAAATCAGTCTATTCGTGAGCAACTTCTTCATGTAGAGGTCCTATAATTTCTTCCACAAGCCTCTAGCGGTAATTTCATTGCTAATCTCTACGATGACATTCTCACCCATTGCCAATTGGAGGGTAGTAAAGGAATATTCTTCCATCTCCTTCATTTTCAATTCGGAGATATTCACTGGCAATGATTCTGCATCAAACACAACCTGATGAACATGATTTCTTCTCAATACCGCCTTCATCTTCCACTGCCACTTCTCAAAATCATTATCTCCGTTTCACTTCTCTATAATCAATTGCTAACCAGATGTTGCATATGAACCCCTAGTGTTGGGTGCATACTCCTGGGTAGGTCTAACCTCACTTCCATCTCCAGATCCTACCATCTTATCGATAACCTTCTAGACATAGGCTTCAACAACAACCTTCAATGCTCTCATACCAAACTGTTGGGGGTAGATTTCACACAAATGACCGTAAATCAACCCAAATAAATGCCAAAGCAATAAGATCGTGTTGTAGTACGATAAAACAAACAGAACCAAGACAATAAAACAGCAAATCGTACAAGAAATTAAATAGAGAGTTCACACACGGATATATAGTGGTTCCGCTATCGCGAGATAATGTGCATCCACTTTGGGAAGAGGAGATTTTTATTGTTTCTAAGAAAAGAGAAAATTTTAAAAGATTGATAATAGAGATTAAGAGAAGAATAAAAAATACAACTTAAGATGATTCTACTCATGCTAATCTCTGTCTTTATATAAAGATTACTATTTAAAGTTGAAGTAATTGATGTATGATCATTAATCAATACCTCATCAATTTTCATATTCATACGGGAAACGTTTATTTAAAATAATTCTTGTTCTCATACAGGTAATTTATTGCTCTCTTTAATACTATAAAAGAGGCAATATATTTAAGTAAATCTTCTTTAGTATGGAAATATTGTGTCACCAGATCTAATACAATCACCACTTTATAGGTGTGTATACAATGACAACATAAATTAGATGTACAGAAATAAGATTGGCTGCCAAATAACGACAATTTCACAGGCTATGAGGGAGAAGTTATAATATTTTAAATTATGATTATAATTCATGCTACAAGGGAAAAATTATTTATCAATAAAATAAAGTGGATGTTCACTTGTTAAAACCAGACTATGGTCCATGGATAACTTTTTCATGTTTTAACCCATGTATTATTACGGATTCAGTATGTGAGCCACATCGCATATAATTAATATTATATAACTTACTGAATTTAATTTACCGTTTTGTATATTTGTAGAACTTGCTTCCACAAAAACATTTAAATGCTTTGATTGAGCGATCTACATCTCCAAAATAAATCCCATAATCCTGAAATTCAAAAATATTAATGCAAATAGCGCAAGCATCATATAATGTCTTCAGAAATGAACTATTTTAATGAAAATTATTATTGATATTCTTTGGTAAATGAAAAATTGCATGGTTACACCTTTGACCTTTTACCACACAACAAGCAAGTAGAACCACTGTACTGCAAGAGTCCAAGCAATATATAGCTACATAAGTGACACTAGGAGAAGGGGAAAATGTACGTGTGCGTGCGTGTGTTTAGAATACTTCTAAGTTATGTTGCTACTTGATAAAAGCATTATGTTGCTACTTGATAAAAGCACATTTATGAAACAATCAGAACTTCAACTTTATGCTTTCCCAGTATTTTGAGTTATTTATGTTGATCAACAGTTAAGCATCTTTCTTTTTTGTCAAGCATGGATCGATTAAAGAAACGGTTTCTTGTTTATCTTCGTGTAATCAAGTATATTCAAAAAAAAAAGGAAAAAGAAGGAAAAGACTAAAGAAATATGAAAGTGTCGTTGTATGCTTTGCCTGATCTATGAATTTCTACGACCACTATATGACCATGATGTTTTGTTATAATATTAACCCAAAGTTATGATGTTGTAGATTTGTGATGCTCCATCTTTTACCATCTATTCAAAATTTTTTTGTACAAAATGGAAGACTAAAGAAAATATTGATAATAATGAATTTATAATATTTTATAGATTTGTATAGAAATTAGTTTTCTTTTTTTTAAGAAGCCAAAAACCAAGCACTGTTTAAGAAACACAAAAGCGATAATTAAACCCACTGAGCTACAGAACAAGCGCATGTTATTTTTTATATTAAGCTAGAAAACAAGCCTATGATATGTTAAATAAAAGTTGAGCAAGACAATAAAAATATTGTTTAGCCGAATGAGCTTGAGGGAGATTTACTTTTAGTGTACACATGCATGCATGCGAATATGACTTTTTCACCACTACTTAACAGTGGTTAATTAAACCTCCAAAACATATACAATTAAAATATATATACACAAAAATTAACAGCAGTACAACCTACGTTTGGATAAAAATCAATTGTAAACTACCCCATTAAATAGTGCAAAACCAAACACCAATAAAGCATAGAAATTAGAGAAGAAATCGACAGTATCATAAATAATTTTTTGAAATTTAAAGTTTACATTAATAAAAGAAACACCACACATCGTAATCATATAAATTAACATAAATTGTTTTTAGTGAAATAAACCACAGCCATTTTTTACCTACTTCTTAGTGGTTTATATATTAGATGAATACAAAAAGTAAGAATGATTTCATCTTCAATCTGCTAGATCTACAACTAAGAAAAAGCAACACATCGTTATGTGTTGCTTAAGCCTAATTCACATCTTAAGCTCAAAATGTAGAAAACAAAGTGTTAGAAACTTGATTATTGCATGTTTTCAACAAAATAGCAACAAGCATTTAATAAATATCAATCTAACCTACCAAAAAAAGGTTGGGTTGGGTGTTAATTGTGTTAAATGAATATGCTTCCATTACTCACAGATTTGAGACTCAAGCACAACCTCTTATATCTAAGAATAGTTCTTAGCAGCAAATACACTTACATAGTGAAGAATATCGTGTACAAATTATCTACTTAACTTGCCGCGACTTAGGAATAAATTAACCAACAATGATGAATTTGTTACTATGAAGACAAGTCGAGCATATGTCATTACATTTGCAAAATTAAGTGCAGAAACGATAACAAATGTCAGCATCAAAAGAGTATCTCGCCACATCAATCATGAAAGTAGATTAACACATGAAAATAACAATACCATGCATAAAATGCAGAATGGCGGTGAGAAGTTACTTTAGTCAGCAAAATATATGGAAATAATCACGTAGTGCTGCTTACCATGTCTTCGTATGGTTTGACATCTCTGGTAATGAAGAAAGCAAGCTACACATAATTAAGGATGGAGGGAATATACATAATATTGCATTTAATAATTATCATAGATACCGCATAGATTTTAAGGTGTAAACTTCTTACATGATAGTAGTGGCGATCTGGAGTCCCTATTTCTACTGGTACCTCAACCATACTTGCATCATCATATCTAAAAAACATGTAACAATATAAGAAGAACGAATATAACAAATGGAGTAGTGGACATCTTTCTATAACACCCATAGTTCTTGCATAACTTGGATAATATTTGTCTCCATTTTGTGGGATTGCTTATCGGTTTGCATAATTGTCAAACATGTATCATCTGCAGAATTTTCCTTTATTGCTAGTTTGCATTTTATGGGAAATTTTTGCTTGTTTTCTTGTATACAGCACAAACTCGCGATCTCCTTACAAATACTCATGAAGTTTGAGATTAGAATTTGATGTTCGTTTTCTTTTCTTTTTTTTCAAACCTTGAAAAGTCCATTCATAGAGGCCTTGTGAAATATCAAAATACTACTAAAAACTCACAAAGTCAAACTAATGAGGTCATGATGTCTGCCATAAGAGTTATTAGTTAATGTTGGAATTTTAAGTGAATTAATTTAAAAAATTAATAGTAGTAAAATTCGCAATGAATGACGTTGTATAACGGTAATATATTTATAAGCTATTATTACTGAATCATTGCAAACTTAATGGCAATAAAATTCGTAATGAATGACGTTATATATTGGTAATATGTTTATGGGATATTATTATCGAGCCGTTGTAAAAACTAATGGTAATAAAACTCGTGATGAATGGCAATAATTTCATATCAGTTAACAATCTCTCATTTCAGTAACGAATACAATTTTCATTCTGCCTATTTAAATGATAGACGGATAGAAGGAAAAAATAAAAGGCAACATACAATTTTTTTCTTCTTCTTCTCCCACTACCATTTCAATACTTCCAAGCAATTAAATTAGAAAGTGGTAAATTCAGAACAATTTGATGTCGTGCAAACAGCAAATCAATCAAATTTTAGAGGCTGTTTTATCCTAAGGATGGAGCGGTTGATAGCTAGACTGCACCTTGGGGCTAAGCCGCGAATCGTCTTAAAGAAAGTGACGAAGTACGCGACTCGGCCATTTCCAACAGTCAGATCCAACAATTTAAGACAATTCCACATGCTGCAAACCGACGATTTTACTGGAATATTATTGCCAAACACCAACAGACACTTCAGATTCGAGGGACCGCACTTCAAAAGGTGGAAGCAGAAGATGCAATTTTTCCTGATAATGAAAAAGGTGGTCTATGTTCTGACCACTGACAAACCGTCACTATCTAATCCACCCACCGAAGTAGAAACCAAGGAGCAACAATCCTGAATCGAGCATGACTGCATGTGCAAAAACTTCATTCTGAATGGTTTCTACGATGACCTATATGACTACTACAACGCAGATGACAAATCGACTAAGGAGATCTAGGAGGCGCTGCAGAACAAGTATGACACAGAGAAAGCTGGAGCAAAGAAATATGCAGTCAGCTGCTACCTCAAATATCATATATGATAGGTCAGTAGAGACGTACTCTCATAAGCTTCGGAAAATAGCTCATGAGATTGTCTTCGAAGGTATGACTATTGACGAACAGTTTCAAGTTGCAGTACTTATCGATAAATTGCCTCCTAGTTGAAAAGAGTTTAAAAATAAGCTTAGACGTCAAACTAAAGAATTTTCATTTGAAAGTTTGATTACTAACCTCCAAATTGGGGAGGAATCCTGAAAATAGGATATGAAAGAGGAAGTGTTTGCTGTTTCCATCAACACTAAAAAGGTTATGGTTCTTAAACCGAATCCCACAAGCTTTAAGAATCAGAACCGTAAGCCTAATCAGAACCGTAACAAAAATGAGTGCCTTCAAAAGAACCATATTGCACCACAGTAACAACCACCATTCAAGAATGATTTTGGTCAATTTATTTGTTATAACTGTAACAGACCAGGTCATATGACACCAAAGTGTCGTAACATGGCTTGTCCTGCTCCTTAGGCAAATTTGATTGAAGAGCAGCTGCTAACTGCTATGATTACAAAGATCAACCTTATAGGGGGATCAGAAAGATGGTGGGTAGATACTGGCGCTACACACCATGTCTACTATGACCGTGCTATGTTCAAAACATACACGAATGCCGAGGACAAGAAAGTGCTGTTGGGAGACTGTCATGCCACTACTGTTATTGGGATTAGAAGCGTTGAGCTAAAGTTTACCTATGAAAAAAAACTATCATACCGAAGGACGTGATACACACTCCAGAGATGAGAAAGAACTTAATTTTCGGTTATCTTCTTAACAAGGCTGGTTTTACTCAAACTATAGGGGCTGATTTGTACACCATCATTATGAATGGTATGTTTGTGGGTAGGGATTATGCTACTGAGGGCATGTTTAAGTTGAATGTTGAAAGCAATAAAGTACCTCCTTCTACTTATATGTTGTTTTCATTTAATATATGGCATGATAGACTTTGTCACATTAATAAAGGTATAATAAAGAATATGAGTAGATTCAGATTAATTCATAATACGTCTTTAAAAGATTTTGAAAAATGTGATTTTTGTAGTTAAGCCAAAATTACAAAATCTCCACACAAATCTGTAATTGAAGAATCTGAAACTTTAGAGTTTATTCATTCTGATATATGTGAGCTAGATGGAACTTTAACTAGAAATAGGCATCGCTATTTTATCAAATTTATTGATGACTGCTCTGATTTTACTTATGTGTACCTAATGAAAAATAAAAGTGATGCATTTGAAATGTTTAAATCTTTTATAACTAAAATTGAAAATCAGTTTAGTAAGAAAGTTAAAAGATTACGTAGTGATAGAGGAACTGAATTTGAATCCGGTATGTTTATTGAATTTTGTAATTCACATGGTATAATACATGAACGAACCGCACCTTACTGACCTGAAATATATGGTAAAACTGAAAGAAAAAATAGGACTTTAACTGAATTAATTGTAGCTATTTTACTTAATTCAGACGCAGCATCACATTGGTGAGAGAAAATCTTATTAACTGTATGTAATGTATTGAACAAAATTCCTAAATCTAAGAGCAAAGTTTCTCACTTTGAGATTTAAAAAAATCATAAACCTAACGTGTTATATTTTAGAACTTGGGGTAGTTTAGCATATATTCATATACGTGGCCCTAAAATAATTAACTTAGAAAGCAGAGCATACGAATGTGTATTTATCATTATTTTAAAAAACGAGCGCGAGACGCGCCTCAAGGCGAGGCGGTGGCCAAATGGCCTCAAAGCGCATTTCAAAAAATGTTTTACTTAGAAAATGAACGCATTTCGTCATAAGGTGCACGTATTTTACCTTTTTTACGCCTCATGAAGTCGAGGCTCACGTTTTTTAGGTAAATCCTAATCGATCAAGAATCCTGATCGATCCTCGAAATTGATCACGAATCCTGATCGATTCTGGAATCGATTATGGATTCCATCGATTCGGAATCGATTAGGGTTTCCTAATCAATTCCGAGTGGAATCCTTGATCGATTCTCAATCATGATTGATTCTCGATCAGGACCTAATAGATTTTTTCTAAGAAAAAAAGAGAGAAGAGAATTAGAAGTGGAGGAGAAGAACGAAAAAAAACATATATTGGCATTTTTCTCTGCTCTACCTGCTATTTGACAATTACATTGTGCTACAGGTTATATTTAAAAACCCCGCTATTTGATATACATTGTGCTACATTGTGCTACAGGTTATATTTTTAAGCGCCTTGCCTCACGAGCACAAAAATGCCTTGTGTATGCTTTCGCGTTTTAAAACATTTGTATTTATTGACTATGCTATTGATAGCGAAACATATGGATTTTATGATCTGAATGCACATACTATAATAGAATCTAAAGACGCTGATTTTTATAAACTAAAATTTCCTTTTAAATTAAGGAATAGCGGGGGCACATCTAGTAATATTATTCCCGTAAAAAATGAACAAAATGACAACTTTGAAAACGAACCTAGGAGAAGTAAAAGAGCTAGAATTGCAAAAGGTTATAGTTTGGATTTTTGTGCTTACACTTTAGAGGACGACCCATTAAACCTCCAAGAGACTTTATCTTCATTAGATGTCGATTTTTGGCAAAAGACTATAAATGATGAGATGGATTCTCTTGAATCCAATAAAACTTGGATCTTAGTTGATTTACCATATAGTTGTAAGACCATAGACTGCAAATGGGTATTTAAAAAGAAATTAAAATCGGATGGAACAGTTGATAAATATAAAGCCCGTCTAGTAGCTAAGGGCTTTAAGCAAAAGAGAAAATGTAGAATTTTTTGATACATTTTCACTTGTAACTAGAATTATATCTATTCGAGTATTAATTTCACTTGCTTTTATTTATGATTTGATAATACATCAAATTGATGTTAAAACTGCATTTTAAACGGTGAATTAAAAGAGGAAATTTATATGGACCAACCTGAAGGTTTTGTAATACACGGACAAAAACATAAGGTTTGCAAGTTAGATAAATCTTTATATGGTCTAAAACGAGCACCTAAACAATGTCATGAAAATTTCGACAACTTGATTATTTCACATGGTTTCAAAGTTAATGAGAGTGACAAATGTATTTATTATAAATATGAGAACGACATTTGCACTATTATATGTAGATGATCTACTTGTTTTTTATTCAACATTCATGCTATTAATAAGGTTAAATATCTTTTAAGAGTCAGGAGAAGCGATTGTAATCCTTGGTACTAAGATCAATAGGTCAAATAAAGGGATTTCTTTGGATCAATCTCATTATATTAAGAAGATATTGAAGAAATATAATTACTTCGACTATAAACCTGCTTGTACACCGTATAATCCAAGTGTAAAACTATTTAAGAACACTAGTGAAGGTATAAGACAGTCTGACTATGTGAGCATCATTGGCATCCTTCGATATGCCACTGATTGTACTAGACCCGACATAACATATGTCATGTGATGTTATTATGCAGGTTTGCTAGTAGACCTGTATTGAGCATTGACATACTATTGAAAGGGTCATGAGATACCTAAAATAAACCAAGAACTTTGGATTACATTATGGAAAATTTCCAGCTGTACTTAAAGGATACACCGATGCAGACTGGAATACTTTATCCGATGTATCTAAAATAACCAACGGCTATATATTTAGCATAGCTGATGGGGCTATTTCTTGGAAATCCAAGAAACATACAATTTTTGCTTAGTCCACTACAGAGTCTGAGATGATAGCACTAGCAACAGCTAGTTAAGAAGCATATTACTTAAGAAATCTGCTAGCTGAGATTCCTTTATGGGAATAACCGATGCTAACTTTGTTGATCCATTGCAATAGTATCACGGCTATTGCAAAAGTTCAGAACCATTATTGTAACGGTAAGAGACGGCGGATGCGTCGTAAGCCCAACACTGTAAGAGAGTTACTCTCTTCATGTGCCGTTAGAGTGGATCATATTCTAACTGATGAAAACTTGGAAGATCCTTTGATGAAAGGATTGGCCAGAGAAAAAGTCCATAAAACATCCAAAAAGATAAGCCTATTGCCCTTAGACACTCACAATGGTAACCCAACCTATATGTTTGGGGATCCCATGAACTAGGTTCAATGGGTAAACAACTAGTTATGAAGTGATAAAAGGTGAACATGCTATATTATAAAATGTTTAGAAGCATGTATTCTTGTAGCGATTAGAGGATAAAGTAATATAAACTCTTGATGAGATCTATACTCTATGTGGAGTGGAGTGGAGTACCTAACTGTAGGGAATATTTTTGATAGACTCACCATTGTGAATGTGGGAATGATGTCGTTTTCTATGAAAATTTTGATGGCAAAAGTTTTCTATAGCATTCACTAACCGGGATAAACGTGCATGGCTATTAACGCACGGGCTAATTGAAAGCACTTTAGAAAGGTTTTATGTGGTTTGATGTCAGAGATAGAGTTGACTATGTGTCACTCTAGTATATTATGAATCTTACTCACTACGCAAAGGTTCAAATCGAAAGATACCTTTGTTTATGCACAATCCTTTATTTTCATAAATTGCTTGGAATTTTTTTTAATCATTCAAGTGGGGGATTGTTGGAATTTTAAATGAATTCGTTAAATAAATTAATGGTAATAAAATTCATAGTGAATGATGTTGTATAACGGTAATATATTTATGAGCTATTATTATTAAGTCGTTGCAAAAATTAATGGTAATAAAATTCTTCATTAATGACAATAATTTTAAATCCGTTAACAATCCCTCATTTCAATAACGCATATAAATTTCATTCTGCTTATTTAAATGATACATAGACAGAAGGAAAAAATAGAAGGCAACACACAATTTTATTTCTTCTTCTTCTCCCTCTGTCATTTCTCTCTCTGCAGAATTCTTCCAAACAATTAAAATAGAAAGTGCTAAATTCAGAACGATTTGTTGTCATGCAAACAGCAAATCAACCAAATTTTAACGGCTTTTTCATCCTGTGGACGGAGCGGTTGATAGCTAGTCTTGCACCTTGGGCTAAGCCGCGAATTTTCATAAAGAAAACGATGAAGGATGCGACTCAGCTATTTCTTGTAGTCAGATCCAACAGTTAATGAGGTCTGCCTGCCAACTGTATCAAGATTGCGAGAACTTTTATTTTAAAGATGTTTTGTTTCTTGTTAGATTACGCATTTCAAATTAGCTTTAAGGGCCTAGGCATAGGATATTGTTTCTTATATAATTTGAATGTAGAGCCTTTGTTTTAAAAACATAATCTTTTCAAAAACATTCGTTAAGATATCCAGGAATAATACAATAGGCACTTGAAAGTATGATGCAAAATAACACGCTTCATGCAAGTTAATACTTTCAGAAAATTGTTCCCTATATGACAATTATTCAAATTGACAACTGTTAATCGGGGTTTTAGCCAAGCAGAGTCATTAGGAGTTAGAACGTCAATACAAAGACGGAATGACTTGAAACTTTGCAAAAACACTCAGAAGGCCTAAAGGAATTAAGGACCTTAATTCGGTATCAAATATAGATGCTTATTTGCGGCGTTCTCATACTTTTGGCAGGTGATATGCTAGTCATCCTATGTGTGTTCGTGAAGTTTCATAGATTTCCAAAGAGCTTATCATCAAGAATGAAGATGTGCAGTCCAAATGAAAGGATAATCCAAGTCAGGAAGAACGATGATCAAACTTCATCAACAAATTATATGGAGATCATCTAAATGAAGTAAGAAACTCAACGCAAAAGAGTTTGACCACCCAAAGGCCAAGGATTAGATTCAGTACCGAATTAAGTCTAGCCCTTAATTCGGATGGTCGCCATTTTTCTTCTGCTATCTTGGGTCACTTCCTAGACTTCTCTGGTAGCGAGCTTCTGATCCAATATGACCGCTGCCACTATAAATACAAACCAAAGAGCAACTAAGGGAGGATCTGCTTTCTGCCATTACTACAAGGAAGCCCTATCATTTCTTCAACTTTTTCTCTACTCCATAGTCACCAAAGCAGTTCCTTTAGGCCATTCTAGGACTTAGAATTAGTCCAACACCTGTACTTATGACTTGATCATTCTCACCATGTAATCATATACAATCAATAAACAAAGCTATGAAGTGGACATAGGATTATTTAACAGCCGAACCACCATAAAAATTAGTGTTTCATTTACTATTCTGTTAGTTACTATTATATTTGCTCTATTTTAACAAGGCTGGTGCTTTCACATCATAGTTCAGGGTGTTGATCCATTTTTTGGGCTAACATTTTGGTGCTTTCACTAAGAGCAATGAACCCAGGCTTGGATCTAGTTCTCAACTTTGGATTGGATAGGTCTAGAAGTTAAATCCACAAATCCTACTTTCAAAATAATTTGAAGACTTGCCATTGAAGATCAATGGCGAAAAAGAAGAGAACAACTTCTCGGAGATCTACCGATGCAACAATTGGTAGTGATAGACCAAACTACCAGCAGGTTGAAGTCAATAACACCACTGACTTACCAACATGAGTTAATACTGGAAATCAAGAACCGGAATCTTCTGCTCATCATGAAGTCGTAACGAAAGGAGAATTTAACCAGATGGTTGATCAGCTTAACCATAAGATGGTTGATAGCCAAAAAGATCTTATGGACAAGAGAGATGCTTTGCTAACGCTACAACCACCAACTGCCTAGAGGACTAGGCCAGAAACTGCGGAGGCTATAGAACAGGAAAATTCCTCCGTCTCGGGCTTGAATAGAAGGGATGGAAAGAAAAAGCAAAAGGAGATAGTTGATAGAGTGACTGAAATTGTTATTGAGGGTAATGGAAGTACCCCTCCTGCCGAAGGACAACCTGCTGCAAACCCCAACCTTGGAGCGAAGGCTCCACAAGGGAATATTGTGATGCTTCTTTCTAGTTCTGAAGATGACATGCAACTTGATGCTAAAGGACTTTTATTAAATGTTGATATAAACATGCAGATTGCCGAAAAAGAAGTCCAAACTGCCTCTACCAGGCCAACCACGGGCCAACGGAATTGTACAGGAATGGTTCTCCCGGAGAATGGAGTTCTTAGACTTTAGTTGGCAAACTGAAGCCATTTGCAGAGCCAAACACTTGGTGTAGCCCCTGACAATCGACATGCGGACTACCGGACTAGTGAGGCATACATAACGGATATGGTTAAACGCTTGATGGAAGAAAGGAAGGGCAGAAAAGAAGATGACTGAGGTTCTGTACCAAGCCGGACTCCATTCACTAAAATATCCTAAGGGAGGAATATCCCAAGAAGTTCACTATGCCCACTATACCAGCCTATTACGGGATGACAGGTCCTAAACCGCACTTGTACAACTACAGTTGGCACATAAACGGAGCTAGGGCAACAGATGCAGTCTGCTGCAGATGTTCCCCTATCTTCCTGGAATGTGTTGCTTTAATGTGGTTTACCAAACTCTCACCAAGATCCATTTCTACGTTAGTCGAGTTAGCAACGAAATTCTTGGAACAGTTCAGAGTTCACATGGCATAGTCAAAAGATGTGATGTCTCTATTTGGCCTTTTCCAGTGATTAAATGAGTAATTAAAAACCTTTATGAACGGTTTAATGCTGCGGTTATTGAAGTAAGCAATCCTAATGAAGATATGGTATCCATGGTTTTAGTACGAACTATCCATCCGAACATATATTTTGGAAGATGAATTAAGATGAAACAACCAACCACCATAAAGGAGTTAAACCAAAAGGCGAGTCTGTATCTGAGATTGGAAGAGGTAGACGCATTCGGGGGAAAGACTATCAGTGTGCAACCAAATGAAGTAGTTCAGAGCAATGTAGCGGTCAACCTGGATGCAAACAATTCTGGAGCCATGCCAGGAAATGCAGGGAAAAATGGAAATCAAAAAAGTAAAAACCAGAACACTAGTATGCGTGATGGGAATGGAAAACGGATCTGAAACCTGAGAGCCGAGGAGCATACGTTGTTGAACGACAGCCTGGAGAAAATCTACCTTACAACTCAGGGAATTGAGCTATACAACAAGCCTCGCAGGAAGGAAGAATCTGAACGACAGAAGCAATCAGGGAAGTTCTGCCCCTTCTACGAGACTCACGAGCATAACACGAACGAGTGTCGTAATATGAAAGATCTGATTAATGAATTGATTAGGAACAACAGACTCCAACAGTACGTGAAGAAATCGCAAAACTTTGACCAGCCCGCTGGACCTCAAGTTCCAAGTACTCAAGGGAACCAACCTGGACCCAGCGGAGAAGGATCCAAACGGATGGATGAAGACTAGTTATCGGCACTATTTCCAGAGGACCTCACCCAGCATAGAAAAGTTGGGGGAAGATAGAGCAATATGCGAGTTCACTAAAGCAAGCTTCGAAAGAAACTTGTTTTGCAACTGAGGATGGTGCCCCAACCAAGCAACAAAGGACACTTAATGATGATATACTGTTTTGAAACCGAGACACTGAAGGAGTAGAAGCGCCGACTTTCTACCCGATGGTGGTAACCACCGGAATCGGGCCGGCAGTTGTACGCCGAGTCCTGGTGGATAGTGGAAGTTCTATCAACATCTTATTTCGACATACGTTCGATCAAATGAAGATCAACATGAAGGATGTGTCTGCTTGCCAAATGAAAATCCAGGGCTTTACGGGAGAACCAAGACAGCCAGTCGGGATGATTGATTTGCCTATCGAGCTCGAGGAAGGAGAATGAAGGGTGGTCCTTATCCAAACCTTCGTGATCGTGGATGAAATGTCAGCTTACAACGCTTTCTTGGATCGACCGGCCCTTGTTGATTTTAGGATCTCTTTGGCTCCATAGTGCCTTACCATGAAATTCCCAACGGAGAATGGAGTTAGAGTTATAAAGGGATATCAATGCGTCGCTAGAAAATGTTATGTCGTTGAGTGATGCGAATCGAAACAAAAGGAAAAGGGAAAGAATGTGCGAAAGTCTCTCCATATTCATAAACCGTCAGCATAGCAATTACAGAACCGCCCTTGGCTCGGGGACCATAGTCATTTCAACAAGGCTTTTGACCTTAGAAAGAAGAGTTCAAAGGAGGAACGAGCGGCACCGGAAGAGATTACGGTGTTAGTCTATATGGATATTGATGACCCAACTAGAGTCTTAAAAATAGGGTCACAACTTGAGATCAAAATGCAACAAGAATTGATCAAATTTCTTGGCGATAACCTGAACGTGTTCGCTTGGATGCATTCCGATATGTATGGGATATCGCCGGAGATAGCATGTCACACACTCAATATTGATCTCAAGTACACTCCAGTGAGGTAGAAGAGACGCAGCTGGTTCCGAAGCGATCCGCTGCACTAAAGGAAGAAGTGGATAAGTTGCTGGCTAACGGCTTCATCCGCGATGCAATCTACCCTGAGTGGGTGTCGAATCCAGTTCTAGTTAAATTCCAATGAGAAGTGGCGAACTTGCATGGATTACTCGAACCTAAACAAAGCTTGTCCAATGGACAACATCCCATTACCCAGAATCGACCAGCTTGTAGACGAAGCTGCAGGCCACGAACTACTCTCATTCACGGATGCTACTCAGGATACAACCAAATTATGATGCACGAACCCGATCATAAGAACACCAGCTTCATCACCGACCTCGAATTGTATTGTTAACAAGTGATGTCATTTGGCCTAAAGAATGCCGGCGCAATCTACCAACAATTGGTGAATACAATGTTCAAAGATCAGATCGGGTGAGCGATGGAAGTCTATGTGGACGACATGCTAGTCAAGTCACGTGTGTCAGGAAATCACTAAGACAACCTCTCGGAAATGTTTGAGATTCTTCAAAAGTACGGAATGAAGCTTAACCCGCTGAAATGTTCTTTCGGTGTGGCTTTAGGGAAATATCTAGGTTTCATCGTGAATGCTAGAGGCATTGAAGCTAATCCCAAACAAATTACCACCCTGCGGAATGTCACAGCCCTTACGACCAAATATGAATTGTAAAGTCTGAATGGAAAGGTAACAACATTGAGCCGATTTATTTCCAAAGCGACATACAAGTGTATACCGTTCTTCGACGCATTGAAGAAGGGTAAGAAATTTTTTGAATGGAATCAAGCATGCCAAACCGCTTTTAAAGAATTATTGCGACATATGGAGGCTCCATCGGTTTTATCTAAACGGATGGACGGGAAGACCTATTCATCTACCTAGTAGTGTCAACTCACACTCTAAGCGCAATGTTAGTACGTGAGGAAGCTAGAATCCAGCGGCCTATTTACTACATCGGTAAGTGATTCACTGGAGCCGATAAAAACTATCCAAAGTTGAAAAAACTAAATTATTATCGGTTGGTCACGTCAAGGTAGTTACGCACATACTTCCAGGCTCACCTAATCAAAATGTTGACTGATCAACTTTGAAGCAAGTGATGTACCATCCACAGACATCAAGACAACTTCTTAAATGGAACATTGAGTTGAATCGGTATGACATCTCTTGTCACCCCCGAAGGGCAATCAACGGACAGGCATTACGCCGAGTTCACAATATGAGATGGTGAAGAAGAAAACACTGTAGAAGTAGTGTCACAGTGGAAAATGATTATCAATGGTGCATCAAATGATTTCTGCTCAGGAGCTGGAGTCGTTCTCGAAACTCCCAAAGGACGGCCTTTTTGCTACACTCTAAGGATGGAGTTCCCTGCTACTAACAATGAGACGGGGTACAAGGCATTAATAGCAGGATTGAAAACTGTGAAGGAATTCGAAATAAGGGTTGTGCACATCTACAACGACTCTCGGCTAGTTGTATGTCAGGTGAAAATGGAATATCAAGCAAAGTGGTCAAATATTGCCCCTTATTTGTCAAAGACATGGGAATTGCCGAACGACATTGAACATTATACCATAAGTCATATTCCGAGAGAGCATAATATGAAAGCAGATTATCTGGCTAAACTAACCAGTTTCAAAGAAACACAGTCAATGGGGCTAGTTCCAGTTGAGACGTTGACGGCTTCTAGCATAGATCTGATGAACGTTGATTAGATTCTTGAAACTACAGATGAAGAGGAATTGTGGATAACACCGATTAAAGACTATATGCTCAAAGGGACACTCCTCAAGGATCAGAATGAGCGAAAGAAGCTTCTTAGAAAGGCGCCACGATTCGTACTATAAGAGGCAGCGCTCTAAATGAGGGGATTCTCCACCCCCTTACTCAGATGTGTAACTGACAGCAAATCCAAAAGGATCCTTCGGGAAGTCCACGAAGGCAGCTGCGGAGACCACATCGAGGGGCAGACACTAGCAAAAATGGTCCTCCGTTATGGATATTTTTGGCCATCAGTCAACCGAGATGCAGCAAACTACGCTAGATGTTGCGATCAGTGCCAGAGATTGCCAAAATTATGAGAACCCCATTCATAGAGCTAACGCAAATGGTCAGCCCATGATCATTTGCAATCTGGGGAATCGATCTAATTTACGTATTACTAATAGCTAAAGGGGGAGCCAAATATGCTATTGTCGTAGTTGATTACTTCACCAAATGGACCGAAGCAGAATCGCTAGCCACCATCACTACTAAGAAAGTAATTAACTTCGTTACTAAAAATATTATTTGCAGGTTCGAAGTACCACAAAAAACATCACAAATAATGGAATTCAGTTCGAGAGTGCCGAATTCAAGCACTTCTGCGAGCATTTCCGGGTTGAGAAAAGCTTCTCCGTGCTGGAACATCCATAAGCAAATGGGAAAGTGGAGGCAGTGAACAAAATCATCAAATCCACCATCAAGAAATGGCTGACAAAAGCTAAAGGAAATTGGGTTGATGAACTTCCGCTTGCACTATGGGCTTACGGAATGACTCATAAATCAGCGGCTAAGCACTCACCTTTCACCTTGGCATACGGTTTGGAAGCAATGATTCCAGTGGAACTAGAAGTCCCCTCTCATCGGAGACGACACTTCAACCAAAGTGAAAACGAGCAGCTCCTGCTCGAATCGCTTGATCAAATCGATGAGGAGAAGTGGGAAAAAGCTTAGCTAAGGACTATTGCTCATCAAAAGAGAGTGGCACGACACTTCACCAAAGTTTGCTACCGCACCTTCGAAGTGGGAGATCTCATCCTGAAACGAATCTACCCGGGTATGGGGGCACTTGGCCCAAAATGGGAAGGACCCTACGTTATCAACCAGAAACTTGGAGATGGAACTTTCAAGCTCGCAACGGTCAATGGAATCCAGATTCCTCGTGCTTGGAACAGCGATTCGTTGCGGCACTATTTTGTTTGAATTTCTATTTATGTATTTCCTATTTTCGCAAATAAGTCACTCAGGGATACTGAGGCCATTGTAAATAGGCAGGATTTACCTTTCCTTTTATTTTATCAATGAAGTTATTTCTCTTCTTAAACCAATGGAACCGCGTTCTTGTAAGCATCCCGCTGAGTCGATGGGGTCAGATCGACTCAAAAACCATTCACTCGTTGCTTGGACCAGTGGAACCGCATCCAAGTACACTCCACCCACATGCCTCTTGAACCGATGGAACTGCATTCAAGCAACCAGCCGAATCGGTAGAAGCAAATCGACTCAAACCGCTGCATCGATGGGGAAAATCGATCCCTGCCCTCTGAGAACCGGTGTCGCTCCAGCAATATCGGGAAGGCCCAAACCCCCACGCACATCTATAAACCGCGCCTCATTTATTGGACCGATGGAACCACGTCCAAGTAAGCACTCATTTGCTTAGCCACTCAAACCGATGGAACTGTGTTCGACTACATCCTAACTCCTTCATTTCTTGGACCAATGGAACCACGTCCAAGTAAGCATCCACTCTCTTGTCGCTTGAACCAATGGAACCGCGTTCAAGCGTACTCTGAATCATCGTTATTACCCCGGTAATATCATCAGTTTGTCAAAACCTCCTAAGTACCGACGTTGCTCCGGCAGTATCGGGAAAGTTATCAGTTGCAGGATTGGTAGAAATCAATCCCCACTGCACAAAACTCAACATCACCCAGATACCAGCAACGTTGAAGGAAAATCCAAGGATTTGAGCTGTTCACACACCTCAAGAAACAAAGGCTGATGTACGGATAGAACCTCAATACCTAACTCGGAGAAAATCAGCTGTAACCATAGTACACAGTGCTCAGAATCGAGCATTCAGACTGTAAGTTCTCGGAGATAAGAGCTGTAACACATCCTGGACTGGGGTAGCCTGGAGCGCCCGGTCTCCCATCCAGTATTCATAGTAACCAAGGGGTACACAACATACTAACACTTGGTCAGAGTAAAAGTCACTCCATGGTTCTGTTACGCCGAACAAAAATTCCGGCAGCTACAACAGAGCTAAGTAAAATAGTAAAACTAAATAACTACAAGTTACACTATTACACCATTCACATGTATGGAATTTCTGTAAATAAACACTTGATTTGAAAAAAAGAAACACTTGATTTCGATTTGTTATGAGGAAAATTTGATTAAATTAAGAGAGGGTATTTTCGGATTTATAAAAACGAAGTCTAAAAATGCACTGTAAAAAAGTGGAATTTTGACATAGTTAAGCTTAAAACTGGAAGAAGTGCTAAACATGAAAGTTGTAGCCACTGAAATTCTACATTGTTTGAAAAAAGGAATTACTTCATTTAGATCTGTTTTGGAGGAGTTATGCTCGAATGAAAAAGAGGTATTCTCGGCCTTTAAAACTGGGCTCGAAAATGCTCTAGAGAGAATGAGTTTTGAGCATAGCTAAGCTTAGAATAGGAAGAAGTGGTCAACTATAAAGTTGTAACCACTGAAATTTTAAATGGTTTGAAAAAATGAATTGCACAATTTGATTCGGTTTTGAAAGAGATATGCTGGAATGAAGAAGAGGAAAAGGAGTGGGTATTTATAAGCAAGTTGAGAGGTAGAAAATATCTCCACCTTACATCATCCATCATCACCAAACATCATTACATCCACCCCCTCCCTACATCACCCTAGGATGACCTGAAGTGACCTTCACATGGGTGAATCCATGTGCTCGTCCATATGTCTGTGTACTTGTGTGTCCTTGGTTGATTTTGAGTTTGCTTAAGGCTTAAGAAATATCTTATATATTTCTTATATATATATATATGTGTGTGTGTGTGTGTATTTATGTATACATGTTTACGTGTAAGTTAAAGTGTTTATATGTATGTTATATGTGCATGACATGTAAATAAGGTTGCAACAACCTTTGAACGACTTTCATTCGTTAAATCGTTGAAAATCGAAAAACCGATTTCCGATCACATTTTCACTTATATTTTAAATTACATATTAGTGTAAACAAAATTTGAAAATAATTTTTTTATCATTTTTAACTAATTAAATGATCACATTTTATTTATAAAAGCAAATAAATTAATATTAACAATTATTCACAAAAATCGCTATTATATCGATAAAGCGATACAATTTTTTTTATATTTTCAAATCAAGTATATATCTTCATAAAAATATTACAAACGATTTATTATTACTTTATAACTATTTAAAATGAATTATCATCATTTAAAAATAATTATTGAATAATTATAATAATTATTAAATCTCAATTAAATTTAATAAATCAATTTATTAAATATAAGGGCATCACTGATGGTGTCTTAAATGCATTTTATTCCCAAAAATAAAATAATTAATTTTATTTCATATTCTTGTTCAATTATAAAAATAAGTGTATATATCCAGCTACGTGCGCGACGTTTTATGATTATAGAGTTGTTTATAGATAAACGTTTTTCGACCATTTTATCGGTATATTTCCAAAGTAAATACTTTTGTGAACGTTTTTCCAAAATAAGTTATTATTATTACTTATAGCTTAAGGTTTGATTATTTATGAAAAATAATCTATATTTGAATATTTAAAATAATTTAAATCTCTTTAGTTAAAGTGATCAAATTACGGATCGTTGCAACTTCTCTGATAGTGAGCTTCTGAGCCAATATGACTGCTACCACTATAAATACAAATCAAAAAGCAACTAAGGGAGAATCTGCTTTTTGCCATTCCTACACAAAAGTCCTGTCATTTCAACTCTTTCTCTACTCCATAGTCACCAAAGCAGTTCCTTTAGGCCATTCTAGGACTTAGAATTAGTCTAACATATGTACTTGTGATTTGTTCATTCTCAAACACCTTGTAATCATATACAATCAATAAGCAAAGCTATAAAGTAGACGTTGGCTTAGTTAACAGCCGAACCACTATAAAAATATGTATTTCAATTGTTTTACTGCTATTTTCTATTATATTTGCTCTGTTCTAAGAGAGCTAGTGTTTTCACATCATACTCCAATATGTTGATCCATATTTTGGGTTAACAACTATATAAAATGAGGAAAATATGGATTTGATACAATATTGTTTATTTTGCATCGACAACAATGAAGATGTTGATCACTTGTTTGATCACTGTAGTTTACATAACTTATTTATTCTCGATATTTAGGCAAAGCAATCAACAGCATTGTGATCCTCCACAATATTATTTCGGCCACTGAAGCTTAAGATTGTTTATAAAGATGTGTGGGAATCCGATGATCTAATTCAGCTCTCTTCACGTATGATTTGGTTTGAGACAAACAAAAGATGTTGCTTACAGACAAAAACAGAATATATATGCATCAACTAATGTTCAAGGAGAACCGATGATGACCCAAATATTCGATTGCATGTGACATCATGTTAAATCAATATATTAATTAAGTTAAGGTACACTAGTTAAATAAAGTTGTATTTTGGGGATAGTCCTCCATTCAGAAGTCATTTAACATTATCTGACCTAGAGTCTACCACTTGTGCCATGTTGAACAGCTCGATTTGTACATTATTTACCGCAACCACACTTGATCCAACATTCTTTGATAAATTTTCTAACAATATGCCCCTTACACTTATTTGAAACACTCTTCTTAGAATTTTCTAAAGGGTACGCATTGTGATACACAATGCATTTAGGTATGTAACAAAATGGAGGTGGTTCCTCATTGCTGCTCTCATTTACAAAGGATATTTTAACCCTCTCTTCACCTTTACTAATATCATCTTGATCGTGACGAGGTTTTATACACTCCAAGTATTTGCAAGCTATGAGAACTGCAATTCATTACATGAAAGCTTAACAGCATGTTCTTGCTCAGAATTGATAGCTTCAAGACTCGATTCTGATGCGCATTGGATTTGGCACACATCTCTCAACATTTTCTTCGGAGAAAATTCAGGATTTGAAAGCATGTAGCATTTAAGGTACTTTTCCTCCGTTGCTTTAATAACCGTGTCTAGTCTTGGCATGACAGTATCAGAATTCACACTTAGAACAAGTTTAACATCCACTTCATCTGAAAACCAAGAAAACAGTTAGACGAGGTCATTAAGTCATTTATAAACTTTGCTGAGTTCGCATCAATGACAAGAACAAAGAAGTTTAAGAGAAGCCAATTTTACTGTAGTGATATAGTGTGGAAAAACCAAGTTCAAAAATTATGTATGCTTTACTATTGCCTTGGATCTGAATAATAATTTTCATTTCACCATAAACTGACAAAGAAGAAAAATAATTCTATTTTGATCTCTTTCACTTTTAGGAGCTTCTTTATCAAAAGGATCGCCTTAAGGTTAAATGCCTCCCACCGGAGATTGCATTACCTCCTATATAAAATGTGCATAATGAACACAAACTTTTAAGGGCTTCTCAGTCCAAGGTAATAAGTTTTAAAGACAACACTTCTGAATAATTAGTTTCAAGAACAATTTATCATTTTCTGTAAATTGTTCTTGAAATTAATTATTCAAAACTGTTATACACACATACACATACACATACATATGTTTACATATACATATACATATGTATATCCCACATCAAGAACTTTATAGAATAAATCCTACATAACTACTAAGAAATGACAATTCACATTACCAATTGGCTCTGTGATACACACACATATATATGTATATACACACACATATGTATATGTACACATACACACACATATGTATATGTACACATACACATACATATGTATATGTAACATTGGGAACTTTATAAAATAAATCATACATAAATACTAAGAAATCACCCTTCACATTACCAATTGGTTTTACTCTTTCAATCCCATAGGAATCTCCTTATTCCTATTCTCTTTTCCTGGATTACAACTTTGTATTTTTGATTGGAATTCCGCTTCCAATCACAAAGGAATTTATTCCAATTTTATCTTTCTGAATTTCGACTTCGGAATTATGATTCATTATTGTCGCCTTTGTAGACAGTTGCATACCAATCAGATTTAAACTGATATTTGACATTATACTCTCCAACAACACTTGAAACCATTGTTTTGCATCATTGGATGGTTTGGATGACATTATTGACTTCGGATTCTTTTTGCTCATCCTCTGTTTTGACAAACTCCAGTTGCTATGCATCTTGCGTTTGAGGGGATATTAAGAGATCGTTATTACATGTTAATGAATAAATCATGGATATTTGAATATCTACGCTTTCGAATACTACAATAGTTTTTCTACTGTACAATTACTTAGGCTCTAAGCAACGTTGCTCTAAATATCAGTCATGTATTTTTGAATTATCATTTTCAGTGATCAATATAAATGCAGCTTTTTAATGGTTATTTGTTTTCTTCTTCTCTTTCCTCTTTTTCTTCTTTTCTATTTTATTTTATTTTATTCAATAATTTCAACAACACACACATATATATACATTCATACATATGTGTGCATGTCTATACACACATATACATACATGTGTGTTTATATTGATATTGTAAGTGACTAACCTCACTACTAGTGCAAATAAAAGACGCATAGGTGAATTGTAAGACCTATTTTGATGAAAATTTCAAAATTGCGTTTATATAATATGAACAAAATAATAATTGAACAAAAATGAATTGTGCCCTTTTTTCAATCAATCAATTAAGTTTCAAAAAAGCAAAGTATTTTATTTAATGAACATGAGAGATTCACTTTAAAGATTACATATATAAATTAAGATTTCGATAATGCAATATCTTTTCATAGTAAAGTCCAAACAAAAATCCACTTTTTACCCTTAAATGTTGAACAATAATTCTTTAAGGCCCAAAAGTTAGGCCAGAAACTGAAGTGGAAATCATCCTCACCATTTAACAGTTTAGTCCCCCCGATATCCTCCTTCCGATGTTAAAATAGTACTTTCCACGCACAGATTTTCAGGACTTCACGCGGAAGCAGAATAGAAATTCATAACATATTAATTCACATACAGTTTGCAAAAATAATGATTAGTTAAAGTTATAATATTTCACACAACCCGAAAAATAAAAAGGGAGGATTCCAATCCCTTTCTCTTATTTAACTAGTTATAAAAATTGTATTTTAAAATGTGCACCCGTTGAAACTTGTTTACAGAGATGTAAATATACTGGGAGAAGGAGAGGCATTGCAATAAGTATAAACAAAGTTCCAGTTAATTTTGATTTTATTATCTACATTTCCAGACTTAGTCACAATTGCATTGCCACCTAATTACAGTGACCACACCCCTATGTTAATCAAGTTTTCAAAGCAAATCCAGCATCAGAAAAAGAAGCCTTTCAGATATATATATAAATAGTTGGCCTCAAGAAGAAGGATATCTAAACTCTGTGGTTGAAGGGCTTAAAGCAACAACATGGGGTGATGCAACTGATAATATTATATGCAAGTTACAACCCATTATATCAAATTTAAAAGCATGGAGCAAGGATAAAGCCAAGTCAGATCACATTAAAAAAGCTTGAAGAGGACTTCAAAATGTCATTTATGCAAAATAGATGATGACCCAGAAAATGTCACATTATATGAAAAAAATGCTTCAGCTTAATATGCAACTCAGGGACCATATAACTGCAAATGAAGCTAATAGACGGCAAGCAAGATCTACTGGTTGTAAATTGGTGATGCTAATTCTAAAATTTTCTATGCTAAAATGTCAACGAGGAAGCATAGAAATAGAATACAAGCATTACTTGATTCCAGCGGTGAATAGGTGTATGACAGTAGCAAAATTACTGATGAAGCCATTGCTTATTACTCAAATTTTGTTAGTGGTGAATTGTCATATAAATTTCCCACTGTGCATACAAGAATAAAAATCAATGAAGTGGGGAAACGATACTTATCTTCACCAGTTTCACTTGAGGAGATTAAAGCAGCAGTACACTCTATAGATGATGCAAAAAGCCAGGAAAAGGTGACTTCTCTGCAAAATTCTAAAAAATTCATTAGGATTTGATTAGTGCAGAGTTATTTGTTGTTATAACAGAAAATTTTCAGACTGGTAAACGTGCAAGGGGTTTGAACCACAATTTCATTACTTTGGTCCCTCAGAAAGATAAGCATCCAACTATTTCTGATTACAGACCTATATCATGTGCTAATGTGCTAAATTAAACTGTGACCAAAATTTTGTGTAACAGGTTGAAGGGTTTTCTTCCTTAGTTGATGAAAATCAGTCTACTTTTATAACATCAAGAAATATTGACGAAAATATTCTACTTGCTCATGAGCTTGTATGAGATTTCAAAAAAGGGAAAGGAAAATTGTGCATTAAAATTGATCTACAAAAGGCATATGATATGGTGAACATAAGTTTTGTTTGTCACGTGATGTTTTCCACTTTCAGTGACTATTCTTATTTCTATCAACACTCCTGCCTTTTCTATTTTAGTTGATGGCATTCCTAAAGACTTTATTTCTTCTAATAGGGGTTTAATATCCCCTTTCGATTTTGCATAGCAATGGAATTTTTTTTTTCACTACATATGGAGGATGCATTGTTATTTCATCAATTGGAGCCTATCTCAAATGTGAAGCCTATTATCTCTCATTTACTACATACAGATGATGTGATGATTTTTTTGGCAGCTGACTCAAAAAATGCTATAGGAATGAAAGATGTATTCAGCAAACTAAGTGCTGCTGTGGGTTTACATATTAATCATATGAAATCAAAGGTATTTTTCAGTAGAGATGCAGCTAAAACAGAAGAGATTTTTGTTATCCTGTAAATGAGCAAAAAGAATTTACCTGTCAAGTATTTAGGAATTAGGAGTGCCACCATCTGCAGATTACCTTCATGCCTCACATTTTTTACCCTTAATTAATAGAATAACAAAGAGATTAGAAAGGTGGGATAGTGCTCTACTATCCACTGCAGGCAGAGTTGAATTAATACAGAGTACTATCATTCCTATTGTGATGTATTGGCTACTCATTTATCTTATTCCTAATTCAATTGTCAAAAACATTGACATTGTGTGCTAACTTCTTTTGAAGTGGTAAACTACAGAAAATAGCTTGGGCTTATATATGCAGACCCAAGCTAGAAGGCGGAATAGGATTGAGAAAGTTTTCCGACTTAAGAAAAACAACTGCTTTGAAATTGGTATGTAATTTATTAACTAAGGATTGTTTGTTGAGTAGATGGATGAAAAATAAGTATCTGCATAATAAAATTTTCTGGTTTGTCTCCATTAACAACAACTACTCAGTTACGCTGAAACCTGTGTGGTATGACTCTGGATCAATCATAAGCCTTTAGTGGATTTGTTGGGTTGGAACAAAGTTTTCCTAAGTAATAATTCACAGTTTCAAGTGAGTAACATCATATAAAACAACAATTTTCATCTAGAAATCATTACTGAAACGAGAAGTCGTTGGTGATATTTTACAAATGCAAATTTCAGATGCAAAGCCTTGAGACTATTGGGAAGTAAGTGGCAAAAAACTTTTTAATATCTCAGCTACTTGGGAGCATGTTCGACAACATCGTCCTACAGTTGACTGGGGCAAATTAGTATGACATAAAACTATAGCAAAGAAATTCTCATTTTGTGCTTACAAAGCCTGCCTCATAAGACTACCGAAAGTGGATCGATTATCAAATTGGGGGATAGAAACAAATAGAACGTATGTGCTAAGTGATACTGAAAACGAAAATCATGAGCATTTATTCCTAAATTGTGCTTATAGTACGAATCCATGGAATGCTACCTGCCACAAATTGAAGCTAGGGTGGCAGTTAGACCTAACTCGACGGGTCCAGACCCGACTCAACGGGTCTCGGTTCTAGTCGGGTCGGGTTTTGTCGGGTCTAAAGTATACATTTTAAAACCAAGACCCGACTAAACCTGAGCTTTAGTTCAGGTCGGGTCAGTTCGAGTCCGATTGGATGGTAACACTAAAATTACATATATTTTAATATTTTTGGTCTGGTCTTTCAAGTCGGGTCAGGTTTATCCAGTTTTTATGCTATTATTCATCTCACAGACTCGATCATCGGGTTCAGGTCTTCTCAGGTTGGTTTGGGTTTGCGATATTCGATTCTAATTGTCAGCCCTAATTGAAGCATCGATGCAAACTGGAACCTTTTTTCAGAGCTCCTTTATTTAGTCATTAGGGTTTTTGATCCTAGTTAGAAGTGTGACAGCGGAATGTGAGTACAAGGGTTTCTAGTTCGTTCATTGGGTTGGTCCAGGTAGATAGGTTTGCTTCGATGCGGTGGAGTTTATATTTGTTGTTTTATTTTTAATTATGTACGAATGGATGCATGTTGCATTATAAAGGATGTCGTTTCCTTTTTCCTTATTATTCATTCTGGTAAAAAAAAAAGATGAATCCTTTATTTGTTCTTTACGTCATTAATAAAAAACTCATTTGTGAAAACAAAAATGACCCTAAGTATAACTCTTTCCACAATTCTTCTCAACTTATATACTTCTCAGGAATTTGGAGAACTATTTGCATTTACACCCTTGTAATTTTATATTCATGCATTTCAGATGTAAGTGATACATTTAATGTCTGTAACATACATGGCAAAGATTAATGATATCGTTAATGCATTTGGCACTGTGAACGTTATAGATATTTATTATATTATATTACATATTTATATAAAAAGTTCAATCTTTGATTATTTGTATTTTAACTTCCATCTACAACAATTCTTCATTCATTATTTTTGAATTTACCTAGACATTTCCCATCATCCGAATCTTTCGCTTTCTCTTCAATTTCTCACAATTTTGTCTCTTTCACTTTTTCAGTTTCATATGTATGCTAAATTCAAATCAAGTTCTATTCTCCATCCAAATCAAATTAAAGATTCTTTCCTAACAATTTTTAATCAATCTCTTTAAAATTTTTAATCTAACTACAATAGTCTTTTACTTTGTATTTATCTTGAATTATTTACGATTTTATTCATGTTTTGCAGCGATGTGTTTCTACCGGTTCATTTCAATGTTGTTTTGATGGGAAAATAATCTGAAGGCCTTCAAAAAAACTTAGCTTACTCAATGTCTGATTTAATGGTTAGATTTTATACTATTTCTCTTTACATTTAATTTGAGACTGAATTTATGGTTTTTGTTCTAAATATCTAATTACAAATTTCTTGCATCGTAAATGTGCCCAAAACCCTTTTTTTCCTTGTTTTCATTTTAGTTTATATGATTACGAATATTATTCCCTTTATTTGTCACGTAGAAGGTTATTGAATTTTTTAATATATGGCTAGCATAGAATCTCCTATTGATCTATAAAATCTACCACACATAAAGTTGAACATTTTTGTTTTATTCTCTAGTTTTATTTCAGAATTGACTTTCATTTTATTTTTATTTTTGGTATGATTTTTCATTTTGTTTACTATTGATCTAACTATAGTAAGAAACTTTGAAATTTTGTTAAGAGTTTAATTCCAAATATATGTTCTTTAAACCTTTTTTATTTAAATGCTTTATATTGTTTTACATGGTCTAAACTTATTTTTTTGTAAAATTTTATATTAACCATCTTTATCAACCTAGAATTTAATATATTTTTAAATGGTACCGTTTAAGCTCCATTTTTTGGGATTTTATTGAGCACTGAGGTAATCGGTGATGATTTTCCATAAAGTTAGTTTGAATTATGTTGTTTTGATTATTTTGTGATTTGGAGAAGTTCATAGAAAAGTATCATATCAAATGATATTACAATGGAACTATAAAAGGAATTATTTGGTACCAATTTTATTTAGTTTGAATTCAAACTATTCAAAAAAATTACGATTAATTCTCTTTACTACTAATCAATTTGAGTCCACCTACCACCTTTAGTTCAGTATAACAATTTATTCTATGATGGATTACAATTAATTTTTAGTTTTACTTGATCACATATTATCAAAATGTACCTTTATTAGATCGTGTTATGTATTTTCTATTCGTATTATTTACACATTGTTGACAAATTAGGATTGTGTTCAAAAAGAAGAAATTATCAAATTTGGTTAATCCACTAATAAAATAAAAGTTTAGCTTAAAAAGAATATTCTTCATAAATTCACTAAAGTAAATGCATAATTTAGTTAATTTAATAACATGTTTACTTTTAGTTCAGTTGTTATATTATAAATGAATATGGTCATATTTTCCAATTTTTTGTATTCTGTTATTTAATTGTAACTGAATGAATATGCCTATTGATGGTCATTGATTAATTCAATTGGCATAAAAAAGAAGTAAATCGAGAATTAATATATAATTACTTCTCTTAAAAGTTGAAATAAAATCAAGGAGAAATGAATTGGAATTAATTAAAACTGATTGGAATTAACTACGATTAGTTCTCTACTTAGTTTGGACTAAAAAATGGAGTAAACATATCTATCATAATTTATTCGATTCTTAATTGCACATTAAAATAAATATATATTCGCGGTCCCAATTTTATATATTTATTTGTATATGAAGCCTTATATACAATATAATCGTCTACGAACAAAAATGAATATTAAGCCATTTATTTCTTTCCTTTTATAATCGTGGTGCATACCAAATTTTTAAACTACCAAAAAATACATTTAATTTTTCTAAAAATTGTAAATTTATTAGAGAATGTGTGTAATTTGGTTAATTTGAACTTTAGTTGTTCATTTTGGGTTAATTGATTATTGATATTACTAATGATTTCAGGCTAAGATTAATGAATATTATCATATTTTTCCATTTTCAATATTCAGTCAAATAATTGTAATTGAATTATCATATAAATGTTAATTAATTCTTTTAACTAGCGTTAAAGGGAATTAATTCGAGAATCAATGTGTAATCAATTATCTAATTAATTTTGGAATAAAATATACCGTTAAATTCACATTCTAAATAGTACTCATATATCAATGATCATAATATCCTTTTACTTCAAATCTCACTAACCAAAAGAATAATATTAAAATCTTAGATGGAAGGAGGTGGAGACTTTAGATGGTGACTAAGATAACAGAGATTGAAATTTAGATGTGTACTCCTCTATAATCTTAATTTTCAGTAATTATTTAAATTAGGAAATTTAAGTTATGAGATTTTGAGGATGAAAAGACAAAAATAGTTTTAGAGGAGCATAAAAGTACGTTAAAGACGAGGGAAGAATATAATAATGAAACAATTAATCCGATAATCTTACAAGGGAAGAATTAATGGTTAGATTTTTCCTTTAGCAAAATTATCTAATTAAAAAAATACAATTTTTTACCCTTTTATCGAAATCACATTTTCCTTTAGGAACTCTCAATAAGAAAAAAAATGGTCAAAGTTGACTTATAACTATTTTTACTTCAATATAACATTATCAAGCATATAGAAATAAATATACTTAAGCATAAATTCTTTATTATTGAAACATATTCTCACATATAGCCAACCATTTCACACTTCAAGCAAGCATGGTTGTCTCATAATTTATCATTCCCAAATCATAATAGAAGTTCATCAATACAAAATGATACCAAAATCAATCAAAACACAGAAAAATAAAAAGTTCGAATAACATTATGTTGATATACGAAAACTGTTACTATATGTACTAGAAATTGAAAGAGAAAAGAACTTGAACGTAAATATACTTTGTTACCTATTTTAAAAATATACTTTGTTATTCTTTGTAATATAGCCATCTACAGTAAAATATTCTAATAGTAGTAGTAGTAGTAATTTTTAATAGTTCTTATTGTTGATCGAGTTTCTTTACACCTTTTACCTAATTGTTATTACAATAAAATGTCATCCAAAACTATTACTATGCGTATCCACATATATTTTGTGTTATACTGATATTAGGTTATTCTGAACTGTGCTTATTGATGCATTGTTTCAATTTTCTATTTGCATGAATATTTGTAGCAAGGGGAAAAATTATTTAGTTGTCTCAAAATTTTGACCGCATAATGTATATTATGTATGATTTGCATTTCATATTATATTATATGTAGTAAAAATATATTGTTTCAATGTTACGGTATATTTTACTAATTTAGTTAGTTCTCCCTAATGTCAAAAAAGGTAATAATGCAAATGTTGTAGTGCTGTTTACTTGAACCAAATTTGAAATGCTATTTTTTCTTTGAGCAAAGTTTCTCTATTCTAGTTCAGAACGCTAATAACTTAGAAAACTATGTGCATATTCAAATTTATATGTTTAACATATTATAAATCCATATTCGACGTATGTTACTTACATTTCAAAATTAAAAGGCGTGCTTAGTAAGTAATGCTTTCCAAGTTAGAAATAATTGATAACTGATGTTATCATTTGTTGTATAAAGTCATTTTTCTCTAAAGATATGAAGTAATGCTTCGTGGGTTTCGAGATTACTAAAGCAGATTTATTAGCAAAAGCTTATCGATAGTGTTCAAGAAAAAACTAATCCAAAAAATTAGTATCCATGAAAATACACTCACATTCATAGAATCAGAAAATAATAATCTAAAAGGGCACTATTAAATATATTATGTAATGGATACCATGTGGGTTCACACTAGTAATTAAGTATAATGATACTTCATGTGTGTTTACCACGTAACGAAAGAGGTATATGAAAGAAAAGGTTGAGGTAAGTGTTCTTATTTTCTATTGAAATAGAATACAACTTAAGGTGGATAATTGAATTTCAGTTAATACCAAATTATAAATTTAGTGCGAATATTTGCTAAAAATAAAAAATACATTAAAAAGGGAACAAAAATATATTTAATCAGAAAATCTTAGCTCGTGTCTTTCCACGTGGGCAAACACCAGGAAGTTCAAAAGGTTTAATTGCTTCTTGCTTTTACATAGTTTGTATAAGCCTATAGTTCGTGGGCTTGTGCACAAAAATATAAGAAATCTCTCTTTCAATAAAAGTGTCTTTAATTGATCGAATATGCATACACAGAACAACTGTACTTTTGAGTTCTATGTGAAACAAGATTAGTAGCATGTCTCTATGATGTGGACATGAGGCAGATCTGTCTCAGGCTTACTAAGGAAGTTGACGTACAACTATTGTGTGTTGAAATCTTCTAAAGAAGATGCAGACACGTCATAGTTGCAACTTGTCACTATGCAGCCGCAAAACATAATATTCATCTTTCTAAACTTCGATGGAGAGCGTCGTATGAATTTTGGGTAACTGAAAACAGTCGTATTCCTCCATGTATCATCTCCTTCCACACGGTCTTTTTCCACATTCCAGACATCTCCCTCAAATTGCAGCAACTGATTCCAAGTATACGAAGAGCGCTTCAAATTGTCTCATTTATTTTTCATATGGATATCAGTGAATTTAATGCCTTGTTGCTAACCATCTTCTAATTTCTGATAACATTTTCGAACTCGTCCCTCACGAGTATCTATCATGTCATAGCACATGTCAAATGTGTGTTGGGAAGTCGAGTCGACAATTGATTTGGACGACGATGAATTAGAAGAAGAATTCAACATTCTCTAAATAAAAGGAAAAATATAATAATTTCATAAAAACCCCTAGAAAAATATATGTAATGCAGAATATTGAAATAAGCATGAATATACAAAAATATAATTAGAAAAATAAAAAACAAAGTTGTTTAAAAATTCAGTTGAAAGTTCGGAATTGGAGGTGGAGATGGTGAGAGAGGAAGAGAAAGGGGATTTAAATACCTAATTTCATCGTGCAGCTCAAATGGTACATGAACATTTGGTTGGTCAAGAACGAAAGCACACAATAAAACCTTATTATGTGTGAAGCTTATCAAGCAAAGTTTGAATCAAGTAACAACAGAGCCAGTCACTCATCTACATCCATCTAGATGTCATACTAGAGTGCTTCATAAGAGACTAAAACCTCAGAGCAAACTAGTTCTTCATAACCAACTAACCTTTATGATATATAACCCCTATTTTCATTCACTGTACTGGATTGTAGAAATAAACAAATAAAACATAGAATTTCAATTCATAAAACAAAACTAATGTAAATAACATCGAACCAAAAGTCATAATTTCACAAAGTCAATCCTTATATAAATCATCACTCTGTAAACATGTTTTCGGGTAAATGCAAATTCAGTCATGAATTATTTATGCTTTCTCACTGTCAAAAAAGAGTATTTTCAAGACTTGCTGATTTATAACTCAATAGTATATAATATATGTAATCGAGAATCTATTGAATAATCAGGTACCTATTTGCTGTTCAAGTCCCTGGAGTAGATGTGTGAAGAATCATGTCTGAGCATAGTTGATGAAGAAGTCGAGGGCAGAGTCGATGAAGAAGTCTGCAGTGATGCAGTAGATGAGGCGGCTGAGCATGTAGGGCAGGCCTTGCAGTGGTAGGACGCACCCGTGGCATTGGCATATGATAATGAAACTGTGGGGTAGGTCCTATTGCAGTGGTATTTGCCTGTGACATCTGCACTTGATGATGATTAAACTCTCCGGCCTTTCCCTACCCATAAACTGACATCCAAACTGGTCAACTAATGTTTGGTTCATGGCTAATTTGCTATATATCATCTCAAGGATCTTCCTATCCTTATTGAATCCACATTCATCTTGCTCAAGAACAGCATCGTACTTCTTCCGCATTTTATCAACCACTTTGCTCGCATTCTAGTTTAATTTTCAACTTCTTAACCTCCCGTACCTTCGTTCTCATCTCAATGTGTTCATGTATTCTCGTGAATTCATCTTGAATTGGGTCAGGATGAAGAGCTAGAGGATGAATTATCGAAGTTATCGGTAATATTTGAATACCAGGGAAACACTACTGCTACCTGTATTATCTTCTTCAGTTTGGCTTCTCTCAGGCAATAAAGTTGCAGACGCTGATGGTGGTCTCTATGAGTTCGACATGCCTGTAGTTTCCAGTGGAACCTTGTTCAAAAGTACGATATTTTCGGTTTCATGGACTGATGCTATATAATTTGACAGGGCATTTTCAACTTCAGTTTTCTATATTAAGATACCTAGAATTTCCATAGGGCATGAACTTGGCTTAACATGTTCTTGTACCACATCAACAGCCTCAAAAGCTATGATATCATTTCCAGTTGCAGGTAGCACATTTGCTGGAGTTTCCACGTTTGTTTAATTTGCTTCATTTCATACTACAATTTCTCAAGCTTCTACAAGTGATCTACCAGGGCTATGAAATGACAATATGCTTGTTCCATTTGACTCGCTGAGTTCCTCTTCAACCAAAGATGATGGCACAGAATCGGTTTTTAATCCTTGGTTTACAGTACATGCTATACTTGGATCAGTATATGAATATATTTCAGAAGTTTCTTCAGCAGGCATAGAAGATGGAACTGTAGTTGAACCACAAATATCACACTTTTTCTATTTGGTTCAGTAGATTCTTTTTCAATAACAGATAATGGTAAATTGTCTGATATCGATCTTGGAATTTCATCAACCAGATCGGTAGCTTCAGCTTCAATAGACGGTAATATATCAGATGTCAATCCCGAACTTGTGTCCCGTGTTTTGTTTTGCTCATTAGGTTCCACTTCAACGGAAGCTACTATCAGATATGATGTTTTTGGTACTTCAGAACATCTTTTGTTTAGCTCAGCAGTTTTAGATTCAGAAGAAGATGATAACCTGAATTTCATCATGTATTGTATCTGATGAAGACCCGTAATATCATGATGTATTCTATTTGGTGGAGTAGCTTCTTCTTTAACATTAGTAAGTGGTATTGGCAGCAACGACGATCCTAGCATTTCAGAACAGTTTTTATTCGGTTCAGCAAGCTCCGCTTCTGCAAAGGTAAACTAGTCTTTAATTCAGCATCGATCAAAGAATTTCAGAACATGTCTAGAATGGTACAGCAGGTATCTCAATCATGGGTTCTCCATCAATTACTTAGTTAATTTGTTCAATGAAAAATTAAACGTTTGAAGTTTGATGATCTGAGTACATTTAGTTTGATGATTGAGGCATCTCAAACCCATATACATAATATTAAAAAGTTTTGATACTTTGCAATTAAAGCTACTAAGAATGAAATCGGAATGGTAAATAAGATAAATAATAATTTGATCATAACAACTATTCATCCACTTTGTTCAAATGCATTCACACACTTTTACAAGATAAAGCTGAAACTTCTAAAAATAGTTACGAAGACTTAAAAAACATCAATAACGTATAATAAACGAAAGCACATTGCATAACATTTATCAACCAGAAAGACAATCATCAGTCATTTTCTTACTGTAATCATGTAGTATCGCAATTAGTTGTGCAACACCAAAAAGATGTCAGTTACTTTGCACGTCAGTATCCGAAAGTTAATTTTAGTGTTTAGGTTCAAGATGTTAATTTACACTATTAGTCATGTAAGCTAACAAGAAACATAGAGTTAAGGACAAATTTTTGATGTGAGCATAAAAAAAGTTATTGTAGCTATAGACCTCCCTAAAAACTAATTGTAAAAATATGTATGTTTCTATATAGCTTGCACAATTTAAAATTGCGCAAGCTTTAAACTTTAATGATAACTTGCGCGATTTTAAACTGCACAAGCTATATTTTTTTTATATAAAAATTATTGAACTTGCGCAAGTTATATTTCGAGGTTATGTAAAATGGACGACTGTTTTACATCTTATTTCCTTCCTCCTCTCTTTCATTTCTTCTTTCATCATTTCCAACCCATTTTACCTCCATTTCCAACTTTCTCTCTCTCAATCCCTTATCCAAATCAATCTCAAAATCAGAAATTAGCTTCAATTAATTTGTTCTTTGTTCTAAATATGGAAGGGTTCTTCGTCATATCCACAAATTAGAGATAAAAAAATTAAATCTGAATTAAGTGAAGTCTTTTTTCCATGTTTAACTAATTTTAGTTATCATTGCTGTAGTTGATTGATTTGATATTTGAAATGTTACTGGTTAAACAATTGAAAAAGAAAACCATAATTGAGCATTAATGGCTATGTATTGGATGCTTAATTTTTGTAGAAATATCACCCGGACTTGTTGATAGAAGTGTCACTTATCTTCAACACAAACATACGAGTGAAAATCAATCACTTATGGAGGTATTCTTTTTCTATACATCGTTTTTTAAAGAAAATACATAATAAAATATTGATTTGTATTGGTTGTTATAAATTAGAGCGTTCAAATAGTTCAACATGTAGATCATTCGAGCAAAATTAAAGATATAGAGTATAAAGATCCTCGATGAGAAGAAAATTAAAAATTAACTGTTTTTGAAAAGCAATGTAAGTTGAATACATTAGATTCAAACAACTGTGATCCCCTCCATATGTTTTTTATTTTCCAACAATTTTGAGGTTTTTTCCTAGACTAGCATGCACTCTCTAAGAACATTTTTCGTCCACATCACATCGAACTGTATATTGATTTGCACGCGACTTCACTACTTGAAAAAGAAACTGAACATTTGATCGTCCATTCACAAAATTGTTCAATGAGTTTCTCTTTGGTTTCAAAAATTAATCCAACCCAAGATCCTTTTTTACCACATTCTCTTCCGAATACTTCCACTTTTAACTGAAAGTTATTCATAATGGATTTTGTCATCATTGTTGTAGTACATACATCATCGACTAACGAATCTTCATATATGATTGTATCTTTATCGGCTTTTAGATCGCCAACCGGTTGATTATCTCATATATGATTGCTTCAACATTAACTTCCATGTTATCAACCCAAGTTCTATTTATATCATACGCCCAAGCGACTTGCATGCTATCCAATTGAACTTCATTGTTGTTTGCATTCTCAATGTAATCATCATCATCATCATTCACATGAGCATAGGATCCTTCTTCCATTTGATTCATTTTGAAACTATAAATAGCAAAATTATTGATAAGAGTAAAGTGTACGAATGTAATTCAAAATGAAAATACTAATGTTAAATTTAATATTCACTTGACTGTTGTTTGAGATTGATTTGGAATACTACAAGTCGGATATACAAAATTATGATACAAATATTGTGCTTACAAGACGATCCTCCAACTATTCCGCTACATTGATTTAATAAATTTTGTAAACTCTCCATCACAATGAGTTGCCATATAAGAAGTAAGTGTCAAACATTGTGTTTCTTGAAATTGTGTTATAGATATTGACTCTACCATTAATAGCGTGGAATGTTATGTTTCTACAACATTAACAAGATTTATTTTCGTAACAAAAATTTATATCACTTTCATTCCAATCGAAAATTAAGAATTAATATCATCATCATCTTCCACATCAATACCCAATAACAATCATCTTTGACCCATTTTACTACTACTTTTAAATTATATTCAAGATGAATGATTTTTGTCACTTCAAATACGTATTGTGTTAGCTTTCTAAAACTACTTTTTGATTTTCGATCCTTTTGTTTACCACTAATATATTTAGGTTTATCGTCTTCATCAATCAACAATTTTTCATCGTAGTAAAATATAATTGAAATCGTTGACATTATCTACAAAAGAAACTAAACTTTCATATATCATGAAATAATACTAGCAAAAACAATAATTATTACTTACGTAAAACTTAATTTAACAACTTTATCAACTCTAACTCAACTAAATAATATATTGGGAAAAGCCCTAAATTCAAAAAAATTAAACCAATATCTTGGTTTGAGAAGAAGATGATGTTTCTATAGAGAATCTTTAACGAAAGTACTTTTATTTCAACAAAATCTTTGCTTATGTAAAACAACTTTGAATATTGAAAGACATTAGGGTGAAAGGAAGTTGGGTATTGTGCGATGAAAGAGAGAAGGAAGAAAATGAGGAATAAACAGGTGCTATGTTTTTCTTAAACCCGAAATTGTACTTGTGCAATTTAAAATTATTATTTTAAAAAAATATTATAGCTTGCGCAATTTAAAATTGCCCAAACTATAACAACAATGTAAAGCTTGCGCAATTTTAAATTGCGCTAGCCATATAAACTAGGCTTATTTCAACAATTAGTTTTTTAAGCCTATTGCTACAATAAGTTTTTCCTGAAGGCTCATATCAAAAATTTGTGCTAGAGTTGATCAAGTACTTGGTAACATCTTGAGGCAAGCTTTCAGAAAAAATAAGACTTTAACCTAAATTCCGAGAAGGAAAAAAATTGAGCTACAAATTTGCAAGTAACAAAACAAGAATATGCATCATCTTCAGTATAAGTATTTATATGGCTGCAAACCTACAAATTTTGAATGCATAGGATTTACATCATGTCCTCTTTACAATATTTTTGATTTAAAAATAAAAAATTCTAGATCTTGTAATTTTAAAATTTTATTGTTAGTAGTCACAAGAAATGTTTTCAATTGTTTATACATATACATCGCAAATTTCATTACTTTTCCAATTTCACGTTAAACTTTAATCTTGTTGCGATTAATAAGGATGGAACTAGGATTTCAAACTTCCCCGGCAAATGTAATATTTTTATGTTAGCAGAATAATCCAAGAGAAGGAAACAATAGCAAAATTGGATATATGCTTAAACTGAAACTGTTAAAGCTTTATAAAATCAAAATGTTCAGTAGAAACTATGTGAATAGGAAAAAATGAATAGGAAACCTTAAGCGGTTCAATATCAATCTTATATTACAAGCAAAAGAACCCATGAATGTTATAATTGTTTGGTTTTGTTCACTTATATCATTCATCATCTTTATTTTTCCATTACCTTAAAAGTCATCTACTAACTTCAGATAAGGTAATACGTGATTAGATATGATCCATGAAACTTCAGAGAAAGTCGAGTTGAAACGGAAGAGTAATGTTGGGGTATGAGTAATGGACGCACATTGAAAAAAAAATAGTCACACATCGTGAAAAATAATGAAGGTGGAATGATATATATGAGTTTGGTCACATGTAACAACAAGGGGTTCCTTTTGTTAAAAGGTGTTGACCAAACTCATATGGTGTCCCCACGAAGGGATGTGCGGACTGCATTTCAACATGTATCAGAGCCGATGGTAACGCCTGAAACAATGAACAATGCACAAGAGATCTGTAAATCGTAGTGGCTAGCAGTGTAGACTTAAGTAGTCAAACTAAATGTGGAGCTAGATTATGGTACGTTGGATCTGGTAGAATGGCACGGGAACAAAGTCTCGATATGGTGCAGACATCGTGTTGGCGTATTGGAAGACGCATATATGGATGCGAGCCAAGGTGGAGATCTGTTGGGGTGTCTCGCATTGTGTGTGGGTAATGACCGCACATTGAAAAGAAGAATAGTCTCATATCATGAAAAATAATGGAGGTGGAGTGGTATATATATGAGTTTGATCGCATGTAACAACAAGTGATTCATGTTGTTAAAAGGTGTTGACCAAACTCATATGTTGCCCACGAATGGATGTGCGGACTGGATTTCAATATAGAAAACCTATTTGGATTATGATTATGAAGAGTGGTGTTAAGAGACTTTGTAACAAGATTGTTAAGCTTGCTCGAGTTCAATGGAGCAAGGATTTCGGAAATAACACTTGGGAGCTGGAAAAGAATATGCATGCTTCCAATCCAGAACTTTTAATCGGTACGATTCCATCTACTCTAAGTAAATTTTGTTTTCATAATACTAATTAAGATTGCATGCTAGTATAGAAAATGTTTTTTTTTATGATTGGTCTGCTACTTTTGATACCGTGATACTAAGTGTTAGTGACGTTATGTACGTTAAGGTAGATGTGATGCATTGTTCATCTATTGATGATTTCAGATCGAAATCCTTTTAAGGGGGATACTGCAACAATCCATATTTTTACACAATAATTAATAAAATAAACTGTTAAAATTGAATTAAACAGACAAATATCTTTAAAAATAAATTTTTGAAGATGAATGATTTAGGACTCGAGACCTATTTAATTGCGTTCATAATGTTGTTTATACATGAAAAACATATAAAGATTGTTAAAATTGGATAAAATGAGAATAAAAAAAAGACGATACGAGCAAAATGGTTATTTGACAGAATTGGACTTATATCTCTGAAATGAAGTTCTTCATCCATTTCATTTTTCCTCTTCTTTATCTTCCTATTCTCTCTTCTAAGTGAGGAAAATAAGGGTTTTCAACTTCAAATTAACACAACTCTTTCATTTCTTCACAAAATTCTAAAATAAATATCTAAATTCAAGTTAAGAGATTATCTACAAATTTATCTCTTCAAGTTTCCATTTTGAAGAAGTTTAGAGTCATATTTTAAAAAGCAAGAGAGCTTCAAAATGAGTTCCACTGGAGATTAGATTTCTTTTGTATTTGGTGACAGATTTAATTTCTATGATATATATCACTAAATATGCTAAAAATCATATTAAATATCTATTGTTGGTTATGACTTAGTTAATGAACTTGGATTGGGCTTTTAGAAATGAATATCCTATTTAATGAATGTTTTTAAAGGATTTGACTATAGAATGAATGTGTTAAATAAATTAATATGAAATGTTGTATTTGGTTTAGATGGTGGAATTGTTGGTTTGGACTTGATAGAATGATAAGGAGATGATTTATGACATTGGTAATGGCATTTGTTGAATGAATGTAGAGTTAGGACGGTACTCGAGTAGTTGAACTCGAATTGTAGTTCAAACGGTTTATTGCCTCAAAGTCATTTGTCGAGAGCAACGTGTTACTCATCTGAATGTCGAATGACTTATAACACGGACCTGAATTAGTATCAAACGATGTTAGTGCGAAGTATCTCGGTGACACAGAGTCGTGCATTTTGATAATCATACATATTAGTGATATTTCCTTTTCATCAAATTTTATATTTGATCATATCTTTGTAGTCTCTTTTGTTATTTATTCTTTAAGTATATTGACATGAGGTGGGGATTTTGCCAATTGAAGGTGAGTTAAAGAGCTATAACTATTTGGTGCTATGATTATATATATCCACTATTTAGGATATTAACATGTTAGACTATATATATATATATATATATATATATATATTCATTTTGAGATATGTTGTGCATGAAATTTGATGTATCATTTGCACATTGTATTGTGACCCTGAATCTTGTCTCTTGATATTATATGCACTTAGTCTTCACGTGTTTACATTGATATTATATTTTATTCCTTCCGTTATGAGATTTAGTATGACTGTAGATATGATAGATATGTTCTGTGTTATTTTAAATTCTACCCTTAACGGAACGTCATTTGTGATACTTATGGAATCTAGTTGCTTGTATGTATGGATTACGAGTGTCATAAATGGCGGGACGTAGGAGTGGCAATTAAGCTCGACCCGATGGACCCAAACCCAACCTGACTAGTCTCGGTTCTAACGGGTCGGGTTTTGTCAGATCTAAACCATACAGTTCAAAACATAGATCCGACCTGACCTGAGCTTCGGTTCGGGTTAAAGCTCGGGTCGGGTCAGTTCTGCTTGGGTAATAACACTGGAAATGCATATATTTCAATGTTTTCTGGTCGGATTTTTTGGGTCGGGTCGATTTGGGTCTGGTTTGATCGGGTTTTTATCGTATTTTTCATCATCCAAACCCGATCCAAGACCCATCGAGCCCGGTTCGGGCTCGGTTCGGGTTCGGGTCTTCTCGTATTAGTCCGGTTCGGGTTTGTGATTCTTGGTTCTAATTTGTCTGCCCTAACGGGGTGTTATCGACACAAAACTTGTTGGGTGTTGAAATCTTCTTAACGAGATGTGGGCACACATACTTGTAACTTGTTGTCCCTATGCGGCTGCAATTGCAAACATAGTATTCGTCTCTAAACTTTGATGGAAAATGATGTATGAACTTTTTGTATCTGAAAACAATCGTATTACACCACATATCATCTCCTTACACGGTCTCTTTCCATGTTCCAAACACCTCCCTCAATGAGCGATAACCGATTCAACGAAAACCATGAATGCTTTAAATTCTCATTTATTCTTCGCATGGATAGCAATGAAATTGATACTCTATTGCTCGCTGAAAGCATCTACTAATTTCTGATACGATACTCCAACTCATCCCTCCAGAGTTTCTATATGTCATAACACATGTCAGATGTGCCCTGGGAAGTCCAATCAACTATTGATATGAACAACTATGAATCAAAAGAAGAACTTAAAATTCTGTAAATAAAAGGATAAACTATAAATAATTACAAAAAAAATCCCAGAAAATACATACAAGGTAGAATACGGAAATAAGTACGAATATACAAAAATATACTAGGAAAAAAATCGGATTTGTCGCAAAATTTGGTTGAAAGTTCGTTTTTAAATTTGGAAACGAGAAGAGGAAGAGAGAGCGATTTAAATAAGTGCAAAGAGAATGACGGTTGGGAAACAACCATTGGCATCTTACATATTAAAGTCTTAGACCCTAATGGACCAAATTCTCTGTGTAGCCAAAAAGTTGCATTTGGATGGGGACACGTTGACACGGTAACAGGCTTCATTTTGTCTGCAAATGCACCCTGCGTTTTTAATTTAAAAAAAAGGTATTATTCATGAACATTTGATTGGTCAAGAAACAGATCACACTAAAGTCTTAATTTACGTGAAGCTCATCGATTTAAGTTTGAAACAAACAGAGTCAGTCACTAACTTGCATCCATCCATATGTCATACTAGACTGCTTTATAAGAGATTAAAATCTAAGAGCAAAGGAGCCCTTCATACACCAACTAACCTTTATGATATATACTTCCTATTTTGATTCACTGTACTAGATTGTAGAAATAAACAAATAAAACTTGGAGTTTCAATTCATAAAACATAACTAATGCAGATAACATTGAACCAAAACCCATAATTTCACAAGGTCGATCCTTAAATAAATCATCCCCGTTTGCTGTTCAAGTTCCCGGATTATGTAATTGACAGTCTATTGAATATGTAATTGACAGTCTATTGAATAATCAGGTACCTATTTGCTGTTCAAGTTCCTGGATTATGCGAGCCTGGAAAATTATGTTTGATCATAGTTGGTGAAACATCTGAGGGCAGAGTCGATGGAGGGCTCAAGCGGTAAAGTAGATGGGGAGCCGGAGGACGTAGGGCAGGAGGCCCTACAACAGTAGGATGTGCCTGTGTCCTGTGCATTTGATGATGAAACTGTGGGGCAGGAGGTCCTAGAGCAGTAGGTAGCGCCTGCGTCATGTGCATTTGATGATGAAACTGTGGGGCAGGAGGTCCTAGAGCAGTAGGTAGCGCCTGTGTCATGTGCATTTGATGATGAAACTGTGGGACAGGAGGTCCTAGAGCAGTAGGTAGCGCCTGTGTCATGTGCATTTGATGATGAAACTGTGGGGTAGCTGGTCCTGAAGCAGTGGGACTTGCCCATGTCATGTGCACTTGATGATGAAATTGTGGGGTAGGTCCTAGAGCAGTGGGACTTGCCTGTGTCATCTGCACTTGATGATCATAAAACTGCAGGGTAGGCCCTACAGGCCGACCGCCTGAACTCTCCGGTCTTTCCATACCCATAATCTGACATCTAAACAGCTCTGCTAATTTTTGGTGCATGGCTAATTTGCTATACATCGTCTCAAGGTTCTTCCTATCTTTATCGAATCCACTTTCATCTTCCTCGAGAAGTGCATCGTATTTCTTCTGCACTTTTTCCAACTCTTGCTCGCATTCTAGTTTAATTTTCAACTGCTTCTCCTGATGTACCTTTGTTCTCGTCTCAATATTTTTCTGTATTCTCGTGAGTTCATTTTGAAGTGGGTCGGGATGAAGAGCTAGAGGATGAATTATCGAAGTTATCGGTAATATTTGAATACCAGGGGAACCACTACTGCTGCCTGTATTATTTTCTTCAGTTGGGCTTCTCTCAGGTAATAAAGTTGCAGATGACTGAAAATCTGAGACATAAGATTCAGTCAATACAGGTCTCTGTGAGTTTGATATGCCTGCAGTTTCCAGTGGAGGCGATGGATACAAAATAGACGGATGAGATGAGTCATTAGAATGACCTGGGTTCAAGTTTTCATTCACAATAACTGGCTGTTGAGTGTGCAGATTCCCACTGTGTAAGTTCGATGAACCGATGATCTCTTCTGATGATGATGGAGGTGAAGGCAAAGGAGACTGTCCGGCTAATTCTTCACAATTCTCAGCACTGGTATTCCCCATGTTCGAAACTATAGTATTTTCAGTTTCATGGACTGATGCTATATTATTAGATAGAGCATTTTCACCTTCAGTTTCCACAGGACACAAACTTGCGCCAGCATGTTCTTGTACCACATCAACAACTGATTCAGAAGCTATGATTTCATTCTCCTTACTGAAGGGTATTGATTCTGGTTCTAAATATTCAGTAGGACATCCATGTGGTTCAACAGATTCTACTGTAGCCATGCCGATAGTTACACTTTCTGCAACTGTTTCATTTAGAGTAGCAGGTAGCGCGACTGCTGGAGTTTCCATGTGTGTTTCATTTGCTTCATTTGATACTACGATTTCTCGAGCTTCTATAAGTGATCTAATAGGGCTATCAAATGACAACATACTAGTTCCATAACATGTCCTGTTCAGAGCTGCTTCTTCAACAATAGTAAGTGGCACTGGAAGCAATGATGATCCTCGTATTTCAGAACAATTTTTATTCAGTTCACCATTCTCCGCTTCTGCAAGGGTAAAATAGTCTTGAATTCAATATTGATCAAAGAATTTCATAACATGTCTTGTTTGGTACAAAAGTATCTCAATCGCTGGTTTTCCCATCAATTATTTAGTTAGCTTGTTCGATTAAAAATCAAACAATTGTGGTTGTTTGATGATCTGGGCAAATTTAGTTTGATGATAGAGGCATCTCAAATCCAGACACAGATGGCTATGTATGTATACACAACATTCAACAGTTTTGAGACATTGCTGATAAATCTGATAATAACGAACTAGGAGTGATAAATAAGATAATTATTGTTGATAGGAAGTGTTAAGTAAGGTATTTAAGGACAATACATAAAAACTATTCAACAACTTTGTTCAAATGCATTCACACACTTCCACAAGATAAGTTGAAACTTCTAAAAATAGGTACGAAGACTGAAAAAACATCAACAACAAGCGCATGATATAGCAGAAAGACAATCACCAGTCATTTTTTTACTATAATTACGCAGTATCACCATTAGTTGTGCAAAACCAAAAAGATGTTAGTTACTTTGCACTTCAGTATCCAAAAGTTAATTTTAGTATTTAGGTTCAAGATGTTAATTTACACTACTAGCCATGTAAGCTTCAGGAAAAAAACAAGACTTTGACCTAGATTCCGAGACAGGAAAAAATTGAGCTACAAATTTGCAAGTAACAGAGCAAGAATATGCATTGTTATCTGTATAAGTATTTATATAGCTACAACCCTACAAATTTTGCATGCATAGGATTTATATTACGTTCCCTTTACAACATTTCTGATATAAAAAATCTGGATCTTGTAATTTAACAATTTTATTGTGAGCCATCACAAGAAATGTTTTCAATTTTTTATGCGTATATGTCAAGTGTTCAGTAAAAACCATGTGAATGGGAAAAATTGAACAGGAAACCTTAAGTAGACCAACAATCTTCTTAGTTACAAGCAGAAGGAGAACACATGATAGAAATGTTAGAATTGTTTGGTTTTGTTTACTTACATCATTCACAATTTTTATCTTTTGTTACTTTAAAATTCTCTTTTTTTCCGTTAATCTCTATATAGTTCTGCTATGACTGAAGTTAGATACAAATATACCAAGAGTTGCTTACTAGATGACCTAATATAATAATTAGTTCAGTCTGGCATAAGATGGAAGGGTGAAATGATAATGAACAAGCAAAGCTTTTGTTGTGGATTGCACTGTTTACGTAATAATGTTTCACTGTCATGACCTGGCACAGCCCAGGGTGCCACAAGAGTATAAACCATGTGAACGGAAAAAATAAGTAGGAAAACTTAAATAGATCAATATCAATCTTATGTTGCAGGCAGAAGGAGAACAAATGACAAAAATATTATAGTTTTTTAGTTTTGTTTACATACATCTTTCATAATCTTTATTTTTCATTAGTTCAACGGTCTCCTTGTCTCATTAATCTTTATATAGTTTTTCTATGAAATACACGGATCAAATCACGATCTTCTATTCTAATCTAATAAGAACAAGAGATCTTTCTCGATCAATCCCTTTGTGCCCCCCATTCTTCAAGAATCGGTAAGTTAGATACAAACAAGGTTCGAAATTATTTTTTCCGTTTTCGTTCGGATCATAAGTTATTTTCGAAACTTTGGTTATATTTCGGTATTTTCGGAAATTTCGTTTCAATTCCAATTTTCAAATTTTGAATTTCTTCGTTCCTTTTTCGTATAAGAATGTTACAATCTCTCAGTTTGTACTTTGCTGGTTTGCTAACTTTTTTATTAATACCATCTTTTTGCCTTTAAATAAAGAGAAATTTAAAGTTTAAAACAAATTATATTAACAGTGCTGGACCATTTCTAAAACAAATAAAGCTCAAATGTGAACACAAATTATGCCAAATAAACCTTCAATTATAGAACTTTAAAACTCTCTTCAAAACAAACATGACCGGTTTCTCATAATAAACCCTCACAATTCTATTTTCATGGTTACTTCTTCATTCTCATTATCAACTAGTCGGCCCTAACTTGTCAAATTCATCGTGCACAAATGAAAACCCAAATTACCCTCTGATTCAGATCTACATGCAAATATGATTGGGAATCCTAATGTGACAACCGGATCTATTCACGATGGACCACACTTAGCTGGAACCAGTAAAAGAGCAATGGAGAGGTAAATTGATGAAGCTAAGAGTAGGAACGGAGTAGCCTGCCACATCAGCAAACCAATATAGAAACCTCTGAAAGTGCTTGGTTAGGATCTGTATTCACCGCAGAAGACTCACAGGGCAGTCTTCCCACATCAAGATCCATTGGTTATAAAGCTTCAGATTTTAAACTGCAAAGTAAGAAAGATATTGTTAGACAGTGGAGCATCTATCAACATCTTATTCAAAGCTTCTTTCGATCGAATAATTTTATCAAAAGAAGCTGTGTCCTCCAAGTTTCCAACCCAGATCCAATTTCGATCCACTTTCTGGCTTCAACAACACATCAATCATCTCCTACGAAGCAACTGTTAGATGTGATATCAATTTCATTGGAGAAGAGAATACCAAGGTAGAAGTAGGAGTCCTTGAAGCCACGGTATTGCGAAAAAGCTTTGAGGCCGAACCAGAAGTCTGGTTCAGTGGAGGAAATGCCGAACCAAAGATTTGATCTGGTGGAGTTCGTTCGGTGAGAAGGTGGAGTTCGTTCGGTGAAAGACCGGACCAGAATTTTGGTCCGGTGGTACTGCTTCGATCGGCAGTGAAGGCAAGAGGAAGTCTCGTTCGGTGATGGAAGATGCCGGACTAAAGATTTGGTCATATGGTGATTAGGGGTTGCCGCTCCAAATATCTCGTCTGGTGGTGATGGGATGCCGGTCCAGACTTGCCACTCGGTGCTGAAGCATGACCGAACCAATGATTGCCGCTCCAGATCTATAGGCTTGTACCGAATCAGTAGCGTTGATGTGGACTACCGGTCCAAGTGATATCGAACCAAGTTAAGGCCAAACCAAATAATTGGTTCAGTATTGGACCATGCCGGTTCAGATCTTGAGTGTTGTTTGTCGAACAAAATGCATTTGTGTTGTTTGCCGAACCAGATATGCCGAACCAAACATCAAGGCTAATATATAACAGCTACCATTCCTCATTTCTTCACTCTATAAATAGTGGAGCTTCTGGACAACAATGACGGCCATCCTAGAGAGCTGAAACTTTATTTACAGAATTTTGTTTGTATTATAAATTCTTATGTATAGCCTCTAAAAGTAAATCAATCTTGTAACTCTAATCTTCCAGTAATTGATAAAATCTCCTCCTCCCTTCAAGTGGACGTACATTGTCTCGTGGTAGTGGAACCACTATAAATACTGGTGTTATTTATTTTTCTACATTACATTGATCTGTGACTGTCTGTTCTGGTGTTTATCTTTGTTTGTTTCATCTTACTAGAATCACGATCCAGTTGTTTTCCACTGCGTTGGGTTTTTTATTCTTTTAGACTGATCATCTGAAGGGATTTTCCCCGATAGTCTGGTACCAGAGCTGCAAGGTTGATTAAGGAGTGTTAGACGCTATGGCAGGAGATGAAACGACTCCAGTTGTTAGAAGATCCTATACTAGATGGATGTATATCGCGTCAAGATCACAGTTGGCAGTTGAGAAATGGAATGAGGATAAAGACTTCGAGAAGTGGCAATGGAGGATGAAGGATGTTCTAATAAGGAATGAAGTCCATTCAGTAGCGTTTGCCCCCGAGGAGTTGACGGCTGCGATCTCAGCCGCGGAAAGGAAAGAGATGGAGAAATAGACGCTTACTACTTTACAACTAGCTATCGGAGGGAATGTCATCTCAGAGATTAGCAGTGAGACCACTGCTAGGGGCATTTGGACCAAGCTGGAAAATCTCTACTTGAAAAAATCTCTGACTAACCGTCTGATATTACTGAAGATATTTTTCACCATGCCGATGAGATAGGGTACTTCAGTGAAGGAACATCTTAATTTCTTTGATGATCTAGTGATGAAGATGAAGATTGTTGACTTGAAGATGGATGAGGAGCAAATGTCAATGATTCTTTTGTGTTCTTTCGGTACACAGGTTTCACTAACAGCCTTATCTTTGCTAGAGATACATTGACAGTGGAAGATGTGAAGTCGGGTCTTCCATCTGAGGGCTTGAAAGATCAGATGAAGGAGATAAATGAAGGAAGTAGATGTGGAAGTAGTAGTCACGGCCTGTTTGTTAAAAGAGATAGAGAAGATAAGAAGAATTGGCACTCTAAGAGCGTTCCAAGTCCAGAGCCCGGTAATGACAGGAGAGGAAAGTCTAAGAACGGGAAGTGTTTTATCTGCAAGAAACATGGTCATTGAAAGAAGGATTGTCCGAATTTGAAGAAGGAAGAAGACGGATCTTCATCATTTGCGGTGGAGAAGTCTGTATCTGACGATGTGTTGTCTGCAGCAGTATCAGATGTCTTAGACCATTGGGTGCTGGACTCGGAGGCGTCTTTCCATATGACGTCTAATAAGAATTACTTTAGTTTTTTCGTTGGACGAGAGAAAAGCTCTATTCATATGGGTAATGATGCTAGCTGTAGAGCTATGAGTGAAGGTACAGTGAGGATCGGGATGTTTGACGGAGTGATACGCACTTTGACAGGTGTCCGGTATGTTCCAGTCGGAAGTCCTTAATTTCTTTAAGACAATTGGCATCTTTGGGATGCAAGATAACTATCGAGAATGATAGTCTGAAGGTTTCAAGAGGTGCACTAGTTCTTATGAAAGGAGATGTGTTCTGAAATCTGTATTTGCTGAAAGGAACCACAGTTCTTGGAGAGTCGTGTGTTGGAGTAGACAGTTCATGTGCTTTGGTGCCACAAGGCTTTGGCATCTCATGTTGGGTCATATTTCAGAGAAGAGCTTAGAGTTGCTTCGAAGACGGAAGATGATCAAAGGAGAAAGCTTCGACAAGATGGACTTTTGCCGGAAGTGTATGTTAGGCAAACAAACTAAAGTATCTTTTGGAGTCGGACTCAATAGATCGAGGCGGGTACTTGAGTACGTGCATACAAATGTGTGGGGACTAGTTGCTACTCCTCTTGGAAAAGCAAAGTATTTTATCTCTTTCATTGATGATTTTTCTCGCAAAGTATGGGTGTATGTGATGAAGGCCAAATCAGAAAGTTTTGAGAAGTTCAAAAACTGGAAAGCGTTTGTTGAGAACCAATATGGTTCTAGGTTGAAGGTGCTGGGATCTGATAATAGCGGTGAATTTATCTCTAGGGAGTTCCTCGACTTTTGCAGACAGCATGACGTTCAGAAACATTTCACTACATCCGGCGATCTGCAATCCAATGGGGTTGCAGAAAGGATGAACATAACTCTACTGGAGAAGGCTCGTTGCTTGAGATTGACGGCGGGCTTGTCTAGAGACTTTTGGGCTAAGGCATTATCAACTGCGGCGCATATCATAAATCGAATTCCGTGTTCAGCCATAGATGGAAAGATTCCAGAGGAAAAGTGGAGAGGTAAAGCAGTGTATCTTCGTTACTTCCGAATTTTTGATTGTTCTGTGTATGTTCACCATACAGGTGATGACAAGTTGGAGGCTAAAGCATACAAGGGCATATTAATGGGATACACCGATGGTATCAAAGTATATCGAATCTGGAACTCTGTTGATCGGAAGGTTGTTCATTCCATACTTGTTACTTTTGATGAGTCTGCTATGTTCAATCCGAAGAAGAAGCTACCTACCACATCAGAAGATTCTGATAGGCGTAAGGAGATGGAAGAAGTTCCCGTGTTCCAGCCAAATGGTAGAGCTGTTGTTGATGCTGTCGAGGAAAACGCAGTTGATGAAACATCACAGGATAGTCCACGGGTTCCTTCTAGTAGTTCCTTGTCTCGATGAGTGAAAAGAAGCTAGTTCGTCTTTAGAAAGTTCACACAAAGGAGAATGCAGCAGACATGTTTACTAAGTCGTTGTCTGTTGCTAAGTTTGAGCATTGCTCGGACTTGATTCGCTTAATGAAGTGCTAGATGCCACGAGGTGGCACGGGAGGGGAGTTGAGATGGTTCATGGAGACGGTTGTTTTCATGGTGGAGATTGATAGGTTCTACACGGACTGGGTACTTCGAACACTTTGTTGACGGACGGTGGCCTTGCCGGAGTTCCTTAACCAAGTGTAATGGGTGATGGCATTGCCGAAGCTCATTGGATAAGTATCCATTGCTTGGAGCATAGTGGTGTAGATGGAATTAGAAGGCTTGTATGAAATTTGGTATCAAGATGGAGATTGTTAGATGTGATACCAATTTCATCGGAGAAGAGAATGCCAAGGTAGAAGTTGGAGTCCTTGAAGCCACGGTGTTGTAGAGAAGCTTGGAGGCTGAACCGGAAGTTTGGTTCAGTGGAGGAAATGTCGGACCGGAGATTTGGTCCGGTGGAGTTCGTTCGGTGAGAAGGTGACCTCGTTCGGTGGAAGACCAGACCAGAATTTTGGTCCGGTGGTAGTGCTTCGATCGACAGTGAAGGCAAGAGGAAGTCTCGTTCGGTGATGGAAGATGCCAGACCAAAGATTTGGTCATGTGGTGATTGAGGGTTGCCGCTCCAAATATCTCGTCCGGTGGTGATGGGATGCCAGTCCAGACTTGCCGCTCCAGATATTTCGTTCGGTGCTGAAGCATGACCGAACCAATGATTGCCGCTCTAGATCTATGGGCTTGTACCGAATCAGTAGCGTTGATGTGGACTATCGGTCCAGGTAACATCGAACCAAGTTAAGGCCAAACCAAATATTTGGTTCGGTATTGGACCATACCGGTCCAGATCTTGAGTGTTGTTTGCCGAACCAAATGCTATTGTGTTGTTTGTCGGACCAGATGTGCCGAACCAAACCTCGAGGCTGCTATATAGCAGCTACCCCTTCTCATTTCTTCACTCTATAAATAGTGGAGCTTCTGGACAATAATGGCGGCCATCCTAGAGAGCTAAAACTCTACATAATTTTGTCTGTATTATAAATTCTTCTTATGTATAGCCTCTAAAAGTAAATCAATCTTGTAACTCTAATCTTCCAGTAATTAATAAAATCTCCTCCTCTCTCCAAGTGGACGTACACTGTCCCGCGGTAGTGGAACCATTATAAATATTGGTGTTATTTATTTTTCTGCATTGCATTGATCTACGACTGTATGTTCTGGTGTTTATCTCTGTTTGTTTCGTTTCACTACAATCACGATTCAGTTGTTTTCCGCTGCGTTGGGTTTTTATTCCCTTAAACTGATCATCTGAAGGGATTTTCCCCAACAGCAATCAGGCTGATGGTGACAGCGGGAAGGGATCCGCTGCGCACGTTTTCTATGATACTTTTCTCATCATCGACCAACCATTTCTCTACTGTGCTTTCCTAGGAAGAGCTAGAATTATAAAAACGAGAATCATTACTTCACAAACGGATCTAATGATTAAATTATGTACTGATCAACTATGATAACAAAGTATTTTGTAACTAGCGAATGTATTCTGTAACTACCACCTATGATAACAAAGTACCATTTGTTTATACTAATGTTTCAAATAGTAAAACAAACAATGCAAAATCTAATATTGATAGAGCGGTAGAACAAGGACAGGAGAAGAAAAAATACTCTCTAATCCCAACTTTGACACCTAAACACATTACTAAATGGGTAGAGCGGACATGAAAGGAAAAAATCAAAAGAGATGATACCTCCATATGATTGGAACTGACTAGCATGTTTATTTTATGTCCAATATTTAAGTGACCAAGCAGAAAATGTAACCTTCTAAAATGCAACATCTAAACTATAGGAAAACGAAGTAGTGGATGTACACAAGGGAACTTAAGCCAATATAGGCTTTAAAAGATGTGTGGTTAGATTCTAGCGGTCCTACAAAACTGTAAAGATATGAAAAAACAGGAGCAAGGAACTGCATACAGAATTGATCAATTTTATGAAGTGCTAAGTGAATGTATTTGTATGGACTCATGCGAACATGAAAGGATCCGACCTTCGGTGATTTGCATATACGCTCAACATCGATTCAATATCTCACCAAGTCCAGCAAAAGAGACATCTGGATCAAGAACGATATGATGTATTACATGAAGAAGTTAAAAACAATGGTTTCATTAGAGAGGTCTACTAGCCAAAATAGATTGTGAATCAAATGCTTGTCGGAAAGCCTAATGGAAAGTGGAGAACATGTGTAAATTTCACTAATCTGAACAAACTTATCCACAAGACAGTTTTTCCCTGTCCAGAATAAATAAGTTAGTGGACGCCATCCGTGATCATGAGCTACTCATTTTCATGGATGTTTAGTCAAGATATAACCAAACCGCAATATTTAAACCAGATCAGAAGCACACTAGTTTTATAACAGACAATAGATTGTATTGCTACAAAGCCATGCCATTTGGACTTAAGAACGCAAATGCAACATACCAATGTTTGGTCAACATAGTATTTTCTGAGCAGACTGGAAAGAATATGGAGATATATGTAGATGGCATGTTGATAAAATCCAAGAAAGCTCAGGGGCATGTGCAAGATCTACAAAAAGTACAAATGAAACTTAATTCATTAAAATGCATGTTCACAATATAGTCAAGAAAGTTCTTGGGATATATCGTTAGTGCCAAAGGGATCGAAACTAACCCAGAGAAAATTGACACCATAAGAAATATGGAAACCCCAAAGAAGCCGAAAGATGTATTGAGTTTGACTGTGAAAGTAGCATCCCTAAACAAATTCATATAAAAAACAACTGATAAGTGCATTCCCTTTGTCGATCGGGTAAGGAAATGAGAATGCAAGCATGCATTTCAAGCATAGTAGTTAAGGCGTAAAAAGGCGTAAGGCTTGAGCCTTAGGCTTTTTTGAGCTTCGGGCTTTTATGTGTGCCTTTTATACAAGTTTGATCTACAATTTTACTAACTACAAATTAATTTTTAAACCATATTTTATAATTCATTCAACTATTTAAATATTTTATTAACAAAAAATTAAATTTTATTCCATATTTTATAATTCATTTAACAATTTAATATTTTTATTTAATTATTTTGCAAATTAAAATTTGAATTTTGCAAAAAGGCGCTTCAAACTGCAAAAAGGCGCACTCAAATTGAAAAGGACGCAAACCTTAAGCCTTGGGCTTTTTTGAGCCTAGGCGCGCGGCCTTAATAACTATGATTTCAAGCACTAAAGGACCATCTGGCTTCTCCCTCCAATCTTATCAAAGCCAGTAAAAGGGGCAGAATTGTTTATATATCTTGTTGTAACAAAGTAGGCAATTAGCATAGCCCTGATCAGGGAAGATGATAGCACACAACGATCTATATATTGTTGGAGCATCATCTCATTAAAAGATTTTCGTAGTGTCCAACAATAATTTTTCATTTAAGCTATTTCAACTTGGAGATTTCTTTTTCAAAAACGATTGTGTGATTCTCACTAACCTCCCTAGGCATTGCTCAAGCTTAGCAATCAAAGTATTTTGTTCTTCAGTTGAGCTCTAAGACTTTGAACAAGCTAGTAATGATGAGAAGTGGATTCTTGGGTTTTCCATAATTGCTCCTTCAAATCCTCTTCAATCTTGAGATGATGTTGTTTTGTGGGTTTTGCAATGAGTCAATTTTTCTCCACCGGCTCTTGATTAAACTTTTCCAGTATCTCGATTTGATCTTCGAAAGAGAAATGGACTTGAGTCAGTTTTAGTTTTTAGATTGAAGATCATATACTGTAAGCTCCTTCAGGAATAGGAGTTGAATGCCCACCAGTTTCAACTGAGTTTAAGCGTTAGCGCGCATAATCAAATTATAATGAGAATTCATTAGCATTGTCATCCTGGAATTAACAGCAGGAGAAAAGAAATATAAACAAAGACGATATGAAAGCCTTCTACTTTTGAAAGAATCAAATGTGTCAAGGACCATTAGCTCAAGTGGCAAGTTGAAATGCGCTCTAAATTGAGGTTTTAAAGATCTTGGATTTGAAGCTTTTGAGCCATCAAATGAGTGTTATGCTCGAATAAAGTATCACTTTTATTCTAAAAAGAGAATCAAATGTAAAATTTATTATAACAAATACATAACGTCTTCATACATAGAAGATAATATACAATACCATTGACACTATACAAGTAATGGGTTCTAGATCAAGAAAAATCAAGCCTTCGAGCACATTTAAGCTTAGAGGGAACTTATGTTGATGGAGCAGATGAAGTGTTTTGTGCCCAGAAGGCCATACGAGCTACAATGGATGTAAAGGACTTCATGAGTGGATTATTTAAAAAGATCAAGTCACCACAAGGTCTTAACCCGTACATGCTCGGTAAGGGCCGCTTAGGATGTCTCATTCACGGGTAACTTAAGCAATTCCACTAGTAAGCTTATGATCATCTAAATTCAAATAGCTAATTACTCCTTCAACTTCTCCCTCTTTACTCCTGATCTGATCTTTGGGTGCTTTGAGTTACTCAAGAGCTTGTTTTTAAGCTCGGAGTATATCTTTCTACTTTGATAACCTCTGCTCAAGATGAAAACAATTATGTATGCTTTTACCCTTTTTTCAAAAAAAATTGTGTTGCTTATAGAAGTAGGTAGCTCTCCCTGCTTTGAGCAAGATAAGCTTATCATGATGTCTTTCTTTCTAATAAACACAACATACATACTGAAAATAAGTAAGCGAAACCATAGGAAGGAAAGACACGAAAGACAATAAATAGAGATATACTTGTAAATACAAGTAATCAGTAAAAGAGAGTAGAAAGAAAACACAAAAAGAAAGAGGAAGGCAATGGACAACATGAGCATAAAAGGCACAAATACACACACATACATATACGTATACTTTGTTACGGGAAAAAAAATCAAGCTATTGATACGTCATTTGTAGGTTTCCTTAAAAAAACATGTTTATATATTGAAAATATCGAAGGTAACAATGGGAAGTTCTCATGCTCATCAGCTCATGTCATCTTATACCAATCTTTTCCAGAATAGGATGTTAATAAGTTTTAGGATCATACTTGGATTGAGGGAGGCTCTTGGCTCGAGGCGCTCTTAGCCATGCAGGAGTATCAGTAGAGGTTTGAAGGGCAAGATCAGAAATTTTCCCTGGAGCTTGCTCAGTTGGAAGCTCCGCAACTTGCGTACTTGTGGCCAGCTCACCTTCCTCATCCTTGTCATCTTCACCTCTAAAAGTGGTTGATTCAATGCAACATTTTCTTTCCCCCCACTTCATGGCATTGGCCCAGCGCTTAAGCCAATATTGCAAGACATCTTCTTCAGCATCTGCGAGTAATGAGATTCAAAGCCCGAATAAGAAGTAATCAGGCGTTGAGCCAAGTTGCTTCTTGAACTGAACATAGGATTTGTACAAAACATTATTTGTTTCACATCAAACTTTTCTTGGAGAACATCGGGAGAAATTATTTCTTGGACTTTCTTCCCAACAGCATGAAGAGTTAAATCTTTAAGCTCTAACTGCTCTTCCATATTTGTGACCTCGTTTGTCAAGACAGATTTAGCACTTATGAGAAGTAGCTAGATCCACGTGAAGTTTAGCCACTTCATCTCCAAGAGTGCACGAGAGAGGCTCAGGTCTTCAAGCTTTTTCTTGACCTGAGATAGCTCATCCATAAAGGCAGAAAAGCACTTCTTGGACTCATGGGAATGTGCCGCACATTAAAAAAAAGGAAAGGGAATATGAGAGAACCTATACATAAGAAATATATACATGAAGGTAAGACTCTAACTAGAAAACTTTGAAGCTGATCAAGTGCGATCGATTGCGCATTGTCCAGTTGAACAGAAGGAAGTGAGACAACTGGATCAACAGTGTGGGCATAGAGGTTAGAAACAAAACTTTGGCTCACCTCCTTGACATGAGCAGTATCCTCCAACTCAAAGGGAATTGTAATGACCACGAATAGGGAGAAGGACTGGTGGTCACCTGTTTAAGAGAAGGAACATGCTGAATGAGGGAAAGATTAGGGGTGTATGCCTAGGGTTCACTCCAGTTTTGTGTGCTTTGGAAGTTAGCTTCTTCTACAGATCTCTCTTCATCTTCCTGTGTGAGCAGAAGCGGAACCGATGGGAGGATTAATGTTGATTTCAGACTAGATACCATCTTCGACATCACTATACCAAGGTTTATTCAGATTGCACATTTTCCCAGCTTCTTGCCCAGGTTTACTTAGTTTAAAACCATCTCATTCCACAATACATGAGATTTTTGGATAACATTGTGGAAAATTAGTTTAAAGTGCACTAACATCATGTTAAATCAATATATTTATTAAGTTACATAAGTTGAATAAAGTAGTATTTTGAGGATAGTCCTCCACTCAGAAGTCATATATCATCATATGGCCTGTAGTCTTCGACTTATGCCATGCTGAACAACTTGGTTTGTACACTGTTTACTACGACCACACTTGATCCAACATTCTTTGATAAATTTTCTAGCAATATGCCCCTTAAACTTATTGCTTATTTGAAACATTACTTTTCTTAGAATGTTCTAAAGGGCAGTCTTGACAATACACATGGTGATGCTTTTGTGGCTTGCTATAAATAAACAGGTATCCATCTAGAAAAAAGGATTTTAGCAAGCCATCAGTTCTATATGCGAACTCCCCTCCAGTTTCTCGTGCACACGGACAAGGTATGGGTACACTTACACAATCGCCAAAACATTCAAAGCAACAATCCTCATCACCAACTCTAGCTAATGAGAAATTAACATACGCATTCTGATACACAATGCTTTTAGGTATGTAACAAAATGGAGGAGGAGCTTCCTAGTTGCTACACTCGTTTACAAAGGATATTGTAGCCCTCTCTTTACCTTTATTAATATCATCTCGATCATGCCAAGGTTTTGTATACTCTTTAAGTACTTGCAAACTACAAGAGCTACAATTTATCTTCTTTTGTGCTTTGATTTCATTTCCTTCTGCATTGTTCTTATCTTTGTCCAGGGTATCTTTGCTTTCCTCATCACATGAAAGCTTAACAATATTTTCTTGCTCATAATTAATAGTTTTATGACTCATTCTAATGCACATTGGCACATATCTCTCAAAAAAAAAAATTGAGAGAAAATTAAGGGTTTGAAAACATGTAGCGTTTAAGGTACTTTTCCTCCGTTGCTTTAATAACTGTGTCTAGTCTTGGCATGACAGCATTAGAATTCATGTTTAGAACAAGTTTAACATCCTCTACGTCTGAAAAGCTAGAGAAGCAGAAGATACATTTCTGGAATCATCAAACTCAGATGCCTCTCCGTTCCTAAGTGAGGTATCTGCAGCAACCTATTTTTCACTAACCACGTCAAAACGAGGGGTTGTACTCTGGGTAGCTAATGGTTCAACTAACTTGAATTAAATTATGTTGAAGGCCTATATTAAGGATATATTACAAACTTAACAAAAATGATGGCTATAAACTGTATTAAGCACAAGAACATGATTTAGGACATGGTAAATGTAAAAGTATACTCGTACATATAATAGACAAATAACTAAATCGAGACTTACACTTTGGAGTATACAAGTTATCCTAATAAAATCATTTTTAAAAAAAAGCACTTGAGGTGGTTCTTATAATAATACTGTACGGTATAAGTATAATATGACGATGTGATGCCATGTACTTACCTCGTAGGTATATAAACAGACTAAATAATTTACCGGCTATATTTCAAACTAAAGTAAAGTAGGTAAACTTGTCTTTAATCATTCTCTGAGACTGTCCCTCAAAAAGGCCTTGTTATCAACATATGAAACATGTAAGCGGCCAAGCAAAAAGTAAAATAAAATATGTCATAAGGAGCATTTTAATGGTAGACAATTTATCAGAGAATTTACCATCATTTGCATCCTGATTCTGCTGGCATGGTGGAATTGCTGATAAAGGACATGGCATCACATCGCCAGCTTCTACACGTGTTTCCTTAGATGGATAATCAGCGATATAATTTGATTGACCATCTACTTCAGACTCCATCTTTTGTTTCTTTGTTGTAAGCACACCAAAAATTTCAAATTTGTGTTTGGGTGGTGAGACGCTCTCTCCATGTGAACTTATTGCTCTTTTTCTACTCTGTTCACAACAACAATCGGCCACACAATATTGTTTTCTACCATCAGCAGCTTGACACAATTCAGCCGCAATTACTTGCTTAGCCCTTGGTGGAGGAGTCATTAAACCTAGAAAACGGTTAGATGACGTCATTAAGTCGTTTATAAACTTTGCTGAGTTTGCATCAATAACAAGAACAAATAAGTTTAAGAGAAGCCAAACATTAGTCCAATGATTTTATTGTAGTAATATAGTGTGAAATAAACCAAATGCAAAAACTAAGTCTGCTTAACTATTGCCTTGGATCTGAACACTAATTTTCATTTCGCCGTAAATCGACAAAGAAAAAAGAAAAATCTATTTTGACCTCTTTCAGTTTTAGGAGCTTCTTTGCCAAAAGGATCACTTTAAAGATAAAAGCCTCCCACTGGAGATTGTGTTACCTCCTGTATAAAATGTGCATAATAAACCCAAATTTTTACAATAAGCAAGGTAAAATCTTTGGTTTATAAAAACATGATCCAAAATTGGATAAGGGTACAATTTATAACATGGAACATCAGCAGTTAGCTTCCTCTTACCAAATCTCACTTTATCCAACATAAAAGTATCAACATGTTACAATTTCTACTTTTTGTAGTTATATATGAATATGTGTGTACAAAAATATTTGTTCGTCTAGCCATTGAAATAAACATCATCAACAGAAGACATGTTGCATATTAACAACACTTTTTGCACGCACATACGCACGCACGCGCACATGTTTTATATATACACACACATATATTATACATACATACACATGCATATAATTATACACGAACACATATACATACATGTGCGTTTACATTGATATTGTAGATGACTAACCTCACTTCTGGTGCAAATAAAAGGTGCACAAGTGAATTGTGAGGCCTATTTTGATGAAATTTTCAAAATTGTCTTTATATAATTTGAACGAAATAATAATTGAACAAATATGAATTGTGCCTTTTTTTCAATCAATTAAATTTCATAAAAGTAAAATATTTTCTTTAATAACACAAGAGATCCACCTTGAAGATTACATATATGAAATAAGATTTTGACAATGCAATGTCTTTTCATAGTAAAATCCAAACAAAAATCCACTTTTTACCCTCAAATGCTGAACAATAATTCTTTAAGGCCCAAAAGTTTGGGCAAAAACTGAAGCGGGAATCATCCTCGCCGTTTAACAATTTAGTCTCCCCCGGTATCCTCCTTCCGATGTTAAAATCCTACTTTCCACGCACAGATTTCCAGGCCTTCGGGCAGAATAGGAATTCATAACATATTAATTCACACGCAGTTTGCATATATAATGATTAGTTAAAGTTATAATATTTCACAAAATACAACTATATAGAATCTCCTTTGAGCCTCAAATCATGTTAAATGTGAAAGGAACGGAAAGAGGTAATACACTCTTTTTTATATATAAAAAAATGTTAGGACTCGCACGACTGATTCAAATTTCGCGATGATAAAATATAAAGGAGAATGTAAAAGGTAAAATATAGTCTCAAAAGAAAGACTTACAAATCCAGAATTATCATAACTAGAGCGTGATCACTCTTTTAATACTTCCATTCTGAAAATTAACGGAATAGCTTTCGAATTGTCAAACATGGTTTTAATTGAAATCAACAGAATAACTTCAAATCCTAAAGCTGGTTGTAATTCAACTTTAAAATCCCAATTAAACCCTGATGCAAGAGAAAATAAACACCATTTGCAAGCAGGAACGAAACACAAAGCGAGCAAAAATCGTTTTGATTAACATTAAAGAAAACGACAGAATGACCAAACAAAAGATGATACCTTAATTTTTAATTTGAGAACGACCTGGGCCACCGATATGGGGAAAAGGAATGAATTTGTGGGCAAGTCAAGCTATCTTTCTTACAGCTGCAGAACGAATTTTTATTCCCTTTCATTAATTATTTACGGACCAATAATATGGAACAATGGTAACAATTGCCATAAACTACATGTTAAAGATATTTAAATCATCCAAATAACCTTTTGAATATGTATTTGAAATTTTTAAAAAAATCAGTCTTTTTGCATATATAACTATCATTATTACCCTAAATATAATAACGAATTTCAAATTGTTAGTACAAAAATAATGAGAAATAGATTGTATAACCTTGGAAAAGGATATTTGTTTCAATTTTTCATTAATTTAGTGCAGGCAATATATTTTTCCAAATACCATGATAATTTTAATAAATATGACATGTTTACTAATATCATCGATTACTTCACTAAGTTGAAAATCATCGTTCAACACCAAATAAACATAGTAATTAATTGTTGACAATTGAAAAATTATTGTTAGACTATTTATAATCGTAGATTTTCATCATACGCAAAAAAACCATCGATCGATAATAAATTGATTTAGTGCAGACAATTATTAATTTAGTGCAGGCAATTTATTTTGAACCCAATAGCATATGCGGTTTATAGTATTCATGTTACGACTAACTAATTAAGTTTATCCATTTAGTAGGTTGCTTAGAAAAGTGGTATTTAGGCCGGGTTTGGATAATCAAGTACCCTGTCCTACCTGGCCAACAATCTGGTCTGAAAGGTGAAGTGAGCCCAAAGATTATCCATAATAGAAACCAATTTGATTTTGGGCATTGGGCTAATTTTCAAAATTGTTTAAAATTGAAAATAAAATAAAATTTTAAGTTTAAAAGTTAAACTTAAAATAAGAAAAACATTATTTTATAATGTGTTTTTCAAATTGTTTTGAAAGCTTTATAAATAAATTTCAATTTTTTTAATTATTAATAACATTGATAAATTAAATAAATTAATTAAATGGTTAAGTAATTAAATATATAGATAACATATATAATGATGTATATTACATTATCTTGAATTCTTTAAGATGATGTAAATGTATATATATATATCAGAATTTTCAAAATTGATAACCATTAAAATTGCTTAATTATTGTAAATAAGTTTTATTTTTCTAAGGTTTGTAGTCGTTGATAGAGTTAGGGGTATGCCTTAGGAGCAATATGTAATTTGTTATATATATCTAACTCGATAACCAATCTTGTTCGAAATAAAAGGTGTTTTCTTTCTACTATATACTTGATATAATATGTTATATTAATTAATTTAATTAAAATTATATTTAATAGAAAATCCATAAATGGTATGTTTTGTGATGATAGTTACAATGTGTTGTAACCATGAGTGATTTATAACGATAAAATTAACATATTATTTTGAATATTCCTTGTCAAGATGTATCGAGATTGGATATCGATCTCAATGCATCCGTTGAGACCAGAGTATGTAACGTTCTCCAAATGTTGGGTGGTGTGTTACTCATGACTGTTAGGGGCACCAAAAGGTTACATACTGATAGTTATTGGATAACTATGGAATGACTCACTCGATAGTTTTCTATTGGTTAATATAACTAAGGTCAGACAAAAAATATCGATGTGACAAAATTACACAGTTCACTTGACTTGAGAATTCCCTTGATCTTCAATGTGAAAGCTCTGCTTTGATTATAGTTAAATCATGGTACGGTCTATTGAACGACTGTGGTTGGGTCGAATGGAAGTATTGAAAGTGAAATACTATTCAAGAGAGGATTCATCTCCTCGGTTATATAAGGTTAGCATCGCGATCAACTAAAGTCAACTCAAAGTCAAAGTCTTTGGCCAGAGCATTTCGGTTAATAATAATTGTTACTATTGAACCAAGGACTTTGTTTTTGGACAATAAAGTTGCATACAGACGATATTGGAATTTTGGCCATTACCAAATTCTACAAGTCCAAAGTGATATAGTTTTGATGAAGAGAATTGGTATAAGTAATCGTCACTATTGGGTAATGCTTAATATAAAAAATTGAATTTTACCAAAACCAAGTAAGTGATAAATTTGGTCAAAATATCAGACCACCTACTAAGTGATGTGTGAACGTTAATATTCGAATTGTTTGATATTAATGCTGACCAAATTTACACCTAAAAGTCACACAACCGAAACATTGAATACTCCTTTTACTACATGATTTAATTAATTTATAATTATTATAAATTAATTAATATTTATGAAATATTAACTATAAAATTTTATTTGACATATATTGAACAATATAAAATAGTATGTTTATAATAGTTATAAATACACTAATCGATATACGATATTGATATGCATTTAAATATGATTTAAATACAACAATTATTGTTTGGAATTCGAATAATTTTGAGGCCCGGAAGGGGCTAGGCATAGCCGGCCTTGAATGGCCATTTGATGGCTTAGTGGGGAGAATTTTTGAATAAAAGAAGGAAAAGAAAGGGTAAGAGAAATATATAGATCTAGATCCTAATTTTACTCTCTTATCTCTCTCGTATACATTCATCTCAACCCTCGCTTAAGAGATAACTTTTGCACTCTCTCATGGCAGTAAGAAAGGGTCGGCTACACCCCCTAATAGCCTTAAAATGCAAGTACAAAATGATATCAAATTAATTCGATTCGATCGACGGTGGTAAGATAATTCGGAAGCAGTAATTTTGGGATTAGAACATGATTCAAGTTGTCCATTTCAATGTTTCATGGTGCGAGTTCTAGGCCTTGGTGAAAGGTACCCATCTGGTCTATGAAAGTAACTATGTGATCGTGTAATACGAAAGTTAACTAAATTACTTGCTTGAGCGGAATATGAATATAAATTATAAGCAATAATAAAAGACACCAGAGATTTTTATACTGGTTCGAACTTCCCGTTCTACGTCCAGTCCCAGACTCCTTCTGAAATTCAATCGATACCCTTGCTTCACCCGGAGAAACAGGTATTACACCGCCTGAACAACCGAATAGGACTTTCCCACCTAGACAACCGAATAGGACTTCTACTGTCTGAGGATACTACAACAGGACTTCAAATACAAGTGGAAATGTTTCTGACTAAATATGCTCTGTAATAGCACTGATGAGTCAATATGAGTACACCCTTCCTATAATCTTCTCATTTATGGTATATAGTGAAATTCATGAAGAAAGGAAGAATAATTGATCATATAAGAATATGCTTGAGTGTTGTGATCAAATAGTTTGATTTGAGAATCTTTAAAGTAAATAGCAAGTGTATGGAATTTAGAAATTAAAAATAAGAACTGGTTGATAATAGTGTTGAAATTGCTTGTTATTTACAGTTGTTAAAGGTTGCATTGATTAGTGAAGAGTTGCCATGAATCAGAATAGAAGCAACTGTTGAAATTAACATTGTTTCTGTTCATGGAAGAGAAGCAACCTTTCAAAAACTAGCCGTTAATTTTAACTCGGACTTCTGAATTAAAATTCAGCCTTCTGAATGTAGGAGATAATAAGGCAGCGGCGAAATAGTTCATTTTAGACCTTATTTAGACGTCTGAATATTATGTTCAGACGTCTGAATTTACTGTTTAAAAATTATTTGCTTCAGTAGTCAAACGTCTGAATTTATGATTCAGACGTCGGAATTCTACTAATTCAGACATCTTTAAAGCTTCTTTTGAAAACAAGTGTGTGTATTCAATAGCTTGTACATCTATACCAATTAGGAGAGATTTTAACATATATTACTAACTAGACACAGACTCTATAACCTATAAACGATTACGTCCATCAATTTGGAATCTGGTCATCAATATTTTCCTGTAAAACTTGGTTAGATAAACACATATAATTGTTATTATCAAAATATCAGGAACTAAGGTTCTAACATTCTCCCTCTTTTTGATAATGACAACTATGAAAATATTGGTTAGTAAATAATAACTTCTTCTGTCATTAAAACTTGGTTAGTATGAAAATATAAAATTTCTCCCGAATAAAAGAATTTATACAACAATATTTTTACCTTTTTCTCCCCCTTTGTCATTACTAAAAGGAATTAGTGACTAAAGTAGCAATGAAATATACATAATACGATAATATCACAGAGAATGAATGGAGAGAAACATACAGCTAATTTAAAATAGAACACAACGTTTCAAATGACAACATCACAGAACATAGAGCAAATGAAAGTGACATTGGTACCCACTTTTTATTAGGGTCCTAAGAGTTAGATCTTAGGAAACCAAACCCAAACGAGTTCAGCATTCTCTTTGTAAATAAAATCTTTATTCTTATGAACATTTTCCATAAATGATTTTATGTATTTATTCCTAATCAAAAAATTGTTAGTTTTAGGAACCCACGTTTTAATGTTCTTAGAATGTTTTGGATTTTTTGAAATACTATCAATAATACCACGATTTCTTTTCTGAACATGATTTTCAAAAGAATTCCTTTTCTTTGGTAAACTATTTGTAGCTTTCTTATAGCCTAAACCCTTTTTATCTGACACAGTTTGAGAATTTTCCAAAATTTTAGAGAGATTTTCTCTTCCTTTATTTAAATTTGAAACATTCTTGGTAATTCCTTCTAACTGTGTTTTGGGACTAGAGATGTCTAATTCTAATATTTTAACATTTGATTTTAAATCATGATTTTCAACTTGGAGAGAGTCATTCTTTTCTTTTTGAGTTTCTATTTCTTGACTCGGCATAGAAATTTGAGAAGTTGTATTAGAATAAGATTCTTGAGAAGCTTGAAGTTCTTCTTCTAAAATATTCTTTTCATCCCTTAGCATTTGAACTTCAAGTTCGGTTCTGTTTAACTTTTCACTAGCCTCTTTATATTTCCTTTTGATGTTTTTCATTTTATCTAATAAAACCGAATTTATCTCAATTAAATCATCAAAAGTTAAATCACTTACTTCATTATTTGTAGCCATAAAGAAAACATTTGCTTATTCATTGTCGCTGTCGCTGTCGCTATCTAATGAGGAAGAGGATTCTGAATCATCCCATGTTACTGAGAATGCTTGTTTCTTTTTAAATTTCTCTCTTCTGTTTTTGAATTTGTCTTTCTTTTGATCGGGACAATCTTTCTTCATATGACCTTTCTTGTGACATTCATAGCACTCGATAGTTGAAGTCGATGGCTTATTACTACTGTTGTTGAAGCTGCTTTTATTATTTCCAAATATATTGTTCCTTTTGAACTTCTTGAAATTTTTTGCGATAAGAGCCATATCTTCTCCATCGGAATCAGATTCTTCCTTTTCAGCCTTGAATGTTATTGTCTTTTTATCTTGTGCCTGTACTCGTTTAGCTTGGAGATTAACTTCATAAGACATTAGATTTCCTATCAACTCTTCCGGTTTTAGGGTTGAAATGTCATTAGCTTCTTCAATTGCTAAGACTTTTCGTTCCCATTCATCCGTTAGAGAATTTAGGATTTTTAAGACGATATCAAAATCAGTGAACTTTTCTCCCAATGCCAAAAGTGAATGATGTATGTCTTGAAATATAAGGCAGCGGCGAAATAGTTCATTTTAGACCTTATTTAGACGTCTGAATATTAGGTTCAGACGTCTGAATTTGTTGTTTAAAAATTATTTGCTTCAGTAGTCAAACGTCTGAATTTATGATTCAGACGTCTGAATTCTGCTAATTCAGACATCTTTAAAGCTTCTTTTGAAAACAAGTGTGTGTATTCAATAGCTTGTGCATCTATACCAATTAGGAGAGATTTTAACATATATTACTAACTAGACACAGACTCTATAACCTATAAACGATTACGTCCATTAATTTGGAATATGGTCATCAATATTTTCCTGTAAAACTTGGTTAGATAAACACATATAATTGTTATTATCAAAATATCAGGAACTAAGGTTCTAACATTCTCCCCCTTTTTGATAATGAAAACTATGAAAATATTGGTTAGTAAATAATAACTTCTCCTGTCATTAAAACTTGGTTAGTATGAAAATATAAAATTTCTCCCGAATAAAAGAATTTATACAACAATATTTTTACCTTTTTCTCCCCCTTTGTCATTACAAAAGGAATTAGTGACTAAAGTAGCAATGAAATATACATAATTCGATAATATCACAGAGAATGAATGGAGAGAAACATACAGCTAATTTAAAATAGAACACAACGTTTCAAATGACAACATCACAGAACATAGAGCAAATGAAAGTGACATTGGTACCCACTTTTTATTAGGGTCCTAAGAGTTAGATCTTAGGAAACCAAACCCAAACGAGTTCAGCATTCTCTTTGTAAATAAAATCTTTATTCTTATGAACATTTTCCATAAATGATTTTATGTATTTATTCCTAATCAAAAAATTGTTAGTTTTAGGAACCCACGTTTTAATGTTCTTAGAATGTTTTGGATTTTTTGAAATACTATCAATAATACCACGATTTCTTTTCTGAACATGATTTTCAAAAGAATTCCTTTTCTTTGGTAAACTATTTGTAGCTTTCTTATAGCCTAAACCCTTTTTATCTGACACAGTTTGAGTATTTTCCAAAATTTTAGAGAGATTTTCTCTTCCTTTATTTAAATTTGAAACATTCTTGGTAATTCCTTCTAACTGTGTTTTGGGACTAGAGATGTCTAATTCTAATATTTTAACATTTGATTTTAAATCATGATTTTCAACTTGGAGAGAGTCATTCTTTTCTTTTTGAGTTTCGATTTCTTGACTCGGCATAGAAATTTGAGAAGTTGTATTAGAATAAGATTCTTGAGAAGCTTGAAGTTCTTCTTCTAAAATATTCTTTTCATCCCTTAGCATTTGAACTTCAAGTTCGGTTCTATTTAACTTTTCACTAGCCTCTTTATATTTCCTTTTGATGTTTTTCATTTTATCTAATAAAACCGAATTTATCTCAATTAAATCATCAAAAGTTAAATCACTTACTTCATTATTTGTAGCCATAAAGAAAACATTTGCTTATTCATTGTCACTGTCGCTATCGCTATCTGATGAGGAAGAGGATTCTGAATCATCCCATGTTACTGAGAATGCTTGTTTCTTTTTGAATTTCTCTCTTCTGTTTTTGAATTTGTCTTTCTTTTGATCGGGACAATCTTTCTTCATATGACCTTTCTTGTGACATTCATAGCACTCGATAGTTGAAGTCGATGGCTTATTACTACTGTTGTTGAAGCTGCTTTTATTATTTCCAAATATATTGTTCCTTTTGAACTTCTTGAAATTTTTTGCGATAAGAGCCATATCTTCTCCATCGGAATCAGATTCTTCCTTTTCAGCCTTGAATGCTATTGTCTTTTTATCTTGTGCCTGTACTCGTTTAGCTTGGAGATTAACTTCATAAAACATTAGATTTCCTATCAACTCTTCCGGTTTTATGGTTGAAATGTCATTAGCTTCTTCAATTGCTAAGACTTTTCATTCCCATTCATCCGTTAGAGAATTTAGGACTTTTAAGACGATATCAAAATCAGTGAATTTTTCTCCTAATGCCAAAAGTGAATGATGTATGTCTTGAAATATAGAATACATATCATTTATAGATTCATCTTGCTTCATTCTAAAGTTTTGAAACCGATTCTTAAGCATAGAGATCTTTCTTTGTTTAACTTTGTTAGTGCCTTCATGTGTAACTTTCAATGTGCGCCATATTTCATTAGCAGTAGTACACATGCTAATTCTATTAAACTCATTTTTATCTAGTGCACAAAATAACATATTCATAGCTTTAGCATTTGCAGTAGCACCTAGTTTTTGTGTGTTAGACCATTGTGAATATTCAGTAGTAGGTATGTGATGTTCAGTTTGACAGATATTCCATGTGTCATAAGTATTAGCTTGCATATAGGTTCTCATCCTAGTAGCCCAATAGTTATAGTTCAAACCATTGAAAAGTGGTGGTTGTGCAGTGGACTGACCTTCGGTAAAACTGGTGTTGGTGTTATTTTCCATATTACTAAAAATATCAAATAATTGTGTTACGGTTATAAGATTACTAGCTCTGATACCAAATGAAAGTAACTATGTGATCATGTAATATGAAAGTTAACTAAATTACTTGCTTGAGCGGAATATGAATATAAAAATATAAGCAATAATAAAAGACACCATAGATTTTTATACTGGTTCGAACTTCCCGTTCTACGTCCAGTCCCAGACTCCTTCTGGAATTCAATCGATACCCTCGCTTCAACCGGAGGAACAGATATTACACCGCTTGAACAACCGAATGGGACTTTCCCGCCTAGACAACCGAATAGGACTTCTACTGCCTGAGGATACTACAACAGGACTTCAAATATAAGTGGAAATGTTTCTGACTAAATATGCTCTATAATAGCACTGATGAGTCAATATGAGTACACCCATCCTATAATCTTCTCTTTTATGGTATATAGTGAAATTCGTGAAGAAAGGAAGAATAATTGATCACACAAGAATATGCTTGAGTGTTAGTGATCAAATAGTTTGATTTGAGAATCTTTAAAGTAAATAGCAAGTGTATAGAATTTAGAAATTAAAAATAAGAATTGGTTGATAATAGTGTTGAAATTGCTTGCTATTTACAGTTGTTAAAGGTTGCATTGATTAGTGAAGAGTTGCAATGAATCAGAATAGAAGCAACCGTTGAAATTAACATTGTTTCTGTTCAGGGAAGAGAAGTAACCTTTCAAAAACTAGCCGTTAATTTTAACTCAGACTTCTAAATTAAAATTCAGCCTTCTGAATGTAGGAGATAATAAGGCAGCGGCGAAATAGTTCATTTTAGACCTTATTCAGACGTCTGAATATTATGTTTAGACGTCTGAATTTGCTGTTTAAAAATTATTTGCTTCAGTAGTTAGACGTCTGAATTTATGATTCAGACGTCTGAATTCTGCTAATTCGGACAATTTTAAAACTTCTTTTGAAAACAAGTGTGTGTATTCAATAGCTTGTGCATCTATACCAATTAGGAGAGATTTTAACATATATTACTAACTAGACACAGACTCTATAACCTGTAAACGATTACGTCCATCAATCTGGAATCTGGTCATCAATATTTTCCTGTAAAACTTGGTTAGATAAACACATATAATTGTTATTGTCAAAATATCAGGAATTGAGGTTCTAAAAGTCTACTACTTATTTATTTAATTTGGTCATTCCATGATATGCTAGTTAGTTAGATTTTATCATGAATCGATATATTGATACATTATCACATATTGATGGTTATATATATATGTGTGCATAAAATAATATAAAAAAATTTGCAATTATATTTACAGCATGCCCACGACTTTATGACTAAAAAAATCGATTAAAATAATATTATTAAATGATTTATTGATTAATTCAAACACAAAATACTAAATTATATCATATGCATGTATATTTTATCTTTACTATTAATAATGCGAATTCCATCCATATGATTTCAACCGTGTCGTTTTGAAATACCCAAATTGCCCTTCTTCATTCGTCGGTAGTTACGTTCGTATCGCATCCTGTTCTTTTTGCATCATTCTTCTCCGAAATAATAAACCCTAATCTGCCACCATTCTCCATCATTTTGTTTTCATCACCATTCATGTTCCCTAATTGCCTCCACCATGGACGGCACAGCTTTCGCCTTTTTGCTACTGAATCTTTCACATATGCCCCTGTCGACTCTCCCATCTTACCACTTTGCCCTCTTTGTTCATGATCCCAAGGTTCCACCATGTGACATTATAGGTTACAAATTCCTTTACTTTAACCACTGCCTTCGATTACTGCGAATAGTAGCTTTCTGAACAGCGTTGTTAATTGTTGTCGAAGATCTCCTTAAATTGTTTGATGCTCAATTAATGTCATCTCATTTGCTTCGCATTCAGGTAACTTTTAATGCTTTATTCTTAGTTTTCATAGAGTTAATTATTCCTCTATTTTATTTCAGTTTCAACTATTAAGAAAATTTATTCACTGTATTCTACATCTCATAGTGTGATATTTTATATGTACTTGAAGTATGTATAGTGCTATAAACAAGAGTCTGAGGTTAAAATTTTAGTGTAACCATAGCGATCGACTTTTTTGTGCATATAATTTTATTGTTCGAACTAGATATTGTTAAGTTCTAAATCAATATATTAATGACTTTAATCCAGGCAAACTAAAATATAATGTTTATTATCTGTCCACGCATCAGTTGGCACTGTAAGATTTAAAGTCAGTGAACTAGCTATGGCTAACTCAATTGTTGTGATGAATATACTAAATACAAGGGGATACCTTATTATCTGATATTTATTTCTTTTACTTTATAATAGTTTGAATAAGGCCTAGAATGTGGCATTTTGTTGGTTGTTTTTGGTTCAAGCACATGTTTTAGACAACAGTTTTGCATCATCTGTTAAACAGCGGTGCTTCTACATTCATTCAGTAGTGCAACATAAGTGTGTCTCTCTCCTCTATCTATGCAATAAAATGCATGTTGCTGACAGAAATACTATTATTCATTCAATCAAGACAAGAAAATTATTCCAATATATTACTAATTATTATCATATAAAATGGTATGAATTGAATATTTCTTTGATCTCGGAAGCACTTATATACAAGTGCCCTCAAAAATAACAAAAAAGTGGGCATTAGTGAAGTTAGCCGGTAACATGTCACCGTTTCAAATATTAACAACAAATTTGTAGATAATATTTTGGCTCATACAAAATTGGTATACTTCGGTTATATAACACTGTAATCAGTACTTTTAGCATTCTACAAGGGTTGTGATAGTATATAATAAGTAAGCCGCAGAGATGATTTGGTTGTCACATTATAAGTCTCCCTAATGATTTACTTGGGAAATAGAAAAGGAACTATATGTTCAGCCTTGCATTTAGCTTCTTCAGCCAACTTGACCTGCCGAGCAACTTCCATTTTCTGGCGAGTATGTTGTTCTTCATGTTCAGCCGCCTCACAATGAACTTTAGCAGCATTTGGAAGATGTTTGCAGTATTTCACACGTGATTCTATTTTATTCATCAAATACATGTGAGTGGTAGCTTGAAGCCATTGATAACCAATTAAATAAACAAACTGCATTTTTTGATTCTGCAACAGTTGATCGCACCTCTTCTGCTGTAGCTTTGTCTTATGAAGCGTTGAAGCAGAATACTTCTGCAACGTAACACCGGTATCAAAATGAAGTGTATAAGTTGAAGGAGATAGATGAAAAGCTCTTCCGTTTTGCAATCTTGTCATTGTTCAGCCTAAAAATGTGTACGTGCTAAATATAGAAGAATGTGTGTCTATATTATAATAGAACTTCTGTAGGCAATTTTGGTACATTTTTCCAACCGAAGCAAAATGACCTTGAGCAAAATGAACGTGATCTAAATTCTCGTAGACTTCTGGCATCTAAACAAAGATGTTACCTGATGTTGCCTCTTAAACCCATGTAAATAAATCTTTTGAGACATCAAAGTGCCATTTTCAGGTAAAACAACTCCAACACCATTGGCAGCATAAAGGTTTCCAGGATGTAACATCAATGTTTTAGTAAAAGAAATTCAAGTAACACTCTTCCACCATGTCTTTTCGAATTGCCCAAAATACTCTACGCCTTATCATCCTTATCTTGCAGAATAAAATAAGTCAATAATCAATCTTCTTCTAAAAAACTCGGTTATCCAATCAGAGAGAGGAATCCTCAAAAATCCTAAAGAAAACTAAGGTCGATGGAAATTAGCCCATAGACGTTGTCATGTCGAAGGCAGCCCCACCGCCTTCGGTAGGTTTGCCACTAGGCATGCAGAACATTGCTACTACTCTCAGCCATGGTGGAAGATTCATTCAATACAATCGGTTTAACAAAAATTTTGAAGTCATTAATAAGCATAAGCCTCTGATTGTCGATTGGGAAAGGAGATTATGAGATTATTTGGTAATTACGCGATTATTTTTCTTTTTTTAAATTTTATGATTTTTTTATTTTAAAAATCGGCTTTGAATTTGGAAACGGCAGAGCAGTTTTCAATAAAGAAGATTGGGAATGCATTTGATAATAAGGTTAATGCAAAGTGGACTCTCAAAGACCTTCTAAAACTCATGGATCATGAAAATGTATGTTTTAATTATTCTTCCTTTCATGTCAGTTATTTATAAACCTTGAATAAGTACTTGATTACCTGTAATGTATATATAGTTTAATTAATTAGTATTTGGATTCTGTAATACTTTGGTTGTTCATTGCTAACAAAATTAATATTAGTTGTTATATTGCTATAAATCAAGAATTTGTTTACTATTCTGCAGTATATGTTTAGATGTATATTTGTTCATAAATATATATAAAATGCCGAATACAGATGTAATAATGATCTAAAACTCTCATGTTATCTATAGTTTTAGTTATCATTCAAAATTATCTTAGGTCCAACTATAGTTGTAAACAAAATTCTCCATTGATTGAATGGTGGCCTAAGATTGACTGGCTTGAATGGTGGCCTAAACAAAATTCTCCATTGATTATATTATTTGAATTTTATTTGAATTAATTTATTTGATGTCACTCATCCATTATATTCTTCCCATTTGTAATATATGTGAAGGAGTTCCTTTCTTGACAAAAGTTAGGCATAGTTATGCTCCATATATTGCTAGAAAGGTCCTACATTCTCACAATTTTGAAAATAAAAATTCCATTAATACTTTCTTTGGAAGTTAACAATTTATCTTTATGAAATGAAATATTCATTCCATTTTAGTATAGACCCTTGAATCTACTACTATATTAACCATATAGTTGAAAGATAATTTCATGATTTTATTTTGGTATTTTCCTTTGGTTTATGCAGAATACTCTCACACACACATAACATGAAGGTTGAGATGGCAGTGTGTAAGCATGAAGGGAGAAGACCAACCCACTATGAAAAAAGTAGCAGAAGAACTTCACAGGCCGAGAAAGTACTTGCATCATGTTTATGTCAAATATAGCCAAAATGAATTAGATGGCCTGATATGGGAAAGGTATGATAGCAGTATTATTATAGATGATATTGAATTTATAGTTTGGGCAATAGTAGAGATTTCGAATATTGATTCATGCTGTCTTTTTAAGTTGAAGTATTCTTCTATGGATTGGAAGCAGAATAATACTGTTTGTTAGTAATTTGATGTTATGTTTAAGTATCGATTGTAACATAATATTCTATTAGTGTTATTGCATATTTTATTATTCTAAGCTGTGAAGAGGATATGGTTGGAAAGCGGATGAAGGTCAGGGCTGTTGATGCAGTGGCGAACTCAGCCTGAAACCCACCTTTTAGATAAACCCCACTTTTCAGATAAATTTAAGACAAATCAACCGTTTGGTATGTATTTAAAAGATAACATTGAAGATGCCCTTGGCAAACATAAAATCATTGCATTCTGATTTTATATGTGAAAATAAATATGAAATAAGCCACTATTAAATTATAATAAGATTACTATACACCCTTTTGCTCTTCAATGCTTCATAATGCCTAGACGTGGTCCATGCCTAAAAAATAAACCGAAATTTATGGACATTATGTCATGAATGGAGAAAGTGTATACTATATTTATAAACAAAACATTATATATGGTTTGAAACATATACACAAGCGCATTGTTGAATTATGCATGCACATCGTGATTAGATGCAGGCCCACTTGGACATGCATACATACTCGTATTTATAAAATTTTGTTTATACATAAAAGCGTTTGGCAACAAAATTTAAAAATATATTTATTATATATGTATAATTATTTAATTAATTTAAAAATTAGTTAAATAAATTAAATATATATAAATATGTTAGGCTAGATCTTCCACTTTCGAATAGGGCAGCCAAAACTATCAATCCTTCCTGGAATTGTATTACTAATCATTCACATGCACCCTATGGTAGGCTGCTTATTATATATGATCCACCTATATTCTCCCTCAAGCCAATACTGATTGATAGACAATTCATACACTGCCATGCTATACACCTTCCTACCTCCTCACCCTTGTACTTCACCTTCATCTACGCTGAAAATTCTCCCTCTCAAAGACAAAAGCTCCATGACTATCTTCCACACTTAAGGCAAAACACTCATCCATGGATCATTCTAGGAGACTTCAACTGCTCCTTTCTAACATCACACAAATCCGGTGGCAATCCTCTTCATTTCAGAGATCATCTCCCCTCAATGACACAATATACAATATTGAAATAGTTGAGATTTCGTCTTCTGGATCCCCATGCACTTGGAGTAACAGAAGCCATAATGGATAGACAACACTCACTAAAATTGATCATGGTTTCATCAACCACAAAGCCATTTCCCACTTCCCTACAATACATATTTTCATTCTTATGCCTACCCTATCATACCACTGCCCATTAATCCTTTCCTTTGGAGAAGAGGAATTAAAAAGCATGTAAATTTTAAATTTTTTGATACATGGAATATAATCCAAATTTCATGCAGGTGGTCTCAAAGGCTTGGAATTTGCATGCATTTGGAAACCCAATGCTAAAGCTGCAAAGAAAACTAATACATACAAAAAATGCTCTGAAAATATGGTCTAAAGAAATATATGGTGATGGTAAGAAACTTTCTACTGACATCCATTATAAACTCGAACGGGTTCAGGCCATGCTAATGAACTCAAGCAATGATCCTGCCCACTACCTCCTTGAAAGTGAATTGACAAAGCAACTTGATGATGCTTATACAACTGAAGCTGAAATGGTTAGGCAAAAGTATAGAGAAAATTGGATACTGCATAGGGACAGAAACACAAAACTATATCATGCTTCCTTGAAGATAAAGCAAACCAAATCTTACATTCATCAGATTATAGACATTCATGATGATACTTAGAACATAGCTAATGGAGTTGATGCAGCCTTCCTGAGTTATTTCTCTATACTTCTTGGTGACTCACAACCTTCTTCTGATTACTCTTTCCTCAATTATCTCTCTCTGACTACTCTTTCTATTGAATTGCAAGACATACTCACATCCCCTATAACAGATGAAGAGATAAAGTTATCAATTTTCTCTATAAGGAAAACTGCTGCAGGTGGGCCTGATGGATTCAATGTTGTATTCTACACTACCTGCTGGAACATAATCTCATTTGCTGTCACAAAAGCAGTGCATAATTTCTTCAACAAGTCCAAGATGCTCAACAAGATAAACTCTACCAACCTAGCATTAATTCCAAAGGTGAACAACCCCTCAAGTGTAACACAATTCAGATCGATAGCTTGCTGCAACATAACATACAAAAGCATTGCAAAATTACTGGCCTTTAGGCTTAAACAAGTTCTCCCTTCTATAATATCTTCCAACCAAGCAGCCTTCCTCCCCAAACGAAGCATCCTAGACAATGTTCTTCTCACACATGAACTACTCAATGGTTACTCTACTACAAATAAATCTCCTCGTGCTATGATGAAAATCGATATTAGAAAAGCATTTGACTCTGTAAACTGGTCTGCCCTCATGCACATTATGACCATGATGAATTTTCCTCCTATATTTTGCAGCTGGATTTATCAATGCATATCTACTGTTAGATACACTCTTGTATACAATGCCCATACTGTGGGCTATTTTAAAGGCATGAATGGCCTTAGGCAGGGAGACCCTATCTCTGCTTATCTTTTCATTCTTATAATTGAAACTCTAACCAAAGCCTTACAGCGTCAAGTTTTATTAAAAAAGTTTTCTCTTTATCCCAAGTGTAAATCTCCTATGATCACTAGTCTAGCCTTTGTTGATGACCTTCTCATATTCACCAAGCTAACTGTTCAATCCTTAAATGCCATAACGACCACTCTTGATTCCTTTTATAAATTCTCTGGTCTCCGGCTTAATCATGAAAAATCACATATACTTATAGTTGGTTTGAGCACTACCGAAATATCTATGTGCCTCTTGTAACGATCCAGAATTTCGAACAAATTAAATTGAGAATATTTAATTAATTTTAAATATTTGGACGATAATTTAATTTGAATCCCCAATACAACTTTGAATTTGGCGATTAAACTTTAAAATTTAATCTATTGAATTGAATAAAAATTTGAATCTTCAATTTTAAGCCGAAGGAAAATATTTCGAAAGCTTTTAAAATTCATATTGATAATACTGAAAATAACAGAAGCTTCAGAATCTAATTTCGAATTGATTTGATCAAGTTTTGAAATTCATATCGCTTGAATCGATATTTAAAAATAGTGTTCCGGGGCGCAGTCTCGGAATTCGACGAAACCAGTTCCATTGGATCCGTAACGTTGAATTATTGTCGGATTTCAAATTTCGTATTTTTCGGAGTTGATATGCGAGTACACGATAGGTAAATGCATTGAAATTTAAATTGAATTCAGTTTAAATTTAAATTTGAATTAAGTCAAAATTTAGCACGTCGTCTTCCCTGTGTTTACGCCTTAAAACACGCCGAGAATCAATAATTTATCGTGCAACCCATGCCTCCTTCCCATTTTAAATATTCCTCCCTCTTCAGTTCGAAATGAAACCCGTTTCACTCTTCATAAATCAAACAAAACAATGGCCGCAAATTCCCTGTGAAATTTAAATCGAAACAAACGAAAATATTTTCGTTCAAAAGGAAATGTCAGCGTGCGTTCGTTCCCTCTTCCTCCCCCACTTTCTCAGTTCAAAAAAGAAAATTTGGCCGCCTCAATTTAAAAATTCAAGTACAAATAAAAATAAATAAGGGAAGGAGGGGATTCGCGAATCTCGCGAGGCTGGGGCGAATCGCGTTCGTCAAGGGGGAAGCTCGACTGCCGAGCTCGAAGGGAAGAGGGTCGGCATAGATGTAGGGAGTGTCGCTCGTCTCGAGATCGACTAGGGCAGAGGCGTGGTCGCGCGCGCTCGCAAGAGGAGCTGGATGCTCGGCAGAACGGCAACGTCGCGATGGTACGATGTCGAAGGCAGCGGCGACTTGGTGGAATCGAAGTCAAGCTCGCGATTGATTTGGGCCCTCGTGATCGATCAGAGGTGCGATGCCTGGGGAGGTTCGATGTCGAGGTGGTATTCGTGCTAGTGTCGCATGGCTGTGAGCTCAAGTTCGAGCTTGGTGATTTCACAGTAAGTTTTTTTTTAAGATAATTTATTTATCGAATTTAAATATAACAATAATATATATACCTATTTTGATTTGAACATATCTGAGTAAGGTTTTATATTCACAGTGATGATTTTAGTTATGGGAAAGAAATTTTTGTTTGGAATTAAAATATTAAATAGGAAATGAAATGATGATAATTGCAGTAAAGGCATTAAATTATTTAGTTTTGAATGGGTAAATATGTAGCAAGGTTTTAAAAAGAAAATATATAGAATTAAAAATGTTGAAGAGTTTATATTAAAAATAATGGTTGGTAATGAATTTGTTTTCTTAACTCATTTACTTATTTTAACCATTGAAAATAATTTATTAAGGGAAATTTAGTTTTAATTTAAATTTGGTTAGATAAATTTATTAAAAGAAAATTGGTTTAAAATAAAATCTTGGGATAATTAAAATTACCAAACGAAAATTTATAGTTTGATTTAATACGAGTATTAATAATTTGTATAATATTTATACAAGGGCTATAAATCGAGAAAACAAGTCAAGATGGAAATGGATGGCAAATTAAAAGCTAAGGTGAGATTTTTCTCACTCAAAATGAATTGCAGTTATTTATTGACTGATATGATTGCTATTGGATGTGATATTAGATATAGTAGGATATATCTATTATATATAGCAATATATACATATTGGCATATGTATATATTGGATTGATGATTTCCCGCCTCGTATAGCGGATGAGACCCTATTGCGCCGTTAGTAAGCGGATTATTTTTATAAAACCCATATACCGCGATATTCCACCTCGAAGTGGAATTGGTATTGTGCTAACGTCTGTGGATGCAGGGAAACAGGTTGGAGGGATCCAACTGGACCCCTCACATTGATTGAATTTATTTCTACTGTGATGTGATAATCTGTGAATGATTATTGATGTTATTGAATTGATGTCTGGAAATTGTTTGAAAGCTAAAATTTAGCTGAATGGATGTTTGATATCATTGGATTCCAAAAATAAACGAAATTGAGTTTTTGAAATTCAAGTAGAAATTTTTAAGTGAATTAATTTTAGAAATTTAATAAATTCGAAGAAAGAATTTAAAAGTATAAAAGTTAATTTTTATAATCTTATCGAATTTATTTCCAGAATAAAGTGAAAATGTTAAATAAATGGATTTCGTAAAACAGTGATTATAAATTGAAGAATTTAATTTAAATTTGGATTTTTAAATAGATTGAAAGAGACAAAGAAATTTATTTTCTTTAAAAGGAATTTATTTAAAAGAAAAAGAAATAAGTGGGAAGTCCAATTAGAAATTTAATTGGCAAAATTGAAACGAATTTGGAAAATCAATATGAAATTTATAGATGTATAAATTGTGAAGTTAAAATGAAATTGTAGAATAGAAGATTTATAAGAAATTAACTTATAAATTGGATTTTTGCCTTCAAATGAAATATTGATCGAAATTGTTAATAAAGAAGATTTATAAATCAAAGTTGTTATAAAATAGAAATAGAATTTATAAACGTGTTTATAAATTCAAAATCAATTGAATTTGATAAATTAAATGTAGAAGGTTATTAAAGGAAATATATTCGCGATTTTGGATAGCGAATTATTCTTGAATTAAATGGGTAGAAAATATTGAAATTTTGATTAGTGAATTATATTCACGATTTTGGACAGTGAATATATTGTTAAGTAAAATGGATTTATTTTTGAAGAAGTGATATTTTAAAAATGAAGCTAAACATTTTAAAGCTGTTTTAAAATGTATTATGAATCGAAAGCATAGATTTCAACACTTGTTATTGAAATAGATGTTTTCGAGAAATTTAAGGAAATGGTGGATTATAACACTGTTGTTATAGTAAATGATTTTCGAAAGGAAATGTTTTTAGTATTGGGATTTACATATCTATCTTAAAAATTCGAATCCCTATACTAGTGATTTTGAGTCGTCGTAACGATGTTTTACGTAACATTCGTTTTGACTCAAATAGACGTTAAAATAAAAGATTTCCTTGAAGAATGAAACATATACTTAATTTTGATTTAAGTATATTGAATATTTTCAAATGTTGAAAATAAATAGTTTTGTGAATTACTTATTTTAAATAAGTATGGAATTGCTTTTCCAATATGAAACGAAGGGTTTGAAACTTTATCTTTTAAAGATGAATTGAAAAGTGAATATTTGAAATTTGTTTTCAAACGGTTAGGTGTGGAAATTTTATATCTAATGAAGATATTTTGGAAGATAAAATAATTTGGGAAAATTATTTGGAATCTGATGATGTTGCGCATCTTTATTGATAGTTAAATAACCGACTATCAATGATTACCTTGAATGATATTTGTTGTGAATTGGATGAATTTGAATGCCACACTTATTTTTGAATAATCGCTCACTATTCGGGTTAGCCGGGAAAGGACCATGGGGTCGTATAACCCATTCCGAATATGTGATACGTCGTTATGAATTGCATTCGAAGACCGGTGTTGAAGACCGGATATTTTTGAAAACGGAAGGATTACCGTCGAGTTACTCTACATCGGCTGATCTCCGATTTAGAGGTTTTATCACCCTTAGTGACGGGAAGTCCGGACGTGATTAGAAATTTATCCGGATATGCAAGGGCTTCGTGAGAAGTGCCTTCGGTTCTGTTCGATCCCGGAACAGACTTGTATGGATTGTGTGTCTGACGTTACAATTTGAGATATAAAGCTGATTTCTTTCAAATACATTTCTATTGGTGGCGGAGAATTTATTCTCTTAGCTTAACACCCTTCTCTGAGACGTACGAGCTCAGAGGTTATGTAGTTGAAATTTATCAGCGATATATCCCGATTTGGTAACGTGGCATACTGAGTGTTGCTGTGAAATGATCAGTGTTTGATCATTTGTGATATGATCATTTGTTTGATCTTATATCTTTGTGATCATAGGTTGATCATTTTTGTTTGACCCGAAGCAGGGCTTTGTAGAAAGCCTAGCTTTGTGGACGAGACTTCGTCGAGCCTCACACCCCGGAAATGGTCGAAACAGGAAGAATGCGGCAAGGTTCTAGGGAGTAGCGCCCCTTAGTGTATGTCATTCCTTCTGGATAAAGGTGGTATCATGGTATGGAGCCCAGATACTTAACCTCTGTGGTTGCTGCAAATTTATTACTTTGTGGTTGTTGCGAATCGGGGATCCTCGGGAAGATCGGTGACGATCGGGGGATGGCATACGCGTGTCAGTAGTTACCTATTTTTGCAGAGGTAACCCGGCCTTGTGTTGGCAGAGATCTAACCGTAACGTTAGGTTCTCGGGTCGTCTATTCCAGGGACGTACCCATCGTGGATAGGAAGTTCCTTAGCCTGACCATTTGTTGGAAATCCAAAGAAACAATACGATCTTGTACGGTTTTAGTTGTAGAACCTATCATTCACTTATGGTGGTCACCACTGTTTGGATGGTAGCTATAGTAGGCATAAGTGCGGAATGCCTATGCTGGCTAAGATTAATATTATATTTTCGAAATGTTTTCTACACTATGCACTAATAATAATATCAAAAATGATTTGATTTTGCGTATCAAGCATCTTTGACTATCATAAGAAGAAATCTCCTCCAATTCTGCGTTTGCATTGTGTGTGTGGTGGGAGGTCTTATGGTAGTTTCATTTTCCAAAAGCATTTCGAATTGACTTTGAAAATTATCCCGTTTTTATTCTAAAAATAACTGTTTTACGATCTCACACCAGTCACCATGACTGACTCGGAGTTTATTGTTCCCTTCTAAACTCTGGGTGCCCACCAATTTCCACACGGGCAGCCTAGAGTTATATTATCAGGATATTCTGGATATTCTGGAGCTTTGGAAGAAAGCTGGATGACGAGACGTAGTATTTGTATATAATAGTATTTATCCCGCTGTGTATTCTGTATGAGGACAAGTTATATAACTGTCCATTGTTGTACTGAGTTGTATATTGACTCTGATGATTGATGTATGTATAAAATGATATAGTTCTTTGTTTAAAGATTATTCATTTATCTATTATATATTGTTCCGCTGCGATATGTGAGATTCTGATATTGTTTCTGTTTCTGATGTTGTTCTGTTGTTCTTCTTTCTCTTTTCTCTCTTTCTTCTGCTCTTTTCTTCTTCTTCTACCTTTTTCTTCTTTTTAAAACCATAACTTTTCGAGTTTCCGGCATTCGATGGCTCGGCAGTCGATAAAGTGAGTATCGATGTCGAATTTTCGAAAGTCGAAAATTTCGGGATGTTACACCTCTCTATAACCAATATGACATCACTTAAATCTGACATGTCCTATTTGGGTATCCCTTTAGCTAGCAAAAGAATCACTTTATCACAATGTATGCTGCTCTATGAAAGAATTGCTGGTGTTTTTGAGAAATGGCACAACAAACACCTGAGTCAAGCAGGCAGACTTGTCATAATTAATTCAGTGATCTTCTTTATGGAATTCTACTAGTGTAGGACTTTTCTTCTTCCAACAAAACTGTTAGCGATGATTAGATCGGGGATGATCAGATTCTTATGGACAGGAATTACTCACAATAGAAAACTATCACCAATAACCTACAACAGACTAAAATGGCCTAAGAAGTATAGGGGACTGGGAATAAAGAATCTAAAAAGATGGAACACTTCTTCCCTGTCCAAACATTTTATCAATCTCCTCAACAAAGTTGACACCTAATGGGTAGCTTGGTGTTGCAGACATAACCTTAAAAATGGGGATATTTGGACTGTCAAACCAAAACAGGCTAATAGCTGGGTGTGGAAGCTGATGTTGAATGTTAGGGATGCCATTCTGCCTCACTCTTATGTTTCCTTAAGCTAACATAGCAGTGCTAGATTCTGGTCTGAACCTTGGTTAGATAAAGGATTGATATTAAGTTGTACAATGTCTTATGCTAAAGCACAAATAACTTATATCCCTATTCATGCTAAAGCTACAACTTATATCAAGCAAGGCAAGATAGAACTTCCTATCTTGAGCTGCCCAGTCCTTAACAGTAAGTGGAACAGGTATAATCACCAACCATACTCTTATACAACTAAGGATGAGTATAGATGGACAGATAAACACAAGGAACACTCAACTGCCATAATATACACTACTCTGGAAGAAGAAATAACTCATACCAGATTTGCCTGGAACAAACGTATTTGGAATCGGCATACAAGTGAGAGTTTGAACTTTATGCTCTGGAAAATTTTCAAGAATGCAATACATACCAAGGCCAACTTGAGTAGAAAAGGCCTTACTTTGAGCACTATGTGCTTATTGTGTCAAAATAATGAGGAAAATGTTCATCACCTTTTTTTCTCCCGCCCGTACACATACTTCATCTGGTCTAAAATTAGACCGAGGAGAGGCTTTTCAAGACCGGTTTGGGATAGCAAGATTGAATGGTTTAATATATATGCTTCAAAAAATTGGAAAAAATGCTGTTGCTCATGCTTTGCTTCTCTACGTAAAGGTTACTGCTACAGAACTGTGGCGTGAGAGAAATGACATCCTGTTTACCAACAAGATTCGAAAGAGACATGGTGTATTTCAACAAATTTGCAAGCAAATCCACACTGCGATGTCTTACTCTTCCTACCCATTTGAAGAGGCAGTGGTTCGTCTCTGGGAATAACTATTTGTATTGTCCAGTTTTGTTGTTGTTTTTTCTCTTTTTTCCCTTTCTAATTTTCTCTACTTAGTTAACCACTGTAATTCTTATTTATAATGTAAGAACCTTTCTTTTCATTATAAATACATGGTAGGGGCTATTAATCCCCGCTGGCTTTGCCAAAAAAAATACATGTAAATATGTTTGTAAATAATATAAAATTTTGAAAATATTTTATATAATATAAAATGTACATTATGATTTTGAAAATTATTTTTATTCATTAAATCTGTATGGTTATTAATTTATTTATAAATATTTATTTAAAAATCATTGAATCGAGAAGAAAATTAGAAAAATGTGTTTATGTATAATATAAAATTTTGAAAATATTTTATAGAATATGAAATTTACATTATTATTTCAAAAACTATTTATAAGTAATTTTATTTATTAAATTCATACTTTTATTAATTTATTTATATATTTTTTTAAATCACTAAACCAATATATATATATATATTATTACATGGTCGAGAGCAATAGAAAAATAATATACATACATAAATTAATAAAAACTAAAAAAATTATTTTTTATTTGGATTTCATAAAATAGAATGAGTGCATAAATTATTTCATAAACTAACATTTGAAATAAATTTTTTAATTTAATTATATATGTTCATAATTACATTTCATATATGTTATATGCAAATAATTTGCAACTAATATTTATAATAATTGCATAATTATAATATATATATATATATATATATATATATGTGTATACTTATACAATAATTGGTGCACATATATGTATATTTGTACACACGATGGGCTAAGATGTTCGTTGCAGTGTAAATTCCAACATCTATACATGGGCATGTCAAACCATACATACTATATCTTGTAGCACATGCACGATATAAATATAATATAATACAAATTATATAAAATAAAATATTATTTATAAACTAAATAAAATAATGATTTTATTAAAAAGAAATTTAGAAAAGTTATAAATAAATCTAGAGTACATAGGCTCAATAAAGATCCAAAATGGTAAAAAAAATTGTAATTCACCCGTTTATCTCAGTGTGGACTGGCCCAGTTCCAACAGCCGCATATGGCAACCTATGAATTTTCCACCCCTCATTCCAATTTCCAGCCTCCTCTTTTCATCCCCCACCCCGTCTAACCTCAGGATGCCGCCGATTTCTACTGTCCCAGATGAAGATGGGTTTACTACTGAAACCTCAAAACATAAACAAAAAAGTAGTTAGGTCTTTGAACCATGACCTAACAAAATCACCCTCGAATGTGCGTTCAAGACGAAATGTCCAGGTGATGGAAAATAATCAGCAAACAAATTTTTGGTTGCAGGGTCCATCCACTCAGTTCCAATAGGCAACAAAGGATGAGAGATTTTCAATAGCCTCACCTATCAACAAAACAACATTTAATTCTAATAACACATCTAATGGTGTGGAAAATTCATGAACGTGGAAGACAGTCATCATAGAGGAAGATATTTTTGTGATGATTGTCCCATACCACCTCCACATCAATGACCTAAAAGAGTGCTATAAACGTGTTAGGCTGATATGAGCGATCATCAAGGGGTTGAAATTTAAAGCAGAAAAACCTGCTGCATATCTATAGCGCATGGATAAAATATAATATAGAAAATATACAATAGAATATAGTGAGCCATAACAAATGAAAGTAACATCTCCATTAAATCATGAGTTATGGATACAAATGTCATATAAAATGAATACAACATTCCTCACCACAATCCTCTCAGAGTACATAGAACAGACAACGGAAATATCTACAAATATATAGTAATGCACCATAGCTTCTCCACGTCTTCGTACAACAGCTGCGACTTTAGACCTGTCATCTAGTCTACTTGTTTAAGAGTACCCAAGATGATAAGAGGAAACATAAAACCTTAGGTCAAACAGCAGGCTAGTGTGAGCGATAAATGACTATCAAAAGCTATACTGGAAAATATGGTACTAGATAGGTACAAAAAAACCATACCTGACCTATCCTTGCAATCAAAGAGTTGGCACATAATAATAAGATATAATATAGTACTCAAATAAACGACAATAGGATACTGTAACAGAACAGGATAGAAGAACCTAAGCAGCCTCCTCCATTAACCCTATTCCCAATCCCTTCTCCAACATTCTTATAGATGATAGCCTACCCAAAAGAAATAACAAACATAGCAACATTTGCAACCATATCATCCATCAATCAAAACCTAGAATCATCTTCTAAAGCCTTGAATATATGATAACTCGTATGGCCCCATCCTCGCTTGCCAGAGACTAATGGAAATCCCGGTTCTCGATTGTGTTCCCATGTACTTTCAGGTCCGAAACCCCACACGGTTGTCTCCTACGGTACCTATGTACCATCTGACTATAGACCCTCTCGAAGCGGTCCAAGATACACAACTAGCGCTACCAGCCCTCGGGTGCCCCCGCATATAGTACCTCTTCTTGAACACAACCAAAACACTCCGAATTATTAATGATTCCTTGGCACTTCCAAATCTTCAGAGGTTTCACAACTCCAATCCATTTCCAGGCATGAGTCCTGCCACTCAACCCAGTCCATTATACTATAGCCTTGTTCCATCCCAAGCTGTCTATCAACTCTTTCGATCCTACTCCTTATACGTTCCCCAGGCCGAAGAGCTGAAACTTCATCATGTTATAACTTCCAAATCGTAGAAGCAATCAGCGAGCCACAACTTCCTGCATGATCCACTATAACCCTAGAGTCTCCACCCCGGATTGCATCACCGTTGGAGCCAACAATTTGGATCGGTGTCGATCCGATCCATTTGGATCGGTGCTGATCCAAAACCTTAGCCATTTCCAGCTCCGTTTCTCTTACAACCTCTAGTGCACTTCCCCTTGATTCCTTAGACCCCGATCCATCTCTCTTAGTTTTCAGGTCTTCTCTTCCATGCATCATGGTTCAATCCATTGAAGACGATCCATCCAATCTTCAATACTTGGCATATCCTCTGATCCAACTTCATAGAGCAACTCGAAGATCCCTGCCCATTTTCCCTTGTGGATCTCACTTCAATTGGCATGCTAATTTTGGATCGGTACCGATCTGATCCAATTGGATCGGTGCCGATCCAAATACTTAGCTCCAATTGTCATGAAATTTTTTGGGTGTCTTCCTGCCGTGCTCCAGAGTCTATCCTCCAAGTTCCATGTGATTCCAATGAAATTTGCTCCCCATATGCTCTGATAACCAATCTAAGTCCTAAAACATGCACAACACTAGCAAACGAATCAAGCATGGCAAGCAATTCAAACATAACCGCAAATCAAACATAGAAAATCATCCAATTACATCTGATATGAACATACAAATCATCCAATTCAATCTATCATCATAATTCTAGCATAGATCTAATATAACATAGAATTTCATAGCCAAGTACACACAAATGACACTAGCCATTGATCTAATCCCAATTACATGTTTAGTTAGGTTAATCTAGGTTTCTAAATTTGAAATTACCTAAGTTTAATCAATTTAATTTGATAATTCTAACCTATAATCACCTAACTACAACATATAATCCATCATAGACTAGTGAGAGATCATAACCTGTAACATCCCCCACTTGGAGGCCCAAAACTAACGGCTATGGATGTTGCAGTCATCCATAGTTATTAATCCTCGGCGACCAAATGCGGTAACGTTAGATACTTTGATATAACATAAACACATGGATATGAAAGTTTTTTAAAACCATTAAACAAATTTCTTATTCCATTCCAAATCATTTCAAATTCAATATATAATCCCAAATTCGAGAACCACATTCAGAGAAAATATAACTATTAAAACATACACCAAGAGTGACATATGAAGATGCCCCCCTGGATAATCAGAGTCTATACATATGCAATTAAACATCTTTGCCTTTACATCAAAACACAGTGGAATCAAAAAGAAAATAACTCCTAATTGCTAGCTTGCCTCCTGCACATCTCCGAAAGCTTATTTGTTTGAAGGAGAACCTGAAAATCCTCAACTCTCAAACTACTCAAAATCAATTGAACGAGAGTTTAAGAGGAAAACATAAACTTCAAGTCAGACATAAATCCTGGTATGAATAATAACCTACCATATCAAAACATTTAGATATCTAGTGAGACCACACCGCTTAGCGGAACGAGTTTCCCCTCACTAGTATCACACCCAAGAATTTATAATAACCATATACTGTGCTTCTGCATCCACAATGGTTATAAACATAGCAATTTAAAATATCATGATGATATGCAAACGAGCAAAATATCCTGGATTTCCCATCCCCGTCTATTTGACTATCTGTCACAGCTATAATTCTAGGGTCACTATTAACCTATTAGTTTTCATGGGCTGACTAATAACCTATTTAAAGTTTATAGACTATCTTTCTGATTTCGTAGTTTTCATGAGATCACTAAGAACCTATTTAAAGCTTATGGACTATCTGTCTGGTTTCATAGTTTTCATGGGATCACTAAGAACCTATTGGCCCCGCCAATAACTTAATTATTTCATAGGTTCTCTCTAAACCTATTGGTATCTCCAATAACTTCTCTTATATCATAGTTTTCATGGGTTGACTATGAACCTATTAACTTCTGTCAATAACTTTATCCAGATATAGTTTTCATGGGATCACTACGAACTTATTGGCCTCTTCCAATAACTCTCTCTAAACATAGTTTTCATGGGTTTACTATGAACCTGTCTAAACTGACAACTTCTTGATTAGTCTTTAGGCATCCTATGTTCTGGTCTACCTGACCTTCTGGATGCAACTCTATTCATTCAGGAGTTAACTATATTTATATTCACTACTGGGTCAACCTAGCTGGTATTCTGTCTTTTCTTCCCAAAATACATTTATGGGTCCATTATATAGTGAATATGTTTATAGAAGAAGCAAATACAATCACTTAACAATACCAACATTTATGGTTTAATACCCTTGAAATCATTTTCACATGAAATATGGTTAATCCCTTTAACCCATTATTTTCATCAAGGAATGTTTCTTTAAAAACTTCAAAATTAAAACCCATTTCATAATTCTTTTATATTGCCATGGGTTTTCTTTTAAAAATGAGATTGGGTTCTTTGTTTTGAAAACTAAGGCTTTCGAAACCTTAGACCTTTACTTTCAAAACCTTTAGAACATATCTTTCGAAAGCATTCAAATCTTCTTTTCAAAACATTAACCATATGCCCTTCAAAACATTTTAAAACATCTCTTTCGAAAGCATCAAAACCTTCCTTTCTAAATCATCAAAACATTCCTTTCGAAGTATTAAAGCATCACTTTCTAACTCATAGAAGCATAGATTCAAAACCATTTGAAAGTACCTCTTTCAAAACCATTGGGTCTAATCTTAAATATAACTTTTGGGTCAAAGTGAACATAAGCAAAAGTAACCCTTTCGAAACCATTAGCCTTCAAACTAAAAAATTTGGGGAAAACAGATGGCTTCAGAACCATCCTTTCGAAAGCATTAGTCTTTTAGTAAAGCAATTAAAAGGATAGCTTTGAAACAACTTTTCAAGCCACTGCCTTTGAAACCTTTAGTATATGTGGCTATTGGAGCCCTTTTGAAAGCATTGGGAAGCGACTTGTTATATTTATAAAACAAAAGCTTGCCTTTCAAACTCAATGAAAACTTCAACCAATTCGAAAGGTATGTAGATGGCAACAAGGTTTCGACTAGGTTCAAAATTACCCATTTCGAAAGCTCCATTTTTTAAAACATATAACGCAGCAACTTATTCGAAAGCTACCCTTTTAAAAAAAATACGGCAACCCTTTCGAAAGCTATATTAAAGTAATTCAACCCTTTTGAATGCATCCTTTTAAAGCCTTCAAAAGGCATCTCTTTGGAAAGCAAAACAAAGGCCTTCGTAAGCTATTTAAAATGGCATCGACCCCTTCGAAAGCATGGTTTTGATTCTATGCCTGCCGCCTTTCTCCAATCCACTACGTACCAAAGTATTGATGCCATGTGATTGGTTTTGACATAGTTGAGGACAGTGGTATGGGGTCGAAAGGTTGCAACTGGAAGCGGCAAAGTAGTAATTCTATGCAAAACTGCTTTGTTGCCTTTTTAAATAAATGCTTTTCAACGAACTTTCCTATTTGTAAAAATATAACTGGTTGCTATTAACTTTACCAAAAATATTTTCTAAAAGACTGCCAAATTCATCCAGAATTAATTAATTAAAATAATTAACAGAGAAGCCCTTCCCTTTAACAAAAATTAAAATATTCAAGTCCTCCAACTTAATTAATTTAATTTCTATAGTAAATTACTTAGGAAAAATCTCCAAAAATCATCAATATTCACTTTTACTATATTATCTAACATATATAAATTTTGGACCCAAAATCCTTTATATATTAGCCGAAATAAAATTTTAAACCCCAATTATTCATTTCTTCTTTTAAAAATTCATAATAAATTATCCATGGCTTGGATAGTTACGAAAATTTAAACCCATCTCCAAAATAATGTTTTACATAACATATTAGATCCTCATGGCATTTGAAACCCATTATATATGATTTTAGCCATAAAATCGAATAAAACATTTATCAAACATACTTGTTTGAATCAAACATATCATGTAATCCAAGCATGTCATCATTAAAATCATCATAAAGGTTTTGAACTTAAACTCAAAATCAAATGCTTTTTAAAAACGAAAATGAGATAGTATTGATCATTATTCACCTTGCTATGGATAAGGAACTTGAGATTTGATCTTGCTTAATTCTCCTTGCTTGATTCCTGTAACGACCCGTAAATTTTAGTCATTTTATTTATTTAATTAATTGAATTTTTGTAAAATTATAAACGATAAAATTTTGAAATATAAATTTGATATTTGGAATGTGTCTAGTTAAACATAGCAACTGGTAAATTTTCGTCCGAATATATGAAAGTTTATTTCGCGCGTAAATTTACTTCAATTTAATCAGTTAAAAAACGATGAAAATAAAATATTTTTGGAACCTAAATATTTTTACATAGAAAAATTCTATACCATCTTCTGAGCAAACGTTATTTTTCGTTTTTCAAAATTTGGACATCTTTAGCTCCGTCGATCTTATTTTCCTGCGTTTTTGCTGCATTTTCCGCTAGTAGAAAATTCGAATTTTTATAATTCAATCGTACCACTAACATCAATATACCGTTTTGATCGTCTCATTGTGCTGATCTCTATGATATATTCAATTCCGTGTTTTGATGTCCGGGACGCCGCGAAATCAGTACAACGATAACTGTATCGGTACTCAATCTTTAACCTTTTGGGTTCCGGTGACCATAAAATTTCACAATATAATTCCAATAGTCAGGTCATTAATGTTATTCACTGAATTCTACCTTGCGACCATCCCATTTCCAATATTCAATACAAATTACCTTTGGATTCGTCCATTCGTTTCTGTCATTTATTTGCAAAGAGAAATATTTTCATCTTCTTCTTGCGATCTGCACGCCTCCACTCTCGACCCATCAGCCCGAGCTCGCATCGCCTGCACCAAGGCCGTCCACCACCGTGAGCATCGACAAACCAGAAGCTATATCCGTGTGCCACCTCCCATTTGTTCAACCGCCACCTTGTCTCATCACCGCCTTGTAGTTGCTGTTGCCGAGCTCTGCATCCATCATTCCCACTACAACAGCCTTCATTTCTGCAACCCACTTCGTGAACCACACTTTCATCTCTCATCCTACTCTCTTGGCCACCCAGTCCGATGCTCCTCCGCCCCACCTTCTCCCTCCGCGCGCCGAAGCTACGCCTGCTAACCACCACCTCCGACCACCCTCTAGCCGATCTCCAGCTATCCACTTTTCGTCCCTCTGGTTCATGTATGCAACTATACAGGTTTGCACGCCATTATATATTTTTTTCTCTCCCATACTAAACTACGCATGCATGTATATAGATTGGATTTTTCAAGTTGCGTCAGTGATTTTATAGGTTTAAAGGTATATATAGTATGATTTTAAATTGCTTAAGCGTTGTATTATATAAATTTGTATATATTATAGTCTACATGTTATGCTTTGTTGACTTTAGATATATTTCATATACTGTATGCATAATTTTTTTTATATAGTGATCCGTAGTTTTAAGCAAGGATATAAATATATAACAGTTGTTATATTGTAAGTTTATATATTTTCAGTTTGCAAAAAAAATGTCAATTTATATGTCAGTTTAATATTATAAGGATATTGGTTATAGTTTTACAGTTTGTTGTTATAATTATAATATTACAAAGTTGTATTTTCAGCATTTTATGTATTTACAATGGTCTGGATACATATGTATATGTGGGAGTCAGTGAGTTAGTTTATGAGCTTATATTTTTTTTTGTTAGCCGTATATATGTTCAGGTTTGAATAAATATAGAAGACTATATATTGTTTGTAAAACATTGAATTTTAATGTATGTGTTTGATTTTATCCATGCATTTTATACAAATTGATTGGAAAACGTACAACCAGAATATTTATTTTATTGTGCTTTAATGTTTGTTTTGAGAATTGTTTGCTAGTGTATATATATGTATGTAAAGTTATTGTATATACATCCGGGTTCTGAAAGTATATAATATAGTTACATGTAAGATGTTTTCCTTCTATACATTTTTAAGTATTTTATAATATGTTATATAAACCATCGTGGGTATTGGTAGTTACAGTAAGTTTATATATACCAGTTTTTTTTGGCCAGATATTTTGTCGATTTCAAAGTATATATAATGTCCGGTCCATTTGTGCGTTAATGGTGAAGTGCATAATTGTTAGTATATAAACGTTTATATTACATAGTAAGGTTTTTGTGTTTGTTTATATATTACAGTTTTAAATATAAGTCCTATATAATTTTAGCAACTACATACATTTTGAATAACAGTTGTTTGCATATCTAAATAGCGACATTTATTTGTTTTTATATATATATATATATATATATATATTACTATTTTGGATTTAAGTTTATTTTATCAATACTAAATTTATAATAAGTATGCATATAATTTGTTTTTATGTTTTACTTTAGTATTTAAGTTTTAGATTAAAACAATGGATTTTGGAATTCCTATATATATATATATAAAATATAGATATGTTGAACTTATCGATATAAGTTCACTTATATCACTTGTCATCATTGATCGGTTCTAATCGGATTTCGTCAATCCCTTATCTGTCAGCCCTGTCCGTCAAACCCGCTTTTAGCTTACGTCGCTTTGAGACTGTGCATGAAGTGTTTGATTTTCTAAATCAAGATCCAACTCGTAGCTTGTTGTGTATTGAACTTCTCTAGCCTCGAAAGGTGAGCAATCACTCACGATTAATGTTCTTTTATTTATTAAATCTGATTTCAATTGAAACGATACTTGAAATATGCTGCTATTAGTTATTTACACTGTTATATATGCTATTACATGTATCTGTTCACCTATGACATCTGACACCATTATCTGTTAATTATTTATGCGATGATAATACAGTTTGGTCGATAATTGATTGATTGTTGTTATATTGGATGTTAAATTGTAATGTATAAAGTGATAAATATTATGCAATTGAATTTGACGTAGAATAGTAAAAAATTTGAATCGACATATGTGTTGAATTTGGTTAGTTAAATTTGTTTAATATGACCCCTTAAATGTTTAATCATTTGACACGTAGAAAATAGTGTTAACTACACCTTGAACCATCAATTGTATGTTGTTTAAACTGATGATACATGAAATTGAAAATAGACGACAAGTGAAAAACCGTAATGCAATAATCTTTAATCTACATGAAATGATAGTGTAGATTCTAGAAATAATCATATTAATTCGCACAAACAACAATGTGAATTAATACGGTTATTTCGGGATTATTTGAATTGATTATTGGATTGTTATTGATTGTTGTTATTGCTTGTTTATTTACTTTGACACTATCCTAATTATCACACTACAAGTTCCCTTTGCTATGCTTTGATTTTGAATTGAATTGGAATCGGGTTGAAATGATAAATACCCAAATTGAACTTTGACCTAGGATAGAGAATTAAATAAAAAACCCGATTGGTCAATAATTTGATTTAAAAATAAAATGAAGATTTTATTTGAATAAATAATATGGTTTTGAAACGAAATTGGAAATTGAATTTTAATGAAATTTAAATGTGAACATTTAATAATCAAAAAAGAAATATTAATAAAGAAATTGATGAAAGAATGTTGTTTAATTTAAGAAATGATTGAATTAAGTTTTGAAATTATTTAATAATTAAATAAGATTGAATTATTTAATGATTAAATTGAATTGAATTCTTTAATAAGTGAAATTGAACTTTGAATAAGTGAATTTTACTTCGTAAATAATTGAAATTGAGTATCTTTATTTATTAAGTTTTGGAAAATTATTTAAGTAAGTAAATAAGTGAAATTGAATTTCTTTAACAAGAAATAAAATGTGATTTATTGAAATAAATGTAAGACTTGAAATTTAAAGAATTTGATTTGATGAATTTGATTTAATTCAAATTTGTAAGTTTTGATATAATGAAGTTGAATTTTAATAGTGGATTTAATGAATCGGAAATTTACTAGAAATTATTTTGAATGGCAAATTTACTTAATGAATATTGAATGCAATCAATAAATGAATTTAAATTGATTTAAATGTTAAATTAAATTAATTTAAATGGTTTCGGAATGAAACTTGTATCCGAACTTGAATCGATATTTGAATTGTTTTAAAAAGAAATTGAAATTGAATTATAAGATTTTGAAATTATGAATTTGGAAGTTTGAAATGTAAATTATGGAAATTGTTTTGGAAAGACAAAGGAAATGTTGATTTACAAATTCTAATTGAAATTGAAATTGATTTGGTTTTGAAATAAATAAACGACCAATCGGTCTAATAATTACGGAAGTTACTAAAGAGACCGGAATCGGTTAGGGACATACTCACTGTCTAAACCAAAAACCACTTTAATAACTATACGTGGAGTGTGATCCAGAATGAAGTGGTTCGAATGATGTACGTGATGACTGAAGAAAGAGAACGATAATGGATAGCCTTGACACTTGTGTCAAATTGGAAATGACTAAAACAGGAGCCGTGCTGGGCCAAATGGGGGCTAGCTACCTCGAGCGAACACACTTCTTCAAAAACTACTCATTACTTGTTGTCGATTGGTGCACCCTTGATTTTGGGAGTGTTGTTTCGCGGTGTTGCGATCGCTACGGCGATGTGTTCTCACCGGTCCGGATCAGGCAAACGGTAGTTTCACTACCTTGGGTATTGCCCCATGTGCCTTGTCATACTTGGATCCCTATATACGCGACCACTACGATTTGTTTTGTGTTATACCTATGGAGTACTCCTTGATAGCCAACTAGTTTACGGTGGAGTTTACAGTGTTGTATGGACTATAATGCTTATATAAAATGTGTTAAGGGGGATAATGGTAACGCCTTAACACTATTTTGATATCTTATATTACTGATAGGCATTATCTACTTATCGTACACTACTACATAGTAGATAGTTTAACGGATCCTTAAAGGATGGTTATTCCAAACATCCTTTGAGTTACTTGTATTTCAATTGCTATTTCACTTGAGTTGGATTTATTGATATAAGAATGTTAATCCTGACTCGAGTGTTTTGTGTTTTGCTTTATGCTCGGGTCAGACTGAGTGTACCAGTATTCGAGACTCCCCTTTGGAGTTGGAGCTTCGCTTGGAGATCCAGCTATCTATCTAGTTTTCAGATATCCAGTTGATTCCAGTGATGTATTCTGATATTGTATTTGATAATTGTATTCGAGACATATGTTGTACCTTATTTAACTCTGATATGTATATAGTAGCTTCATGAACTACTATCTTTTGCTTCCGCTGCATTTATTACTCTGTGTCTGTGATCTGTGATTATTTATTTACTGTATATGTTCAGTTTTGCCAAATTTAAATTGACAACGCGGTATTTTGAATTATTCAAGTCCGACATGTGCGGATGCGAATGGTACAAAATATGGGGTCGTTACAGTTGGTATCAGAGCTTTGGTAGCTCTAGGCAAAACTTAGCATATAGGGTAAATGTATTTATAGAATCACTCTCATTCGAGTTTCAATCTCTTCCTTTTGACTCGATTTCTTTGAATTTCGGAACGTTCCCTGCGGTTCCAAAATTCATTTGTGTCCCTCACTATTCGTCTTCTTTCAATTCTGGAGCATCCATAACTCCACTTCGAATGTTCTTTATAATAAATCGGCGATCTTGCAAATCTCAAATTGATTTATCGATTTGTATATGGGCGAAACTCCTTTACAATAGGCATTGATTTACCGGAGATTTCTGTATCCTCGATTTACGGTGCTATCTATCTCCTGCTATACCTGAATTCTATTTCTTGAGATCGAATGTAGATTTGCCTCGAAATTCTGCATCGATCTTATTTTTAAAGTCACGGTCGACCCGGTTAAGGTTACCCGCGATTTAATAAACTTATTCATCTTCCTATTTTAATTATTTAATCATCTTATCTCTGTTTTGAATCTATCTTCGACTCAAAATTCTCTTTGATTTGAGTCCATCAAATTTGAATCTCTATCCTTGCTTTGGAATCCATTATTGTATCGTTGAGCGAGGAAGTGTATGTGTAAATTAATATTTAAAATGTTTTAAAATATATTGTGTTGTTTGAGTTGTTGATGTTGATTTGGGTTTCCGATCGATTCGTCTGATCAACGCTATCGATAGGATTTCCAAAACACTTGAGCAGAGCAAACTGACACAATATTGTTTTCAAATTTGGAAAATAAAATAAAGTTTGTATGATTTTACTATATATATAAGTATGAATTTTCTTTAACCAAACTGCTAATAAATTGATTGTTGGAATGATAATATTTGATTATCATTTATTGTTTTGTAAACAATTTACTATTTCAATATCAATAAATGAATTCATAAACTTGGATATAATTTGATTTGAAATTTGAAATGTATTTAAACCAAGAATTTGAGAATTTAATTTCCGAAAATGTCAAACCTTGGTTTTAAAGGTTTTAAAATGTATATCTAAAGTATTTTCGAATAAAAAAAATCATTTCATAGAAATTTTAAATGTTAAATCAGTGCTCTTCTCTTTTGTCGCTGGAAAATAATTTCGGTGATGGCGGCCGCATCATCGACATTCATTTTTGAGTTTCGAAGTGGAGAGACCATCGGTAGCTTGCTACACTTTTGTTTGAAATGAATTTGATTTGAAATTTCTAAAGTATGACATGATTTAAAATATATATACAAGTATTTGATTTAGATTTGACTTGGATATATTGTATGTATATAATTATCTCTAAATTGTCTGAAGCTAATGGGAAATTTAATTCTTAAAATTATGTTAAAAGATGTTTCCAATTATAAATAAAGCTAAATTTTGGATAAATGTTTAAACTTGAAATAATTGAATTTGAAAATATTATTTGTATAGTACTAAATTGCATTTCAATATAACTTACCTAAATCATTCAGAAGTTAAAATGTAATTGGATAATATACAATATAAAATGATTTTATAAATAAAAACTTGAGTGTTTGTAATAAATATTATACACTTATATTTTAGTTATAAAAAAAATGCTAATAAAGATGATGGAATAATAAGTTAATTGAATAAGATGAATATAATAATTTTGTTCTGAAAGAATTAACAAATTGAAATTAGATCAACTTATGTAAATACCTTAAAATTTAAAACATTTATTGAATATAAATTAATTTAAATTGAAATTTATGTGGTTTATATTAATTTATAGGGTTTAAATATATGTAATAAGATATATTAAGTGGAATAAACTAAATAATAATTTGAAATAAAGAATTAACTTTGTTGAATAAAATATGAGTACAATAAATGATTATACAAATTGATGATTTAGAAATTGTTAATTGATGATGACTAGATAATAAGATAATGAATTTAGAAATAGATAGATTTATTTAACTTAAGTGAACTCAAAGGGATTTAACCAAATTGTTAAATATTAATTAATTTAAATTGAAATTTATATGGTTTAAATTAATTGTTTTACTTGTATTCCAATCTATTTTCTTTCTGGTTGTTTCTTTTCTCCCACCTCCTTCCTTTTCAAGGACGAAAAGTTTTGAGTGGGGGAGAGTGTAACGACCCGTAAATTTTAGTCGTTTTATTTATTTAATTAATTGAATTTTTGTAAAATTATAAATTATAAAATATTGAAATATAAATTTGATATTTGGAATGTGTCTAGTTAAACATAGCAATTGGTAAATTTTCGTCCGAAAATATGAAAGTTTATTTCGCGCGTAAATTTACTTCAATTTAATCAGTTAAAAAACGATGAAAATAAAATATTTTCGGAACTTAAATATTTTTACATAGAAAAATTCTATACCATCTTCTGAGCAAACGATATTTTTCGTTTTTCAAAATTCGGACATCTTTAGCTCCGTCGATCTTATTTTCCTGCGTTTTTGCTGCATTTTCCGCTAGTAGAAAATTCAAATTTTTATAATTCAATCATACCACTAACATCAATATACCGTTTTAATCGTCTCATTGTGCTGATCTCTACGATATATTCAATTCCGTGTTTTGATGTCCGGGACGCCGCGAAATCAGTACAACGATAACTGTATCGGTACTCAATCTTTAACCTTTTGGGTTCCGGTGACCATAAAATTTCACAATATAATTCCAATAGTCAGGTCATTAATGTTATTCACTGAATTCTACCTTGCGACCATCCCATTTCCAATATTCAATACAAATTACCTTTGGATTCGTCCATTCGTTTCTGTCATTTATTTGCAAAGAGAAATATTTTCATCTTCTTCTTGCGATCTGCACGCCTCCACTCTCGACCCATCAGCCCGAGCTCGCATCGCCTGCTCCAAGGCCGTCCACCACCGTGAGCATCGACAAACCCGAAGCTATATCCGTGTGCCACCTCCCATTTGTTCAACCGCCACCTTGTCTCATCACCGCCTTGTAGTTGCTGTTGCCGAGCTCTGCATCCATCATTCCCACTACAACAGCCTTCATTTCCGCAACCCACTTCGTGAACCACACTTTCATCTCGCATCCTACTCTCATGGACACCCAGTCCGATGCTCCTCCGCCCCACCTTCTCCCTCCGCGCGCCGAAGCTACGCCTGCTAACCACGACCTCCGACCACCCTCTAGCCGATCTCCAGCTATCCACTTTTCGTCCCTCTGGTTCATGTATGCAACTATACAGGTTTGCACGCCATTATATTTTTTTTCTCTCCCATACTAAACTATGCATGCCTGTATATAGATTGGATTTTTCAAGTTGCGTCAGTGATTTTATAGGTTTAAAGGTATATATAGTATGATTTTAAATTGCTTAAGCGTTGTATTATATAAATTTGTATATATTATAGTCTACATGTTATGCTTTGTTGACTTTAGATATATTTCATATACTATATGCATAAATTTTTTTATATAGTGATCCGTAGTTTTAAGCAAGGATATAAATATATAACAGTTGTTATATTGTAAGTTTATATATTTTCAATTTGCAAAAAAAATGTCAATTTATATGTCAATTTAATATTATAAAGATATTGGTTATAGTTTTACAGTTTGTTGTTATAATTATAATATTACAAAGTTGTATTTACAGCATTTTATGTATTTACAATGGTTTGGATACATATGTATATGTGGGAGTCAGTGAGTTAGTTTATGAGCTTATATTTTTTTTTGTTAGCCGTTTATATGTTCAGGTTTGAATAAATATAGAAGACTATATATTGTTTGAAAAACATTGAATTTTAATGTATGTGTTTGATTTTATCCATGCATTTTATACAAATTGATTGGAAAACGTACAACCAGAATATTTATTTTATTGTGCTTTAATGTTTGTTTTGAGAATTGTTTGCTAGTGTATATATATGTATGTAAAGTTATTGTATATACATCCGGGTTCTGAAAGTATATAATATAGTTACATGTGATATGTTTTCCTTCTATACATTTTTAAGTATTTTATAAATGTTATATAAACCATCGTGGGTATTGGTAGTTACAGTAAGTTTATATATACCAATTTTATTTTGGCCAGATATTTTGTCGATTTCAAAGTATATATAATGTCCGGTCCATTTGTGCGTTAATGGTGAAGTGCATAATTGTTAGTATATAAACGTTTATATTACATAGTAAGGTTTTTGTGTTTGTTTATATATTACAGTTTTAAATATAAGTCCTATATAATTTTAGCAACTACATACATTTTGAATAACAGTTGTTTGCATATCTAAATAGCAACATTTATTTGTTTTTTTATATATATATATATATTACTATTTTGGATTTAAGTTGATTTTATCAATACTAAATTTATAATAAGTATGCATATAATTTGTTTTTATGTTTTACTTTAGTATTTAAGTTTTAGATTAAAACAATGAATTTTGGAATTCCTATATATATATATAAAATATAGATATGTTGAACTTATCGATATAAGTTCACTTATATCACATGTCATCATTGATCGGTTCTAATTGGATTTCGTCAATCCCTTATCTGTCAGCCCTGTCCGTCAAACCCGCTTTCAGCTTACGTCGCTTTGAGACTGTGCATGGAGTGTTCGATTTTCTAAATCAAGATCCAACTCGTAGCTTGTTGTGTATTGAACTTCTCTAGCCTCGAAAGGTGAGCAATCACTCACGATTAATGTTCTTTTATTTATTAAATCTGATTTCAATTGAAACGATACTTGAAATATGCTGCTGTTAGTTATTTACACTGTTATATATGCTATTACCTATATCTGTTCACCTATGACATCTGACACCATTATCTGTTAATTATTTATGCGATGATAATACAGTTTGGTCGATAATTGATTGATTGATTGTTGTTATATTAGATGTTAAATTGTAATGTATAAAGTGATAAATATTATGCAATTGAATTTGACGTAGAATAGTAAAAAAATTGAATCGACATATGTGTTGAATTTGGTTAGTTAAATTTGTTTAATATGACCCCTTAAATGTTTAATCATTTGACACGTAGAAAATAGTGTTAACTACACCTTGAACCATCAATTGTATGTTGTTTAAACTGATGATACATGAAATTGAAAATAGATGACAAGTGAAAAACCGTAATGCAATAATCTTTAATCTACATGAAATGATAGTGTAGATTCTATAAATAATCATATTAATTCGCACAAACAACAATGTGAATTAATACGGTTATTTCGGGATTATTTGAATTGATTATTGGATTGTTATTGATTGTTGTTATTGCTTGTTTATTTACTTTGACACTATCCCAATTATCACACTGCAAGTTCCCTTTGCTATGCTTTGATTTTGAATTGAATTGGAATCGGGTTGAAATGATAAATACCCAAATTGAACTTTGACCTAGGATAGAGAATTAAATAAAAAACCCGATTGGTCAATAATTTGATTTAAAAATAAAATGAAGATTTTATTTGATTAAATAATATGGTTTTGAAACGAAATTGGAAATTGAATTTTAATGAAATTTAAATGTGAACATTTAATAATCAAAAAAGAAATATTAATAAAGAAATTGATGAAAGAATGTTGTTTAATTTAAGAAATGATTGAATTAAGTTTTGAAATTATTTAATAATTAAATAAGATTGAATTATTTAATGATTAAATTGAATTGAATTCTTTAATAAGTGAAATTGAACTTTGAATAAGTGAATTTTACTTCGTAAATAATTGAAATTGAGTATCTTTATTTATTAAGTTTTAGAAAATTATTTAAGTAAGTAAATAAGTGAAATTGAATTTCTTTAACAAGAAATAAAATGTGATTTATTGAAATAAATGTAAGACTTGAAATTTAAAGAATTTGATTTGATGAATTTAATTTAATTCAAATTTGTAAGTTTTGATATAATGAAGTTGAATTTTAATAGTGGATTTAATGAATCGGAAATTTACTAGAAATTATTTTGAATGGCAAATTTACTTAATGAATATTGAATGAAATTGATAAATGAATTTAAATTGATTTAAATGTTAAATTAAATTAATTTAAATGGTTTCGGAATGAAACTTGTATCCGAACTTGAATCGATATTTGAATTGTTTTAAAAAGAAATTGAAATTGAATTATAAGATTTTGAAATTATGAATTTGGAAGTTTGAAATGTAAATTATGGAAATTGTTTTGGAAAGACAAAGGAAATGTTGATTTACAAATTCTAATTGAAATTGAAATTGATTTGGTTTTGAAATAAATAAATGACCAATCGGTGTAATAATTACGGAAGTTACTAAAGAGACCGGAAACGGTTAGGGACATACTCACTGTCTAAACCGAAAACCACTTTAATAACTATACGCGGAGTGTGATCCAGAATGAAGTGGTTGGAATGATGTACGTGATGACTGAAGAAAGAGAACGATAATGGATAGCCTTGACACTTGTGTCAAATTGGAAATGACTAAAACAGGAGCCGTGCCGGGCCAAATGGGGGCTATCTACCTCGAGCGAACACACTTCTTCGAAAACTACTCATTACTTGTTGTCGATTGGTGCACCCTTGATTTTGGGAGTGTTGTTTCGTGGTGTTCCGATCGCTGCGGTGATGCGTTCTCACCGGTCCGGATCAGGCAAACGGTAGTTTCTCTACCTTGGGTATTGCCTCACGTGCATTGTCATACTTGGATCCCTATATACGCGACCACTACGATTTGTTTTGTGTTATACCTATGGAGTACTCCCTGATAGCCCACTAGTTTACGGTGGAGTTTATAGTGCTGTATAGACTATAATGCTTATATAAAATGTGTTAAGGGGGCTAATGGTAACGCCTTAACACTATTTTGATATCTTATATTACTAATAGGCATTATCTACTTATCGTACACTACTACATAGTAGATAGTTTAACGGATCCTTAAAGGATGGTTATTCCAAACATCCTTTGAGTTACTTGTATTTCAATTGCTATTTCACTTGAGTTGGATTTATTGATATAAGAATGTTAATCCTGACTCGAGTGTTTTGTGTTTTGCTTTACGCTCGGGTCAGACTGAGTGTACCAGTATTCGAGACTCACCTTTGGAGTTGGAGCTTCGCTTGGAGATCCAGCTATCTATCCAGCTTTCAGATATCCAGTTAATTCCAGTGATGTATTCTGATATTGTATTTGATTATTGTATTCGAGACATCTGTTGTACCTTATTTAACTCTGATATGTATATAGTAGCTTCATGAACTACTATCTTTTGCTTCCGCTGCATTTATTACTCTGTGTCTGTGATCTGTGATTATTTATTTACTGTATATGTTCAGTTTTGCCAAATTTATATTGACAACGCGGTATTTTGAATTATTCAAGTCCGATATGTGCGGATGCGAATGGTACAAAATATGGGGTCATTACAGTTGGTATCAGAGCTTTGGTAGCTCTAGGCAAAACTTAGCATATAGGGTAAATGTATTTACAGAATCACTCTCATTCGAGTTTCAATCTCTTCCTTTTGACTCGATTTCTTTGAATTTCGGAACATTCCCTGCGGCTCCAAAATTCATTTGTGTCCCTCACGATTCGTCTTCTTTCAATTCTGGAGCATCCATAACTCCACTTCGAATGTTCTTTATAATGAATCGGCGATCTTGCAAATCTCAAATTGATTTGTCGATTTGTATATGGGCGAAACTCCTTTACAATAGGCATTGATTTACCGGAGATTTCTATATCCTCGATTTACGGTGCTATCTATCTCCTGATATACCTGAATTCTATTTCTTGAGATCGAATGTAGATTTGCCTCGAAATTCTGCATCGATCTTATTTTTGAAGTCACGGTCGACCCGGTTAAGGTTACCCGCGATTTAATAAACTTATTCACCTTCCTATTTTAATTATTTAATCATCTTATCTCTGTTTTGAATCTATCTTCGACTCAAAATTCTCTTTGATTTGAGTCCATCAAATTTGAATCTCTATCCTTGCTTTGGAATCCATTATTGTATCGTTGAGCGAGGAAGTGTATGTGTAAATTAATATTTAAAATGTTTTAAAATATATTATGTTGTTTGAGTTGTTGATGTTGATTTGGGTTTCCGATCGATTCGTCTGATCAACGCTATCGATAGGATTTCCAAAACACTTGAGCAGAGCAAACTGACACAATATTGTTTTCAAATTTGGAAAATAAAATAAAGTTTGTATGATTTTACTACATATATAAGTATGAATTTTCTTTAACCAAACTGCTAATAAATTGATTGTTGGAATGATAATATTTGATTATCATTTATTGTTTTGTAAACAATTTACTATTTCAATATCAATAAATGAATTCATAAACTTGGATATAATTTGATTTGAAATTTGAAATGTATTTAAACCAAGAATTTGAGAATTTAATTTCCGAAAATGTCAAACCTTGGTTTTAAAGGTTTTAAAATGTATATCTAAAGTATTTTCGAATAAAAAAAATCATTTCATAGAAATTTTAAATGTTAAATCAGTGCTCTTCTCTTTTGTCGCTGGAAAATAATTTCGGTGATGGCGGCCGCATCATCGACATTCATTTTCGAGTTTCGAAGTGGAGAGACCATCGGTAGCTTGCTACACTTTTGTTTGAAATGAATTTGATTTGAAATTTCTAAAGTATGACATGATTTAAAATATATATACAAGTATTTGATTTAGATTTGACTTGGATATATTGGATGTATATAATTATCTCTAAATTGTCTGAAGCTAATGGGAAATTTAATTCTTAAAATTATGTTAAAAGATGTTTCCAATTATAAATAAAGCTAAATTTTGGATAAATGTTTAAACTTTAAATAATTGAATTTGAAAATATTATTTGTATAGTATTAAATTGCATTTCAATATAACTTACCTAAATCATTCAGAAGTTAAAATGTAATTGGATAATATACAATATAAAATGATTTTATAAATAAAAATTTGAGTGTTTGTAATAAATATTATACACTTAGATTTTAATTATAAAAAAAATGCTAATAAAGATGATGGAATAATAAGTTAATTGAATAAGATGAATATAATAATTTTGTTCTGAAAGAATTAACAAATTGAAATTAGATCAACTTATGTAAATACCTTAAAATTTAAATCATTTATTGAATATAAATTAATTTAAATTGAAATTTATGTGGTTTATATTAATTTATAGGGTTTAAATATATGTAATAAGATATATTAAGTGGAATAAACTAAATAATAATTTAGAATAAAGAATTAACTTTGTTGAATAAAATATGAGTACAATAATGATTATACAAATTGATGATTTAGAAATTGTTAATTGATGATGACTAGATAATAAGATAATGAATTTAGAAATAGATAGATTTATTTAACTTAAGTGAACTCAAAGGGATTTAACCAAATTGTTAAATATTAATTAATTGAAATTGAAATTTATATGGTTTAAATTAATTGTTTTACTTGTATTCCAATCTATTTTCTTTCTGGTTGTTTCTTTTCTCCCACCTCCTTCCTTTTCGAGGACGAAAAGTTTTGAGTGGGGGAGAGTGTAACGACCCGTAAATTTTAGTTGTTTTATTTATTTAATTAATTGAATTTTTGTAAAATTATAAACGATAAAATTTTGAAATATAAATTTGATATTTGGAATGTGTCTAGTTAAACATAGCAACTGGTAAATTTTCGTCCGAAAATATGAAAGTTTATTTCGCGCGTAAATTTACTTCAATTTAATCAGTTAAAAAACGATGAAAATAAAATATTTTCGGAACCTAAATATTTTTACATAGAAAAATTCTATAACATCTTCTGAGCAAACGCTATTTTTCGTTTTTCAAAATTCGGACATCTTTAGCTCCGTCGATCTTATTTTCCTGCGTTTTTGCTGCATTTTCCGCTAGTAGAAAATTCGAATTTTTATAATTCAATCGTACCACTAACATCAATATACCGTTTTAATCGTCCCATTATGCTGATCTCTACGATATATTCAATTCCGTGTTTTGATGTCCGGGACGCCGCGAAATCAGTATAACGATAACTGTATCGGTACTCAATCTTTAACCTTTTGGGTTTCGGTGACCATAAAATTTCACAATATAATTCCAATAGTCAGGTCATTAATGTTATTCACTGAATTCTACCTTGCGACCATCCCATTTCCAATATTCAATACAAATTACCTTTGGATTCGTCCATTCGTTTCTGTCATTTATTTGCAAAGAGAAATATTTTCATCTTCTTCTTGCGATCTGCACGCCTCCACTCTCGACCCATCAGCCCGAGCTCGCATCGCCTGCACCAAGGCCGTCCACCACCATGAGCATCGACAAACCCGAATCTATATCCGTGTGTCACCTCCCATTTGTTCAACCGCCACCTTGTCTCATCACCGCCTTGTAGTTACTGTTGCCGAGCTCTGCATCCATCATTCCCACTACAACAGCCTTCATTTCCGCAACCCACTTCGTGAACCACACTTTCATCTCGCATCCTACTCTCTTGGCCACCCAGTCTGATGCTCCTCAGCCTCACCTTCTCCCTCCGCACGCCGAAGCTACGTCTGCTAACCACGACCTCCGACCACCCTCTAGCCGATCTCCAGCTATCCACTTTTCGTCCCTCTGGTTCATGTATGCAACTATACAGGTTTGCACGCCATTATATTTTTTTCTCTCCCATACTAAACTACGCATGCCTGTATATAGATTGGATTTTTCAAGTTGCGTCAGCGATTTTATATGTTTAAAGGTATATATAATATGATTTTAAATTGCTTAAGCGTTGTATTATATAAATTTGTATATATTATAGTCTATATGTTATGCTTTGTTGACTTTAGATATATTTCATCTACTGTATGCATAAAATTTTTTTATATAGTGATCCGTAGTTTTAAGCAAGGATATAAATATATAACAGTTGTTATATTGTAAGTTTATATATTTTCAGTTTGCAAAAAAAATGTCAATTTATATGTTAGTTTAATATTATAAGGATATTGGTTATAGTTTTACAGTTTGTTGTTATAATTATAATATTACAAAGTTGTATTTACAGCATTTTATGTATTTACAATGGTCTGGATACATATGTATATGTGGGAGTCAGTGAGTTAGTTTATGAGCTTATATTTTTTTTGTTAGCCGTTTATATGTTCAGGTTTGAATAAATATAGAAGACTATATATTGTTTGTAAAACATTGAATTTTAATGTATGTGTTTGATTTTATCCTTGCATTTTATACAAATTGATTGGAAAACGCACAACCAGAATATTTATTTTATTGTGCTTTAATGTTTGTTTTGAGAATTGTTTGCTAGTGTATATATATGTATGTAAAGTTATTTTATATACATCCGGGTTCTGAAAGTATATAATATAGTTACATGTGAGATGTTTTCCTTCTATACATTTTTAAGTATTTTATAATATGTTATATAAACCATCGTGGGTATTGGTAGTTACAGTAAGTTTATATATACCAGTTTTATTTTGGCCAGATATTTTGTTGATTTCAAAGTATATATAATGTCCGGTCCATTTGTGCGTTAATGGTGAAGTGCATAATTGTTAGTATATAAACGTTTATATTACATAGTAAGGTTTTTGTGTTTGTTTATATATTAAAGTTTTAAATATAAGTCCTATATAATTTTAGCAACTACATACATTTTGAATAACAGTTGTTTGCATATCTAAATAGCTACATTTATTTGTTTATATATATATATTACTATTTTGGATTTAAGTTGATTTTATCAATACTAAATTTATAATAAGTATGCATATAATTTGTTTTGGGGAATTTTACCATAAGGACAAACTTTGCAGTCCAATTTGTTTCTAGGACACACATTCAAAGAAATTATTTTCAAGGCCAAAGTCAGCAGAATAATAACTTTCAAGGACAAAGTCAGTAGTCCAATTACTTTCAAGGACATAATTTCATAGGTTTTTAGGCCCAAGAAACTAATTATTTTGCGTTTTGTCCTTGAAAGTAATTATTTCAGTTGTGTGTTCTAGAAACTAATTCCACCTGCTAAAGAGACCCTTGTGGCTAATTTCCACATTTTTTTTATGTTTTACTTTAGTATTTAAGTTTTAGATTAAAACAATGGATTTTGGAATTCCTATATATATATATATATATAATATAGATATGTTGAACTTATCGATATAAGTTCACTTATATCACTTGTCATCATTGATCGGTTCTAATCGGATTTCGTCAATCCCTTATCTGTCAGCCCTGTCCGTCAAACCCGCTTTCAGCTTACGTCGCTTTGAGACTGTGCATGAAGTGTTTGATTTTCTAAATCAAGATCCAACTCGTAGCTTGTTGTGTATTGAACTTCTCTAGCCTCGAAAGGTGAGCAATCACTCACGATTAATGTTCTTTTATTTATTAAATCTGATTTCAATTGAAACGATACTTGAAATATGCTGTTGTTAGTTATTTACACTGTTATATATGCTATTACCTGTATCTGTTCACCTATGACATCTGACACCATTATCTGTTAATTATTTATGCGATGATAATACAGTTTGGTCGATAATTGATTGATTGATTGTTGTTATATTGGATGTTAAATTGTAATGTATAAAGTGATAAATATTATGCAATTGAATTTGACGTAGAATAGTAAAAAATTTGAATCGACATATGTGTTGAATTTGGTTAGTTAAATTTGTTTAATATGACCCCTTAAATGTTTAATCATTTGACACGTAGAAAATAGTGTTAACTACACCTTGAACCATCAATTGTATGTTGTTTAAACTGATGATACATGAAATTGAAAATAGACGACAAGTGAAAAACCGTAATGCAATAATCTTTAATCTACATGAAATGATAGTGTAGATTTCTAGAAATAATCATATTAATTCGCACAAACAACAATGTGAATTAATACGGTTATTTCAGGATTATTTGAATTGATTATTGGATTGTTATTGATTGTTGTTATTGCTTGTTTATTTACTTTGACACTATCCCAATTATCACACTGCAAGTTCCCTTTGCTATGCTTTGATTTTGAATTGAATTGGAATCGGGTTGAAATGATAAATACCCAAATTGAACTTTGACCTAGGATAAAGAATTAATAAAAAACCCGATTGGTCAATAATTTGATTTAAAAATAAAATGAAGATTTTATTTGAATAAATAATATGGTTTTGAAACGAAATTGGAAATTGAATTTTAATGAAATTTAAATGTGAACATTTAATAATCAAAAAAGAAATATTAATAAAGAAATTGATGAAAGAATGTTGTTTAATTTAAGAAATGATTGAATTAAGTTTTGAAATCATTTAATAATTAAATAAGATTGAATTATTTAATGATTAAATTGAATTGAATTCTTTAATAAGGGAAATTGAACTTTGAATAAGTGAATTTTACTTCGTAAATAATTGAAATTGAGTATCTTTATTTATTAAGTTTTGGAAAATTATTTAAGTAAGTAAATAAGTGAAATTGAATTTCTTTAACAAGAAATAAAATCTGATTTATTGAAATAAATGTAAGACTTGAAATTTAAAGAATTTGATTTGATGAATTTAATTTAATTCAAATTTGTAAGTTTTGATATAATGAAGTTGAATTTTAATAGTGGATTTAATGAATCAGAAATTTACTAGAAATTATTTTGAATGGCAAATTTACTTAATGAATATTGAATGAAATCGATAAATGAATTTAAATTGATTTAAATGTTAAATTAAATTAATTTAAATGGTTTCGGAATGAAACTTGTATCCGAACTTGAATCGATATTTGAATTGTTTTAAAAAGAAATTGAAATTGAATTATAAGATTTTGAAATTATGAATTTGGAAGTTTGAAATGTAAATTATGGAAATTGTTTTGGAAAGACAAAGGAAATGTTGATTTACAAATTCTAATTGAAATTGAAATTGATTTGGTTTTGAAATAAATAAACGACCAATCGGTGTAATAATTACAGAAGTTACTAAAGAGACCGGAATCGGTAAGGGACATACTTACTGTCTAAACCGAAAACCACTTTAATAAATATACGCGGAGTGTGATCCCGAATGAAGTGGTTGGAATGATGTACGTGATAACTGAAGAAAGAGAACGATAATGGATAGCCTTGACACTTGTGTCAAATTAGAAATGACTAAAACAGGAGCCGTGCTGGGCCAAATGGGGGCTAGCTACCTCGAGCGAACACACTTCTTCGAAAACTACTCATTACTTGTTGTCGATTGGTGCACCCTTGATTTTGGGAGTGTTGTTTCGCGGTGTTGCGATCGCTGCGGCGATGCGTTCTCACCGGTTCGGATCAGGCAAACGGTAATTTCACTACCTTGGGTATTGCCTCATGTGCCTTGTCATACTTGGATCCCTATATACGCGACCACTACGATTTGTTTTGTATTATACCTATGGAGTACTCCTAATAGCCCACTAGTTTACGGTGGAGTTTACAGTGCTGTATAGACTATAATGCTTATATAAAATGTGTTAAGGGGGATAATGGTAACGCCTTAACACTATTTTGATATCTTATATTACTGATAGGCATTATCTACTTATCATACACTACTACATAGTAGATAGTTTAACGGATCCTTAAAGGATGGTTATTCCAAACATCCTTTGAGTTACTTGTATTTCAATTGCTATTTCACTTGAGTTGGATTTATTGATATAAGAATGTTAATCCTGACTCGAGTGTTTTGTGTTTTGCTTTACGCTCGGGTCAGACTGAGTGTACCAGTATTCGAGACTCACCTTTTGAGTTGGAGCTTCGCTTGGAGATCCAGCTATCTATCCAGCTTTCAGATATCCAGTTGATTCCAGTGATGTATTCTGATATTGTATTTGATTATTGTATTCGAGACATCTGTTGTACCTTATTTAACTCTGATATGTATATAGTAGCTTCATGAACTACTATCTTTTGCTTCCGCTGCATTTATTACTCTGTGTCTGTGATTATTTATTTACTGTATATGTTCAGTTTTGCCAAATTTAAATTGACAACGCGGTATTTTGAATTATTCAAGTCCGACATGTGCGGATGCGAATGGTACAAAATATGGGGTCGTTACAATTCCTTAGCTTTTAATTGATTTTTCTCCTCTTTTTCCCCTATGTTATGGCCGGCTTGAGCTCTTTGGTTTATGTTTTAGAATTATGAACTTGTGAAATGAAAATGGGAATAAGGGTTTAGGGGTTAAGGGTTATGGTGGACGGCTATTCCCCATAATACCCTTGCCTTATTCTCTTATTGGTTAACTTATAAAATCATTTCCATAAATTTATTCCTTTAATTTTATTTAGTTAAGCACAGCCTCTAATAAAATTTCAAATCTCAATCCCCTTATCACTTTAATCTTTACATTATTCTATTTAATTTATCTAATTAAATCCCATGAATAGTGTATTTAAAATAAGGGGTATTACAGGCTCCCCTCCTTAAAGAATTTCGTCCTCGAAATCCAGTAAGTACTAAATACTAAGCATAGCAATCATCTGTAACATCTCCTAACTACCATACCAGCCTACTTGACTAGCAATAGTCTATATAAAGCAAATATAGAACAAACCCTCGTAGCAGATCATGATAAGTATCTCTAACCCTATCTTCTGTCTCCCAAGTATAGTTCTTCTTGTTGTCGCTCCACTGAACTTTCACCAACTTAACTGTCTTATTCCTTAACCTCTTCTCATCTCTCGCCACAACCCGAACTGGTTGTCTAACAAAAGTCAAATTCAGTTCTACAATCAAATCTTCCAACTCTATTGGAGGAATAGTAGTCTCTGGATCATGCACATACTTGCAAAGATGAGATATATGAAACACATTATGGACACATGTCATACTGCTCGACAACTCTACTTTGTATGCAAGCTTTCCGATCCTCTCTATAATTGGGAACATACCGACATATCTCGGTGCCAGTTTCCCTGATTTTCCGAATCGTACCACACCCTTCATTGTTGATACCTTAATGAAAACTCTATCTCCAACTGAGAATTCTAGATCTTTACGCCTTTCATCTGCGTAACTCTTTTGTCTAGACTGAGCTTCCTTCACCCTTTCTTGGATCAACTCAATCTTCTTTGTCGCCTCTTTAACCAGATCTGGACCCAAGACTAATATGTCTCCAGTTTCCAACCAACATGCTAGTGATTTGCATGGCCTTCCATACAAAGCTTCTAAAGGCGTCATTCCTATACTAGTCTGATAGTTATTATAGGAAAACTCAACTATGTGTAGGTGATCTTCCCAAGATCCACCAAAGTCTAGCACACAAGTACTCAATAAATCCTCGAGTACCTTATTGACTCTCTCTGTTTGCCCATCTATCTGATGGTGATACGTAGTACTCATCTTGAGCTTGGTACCTAACACATCATGTAGACTCTTCCAAAATTCACTAGTAAACAAAGCATTTCTATCACTGACTATGCCACTAGGAATTCCATGCAGTCTAACTATGTTCTTCATGAACAACTTAGCTAAAACAGGTGCCATCTTGGTTGACTTAACTGGACTGAAATGGGCACTCTCGGTCAACCTGTCCACTATGACCCATATACTTTCATTTCACCTATTCAACCTTGGCAACCCATCTATAAAATCCATGGATATCGGATCCCATTTCCAAACCGGTATCTCCAAAGGTTGAAGCAATCCACTTGGTTCTGATGTTCGGCCTTCCCTTATTAACAGTTCGCACACTACCTAACCCATATTCCAACATCCTTCTTCATACCTTCCCAATAGAAGCTCCTCTTCATATCTTGATACATCTTGGTTCCTCCAGAAAGGATCGTAAATTTGGATCGATGACATTCCCTGAGAACTTCTCTCCTCAAGTCCTCATCATTCGGAGCACACGGTCGTCCCTTCTTTCTCAACCATCCCCTCTGGTCAAGACTAAAATCCTTTAAATCATCAATCTCCGACCCAACCTCAAGCCTTCTAATCTTCTTGGCTAATAATGGATCCTCTTTCTGCTTAGAAGCAATCCTTTCGATCAATACTGGTCGAACTTCCATATAGGACAACATAGCGGTGTTCTGACTAGAACTAGCAGTCGATCTTAACTACACACTACAAGTAGTCAAAGCTTCTAAATCTTTCCATTCTGCCAACATAGCTAATACCACACTCTGATGTTTTATGCTAAGAGCATCTGCTACTTTATTTTCTTTCCCAGGTGTATACTCTATACCAAAATCATAAGCTACTAAAAACTCTAGCCATCTCTGCCGTCTCATATTCAACTCCTTCTGAGAGAATAAATATCTTAAGGACTTATGATTTGTGTATAGCTCAAATCTCTCCCCCGAGAGATACTGTCTCCATATCTTCAATGCAAAGGTCACCACAGCCAACTCCAAATCATAAGTCAGATATCTCACCTCATGCGGTTTAAGCTATCGTGAAGCATAGGCAATAACTTTACACTTCTACATCAACACAACTCCTAATCCGGTTCCGCATGCATCGGTATGCACCACCAACCCTTGGTTTCCATCTGGAACCACTAACACAGGCGCGTTGGTTGACAAATGCTTTAACTTAAGGAATGCTTCCTCACATTTGTCAGACCAAATAAACTTCACGTCCTTCCCAGTTAACTTAGTCAAAGGTGCTGCTATTCGCGAGAAATCCTTAATGAATCTCCATTAATAGCCGGTAAGTCCAATAAAACTTCTAATCTCGGTCACCGTCTCTTGTCTCTTCCAATTATTAATAGCTTGGATCTTATCTGGATCGACCGACAAATCCTTCTCTAAAACCACTTGACCAAGAAACTTAACCTCTTTCTTCTAGAAATGACACTTGGAAAACTTCATTTTCAGCTGATGCTGCCTTAGCATCTCAAGCACTACTCTTAGATAATCTTCATGCACTCTTTCATCTTTAGAATATACTAAAATGTCATCTATAAATACCAATACGAATCTATCCAAGTACTCTCGGAAAACTCGGTTCATCAAATCTACGAAGAATGCTGGTGCATTCGTTAACCCGAATGGCATTGTTAACCACTCGTATGAATCATACCTAGTCTGAAATGCTGTTAACAGAATACTATCCTCTACCACTCTTAACCGATGGAAACCTATCGTCAAATCCAATTGGGAAAATACTCTTGCTCTACAGAACTCATCAAATAAATCATCGATTCTTGGTAAAGGATACTTATTCTTAATCATCTTCTCATTTAACTTACAATAGTCAATGCACAGCCTCAACAACCCATCCGGTTTCTTTACGAATAGCATGGCCTCTCCCCAAGGTGAACTACTTGGTTTAATAAAATTTATCCCCTCTAGATCCACTAGCCTCACCTTCAATTCCTTTATCTCGGTCAGTGTCATCCTGCTAGGTGGTCTATTTACAGGTTCCGCTCCTGGCATAAGATCTATCTGAAACTTAATAGCTCGTTTCGGTCATAATCCTGTAACCAGCTCAAAAACATCTGCAAACTCTCTTGCTACACGAACCAGACTTAAATCTTCTTCCATTTCCATAGCACTCAACAGAGTACAAGCACTCCGGTCAAAATCCTCCACCGAGAATATAAGTCGGTTATGACTATCAGGGTGTCTCAGTGATATTTCCCTATCTTTGCAAAATATCCTAGCCTCGTATCTTCCCAACCAATCCATACCCAAAATGATTCTGAAGTCTACGAAATCAAAAACATACAAGCTGCATGCAAACTTATGACCTAACAAATCAAGTTCTAACTGGTCACATCTCATTTCCAAAGTTGCATACCCTCCGGTTGATTCGTAACCCTTAAGGAAGTAACAAGGTATGTGAGTTCTAAACATAACCTATCAACCAAACACTGAGATATAAATGAATGCGATGCATCGATATCAAATAGTACCCTAACTGGTATACTTTGAATCTAAAGCGTTCCTTCCATCACAAACTTTCCTTTCTCAGCAGTAGTTGGCCTAGCAGACGATGATCCAATAACAAAAACATTTCACTTGTCCGCCCTGACTAGTTGTGGACACTGATTCTTATAACGCCCAACCTGGTTGCAGCTAAAGAAATTCACACCCTTCTTGTCCATAGCCTTCTTCCCTTTGCCAGTTCAACATTCATGAGCTTAATGATCCTTCTTATTGCACTTATAGCAAACTAGATTAGCCTTTGCCTTCTTGGCAGCTTCTCCCTTCTAGGTTCCCTTCTTCTTAAAGAACTTCCTCTTCTTGCTAAGATAACTCTAGGTTTCAACCGGTTTCAACCTGCTTCTCCTTCCCATAAGTAGCAAGAATCTCCTCATGTTGGATTGCCATTTCCACAACAACATTACAAGGATCACGAAGATGTGGTAAAGTTTCACTAGCAATCTCGGGTCTCAATCCCCGAATAAACTTCTCATTCCTCTTGATGACAGTGTCAATGGTAGCATATCCATATCTGGATAACTCATCAAACTTTGTGGCATACTCAATCACCGACATCTCGCCTTGCACCAAGTCCACGAGCTTCCTCAACAATACCGACTTGGCAACTTCAGACAAAAACCTCTCTTCGAATCTCCTTTGGAATTCCGCCCAAGTCAATTCTTACTCGGGAACTCCAACAGTGACCTATTCCACCAATGAAGCGCTGCTCCCTGCAACTGCCTAGAGGCTAGTCTCCTCTTCTGCTCATCATTCAATCCTAAGTCAACGAAGATTCTCTCACAATGAAAAAGCCAATTCTCAACTTCTATAGCATCCTCTATTCCCAAAAAACGCTTCCTACCAAGATTGGAACAATCTCTGCTCAACTTAACATAGTTGTTTCCAATTGGAGCCACGGGATTAGCTCCTCCAACATTCCCGGCCACTTCTGCAGCTGCTCCAACATGCATCAGATTGACGAAGAACCGATACATCATCCCCATATCTACCTGCGGATTTCCAACACCTACATTGACATCTGCATTTTGATTAGCATTTGCCTGTCGACCTTGGTTCCTTCTGGTATTAGGTCGAGCATTTCTATTTGTTGTGGTGCTTCCTCCACCGTGATTTCCTCTTTTGTTTCCTGCCTCCATATCTTCTTTTCTCGTAAATCTACATACGAGCCTTAGTAAGGTACAGAAGAACGGTCTAAGAGAGAGTGAAATACATACTTATATATATCAAATACAAGTATGTTACTATAGCATTAACCTAAAAACCCCGATCTTATTTTCTAATTCATTGAATTATGTTTCGAAAAATCATTTTTAGTTTGAAATTTCTTTTAAGTTTTCATAGACCTATGCTCAGATACCAAGTTGTAACATCCCCCACTTGGAGGCCCAAAACTAACGGCTACGGATGATGCCGACATCCATAGTCATTAATCCTCGATGACCAAATGTGGTAATGTTAGATACTTTGATATAACAGAAACACATGGATATGAATTTTTTTTAAATTATTATACAAATTCTCATTCCATTTCAAATCATTTCAAATTAATTACATAATCCCAAATTCGAGAACCAAGTTCAGAGAAAATATAACTATTACAACATATGCCAAGAGCGACATATGAAGATGCCCCTTTGGATAATCAGAGTCTATACATAGGCAATTAAACATCTTTGCCTTTACATCAAAACATAGCGAAATCAAAAACAAAAGAACTTCTAATAGCTAACTTGCCTTCTGCACGTCTCTGGATGCTTATTCGTTTAAAGGAGAACCTGAAAATCTTCAACTCTCAAACTACTCAAAATCAATTGAGTACCCGAGAGTTTAAAGGGAAAGCATAACTTCGAGTCAGACATAAATCCTGGTATGAATAATAACCTACCATCCCGAACCATTTAGATATTTACTGAGACCACGCTACTTAGCGGAACAAGTTTTCCCTTCACTAGTATCAAACCCAAGAATTTATAATAACCATATATTGTGCTTTGCATTCACAGTGGTTAAAAACATAGCAATTTAAAATATCATGATGATACACAAACAAGCAAAATATCCTAGATTTCCCATCCCCATTTATTTGACTATCTATCACAGTTAGAGTTTCTTGGGTCACTATTAACCTATTAGTTTTCATGGGCTGGCTAATAATCTGTATAAGTTTAAAACCTATTTGTCTGATTTCGTAGTTTTCATGGGATCACTAAGAACCTATTTAAAGCTTGTGGGCTATCTGTCTGGTTTCAGAGTTTTCATAGGATCACTAAAAACCTATTGGCCCCTGCCAATAACTTCATTATTTCATGGGTTCTCTCTGAACCTATTGGTATCTCGAATAACTTCTCTTATATCATAATTTTCATAGGTTGACTATGAACCTATTGACTTCTGTCAATTACTTTATCCGGATATAGTTTTCATGGGATCACTACGAACCTATTGGCCCCTGCCAATAACTCTCTCTAAACATAGTTTTCATGGGTTTACTGTAAACCTATCTAAACTGACAACCTCTTGATTAGTCTTTGGGCGTCCTATGTTCTGGTCTACCTGACCTCCTGGATGTAACTCTATTAATTCAGGAGTTAACCCTATTTATATTCACTACTGGGTCAAGCTAGCAGGTTGTTCTGCCCTTTCTCCATAAAATACATTTATGGGTCCATATATAGTGAATATGTTTATAGAAGAAGCAAATACAATCACTTAACATTACCAACATTTAAGGTTTAATATCCTTGAAATCATTATCACATGAAATATGGTTAATCCCTTTAACCTATTATTTTCATCAAGGGATGCTTCTTCAAAAACTCCAAAATTAAAAACCATTTCAAAATTCTTTTATATTGATATGGGTTTTCTTTTAAAAGTGAGATTGTGTTCTTTTTCTGTAAACTAAGGCAAACCTTTAGAATATATCTTTCGAAAGCATTAAAATCTTCTTTTTAGAACACTAAGCATATGCCTTTCAAAACACTTTAAAACATCTCTTTCGAAAGCATCAAAACCTTCCTTTCTAAATCATCAAAACATTCCTTTCGAAGTATTAAAGCATCACTTTCTAACTTATAGAAGCATTGCTTAGAAACCATTTGAATGTACCTCTTTCGAAACCATTGGGTTTAATCTTAAATATATCTTTTGGGTCAAAGTGAACATAAGAAAAGGCAACTCTTTGGAAACCATTAGCCTTTAAACTAAAGAATTTGGGAAAATAGATAGCTTCAGAATCATCCTTTCGAAAGCATTAGTCTTTTAGTAAAGCAATTAGAAGGATAGCTTTGAAACAACTTTTCGAAGCCATTAGTATAGGTGACTACTAGAGCCCATTTGAAAGCATTGGGAAGCGGCTTGTTATATTTATAAAACAAAAGCTTGCCTTTCGAACTCATTGAAAACTTCAACCAATTTGAAAGGTATGAAGACAACAACAAGGTTTCGACTAGGTTCAAAATTACCCCTTTTGAATGCTCCATTTTTTAAAACATATAACGTGGCAGCTCATTTGAAAGCTACCTTTTTAAAACAAAAAGGTGACAACCCTTTTGAAAGCTATATTAAAGTAATTCAAACCATTTGAAAGCATCCTTTTAAAAGCAAGGCAAGCGTCATTTCTTTGGAAAGCAAAACAGAGGCCTTCAGAAGTTATTTAAAATGATCTCGACCCCTTTGAAAGCATGGTTTCGATCCTATACTTGCCACTTTTCTCCAATCCACTACGTACCAAAGCGTTGATACCATGTGTATTGGTTTCAACTTAGTTGGGGACGGAGGTATGGGGTCAAAAGGTTGCAACTAGAAGTGGCGAGGCAGTAATTCTTGTTAAAACCATATATATGGTGTTTTGATGATAACAACCATAAGACAATGCTACTAATATGTTTATTGAGTGATTTCAGATCAAGAAGATATATGATGGTGCAAGCGGTGGAATCAGTAAAGAAATCAAATTATATAATGAATGGAAAAGGCAAGAATTGAACTTGGATCAACAAGCCATCAAAATTTTGTTAACCAACACACAACAGAAGGCTTCATTTGAAGGTTCTCCATTAACTTTAATTGACAAAGTAAAATAAGCCATAAAGCCGAAAAAATGGAAACAATGGGACTCGAACCTAGCACTCGAAGGCAAGAGCGCATGCAACTTACCACACAACCGCACCGCACTCAAAGGCAAGAGCGCATGCAACTTACCACACAACCGCACCGCACTTGCATTTAACAATAATTTAGTTTGCAGTCTTATATTCTGTCCCACAAAATCGAAAAAAATGAACGTTGGATTCAAAATTTTCAACAAAGGAAAGCGGCTGTACAATGCATTAACAAAAAATTTAGTAGCAGCCTATCCTTATCATTGAAAGGAACGTGGAACTAAATCGTTTAAGAAAAATGGGAAAGGTGGGATTCGATCCTTGGTCGACAGGGAAGCATGCCGCCGACTTGCCAATAGGCTACAGAGCCTTTTAATTCTAAGCCGCCAATCATCTCATATTACTGTTATAAAATCAATAATTCAAGTGCCCTTTCAAGCATCTTCTTCAATTGTTGTGAAGTTTCAATTAATGCATCTCTTCCAAACTGAATTACTGAAGGGTTGCTCTTGTTTAATGACAACTTATCACTTCTATATAAGCCTCCTACCATCCTAAAAGCGTAAATATAATTCATTGTTCTCAAAACCATTCTCCTATTGCTTTTTAAATTACTAAACTATATATTCATTAGAAAAGCATCATTTTCATAGATTACAGAAGTTGTACTCCAGTGTGACTACTCAGCGTATTGAAGACACAATATATAGTCAAGTTATTTCTTTGTAAAAGAAAAGATTGAAGTCCTGTTTGGTTGTTCGGGCGAAGTCTGTAAACCTGTTACTCCGGGTGAAGTAAGGGTGTTGATAGTGAAATTCCTAAGAGGTGCTTAGGGACTAGACATGGGACGAGAGGTCCGAACCAGTATAAAATCGACTGTGTTATCTACTATTTTATTTCTGCTGCATTAACATTGTTTACAACTACTATCCATCTTTGATCCCGTGCATAACGACTAATAATTCTATGCAAAACTGTTTTGTTGCCTTTTTAAGTAAATGCTTTTCAACTAGCTTGTCTATTTGTAAAAATATAATTGGTTGTCATAAACTTTACCAAAAATATTTTCTAAAAGACTACCGAATTCATCTAGAATTAATTAATTAAATAATTAACAAAGAAGCCCTTCCCTTTAACAAACAATTAAAATATTTAAGTCCTCCAGCTTAATTAATTTAATTTCCATAATAAATTACTTAGGAAAAATCCCTAAAAACCAAATATTTAAAGTTAATTTATTATCATTCTGACATCATTTTTGTAGGAAAAAGAATTATTATTTAATCTTATACAAAAGAATCAAAGATTATCATGATTTATGCAGTTCAAATTTGGTGCCTATAATAGATTTCTAACTTATATTAAGCATTATACCTTAAAATTAGGTCTTGACCCTAACATTTTTGATTTGGTTCAAAGAAGAACTAGTCAAATCAATCTTTTTATATTAATTGCGCTAAAGCGGTTGCTAAAATGCCTTGATTTAGCGTGTGTAGCGGAAAATAGCGGGGTTTAAAGCAGATCTACTGTTTATTAGCGCTATATTGAATAAGCATAGCGACCGACGAGTGCTACACGCTATAGCGAGGATTTTGCGGGGCCTTAGCAGGGCTTTAACTAGACAGCTTGACAAGTATGAATCTTGCACTATTGGTCAGTTGATCTACCACTACCCAAACACTATCATATCATGCTCTAATTTATGGCAATCCATCTATAAAATATATAGATATCCGTTCCCATTTCCATTCGGGAATGTCTAGTGGTTGTAGCAATCCACTAGGCTTCTTCTGCTCAGCCTTCACTAACTGGCAATTCATACACTTTGAGGTGAATTTTCCAACATCCTTCTTCATACCTTCCCAGTAGTAAGTCCTCTTCATATCTCTATACTATTAGTCGCGCAACGTCGATCAATATTACTTAGAAATCGCTATGCACTGGATCGATGATGGCCAAATATATAGATACAGAATTGAAGCACAGTAATCACAGCAGCAACAATATAAATATAATAGCAGTGGGAATAAATAGTAAGTTAAGCAAGAAACAATCACACTAGAGATTTTATACTGGTTCGGACCTCCCGTCCTACGTCTAGTTCCAGACTCCTTCTAAAATTAACTAACAAACACCCTTACTTCGCCCGAAGGAATATGCACCTAAGCAGCAAAACAAGATTTCAGTACACTCGCTAGAGCAGCCGAACGAGACTTTAATATTTTCTTTTACAAAGAAATAACTTGACTATATATTGTGTCTTCAATACACTGAGTAGTTGAACTGGAGTACAACTTCTATAACCTTTAAAAATGATGCAAAATGAGTTTTCAGAGGCTAGGAAATGGATTAAGACCAGGCTTAAATATCGTGAAGTGAAAGCGCGTTGGTCTAAGTTTGCTTTTGGAATTAATATGGAGTTTAGAGAATTTGAAAGCAATATGAGAATGATTTGAGAGAGTAGAATTGTAAGTTTGATTTGGAGATGGTACGAGGCTCATATGGAAGTGATTGGAAGCCAATAAACATGCACAACCTTTCAGAAATTTACATTAGAAAAGGCGCATCCGTTGAAAGTTCGCAACGCTTCAAAAAGATGCTTGAATGCACTTTGAACCGGTCCTTTCTAAATGGTCATATAAATATTATGGCAACAGTTCAGAAAAACGTCGTTTGGCAAGTTGGTAAGCATGCACACATCTCTCCTTGAGGACAAAGGTTTGAATCCTGCTTCTGCTTATTATACGTTTATTTCTGTGGTTCTTTTCCACTCATAATATAATGGTACTAACGATCTTCAGAGCAAAAGGCATTGTAGTATAGTTGGTAAGGCGTGCGCACATGTCCATGCTGTGCTGGGTTTGAGTCCTCCCTTTTTCAATTTTTGAGCAATTTATTTTCTTTACTAAATATGTAACTTTGCTGATGAATAAATAAGCAAATGCAGCTTTGGCATGTTGGTTTGACTACGTGCTTTCTCCCAAGTAACTTGGGTTCAAATCTCATCTCCCTAAAAAATTTACATTCTTCATTTCCTTTGCTTTGTATGTAAATTTGGCAGGAAGTTTTGAAAAGCGAGTGTGGTGTAATGGATGTTTTGAAAAGCAAGTGTAGTGTAATGGTTGTGGTGTGCACTCTTTAGCCATGCCATTTGGGTTCAACTCTTGCATTCCTCATATTTTCGTCTTGTTTTTTTCACGTTTTCTATTTCAAAGAAAACTATAAACCTTTCTTCCATCGTATAGCTATTTAACCTAAAATTACTCAATAAACACATTAGTAATATTATCATACAGCTGTTATCATCAAAACACCAAAGTCTTATTCTCAATATTCCCCCCTTTCTGATGCTGACAACTATATCATTTTTTATAATAATATTATATTGCTCCCTCTTAATATTTGCTTCCCCAAAATTTATATACTCCCCTATCAATATGCTCAGTCTTCTCCCCCTTTCTCATCAATAAAAAGGTTGGAAATCATTGTAGGCTATGGGTCGTATACTAATTTCAAATAAAACTCTACTTTTAAAAAATATGTTTGTATATCAAATACTCGTACTCTATTATTTCTTTGTTAATTTTTATATATTTGGTGCAAGGAATGAATAGTTTTGAATGTGTACTATGGGTCTGGCTCCATCCACTAAGTCGATCTGAAACTCGATCTCTCTATGCGGCGACAATCCTGTCACCTCCTCGAAGATATCAGGGTACTCTCTGGCGATAGGCGCAGGTGACAATCCTTCTTGTGGAATCTCAAGCGAATATAGAAAGCTGACCAATACCCCTATCATCTGGTAAGTAGCATATGACTACCGTTCGCCCTTCCACGTTCTCAATTGTCACCTCTTGCTTCTCGCAATCCACAACAGTCACATACCTCTTAAGCCTGTCCATTCCCAAAATAATCCCAAACCAAACAAAATTAAGAACAAAGCAATCACAAGCAAAAGAACATCTATGACTTGATAACACTAAGCCACGACAAATCATACAAAGACTAGTAGATCCTCTAACAGGGTTCGTCACAAACAATGATCGGTCTACCATCTCGGGTTCCAAATCTAGTCTGCATACTAAATCACCACAGATGAAAGAATGCAAAGCTACAGTATAAAAAAGAACTCTAACAAAAACATCTCTGATGGAAAGTATACCTTGCACCATGAATCCTTTCCCCTTATCCTTAGCAGTAGGTGCACAAGATGAAGTCGGGACTACATCCAAAGCATATGCCTTCATAATCTGCTTATCTTTAGGCAGTTCTGGACAATCCTTCTTAATATCCGCTGGCTTATCACAATTATAGCACTTCTTAAATAGCCTTGCATTCCTTAATATAGCGGTCCTTCTCCGTAGAACCATGGCAAACAATTTCACTCTTATTCTTTTTCTGGCCCTATTTTCCTTGTTGTTGCTGCTTCCTTTTTCCATTCCACTTCTTCTTACCTCCACCGCCCTGCTGCATTTTTGGTTCCTCTTTCTCAGCAATAGCAATAATAGCAGTCTTATTCTTAGAGTACAGACACTCGTGTCTAAGGACTTACTCCATAAGTTTCTCAATAGACACTTCAATGTGGTCCACCAACTTCCATCCCAAGTGGTCGTCCAATCTAGTGATAAACTTCTCATTCTTCTTCAAATGTGTATCAATAAAGACATCACATACTTCAACAAAGCATCAAATTATGCCACATACTCAAAAACATACATCTCCCCTTGCTTCAACCCAGCAAATTTAATGAACAACACGGATTTCTAAGCCATAGGAACGAGCTTCTCTTCAAATCTAGCCTTAAACTGATCCCAAGAAATTTGATCCTCTGGAGTATAATGGTAACATCATTCCACCAATTCATTGCTAGGCCCTGTAGCTGTCTTGAAGCAAGCTTCCTCTTTATAACATCTTCCATATCCATATCTTGAAAATGCGTTCACAAGTATCTATCCAATCTTGTGCTTCAATAGCCGATTCTATTCCTAAGGATGGCTTCCCTCTAAGAGTAGAATAATCCTTGCAAAGCTTGGCAAAGTCAATCCTAGGCACTTACAAAGGAGCACCACAACCTAAAGCCACACCAGGAGTAGTTTGGGCTCTCCTCACCAGCGAAGCCACCATTGCATCGAACATGGCTTGAAAATCGAGTGTAACAGCTCCTGATCCCGCTCCCTCTTCCACTCCTGAAGTGGAGTTTTTCCTGCAACATTCCTTGTGTTCCGATTCATTCTTATCTGTAATAAGAATGATTAGCCTCATTCCAATAAAAGCTGTAATGGTACTCAAGTGCATACTATATTATATAATATTACCATATAGCATAATATCTTCATTAACAAATACGCTCCCTCCTTTAGTGTATACTCTCGACTTGCTTCGGTTAACTCATAACCAAAGCTCTGATACCAAATGTGACGACCGCCCCATACCACCCCCACATCAATGACCTAAAGGAGCGCTATAAACATGCCAGGCTGATATGGGACGATCATCAAGGGGTTGAAATTTAAAGCAGAAAAACCTATTACAAGTTTACAACGCATGGATAAAATATAATACATAAAATATACAATAGAATATAGTAAGCCATAACAAATGAAAGTAACATCTCCACTAAATCATGAGTTATCGATACAAATGTCATATAAACTAAATACAACATTCCTCACTGCAATCTTCTCAGAGTACATATAACAAACAACGGAAATATCTACAAATATAGAGTAATACGCCATAGCTTCTCCAAGCTCGTCTTCGTGCAGCAGCTGTGACTTCAGACCTATCATCTAGTCTACTCATTTAAGAGTACCCAAGATGATAAGAGAAAACATAAAACCTTGGGTCAGACAATAGTCTGGTGTGAGCGGTAAATGACTATCAAAAGCTATACTGGAAAATATGGTACTAGACAGGTAAAAAAAACCACACCTGACTTGTACCTGCAACTAAAGAGTTAGCACATAATAATAATATATAATATGCTACTTAAATAAATGACAATATGATACTGTAACAGAACATGATAGAAGAATCTAAGCAGCCTCCTCCATTGACCCTATTCCCAATCCCTTCTCCAGCATTCCTATAGATGATAGCCTACCCAAGAGAAAGAGCAAACACAACAACCATATAATCCATCAACCAAAACCTAGCTATCATCTTCTAAAATGTTGAATATATGATAACTCGTATGGCCCCATCCTCGCTTGCTAAATACTAATGGAAATCCCAGTTTTTGATTGCATTCCTCCGTACTTTCAGGTCTGAAACACCGCACGGTTGTCTCCTATAGTACCTCTGTACCGTCTGACATCAGACCCTCTCGAAGCGGTCCAGGATACATGAATGGCGCTACCAGCCATCGGGTGCCCCCGCATATAGTACCCCTGCTTGAGAATAACCAGAACACTCCGAGTTATCAATGATTCCTTCGCACTCCCAAATATTCAGAGCTTTCACAACTCTAATCCATTTCCGGGCAGGAGTCCTGCCACTCAACCAGTCCATTATACCACAGCCTCACTCCATCCCAAGCTGTTTATCTACTCCTTCGATCCTACTCCTTATCCAAGCCCCCGACCGAAGAGCCGAAACTTCATCATATTATAACTTCCAAATCGTAGAAGCAATTAGCGACCCACAACTTCCAGCATGATCCACTACAACCCCAGAGTCTCCACCCCGAATCACATCACCATTGGAGCCAACAATTTAGATTGGTGCCGATCTGATCTAATTGGATCGGTGCCGATCTTAGATCGGTGCCGATCTTAGATCGGTGCCGATCCAAAAACCTTAGCCATTTCTAGCTCTGTTTCTCTTGCAACCTCTAGTGTACTTCCCCTTGATGCCTTAGACCCCAATCCATCTCTCTTAGCCTTTAGGTCTTCTCTTTCATGCATCATGATTCAATACATTAAAGACGATCCATCCAATCTTTAATACTTGGCCTATCCTCCAATCCAACTTCATAGAGCAACTCTAAAATCCATGCTCATTTTCCCCTATGGATCTCACATCAATTGGCATGCTAATTTTGGATCGGTACCGATCCGATCCAATCGGATCAGTGCCGATCCCAATACTTAGCTCCAATTGTCGTGAAAATTTCAGGACGTCTTCCTGCCGTGCTCTAGAGCCTATCCTCCAAGTTACATGCGATTTCGACGAACATTGCTCCCAATATGCTCCAATCACTAATCCAAGTCCTAAAACATGCACAACACTAGCAAACAAATCAAGCATAGCAAGTAATTCAAACATAACAGCAAATCATCCAATTACATCAATATGAACATACAAATCATCCAATTCAATCTACCACCACAATTCTCGCATAGGATCTAATCTAACACATATAATTTAATTGCCAAATATACATAAATGACACCAACCAATGATCTAATCCCAATTACATGTTTAATTAGGTTAATCTAGAGTTTCTAAATCTGAAATTACCAAAGTCTAATCAATTTTATTTGATAATTCTAATCTATAATCACCTAACTACAACATATAATCCATCATAGACTAGTGAGAGATCATAACCACCCACCAAATCTACCAAACCTATGAAATATGATGAAGATCCGATCCGAATAGCGAGAAATTGGATGAAGATGCAACCAAAATGATGAGATCAAGCTCCTAGTTGAAGATCTAGCCTCTAATTTGCAATTAAGACAATTTGAGATGAATCCAATGAGATGAATGGAGAATTAGAGAGGAGTAAGGGTTTATGCCTGATTTGAAATGAGAGATAAACTTTCAAATAGTCTCTCTCACCTCATATTTATAGCCAAACCTGATTAGACTAATGAGATTACTAATTCGGCCCATTAATCCCCTTCTAATCCTGGCTAGCAGATTTTAAAGCTAAAAACTGCTATAACTTCCTAGCTATTTATTCGATTTTCCTTTATGACCACTCTACGGAATGGTAAACCATTATCCCGAAGCAATGAAACATGTTAGAGCATCTAATTCGGGTCCTATCAAAAGTTATAGCCAAAATAAGATCTCCAGGGGCAAAATTGTCACATAGAAATTCGAAAAAAATCATAGATATGTAAAACATCTCTAAAAACCATATTCGAAAATATTAGAATCATACGACCAAAAATGAATTAACTAAAATTATTTTACGATCCTCCGGTATGTAAAATACGGGTTGTTTCAATTTTAGTGTATGCTCCCTTAAAATTTTATAATCCAATAGAATTTAGCAAATTATTATGTGCTAGAATGACAAATTCAGCAGTCGCATCAGCCAGAAATTATTGGGATAATTCTATCATTATCTATGTGGTTTGTTCTTGCCCGTACTATCACTACTTCCGTTCATACATAGAAAGAGTTTGGCAACCAAAGGGTGAATTTTTTATTCACATAAAAGAAAACGGATTTTATGTAATCAAGTTTGCAAACAAGGAAGATTACGAGAAAACGTTAGCAGGTGACTCTTACCTCTATGATAAAAAACTTATGATGATGAAGAGATGGTCTCCGGAACTCAGCCTCTCAAAAGAGATGCTGCAAACTATTCCGGTATAGATTCGATTTCTAGGACTTAGATGGGAGTTTTGGTCTGTAGAGGGAATAAGCAAAATTACTTCAGTTTTGGGAGTTCCATTGAAAATGGATCACTTTGCCAAAGGTATGATAAAAATATCATTTACTAGAGTTCTAATAGAAATTAACAACGATTTCAAGTTTCCAAATATAGTTCATATAGTGAATGAAAACAATGAAAGGTTTACTCAACTTGTTGAGTATGAATGGAAACCCATAGTTTGTCCAAATTGTAGTTTCTTTGGTCACCCATTGAAGCTATGTACATTTGAAAAAAATTGGTTACCCAGAACAAATGCATCTCGAGACGCGCGACATAATAACAACACGAATGTGCAATAACAGAACCCAACCAATATGCACCCATAAGCTAGAACACGTGTAAACATGAATGGAACGAATACAAAAAAAACAACAACAATGACACTGTGAATGGCAATGCAACAAAATAGCAAGGAGAATGTGAATGGTATTGCAACACATCAAGACAACAACTTAGAAATGCAAGGCAACAAAGATAACACATAGGAAAATATGGAAGATAACTATGTTCTACAATGCATCAAATCAATAACGAAATAGATTTCGAATGTTCTGAATCCATTTCTAACATAGACAATGTATTGCATCACAACACATATAATAACGAACATATTACAAGGGATAACAAACACAAATGAAGTTTTTAGTCCCAATTTTTGTTACATTTCTTATGCTGATCTTCAAACATCCTCAACCAACACGCAGGTACATTATGAACATATATTAAATGAAAATTCAACACATGAGCCTAGTAGTGATCTGAAAATGCACTCCTCGGAAGTTCTCCAGCATAGCAACTCGGCAGCTAATATACAAGTGCTCAGATCTACATATAGTATAGATGCTCGAACAAGATTTAAGCAAGCCAGAAAACAATGACAAGAAAGGCCTATATTGAATGTACTACTTCCCAATGGCCGACAACCCTGCATGGAATAACATGACTTCTATCTTGAAGGCAAGATGAAACATACAAAGACTAATGTGAGTGTTCCCCCTTACTCGGAAATGGGAAGCAATCATATTAACATTAATTAATGAATTTAATAATATGGAATGTGTTCAATCGAAAATCACAGTATACAAAATCTCCTTTTATTAATGGGGACCCTCCCAAATTCTTTTTTCTTTCCCGCTGAACCATCCCATCCATCATCCTCTCTGCAACCTAGTCCTTCTTCCCCTTTACTTGTTCCACCCTCTGCTGCTTACCATGCTTCCCAGTCAATCCCTCTACCTTCTACCACCCCTCCTGTCAGAACCCATCCTGTCTCTGCCTCCATGGCAAATTCTTCTTCTTCCAAGACCTCTGCACTGAATCTTTCTACTCCTCCTTTGCTACCCCTTCCTCAAACCCAACTAGCTTGGAATTCTCTTTTCAAAGCGAAACCCATTAATGCTAGGAAATATGTACCTCGTGACTTAGAACTTGACTACAACGGTGATGCTTTAGTTCTACCTGCTGATGTAGTGAAAGCAGGTAACTCTATGTGGAAAGAATACTTGATTGGATTTTTTCTTGATAACCCATTACCATACACGACTGTATTGTACTATCTTAAAAAAGCATGGAAATTACGTGGATCCATATCTGTTAAATCAGATGGTTTCTTGTTCTTGTTCAAGTTCTCTAACGAAGATGATAAGACTAGAATTTCTGAGTCTGATCCGGTGGTGATGAGGAACAAACTATTTATTGTAAAGCCATGGGATGAAAATGTAGGCAATAGCTGTAGTAGCATCAAAGCAGTTCCAGTTTGGATTAAGTTATCTAACATTCCTTTGTATGCATGGTCTCCATTGGGAATAAACTGGTTAGCAACAAGGATCGACAAACTTCTATGTATGCTTCAACTGAAAAATTTGAACGAATCTCTTTTACCAAATGCTTAGTTGAAGTCACTCCCAAGAATGAATTACCAGAATGCTTCACAGTTAAATTGCTTGATGGGACAGATCAGGTTGTTAAAGTTGATTACCTGTGGAAGCCGGAAATTTGCACTATATGTAAGGAGTTTGGGCATTTGGTAAGTACTTGTAAGGAATCTGTAATTGAAGAGAATGATAAACAATGTGAAACTATCGATCATCAGGAAATTGGTGATGTGAACCATGACAGGGTGAGGAAGGGGAAATACTCTGACAAACAAGATAAAGTGAAGCAAGTCTGGCAAAAAGTCAATAGAAATAAAGGAAAAAAAGGAGACTTAAGTAAGGATCTAGAGGACATATCAAAGAAAATGATAGGAACAGAGGATAAAACTGATCATGGTGTAAATGAGGATACCAGATCTGCAACTACCGTTCATAATGAAAATAATAAAGTTGATCAAACATGTACTGTTATAACTCACAATAAATATAATGTTTTGCAAAATGATGTGAATGGGCATGACTTGTTGGAAATTATAGAGGAGGAGGAAGGGGAAATTACTTCTGAGGTAAATTGTATAGAAATATGTAAGGAAACTCCCTTGAATAATACAAAATCTGTTGATGGTAATGTAGCTGATAATAAACTACCATCCTTCAAAGTTGATGAGCAGCACATACATAATAATGTTACTTCCTTTTGTGGCAAAAGCAAGGAAATTGGTAGTGGCATTGCTGAAGTGCATGCACAAGAAGATACACTGGTAACAGAACTTGACAAAACTTGGTGTAAAGATTTTGAAACCAGTATATCACAACTAATTACTTCTATGTGCAAGTCTGATGATGATTCTCAACCTCATGACCCACCTCAATACAACTTCTCCATTGACTTGCCAAGATGGCCTTCAAGTAACTCTTTCCCTCTTCCACAATCTATTCCATCTCAAGTTCCTTCCTCCTCCCATTCAACTGCTCATCTTTCCTCACCTCATCCTCTTCCTTGTATGGAAATTGAAACAAGATCTCTTTCTGCTAAGAGAAGAAATAACTCCTCCAAACAACAATAATTATTTTATGTATAAAAAAATTGCTGCTTGGAATCTCAGAGGTGCGCATAGTAACATTAAACTTGATCAGGTTAAAAGTATCATTTCTACTTATGATATTTGTCTTATTGGATTGCTTGAAACTAAGCTTAATCTTTCGTTATCCATCAAAGCTGATGCTTACATTAATCCTGCATGGGATTACCATCACAATCTTGAAACAACTTCATATGGTCGAATCCTTATTATCTATGATCCTGCAGTTATTACTCTATCCCCAATTCTAACTACTAGACAATACATTCACTTTCATGTCCATGAAACTCAAACCCAATCCTCCTTCTACATCACCTTTGTTTATGCTGACAACTCTGTCCCTTCTAGGAATTCTTTCTTCAACTCCTTGCCTCCTTTAAGACAATCTTCTCACCCCTGGGTGGTTTTAGGTGATTTCAACTCTTGCTTTGACCTAGCTGACAAATGTGGTGGTAATCCTCTTAGTCCTGGAGACATAGCACCTTTCAATCTAGTTGTTGTTGAGTCTGACTTAATTCTGGTTAATAAGTAGGAGCTAAGTACTCTTGGAACAATAGAAGTCGTAGTGGAGTACGTACTTTCACGACAATTGATCATGCATTCAGCAACATCCAAGCCCTCACCCGTTGGCCTTCCTTGTCTGTCTTCCTTCCTCATCCCATAATGTCTGATCATTCTCCTTTGATTTTAACTCTGGGTCACCATTTACGAAAGGAAAAGAGAAGTTTCAAATTTTTTAATGCTTGGCTCAAGCATGACCACTTTCTTGCATTAGTTTCTCATGTTAACTCTGAATTTTATTGCTTTGGTAACCCCATGTATAAGTTTTGAAGGAAATTGAAAAGAATCAAACAAGAGATCAAATTGTGGGCTTCTACCACCTTTGGATCTGGTAGTTTGCTTTCAACAACTCTTAAGGAACAATTGAAGAATCAACAGGATTATATGATGGAGCATCCCCTTGATGTGCATGCTGCTGCTGTTGAAGGCAAATTATACAGTGATGTTAACAATGCTCTTAGCTTGGAAGCTAATATGAAGAGACAACAATTGCATAATAAATGGATTGTTGAAGGAGATAAGAACACTAAGTTTTTCCATGATTCATTAAAGGTCAAGCATGCTAGAGACAATATTTTTAGTAATTATGTTGATCAAGGTACCCTTTTTTCTACTGCTGAATCTGTTGATCAAGCCTTTGTAGATTACTTCTCTTCTCTGCTTGGAAATTCAAATGGTTTTACTCCTGATCTAGAACAAATCTCAACTCTTGCTCTGCCCTGCATATCAAGTCATGAAGCTCAATCTCTTATTAGGCCTGTAACTGACGCGGAAATAAAAGCAACTCTTTTTGCTATGAATAAGCAATCATCTGGAGGCCCTGATGGCCTTAATGTGACCTTCTTTACAGCAGCGTGGAGTGTTCTTGGCCATGATTTCTGTCAGGCAATCCACAATTTCTTCTCTAAATGCAAGTTACTCGGGGAAGTTAATTGTACTAATATTGCGCTAATCCCTAAAGTCTCTCCTCCAACATGTGTCTCCTCCTTCAGGCCTATCTCTTGTTGTAATGTAATATATAAATGTATCACTAAAATTCTTGCTTCCCGTCTGGTCAGTGTAATGCCTACCATTGTCTCCATGAATCAAGCTGCCTTCATACCTTCCAGAAATATACTTGATAATGTGCTTCTAGCTCAAGAGTTGCTAAAAGGTTATAGTAGAGCCAAAGTGACCCCTTCTGCTGCTATTAAAATTGATATATCTAAAGCCTATGATTCTATTCGTTGGGCATCAATTGTTAGGATTATGACAGTTATGGGGTTTCCCAAAATTTTTGTGTCTTGGATATATGTATGCATTTCCACTCCAACATTCTCAGTTGTTTTAAATGGCAGACCTGTAGGATTTTTCAGAAGTAGCAAAGTCATTCGACAAGGTAATCCTATATCATCTTACTTATTTTTGTTGGTTATGGAGGTGTTTACTGTTATTCTTAAATCTAGATACACTCAGAAGATAATTAAGTACCATCCTAAGTGCTCTTCACTTCAAATAAATTCTATAATGTTTGCTGATGATGTTATGTTGTTTACAAAGCCTGAATTTCCCTCTTTGACTGGTATAATGGAGGCTCTGCAGTCCTTCTACTGTATGACAGGCCTTTCAATTAATAAAGCAAAATCTTCCATGTTAATTGCTGGAGTTAGTGGTATTCAGGCAGCTGCTCTTTATCAACACATTGGTTTCACTTGCATGGATAATGATATGAGGTATCTAGGTCTTCCCTTAATCTCTAAAAGAATTACTAATGCTGACTGTATTCCATTATACAATAAAATTTCATCTGTTATGACTGCTTGGGCTAATAGGCAATTGACTCAAAGTGGAAGACTAGTCCTAATTAAAACTGTTGTTTTTTCCTCTTTAATCTACTGGGCACGAACCTTAATCCTCCCAACTAAGCTGTTGCAACTAGTTAGGTCTGCAATGAATAGATATTTTTGGTCAGGCAGTATTCACAATAGGAAGCTAATGCCTTGCTCCTTTACAAAATTTGAAACTCCCCTGAGACTGGGTGGGCTTGGTGTTATTAATGCTAGGAAGTGGAACTATGCAGCAATAAGTACACATTTTGATGACCTCATCAACAAGAGAGGAAGCTTATGGGTTAATTGGATATGGCAACATTGCATAAAGACTAAATACTTTTGGTGTATGGATATACCACAAAACAGCAGCTGGATCTGGAGAAATATCCTTAAGTTAAGAGAGGTATATCTCCCAATGGTACAATATCATTTTGTTGCTAACTCTGTTGTAAGCTTCTGGCATGAACCATGGTCTAGCAAAGGAATAATTTTATCAAAGGTGTGTGATTATCATCAGATACAGCAATCTGGAATTCACTATGATGCAAAAGCAAATGAATATGTGCATGAAGGGAAATTGCAACTGCCATTTAGTAGTAATCAACTGCTCAGGCAGTTGTGGAGTGAGATTCAAGTCAACTACTGCTCTGCACATCATCTGGATTCTATCACATGGAATATGAAGCCTCATACTGTTAAGGGTGTGTACAATTTTGTTACTGATTACGCTCCTCTGTCTGCCTCCAGGTGGACCTCTATAATCTGGTCCAATGACTCTGTGCCTTCTGACAACTTGATGTTATGGAAAGTTATAAATCAAGCTCTCCTCACCAGAAGTACTTTGATCAAATTTGGTCTGGCTTGCTCTCCTTTATGTCTTTTTTGTGAGTTGCATGAGGAGACTACTGAACACTTGTTCTTTGACTGCCCTGCTCTCAAAACCTTATTGAACAAAATTAGTGGCATTACTGGTTATAATCTTTCAAGTGGTAGTTCTAGCATGGTGTGGAGTATTATTTACAGAGCAACTAGATTGAGAAATGATAGGCCTAGAGTATTAGCAGTATGTTTGAAAATATACCTGAGGGTTATATGGAAGGAAAGGAATGCAATTGTTTTTGAAAAACAAAGGAAGAAGATTGATATTCTATGGCATGAAGTTAAGGTAGGCACCCTCAAGCAATTGAGGAATGGCAACAGAGTTTATCCTGACAATATTATGCTTGGTTGGGTTTGATTCTTGTTGCTTTGTCAATTGTTTTTTTTAATTTTCTTTGCTCTCTTTCTTTTTTGCTTCGAATTTGTACTCTTTTATTGTGTTGCAATAAAACTGGTAGGGGTCCAGTCAACCTCGCTAGCTTTGCCAAAAAAATAATATGGAATGTGAGGGGACTTAACTCTCCCTCAAAGCAGTTAGATGTAACAAGTGCTCTTAAACAGCGGCAAGCATCAATAATTGGTCTTTTAGAAAACAAATTATTAGAGAATAAAATTCTTGATCTAACCAGTCGACTTAACAAGGATTGCGGTTTTATTTCCAGTAAAGATCAACAAAACAAAAGTAGAATTCTTATTCTATGGGATGGTAACATTTGGTCAAACAATGTAATTCACATGAATGAATAATTTACTGTAACTTTAGTACAGAACAAGATGGGACTGACTTTCTTTTACACAATTGTATATGCTCATAACCAACCTGAATAGAGAATAGAGTTTTGGAACTACATTAAAGCACACGCTAACACATTTAAGCTTCCTTGGGTACTGGCATGTGATTTTAACGCTACACTATATGGAATAGATAGAATCAATAATGGAAAGTATTGTATGTCCCCGAATTTAGGTTTTGCTGATTATATTGGGTTAACAGACCTTTTGGAACCATCTTGCATAGGAAATTACTACACTTGGAGAGATGGTCCTAATATGTCAATTCATAGAAAAATAGATAGATTATTCATTAATGGAATATGTCGCAACTCTTTCCCTCAATTTACGGTTTTCTTTGTAAACCACTCTACGAGTGACCACACACCTATTATCTTTAACTTTACCACTTCGTTGGCAAATAGGAAGGGAATTACTTTCAAATACAAGAATTCATGGTCTTATATGAAGGAATATCATGACATTATTCCTTAAGTCTGGGAAGAATGGAGTGGGGGAATTCTCTGTTTTAGCTTATTTCAAAACTGAAAAAACTAAGGAACGTCTTCGTATCTGGAGCAAAGAACAAATCAACAAAGATAAACCTATTGAGATACTATGACGGGAACTAAAGGTTCATATTCTAATCTAATCAATTAACCAAACAATATTCAGGTATTAGAGCTTTACAAACAAAAAGTAGAACAAGTATCTGAAATATTACAAAGGCAGGCCACAGATTATATACAATGATGGAAAATGAAATGGCTTACACAAGAGGATAGAACTTCTCATTTCTTCCATTCAAGTTTTGCTGAGACAAGATCCATAACGTCAAGAAAAATGATGATAGATGAACATGGAATTGGGTCAATGTGAATGAAAATATGAATATGGAGGCTCTTCGTTACTTAACTGATTTGTTTAATTTCGCTTCCATTAGTTTTAAATTCTTACATGTCACATTTAAAAAAATTCTTTTAGATAACGCTCGAAGAGATTTGGTTAAACCTTTTGACTTGGACGAAGTTAAAAAGGTAGCGTTTCAAGTTTATGACAACAGTTCTCCTGGTCCGGACAATATCAACTCAAAATTTTACAAAACACGCTAGGAGTTAAGTAAAAACGATGTTTTCTAGGCAATGTTGGGAATTCAACAGTCGGGTAAGATCATTAAGGAAATCAACCATACTTTATGCTTAACCCTAAGACTGTTAACCTACAGACTCTATGAGATTACATGCCAATTTATTTGTGTAATGTAATTTACAAAATTTTGGCTAATCTATTATGCAATGGGATAAAGCGATATCTTAACAAATTAATATTAATCAACCAAAATGCCTTTATCCTAGATAAAATCAACATAAAAAATTCTCTCTTAACATATGAAATGTTGAGGGGATTCAATAGGAAAATGGATAATAACATGTGCATGAAAGTTGATCTACATAAAGCTTATGACAAAATCAGCAGAAATTTATTCATCATATGTTACTATGTATGAGGCTCCTTGAAAGTTTTGCCCGTTTTATATACGAATGCATATCCACTACCACATTTCAATTCTCTTGGATGGTAATCATATAGGATTCTTCAGGAGAAACGGAGGCATAAGAGAAGGAGATCCACTTTCTCCCTTTCTTTTCGTCGTTGCGATGGAATACTTTTCATTATTACTAGACTTAGAATATTTGGAAGGTAATATTAGACCGATCTTTCCTATTGAACTAACTCTCACTCACTTTACATAGATGAAATCCTAGTCTTCACAAAAGCCAACACTACAAATGCAAATTGCATAGTCAAAATTATAAAAATTATAAAATAGTCTATGGGTTTAGAAATGAATGAACAGAAAACTACATTGTATTTTAGCAAAGGGGTCAAATTCATAAACCAAATTCACAATATATTGTATGTCCGAGCAGGGAACCTCCTAGTTACATACCTAAAAATTCCTTTATCCTATAGCAAACCGAAATCAAGAGATTTCGGTGTGTTGCTGGACAAACTCCACAAAAAATTAACAATTGAAGAAACAAGAAGCTAAACGTAGCTAGTAGAATTGAACTAGTTAAAATGGTAGTTTACCCAATGATTACGTTTTGGATTCAATTCTGTCAATTACCGGCTTCAATCATAAACAAAATAAACTCTCTCTACTCTACTTTTATATGGAAAAATAAAAATCATAATATGAACTGAGATGACTTATGTCGGCCGAAATTCGAAGATGGTGTGGACTTAAGAAAGATACAAGACTTAATGAAGGCAACAACTTTGAAACTCACATGGAGATTCCCACAAGGGGATTTTCTTTGGGCATAATATATGTGGAAAAGATACTGTAAGAATAAATCTTTTTGGGAGATTAGAGAAAACAGTAATGCTTTATACACTTGGAAATTGCTTCTTTATACCAGAATTAAAGCCAAGGAAACAATAAAAAGGAAGGTGGTTAACGGAGAACCTGTTGTGGCCGAGACTTATGGGTCTTTAGAGGTGATGGCTGAGCATTTTGAAGCATGGTGGAAGAGTTTAAGTGATGGTTTGATGATTTAGAGAAGCATTGTTTCATATGAATGTTGGTAGGAAGAATTGATTAAGTTAAAGGTTAGTATTCGTATTTACTAATTAATCCATAAATTATTTCAAGTATAATGATTTGAAAGTTTAAATATGTTGGATGATTAAATGTTTGATAACTTGGCTGCAAATTGGTTGATTATGTGATTGTTTAAATAGTTGATAACTTTGTTGATAAATGACAATGGAAATGGTTAGTAATTAACCATATTTAATGCAATAGAAATTAAATCCATAATATGTGTATGGAGTGATTTAGCCTCTAAATGATTCTAAAAAGATTAAAAATGATATTATAATAATATAATATTATAATACGAAATGAAATGGAAAATGAGTTGAAAATATAAAAATATGATTTAAATGAGTTTAAAATGATTTGCAAATGTTTTATAAACATCTGAAAGTGTTTCCAAGAAGTTTGAAAAGAAATTGAAAAACAAGTCAAATTCGCGATTTCGCGCCATAAAAGTTAAATGAGTGTATAAAGTGGAATATAGCTCGGAATTCTTCGAGATAGGAATTTTCCGGTCTATTATATCCATAGTTTCCCAACGGAGAAAGAAAATCAAGATTTCATTAAGTAGATCTTGAAATATGTCCAAAACAATTTTCTAAAAACATCATGGTTTTGCGGTTCGAAAATAAAAAAAAGGATTTCTTTATAAATGATATTTTTAAATATTTTAAAACATGAAATAAATTCTAAAAATATTTTAAAATGTTTTAAAAGAGATTTAAGTTGAAAAGAGATTTCTAAATGATATAAAAGTCGTTTTGAAGAATATAGCTTTTAAAACACTATATACAACACTTTTCACAGCAGTTTTAAATAACTTTTGAAATGTAGTTTTAAATTTAACAATTCTTTCCTAAATCTTTTGTGAATGACTTATAAAGAATAATTAAGTAATTTAAATATGATTTGGAAGTTTTAATAAGAGTTTAAATAAATGGTTAAGAGGAATTGTTTTTAACACTTAAACAATAATTGAAGAATATTGAATATAATAACAAATTGAGTATGCAGAAACGACTGGTACATTTGTCCCGCCTGTGAGATCTAGGAAGATAAAACAAGGTGTTTAACAAAGGTTAGGAATGGAGCAACCGGTGCCCTGAACTTACCTGGCCTATATTTTCTCTTCTTAGGCGAGGGGTGGAACAGATCGAAAGGAAAGCGCGGATGCTCTAAAAGATCATATTTAAGTTTTTCCAAGATAAAAGAAAAGAAACAAATTCTTTGAATGTTAATTAACCACTTAACATCTTTTATTCGATGATTGGTACGAAGGAACCGGGATCGGATTTGGGTGATTCCTATTCGAAAAACTGGGATCGGATTTGGGTGATTCCTATCCGTAAACCCGTTCTAAATAATTTTTGAAATAAAACATATTGCAGAAAAAGATCATTGAAAACAAAGATCTTCATGATATAGGATTACTTGCCACCGGTCCCTCGAGGTGAAATTTACCATATCAAGGGTGCCAGTAGTACTCTGTTATGAAAATCTTCGATTTGCAAGAATATGATTTGAAGTTAAGAAAGAAATATTTGATTTAGGTTTAATGAATGATTTGGGAATATTTTCCCCAAGTTAGAAGTTATAACTTGAATATAAGAAATCTTTGATTAAGATTTAATGAATGAATTCGAAATATTTTCCTAAGTAAAAGTTGAACTGATTTGGAATTATTTCAAGATAAAAAGAAAGGTAAATAAACCAAATAATTTGATAAATAAGGCTTAAGGATTCCATATACTCATGAAAATAAAATGAAATAAATTAAAAAGAATACATCTAAGAAAGATATTTGATTAAATGGGAAGATAAAGTAATTGATTGATGATCGATAATCACATATGAACTAAACATCTTTTAATCGATAATTGGTTTCAAAGGAGCGGGGACCAGATTTGGGTGATTCCTATCCGAAAACTACTTCGAACAAATTTACATGTTCGAAGAATGAAGCTGTTTGAAGACGGAGATATTGAGACGAATAATAACGAAGGACTACTTGTTGATTAATTGGGGATAAACTCCCGATTTACTTATTGTAGCAGTGCTCTCTTTGTTATGGAAAACCTCAGAAAAACAAGGACTTCTCGCCTAGTAATGGCCGAGGAAAGTACCTTCGGTTTCGTTCAGTTCTAGAAAGAACTTGTATGGACGAGTGTCTGACCTTGCATTCTTATCACATTGAGTGATCTCTATAAAATGTATATCAGTCGGTGGCGGAGAAGACACCTTCACTAGCTTAACACACTTTCTCGAGACATACTGTAACGACCCAGAATTTTGCACCATTCGCATCCGCACATGTCGGACTTGAATAATTCAAAATACCGAATTGTTAATTTAAATTTGGCAAAACTGAGATATACAGTAAATAAATAATCACAGAATCACAGACACAGAGTAATAATATGCAGCGGAAATAAAAGAGATAGTAGTTCATGAAGCTACTATATAAATGTATAAGTTACATCAGAGTTAAACCAGAACAACGGAAGAGTAATACGATACATCAGATACAAATCAGAATACATCACTGGAATCATCGAATACTGAAAGCAGAATAGATGGCTGGATCTTCAAGCAAAGCTCCAACTCCAAAGGTGAGTCTCGAATACTGGTACACTCAGTCTGACCCGAGCGTAAAGCAAAACACAAAACACTCGAGTCAGGATTAACATTCTTATATAAATAAATCCAACTCAAGTGAAATAGCAATTGAAATACAAGTTACTCAAAGGATGTTGGAATAATCATCCTTTAAGGATCCGTTAAACTATCTACTATGTAGTAGTGTACGATAAGTAGATAATGTCTATCAGTAATATAAGATATCAAAATAGTGTTAAGGCGTTACTATTATCCCCCTTAACACATTTTATATAAGCGTTATAGTCTATACAGCACTGTAAACTCCACCGTAAACTAGTGGGATATCAGGGAGTACTCCATAGGTATAACACAAAATAAATCGTAGTGGTCGCGTATAAAGGGATCCAAGTATGACAAGGCACATGAGGCAATACCCAAGGTAGTGAAACTACCGTTTGCCTGATCCGGACTGGTGAGAACGCATCGCCGCAGCGATCGCAACACCGCGAAACAACACTCCCAAAATCAAGGGTGCACCAATCGACAACAAGTAATGAATAGTTTCGAAGAAGTGTGTTCGCTTGGGGTAGCTAGCCCCCATTTGGCCCGGCACGGCTCCTGTTTTAGTCATTTCCAATTTGACACAAGTGTCAAGGCTATCCATTATCGTTCTCTTTCTTCAGTCATCACGTTCATCAATCCAACCACTTCATTCTGGATCACACTCCGCGTGTAGTTATTAAAGTGGTTTTCGGTTTAGATAGAGAGTATGTCCCTAACCGATTCCGGTCTCTTTAATAACTTTCGTAATTATTACACCGACTGGTAGTTTGATAAATTTCAAAAATCAAATCAAATTCAATTTCAATTATAATTTGTAAATCAACACTTCATTTGTCTTTCTAAACCAATTTCCAAAATTTCCGTTTCAAAACTTCCACATTCAAAATTTCAAAATCTTATAATTCAATTTCAATTTATTTTAAAACAATTCAAATATTGATTCAAGTTCGTATATAAGTTTCATTCCGAAATCATTTAAATTAATTTAATTTAACATTCAAATCGATTTCATTCAAGATTCGTTGAGTAAATTTATCCTTTAAAACAATTTCTATTAAATTTCCAATTCATTAAATCAATTACTTAAGTTCAACTTCATTATGTCAAAACTTCAAATTTCATTAAATTAAATTCGCCAAATCAAGTTCTTTAAATTACAAGTCTTACATTAATTTCAAAAATCACATTTGCATTTCTTGATAAAGAAATTCAATTTCACATATTCATTTACTTAGTTACAATTTCAAAGCTCAATTAAATAAGAACTAAATTTCACTAATTAAAAGTTCAATTTTAATTATCAAAGGATTCAATTTAATTTAATTATTAAATAATTCAATCTCATTAAATTATTAAATAATTTCAAAACTTAATTCAATCATTTCTTAAATTAAACAACATTCTTTCATCAATTCCTTTATTAATATTTCATTTCAGATTACTAAATATTCACATTTTAAATTTCATTAAAATTTAATTTCCAGCTTCGTTTCAAACCATATTTATTTATTCAAATAAAATCTTCATTTTATTTTTAAATCAAATTATTGACCAATCGGGTTTTTATTTAATTCTCTATCCTAGGTCAAAGTTCAATTTGGGTATTTATCATTTCAACCCGATTCCAATTCAATTTGTGACGCCCCACCTCTATGCTCATAATAACAAAGAGTATTAAAAGAAATACTGTCTATTATTACGAAGAATAAGGCTGGATAGGAGCGACCATCCGTAATTGGCCTTACACTAATATTGGTTATCTCGGTAGGAGTGGTATATACTTTTTATTTTTCATCTATTATTTATTTACTCCCATCGACATATCCAATTATCAGTATAAAACAAACTACGATAGTTCATAATAGTTTAGGACATTAGATATAACAATAACACGGATAATATAAATGCGGAACACAGATAAAAACAAAAGTCTCATATATATATAACTGATGTCAGTTAATACATAGTTGACACAATACATATGATACAACTACAACTGTCGACTCAAGAAGTTATATATACAAGTACATTAACGAATAATATACATGAATACATATCGTTCTATACAATGACACGACTCCTACAAGATGACACTGACAACTTCAGAAGATGTGAAAAGTCTTCATATCCTGAACAACAACTCAAAGAAGAAAATCTACAACCTGAAATAACTCGGGTCTGACCCGAGTATTACATTCAAAAGAAAATAATACACGGGTCAGTCTAATTCAAACTCAGTTATTAATGCACAGAAGCAATAATAATCAAATAGTCAAATAGACGACAGTCACAGAAATCTCGTATACCCAACTCCTCGATAAAAGAATCGGATAACGGCAGATATAACACTAAATAGTGTTAAACAACAAATCAACAATCCAAATCAGAATACGACTCCAAAACATTGAAATTTACCAACGAAACAATTCAACAATTCAAAACATCAATTTAAAACTGTCAAATCTGATAGGGCTGCAGTACACGCACGCGTGTACTGCCTCGCCACTATCGCAAGAGATACACAAAAGCTCAGTGAAAGTCAAAAGTGATCACAAGGTCAAACCCCGAAATCGGGTTCAACTCAAGTGAATTCAAGAACAAATCCCAACAGGGGGAAAAACTGCAAAGTACATGCAACTGCAGACATAAGCGAATACGAAGCAACCACCACGATGAAGCTATAGTAGCAAACAGTTGCAAAGACAAGGGCAGAATGCAACTACAAAGAAGACAGTGGCAACAGTTCAGAGGACAGTGAACTAAAGTAAAGACCACAAACAATATCAAAGGCAAAGACTCAGCAATGTCAAAGCCAAGGAGAATTACATGACAACTAAATACAATTGTCAAAGCAAGCTACAGAACAAGCCCAAGTAACTACAGGAATGCACAGTGAATATATGAGCCAGAATGGTAAGGCTCTTGTATAAACTGATACAAGTAAAATGAATTGTTTCCAAAACAAAGTCAAGGCCAAATTGAAATCACAAACTAAAGGGGTGACATGAACAAAGTACAACCAGTATGCAACACTCAGATGTACACATGAAGTTCAAATGATCAGCTCAACCCAACATGACCAGAGAAGAAAATGAGATAGCACCAAACAAAGATTAATGAATGCTGCCGACTCAAGAACATCAAGCATATTCATGAACCAGACAGCAACAAGACTGAGAAAACAACAAACCAGACCAATCACTTGACATACAAACAACATAATGCACACTGCCAATTATAACATGAACCAACCCAATATTCATCACATACATGTGGAACAAGTGAATCAAGCCCAGCTACCAACTCGAACATATCCAGACCAGATGTCAAGGAAGCATCCTCAACAAAGTGAAACCATAAAGACAACTCAAGTCAATAAACTGGTCAGAGCTCAATTCTATCAAGTAAACTACGTGACTCAAGCTACATAAAGTGTGTCGACCAGTTCACAATGAATAAAGTGAATGGCAACAACATAGGACAGTGAAGGATCAAAGTCGAAACTCACAGGAACCACAGAATCAAGCAACAACATGTACAGGTCAGTAAATAACATCAAGTTAAGGTCAAGGTCAACCAGTGCCAAGTTCGAACAGTTTCAAAACAATATTAGGTGTATCAATTTCAAAATGATCGAAGCCGTGAGTAGAACAAGTAAAGCATGAAACTCACGGAGGTATAAAGTCAAGGTCTAAGTCAACCAGAATGAAGAACAAAAAAAATCCAATGGCCAAGGAATCATCGTCACAGCAGAGTCAATACCGTGAAATCGAAGTTATCAGATATATACGCAATATATATGTATATTGAACAGGTCAAGAATATCTCAAGCATCGAAACTAAAATCAGATGGCCAGAGACGAAGCTCACTGGGGCCAGAAGATAAGCAGTCAGGTGTTAAAAATCACGTTCAAGAAATCGAATGCCAAAATGCAGTTTTAACAAGAAGGAGAAAATCAAGTTCGAGTTCTAATAGACATGCACGAACGAAGATCAAAGCATTAGCCAAAATCACAGAGACGAAATCAACGTCGTCGAACTCAAACTCATAACAGTGATTATCCACGAGAACAAACATCTCAAAACAATCGAGCATAACAACAGAATAATACTCGAGTATGAATTAGAAGTGAGCAGAACTCACCTGAGATTCGACGAGCGGCACTTCTTTTCGCAAGCCCTAATTTTCAGTACGAAGAAACAATCGAAGTCGAACAAAGTCACAATTTGTTAGAATATCGAAGTCGAACAAAGCAGCCGAAGCCCTAATTCTCAGCGGCAAAGAAGAACAATCAAGCACCCATTATTTTCACTCGTATGCTTTAGGCTTAGGGTTTTCGAATGGAAGTGAAAAATGGAGGAACGGGTTATCAACCCTTAATAAAAATCATAGCATCACAAAGCATGGGCCGAGATGATTTTTGAAGCCCACCTAATTCCTTAATCAAATTTATACTAGAGTTTGTAACTGATTAAACACTTAACAAATTTTTCAAACGAGTTTCAACTGGTTTTAAAAAATTTCCAAACAGCAATCGAATAGGAAAGATGACCATCCAAAGATGATAAATAATTGGTACGCAATACCGGGTTGTTACACAATTCAAAATCAAAGCATAGCAAAGGGAACTTGCAGTGTGATAACTGGGATGGTGTCAAAGTAAATAAACAAACAATAACAATAATCAATATCAATCCAATAATCAATTCAAATAATCCTGAAATAATCGTATTAATTCACATTGTTGTTTGTGTAAATTAATATAATTATTTCTAGAATCTACACTATCATTTCATGTAGATTAAAGATTATTACACAAATATTTATACGGTTTTCACTTGATATCGATTATTCAATTCCATACTACAAAAAATTTCCAACATACATTAAATGGTTCAAGGTGTATTTAACCAAATTTCTACGCGTCAACTAGTTTAACATTTAAAGGGGGTCATATTATACAAAATTTAACTAATCAAATTCAACATATAGATTCAAGTTATATGGTTAACTATCATATATCAATTCAATTGCATATTATTTATCACTTTAACATTAACAATTTAACGTCCAATATAAACATCAACAATCAATCAATTATCAACCAAACTGTATTATCATCGCATAAATGACAGATAATGGTGTCAGATGTCATAGGTGAACAGATACAGGTAATAACATATATAACTGTAAATAACTAATAGCAGCATATTTCAATTTGTCATTTCAATTGAAATCAAATTTAATAAATAAAAGAACGTTAATCGTGAGTGATTGCTCACCTTTCGAGGCTAAAGGAGTTTTGTCAAGGAAATGGGCTACGACTCCAGGCACGAATCTCGAACAAACAAGATTGGCACGAATTGGACGAACAGAGCTGATAAATAGAGATTGATGACAAATAGATCAGAACTGTCTGATGTAGTCAGAAAAAAATTATATAAATTATTCAAATATATTATTTTCCTAACCAATATAGATTTTGAAACTCATTAAAATTATATATACATACATTTTCAAACATCATAGTTTTAGACTAAAACATATATAAATCAATGTATATACATTTTATATATTTGAAATAAATATTTGTATATGTACTTATTTAAAATCAACATACTTCAAACATATATATTAGATATCGAACAGTCTCTCACAAAATGCCATACATATATAACCTGTACACTCTAACCAATGACATAAGATACCCTTAACTAACCGACATAGTACACATCAAATAACAAATATCTTTTAAAACTAATAAAATTTATACTCAAACACTGATCCAAATTTCCAATACCATTATTTACAATCTGAAGATACCCACTAGTGCAACTTCTGTAAAAGCTTGAATCTCTAAATATTTACATACTCAAACGTTTTATACATTTATTATAAAACTGTTTTCCAGATTCTATATAACTGTAGTATTAAAAACCTTGTCAACTAATGTATATATTGTACGTAAAATCTGACATAAACCATCCTCAACGATATATATAGGCTGTTGCATCCTTAAATATATTATGTTTGTATAATTTAAATACATATACAACACAGTAACACCGTTATATAATATATGCTAACATGTATGTATGCTTTTCTGCTACCTATTCAAATTTGCACATTATAATATGAATACTGACATAAACTGACTGTTATATAAAACAAACTGGCATATATATATAACATAGATAGATATTGTTTTTTTTAAATATACTTATTTATACACAAGATTTTAAATAACTCGCTTATCTATTCTACCAACGTATATACCATATACAATACATAATAACTGACATACATATGCTGACATACTTACATCTATAATAAAAATCAAAGTGTATCTATTAGCAACCTATATATCTTCTTTAACAGAGCACATGAGAGAATTAGATATACCACAGCAAAACACTACCGTGCATACCAAAGCAAAGAACATATTCAAGATCAAATGCATATATATATATATATATATATACACACACGCACAAGTTTATATACCTCAACAAAGAAGAGAAGGCCGAGTGGTGGTGGTTGGGGAGATGCACGGTGAGGGAATGGAAGAGGAGCTGCTGCGAGAGGGAGACAGGCTATATGTTTAAGCTCACCACAATTTATGCCATGTGATCTCGGTATGAGGAAGAGCGACGATTTCGGAGGCATGGAGAGAGGGAAAAGCGGGCGGTGGTTTGAGTTCGAGCGAAGTGGAAGGGAACGGCTTCAAGTGGCGGCGCTAGGTTGCGTGAGGCCGGAGAAACATGGACGGAGGAAGGCGCTCGGCTAGGTGGCAGTTGCGCATGCATGGGAAGGTGGGTGAAGCTCGGCGGCTACGGCATGGATGCGTTTTTCTTTTATTAATATATATATATATTTTTTATGAAGGCGGATTGGTTTTAGAGAAGGATGAAGCATGGCTTTGGGTAAGAAAAATAAAATGAGGAGAAGGAGCAGTTGCTCGCATCAGGGAAGAGGAGAGGCTCCAGAACAAATGAGCACATGCTTTGTTTTATAATATTTTATCTCAAAGGAAATGAATGCAAACAGTCAGAGAATAACAATGAATAGATTTTATTTTACATTGGGACAGTCATGAATTTAATTCCAGAGTTATCAAAATCAAAGAACGTAGGTTCCAATCGGTAGATAAGCGAAGAGTCGCCGAAGTTAAAAAGTTTGAAAATGGATACCGATATAGAAATCGTTTTTGTGGATTTTGCTGCGAACCGAGCTTCGAAATACAGAATTGAATATATCGCAGAGATCAACACAACGGGACGATCAAAATGGTATACATATATCGATGGTACGATTGAATTTATAAAATTCGAATTTTCTACCGGCGGAAAAATGCAAGAAAAACGTAGAAAAATAAGATCGACGGTGCTAAAGAAGTCCGAATTTTGAAAAACGAAAAATGACGTTTGCTCAGAAGATGGTTTAGAATTTTTTCATGTAAAAATATTTAGGTTCCGAAAACATTTTATTTTCATCGCTTTTTTTACTGATTGAATTGAAGTAAATTTACGCACGGAATAAACTTTCATATTTTCGGATGAAAATTTACCAGTTGCTATGTTTAACTAAACGCATTCCAAATATCAAATTTATATTTCAAAATTTTATCGTTTAAAATTTTGCAAAATTTCAATTAATAACGTTATTAAAACAGTTGAAATTTACGGGTCGTTACACATACGATCTTAGGAAGTTATATATTTGTAGAGGCTAGTCATGTAAATATGGAGTGGCAATGTGGCATTCAAAGTAGAAAGAGATGTGCTATGTGAAAAAGGTAATCTTTACCTCAAGCCTCATCAATCAGGAAATGACCGAAATAGAGTTAGATGCGGCAAGACTATGTCGGTCATTCCCATCAGGGTATGATCATCCCCTTCTAGATATATTTCTACCCGCTATGATGTTCGGGTTTAAATTAATGTGGCTGCATGCTAGAGCGTGCTTGGATAAAGGTCAGTAACAACCGGGGGATGACATATTCGGTACTATCTAGTTATAGAGGTAGGTCGGTCTTGTGTTGGTAGAGGGCAGATGTTCTGTGCCTCGGGACATCCATCTAGAGGTGTACCCATCGGAAGGTAGTCCCTTCACCCGGTCATTTGTATGGAAATCCATTCTTCAATAAGAAGCTATTACGAGTTTGATTTTAGAACCCACTTTGTGGCTAATATGCTGGAAATCAATGTGACAATTTCGGCTAAGATTAATAAGTTTATTTGCAAATGTTTTCAAAGAATTTCATTCGAAATAATATCAAATGTTTTGTTATAAATGTTTTGCTTATCATAAGGTAAATTCTAAGCTTCCTTATGATTATTGTTCAATATTATATGTTATAAAAGATAAGAAGAAAACTAAACAATACAGAATCTCACAGCGGAACAAATAATCTATAATATATCACAAGTCTTTACACAAAACAAAACTGTAATCTGTATATATATATGTATGTATATATATATATAGACGAACATCAATCAGAGTACAACAATCAATATAACAATCTGTACAGTTATAATAACATGACCTCATATACATAACACACAACGGAAATATCCAAGTACGTGAATACCTCTCTGTCATCTAGCTCGTCTCCTGAGCTCCATAGCGTCCTAACCTGAATCTGTAATACTCGGTCTGACCCGAGCATTATAATAAAATAACACCCGAGTCAGTTTGGAAAACCAGCGTGAGTAAACACACTTAAATTGAATTATTACTATTTCCAAAATCCTTTGAAAAGCAAAAGTATCTCGTAAGACCACGTCACACATAAACACGATGGGTTTTTACCTTACGATAACCAAAACATTTTATATCGAAATCATCTGATATTATAATAGTGTATATAGAAAGTAAATTACAAAATAGCTGAAATGCTTGCATCTCAAGTTTCAACATAGTTGGTATACAATCAAAACCGTACAGGCTCATAGTGGATATTGGATTCCATACAATGACTGAGCTACTAGGGTACCGCCGCCACAGTACACCTCTAGAAAAATGTACCGAGATCGTACCTAACGAACCCTGCCAACACAGAACCGGCCTACCCCTTATTGGATAGTACCGAATATGTTATCACCCCGGGTGTTCCCACCCTTATCGAGCGCTCTTTTTTCCATGCATAACCATATCCATAAATTATAATAAAATATTTTCGAGGTTATCTAGAAAGGTGATAACATACCCTACTTGGGTGCGACCCACTTAGTCTTGCTGCATCTCCCTTGTTTTAGTCATTCCCGGTTGATGAGGCTTGAGGCTACGTTTAACTTTTGGAATAACATTCATTCTTGGAATGCTAACACTGCCTTTCAGGCAAACAATGCAATAATAGCATTCATCCATACAAGTTGTCCTAGGTCTGGACTAACCAAATCTCCATCAATGCTACCATCTCCATTATCTCTGAGATATCACAATTCATATGCATAAACCGGATCGAAGTGGTTTTCGGATAATTTTAAATCCGATCCCGGTCTCTTCGAAACGTTCAATGAATTTGGCCAGATTTGATAGTTGGTTATTTAACTATCAAATAACACACATAAGCAGTCACTAGGCCCGTATTATAAATTTCCTAAAATATTTATTTTAAAATACCTTGACAAAGATATATATATATATATATATATCCAAATCTCTTCTAGTATTTCATCCTCTGAAAATAGTTCCAAATACTTATATCCTTAATAGGATATTGTAACCCATATTAACACTTAAAAACATTCTGAAACCAAATTATAATTCCAAAAATTTCTATATCAATCATTTCGTAGTTTGAACATTTCCAAAACCATTTAATTCCAATACTTATCAATTATACTTATTTAAACTCCAACTAACAATTTATAATCCCTTAAATGAATTTAATTTAATTTTTCCAAGTTCACGCATCTCAACACTTTGGAAATTTCTTAAATTCCCAGAATCCCATTATAACCCTTCACTTAAACCATCACATCCATTTGACAAATCCAGTTTATAATCTCAAGAGTATAAATAATTTCCAGTTACTTACTTTTAAAAACTATATATAATAATAAATTTCCAAAACATGGTTAAAATAATTATTAAGATATCAAAGCACTTTTAAAATAAACGTCAATAGCTAATTGCAATTTATTTATAAAAATTTCTAATCGATTTACAAAACTTGTTTATAAAACTTATAATCCATTTCACAATTTAAATATTTAAATAATAAATTTTTTCGAAATATTTCAATCCAATGAATAGTTTTAAAACTACATAGTAAATAAGTAAAATCTTTTTCAGAAACCAACTTCACCTTTAGCTACAAATATATTTTTAAAACCCCATATAACCAATTCTATATAAATCTCACTCGATTCGTTACAAGTCGAATCACGTTTCCAATTTCATAATCTTCTTCCAATTTCCAAAATAGATTCCACCATTTCTTTCTAACCCAGTTTCCCTATTTCATTTAAATTCTTACTATGAATTAATATTTCAACTTTATCAATGATAATCATTCTACTTAATTTATAAACATTGTTTATAAATCCCATAAGCTCATTTACCACTTTTCAGCTGGTTCGTATTACAAAAATTCATTTTAAATCGATTTCCAATAAATTCCATTTCTAAATCTATTCCTTAAATAATCCAAACTATATACCAAAACCAAATCAAATCTCGAGTTTCGTCTCCCATTTCATATGTCAAAGAATCTTATTTAAAATCTATTATTTAAAAATTTCCAATTTAAAATTTTCCACTTGAAACCATTTTTCGAAATAGCTAAATAAATATTCAAAATCCAATCATTTATTTTATCCATTTCAATTTCCTTTTAAATAATTCCAAAATTCAATATAAATATTTCATTTCCAAATCGCCTTTTAAATTTCCCTTTTAAAATTCAATAATATTATTTATGGTATTTATAATACCAAAATTAGGGCCAGTGCTACTATAACATCCAATAATTCAATTCACACGACAATCCATAACATATTTATCCAATCACATCATATATTGCTATATATGAAAACCAATCAATATATTTTTGAGGAATCCAGTTGGATCCCTCCAACCTGTTTCCCTACATCCAAAGATGTTAGCCAACCTAAAATACCAATCCCGCTTCAAGGCGGGATATCGCGGTAATATAATGTCATCCGCTATTATGCGGGGCGCATAGTGTCTCATCCGCTCCAATCGGTGGTAAATATACCCAAAAACTAATATATACTAATATATACACACACACACACATTATAACATCCAAACTGATGATAATCCATAAATTCATCCAATCAACCAATAATTGATTTTTACCATTTTATATTTAGACTAGTAATCCAAATGAATGAGATTTACTCACCTTGATTTCTAATTCGCCAACATTTCAATTTTAAATTAAATCGAACGACGTTCGATTTAACCTAAAATTTTAGCTAGCTCCAATCGACTCCAAATCAGTTCTAGAACTTAATATTCATCACCATGATTCCAATGCCGCTTGTTTCACCCAATTTCGACCTCGTATGAATCAAATATGCATTTTATAAGTTTTCATAACTTAAAATTAAATTAATTTTTCATTTTATTTTTAAATTTACATACCAAATCATTTGAGCCGCACGATCATCACCAAAAAATCAAGAACCATGTTGCTTTCTTCTCTATTGCGGTTCTGGATCGAGATAACCACGGTCGCCGTTCTTTCCTTCCATGTCGCAGCCTCCACCGACCCCTTGAACCCCATCCAAAGATGCCGCTCGAAAGCCACGAACGTCCTCCACCTTCGACCACGAATTGCACCCCTAAAGCCATGCCATCACCGCGAAAATAGCCTCCAAACGGCACTCGAACGCGACCAAAATCAAGACGATCCACCATGCTATTTTCGATCACGATCGTATGGATTGGTAGAGCTTGAGATGCTCTATAATTTTTTAATTGAGTGATTTCGCTAATTATTGATGGATCATGAGATAACTGAGGATGAAAATTCGACCATTTTTGGCCATTGAAAATAAGAACGGCAGCGGCTAACAAAAGGCTAGGATTTAGTGGCTTGTGTATAAATATATATACGTATATTTTACAATTTGAAGCCCCGTTCACACTTGCTTTTTCCCATCTCCAAACGGAACGTGCCGACAGGCATTTATAAATTTTTACCCCTATTTCGAACTCAATGGAACATGTTTCGTGGCCTAATTCGAAAGTATATGGAAGTTACGGCATTAAATGACTGATTTAAATTAATTTCTACGCGTTTGCAGCTACCACGAGCAAACGATAAATCCGATTACTATGAAATTTGAAATCCCATAATAATACACTATTACGAATCCAATGGAACTAGTTTTGTCGAATTTCGAGACTGTGCCCCGGAAGGCTATTTTAACATGTCAATTAAATCGAGAAATTTTCAAAATCGACGAAATTACTTGAAATTCCAATTTTAAAAACTTACCGACTCAATTATAACTCAAATATAATTTATATTCATATTAGAAACCATTTCTATTCATATAAAATTACAAATTCAATTTTTCACCCTATTCCCAATATTAAATATCATTATTAAATTAATATATAAAATTCCAAATTTTTAATTTTTCGACTTTTAATTCCATCCAAAAATCCAATATCATAACTCTAATTCAAATAGAGTTTAAATCCACTTTAGAAATCATTTCCATGCACATTTATTCCAGATTCACTTATTTACCCAATTTTAATACTATTCACCAAATCTATTAAATCGCTATATTTGAAATTTTGACCCATTTCTCTAATTCAACTAAAATCTCCATATTCAAAATAAATTACTATTTCCAATTCAACATTTGAAATAAATTAAACGTTCAAATTTAAATGACCAAAATGTCGGGTCGTTACATTCCTCCTCTCTTAAAAGAATTTTGTCCCCGAAATTGCTAAGGTAGGAAAAATGCTCCAAACCCATTTCTTTTCAAAACCCATTTGGTTAAAACTCGATATTTCACTTTGCTAAATTTTTTAGTTCCATTCAAAACAATTTATTTCCATTCTAAATCAAAACCCTTTATTTCAATTACCATTCAAAATCAACTTTTCTATTAACAAAAATTTTCCAAAAATTTTCAAAATTCTTCTAACACCCTAAATTTACGAATTTTTTTGACAGAGTCTTCCCTATACGGAGAGCCTTTTGCAATATCACAAATATGATAAATATATATACATCGATCGACACGGTCGGAAACAAAATTATATATCAATATATATTTCATTTTTGCTTTTAATGCGTCGGCGTACCTTATATTAGCGTTATTAAGCGAGCTTGCTAAATTTACATGCAATCACGCACCCAAAATATATCCAAACAGCTCCCTGCACCTGTACTTACTATAAATAAGCACATAAGTTTCAAAATCATGAAATTTTCATAACATTCCATTCCTTTAATGAATTAAACACATGTTTCCCACAAAACAAATACATTATAACATGTATATTTGAATGCATAAGCAAGTACAAGGTCTAAACATTCAATTATCCATTTCTAATCAATGTATATTTAATTTTAAATTGATTCACAGTCCATTCCTTTGCATTCCATTCACATTCTCACTTATTATATTCATATCCATCTTATTAAGCTTCAATTTATCCATTTAAATTGATTCTAATCAATCTATCTATTTTCCATTGATTCCAATTCAATTTATTCACTTCCATTTTACCAATCTAAATACAAGTTTCATAAACAAACATGTCATATCATGTATTTTAGAATGCATATGCAATTTACAGGGTTCAACCATTCACTTATTCATTTCCTAATTGACTTCCGTACCATTTACTCGATTTTAAATTGATTCACAATCAATCCAATTGCATTCCATTCATGTCCACATTCATTTTAAGCAAACCCATTTTATTTATCTTGGAATCATTCCATGTAAATTCGGTAATAAACCATTTCATAAAATTATTTATAAGGTTTATTAGAAACATTCCATATCGCTACTTAAGTTATATTCAACTTTAAAACTTAAGTTCACACTCAAACTTATCCAATCCATACTCCAAAATCATATTCAATTTATTTTCTTGTTATCGAATGTTTAACTAATTTAAGTTGGTTATACTTTTCACTTTCTCAGTTTAATAAGTTATACAAACCTATTTATTCATAATTCCCTGAATTCTCACTTAAGTTTACCCACATTCTATATTTATAACATATAGTTACATAATAACTTCACGATTCATATTTATATTCAATCTACTCAATTCCAACTCACCCTCCATTTATAATTCAATTTTTGAATTTCCATTTCTTTTACCATAATATCAAATCATTTTTCATTTATGTTTTACCATTTCTTTTCTCAATTCATAAGTTCAAGAACTTATTTACTTTAAATCTCATATCTCTTACTTAAGTCCATTCACATCTTATAATCATAACTTTGGATTATATATATCTCTTAATAGATTAAGTGTATCATTCCATTCAATAATCATAACTTACAGTTATATAATCATTCTACATTTCAAACTTCATATTTAATTCTATTCAAATTCTAGTTCAAATTTTATTTAACTCATCTTAAGTCATCTTAAGTTAAATTCAACCCATATCATTCATTTTAACTTTTTCAAGTTAAACTTTAATCTTAGGATTAAAATTCTCACTTTCCCTTTCTTATCTATATCAATTCCCAATTATAAGTCCAATACTGATTTTATCCTGACTTCACAAATCGTTTAAATGAAAATTCCAGAATTCAATTACCCGGTTTTACTTCAAAACATTTCGAAATCACAAATATACATATATCCACTATTGTATATATCAAATCATACTTTCGAAATTTTAAAACAACTTAGCTTTATCAAAACAATTTCCCTTTGGAATTTCTAAAACAAAGCCTATTTTCCAAACTAGTCCGAACAAATAATCATAGCCAAATCACTATTGTAGCAATCCGTCACTTAGAAAATCAAAAATGAACATTGATGATGCGGCCATCATCACCAGGATTTTTTTCCAACGATTGAAGCAAATTCAGTGCTTCCTTACTTCCAAAACTTATTTTAAAACAATTTCTATTCAGAAATATCTCAAAAATAGTATTCCATTCTTCCTTTCAACACTTTAAAAAACATTTCCAATAATCTCCAAGATTTATAAATTCTGAAATACTTAGTTCAAATCCATTTAAAATATTTCTCAAAGTTTCCAGGGCATAAAATTTCAAATTCTGGTTTGCATCCAATTCTAGTTATATCTCCTTTGTATATATCATACTTATACAATTTCCATTTGGTTATATAAACCATTTTAATTCTTATAATCTTGTTTTGATTATAATATTATCAGCCATACATCCAAATATACTATATATAATAATCTCAGAAAATTATTTCTTTTATATCAAAAATATAGTTTGGGTAAAATTATTTCATTTACCCACTTCGAGACCATACTATGTCGGTTTACCTTGTTTAAGAGTTTAGAAACCCCAATCGATACGGTTGTACTTCCCGCACTGACCAGAATTCATAAACACTCAACCGATAAGTCAACACAATATAAAACATTTTATATTCACTAAAAAATACGCGCTCATATCTATTAATACACTCAAACTCATTATAGAGTATTGCTGACTCTATCTCTAATGAGTAATCCCCACCAAAACCAGGGTTCTCGCTTAACCTTCAGCTCTGATACCAAATGTAACGACCCACTTTTCTGTACATTCTAAGCTGACAAATAACCGTACATGTCAACTCAAATTGAACAAAAAGGTGGATTGTTAGGGGTAAAGTAGAAAAGATAGAAGATAAGAAGAAAACTAAACAATACAAAATCTCACAGCGGAATGAATAATCTATAATATATCACAAGTCTTTACATAAAACAAAACTGTAATCTGTATATATAAATATAAATATATATATATATATATATATATATATACGAACATCAATCAGAGTATAGAAGTCAATATAACAATCTGGACAGTTTTAATAGCTTATCCTCATATACATAACACACAGCGGAAATAATCCTAGTACGTGAATACGTCTCTATCATCCAGCTCGTCTCCTGAGCTCCATAACATCCTAACCTAAATTTGTAATACTCGGTCTAACCCGAGCATTATAATAAAATAACACCCGAGTCAGTCTGTAACGACCCAGAATTTTGAACGAATTAAATTGAAAATATTTAATTTATTTTAAATATTTGAACGATGATTTAATTTGAATCCCCGATTGAACTTTGAATTTGGCGATTAAACTTTAAAATTTAATCTATTGAATGCTGAATAAAAATTTGAATATTCAATTTAAAGTTGAAGAAAAATATTTCGAAAGCTTTTAAAATTTATATTGATGATACTGAAGATAATAGAAACTTCAGAATCGAGTTTGAAACTGTTTTGATTAGTTTTGAAAATTTATCGTTCGAATTGATATTTAAAAAATAGCGTTCCGGGAGACAGTCTTGGAATTCGACGAAACAAGTTCCATTGGGTCCGTAATATTGAATTATTACCGGATTTCAAATTTCGTATTAATCAAGGTCATTATGAGAGCACACGACACCTAAACGCATTGGAATTTAATCAAATTCAATTTAATTTTAAAAATTCAAATAAGTCAATATCATCGGCACATTTTCTTCCCTTAAAACGCGCCTGGAATCACGATACAAAATCATGTAAGCACGTTGTTCTGCAAAACCACGATCTTCTGTCTCCCTCCATCTCTTTTTTAAATAATCACGCAACTCCGTTCACAGAAGAAAAACAAAAATGGCCGAGCGTTGTGATATCAAAAAGAAGCTGTTTTCCCTTTTTATAAAATCCATAGTCGAATTGAATAATCTCTCCCATTTGAAATTCATACTTTCTCCCTCAGAGCTAAAGCCGTTCAAAGAAAAAAAATCGAACAAATTTCGTTCGATCGAGTGTCGGTGGCGATGAATTTGGGGCTCCCGCAGTTCGACTTCGACGACGAGGTTGGAAGTGAATCGAGAAAGCGGTTGTGGGTCCGACCGTGGGTGTCGAGTAGTAGGGTTTCTCGGCGATTTCGAGGTAGAGATTTGGGATGGTGGTCGTGAAATTCTGGGAGGTGTTCGATTTCCGAGGTCGAGTTAGGATTCGCGCATGAAAATGATGGCCGTGAGCTGAGCGACGGCATCGGATGCCTACACGTGGGGGGGTGACTCGCGAGATTTGGCAAACTGTAAGGGTCCGGCGATCTTCGATCGCGATCAAGTGATAGGGCTCGCGTTTGATTTCTGGATCACAGTGAGGTATTGTTTCATTTTATAAAAGAAAAATATGTTTTCAGTTGTAAACAGAAATAGTTTGTATAAAGAGGAATTACTGAATGAAGTTATATATTGTTCATTATGTTTGCACTGAAATATATATAAGATTTAGGTATGCAGCACTTATAAATTGTAAAGACAGTTTAAATTTTTTTTGTGTAGTTGAATCTAAAGTATCTTTGTCACTAAAAATAATTTATTAAAGGGAAATTTGTTTTGAATTTAATTTTTGGGTTAAATCAATTTATTTAAATGAGAAATTGGTTTAAATAAAAACTATCAAAACGGAAAATTTATTATTCGATCTTTTCAAATATTAATGAATTGTATAAAATTGTTTATACAAGGTTAACATTGCAAAGAAAACAAATCGGAGTGGCAAATGGATTGCAAAATAAAAGCGAAGGTGAGATTTTTCTCACTCAAATTGAATGTGGAATTTTTGCAGTTATTGATTGCTATTTGGATGTGATATTAGATATAGTAGGATATATCTATATATATATAGCAATATATACATATTGGCATATGTATATATTGGATTGATTGATTTCTCGCCTCGTATAGCGGATGAGACCCTATTGCGCCGTTAGTAAGCGGATATTTTTTTATAAAACCCATATACCGCGATATTCCACCTCGAAGTGGAATTGGTATTGTGCTAACGTCTGTGGATGCAGGGAAACAGGTTGGAGGGATCCAACTGGATTCCTCAACAATATTTATTTATTTACAGATACTGATGTATATTCTGTTATCATCTGTTGATATATGATGTTGTTGTTGTGATTGACTAATTGGTGCTGTTGCATCATCGGATTCAAGTTTTGAAGTTTAAAAAAAATACGACTTTTAATTTAAAAGGATTTTTTTTAAAGTAATCTTTGAAATTATACGTTTTATTGAATTTTTGAATTGATTTATTTCAAATAAATAAACGTCTAAAATTTTAAAGTTATAAAAGTTAAGATTTTTGGTGAAATTTAACCAAAGTGTGATTTTTGAAATAAATAGTTGATTTATTGATAAAATGGTTTAAGTTGGGATTTTTGAATAACTATAAACGATTTGTATAAAAAGGTTTATAAATTTGATAATTTATAAATAAAAATATTGGACTTATAAAACGAATTTTTTTATAAGTGTTAAAAAGAAGTATAAGTGAATGAAATTAATAGATTACGTGAAGTTATAAAGTGAATAGATATTGTAGAATAAAAGATTTATGAGGAATTTACTTATAAATTTGACTTTTGCACTTAGATGGGATATAAATAGAAATTGCTAAATGAAATGATTTTATAAGTTGAAATTGTTATAGAGTATAAATGCGATTTATAAACGTTGTTTATAAATCTGAAATCACTGATTTTGATAAGTAAATTATAGAAGTGAATAAAAGAAAAATTTACAAGTCGAAGTTGTTATTAAAATAGAAATAGAATTTATAAACGTGTTTATAAATTCAAAATCAATTGAATTTGATAAATTAAATATAGAAGAATTTTAAAGAAGATATATTCGCGATTTTGGATAGCGAATTTTTATTGAAATAAAATGTGTAGAGAATATTGAAAATGTGGTTAGTGAATTATATTCACGATTTTGGACAGTGAATATATTGTTAAATAAAAATGAATTTGTTTTGGGAAAGCGATATTATAAAAATGAAGTTAATTGTTTTAAAAGATGTTTTAAAATGTATTATGAATCGAAAGCATAGATTTCAACGTTCATTGTTGAAATAGACGTTTTCGAGAAATAAGGAAATGATGGACTATAACACTGTTGTTATAGTAAATGATTTTCGAAAGAAAATGTTTTATGTAGTATTGGGATTTACATATATCTATCTTAAAATCCGAATCCCTATACTAGTGATTTTGAGTCGTCGTAACGATGTTTTACGTAACATTCGTTTTGACTCAAATAAATGTTGTTATAGTAAATGTTTTCCTTAAAGAATGAATATATACTTAATATTGATTTAAGTATATAGAATATTTTCCAAGTGTTGAAAATAAATGATTTGTGAAATACTTATTTTAAATAAGTATGGAAATGTTTTCCAAATGAAACGAAACGTTTTGAGAATTTATCTTCTTAAAGATAAATCGAAAATGAATTTTTGAAATCAATTGAAAATCGAATATCAGTAGATATTCGAAAATATAAATTCACTATGGAATTTATAAAAGAAAGGGAAGTTGTTTAAAAATAAATATTGATTTATTTTTGAAGTGTGGAAATTCTATATCTAGTAAAGATATTTTTGAAAATAAATAATTTGGAAAATTATTTGGAATCTGATGATGTTGCGCATCTTTATTGATAGTTAAATAACCGACTATCAATAATTACCTTGAATATGGTATTTGTTGTGAATTGGATGAATTCGAATGCCACACCTATTTTTTTAAATAAACGCTCACTATTCGGGTTAGCCGGGAAAGGACCATGGGGTCGTATAACCCATTCCGAATATGTGATACGTCGTTATGAATTGCATTCGAAGACCGGTGTTGAAGACCGGATATTTTTTAAAATGGAAGGATTACCGTCGAGTTACTCTACATCGGCTGATCTCCGGTTTAGAGGTTTTATCACCCTTAGTGACGGGAAGTCCGGACGTGATTAGAAAATTATCCGGATGTGCAAGGGCTTCGTGAGAAGTGCCTTCAGTTCTGTTCGATCCCGGAACAGACTTGTATGGATTGTGTGTCTGACGTTACAATTTGAGATATAAAGCTGATTTCTTTCAAATACATTTCTGTTGGTGGCGGAGAATTTATTCTCTTAGCTTAACACCCTTCTCTGAGACGTACGAGCTCAGAGGTTATGTAGTTGAAATTTATCAGCGATATATCCCAATTTGGTAACGTGGCATACTGAGTGTTGCTGTGAAATGATCAGTGTTTGATCATTTGCGATATGATCATTTGTTTGATCTTATATCTTTCTGATCATAGGTTGATCATTTGTTTGACCCGAAGCATGGCTTTGTAGAAAGCGTAGCTTTGTGGACGAGACTTCATCGAGCCTCACACCCCGAAAATGGTCAAAACAGGAAGGATGCGGCAAGGTTCTAGGGAGTAGCGCCCCTTAGTGTATGTCATTCCTTCTGGATAAAGGTGGTATCATGGTATGGAGCCCAGATACTTAACCTCTGTGGTTGCTGCAAATTTATTACTTTGTGGTTGTTGCGAATCGGGGATCCTCGGGAAGATCGGTGACGATCGGGGGATGACATACGCGTGTCAGTAGTTACCTATTTTTGCAGAGGTAACCCGGCCTTGTGTTGGCAGAGATCTAACCGTAATGTTAGGTTATTTCTCGGGTCGTCTATTCCAGGGACGTACCCATCGTGGATAGGAAGTTCCTTAGCCTGACCATTTGTTGGAAATCCAAAGAAACAATACGAGCCTTTACGATTTCAATTGTATAACCTGTCTCCTCAGGAGGCAGCTATAGTAGGCATAATATAATGGTACCTATGCTGGCTAAGATTTATATTCTACTTTCGAAATGTTTTCCACTATGCACTAATAATAATATCAAAAAGGATTTGATTTTTTTGCGTAGTAAGCATCTTTGACTAACATAAGAAGAAATCTCCTCCAAGTCTGCGTTTTGCATTATGTGTGTGGTGGGAGGTCTTATGGTAGTTTCATTTTCCAAAAGCATTGCGAATTTGTTTTATTTTCTTTGTGAAAAATAACTGTTTTACGATCTCACACCAGTCACCATGACTGACTCGGAGTTTATTGTTCCCTTCTAAACTCTGGGTGCCCACCAATTTCCACATGGGCAGCCTAGAGTTATGTAACAGGATATTCTGGAGCTTTGGAGATAAGCTGGATGACGAGACGTAGTATTTGTATCTGATAGTATTTATTCCGCTGTGTATTCTGTATGAGGACAGGTTATATAACCGTCCATTGTTGTATATTGACTCTGATGATTGAGGTATGTATAAACTGATATAGTTCTTTGTTTTAAAAGACTAGTGTTTATCTATTATATATTGTTCCGCTGCGATGTGTAAGATTCTGATATTGTTCTGTTTCTATTGCTGTTCTGTTGTTCTTCTCTTCTTCTTCTACTCTTTTCTTCTTCTTCTACCTTTTTCTTCTTTTTAAAAATCATAACTTTTCGGGTTTCCGACATTCGATGGCTCGGCGGTCGATAAAGTGAGTATCGATGTCGAATTTTCGAAAGTCGAAAATTTCGGGATGTTACATTTGGTATCAGAGCATATGGTTAAGCGACAACCCTGCTCTGTTGGGTGTTACTCATTAGAGATAGAGTCTGTAGTACTCTAGAATGAGTTGAGTGTAATAATAGATATGAGCGCGTATTTGTTAGTGAATATAAAATTGTTTTGTATTGTGTTGACTTATCGGTTGATTGTTTATAGATTCTGGTCGGTGCAGTCTAGCTAACTGTAATCGATAGGGGTTTCTAAACTCTTAAACAAGATAAACCGACACAGTATTGTTTTAAATAGGGTGAATGAAATAATTTTGCCCAAAACTATTTTTATATATAAAAGAAATGATTTTCTGTAAATTACTACAGTATATGGTTGCATGGTTGTTAGGAAAGTAATAATATTGAAATGTTATCATTATTATATGAAATTGAATAAGAAATTGAAATCATAACTCCAAAGTTAAGAAATAAATTCATATACGAATGGGATTTGTTAATTGTAAATGAATTTATAAATGAAACGGAATTCCAGAGAAGTTTTTGAAAATATTTTGAAAAGGATTTGAAAATTTTGGAGATTTGGAAGTTTAAATCATTTTTGGTTTGAAAGTGATTTTCAAAGGTTTTGAAAAGTATTTTGGAGAGATGAAAGCTCTAAACTCTTTTCGGTCGCTAGAAAATAACTTCGATGATGACCGCGGCATCATTGGTGTCCATTTTCGGGTTTCCAAAAGAGGAATTGCTGCCAAATTGTTTTAAATGGAAGTTGTTTGAAATTTTGGATTTTTGTTTTGGAAATTCAAAGGATAATTTGAATTGTTTTCAAAATGGCTTTGAAATGTTGGTAAGACTCTGGAATACTATATAAAAATATTTATGAAATATTACTAAGTTGATAACTTATACAATTTGAATTTTGATAGAATAAATTTAACTTAAAGGATGGAGTTAAATTAAAGAAAGTATAAGTGAATAAATTTGAATAAATGAAAGATGAATGTTAAACTTTGTTTTGAATTTGTTAGCAAATGTAATTCAAGCTGAATATTGGAAATTGGAATTTGTAACGAATTAGTAAATGAAACTAATTCAAAATGATGCAGTTGTGAATGAAAGATAATTTATAAAATTCAATATTCAGAAGTTAAATAGAATCCAAATAAGGTTGGAATTGTGAATTAAATTCAAATGAAATTTGAAATGTGAAATTGAATGAAAATGAATATGAAACTTCAATAGGGAAGTAAAGATGATATAAGAAGTATCGAAATTTTGTAATAGACTTTGCAAATTGGTTTGAATGTTATAACTAGATATTATGGCTAGTAGGATATACAGGTGTAAAGGAATTGGAAATTTTGATTTCAAAGATAAATTTGAATTGCTCGACAAAAGGTATGTATTTTAAATTATAATATGAGATTTGATGACTTTCTTGTCTAGCCGCTTGGCTTTTTCTTTTTCTTTTTGAAATCTGAGAGTCCGTAGGGACGTTTTGTAGTCGTGCCGTATTAGCCGCGCAAAGGAGACGCTGGCGAAATTTTTCGAAAATTCTGAGTGTTAGAAAATTTTTGAGGAAATTTTGAAAGTTTAAATTTGAAATTTGAATTTAAATTTCAATTTTGAAGTAAACAATGATGTTTGAAAACTATAAAATGTTTAGAAAGTTAGTTGAATTGATAACGAATCTTTAGTAGAAAGATTTGTTTTGATAAAATTTGATAAAACTATTGGATGTTGAAAATAGTAGACGAGTTAAGGACTTTTTCTTCCTGACTTGTAATTTCGGGACGAAATTCTTTTAAGGAGGGAAGTTTGTAACGACCCAGAATTTTGAACGAATTAAATTGAAAATATTTAATTTATTTTAAATATTTGAACGATGATTTAATCTGAATCCCTGATTGAACTTTGAATTTAGCGATTAAACTTTAAAATTTAATCTATTGAATGCTGAATAAAAATTTGAATATTCAATTTAAAGTTGAAGAAAAATATTTCGAAAGCTTTTAAAATTTATATTGATGATACTGAAGATAATAGAAACTTCAGAATCGAGTTTGAAACTGTTTTGATTAGTTTTGAAAATTTATCGTTCGAATTGATATTTAAAAAATAGCGTTCCGGGAGACAGTCTCGGAATTCGACGAAACAAGTTCCATTGGGTCCGTAATATTGAATTATTACCGGATTTCAAATTTCGTATTAATCAGGGTCGTTATGAGAGCACACGACACCTAAACGCATTGGAATTTAATCAAATTCAATTTAATTTTAAAAATTCAAATAAGTCAATATCATCGGCACATTTTCTTCCCTTAAAACGCGCCTGGAATCACGATACAAAATCATGTAAGCACGTTGTTCTGCAAAACCACGATCTTCTGTCTCCCTCCATCTCTTTTTTAAATAATCATGCAACTCCGTTCACAGAAGAAAAACAAAAATGGCCGAGCGTTGTGATATCAAAAAGAAGCTATTTTCCCTTTTTATAAAATCCATAGTCGAATTGAATAATCTCTCCCATTTGAAATTCATACTTTCTCCCTCAGAGCTAAAGCCGTTCAAAGAAAAAAAAAATCGAACAAATTTCGTTCGATCGAGTGTCGGTGGCGATGAATTTGGGGCTCCCGCAGTTCGACTTCGACGACGAGGTTGGAAGTGAATCGAGAAAGCGGTTGTGGGTCGGTCCGACCGTGGGTGTCGAGTAGTAGGGTTTCTCGGCGATTTCGAGGTAGAGATTTGGGATGGTGGTCGTGAAATTCTGGGAGGTGTTCGATTTCCGAGGTCGAGTTAGGATTCGCGCATGAAAATGATGGCCGTGAGCTGAGCGACGGCATCGGCTGGGTACACGTGGGGGGGTAACTCGCGAGATTTGGCAAACTGTAAGGGTCCGGCGATCTTCGATCGCGATCAAGTGATAGGGCTCGCGTTTGATTTCTGGATCACAGTGAGGTATTGTTTCATTTTATAAAAGAAAAATATGTTTTCAGTTGTAAACAGAAATAGTTTGTATAAAGAGGAATTACTGAATGAAGTTATATATTGTTCATTATGTTTGCACTGAAATATATATAAGATTTAGGTATGCAGCACTTATAAATTGTAAAGACAGTTTAAATTTTTTTTGTGTAGTTGAATCTAAAGTATCTTTGTCACTAAAAATAATTTATTAAAGGGAAATTTGTTTTGAATTTAATTTTTGGGTTAAATCAATTTATTTAAATGAGAAATTGGTTTAAATAAAAACTATCAAAACGGAAAATTTATTATTCGATCTTTTCAAATATTAATGAATTGTATAAAATTGTTTATACAAGGTTAACATTGCAAAAAAAACAAATCGGAGTGGCAAATGGATTGCAAAATAAAAGCGAAGGTGAGATTTTTCTCACTCAAATTGAATGTGGAATTTTTGCAGTTATTGATTGCTATTTGGATGTGATATTAGATATAGTAGGATATATCTATATATATATATAGCAATATATACATATTGGCATATGTATATATTGGATTGATTGATTTCCCGCCTCGTATAGCGGATGAGACCCTATTGCGCCGTTAGTAAGCGGATATTTTTTTATAAAACCCATATACCGCGATATTCCACCTCGAAGTGGAATTGGTATTGTGCTAACGTCTGTGGATGCAGGGAAACAGGTTGGAGGGATCCAACTGGATTCCTCAACAATATTTATTTATTTACAGATACTGATGTATATTCTGTTATCATCTGTTGATATATGATGTTGTTGTTGTGATTGACTAATTGGTGCTGTTGCATCATCGGATTCAAGTTTTGAAGTTTAAAAAAAATACAACTTTTAATTTAAAAGGATTTTTTTTAAAGTAATCTTTGAAATTATACGTTTTATTGAATTTTTGAATTGATTTATTTCAAATAAATAAACGTCTAAAATTTTAAAGTTATAAAAGTTAAGATTTTTGGTGAAATTTAACCAAAGTGTGATTTTTGAAATAAATAGTTGATTTATTGATAAAATGGTTTAAGTTGGGATTTTTGAATAACTATAAACGATTTGTATAAAAAGGTTTATAAATTTGATAATTTATAAATAAAAATATTGGACTTATAAAACGAATTTTTTTATAAGTGTTAAAAAGAAGTATAAGTGAATGAAATTAATAGATTACGTGAAGTTATAAAGTGAATAGATATTGTAGAATAAAAGATTTATGAGGAATTTACTTATAAATTTGACTTTTGCACTTAGATGGGATATAAATAGAAATTGCTAAATGAAATGATTTTATAAGTTGAAATTGTTATAGAGTATAAATGCGATTTATAAACGTTGTTTATAAATCTGAAATCACTGATTTTGATAAGTAAATTATAGAAGTGAATAAAAGAAAAATTTACAAGTCGAAGTTGTTATTAAAATAGAAATAGAATTTATAAACGTGTTTATAAATTCAAAATCAATTGAATTTGATAAATTAAATATAGAAGAATTTTAAAGAAGATATATTCGCGATTTTGGATAGCGAATTTTTATTGAAATAAAATGTGTAGAGAATATTGAAAATGTGGTTAGTGAATTATATTCACGATTTTGGACAGTGAATATATTGTTAAATAAAAATGAATTTGTTTTGGGAAAGCGATATTATAAAAATGAAGTTAATTGTTTTAAAAGATGTTTTAAAATGTATTATGAATCGAAAGCATAGATTTCAACGTTCATTGTTGAAATAGACGTTTTCGAGAAATAAGGAAATGATGGACTATAACACTGTTGTTATAGTAAATGATTTTCGAAAGAAAATGTTTTATGTAGTATTGGGATTTACATATATCTATCTTAAAATCCGAATCCCTATACTAGTGATTTTGAGTCGTCGTAACGATGTTTTACGTAACATTCGTTTTGACTCAAATAAATGTTGTTATAGTAAATGTTTTCCTTAAAGAATGAATATATACTTAATATTGATTTAAGTATATAGAATATTTTCCAAGTGTTGAAAATAAATGATTTGTGAAATACTTATTTTAAATAAGTATGGAAATGTTTTCCAAATGAAACGAAACGTTTTGAGAATTTATCTTCTTAAAGATAAATCGAAAATGAATTTTTGAAATCAATTGAAAATCGAATATCAGTAGATATTCGAAAATATAAATTCACTATGGAATTTATAAAAGAAAGGGAAGTTGTTTAAAAATAAATATTGATTTATTTTTGAAGTGTGGAAATTCTATATCTAGTAAAGATATTTTTGAAAATAAATAATTTGGAAAATTATTTGGAATCTGATGATGTTGCGCATCTTTATTGATAGTTAAATAACCGACTATCAATAATTACCTTGAATATGGTATTTGTTGTGAATTGGATGAATTTGAATGCCACACCTATTTTTTTAAATAAACGCTCACTATTCGGGTTAGCCGGGAAAGGACCATGGGGTCGTATAACCCATTCCGAATATGTGATACGTCGTTATGAATTGCATTCGAAGACCGGTGTTGAAGACTGGATATTTTTGAAAACGGAAGGATTACCGTCGAGTTACTCTACATCGACTGATCTCCGGTTTAGAGGTTTTATCACCCTTAGTGACGGGAAGTCCGGACGTGATTAGAAAATTATCCGGATGTGCAAGGGCTTCGTGAGAAGTGCCTTCGGTTCTGTTCGATCCCGGAACAGACTTGTATGGATTGTGTGTCTGACGTTACAATTTGAGATATAAAGCAGATTTCTTTCAAATATATTTCTGTTGGTGGCGGAGAATTTATTCTCTTAGCTTAACACCCTTCTCTGAGACGTACGAGCTCAGAGGTTATGTAGTTGAAATTTATCAGCGATATATCCCAATTTGGTAACGTGGCATACTGAGTGTTGCTGTGAAATGATCAGTGTTTGATCATTTGCGATATGATCATTTGTTTGATCTTATATCTTTGTGATCATAGGTTGATCATTTGTTTGACCCGAAGCATGGCTTTGTAGAAAGCGTAGCTTTGTGGACGAGACTTCATCGAGCCTCACACCCCGGAAATGGTCAAAACAGGAAGGATGCGGCAAGGTTCTAGGGAGTAGCACCCCTTAGTGTATGTCATTCCTTCTGGATAAAGGTGGTATCATGGTATGGAGCCCAGATACTTAACCTCTGTGGTTGCTGCAAATTTATTACTTTGTGGTTGTTGCGAATCGGGGATCCTCGGGAAGATCGGTGACGATCGGGGGATGACATACGCGTGTCAGTAGTTACCTATTTTTGCAGAGGTAACCCGGCCTTGTGTTGGCATAGATCTAACCGTAATGTTAGGTTATTTCTCGGGTCGTCTATTCCAGGGACGTACCCATCGTGGATAGGAAGTTCCTTAGCCTGACCATTTGTTGGAAATCCAAAGAAACAATACGAGCCTTTACGATTTCAATTGTATAACCTGTCTCCTCAGGAGGCAGCTATAGCAGGCATAATATAATGGTACCTATGCTGGCTAAGATTTATATTCTACTTTCGAAATGTTTTCCACTATGCACTAATAATAATATCAAAAAGGATTTGATTTTTTTGCGTAGTAAGCATCTTTGACTAACATAAGAAGAAATCTCCTCCAAGTCTGCGTTTTGCATTGTGTGTGTGGTGGGAGGTCTTATGGTAGTTTCATTTTCCAAAAGCATTGCGAATTTGTTTTATTTTCTTTGTGAAAAATAACTGTTTTACGATCTCACACCAGTCACCATGACTGACTCGGAGTTTATTGTTCCCTTCTAAACTCTGGGTGCCCACCAATTTCCACACGGGCAGCCTAGAGTTATGTAACAGGATATTCTGGAGCTTTGGAGATAAGCTGGATGACGAGACGTAGTATTTGTATCTGATAGTATTTATTCCGCTGTGTATTCTGTATGAGGACAGGTTATATAACCGTCCATTGTTGTATATTGACTCTGATGATTGAGGTATGTATAAACTGATATAGTTCTTTGTTTTAAAAGACTAGTGTTTATCTATTATATATTGTTCCGTTGCGATGTGTAAGATTCTGATATTGTTCTGTTTCTATTGCTGTTCTGTTGTTCTTCTCTTCTTCTTCTACTCTTTTCTTCTTCTTCTACCTTTTTCTTCTTTTTAAAAATCATAACTTTTCGGGTTTCCGACATTCGATGGCTCGGCAGTCGATAAAGTGAGTATCGATGTCGAATTTTCGAAAGTCAAAAATTTCGGGATGTTACACAGTCTAGAAAACCAGCGTGAGTAAATACACTCAAATTGAATTATTACTATTTCAAAAATCCTTTGAAAAGAAAAGGTACCTTGTAAGACCACGTCACACATAAACATGATGGGTTTTTACCTTACGATAACCAAAACATTTTATATCGAAATCATCTAATATTATAATAGTGTCTATAGAAAGTAAATTAGAAAATAGCTGAAATGCTTGCATCTCACGTTTCAGCATAGTTGGTATACAATCAAAACTGTATAGGCTCGTAGTGGATATTGGATTCCATATAATGACTGGGCTATTGGGGTACCGCCCGCCACAGTACACCTATAGAAAAATGTACCGAGATCATACCTAACGATCCCTGCCAACACAGGACCGACCTACCCCTTACTGGATAGTACCAAATATATTATCACCCCGAGTGTTCCCACCCTTATCGAGCGCTCTCTTTTCCATGCACAACCATATACATAAATTATAATATTTCTGAGGGTATCTAGAAAGGTGATAACGTACCCTACTTGGGTGCGACCTACTTAGCCCTGCTGCATTTCCCTTGTTTTAGTCATTCCTGGCTGATTAGGCTTGAGGCTACGTTTACCTTTTTGAATAACATTCATTCTTGGAATTAACACTGCCTTTTAGGCAGACAATGTAATGATAGCATTCATCCATACAAGTTGTCCTGGGTCTGGACAAACCAAATCTCCTTCAATGTTACCATCTCCATTATCTCTGAGATATCACAAAGTACGCACAAACCAGTCGATGTGGTTTTCGGATAATTTTAAATCTGATCCCGGTGTCTTCGAAACGATCAACGAATTTGGCCAGATTTGATAGTTGGTTATTTAACTATCAAATAACACACATAAGCAGTCACTAGGCCCATATTATAAATTTCCAAAAATATTTATTTCAAAATATCTTGACAAAGATATATATATATATATATATATATATCCAAATCTCTTCTAGTATTTCATCCTTTGAAAACAGTTCCAAATACTTATATCCTTAATAGGATATTTTAACCCATATTAACACTTAAAAACATTCCGAAACCAAATTATAATTCCAAAAATTTCTATATCAATCATTTCGTAGTTTGAACATTTCCAAAACCATTTAATTCCAATACTTAGGAATTTCCATCTTATCTCATAGAACTCTGGAATTTTATTAATTCCCTTTATAATTCCAAAATTTTATCAATTATACTTATTTAAACTCCAACTAATAATTTATAATCCCTTAAATGAATTTAAATTCAATTTTCCAAGTTCACGCATCTCAACACTTTGGAAATTTCTTAAATTCCCAGAATCCCATTATAACCCTTCACTTAAACCATCACATCCATTTAACAAATCCAGTTTCTAATCTCGAGAGTATAAATAATTTCCAATTACTTACTTTTAAAAACTATATATAATAATAAATTTCCAAAACATGGTTAAATAATTATTAAGATATCAAAGCACTTTTAAAATAAACGTTAATAGCTAATTCTAATTTATTTATAAAAATCTCTAATCGATTTACAAAACTTGTTTATAAAACTTATAATCCATTTCACAATTTAATTATTTAAATAACAAATTTTTCCGAAATATTTCAATCCAATGAATAGTTTTAAAGCTACATAGTTAATACATAAAATCCTTTTCAGTAACCAACTTCACCTTTAGTTACAAATATATTTTTAAACCCCATATAACCAATTCTATATTTATAAATCTCACTCGATTCATCACAAGTCGAATCACATTTCCAATTTCATAATCTTCTTCCAATTTCCAAAATAGATTCCACAATTTCTTTCTAATCCAATTTCCATATTTCATTTAAATTCTCACCATGAATTTATATTTCAACTTTATCAATGATAATCATTCTACTTAATTTATAAACATTGTTTATAAATCCATAAGCTCATTTACCACTTTTCAACGGGTTCGCATTACAAAAATTCATTTTATATCGATTTCCAACAAAATTCCATTTCTAATTCTATTCCTTAAATAATCCAAACTATATACCAAAACCAAATCAAATCTCGATTTCCATCTCCCATTTCATATGTCAAAGAATCTTATTTAAAATCTATTATTTAAAATTTTCCAATTTAAAATTTTCCACTTAAAACCACTTTGCGAAATAGTTAAATAAATATCCAAAATCCAATCATTTATTTTATCCATTTCAATTTCCTTTTAAATAATTCCAAAATTCAATATAAATCTTTCATTTCCAAATCGCCTTTTAAATTTCCCTTTTAAAATTCAATAATATTATTTATGGTATTTATAATACCAATATTTGGGCTAGTGCTATTATAGCATCCAATAATTCAAATCACACAACAATCCATAACATATTTATCCAATCACATCATATATTGCTATATATGAAAAACAATCAATATATTTTTGAGGATTTCAGTTGGATCCCTCCAACCTATTTCCCTGCATCCATAGATGCTAGTCAACATAAAATACTAATCCCGCTTCAAGGTGAGATATCGCGGTAATATAGGGTCACCAGCCATTATGTGAGGCGCATAGTGTCTCATCTGCTCCAATCGGTGGGAAATATACCCAAAAACTAATATATACTAACACACACACACACACACACTATAACATCCAAACTGATAATAATCCATAAATTCATCCAATCAACCAATAATTGATTTTTACCATTTTATATTTAGACTATTAATCCTAATGAGTGAGATTTACGCACTTTGATTTCCAATTTGCCAACATTTCAATTTTAAATTAAATCGCCACGATTCAAACGCCGCTTGTTTTGCCTAATTTCGACCTCGTATGGATTAAATATGCATTTTATAAGTTTTCATAACTTAAAGTAAAATTAATTTTTCATTTTATTTTTAAATTTACAAACCAAATCATCTGAGCCGCACGATCCTCACTAGAAAATAAAGACCATCCATGTTTCTTTCTTCTCTATTGCGATTCTAGATCGAGATAACCACGACCGCTGTTTTTTCCTTCCATGTCGTAGCCTCCATCGACCCCTTGAACCCCATCTAAAGACGCAGCTCGAAAGCCACGACCCTCCTCCACCTTCGACCTGGAACCGCACCCCTAAAGCCACACCATCACCACGAAAATAGCCTCCAAACAGCGCTCAAACATGGCCAAAATCAAGATGATCCACCATGCTATTTTTGATCACGATCGTATGGATTGGTAGAGCTTGAGATGCTCTACAATTTTGTAGTTGATAGATTTCTCTAATTGTTGATGGATCATGAGATAATTGAGGATGAAAATTCGACCATTTTTGGCCATTGAAAATAAGGAAGGGCAGCGGCTAACAAAAGGCTAGGCTTTAGTGGCTTGTGTATGAATATATATATATATACGTATATTTTACTATTTGAAGCCCCATTCACACTTGATTTTTCCGATCTCCAAACAGAACGTGCCGACAGGCGTTTATAAAGTTTTACCCCTATTTCGAACTAAATGGAACTTGTTTCGAGGCCTAATTCGAAAGTATACGGAAGTTACGACATTAAACGACTGATTTTAAATTAATTTTCTTAACTTAATTTCCGCGCGTTTGCAGCTACCACGAGCAAACGGTAAATCCGATTACTACGAAATTTGACATTCGATAATAATACACTATTGTGAAATGTTTTAAGTAAATGAAATTGGATAAGTTTAATTAATAAATGTGATTATAAATAAAAACGATTTAAAATTGGAGAAATTTATAATAGCATTAAATAAGAAATAAATTTTATAATTGTGAATTTGAAATGATAGTAACCTAGAACAAATTTTAAATCTGTAATTCACCCGGCTATAATACTAATCGAGCATTTGGGATGTGTATATATACTATTAGGATGTAAAAGAGTATTATACAAAAATAGATTTAAGTTATGAACTATTTATACACTAAAGTAAAATAATGACTCTTTAAAAAGGAATTTATAACTTGAAAATGTTTTACTAATGAATTCTAGCATTAATTAAGGATTTGGACTTAAGTTTTTTTAAAGTGGTGATTTACATAGTTGTGTTCATAAGATATAATAAACTTAAGTAATAGTTTTACGAAATGATTCATAAACAATATTAGTATTAAAGAAAATATACTAAAAAAATGAATGTGAAAAATAAAGGATATAAATAAAGAGAATTTGGTATAACTAAGAAAAACCAATAGGAATAAATACGTAATTTATACGTAAATCATTTCGTCACATAAATTTTGATCTAATATCCGAGTACAGAACTTTGAGATGTTTACACCGATCTGGAAAAGGATTTATCACTCGATTTCTTGATGGCGAGGATTGATGATGGTTTGTGGTTAGTTACTCGAGTTTTCTATCATAATTGAGAGCTATGCAAGGAAAGCAAGTGTATCTGATCTAGAAGCTTGACCAGAGACCGCACTAGAGGATTGAGGGATCGATACTAGTTCGAAAATATAGTTGTGGTTTTGAATAGAAGATCAAATCAGATATTTTATATGGATGATTTGGGTGTATCTTATGGGTTTAAGTTTGCGAAATAATGATTTAGGTAAAATACTGTGGGTTTGGGTTCGGGGTAATTTCGGGGACGAAATTCTTTCAAGTAGGGGAGAATGTAACGACCCAAAATTTGACCACTTTAAAATATACTATTTGAAGTGATTTTAAATATAAAATAGATAAGATTATATGATTCAAACAATATTAGATAGGATTTGGAAAGAGAAGTATACACAAAAATAGTAACATTTGCCTTTATCGACAAAAGTGACAAAATGCTGATTTCAGAAAAGTAAGTTTCGATGGTTAAATAAATTATTTTAATTAATTTATGAGTGTTTATATTTTTAAATAACATTATACAAATTTATTTTTAAATTTGGTTTACATAAATAAATACTTTAACTAAAACGTCAAAATGTGACCGTAAAACATTTTGTCTAAAATCAATGTTTTGTCGATTAAAAGTTGTCACACCTTTATTAACATGTTATAACATATATATTACACATATTTAAATTATAAAACAAGATTACTTTTACTAAACATGATTAGAACATTCTAGAATATAATTAAGAAAAGTAAGTAAGTAATTAACAAAAGTAAAAAGTAAACATCACATCAAAATCAAACCAAATCTTCTCTTTAGCCACTTTTCCATCTAAATATATTTGCTTAGCTCTTAAGTGACCATGACATAAAGTAAGAAGTGATAAGTGATGGTAAGTGTTTAAAAAGTAAGTTTACTTTAAGTTTAAGTAAGGTTATTTTGGTAACTTGCAACTTCTTTTTTTCCTATAAATAGCCATGCATACCTCTTCCATTCTCACACAAACCATTCTCTTCTCTTCTCTTCTTCTTCTTCTTCCTTAGAGCTTTAATGGCTTCTTCTCTTCCATTTCCTTACTAACTTTTTCAAAACCATATCGAACAAAGTCAAAACTCCACCAAACTTTTTCAAAGACCTTAGAATATCACCAAAATATGATTTAGAATCTAAAAGGTTAGAATAATGGAGGATAGTGGAGAACCTATTGTGATCGAGCCTTATGGTTGTTTGGAGGTGGTGGCCGAGCATTTTGAAGCATGGTGGAAGAGTTTAAGTGATGGTTTGATGATTTAGTGAAGCGTTGTTGCATATGAATGTTGGTAGGAAGAATCGATTAAGTTAAAGGTGGGTACTCGTATTTACCAATTAATCCATAAATTATTTCAAGTATAATGATTTAAAAGTTTAAATATGTTGGATGATTAAACATTTGATAACTTGGTTGCAAATTGGTTGATTATGTGATTGTTTAAATGATTGATAACTTGGTTGATAAATGATAATGAAAATGATTTGTAATTTCATATTTAACGTAATAGAAATTAAATCCATAATAATTTGTGTATGGAGTGATTTAGCCTCTAAATGATTCTAAAAAGATTAAAAATTATATTATAATTATATAATATTATAATATGAAATGAATGGAAAATGAGTTGAAAATATAAAAATATGGTTTAAAATGAGTTTAAAATGATTTATAAATGTTTTATAAACATTTAAAAGTGCTTCCAAGAAGTTTGAAAAGAAATTGAAAAACAAGTCAAAACTAGGCGCGTCGTGTAACGGTAGTTCCTATTTTCGCGCCATAAAATTTATGTAACGACCCGATATTTTGGACCATTCGCATCCATTATAAGTGTATAGGTAGACACTCATGCCGGATTTGAATTGCTCAAAATACCACGTTGTTAATTTAAATTTGGCAAAACTGAACATATACAGTAAATAAATAATCATAGATCACAGACACAGAGTAATAATTGCAGCGGAAATAAAAGAGATAGTAGTTCATGAAGCTACTATATGAATATATAAGATACATCAGAGCTTACAACAGAAGAGTAACACGATACATCAGATACAAATCAGAATACATCACTGGAATCATCGAATACTGAAAGTAGAATAGATGGCTGGATCTTCAAGCAAAGCTCCAACTTCAAAGGTGAGTCTCGAATACTGGTACACTCAGTCTGACCCGAGCGTAAAGCAAAAACACAAGACACTCGAGTCAGGATTAACATTCTTATATTAATAAATCCAACTCAAGTGAAATAGAAATTGAAATACAAGTAACTCAAAGGATGTTTGGAATAACCATCCTTTAAGGATCCGTTAAACTATCTACTATGTAGTAGTGTACGATAAGTAGATAATGTCTATCAGTAATATAAAGATATCAAAATAGCGTTAAGTCATGGCCCATTCCACCCTTAACACATTTTTATTCCCAAAAGCATATACAAGACCGTAGTTTCCCCAAAACCGGAAGTCACCAGAGGGCAATCCATATACTAAAGGTACAAATCAAAATCGTAGTGGTCGCAAATAAAGGGAATACAAGTATGACAAGGCACATGAGGCAATACCCAAGGTAGTGATACTACCGTTCGCCTGATCCGGACTGGTGAGAACGCAACGTCGCAGCGCCCGCAACACCGTGAAACAACACTCCCAAAATCAAGGGTGCACCAATTGACAACACGTATAAGTAGTTCGAAGAAGTGTGTCCACTTGAGGTAGCTAATCCTCCATTGGCCCGGCACAGCTCCTGTTTTAGTCATTTCCAATTTGACACAAGTGTCAAGGCTATCCATCATCGTTCACTTTCTTCAGTCAACACGTACATCATTCCAACCACTTCATTCTGGATCATCACTCCGCGTATAGTTATTAAAGTGGTTTTCGGTTTAGATAGAGAGTATATCCATAACCGAATTCCGGTCTCTTTAATAACTTTCATAATTATTACACCGATTGGTCGTTTGTTTATTTCAAAAACAAATCAATTTCAATTTCAATTTCAATTCGTAAATCAACATTTCACTTGTCTTTTGAAAACCAATTTCCATACTTTACGTTTCAAACTTTCAAATTACCATTTCAAAATCTTATAATACAATTTCAATTTCAATTTAGACAATTCAAATATTGATTCAAGTTCGTATATCAGTTTCATTCCGAAATCATTTAAATAAATTTTATTTAACAGTCAAATCAATTTAAACTCATTTATTGATTTCATTCAATATTCGTTAAGTTACTTTATCATTCAAACAATTCCAATTAAACTTCCAATTCATTAAATCAATTCTTAAGTTCAACTTCATTAAATCAAAACTTACAATTTTGAATTAAACTAAATTTGTCAAACCAAATTCTTTAAATTTCAAGTCTTATATTAATTTCAATAAATCACATTTTATTTCTTGTTAAAGAAATTCAATTTCACTTATTTACTTACTTAAATAATTTTCCAAAAACTTAAATAATAAAGAAACTCAATTTCAATTATTTACGAAGTAAATTCACTTATTCATAAGTTCAATTTTTCTTATTAAAGAATTCAATTCAATTTGATCATTAATAATTCAACCTTATTTAATTATTAAAAAATTCAAAACTTAATTATTAAATAATTTCAAAGTTTAATAATTTCAAACTTAATTATATTTCCAACTTAATTATTAAATCATTTCCCAAATTAAACAACCTTCTTTCATCAATTTCATTTTTAATATTTTGTTTCAGATTATTAAATATTAACATTTTGCTTTCATTAAAATTCAAATTTCAACTCCATTTCAAAACCATATTATTTATTCAAATAAAATCTTCGTTTATTTTTAAATCAAATTATTGACCAATCGGGTTTTATTTAATTTCCTATCCTAGGTCAAAGTTCAATTTGGGTATTTATCATTTCAACCCGATTCCAATTCAATTTAAATCAAAGCATAACAAAGGGAACTTGCAGTGTGATAACTGGGATGGTGTTAAAATAAATAAACAAGCAATAACAACAATCAATATCAATCCAATAATCAATTCAAATAATCCCGAAATAACCGTATTAATTCGCATTGTTATTTGTACGAATTAATATAATTATTTCTAGAATCTACACTATCATTTCATGTAGATTAAAGATTATTACATTACGGTTTTTCACTTGTCATCTATTTTCAATTTCATACATCATCGATTTAACAACATACATTCAGTGGTTCAAAATGTAATTAAACAAATCCTACGTGTCAATAAATTTTGACAGTTAAATGGGTCATATTATACAAATGTCATTTAATCAAATTTAACATTTAACTATCCTATATCAATTTCAATTGCATACTATTTATCATTTTAACATTAACAATTTAACGTCCAATATAAACATAAACAATCAATCAATTATCAGCCAAACTGTATTATCATCACATAAATAATTAACAGATAATGGTGTCAGATGTCACAGGTGAACTGATACAGGCAATAGCATATATAACAGTGTAATTAACTAACAACAGCATATTTCAATTGTCATTTCAATTGAAATCAAATTTAATAAATAAAAGAACGTTAATCGTGAGTGATTGCTCACCTTTCGAGGCTAGAGATGGACGAGAGTGAGATTAGTTATGAATCCAAGCACGAATCCCAAAGCAAAGTGAAATGACACGAATCAGACGAACAAAGCTGATAGATAGGAATTGATGAAACAATCAGAACTGGATTGATGATGATAAATAGTATAAGTAAATTCATATATAACTATATTTATATATAAAAAATCATATTTTAAATTCAAACACATTTCATATTGAATACATATGTATTATTATTCAAATTCAAAACGCCTATATTAATATCAACACATATATGTTATATTTGAAATTAATGCTTATATATATATATATATACAGAATAGACGTATCATATACAGGTTATAAAATCCTTTATATAAATATATATGCATCAGACCGAAAGGACCAAACCAAATTATATATATCATACCACTTAATATATAGATTACATCTCGAACTATCTATAGTTATTAAAACAGACGTATTATATATTTACATTTTCAACTATCACCAATAACAATTATAAACTTTTATACAAAAACAAGACTCACGTACTGTTGAACAAATTTATACGTCAACTCATATTATTATTACAATATACATAAAACTATCATATTATTATATGACTCACGATATATACTTGTAAATAAAAAAAATAAAATAATAATAAATAAATAAAATACGCGCATATATAAACTAGCACTGTTATAACCTTCACGCACAAAAATTTAAAAACAAAAACCCATCCATAACTATAAATATATATACTTGCAGGTAAAACACAACTAAGATTATGCTATATCACTATATATAACTATATTAACATATACTCTCTTAAACAACTTTCTATATATAAAAATATACCAACAACTATATACTAAACTTGTACAGTTTAATACGGTCTCTTTATGACCAGCCTCAATAATACAACCTATGCGATAATAATATAATTTTATAACTATACATATCCAACTTTATAAACTTTACAAAAAACTAATATAAATAACCGGTAGATATACACATGTATGCAAACCCAAGTACATACGTATGTTGAAACTGAAAAGATATGAAGTAAAGAAACAAGTAGCTTGTATAGAATTTATTATAACTTTATATAAGGTACATACATGACAGCAGTTTTTTTTTAAAAATAGACCAAGATATATAAACAAAACATGTCACTATACAAATATAACTACTGTAAAATCACTTACGTATCATACCTTACTACTTTTTTTTTAAATAATGAAATGTTAGTTTAACTTATTACAATTGTACATGAGTTGCATATCGTCAGATACGAACAACCATACAACAATACAATGCATACAACACAATCCTTTTACATTGTTAATATTGTTCTGATCTAGAGACGCTCTACTTTTTTCTATTGCCAGCAATTCAACCCCCATATTATCTTCTGACTAAACTACAACTGAATAATACACAACCGAACCACTGGAGAGAAACAACTGAGAGATGAAATTTTAACAGTATGGCTTGATATATACCTATATATATTGTACTAACAGATCGAACAAGTAGTGCCCATAAAAACTAAGCCATTACCTATTCAAGGAAGACGTGAAGGGCTGCAGTGGTCCGTCTTCGATGACGTGATGATGGAGACGTAGGCGTCATGGCCGAGGTGGGTGAACGTGTGGTGAAAACTTGGAAGGTGGGAGGCTCGGAAGGTGGTTTACGGGCTGTCAGGTGGGGAGCGGCTATGGGTTAGGTCGGCGGTGAAGATATGGGTCCGGTTTTTTTTTTGTGTTCGGTTGGTCCCAGGTTGTGGTTGGAGATGGGATGTTGCAGGGTGGTTCGGCACTTGACTGCGTGTGGGCGGAGATGCTCGGCGAAGTGAATGGGAGAGGGAGGAGGTGGATGCGGCAGACTGGGTGAGGAGAATAGGCAAGAAGAAAAAAGAAAAATGGAGCAGGTAAGAGGAGCTTGCCCAGGAACAACAGTTAGCAAAGAAAATGAATAGGCACGTTTCATCAATTATTTATTTATTTATTTCGAACAGAACCCAATAAATGAAATGAACGAACATGCATAAGTTAAATTCAGAAGATATAGATGCAATAGTAACGAATAGTCACAAGGAAAAAGAAAAGATTTAAAACGAATACCGATACGAAAAATCGTTTTTACCAATTTCACAGCGTACCGGACTCCGATACGCAAAGATGAATATACTGTTGAGATCAGCACGACGAGACGATCAAAATAGTATATAGATATCAGTGGTATGATTGAATAAAAAAGAAACGAATTTTCTAATAGCGAAAAATGCAAGAAAACGCTGAAAAATAAGATCGACGGAGCCAAAGATGTCCGAATTTGGAAAAACGACAAACTGACATCTTGCTCAGAAGATGGTTTAGAATTTTTCTATTTAAAAATATTTTGGTTTCGGAAACATTTTATTTTCATCGCTTTTTAACTGATTAAATTGAAGTGAATTTACGCGCGAAATAAACTTCCATATTTTCGGACGAAAATTTACCAGTTGCTATGTTTAACTAAACACATTCCAAATATCGAATTTATATTTCAAAATTTTATCGTTTAAAATTTCACAAAATTTCAACTAATTACGTTATTAAAACAGTTGAAATTTACGGGTCGTTACAATTTAAATGAGTGTACAAAGTGAAATATAGCTCGGAATTCTTCAAGATAAGAATTTTCCGATCTATTATATCCATAGTTGCCCAACGAAGAAAGTAAATCAAGATTTCATTAAATAGATTTTGAAATTTGTCCAAAACAATTTTCTAAAAACATCGCGGTTTTGTAGTTTGGAATTCAAAAAAAAAGGATTTCTTTATAAATGATATTTTTAAATGTTTTAGAAAAATGAAATAAATTATAAAAATCTTTTAAAATGTTTTAAAAGAGATTTAAGTTGAAAAAATGGATTTCTAAATGATATAAAAGTCGATTTGAAGAATATAGCTTTTAAAACACTATTTACAACACTTTTCGCAACGCTTTTCGCAGCAGTTTTAAATAACTTTTGAAATGTAGTATTAAACTTAACAATTCTTTCCTAAATATTTTGTGAATTACTTTTAAAGAGTAAGTAATTTGAAGATAATTTGGAAGTTTTAATAAGAGTTTGAATAAATGGTTAAGAGGAATTATTTATAACACTTAAACAATAATTGAAGAATATTGAATATAATAACAAACCGAGTATGCAAAAACGATTAGTATATTTGTTCCGCCTGTGAGATCTGAAAAGATAGAAAAAGGTGTTTACTAAGGTTAGGAATGGAGCAACCAGTGCCCTGCACTTACCCGGCCTATATTTTCTCTTCTTAGATGAGGGGTGGAACATATCGAAAGGAAAGCCCGGATGCTCTAAAAGATCATATTTAAGTTTTTTCAAGATAAAAGAAAAGAAACAAATTCTTTTAATGTTAATTAACCACTTAACATCTTTTATTAGATGATTGGTATGAAGGAACGGGGATCAGATTTGGGTAATTCATATCCAAAAAACCGGGAATGCATTTGGGTGATTCCTATCCGAAAACCTCTTCAAACTAATTTTTGAAATAAAACATATTGCACACAAAGATTATTAAAAACAAAGATCTTCATGATGTAGGATTACTTGCCACCGGTCCCTCGAGGTAAAATTTACCATATCTAGGGTGGTAGTAGTGCTCTGTTATGAAAATCTTCAATTTGCAAGAATATGATTTAAAGTTAAAAAAGAAATATCTGATTTAGATTTAATGAATGATTTGAGAATATTTTCCCTAAGTTAAAAGTTATAACTTGAATATAAGAATTCTTTGATTAAGATTTAATGAATGACTTCGAAATGTTTTCCTAAGTAAAAGATGAACTAATTTGGAATTATTCCAAGATAAAAAGAAAGGTAAATAAACCAAATAATTTGATAAATAAGGCTTAAGAATTCCATATATTCATGAAAATAAAATGAAATAAATTGAAAAGAATATATCTAAGAAAGATATTTGATTAAATGGGAAGATAAAGTAATTGATTGATGATCGATAATCACATATGAACTAAACATCTTTTAATCGATAATTGGTTTCGAAGGAACGGGGACCAGATTTGGGTGATTCCTATCCGAAAACTACTTCGAACAAATTTACATGTTCGAAGAATGAAGCTGTTTGAAGATGGAGATATTGAGACGAATAATAACGAAGGACTACTTGTTGATTTATTGGGGATAAACTCCCGATTTACTTATTGTAGTAGTGCTCTCTTTGTTATGGAAAAACTCAGAAAAACAAGGACTTCTCACCTAGTAATGGCTGAGGAAATAAGTACCTTCGGTTTCGTTCAGTTCTAGAAAGAACTTGTATGGACGAGTGTCTGACCTTGCATTCTAATCACATTGAGTGATCTCTATAAAATGTATATCAGTCGGTGGCGGAGAAGATACCTTCACTTAGCTTAACACTCTTTCTCGAGACATACGAGCTCAGGAAGTTATATATTTGTAGAGACTAGTCGTGTAAATATGGAGTGGCAATGTGGCATTCAAAGTAGAAAGAGATGTGCTATGTGAAAAAGGTAATCGTTACCTCAAGTCTCATCAATCGGGAAATGACCGAAACAGGGTTAGATGCGGCAAGACTATGTGGGTTATTCCCATCAGGGTATGATCATCCCCTTCTAGATATATTTCTACCCGCTATGACATTCGGGTTTAAATTAATGTGGATGCATGCTAGAGCGTGCTTGGATAAAGGTCAGTAACGACCGGGGATGACATATTCGGTACTATCTAGTCATAGAAGTAGGCCGGTCTTGTGTTGGTAGAGGGCAGATGTTCTGTGCCTCGGGACATCCATCTAGAGGTGTACCCATCGGAAGGTAGTCCCTTCACCCGGTCATTTGTATGGAAATTTATTCTTCAATAAGAAGCCATTACGAGTGTGATTTTAGAACCCACTTTGTGGCTAATATGCTGGAAATCAATGTGACAATTTCAGCTAAGATTAATAATTTTATTTGCAAATGTTTTCAAAGAATTTCATTAGAAATAATATCAAATGTTTTATTATAAATGTTTTGCTTATCATAAGGTAAATTCTAAACTACATTATGATTATTGTTCAATATTATATGTTATAGAAGATAAGAAGAAAACTAAACAATACAGAATCTCACAGCGGAAAAAATAATCTATAATATATCACAAGTCTTTAGACAAAACAAAACTGTAATCTATATGTGTGTGTGTATATATATATATACGAACATCAATCAGAGTACAACAATCAATATAAAAATCTGGACAGTTATAATAACATGACCTCATATACATAGCACACAATGAAAATATCCAAGTACGTGAATACGTCTCTGTTATCTATCTCGTCTCCTGAGCTCCATAGCATCCTAACCTGAATCTGTAATACTCGATCTGACCCGAGCATTATAATAAAATAACACCTGAGTCAGTCTCGAGAGTATAAATAATTTCTTAAATTCTTATATTCCCAGAATCCCATTATAACACTTCACTTAAACCTCACATTCATTTGACAAATCCAGTTTATAATCTCGAGAGTATAAATAATTTCCAGTTACTTACTTTTAAAAACTATATATAATAATAAATTTCCAAAACATGGTTAAATAATTATTAAGATATCAAAGCAATTTTTAAAAAAAAACGTCAATAGCTAATTGCAATTTATTTATAAAAATCTCTAATCGATTTACAAAACTTATAATCTATTTCACAATCTAAATAACAAATTTTTTCGAAATATTTCAATCCAATGAATAGTTTTAAAACTACATAGTTAATAAGTAAAATCTTTTTCAGAAACCAACTTCACCTTTAATTACAAATATATTTTTAAAACCCTATATAACCAATTCTATATTTATAAATCTCACTCGATTCGTTACAAGTCGAATCACGTTTCCAATTTCATAATCTTCTTCCAATTTCCAAAATAGATTCCACTATTTCTTTCTAACCCAATTTCCATATTTCATTTAAATTCTCACTATGAATTTATATTTCAACTTTATCAATGATAATCATTCTACTTAATTTATAAACATTGTTTATAAATCCCATAAGCTTATTTACCACTTTTCAGCAGGTTCGTATTACAAAAATTCATTTTAAATCGATTTCCAATAAAATTCCATTTCTAAATCTATTCCTTAAATAATCCAAACTATATACCAAAACCAAATCAAATCTCGATTTCCGTCTCCCATTTCATATGTCAAAGAATCTTATTTAAAATCTATTATTTAAAAATTTCCAATTTTAAATTTTCCACTTGAAACCATTTTTCGAAATAGCTAAATAAATATCCAAAATCCAATCATTTATTTTATCCATTTCAATTTCCTTTTAAATAATTCCAAAATTCAATATAAACATTTCATTTCCAAATTGCCTTTTAAATTTCCCTTTTAAAATTCAATAATATTATGTATGGTATTTATAATACCAAAATTAGGGCCAGTGCTACTATAGCATCCAATAATTCAAATCTCACGACAATCCATAACATATTTATCCAATCACATCATATATTACTATATATGAAAAGCAATCAATATATTTTTGAGGAATCCAGTTGGATCCCTCCAACCTGTTTCCCTGCATCCACAGATGTTAGTCAACCTAAAAGACCAATCCTGCTTCAAGGCGGGATATCGCGGTAATATAGTGTCATCCGCTATTATGCGAGGTGCATAGTGTCTCATCCGCTCCAATCGGCGGGAAATATACCCAAAAACTAAAATATACTAATATATATATATATATATACACACATACTATAACATCCAAACTGATGATAATCCATAAATTCATCCAATCAACCAATAATTTATTTTTACCATTTTATATTTAGACTAGTAATCCAAATGAATGAGATTTACTCACCTTGATTTCTAATTCGCCAACATTTCAATTTTAAATTAAATCGAATGACATTCGATTTAACCTAAAATTTTAGCTAGCTCCAATCGACTCCAATCAGTTCCAAAACTTAATATTCATCACCACGATTCCAACGCCGCTTGTTTCACCCAATTTCGACCTCGTATGAATCAAATATGCATTTTATAAGTTTTCATAACTTAAAATTAAATTAATTTTTCATTTTATTTTTAAATTTACATACCAAATCATCTGAGCTGCACGATCATCATAAGAAAATCAAGACCGTTTATGTTGCTTTCTTCTCTATCGCGGTTCTGGATCGAGATAACCACGACCGCCGTTCTTTCCTTCCATGTCGCAGCCTCCATCGACCCCTTGAACCCCGTCCAAAGAGGCCGCTCGAAAGCCACGACCCTCCTCCACCTTTGACCACGAACTGCACCCCTAAAGCCATGCCATCACCGCAAAAATAGCCTCCAAACGGCACTCGAACGCGGTCAAAATCAAGACGATCCACCATGCTATTTTCGATCACGATCGTATGGATTGGTAGAGCTTGAGATGCTCTGTAATTTTGTAATTGAGAGATTTCGCTAATTGTTGATGGATCATGAGATAATCGAGGATGAAAATTCGACCATTTTTGGCTATTGAAAATAAGAACGGCAGCGGTTAACAAAAGGCTAGGGTTTAGTGGCTTGTGTATAAATATATATACGTATATTTTACAATTTAAAGCCCCGTTCACACTTGCTTTTTCCGATCTCCAAATGGAACGTGCCGACAGGCGTTTATTATGTTTTACCCCTATTCCAAACTCAATGGAACATGTTTCGTGGCCTAATTCAAAAGTATACGGAAGTTACGACATTAAATGACTGATTTAAATTAATTTCTACGCGTTTGCAGCTACCACGAGCAAACGATAAATCTGATTACTACGAAATTTGAAATCCGATAATAATACACTATTATGGATCCAATTAACGTGCCGGCTGATATGGGACGATCATCAAGGGGTTGAAATTTAAAGCAGAAAAACCTATTACAGCGCTTGGATAAAATATAATACATAAAATTTGTAATGACCCGGAAATTTTTAATAATTTTATTTGTTTTATTATCATATTTAATTAAAATTTTGTGAAATTTTAAATAATAAAATTTTGAAATGAAAATTTAATATTTGAAATATGTCTAATTAAACATAGCAAATGGTAAATTTTCATCAGATAATATTGAAGTTTATTTTCTTGTGTAATTTTATTTCAATTTAAATCAGTTAATAACAGTTGAATTTAAAAGTGTTTCGAAACCTAAATATATCAACATGAGAAAATTTATTTAAAACACTCTGAATAAGACTGCGTAATTCGTTTCGCAAATTTCGGACATTTCTAGCTTCGTTTGGACTTCCGTACGAAATAGCAACGTATATCAGTGTTTTTGATCGGATGATCGTACCACTGATATCTATATTCCGTTTTGATCGTCTCGTCGTGCCAATCTCTGTGGTATATTCACTTCTGTGTTTTGAAGTTCGATAGAAGTGGAATCCGTATAAACGGTAACCGTATCGGTACCTGCTTTGTGTCTTTTGGACTTTATGTCCATTCAATTTCTAACGTGATCAGCCATGTACCTTTCATTTATTCCCAGAATTCAAGATGGCCTTTGCTATTCCCATATTCAAAATATTTTGCATATTCGTTCTGTCATTTCATCTGAAGAAAATTTATAAAAATAATTTTATCTATTTGCATAACCGATGTTTCCTCTTCCACTCTTGCGACCTTCTATTTTCTACCTGTTCGTGTTCGTACGTTTGCTTTTGCTAAATAGTTTATTTGAGAAGTATTATGAACGAGAAGAAAATGAAACGTATTTTTCCTTCTTCTCCCACTCATCAAATTTTGGAACCAGACTCTCATTCTCCTATTTCAATTTCCAAAAGTCGAGCTTCTCTTTTCTCTAGCCGTGAAACACCTCAACATCCATCACCCATATATTCGTGTTTAAATCTAGACCCAAATCCTTCCTCCTGCAGCACATCTATTCTTATTCCCCTTCAATCTTCTTTTCTCGGCTTCGCTCGTTCCTCAACTGTGCGCCAACCCAGATCTTCCCACGCAAGCAACCGAGAATCGAAACCCGACTCGACGGCAACTCGCTTCCATTTCCTCAGCCGTTCTTTCTCGGCTCGTCCACCTTGCCGCATAACAACCTCATAACCATCTCGAATAGCAGATCGGCCATCCTCTTCCAAGGCTCAGCCGTGCAAGCTTCCATCGGCATATATATATATACATTTGTTTTAAGGTACATATATATTTATTTTGGCATAAAGACTGTTGCATTTATATGGTTAGTTGCATGTGAATTTATATTGTAGTTATAATAGGTTGACTTTGATACGAGTTATGCAAGCTATATGTTTATATGGTTGATAAAGTACGTATATATTATATATGTATGCTATACTTTGGTATATTTTATTTTGGTATGTTGATATATATGAAGTTCAAACAAGTTACAAAATGAGGGTTTTAAAGATGTACTATATAATATGATATATAGTTTATATTGAAGTAAGCTTTCATATAGTATATATATAGGTAAGTGTACGTCGGTTTATAAAAGTAAATATATATATCTTTCTTGTAATATGTCTGTTCTTTCTGGGTTAGTTATATATATAAATTTAGGCATTTTGTTTGAGTTATATTTGCTAGTATAATATGTAATGAGTCATATGTTATATGTATGAGTAAGTTTTAAAAGTTGTAAAGTCTGTTGTGTATGCATATAAGTTTTGGCAGTTATCTATATATATTTTATTTTAAAGGGTATATATATGTTATAATAATATCAGTTTTAAAATTTTATATATATAAGTATATTACATTTTAAATATGGATATTTTTTTTATACATTTATGAGTAATGTTTCAAAATATATTATTCCGTTTATCAACTGATCGATTTGTTTTTCATCGATTATATTTATTAGCTTTGACCGTTGAATTCGTGCCAATCTCGCCTTGCTTTATTCGTAACTCATCTCGTTCTTGTCACCTCTGGCTCTAAAGGTGAGTTTATCACTCTCGACATACGTACTTTTATAATTGTGAAGCAATGGCATGTGAATTGTAGAAAATTTATATGTTATGTTAATATGTTCATATATGCCCATGACATGATTATATGATGTTAAATTCTGTTTATATATTTGTTACATCATCTGATATGATTATATGTTCTACTGTTCATCTATTTACTGTTTCTCACACTCCAAGTTCCCTATCACTATGGGTTGAAATGATACATACCCGAACGGATATTAGAATAAGGAAAAGTCATTATGGGCTGAAATGATAGGCTCGAGTGATTTTAATTGTATTTGATTTACTTGGGATTGCGGGTTTGAAATGATAGAACCCGGATTTTTCTTTTAAATTACGGATTGAAATGATATATTATCCATATCACTTGACCTAGGTTAGAAAATATTATACAGGCCCATGGTCATATTTTAAATGATATTTTCCTAAAAGAATATTAAGTATTTGGAGTTTTAAGATATATGAAATTTTAACTTAAATTTTGATTTAATGCTTTAAATTATAAAGGTGTATTGGGTTTTCTATAAGTTAACATTTTATAAGTTAATATTTGGTTTTAAGTTAAATTAAGGATCTTTATTGATGATAAATAACTTAATAATTGAATTTAACTTAATATGGAAGTTTTAAATCTAACCTAGTAATTTTTATGAATTTTACTTTATGAAACGGACATGTTTGTGTAATAAATAATGTATTTTGAACTAATAAAATGGAATACAGTTTTAATTGGGCATTTTGTAATAAAATTTCTTTAACTAGAAAATCATAGTTAATTGATGTCTAAATGAATAGATCTAAAAGAAAAATTGATTGTATTTAACTATGATAAAATATTCTTTTGTGAAATGTTATGTTTTGTAAAGTAAATAGTTATAATTTTTAAATGGAAAATTGTAACTTTAATTATGACCTAACTTGATAATTGGAAATTTGGTTGTCAAATGGAAATTTTAAGCTAAGTAAATAAATAGAATTTAGTTTTATTTATGAAATGGGTATTTTAAAATAAAGTGTTAGGTTAGTGGTAAAAAGATAAACGTTAAGTAAAATAGTGTATTTTGACTTAATAAATGAATTATGGTTTAAATTGGATATTTATTTATAAAAATTTATTTTATTAAATCATAAGTTAAATGATATCCAAATGAATGTTTTTGAAGCATGAAATATGATTTTATAAGTTAAAAAAGGCTAAAATTGAAGTTTTAATGTTTTTGGAAAGTTATAATAAAATCTGAAATTTTATTAGTAACATTTCCAAAATGTTGTAGTTTTAGATGGCAATTGTAACAACCCTGAGGTTGCATTACCGAATAATAAATTAAAATTATGATTTTAAGTTGAAAAGGGAGCTAAACAAAATTTTGGGAATTTAAATTTTGCAATTGGTTTGTAAATTAAAGTATTTTGGGTTGAAATGGGGAATATTTAAATAAAAAGTGATTATGGGTTAATGGACCAAATGAGACAATTACATGGGTTTAATTAAAAACTAGGATGCTTATTAGGATTTTTGTTTACATGATAACATTGGAAAATAAACAAAGTCCTAATGGGTTTTAAAACCCCTTATCATGACCCATTAGCCTAACCCACTCCTTTATAATATCTCAAACCCATTTCATAAATCTAACCCTCCTCCTCTTCATAAATTCCTAAACCTAAATCTAAGCAAAACTAATGGCCTCCCTTTAGAAGACCCATCTCCATCTCTTCATAATTAGACTTGTTTAATCCTAGCAAGGTAATGAAATCCTAGGCCTAATCACCTTCTAATCTTTATTTTAATCTTTGAAATCTCTTTGTAATCCTTGGTTTTGTTCTCTTTTTAATTTTGAAGCTCTCTAATTCACATCCTCTTTGCTTTGGAAAGTTGCACTTGAAGTGTTTGCTTATTTGCTTGATTGGTAGAGGTAATTACTATTGATTAGTAATTAATGCTAGTTGTAATATTGGTAATTACTATCTATTAGTGATTATTGCTAGTTATACTTATTAGTGATAATTGCTAGTTAAAATTTGGGTGAAAATTATTGCCAAAAACTGAAAAAAAACACCCCTAAGTTACTAAAAATCAACAAAATAGTTGGCTGGAATTGCTTCAGGCTGAAATAGTGATCTGGGTGCACCAGAACAGGTCTGGGTTGCACCCAGACTGATGCAGGCTAGCCCAGTTGGGCTAGCCAGGGTAGGCCAGCCCTTGGGGGGCTGGTGCAGGACAAACCCCTCCAGCCCGCCTGGGCTGGGGAGGGCTGGCGCGGGCCGAAGCCCGCGCCCATGCTCCCCAGCCCGGGCGGCCTGGGGACATAAGTTAAATCCCCAGCCCGCCCGGGCTGGGGAGGGGGATAGTCTCCCCAGCCCACCTGGGCTGGGGAATAAAGGACGCGGGCCGAAGCCCGCGTCCCATTCCCCAGCCCAAGCGGGCTGGGGAGGTAATTAAATTCCCCAGCCCGCCTGGGCTGGGGAATTATGGACGCGGGCTTCGGCCTGCGTCCCCTTTCCCCAGCCCAGGCGGGCTGGGGAGGTAATTAAATTCCCCAGCCCGCCTGGGCTGGGAAATTATGGACGCGGGCTTCGGCCCGCGTCCCCTTTCCCCAGCCCAGGCGGGCTGGGGAGGGAGAAGAATTCTCCCCAGCCCAAGCGGGCTGGGGCAGGCTGACGCGGGCCGAAGCCCGCGTATAAAAAAAAAATCACCTCTGTTTCAGTTTTTATCTCCACTTCGCGATGCCGCCACGATCGCATCAGAAGTCGGAATTCGACATTTTTGGTCTCGTTGGAAAGGTGGAGTTCCGAACTCCATCTCTGGAAAATTTAGGCATCATCGGCATTCGTTTGGTACTTCGAATTTCGTGTCGAAGTTGAACCCTAGTCGCTGTTGATAAACAGTGTGAATCTTGTTCTGGGTCCAACTTTGAGACGTCGCTGCTACTTCTTCTCAGCTCGGAATACATAAATTCTTTTTGCATCTTAAAGTAGGGATGTTGGACTACATGCCTGCAAATTTTCGTGACATTTGGACACAGTTTGCTGGTCCAAATAAATTGTCGAACTTGGGTTCACAGCTGTTTTTGAATGGTTACAAACACTTAGAATATTTTCAGTGATTTTCTGGTTTTGTGGATTTCTTTGAGATTTGTCTCTAGATTTCATACACGGGTTCTATGAATCATTTTCAAAAGATTTTTCACTCCTAAATGACTTTTGAAATTATTATATAATATTATTTTTAATTATTAAATTAATTACTCCATAATAGGAGAGTTTTCAAAAGCCGTTTTAAAGTGATTTCAAAATCAATTATAAATCCGTTTCGCACCATTATTTTCTATAATAAAAAAATAAAAAAAATCTCACACTCACTTTTTAGCACGTCGAGCAAAGTGGAAAGGTGCTTAAACGGTTAGGAAATCTCCGGCTTATGGAACCGTGTGTATTTTCTTTCCGGTTAATCCCCAACCTATTCGATTGATCGTTTTGACCTTTGGGTCTAGTTTACCGATGATACGAGGTGGACTTTTTATTGTTTGGAGTGTGAGCTTGCTATTGGTTAGGAAACCGTTTAGTGCGAACGTGGGGTATGGGACTCATTGTTAACACTTTACGGGTTCCTCTCCAAGAAGTTAGTGACACATTTGCCTCTGGGCGGCCAGTACTGGACCTCTGGGTCACCATGCCTCTGGGCAACCGTCTCTGGACACCTGCTCTATGGAGCAGTTTACTTTTCGGCGTGTGCCTCTGGGCCTTTATCCTTCTGGGAAGGATTTCGCCGTTTCGCGCGTTCCGCATCTGTGCGAGTGATCGATCACAACTCTACAGTACTTGGCAACAACGACTCTGGTCGGTGCACGTGCAATACTTGTATTATCTGATGATTTTTATATCCATTCGAGTACCGCCATTCGGTGTTGGTTCTATGGAACCATACGATGTAAGTGCGATTACCCTGTGGATTCACAGTGTCTCTGGACACTGCTTTTCAGTGTTTGATTTCATTGACTTTTCAGTATATCCCCATTGCTCTTGGGAGCATCGATCTTTGCTTGGGCATTGATTACAGACTCTGGTCACTCTTGGGATTATTGCCTATGGGCATCTTTTTATAGCTTTGGCTACGCCGATGATATGAGGCGATTTTATTTATTCTACACTTTGGTGTTGATTTCTCTTTGGAGATTTTTATTGTTTATTGATGATTAGGGATCGTCATTATATTCATGTGGTTCATAATATACTTCTCTTTGGATAAGTATTATTTTGTTTATGTACCGCATTATTATATATCTCAGTTATTACTGATTGTTTAGCTAGCCTGACCCGAGTGTTTTCGCTCGGGTCAGACCGAGTTGTTTCAGGTTAGGTCTCTGGACTTAGCTTCTGTGCTTCCGCTTAGACATTATCTGCTATGCTGATAGATAGCGCTTTTATTTGTCCACTATTCCGCTACTCTGTTATTATTCAGACTTTGATATGTACATATTTTTGACTCACATGTGTGAGCAGTGGCTTTGTACCCACTTATAGTATTTGGATCTGTATTGATGATGTATTGTTCTGGGATTTTATATCTGTTATGTGATTCTGTTCTGTGATGTTTTTGTCATTTATTACTATGCTTGTTTCTGATAGGTCTTTAGCCATTGTAATTTCGTTATAAGTATTTACCGAATATGTCGAACCCCCTGATTGAGAAAAATTTAAATAGATTCCACTTTTCGACGTATTCGATAGATAGTTATAGCTTGATTACAAATGGTCGCTTCCACTATACTCTATTCTCCGCTTTAACAGACAGTATTACTCCCATAATACTCTTTGTTACAGTGGGTCTCAGAGTGGGGCGTTACAGCTTGGTATCAAAGCCTGGTTTCAGAATAAGCATAATAAACACAGAACAGATACACTTAGTACAATACATCTTAATTAGATCTGAATTAAATCAAATCCCTTCCTTATGTTATTGATAGATAAGTTAGGAATATGTTTAGGAATACATTTATATTCCGTAGTATTCCATTTGAATTATCTATCTTTGAAATCGTGCTTAACTCGCATCTTCATCTCAGCCTCGAGGTACGCATCCTTCCGTTCTCGAAGGTTCTATTTTATTTCACGATCAGTCTATTAGAGTTCTTTTGATATGGGTGTCTCTCACTCATTCGTATCAAAGGAACTAGTTGATACTTTATCTTTGGATGTTACTTGTAGGGTTTCTTCACTAAGGATTGTGAATCCCATTGGTGGATCCACGACCCTTAGCATGCTCTGTGAGAATATAAATATTGATCTTTGTGGATTTTCTTTCCGTGCGAATCTGCACATTGTGGATTAGATGTTATAGACGATTTCTATATTTAAGGAATTGCGGGGACGCAATTTTCTTAAGGGGGGGAGTCTGTAACAACCCTGAGGTTGCATTACCAAATAATAAATTAAAATTATGATTTTAAGTTGAAAAGGGAGCTAAACAAAATTTTGGGAATTTAAATTTTGCAATTGGTTTGTAAATTAAAGTATTTTGGGTTGAAATGGGGAATATTTAAATAAAAAGTGATTATGGGTTAATGGACCAAATGAGACAATTACATGGGTTTAATTAAAAACTAGGATGCTTATTAGGATTTTTGTTTACATGATAACATTGGAAAATAAACAAAGTCCTAATGGGTTTTAAAACCCCTTATCATGACCCATTAGCCTAACCCACTCCTTTATAATATCTCAAACCCATTTCATAACCCTAACCCTCCTCCTCTTCATAAATTCCTAAACCTAAATCTAAGCAAAACTAATGGCCTCCCTTTAGAAGACCCATCTCCATCTCTTCATAATTAGACTTGTTTAATCCTAGCAAGGTAATGAAATCCTAGGCCTAATCACCTTCTAATCTTTATTTTAATCTTTGAAATCTCTTTGTAATCCTTGGTTTTGTTCTCTTTTTAATTTTGAAGCTCTCTAATCCACATCCTCTTTGCTTTGGAAAGTTGCACTTGAAGTGTTTGCTTATTTGCTTGATTGGTAGAGGTAATTACTATTGATTAGTAATTAATGCTAGTTGTAATATTGGTAATTACTATCTATTAGTGATTATTGCTAGTTATACTTATTAGTGATAATTGCTAGTTAAAATTTGGGTGAAAATTATTGCCAAAAACTGAAAAAAAAAACACCCCTAAGTCACTAAAAATTAACAAAATAGTTGGCTGGAATTGCTTCAGGCTGAAATAGTGATCTGGGTGCACCAGAACATGTCTGGGTTGCACCCAGACTGATGCAGGCTAGCCCAGTTGGGCTAGCCAGGGCAGGCCAGCCCCTGGGGGGCTGGTGCAGGACAAACCCCCCCCAGCCCGCCTGGGCTGGGGAGGGCTGGCGCGGGCCGAAGCCCGCGCCCATGCTCCCCAGCCCGGGCGGGCTGGGGACATAAGTTAAATCCCGAGCCCGCCCGGGCTGGGGAGGGGGATAGTCTCCCCAGCCCACCTGGGCTGGGGAATAAAGGACGCGGGCCGAAGCCCGCGTCCCATTCCCCAGCCCAAGCGGGCTGGGGAGGTAATTAAATTCCCCAGCCCGCCTGGGCTGGGGAATTATGGACGCGGGCTTCGGCATGCGTCCCCTTTCCCCAGCCCAGGCGGGCTGGGGAGGTAATTAAATTCCCCAGCCCGCCTGGGCTGGGAAATTATGGACGCGGGCTTCGGCCCGCGTCCCCTTTCCCCAACCCAGGCGGGCTGGGGAGGGAGAAGAATTCTCCCCAGCCCAAGCGGGCTGGGGCAGGCTGACGCGGGCCGAAGCCCGCGTATAAAAAAAAAATCACCTCTGTTTCAGTTTTTATCTCCACTTCGCGATGCCGCCACGATCGCATCAGAAGTCGGAATTCGACGTTTTTGGTCTCTTTGGAAAGGTGGAGTTCCAAACTCCATCTCTGGAAAATTTGGGCATCATCGGCATTCGTTTGGTACTTCGAATTTCGTGTCGAAGTTGAACCCTGGTCGCTGTTGATAAACAGTGTGAATCTTCTTCTGGGTCCAACTTTGAGACGTCGCTGCTACTTCTTCTCAGCTCGGAATACAGAAATTCTTTTTGCATCTTAAAGTAGGGATGTTGGACTACATGCCTGCAAATTGTCGTGACATTTGGACACAGTTTGCTGGTCCAAATAAATTGTCGAACTTGGATTCACAGCTGTTTTTGAATGGTTACAAACACTTAGAATATTTTCAGTGATTTTCTGGTTTTGTGGATTTCTTTGAGATTTGTCTCTAGATTTCATACACGGGTTCTATGAATCATTTTCAAAAGATTTTTCACTCCTAAATGACTTTTGAAATTATTATATAATATTATTTTTAATTATTAAATTAATTACTCCATAATAGGAGAGTTTTCAAAAGCCGTTTTAAAGTGATTTCAAAATCAATTATAAATCCGTTTCGCACCATTATTTTCTATAATAAAAAAACAAAAAAAACTCACACTCACTTTTTAGCACGTCGAGCGAAGTGGAAAGGTGCTTAAACGGTTAGGAAATCTCCGGCTTATGGAACCGTGTGTATTTTCTTTCCGATTAATCCCCGACCTATTCGATTGATCGTTTTGACCTTTGGGTCTAGTTTACCGATGATACGAGGTGGACTTTTTATTGTTTGGAGTGTGAGCTTGCTATTGGTTAGGAAACCGTTTAGTGCGAACGTGGGGTATGGGACTCATTGTTAACACTTTACGGGTTCTTCTCCAAGAAGTTAGTGACACATTTGCCTCTGGGCGGCCAGTACTGGACCTCTGGGTCACCATGCCTCTGGGCAACCGTCTTTGGACACCTGCTCTATGGAGCAGTTTACTTTTCGGCGTGTGCCTCTGGGCCTTTATCCTTCTGGGAAGGATTTCGCCATTTCGCGCGTTCCGCATCTGTGCGAGTGATCGATCACAACTCTACTGTACTTGGCAACAACGACTCTGGTCGATGCACGTGCAATACTTGTATTATCTGATGATTTTTATATCCATTCGAGTACCGCAATTCGGTGTTGGTTCTATGGAACCATACGATGTAAGTGCGATTACCTTGTGGATTCACAGTGTCTCTGGACACTGCTATTCAGTGTTTGATTTCATTGACTTTTCAGTATATCCCCATTGCTCTTTGGAGCATCGATCTTTGCTTGGGCATTGATTACAGACTCTGGTCACTCTTGGGATTATTGCCTATGGGCATCTTTTTATAGCTTTGGCTACGCCGATGAAATGAGGCGATTTTATTTATTCTACACTTTGGTGTTGATTTCTCTTTGGAGATTTTTATTGTTTATTGATGATTAGGGATCGTCATTATATTCATGTGGTTCATAATATACTTCTCTTTGGATAAGTATTGTTTTGTTTATGTACCGCATTGTTATATATCTCAGTTATTACTGATTGTTTAGCTAGCCTGACCCGAGTGTTTTCGCTCGGGTCAGACCGAGTTGTTTCAGGTTAGGTCTCTGGACTTAGCTTCTGTGCTTCCGCTTGGACATTATCTACTATGCTGATAGATAGCGCTTTTATTTGTCCACTATTCCGCTACTCTGTTATTATTCAGACTTTGATATGTACATATTTTTGACTCACATGTGTGAGCAGTGGCTTTGTACCCACTTATAGTATTTGGATCTGTATTTATGATGTATTATTCTAGGATTTTATATCTGTTATGTGATTCTGTTCTGTGATGTTTTTGTCCTTTATTACTATGCTTGTTTCTGATAGGTCTTTAGCCATTGTAATTTCGTTATAAGTATTTATCGAATATGTCGAACCCCCTGATTGAGAAAAATTTAAATAGATTCCACTTTTCGACGTATTCGATAGATAGTTATAGCTTGATTACAAATGGTCGCTTCCACTATACTCTATTCTCCGCTTTAACAGACAGTATTACTCCCGTAATACTCTTTGTTACAGTGGGTCTCAGAGTGGGGCGTTACAGCAATTGTTATGGGCTACCATTTCTGAAATTTAACTAAGTTCTAAAATAACTAAACAGCTTGTAACAACCCGCATATTTTACGATTTGAATATTTTATTTAAATATAGAATCGTTAATCGGATTAAAGTCCAAAATGTCATTTTTTGCAAACAGCCGAATTAGGACTCGAGACCACTTCCATTGAGTCCAAAATGGTGTTTGCGACTTTTTTGAGTATAAGCTTCGATATGTTTGGAGTATGTTGGTTTTTGCTATTTTCTATTGGGCTTTTGGGCTTGGGTTTCACCCAAGTCATCATATACCCTAGTTCAGCCCCTCTCCTCTCCTCTTCACTTCATTTCTATTTTCCTAAACACTCAAGTTCAACTGAAAATGGGGAGAGGAATGGGAAATTAAAATTCAAAACCCTAGTTTTCTTTGCAAATACAAATTCTTGCTCCAAATTCAAAGAGAAGCTAAGGTAAGCTTCCTCTTCATCTTCTCCAACTCATTCTCTCTTTAAATTTGATAAATTGCCTAAACCTAACTTAGGAAATGTTCTTCTTTTGAGCTTGGATTCAAGCTTCTAGAGTTGAAGTTGAAGTGTAGTTGATCTTCCTTTGCTTTCAAGCTTCTCCTTTATCGTTTTTGGGTTTAAAGGTGAGATTTTTATCTCACATCTATGTCTATAACTATCTTTGATTATTAGGTATGAATTCCTAACATCTTTACATGTTCATTTGATTTTGATTTGGTGAACATTTCAATTTTTGGTGTTTTGAAGTCTAAAACTCTAAAAATCTTAGCTTTGATGTTGGATCATGCTTTTGGTGGTGTATCGAGGAGCCTATAGGGCTAGGTTGTCGATTGGCATAAACCCCTAGCGCCCATTGCTCGTCCGATCGCAATTTGGAAGAGTTTGCTCTTCATTTGGATAGGCTAGAAACATTCCCAGTGCCAGTCAGTCGAATGACCCTCTGCAGTCAGTCGACTGGCTGTAGACAGCGAGCGTATCTGGGACTGTTTGCAGAAATAGAGGGTCTCTGTTTTCTGCAGTCAGTCGACTGGCCCTCTGTAGTCAGTCGACTGACTGCAGGAAATGAAACTTTCTGGTTTTTGGATCAGTCGACTGGCCCTCTGCAGTCAGTCGACCGACCTGCTTGTTTTTGCCAATTTTGCCTATTTTTCTTGAGGTTCCAATTTTTATCGATCCGTGATTATTCGATTTATTGTTATCATTTATTATTGACTTTGATGACTTCTTTTTCGGAATTTTTGAGAATATCCATTTTGATGGATTCAGTATCGATTTCTTTGGATTTGATTCACGTCTTCGTATGTGGATTTTGGCGATTGATTGTTTTTACAATCATTTCTATGCTTTGTCACTTTAAAACACAAAGGTTTCTATACTAGTAGTAAATATTCAAACTCTTTTACAAAGATGATTTCAACTCTATTTTTAATACAAAGCTCGTTTATAAAACCGTTTTCGAATCTATTAGTATATACAAACCTTTACCTCATTCGTATGAGAAAATCTAATTAAACGGCTTAGCAAAACAAGTGGTATGAAACGCTTGCGTTTACTTCGTCGGTTAATTCTTAGACTTGTTCGATTGAAACTCTTGTGACAATTTTCGAGTGGAAGTCTACAATCTGTTCGTAAATATTTGAGTTAAGCTAGTGGTTATGGGACATGAAGCTAAACTCTTATATTTACTAGCTTAGTGTAATTTACACTTATTTTCGAGTGGAAGTCTACAATCTGTTCGTAAATATTTGAGTTAAGCTAGTGGTTATGGGACATGAAGCTAAACTCTTATATTTACTAGCTTAGTGTAATTTACACTTGTCGATCATTGATGATCATTTTGTGATTTAGACTAGCGATGTGCGATGTCTCTTTGTTTGTGTGGGGACTTATATCCCCCTTTGTGGAACTTTGGTTCAATTTGGTGGGGTAGCGACTCATGGTCTTCGGACCGTTCGTGGAGCAATCGGCTCAATGAGTCTGTGCATGAGTCGTATCTTTTAGGGTGCGTCGATGTTCGACTCATTAATCCACGTGGGGAACTGTACCACGACCGAATCTGTGCATGAGTCATATCTTTTAGGGTGCGTCGATGTTCGGTTCATTTATTGGGTTAGCGACCCATGGAATAGCCTTCCGTTTGTGATACACGTGTTGGTGAGTTTTCATGCTCCTGTTTGTGATAGGCCTTCCCCCTTTTGTGATTTCTGGATTTCTCATTGTGATTTCTAGAATTTGTGTTTCACCAATTTTCGTGGATTGACATTGATATGTTTTGTCAATATTTGTGTTTTGGTGAATAATTTAAAGAATGTGAACCTTTTTGGTGTTCATAGATGATTTGAGATATCGTATGATTTTTGGGTTGTTTTTTTGATGTATACTTGACACAGTATGACATTTATGTTATCATACGTATTTGGTCATATCTTTTATCCTATATCATTTTATCTGATATTTATAGCTAGACTGATCCATTTATTATTTTCTTCTTAAAATAATACTTGGGTCAGTCCGAGATATTTCAGGTGCTCCTGCTTGACTTCTTATCAGGGCTTGTCGCCTGACTTTTGGCTAACTACTTTAGATTAGTGGTTTTGTTATTATACATTAGTGATGGAGACTCCTTGATGTATAATTATTCTTTTGCCTAGCACTTGTATCTATTCTTTTGTGTTGTAGTGGATCTTCTTTGACCACTATTTTGATGTACACTTCTATGTGTTATATTCATATATGTTTCCGCCTTTGTGATATGAACTTCTATGACTGATTTGTGTTATGTTTATTTCTACGTTTGTTTCCGAGGTCCACTTAGCCACTGTGTGGTAGCTTTGAGTTTGTATTTGATATGTCGGATTTCCTCTTGAAATGAAGTGTAAGTTATATTTTCTGACATATCGGTACTCGTACAAAGCAATTACACAGATGGTCGCTCCTCAACAGCCTTATTCTTCACGCTAGTTGACGGCATTACTCCGTAGTGTCCTTGGCTAGCGTGAGTATAGAGGTGGGGCGTCACAGCATGGTATCAGAGCCAAACTTCGGAACAATGTAGAATAATCTAGCAAGGATCATTGTTCTAAGTCTTTCTTAGGAATCGTGCCATAGGATTTAATTCGAGTCTTCGTACCGTTCTATCCTATTTCTTTTTATGATACCTTGTTTTATCAATCAAGTTTGTTTGATATTCATTCTATGAATAACCTTTTTCCTCTTCTTTCTTTCTTTCTTAGAGAAGAGAAATGGTTAGATATGGCAGTCCCAGCGCCGGTCAATCCAGTGTCACTTCTCTGGATGGCGTATTTATGTCTGCTCAACAACTTTTGGATCTTGTAAAGAATCAAAAGTTTATCTGTGCTTTGAGTAAGAACCCCAAAAAGGTTTTACCTCTGAGATTAGAAGTGCCTTTCGATCAGCTTGTAGATATCACTCTTCGACTAGAAGAGGCCGATAAAGAAAGTGATGTTGAAGTTATGGATGCCAAACAAAACTTCAACATCAACAAGAAGAGGCATATTAAATTCAAAAGCCCAAATCCCAACAAGAAAGGGAGGCTGGCAACTTCGGTAGCAAAGACTCCTACCACTAGTCGTGGACGATGATACAATTGTGGTTCTACGGACCACTATGCGAATAAGTGTCCAAAGCCTCTTACATGTCGCTATTGCAAAGGTTTGGGTCATCTTTTATCTACATGCCCCAAACTTCCAAAGAAGAGAGAGGGAAAGGTTCAATGCCCTAGTGGCACTTCTTATAATCAAGGTATTTCTCCTTCTATCCTTGATGGCATAATTTTATTTCATGATTTTTCTATTTGATTTCTTTTGATACGGGTGCGTCGCACTCTTTTATATCAAAAGAACTTGTTGATTCTTTCTCTTTTAATATTATGGGCTTGATGACTTCATCGACAATTGCGAATTCAATTGATGGATCCGCAACACTCAATTCACTTTGTGAAAATGTCGAGATTATTTTATGTGATTATTCTTTTCGATCCGATTTGCATGTTATGCGTTACTTAGGCTTTGAAATTGATTTTTTGAGAAAGGATTGGCTTGATCATTGTGAAGCCCACATCCTATGTCCTGAGCGGACTATTTATCTTCGACATTCTCAATCTGTTAAGCAGATTTCTATTGTTTTTAAAGATTTCGATTTCCAATTTGGTGACATCATTTTATTCTTTAAACCCACTTGATGAGAAAAGTGTTATTTCTTTCATTCAAGTAGTTTGTGAATTTTTCGGTATATTTGAGCTTGTCTTGGGATTATCACCTAAGCAATCTATTGTGTGGTACTAAGGTCTTTTCATCTCGACCATGCCACCGATTTTCATCAGCTACGAGTTGCGGAGGGAAGCATTCCACTTACCGTATTCCGCACTCGTTATGATTGTTGTGAGTAGTTCGTCATGTCATTCAGTTTGACGAACCTTCTACCTTATTTCATCCATCTTATGAATTGAGTATTCTACGAATATCTCGATTAGTTTATCCTTATATTTATTGATTATGGATGAAAACAACAATTTAAAATTTGCAAATATTTTTAATAAGATATTTATAAGTATGAATGAATTTCGTTCTTAAAACGAGCAAAGAATATTTGTAAAATTTTATAAGAGACATGTTTATCATATATAAGATGATTTTGTGTTGTTTTGCCCATCGAGTGCTTTAAGAATTCTGGTCGATGCGCTTGATCAACGTTATCGATAGGAATCTCCTAAACACTTTGATGAGACAGTCGGACGCAATAAATTAACTTGTAAAAGGTAAATTTTTCTAAAAAGATGATTACATAAAGTTAATTATAATTTTGAATGTCTTAGCTTTTCGGGAAAGAGGATCAATTAAAAGAACTCCTTCCGATGCTTTTATTCTTGCGATTCCCGAAGGGAACCAAGACTTTATTGTTTGTACCGATGCTAGTCGTATTGGTTTGAATGCCATTCTCTTGCTAAGGGAATGTGTTATCTCATATGCTTCTTGACAATTAGGGCTTGTCGAGACTAGATATACCAATCATGATCTAGTGCTCGTGGCCATTGTTTTCGCCCTTAGAATTTTGCGTCATTATCTTTTGGGAGAGAAATTTGTTCTCTAACCGATCATAAATCTTTGAAATATTTATTTTCTCAAAGGGAACTTAATTTGCGTCAACAACGTTGGCTTGAGTTCCTTACATCTTATGATCTTGATATTCTTTGTACTCCGGAAAAGGGTAATCGTGTTGCCGATGCCCTTAGCCGAAAGCAACAAGCAGTTGTTTCAATGATGATATCCGAATGGAATGATCTCGAGACTTTATCCACTTGTGAGATTCGAGATCGTGAATCCAATTTACGTTCATCTTTTTCTTTGTGTAGCCTTGAGGCTCATCCTTCTCTTTTAGACCGCATTCTTGAAGCTCAAAAGCATGATCCCGAATTGGTTCTTCTTTGCCAAAGTTGTAGGGATAAAATTGATATCGAAGGTTTGAAAGACTTTGATATTGATGCTCGTGGCGGTATTCGAAAATTTGGTAGACTTATCGTGCCAAATATTTGTGATCTTCGTAAAGATATTTTAGAATATTCTCATCGTTTTAAATTTACCATTCATCCCGGTAGTAGTAAAATGTACGTGAATATGAAGCGACTTTATTATTGGGGTGGAATGAAATCCGACATTGCTAACTTTATTAAGCTTTGCATAACTTGCCAACTCGTTATGGCCAAGCATCAAAGGCCCGGTGGGTTATTGCAACCTTTGGACATTCCAGTTTGGAAGTGGGATCAAATTTCCATGGACTTTATTGACGGTCTTCCCCGTTATCGTTCGGGTCATGATAGCCTATGGGTGGTAGTAGATAGACTTACAAAATCCGCCCATTTTCTTCCCGTTCGGTCCAATCGGACCGTACCTATTTTGGCTAAACTCTATGTCAAAGAAATTGTTAAATTGCATGGAGTTCCTACTTCTATTATTAGCGATCATGATCCATTGTTTACTAGTAGATTTTGGAAAGGTCTTCAAAAAGCTTTGGGAATGAAGCTTAATTTTAGCACTGCTTATCGTCCTCAATCCGATGGACAAATCGAGCGTGTGAATCAAACTCTTGAAGATCTTCTTCGTGCACGTGTTCTTAATTTTGGTGGAAGTTGGGAAGATCATATTTCTCTCTTTGAGTTTTCTTCCAATTATAGCTTCCAATCTAGTATTGGTATGGCACCTTTCGAGGCACTCTACGGAAGGCCATGCCGATTCCCTTCGTGTTGGCTTGAAGCCGGTGAGAAGATGGTTTTAGGTCTAGACTTTATTGGTGTTCATTTGTGTTTCACCTATGAAGGGTGTTGTGCGTTTCAGTCGATCGGGAAAATTAGCACCTCGAGATGTTGGTCTATTTCCCATCACCGAACGCATTGGTTCCGTGGCTTATCGCCTTATATTACCGGCTCAATTTTCTACTATTCATGACGTATTCCACGTCTCTCAACTACGCAAATGCCTTCGAGATTCCAATTTTTATTCTTGAGCCCGGTGTAATTAAAGAAATTGAAGTTTCACCAAATTTGACTTATGAGCAATATTCTATTCGTATCATTACTTCGGAGGTTGAACGCCTTCGAAATAAAGATGTTCTTCTTGTGAAAGTTCAATGGTCCTCAAATCCTAAGGATTGCTCTTGGGAATTTTGAGAACCCATCGAGCAAACACATCCGGACTTACTCTTTCGTGCTCTTTATGGTGAACTTCTTATTTCAAAATTTTCTTTTGTGTTGATATGCTTTTATGGTTGTTACTTTTTATTTTTCCTCTTAATTATTGCGAGGACGCAATTTCTTTAAGGAGGGGAGTCTGTAACAACCCGCATATTTTACGATTTGAATATTTAAATATTTTATTTAAATATAGAATCGTTAATCGGATTAAAGTCCAAAATGTCACTTTTTGCAAACAGCCGAATTGGGACTCGAGACCACTTCCATTGAGTCCAAAATGGTGTTTGCGACTTTGTTTGAGTATAAGATTCGTTATGTTTAGAGTATGTTGGTTTTTGCTATTTTCTATTGGGCTTTTGGGCTTGGGTTTCACCCAAGTCATCATATACCCTAGTTCAACCCCTCTCCTCTCCTCTTCACTTCATTTCTATTTTCCTAAACACTCAAGGTCAACTGAAAATGGGGAGAGGAATGGGAAATTAAAATACAAAACCCTAGTTTTCTTTGCAAATACAAATTCTTGCTCCAAATTCAAAGAGAAGCTAAGGTAAGCTTCCTCTTCATCTTCTCCAACTCATTCTCTCTTTAAATTTCAGAAATTGCCTAAACCTAACTTAGGAAATGTTCTTCTTTTGAGCTTGGATTCAAGCTTCTAGAGTTGAAGTTGAAGTGTAGTTGATCTTCCTTTGCTTTCAAGCTTCTCCTTTATCATTTTTGGGTTTAAAGGTGAGATTTTTATCTCACATCTATGTCTATAACTATCTTTGATTGTTAGGTATGAATTCCTAACATCTTTACATGTTCATTTGATTTTGATTTGGTGAACATTTCAATTTTTGGTGTTTTGAAGTCTAAAACTCTAAAAATCTTAGCTTTGATGTTTGATCATGCTTTTGGTGGTGTATCGAGGAGCCTATAGGGCTGGGTTGTCGATTGGCATAAACCCCTAGCGCCCATTGCTCGTCCGATCGCAATTTGGAAGAGTTTGCTCTTCATTTGGATAGGCTGGAAAACATTCCCAGTGCCAGTCAGTCAACTGACCCTCTGTAGTCAGTCGACTGGCTGTAGACAGCGAGCGTATCTGGGACTGTCTACAGAAACAGGGAGTCTCTGTTTTCTACAGTCAGTCGACTGGTCCTCTGCAGTCGGTTGACTGACTGCAGGAAATGAAACTTTCTGGTTTCTGGATCAGTCGACTGGCCCTCTGCAGTCAGTTGACTGACCTGCTTGTTTTTGCCAATTTTGCCTATTTTGCTTGAGGTTCCAATTTTTATCGATCCGTGATTATCCGATTTATTGTTATCATTTATTATTGACTTTGATGACTTCTTTTTCGGGATTTTTGATAATATCCATTTTGATGGATTCGGTATCGATTTCTTTGGATTTGATTCACGTCTTCGTATGTGGATTTTGGTGATTGATTGTTTCTACAATCATTTCTTTGCTTTGTCACTTTAAAACACAAAGGTTTCTATACTAGTAGTAAATATTCAAACTCTTTTACAAAGATGATTTCAACTCTATTTTTAATACAAAGCTCGTTTATAAAACCGTTTTCGAATCTATTAGTATATACAAACCTTTACCTCATTCGTATGAGAAAATCTAATTAAACGGCTTAGAAAAACAAGTGGTATGAAACGCTTGCGTTTACTTCCTCGGTTAATTCTTAGACTTGTTCGATTGAAACTCTTGTGACAATTTTCGAGTGGAAGTCTACAATCTGTTCGTAAATATTTGAGTTAAGCTAGTGGTTATGGGACATGAAGCTAAACTCTTATATTTACTAGCTTAGTGTAATTTACACTTATTTTCGAGTGGAAGTCTACAATCTGTTCGTAAATATTTGAGTTAAGCTAGTGGTTATGGGACATGAAGCTAAACTCTTATATTTACTAGCTTAGTGTAATTTACACTTGTCGATCATTGATGATCATTTTGTGATTTAGACTAGCGATGTGCGATGTCTCTTTGTTTGTGTGGGGACTTATATCCCCCTTTGTGGAACTTTGGTTCAATTTAGTGGGGTAGCGACCCATGGTCTTCTGACCGTTCGGTTCATTTATTGGGTTAGCGACCCATGGAATAGCCTTCCGTTTGTGATACACGTGTTGGTGAGTTTTCATGCTCCTGTTTATGATAGGCCTTCCCCCTTTTGTGATTTCTGGATTTCTCGTTGTGATTTCTAGAATTTGTGTTTCACCAATTTTCGTGGATTGACATTGATATGTTTTGTCAATATTTGTGTTTTGGTGAATAATTTAAAGAATGTGAATCTTTTTGGTGTTCATAGATGATTTGAGATATCGTATGATTTTTGGGTTGTTGTTTTGATGTATACTTGACACAGTAGGACATTTATGTTATCATACGTATTTGGTCATATCTTTTATCCTATATCATGTTATCTGATATTTATAGCTAGACTAATCCGTTTATTATTTTCTTCTTAAAATAATACTCGGGTTAGACCGAGATATTTTAGGTGCTCCTGCTTGACTTCTTATCAGGGCTTGTCGCCTGACTTTTGGCTAACTACTTTAGATTAGTGGTTTTGTTATTATACATTAGTGATGGAGACTCCTTGATGTATAATTATTCTTTTGCCTAGCACTTGTATCTATTCTTTTGTGTTGTAGTGGATCTTCTTTGACCACTATTTTGATGTACACTTCTATGTGTTATATTCATATATGTTTCCGCCTTTGTGATATGAACTTCTGTGACTGATTTGTGTTTTGTTTATTTCTACGTTTGTTTCCGAGGTCCACTTAGCCACTGTGTGGTAGCTTTGAGTTTGTATTTGATATGTCGGATTTCCTCTTGAAATGAAGTGTAAGTTATATTTTTTGACATATCGGTACTCGTACAAAGCAATTACACAGATGGTCGCTCCTCAACAGCCTTATTCTTCACGCTAGTTGATGACATTACTCCGTAGTGTCCTTGGCTAGCGTGAGTATAGAGGTGGGGCGTCACACAACTACTGCAGCACTTTGTAAGTGCTGTTGCTGCTGAAAGTAAACTGTTTTGAAATAATAACTAAATATCTACTGTAGCACTTGGTAAGTGCTGTTGTTTCTTGAACTGAACTGTTTTGAAAGACTAATACCTACGGTAGCACTTTGTAAGTGCTACTGTTTTGAATTTGACAATGTTTTTGAAATGTTAATATATTTACCGCAACACTTTATAAGTGTTGTTGGGGCTGAAATTCCAATGAACTTTGGAAATGAATATTATTTAGGAAGATTTTGACATTTAATTCAAACGGCTTAAATGAATATGTTTTGAGGTGTAATATAAACCATTTTTGAAATTTATAAGTTAATCCAATGTTTTAGAAATTGGTATAATTGGACGAATGAACTTAAAAATGCTATAACTTTGGTAATGAATATTATTTTAAGGGTGTTATGATTCTTCTAAATATTATGATTTCCAAATGATAACATTTTAAAATTGATATGGTTTCAAAGTATTATGGTTTCAAAGTGTTTGGTTTCAAAGGTGTTATAACTTTGAAAGTACTATGATTTTGGAAATGAATTTATTTGAAATAATATTTAATTAAGAATTGTTTTGAATATATTGATTTGCAATTTAAGATTTAAGAATATGGCTTTATAAAGTTGTTTTGATTTAAGATGATTTAAAAAGGAACATTTCAAGTTTAAATAAATTGAAAGAAATATTCAGTGATTGGAAATTTGGGTTTGTTCAAATGATATTTTGGTTTTGGAGTATAAACTAGTTTGAAATGGATAATGATATTTTGGTTTTGGAGTATAAACTAGTTTGAAATGGATAATGATATTTGGTTTGAAGTATAAACTAGTTTGAAATGGATATGATATTTGGTTTTGAAGTATAAATTATTTTGAAATAAACATCCATGGGTTATAATAACGATTGGTTGGCAAAGAGATCGGGATCAGATATGGGCATACTCTCTGTCGATGCCGAAAACCACTTTGACAACCGTGTACGCGGTAGAGATTCCAGAATGAAGTAGGATGGTGGCGATGATCCTATTGAGGTATATACGGGGACCTAACTCCCGTGAGTTAGCATAAGGTGGCTAAAACAGGAGCGATCTCGGGCCAATGAGGTAGCACCTCTGATCGGACACATTTCTTCGATACTATTCTATTACTTTGTGATTGATTTGGTGGCCACCCTTCGATTTTTGATTTGGGAGTGTGTTCCGAGGTGGGCGGTAGTGGCTGCTATGCGTTTCCACCATCCCGTGTTCGTAATTGTTATATCTACCCTGGCATTGCCTTGTTGTGCCGTGTCACCTACCATATCGAGCTTTACTACGAGTTGGGTTTTCTCCCGTAGCCCATGGAGTATCCTCTGGTGGCTTCCCGATCAGGAGGGACTATGATACTGGATGGACTACTGGGACTATTATGTATTAAGGGCTATATGTGTAACCCCTTAACGCTATTTAAAAGTAAGTTTATTTTACTATAGACATTATTGTATTAGCGAAATATTACTACATAGTAGATAGTTTAACGGATCCTTAAAGGATGGGCGGTCCCAAGCATCCTTTAAGTTACTTGTACTTTTCTATTACAGTTCACTTGAGTTGGTTTACATTGTATAAGTATGTATGTCCTGACTCGAGTGTTTTGTGTTTTTCTTTACGCTCGGGTCAGACTGAGTGATACAGCATTCGAGACTCACCTTTGGAGTTGGAGTTTTTCTTGGAGATCCAGCTATCTATCGATTCTGCTTTCAGTTATTCAGTTGATTCTAGTGATGTATTCAGATCTTGTATTTGACTATTGTATTGAGACATATGTTATATCTTGTTACTTCTGTTGTATCTTGTTAACTCTGATGTGTATATATATATAGTAGCTTCATGAACTACTATTTCTTTGCTTCCACTGCATTGTTATTACTCTGTGTCTGTGATCTATGATTTATTTACCGTATATTCTGAGTTTTGCCAAATTTATATTTACAATTCGGTATTTTGAGCAATTCAAGTCCGACATGTGTGGATGCGAATGGTTGAAAATATCAGGTCGTTACAAAATATACAATAGAATATAGTGAGCCATAACAAATGAAAGTAACATCTCCACTAAATCATGAGTTATCGATACAAATGTCATATAAACTAAATACAACATTCCTCACTGCAATCTTCTCAGAGTACATAGAACAAACAACGGAAATATCTACAAATATAGAGTAATATGCCATAGCTTTTCCAAGCTCATCTTAGTGCAGCAACTGTGACTTCAGACCTATCATCTAGTCTACTCATTTAAGAGTACCCAAGATGATAACAGAAAACATAAAACCTTGGACCAGACAACAGTCTGGTGGGAGCGGTAAATGACTATCAAAAGCTATACTGGAAAATATGGTACTAGACAGGTACAAAAAAACCACACCTGACCTGTCCCTGTAACTAAAGAGTTAGCACATAATAATAATATATAATATGCTACTTAAATAAATGACAATAGGATACGTAACAGAACATGATAGAAGAATCTAAGCAGCCTCCTCCATTGACCCTATTCCCAATCCCTTCTCCAGCATTCCTATAGATGATAGCCTACCCAAGAGAAAGAGCAAACACAACAACCATAGCATCCATCAACCAAAACCTAGCTATCATCTTCTAAAACTTTGAATATATGATAACTCGTATGGCCCCATCCTTGATTGCTAAATACTAATGGAAATCCCGGTTTTTGATTGCGTTCCTCCGTACTTTCAGGTCCGAAACACTGCACGGTTGTCTCTTATAGTACCTCTGTACCGTCTGACATCAGACCCTCTCGAAGCGGTCCAGGATACACGAATGGCGCTACCAGCCATCGGGTACCCCCGCATATAGTACCCCTGCTTGAGCACAACCAGAACACTTCGAGTTATCAATGATTCCTTCGCACTCCCAAATCTTCAAAGCTTTCACAACTTCAATCCATTTCCGGGCAGGAGTCCTGCCACTCAACCAGTCCATTATACCACAGCCTCACTCCATCCCAAGCTGTTTATCTACTCCATCGATCCTACTCCTTATCCGAGCCCCCGACCGAAGAGCCGAAACTTCATCATATTATAACTTCGAAATCGTAGAAGCAACTAACGAGCCACAACTTCTAGCATGATCCACTACAACCCCAGAGTCTCTACCCCGAATCACATCACCATTGGAGCCAACAATTTAGATCGGTGCCGATCCGATCTAATTGGATCGGTGCCGATCTAATTGGATCGGTGCCAATCCAAAACCTTAGCCATTTCTAGCTCTGTTTCTCTTGCAACCTCTAGTGTACTTCCCCTTGATGCCTTAGACCCTGATCCATCTCTCTTAGCCTTTAGGTCTTCTCTTTCATGCATCATGGTTCAATACATTGAAGACGATCCATCCAATCTTCAATACTTAGCCTATCCTCCGATCCAACTTCATAGAGCAACTCTAAAATCCATGCTCATTTTCCCCTATGGATCTCACTTCAATTGGCACGATAATTTTGGATGGGTACCGATCCGATCCAATCAGATCAATGCCGATCCTAATACTTAGCTCCAATTGTTGTGAAAATTTCAGGACGTCTTCCTGCCGTGCTCTAGAGCCTATCCTCCAAGTTTCATGCGATTTCGACGAACTTTGCTCCCGATATGCTCCGATCACTAATCTAAGTCCTAAAACATGCACAACACTAGCAAACAAATCAAGCATAGGAAGCAATTCAAACATAACAGCAAATCATCCAATTACATCAATATGAACATACAAATCATCCAATTCAATCTACCACCACAATTCTCACATATATCTAATCTAACACATATAATTTTATTGCCAAATATACACAAATGACACCAACCAATGATCTAATCCCAATTACATGTTTAATTAGGTTAATCTAGAGTTTCTAAATCTGAAATTACCTAAGTCTAATCAATTTGATTTGATAATTCTAACCTATAATCACCTAACTACAACATATAATCCATCATAGACTAGTGAGAGATCATAACCACCCACCAAATCTACCAAACCTATGAAATATGATGAAGATCCGATCCGAACAGCGAGAAATTGGATGAAGATGCAACCAAAATGATGAGATCAAGCTCCTAGTTGAAGATCTAGCCTCTAATTTGCAATTAAGACAATTTGAGATGAAATCCAATGAGATGAATGGAGAATTAGAGAGAAGTAAAGGTTTATGGCTGATTTAAAATGAGAGATAAACTTTCAAATGGTCTCTCTCACCTCATATTTATAGCCAAACCTGATTAGACTAATGGGATTACTAATTCGGCCCATTAATCCCCTTCTAATCCTGGTTAGCAGATTTTAAAGCTAAAAACTGCTATAACTTCCTAACCATTTATCTGATTTTCCTTTATGACCACTCTACGGAATGGTAAACTACTATCCCGAAGCAATGAAATAGATTAGAGCATCTAATTCGGGTCCTATCAAATGTTATAGCCAAAATAAGATCTCTAGGGGTAAAATTGTCACATAGAAATTCAGAAAAAATCATAGATATGTAAAACATCTCTAAAAACCATATCCGAAAATATTATAAACATGCGACCAAAAATGAATTAACTAAAATTATTTTACGATCCTCCGTTATGTAAAATATGGGTCGTTTCAATTTTAGTGTCTGCTCCCTTAAAATTTTATAATCCAATAGAATTTAGCAAATTATTATGTGCTAGAATGACAAATTCAGCAGTCGCATCAGCTAGAAATTATTCGGATAATTCTATCATTATCTATGTGGTTTGTTCTTGCCCGTACTATCACTACTTCCGTTCATACATAGAAAGGATTTGGCAACCAAAGGGTGAATTTTTTATTCATATAAAAGAAACGGATTTTATGTAATCAAGTTTGCAAACAAGGAAGATTACGAGAAAACGTTAGCAGGTGACTCTTACCTCTATGATAAAAAACTTATGATGATGAAGAGATGGTCTCCGGAACTCAGCCTCTCAAAAGAGATGCTGCAAACTATTCTGGTATAGATTCGATTTCTAGGACTTAGATGGGAGTTTTGGTCTGTAGAGGGAATAAGCAAAATTACTTCGGTTTTGGGAGTTCCATTGAAAATGGATCACTTTGCCAAAGGTATGATAAAAATATCATATACTAGAGTTCTAATAGAAATTAACAACGATTTCAAGTTTCCAAATATAGTTCATATAGTGAATGAAAACAATGAAATGTTTATTCAACTTGTTGAGTATGAATGACAACCCATAGTTTGTCCAAACTGTAGTTGCTTTGGTCACCCATTGAAGCTATGTACATTTGAAAAAAATTGATTACCCAAAACAAATGCATCTCGAGACGCACGGCATAATAACAACACGAATGTGCAACAACAGAACCCAAACAATATGCACCCATAAGCTAGAACACGTGTAAACATGAATGTAACGAATACACAAAAAAACAACAATGACACTGTGAATGGCAATGCAACAAAATAGCAAGGAGAATGTGAATGGTATTGCAACACATCAAGACAACAACTTAGAAATGCAAGGCAACAAAGATAATACATAGGAAAATATGGAAGATAACTATGTTCTACAATGCACCAAATCAATAACGAAATAGATCTCGAATGTTCTGAATCCATTTCTGACATAGACAATGTATTGCATCACAACACATATAATAACGAACATATTACATGGGATACCAAACACAAATGAAATTTTTAGTCCCAGTTTTTGTTACATTTCTTATGCTGATCTTCAAACATCCTCAGCCAACACGCAGGTACATTATGAACATATATTAAATGAAAATTCAACACATGAGCCTAGTAGTGATATGAAAATGCACTCCTCGGAAGTTCTCCAGCATAGAAACTCGGCAGCTAATATACAAGTGCTCAAATCTACATACAGTATAGATGCTCGAACAAGATTTAAGCAAGCCAGAAAACATTGATAAGAAATGTCTCTATTGAATGTACTACTTCTCAATGGCCGACAACCCTGCATGGAAAAACATGACTTCTATCTTGAAGGAAAGATGAAACGTACAAAGACTAAGGTGAGTGTTCCCTCTTACTCGGAAACGGGAAGCAATCATATTAACATTAATTAATGAATTTAATAATATGGAATGTGAGGGGACTTAACTCTCCCTCAAAGCAGTTAGATGTAACAAGTGCTCTTAAACAGCGGCAAACATCAATAATTTGTCTTTTAGAAAACAAATTATTAGAGAATAAAATTCTTGATCTAACCAGTCGACTTAACAAGGATTGCGGTTTTATTTCCAGTAAAGATCAACAAAACAAAAGTAGAATTCTTATTCTATGGGATGGTAACATTTAGTCAAACAATGTAATTCACATGAATGAATAATTTATTGTAACTTTAGTACAGAACAAGATGGGACTGACTTTCTTTTACATAATTGTATATGCTCATAACCAACCTGAATAGAGCATAGAGTTTTGGAACTACATTAAAGCACACGCTAACACATTTAAGCTTCCTTGGGTACTGACATGTGATTTTAATGCTACACTATATGGAATAGATAGAATCAACAATGGAAAGTATTGTATGTCCCCGAATTTAGGTTTTGCTGATTATATTGGGTTAACAGACCTTTTGGAACCATCTTGCATAGGAAATTACTACACTTGGAGAGATGGTCCTAATCTGTCAATTCATAGCAAAATAGATAGATTATTCATTAATGGAATATGTCGCAACTCTTTCCCTCAATTTACGATTTTCTTTGTAAACCACTCTACGAGTGACCACAAACCTATTATCTTTAACTTTACCACTTCATTGGCAAATAGGAAGGGAATTCCTTTCAAATACAAGAATTCGTGGTCTTATATGAAGGAATATCATGACATTATTCCTTAAGTCCGGGAAGAATGGAGTGGGGGAATTCTCTATTTCAGCTTATTTCAAAACTGAAAAAACTAAGGAACGTCTTCGTATCTGGAGCAAAGAACAAATCAACAAAGATAAAACTATTGAGATACTATGACGGGAACTAGAGGTTCATATTCTAATCTTATCAATTAACCAAACAATATTCAGGTATTAGAGCTTTACAAACAAAAAGTAGAACAAGTATCTAAAATATTACAAAGGCAGGCCACAGATTATATACAATGATGGAAAATGAAATGGCTTACACAAGAGGATAGAACTTCTCATTTATTCCATTCAAGTTTTGTTGAGACAAGATCCATAACATCAAGAAAAATGATGATAGATGAACATGGCAATTGGGTCAATGTGAATGAAAATATGAATATGGAGGCTCTTCGTTACTTAACTGATTTGTTTAATTTCGCTTCCATTAGTTTTAAATTCTCACATATCACATTTTAAAAAATTATTTTAGATAACGCTCGAAGAGATTTGGTTAAACCTTTTGACTTGGACGAAGTTAAAAATGTAGTGTTTCAAGTTTATGACAACAGTTCTCCTGGTCCGGACAATTTCAACTCAAAATTTTACAAAACACGCTAGGAGTTAAGTAAAAATGATGCTTTCTAGGCAATGTTGGGAATTCAGCAGTCGGGTAAGATCATTAAGGAAATCAACCATACCTTTTTATTCTTAATCCCTAAGACTGTTAAACTACAGACTCTATGAGATTACATGCCAATTTATTTGTGTAATGTAATTTACAAAATTTTGGCTAATCTATTATGCAATAGGATAAAGTGATATCCTAACAAATTAATATTAATCAACCAAAATGCTTTTATCCTAGATAGAATCATCATAAAAAATTCTCTCTTAACATATGAAATGTTGAGGGGATTCAATAGGAAAATGGATAATAACATGTGCATGAAAGTTGACCTACATAAAGCTTATGACAAAATCAGCAGAAATTTATTCATCATATGTTACTATGTATGGGGCTCCTTGAAAGTTTTGCCCATTTGATATATGAATGCATATCCACTACCACATTTCAATTCTCTTGGATGGTAATCCTATAGGATTCTTCAGGAGAAACGAAGGCATAAGACAAGGAGATCCACTTTCTCCCTTTCCTTTTGTCGTTGCGATGGAATACTTTTCGTTATTACTAGACTTAGAATATTTGGAAGGTAATATTAGACCGATCTTTCCTATTGAACCAACTCTCACTCACTTACTTTACAAAGATGACATCCTAGTCTTCACAAAAGCCAACACTACAAATGCAAATTGCATAGTCAAAATTATGAAAATTATAAAAGATTCTATGGGTTTAGAAATGAATGAACAAAAAACTACATTGTATTTTAGCAAAGGGGTAAAATTAAAAAACCAAATTCACAATATATTGTACGTCCGAGCAGGGAACCTCCCAGTTACATACTTGAAAATTCCTTTGTCCTATAGCAAACTGAAATCAAGAGATTTCGGAGTGTTACTGGACAAAATCCACAAAAAATTAACAATTGAAGAAACAAGAAGCTAAATGTAGCTAGTAGAATTGAACTAGTTAAAATGGTAGTTTACCCAATGATTACGTTTTGGATTCAATTCTGTCAATTACCGGCTTCAATCATAAACAAAATAAACTTTCTCTACTCTAATTTTATATAGAAAAATAAAATCATAATATGAACTGGGATGACTTATGTCGACCGAAATTCGAAGATGGTTTGGGCTTAAGAAAGATACAAGACTTAATGAAGGCAACAACTTTGAAACTCACATGGAGATTCCCACAAGGGGATTTTCTTTGGGCATAATGGATGTGGAAAAGATACCGTAAGAATAAATCTTTTTGGGAGATTAGAGAAAACAGTAATGCTTTATACACTTGGAAATTGCTTCTTTATACCAGAATTAAAGCCAAGGAAACAATAAAAAGGAAGGTGGTTAACGGAGACGATATAAGTCTTTGGTTAGATCCATGGATGAATAGACAATCGGTAATAGATATAACTGTTATGGATTACATCTCAATAATTGGAGGCCATAAATGGAAGGTATCATGTAAATACCCAGAATTTGAACACTTTAAAATAAAAAATTGGTAAGGTTATATGATTCAAACAATATTAATAGGATTTGGAAAGAGAAGTATACACCGAAATAGTAACATTTGCCTATATCGACAAAAGTGACAAAATGCTGATTTCAGAAAAGTAAGTTTCGATGGTTAAATAAATTATTTTAATTAATTTATGAGTGTTTATATTTTTAAATAACACTATACAAATTTATTTTTAAATTTGGTTTACATAAATAAATAGATTAACTAAAATGTTAAAATGTGACCGTAAAATATTTTGTCGAAAATCAACATTTTGTCGATTAAAAGTTGTCGCAACGTTGTCGCACCTTTAATAACATGTTTTAACATATATATTACACATTTTAAATAATAAAATAAGATTACTTTCACTGAACATGATTAGAAAATTCTAGAATATAATTAAGAAAAGTAAGTAAGTAATTAACAAAAGTAAAAAGTAAACATCACATCAAATCACATCAAAATTAAATCAAATTATCTCTTTAGCCACTTTTCCATTCAAATACATTTGCTTAGCTCTTAAGTGATTATGACACAAAGTAAGAAGTGATAAGTGATGGTACGTGTTTAAAAAGAAAGTTTACTTTAAGTTTAAGTAAGGTTATTTTGGTAATTTGGTAATTTGGTAAAGAGATATTTTGGTAACTTGCCACTTCTTCTTTTTCCTATAAATAGCCATGCATACCTCTTCCATTCTCACACAAACCATTCTCTTCTCTTCTTCCTCTTCCTTAGAGCTTTAATGTCTTCTTATCTTCCATTTCCTTACTAACCTTTTCAAAACCATATCAAAAAAGTCAAAACTCCACCAAACTTTGCCAAATACCTTAGAATATCACTAAAACATGATTTAGAATCTAAAGAGTTGAAGAATAATGGAGGATGGTGGAGAACCTGTTGTGGCCGAGCCTTATGGGTCTTTGGAGGTGGTGGCTGAGCATTTTGAAGCATGGTGGAAGAGTTTAAGTGATGGTTTGATGATTTAGTGAAGCATTGTTGCATATGAATGTTGGTAGGAAGAATTGATTAAGTTAAAGGTTAGTATTCGTATTTACTAATTAATCCATAAATTATTTCAAGTATAATGAATTGAAAGTTTAAATATGTTGGATGATTAAATGTTTGATAACTTGGCTGCAAATTGGTTGATTATGTGATTGTTTAACTGGTTGATAACTTGGTTGATAAATAACAATGGAAATGGTTAATAATTAACCATATTTAATGCAATAGAAATTAAATCCATAATATGTGTATGGAGTGATTTAGCCTCTAAATGATTCTAAAAAGATTAAAAATGATATTATAATAATATAATATTATAATACGAAATGAAATGGAAAATGAGTTGAAAATATAAAAACATGATATAAAATGAGTTTAAAATGATTTACAAATGTTTTATAAACATCTGAAAGTGTTTCCAAGAAGTTTGAAAAGAAATTGAAAAACAAGTCAAATTCGCGATTTCGCGCCATAAAAGTTAAATGAGTGTATAAAGTGGAATATAGCCCGGAATTCTTCGATATAAGAATTTTCCGGTCTATTATATCCATAGTTGCCCAACGAAGAAAGAAAATCAAGATTTCATTAAGTAGATTTTGAAATATGTCCAAAACAATTTTCTAAAAACATCGTGGTTTTGCGGTCCGAAAATAAAAAAAGATATCTTTATAAATGATATTTTTAAATGTTTTAAAACATGAAATAAATTCTAAAAATATTTTAAAATGTTTTAAAAGAGATTTAAGTTGAAAAGAGATTTCTAAATGATATAAAAGTCGTTTTGAAGAATATAGCTTTTAAAATACTATATACAACACTTTTCACAGCAGTTTTAAATAACTTTTGAAATGTAGTTTTAAATTTAACAATTCTTTTCTGAATCTTTTGTGAATGACTTATAAAGAATAATTAAGTAATTTAAATATGATTTGGAAGTTTTAATAAGAGTTTGAATAAATGGTTAAGAGGAATTGTTTATAACACTTAAACAATAATTGAAGAATATTGAATATAATAACAAATTGAGTATGCAGAAACGACTGGTACATTTGTCCCACCTGTGAGATCTGGGAAGATAAAACAATGTGTTTAACGAAGGTTAGGAATGGAGCAACCGGTGCCCTGAACTTACTTGGCCTATATTTTCTCTTCTTAGGCGAGGGGTGGAACAGATCGAAAGGAAAGCCCGGATGCTCTAAAAGATCATATTTAAGTTTTTCCAAGATAAAAGAAAAGAAACAAATTCTTTGAATGTTAATTAACCACTTAACATCATTTATTCGATGATTGGTACGAAGGAACCAGGATCAGATTTGGGTGATTCCTATCCGAAAAACTTGGATCAGATTTGGGTGATTCCTATCCGAAAACCCCTTCTAAATAATTTTTGAAATAAACATATTGCAGAAAAAGATCATTGAAAACAAAGATCTTCATGATGTAGGATTACTTTCCACCGGTCCCTCGAGGTGAAATTGACCATATCTAGGGTGGTAGTAGTACTCTGTTATGAAAATCTTCGATTTGCAAGAATATGACTTGAAGTTAAGAAAGAAATATTTGATTTAGGTTTAATGAATGATTTGGGAATATTTTCCCCAAGTTAGAAGTTATAACTTGAATATAATAAATCTTTGATTAAGATTTAATGAATGACTTCGAAATGTTTTCCCAAGTAAAAGATGAACTGATTTGGAGTTATTCCAAGATAAAAGGAAAGGTAAATAAACCAAATAATTTGATAAATAAGGCTTAAGGATTCCATATAATCATGAAAAGAAAATGAAATAAATTGAAAAGAATATATCTAAGAAAGATATTTGATTAAATGAGAAGATAAAGTAATTGATTGATGATCGATAATCACATATGAACTAAACATCTTTTTATCGATAATTGGTTTCGAAGGAACGGGGACCAGATTTGAGTGATTCCTATCCGAAAACTACTTCGAACAAATTAACATGTTCGAAGAATGAAGCTGTTTAAAGATGGAGATATTGAGACGAATAATAACGAAGGACTACTTGTTGATAATTGGGGATAAACTCTCGATTTACTTATTGTAGCAGTGCTCTCTTTGTTATGAAAAACCTCAGAAAAACAAGGACTTCTCGCCTAGTAATGGCTGAGGAAAGTACCTTCGGTTTCGTTCAGTTCTAGAAAGAACTTGTATGGACGAGTGTCTGACCTTGCATTCTAATCACATTGAGTGATCTCTATAAAATGTATATCAGTCGGTGGCGGAGAAGACGCCTTCATTTAGCTTAACACCCTTTCCCAAGACATACGAGCTCAAGAAGTTATATATTTGTAGAGACCAGTCTTGTGAATATTGAATGGCAATATAGCATACAAAGTAGAAAGAGATGTGCTATGTGAAAAAGGTAATCGTTACCTCAAGCCTCATCAACCAGGAAATGACCAAAATAGGGTTAGACGCGGCAAGGCTATATGGGTCATTCCCATTAGGGTATGATCATCCCCTTCTAAATATATTTCTACCCGCTATGACGTTCGGGTTTAAATTAATGTGGATGTATGCTAGAGCACGCTCGGATAAAGGTCGGTAACGACTAGGGGATGACATATTCGGTACTATCTAGTTATAGAGGTAGGCCGGTCTTGTATTGGTAGAGGGCAGATGTTTTATGCCTCGGGACATCCATCTAGAGTTGTACCCATCGGAAGGTAGTCCCTTCACCTGGTCATTTGTATGGAAATCCATTCTCCAATAAGAAGCCTTTACGAGTTTGATTTTAGAACCCACTTTGTGGCTAATATGCTGGAATTTAATCAATGTAACAATTTCAGCTAAGATTAATAAGTTTATTTGCAAATGTTTTCAAAGAATGTCATTAGAAATAATATCAAATGTTTTGTTATAAATGTTTTCATTATCATAAGGTAAAAACCCGTCCGTATTTATGTGTTGGCGTGGTCTTATGAGATACTCTTTCTTTCAAAGGTTTTGATTCACATCAGCATGATCTATACATTTAAATTTCGAGTATCTCACGCAGGTTTATCAAGCTTGATCTGAGTATTTTTAATACTCAGGTCAGATCCGAGTAGTCTTAGGTTTAGTTGAAGATGGTTGGAGTTTCCAGAGGAGAGCTGGAGATATTCATCTATATATGGACGTATTCTATTGATCGTTGCTTATTCTGCATTTGTTTGATGTTGTTAGCATTTGTAAGGATATATGTTTATAACTGTCCAAGATGAATTTAGGTTAGACTCTGATATATGTATTTTAAAATTTTCCGCTATAAAGATTATTGTTCAATATTATATGTTATTCCATTCTTGTGAGATTCTGTTATGTCTATTTTTCTTTTGGGGCATTTCACCAGAAGGACAAACTTTACAGTCCAATTAGTTTCTAGGACATCCATTCAAAGAAATTACATTCAAGGCCAAAGTCAGCAGAATAATTACTTTCAAGGACAAAGTCAGCAGTCCGATTACTTTCAAGGACATAATTTCATTGGTTTTTAGACCCTAGAAACTAATTATTTTATGTTTTGTCCTTGAAAGTAATTATTTCAGTTGTGTGTCCTAGAAACTAATTCTACTTGCTAAAGAGACCCTTGTGGCGAATTTCCACTTTTCTTTTTCTACTCTTAATGATCCGCTTGTTCGTGCAATTTGAGTTGGACATGTGTGGTTTATTGTTGATTCAAAGGGTACGGAAAAGCGGTTCCTTACCTATCCTCTCTCATATCTAATGGAAGATGGAAAGAAGATAACCCCTATTTGCCTTCACACATTACACAACAGATCTACAATATCCCAATAATCCATACCAGAATTGAAGATTACTAGGTCTAGAGACCATAAAGCAATGGAGTTTTCACATTCAGATCAACATGGAACTTGGTCAAGGAAGTCATGAAATCACATGGTGCAAACATATTTGGAACTTTGCTTGTGTATCCAAAATGTCACTATGCGCGCTACTCGATAAATCAAACAAGCTACAAACCAAAGATAAAATAGCCAGATGGAATAATTCAATCAATGCGACATGTATTTTATGTAAACAAGAACCAAAAAACACCACACATTTGTTTTTTAAATGCTCATATTCCAATCACTTATGGGAAAAATTCAAAAATATTTTACAGCTACCACATAAAGGAAATAACGACATTCATGACATATTTCAGGAGGTTTTCGACAGAGACAATAGCAATAAATCATTTAATAAGCTAGTAGATATTGTAATGACGACATGAATATGGCATATATGGTTAGTACACAATTTGCGGACCTTTCAAACTATTGAAACTCCATATTTTGTCAAAATGGAACAAATAAAATCAAAAAATAGTCAATCGCTTAAAAGCACCAAGATTATAGAAGGGGAAAGTTGGGATTTGACACTTATTTTGGAGAATTTGGATTTACTCTCCCTAAGCGAACAGCTCGAACTACGAACAATAGAGGCGTATCTTCGACAAACGACGACGACATTCGCATTCCAAGCAGTTGAAGGTATCTTTTCCACTAATTTAAGTCTCAACTCTTTTGTTGCTGAAATTTTTTGGTAGTAAAGAGAGAGAGAGTAAATCGCCATAGATCGGATTGGTTTCATCTGAAGAGTAAAGTCACTCGGTCTTAATTGAAGTCAACTGCTGAAGTATTGGAAACAAGTGGTCTTTGTTTGCTACTTTCTATATACGTGGCAATCAAGTCTTGCTTTTCCTTTTTGTTTTTTTTAACCTAGAGAGATTGACTTACTTTTTTTTTTCTATTTTTAATATTCCCTCTGAAACTTGACTCCTAAGGACCGTACGGTGGTTTTTGAGTTCTAGTGTTTGTTGTAACTCCTGCCACTGTTTATTTTCCTAGGTGTCCACACCTATGTACTTCATTGTTCAGTAAATAAAGTACCATTCTCAAAATAATAAATAAATAAATTGAGTGTTAATTAATAGTATAAAATACATATACGCACACACACATATATAAGAGATATGTGTATAACTATAAATGTTATAGTATACACATTCAATATAAAATATTTAATTCAATAATATAATATCAATTAAAATGTTAATTATTTAAATTTAATTAAATAATGTTTAATAATAATATTAATATAATATTATATATATGACTATTATATAAGTTAATTAAATTATAAATGTTATATGATAATTAAAACTTATATACTATGAACGTATAGTAAAAGGTGGAACAAATAAGGAACCTTAAATAGACTTAAGGGATTATACATATGTATAGTATGTATACTGTGATTTTTGATATGTCTGACACTTAGACCATGAGGGTATTTCATAAGTATTACATTATTCCACAAGTCGATATCACTCAATTAAATATATTAAAGATGATGAATCTTTAGTACAAAATTGTCCTCTACCATTTATATATTAATAGATTACTTGGATACTCGTTAGTTGTTGATATTCCTCAAGCTAAGAATGTTATGTGTAATATTATCAATATATCGAATAGACAAGGTAAGATATATGTATGTGTTTGTCGATAATCCTCAAGGTACGTACATTTATACTTAGGCCGTCATGAAATGGTAGGTATGAGTGATTAATCTCTTTCGATTTATTGATATTCCTCAAGGTTGAAATAAGATAAGGACAAGGAACTATAGGTTAGGATATATATATATATATATGATATAGTTGATAATGTGGTATCCATTGTTTGTGGGAGTATGATTTGTCTTAGGGTTTGAAGAAACATAAAAACTAGTGGGAGCTTATTTGTAAAATGAAATGTAATGTTTAACCTCACTAGTATTCTAAGAACATCAATAATGAATAATGTCATAATCTACTAAGTTAAAATTTGTAGAAAGACGTTTATACTCAAGTTGTTTTCTAAAAATGACAAAATCACTAGACTTGTAACAATCCATGATTTAATCATTTTGAACTTGAATAGTTAATATGTTTTTAAATGATTAATGAATGGATTTTATATCTAAAATAAAAATTTGGATAAAACGCCTCGAATGGATTTTTAAAACTGATGTAAAATGTTAGTTTAAAGACGGTTCAAGTTATAAAGCGGTTAGGGGTACCGATTTATTTAAGAATAAGTTTGCCTAATAAACTAAATGAATATGATTACTTAAGAAAAGAATTTGCCTAGTAAAACAAGAAAGAATTATTAGCCTTGCCTAATAAAACATAATAGTATAATTACTTGCCTAATAAAACAAAATAGCATAATGATTATTATATTCCACATGGATGGTTGCCATTGGACCAAAATCTGGTCGAATCAGGTTAGGCTATAGTTGATAAGAAGGATTCCCTTTGGACCAAAATGTGGTCGAATCAAATTAAGCCATAAGGATGTTTTCTATTGGACTAAAATGTAGTCGAATCAAATTAGGCCATAAGGTTGGTTTCTATTGGACCAAATTCTAGTCGAAGCAGGTTAGGCTATAAGAAATTACTAAAGTACCCTTCCATTCACCTATAAATAGCCAAATCCATATCTCATTTTAATTCATTCACAAACTAAAGAAAAGAGCTAAATTTCGTTATCAAAGGCGAAGTATTCCAAGTCTCCGGCAAAGCAAATAGGATGTGAGTATATTCATTGCTTTCATACTTTAGTGGGTATAACTTATTCTGTGAGTATAATTTAATTATTTTACAGTGAGTATATTCCTTGCTTTCATAGTTTAGTGGGTATAACGTATTTTGTGAGTATAATTTAATTAATTAACAGTCAGTATATTCCTTGCTTTCATAGTTTACTGGGTATAACTTATTCTGTGAGTATAATTTAATTATTTTACAGTGAGTATATTCCTTACTTTCATAGTTTAGTGGGTATAAATTATTCTGTGAGTATAATTTAATTATTTACAGTGAGTGTAATCTTAATCTCTTTCCTTTGACTCATTCACATTTTAATAAATGTTGTGTTAACTATTGATTGTAAATTGTTAATAGTAATGGGGATCTGTTATTATTCTTGTTTGGTTGTTTGATTTGCGCTCGGCTATTTTATGAGCAATAACCTTAACGTTTAGTTAAAGGGAACTTACACCACCTTTTAACTTGGGATTGACATTTAGTGACTTTTTGGTTAAAAGTACATAACACCCCTTTTAGCTATCTCATTTGATTAGGAGGGAGCTTCACCCCTCTTGGTCGTATTCTCCTTTAAATATGATGGGGTTTAAGTTATGAAGTTTTAAATCTTGGTTTAAAGTATATTAAAGGAGCTTTGAAATTTATATAATGATTTAAATGGGTTATTTATGGAAAGTAGGTAGTCCTATATTTGGCACTTAAAGCCGATGAGTAGATTGATCCTCTATCTGTGAGATCTAGAACCGAAGTGTCTAGGCAAGGCTAGGAGCAACCAGTGCCCTGACTTACCTGGCTTTGTTTCTGGGCAAGGGAAAGAGAAAGTCGAGAATATTGGAAACGTGACAAGTGTAGGAGATTTGATTTCCATAAATGATCTTTATAATTATGATAGTATTGAAAACATTTGCCTTTCTTGTAGACAATTGTTTTTGATCCATTTAAGTATGCTTCTGAAATATCAAATCCTCTTAAATGTTCTATGAATATAATTATACCGATGAGATAGGTATATGGATATTTTCCAAGCATTGATAGGGTATAAGATTTAATTTTCATATATGATCGTTTTGCTATCCCCGATAGTTGATATCTTGACTATCGATTTCGATACCCTTCTTCTTTTGTTTTTGTTTCGTTAATCTAAGACGATTTATTGCTCATTTAGAGCATTGATATCCTTTATCGAAAATGACTAAATAAAGAGCGAGTGGGGGCCAAGCTATGCGGGGTTTCTCCCATTAGGGTATTGTCACATCTATTCAAGATTGGTTTCGGTTGTATGCACACGAAGGTGTGAAATACTCGAATACTCGGTAAGGTTGGTGGGGTCAGGCTTGGAGGTTTCCGAGAGCCATCGTAGTTCTCAAGTATATTTTCTAGAGGTATACTTTAGATAAGGGGGGGTGCACCCTCCTAGTCATTGTTGGAAAAATCCCTTTTCCTTATTTTTGATTCAAATCTTTGGATTGATTCTTTCTTAGTTTCATCGGGAAGTGTCTTGCGCTCTTCACGATGTTTAGTTATTTGTGTCTATTCTTTTATGCTTGGATGTGGTCCATGTGAGGGGAAATCCGTTCTGCGTTTTTGCGACGTGGTCTCACTGGTTATTTTGTGTGTTCTATTTTTTTTATTTGGAGTTTACTCATATCGAACTTATCATCTGACCCAAATTTTTTATTTTCCATAAACTCTCGAGTACTTATTTATATTTTAGTAGTCCGAAAATGATAGGTTTCTTTGGGCTCTTTTGAAGATGGTGGACGAGCAAGAGGCTCCTTATCTATCTAGCTATTTATTTCCGTTGTTATGAGATGTTGGCTCTATGTATGTATATTTAAAAGCAGGTTGTTATAACTACCTAGACTGATAGTAGTACTTTTGTTGTAACTCTGATACTCCATGTTGGGGAGTAACCTTATGTACTGTCTTATTTTTATGTTATAGTTCACCGTTCCGTTGTGAGATTATTGTTCTGTTCTTATATTTTACCCTATGACAACTTGTCTTTCAGATACTTGGGCAACGACACATGAATACCATTGATGTATTAAGTGTCATTCTTAGGGGTTAGAAAGGTGGGTCGTTACAAGACCTAACTTATAACACCCCATGAAAATTGATAATAAATTAACTAATTAATAATAAGACTAAAAATGGAAATTTTGTAAATGTTGAAATTTGGCCACAGAAGTTACACCATTGAGTTCGTGGCTATTTCTAATAACTTTCATATATAAAATTTGTAATCAGAGCTCAAACGGAAATGTTAGTGACGTTTGAATTTTTTGAATCTAAAGTAATTCAAATGAATTTGAATTTGAAATTTGAAAATATACTAATTAGTAACTTAGGATTTAAGGAAACGTTAAAATAAACGTCAACGTTCAAACTAATTAAGGAATTAGATGAACCAATTAAACCATTCCAAATATATTTGGTCGATCGACCGCCTTCCTTGGGTCGGTTAACCGCTTGAGGAAGGTCGACCAACAGTGAATGGAGTGGTGGCTAGGGTTAATTAAGGTGCGAACAACCTATATTTTATTATTTTGAATTATATAGTTCAAACGCCTTCTAACCACTCAAAATAGGAGGCTAGCCTCTCACTTTTATTCACAAATTATTTGAAAATGCAAGCAGATCTCTGTCGGTTTCTTCTATACGATTCAAAATTTCTTAAGATTTTCAAGTAAGGGATTTTAGATATTTGATATTCAAAATCAAATTAAAATTCTATTCTTCTCTAATCCTTGAAATTCTGAATCTAATTCAACCCAATTGTTGTATATTTCAAAAAGAAGAAGTCTTAAAAGAGATTAGGAGCAGTCGTAATCAAATCTAAGAGGAAGCAGGAAACCATCTGTGTGTGAAAATATTAGTTTTTCTCATTTTTAGCTTTTGTATAGTATAAGTTGGATTTGATTTATACCTTTGGGAATTTTGTTCATGAAAACAGCAAACTAAAACCCCAAAATTCTCCCAAAGCAAAATGTCAATCCTTATTGGAATTTCAATTATTCTATATTAAAATAGTGGAATTAGTGTAGTTATTGCAATTTGAATATTATTACATTCTGTTCCACTTCTCACTTTTCTCTTTTGATGTGATTAAGGGTTCTAAAAAGAAAATAAGATAGGAAATGGTGTGTAAAGTACGGATTCTCCTATTCATAGTTTGCACTGCCTATTTTTATAATTTAAATATTAATCCCTTTTTCATTGCATAAGTGAAAGTTAAATAGAGTGTAAAAGGGTTTGAATTGTTAGTTAAATTAGTGCTGATTCTACTATTTTTATAGAAAAATAAGTTGGTAGTTGATTCTATTTTTTTATACAAGTCTATTGGTGGGCTAAGGATATTTATCAATTTGTATGTTTTTGTATGGAATTAGACTTGTATAAATTGGAAGTTTTGACATTTAAACGATTAGTATAGCACGCAAAATCTCCACACGCTTAGGGGTATTTAGTTACGTGTGTGTATATCTATATTAGCGTATAAATACATACAAATTATAACGTATTAATCACGTAGTATAAATAGGTTAGTAATTAGCATTAAAACCCTTAGGAAAGAAGTTGAGATAATCATGGAAAGTAATTTATAATTAAAGGCAGAATAAGGAGATTTCCTTATAAGGCATTAATGCAAAATGTAGTGAGGTATATATAGCAGTATGTTAGGAGAGTGGAATTATGACTAAGTTATAGGGATGCATGGTTAGTCAAAAGCATACATAAGTCTGCCAAGCCAATCTGGCTACCAGCAGTGTGACTCTAGGACTGATGTGTGACATCGTCTATAATAAGTATCCATGGAAGTTAATTTGGCTATCAACGCCTACGAACGGATGACTAGCGTGAGACGTCACAGACATCTCACGGTTTGGGTTATGGGTCATAATATGTAGGACCTGCTTCGGGTCGAGGTATTAAGTGACTATTGTAGGGTCCCCATCCTCCTTACTTAGGAAATATTAAATAGTCAGGGTTATCGTTTAGGCACAGTAGTGGGAAATCTCGAGAAGGTTCCGTTTTGGGTTCGAGGTATTAAGTGCTTATTGTAGGGTCCGTCTCTCTCATATAGAAGTCTTAAGTGGCATGATGAGATTCCATGCGATGTCAACTAGGGAGTACTAGAGAGGGGTCTGCCTTGGGTTAGGTATTAAATGACAGGGTCCTACCTAAGGTATATATATTAAATGGTCAGAGTCTGCCTAATTCCTATTAAAAAGGTATTAAGTGGCTTGGGTACTTTCTCATACATTGTTAGAAGATGATTACCAGTAAATGTGTGGGACTGGGAAGGGCGTTTGGCCTACAATTGAATGTGAGTTATATAGATGGATTAGAAAAGTGTAGGTTATAGAATTGGACAGGAAGGGCCTTAGGGTTTTCAGTTGGAGATATTTCATGTAAGATATAGTTAGGAAGCGTAAGACATATTCTTATCTAAAATATACTGCCCAAATACTATTATGGAAAGGCTCAAAATTTTTTCGCCAGACATTGTTGTTCTGACTCCCTCCTCATTACAACATAGGTTAGAGAAGGCGATGCTGATTTAGGAGATGAAGATGGAGGCAGGGTCTCATGGCAATTATCTATCTATTTATGTTATGTTATATTTTATGTACCCAATTCAGACTTAACGCTATTATGTTGAGATATTTTATTCAAATATTGATATATTTTGTTATATTTTTGAGATTTGAATTTCTATAAAATGGGTATTATTTCTGGTATTATACTTTATCCTTTCCGCTATGAGATTCTAATAGCATAAATAAGTAACTTTGTGTATTATTTATTGTATCAATTTTTACCAACTAATAGGAATGGTCTGAGGTTCGATGACTGGGTTGAAAATTAGACCCGTTTCGAGGTGGGTTGTTACATTTGGTATCAGAGCTTAGGTTGCCTGGTCAATGGTTATAGATATACATATGAGTGTGTACTTGTTATTTTTGAAAGTATTTTTAAAACCCTATTATATATATACAAACTTAATTGAACATATGCAAACACATTAGGTCAATCTTTTATTTCAGCAATTAATACTATCTTAGGAAGTTGCAACTAAAAGTTTAAACCTACAAATATCTGCTTATGGTTGAAAATTTCTCCCATGAGGCTGGGAACCCCTCTACCTAAGATATACCCACTATCCAAGGGATGCCTGAATGGTTTACGCAATACCTGAGGCATGTAGGGAAAGTTCCCATTCCTCAACAAGCTGCACCAGCGACACCCACTACCCCGCCTGCTGAAGCAGCACCATGCCATATAGACTTCCCCAAAATGTGAAAAGACTTCCAGCATATGAGGGGAAAGGTGTATATAAGAGTTGAAAGTTTCATGGAGATGAAAACTTGGATTAACGATTGTGATCGTATATTTTGGGAGATTGGATTGGAAGACTAGATCAAGAGGAAAATGGAGGCATAACATCTTAAAGGAGAGGCCTTAAATTGGTGGACTATAGTGGCTAAGCAGAATGCCGAGGAAGAAATCACTTAGGCTGAGTTCAGAAACAGCTTTGAGTCACGATTCATGACTGTTAATGAGGTGAATTTGCAATTGGAGAAGTATATACAACATATGCAGGGAGACTCCATGTTGAAGGAATTTATCGGTAGGTTCATAGAACTAGCTAAGTTTGGAATGAGTTTGATTCACACACCTATGAAAAAGGCCATGAAGTTCATTAAAGGCCTGAATTCTCCACTTAGGGAGCTACTTTTAATCCAAGCACCCACTAGCACCACTCATGAGATGTTAGTTGAGATGACTTTGCTTCAGATTGTTGGCTTGGAGGAGGAGAAGGTAGGACCAGTGCAGAACCAAGGCGAATCTTAGAAGGGAGGATTTTGGGCGAACAAGAAGGCCAAGGTGAAGTGTTAATGAATTTTTTGTCTCAATAACACCCAAATATTTTTTATGTAGTAATCACGACTCTGAACACTTTCATCATTATGAATCGACAAATTTAAGTAATATTAAAATTGCCTTTAAGAGAAGTAATTATGTTGCGTTAATGCTTACACCATTACGAGGAAAGATGTTTAGAATATTAGTTTGTTAAAGGGAATCTATCTCGATTTTATCACTAAAAAATTTAAACAGTAAAGTCGTACTAAAAATAGAAAGGACACAGAGAATTTACATGGTTCGAATGTTAAGGAATCGTACGTCTACGGGTAAAATATCTGTTCTTCTCTCTTGATTTCTTAGTACAAACAAAAATGGCAAAGCATACAAATTTTAATTTGTGTGTCCCAAAAGAGTAAAGTAAAAGTTTCCCCCTTTTCCTACTACGGTGTCCTATTCATTTATAGTACACAGGGATTCACATGGATTGCCAATGTCATCCTTTCGCTCTCTTGATTTATGCCAATTGATTGCGCCATGTGTCGAACATCCATCTCACTTGTTAGGTATGCACGGATTGCTAATGTGGCTTTTGGTGGAAAATTGTGATTTAAGCAGTTGGATTTTAAACTTTGGCAGGAAGCTTGAACTTGAAGCGGAAAAGTTTGGAATTGAGGCGGGAAAATCCAATTAAAATGTATTGTGCATTTTTAGTTCTGCAAAGAAACATGCCCATGGATTGCACATATGTGTAGATGAAGCTGCCTCTTCTTTTCAAGGAGAGTCGTATCATTATCAGCACTTTAGAACTTCTCTTTACTTTGTTGGGGGCTTGTGCCTTCATTATGCCTGGGGTTGTGATGTCGTATAGCCTTTGAACTACAGCAACACTTTTGAAGCGGTATTGCATTGTCCAATTTGCGATATTAGCATAGCATAGTGTCGAGGATGGTTTGAGTTGCGTGGCTTAGTAAAAGAGATTGAGATGTTATTTTGGAGGGTGATTGCCTTGCGTGAGCCTGTTCTGAGTTGTTCTCAACATTGGAGGACCACACTATCGCCTTTGTCCTTGAGCCAGATTTAATGACCTTAGGGACGAGGTTGGGATCTCTTGGCTTGCCTTTGAGGAATGAGGTTTGGCTCTTGGTCGCAGATCAATCTTTTTCCCATCGGCTCATCTCTTGAGTCCTTACGTTTATGGTTGGTTTTTTTAGAATTGCAGCATCGTTTGTCACATCAAGATGGCAATGCATTCTTTATTAATTTGATATTGACATAGGATTGCGACGTTGGTCTGTCACATCAATAACGAATGGCGACGCACCCTTATAGCTTTTTGATATAAAATTGCAGCCTAGACCTGCCACTTTTAGATGTTAGTTTAAGATTGCAGAACATCCCTATTTGCGTATATTCGCTTATGAGGTTGTGCTGCAGTTCTGTGTCTTTAGTATTGCCTTTGGGGCTGCATCACAGTTTCTACTTCTCATTGTTACTTGGAAACCATGCTGTAGTTCTACTTATTGAAGCAAGTGTGAAGGTTGCAAATTGGTTCTTGCATCTTGTAGCCATTTCAGGCTATAGAACCGAAGCTACGTTCAATGGTTACGTGCAGTCTTTATATTTTACTATCGCTCAAGGATTTTGGGCATTGTACTATCTGGATTTTTTTTCTTGCTTCCTTTTCATATTTCAACTCCCATTGTGGGGGCAGTTTGTCTGGGATTGATGCTGTTATTAATTTCACTTTGTCAATGTTTAGAAAATATAGGTGTAACACTTTCCCACCAGGTCTGTAGTGATCGTAGATAGGCATGGACTTGTCACTACTCCAATATTTTCCCTACAACCCATCACTTCTATCTTTTCTCTTCCTTCCTTTCAAAAGAAATAAAAAGTCTTTATAGCTATTTTGCATTTAATGCTCTGGTACATGTGTCATTCCTTTATTGGTCGGTCTTATGAAATGTTGTACCTTTAGTCTTTTCGACTCCTAAGGAAATCTGTATTAATTCTTGCACTAATTTTTTTGCCATTAATCGACTAACATTTTGAGGATTCATCATCATTCCGATTATATGGCTAAGATTTTTATCAAGGTAAGTATATATCTTTCCCCTTCTTCTTTCTCACTCTTTTACATGCTTTCAGAACAAAATGTAATCCAAGTTGCTAATCTTGTCTTCTCCAAGAATCATTCCTTTTTCGAACCAAAATATGAGTATATTTCTTTTCTTGCCGTTTTCCTTTGTTTTCCCTAAACCCTTAGCCCTTATTGATAATCGAATATATTCTTTTTGATATGGCAACCATGTCTTTGCCATCTAAAGTGTTTGAACTAAGGGGAATATAGGGTGTTTTAGGTCAATTCGGGTTTGAGGGTTATATAGGTAGGTTCCTGAGCCTCGTGTCTTATCCACATGCACCTAGATGGCTTCATTTCTATCACTCCTGAAAATATTTGGTATGGGCTTTATCTTCCACCTAACCAAATTCTTCGTGAACGGCTGTCCGCCATTGGCCTCACACTCATTCAACTAGCTCCTATTTCTTGCCAGTGTACCGAGAATCTAATTTCCCTGCCTTCCTAAGGCACATAACACCTTGGATTGATGAATCCTTCATGAACACATGATTGCCTATTGCAAACTCAAGTTCCTTTCATCTCTTATCGGCATAACTCTTTTACCTTGATTGTGCGACTTTCACTCTGGCATGAATCAACTAAATCTTCTCAGTGGCATCTCTTACCAAGTTGGATCCTAACACAAGCTTATCTCCTATGTCCAACCAACAAATGAATGACTTACATGGTCACCCATAAAGCGCCTCAAATAATGGCATTCCAACACTCGAATGGTAACTATTATTATAGATAAACTCCACAAAATGCAATTAGTCTTCCCAAGACCCTCCAAAATGTTGGACATAGCTCTCAGTAAATCTTATAGAACTTGGTTTACCATTTCCATTTGCATCAGTCTATGGGTGGTAAGTTGTACTCAAGTTCAATTCTATACTCAAAGCATTCTTGAAACTTCTCAAGAAATCACTAGTAAACAATGGGTCTCTGTCACTAACTATGCTACTTGGAATCTCATGGAGTATTACAATATTCTTCTCTTATATTAGTTGTTAATCTTGTTGCCGTTACTGGGATAAAATTGAAGCTCTTAGTTGGTCTGTCAACTATTACCGATATATTATCATTTCCTATTATAGACCTTGGCAACCTATCTATAAAATACATAGATACCGAATCTCACTTCCAAATCGGTACTTTCAAGGGTTGAAGTAAACCGCTCATTTTAATGCTTAGCTTTCACTTGCTGACATGTGAAATATTTCTTTACACAATCACCAATGTCCTTCTATACACCTTTTCTAGTAGAACATATGCTTCATGTCGCAATACATCTTTGTTCCTTGGGCATGAATCGTAAACTTAGACCGATATCTCTCATCTAGGACTTCCTTTCGTTGATCTCCCACATTTAGGACACACAATCTTCTATTTTGCCTGAGCCATATTTTAGAGTCAACCTTAAATCCCTTTATGTCCTACATATCGACACCCATCTCTATTCGTGTAATTTTTTCAACTAAAAATGGGTCATCTCTTTGCCTCGTGGCAAGTCCATCCACAAGTGTTGGACGGAATTACAATATTTCTTATGCATTCATATTTAACTTGATCTTGCATTCAGTCTAAGATGTACTTACATGAACCTAATGCCTCTAAGGCCTTTTATTCCATGATCATAAATAATAGTCTATGTTGTTGCTTTCTACTCAAAGCATCAACAATCTTGTTACCATTTCCTAACATATACTATATGTCGAAATCATATGTTACCAAGAACTCTAACCTTATCTATTGCCTCATATTCAAATCCTTTAGAAAGATAAATACTTAAGCAACTTATGGTCCTTATACCTTGAACCATTCTCCCAACAAGTAATGTCTCCAAATCTTCAATGTAAAGACCATTGCTATCAACTCTAAGTCATTAGTCGGGTAGCGAACTTCATGCAGTCTAAACTGCTAAGATGCATAAGCAACCACTTTCCTCTTGGCATCAATATTGCTCTTAATCCGGTTCCCTAATCATCTATATAATAAACCAAATCTTAATTCCCTTCAAGTATGATTAAGACTGGAGTATTCGTCAATAACCACTTCAACTCTTAAAAATGATCATTCACACTTGTCAGTCCATTCAAAATTCTCGCTCTTTCTAGTCAACTTAGTCAAGGGTGCAGCTATCTATGAGAAATCCCTAATGAATCAATGATAATAGCTAGCCAACCCTAATGATCTTCTCATCTCTGTCACTGTTTCTGGTCTCTTCTAATTACTAATGGTTTTTATGATTGATGGATCCTCTTCTAATCCACTCTCCGAAAAAACATGACCAGAAAACTTAACTTCCCATTTCGAAATGACGTCTGGAAAGATTCATCTTCCACTTATGTTATCTCAAGTTTTCCAGCACCGGTGTAAGATAGTGTAATGACCCGGAATTTCACTGCTTTGATTAGTGAATATTTAATTAATTCTAAATATTCAATATATAGGTTTTATAATGAAAATAAACTCATTTTAATTAATTAATAATGATGGTAAAATCATTTTCAAAATTTGTTTACCAAATTAAATAGTTTGCAGAAAAGCAGAAAATGTGATCGAAGAACATTTTCTGGAATTTCGATCTTTCGACACCGGAAAATTGTTGGGAACGTTGTTTGTCTTTGTGAATTATATGTACATATATATAAGAGCTAATTAACTAGATAATAATACACTTAGATATAAATTATCTTATGTTAATTTGGATTAGTAAGTGATGTGACAAGACATAGTTTTAAAAAATAATAAACATTATATATATATATAGCATTATCACATCTTAGATTTTGCAATCATTAACCATCATCATATCTTGTCACATCTTAGCTTTAATTAATAATTAAACTTATATATATAAAGAATGATGTAAAAATTCATACTTTTTAAATTTTACATATATATATATATATAAAGAAAGCAATGTGATTAAACATAATAATTATTTATATATATAAAAATGAAAGTGATGTGACTTGACATAATAATTATATATATATAAAAGAAAGTGATGTGACTAAATATAATTATATATATAAAAGAGTGATGTGACTAAACACACAGATATATATATATATATATATATATCATAAAAGATCTGTGATGTGACTAGATATAATTATGACAAGTTATATTATTTAATTCATTTTGCCTATATATATACACCTACCTTTTCTCTTTCTTTTCTCCTTGCTTTCATTTCCTTCTTCTTCTTCCATTAAAGTTTTCATAGCTTCTTCTTTAGCCTTGAGAGAGGAAAAAAGGAAATCCTTAGAAAAACTGGTTCAAAATCCACTCAAAATCTTCTCCATTTTTCCTCCGTTTTCCACCAATCTTTTCTTCCTTATTTCCAAATCAAATGGAGTTTTTCTTTTTCTGAAACCGTGTGAAATTTTAATGGCTACAACATTCTAGTTTACCACATTTACAAATTTCAATCATAGCTATATCAAAACACCAATTCTTTACACAGCAATTTTGAGCTTAGAATTTAAATTCTGAAAATGGTCCATCTTGTTTGGACCATAACTTCTTCAAATCAAATCGAAAATGAGTGATTCATTTTTTGAAATGATAGAGAAAAGAAATTACAATAACTTTCTCTTTAGTGCCTTTTGAAATTTCGTGAGTAGGTAATTCAAAAATCAGTTGCAAAACGACCTATTTTCGGGTTTATTATTAAGAATTCGATGTTTATCCGAAGTCGCTCCACCTTACCAAAACAAGTCTCGCTTCCTCTTCCCTTCAAGGCCGAGCCTACCTTGTGCATTTAGGGTTCAAGACTCCATCTTGTTGCTTAGGAATGGAAGTGCCATGTCATACTCTAATTTAGCGAGAGTTGGGATAGCTTTCGGTGAGTAAATTCCTAATCTTTTGGAAAGAACTTTCCTTTATATGCTGTGTTGATCCTTAGCTATATGTATGTTATATACATGTTGGATTTTGGCTTGTTTGAAATGTGATGATAATTTCTAATGTATGGGTAAGTGTTAGTACTCGAAAGGTTGTGTTATTGCAAAGTTAGTAATTGTATATATATGTATGAATGTGATGTGTGAATATAAAGGGTTGAGGATGAACTTGACTATAGTCATGATGGGTTGAAAACAAAATTGAACCTTGTATGCAGTCACGACGGATTTGAGGTCGGATTTGAAATCAAACTCGTTTCAAGAGTTTAAAGTTTAGATTTTGGTTAAAGTTTGCATAATTGGTTTTAAAATGTGAAAATTTACTAAGGTGTGTTTCAATCATGAAATAGTATGGTTTTAGTAAAGTGGCTTCGCTTAAAAGTGGGTTAGAGCAAACTGCACTCATAGCGATAATCGCTATGGATGCAGTTCGGCAAAGGTTTGAAATTCTATTTCAAATTTGTTTTATTTTTAAATTAGTTTATATAATTTTTCAAACATAAATAGTAATATTAAAAAGTAATTAAGTTGTAATATATTTAATTAATTAATTAGTTAATTAAAAGATAATTAGCACTTAATTGGTAATTAAGAAGGCGATTAGAAGTTAATCATCACTTAAGTTAAGTTAATGACTGTTAATTGATTAATAAAGTTTGAATTAGTGATTAATGGGGTTAAGAAGTAATTAAGTGATTAATAATTATTTAATTAAGATTAATGGTTAATTATTTATTTATTTAATTAATGGGTTATTTAATTAATATTTAATTAATTATGGTTTAACCTTAACTAAGTTGCATTAGGAAGTTAATTAGTACTTAATCAAGTTCATTAAGCCAAATTAGAGTTTAATTATGATTTGTCTTGATTTAAATGGGATTAATTAAGATTTAGTTAGGTTTTAAGCTAGTTAAATATACTTTTAACTTTTCAAAGGTGATTTTAAACTAAACGGAATGTGTTTTAATCAATTTTCTTTTTCAAAGTAAATCGATTCCATATCAAATGATCTCTGGTCCAGACCCTTAAGATTAGGAGAATTAAATGACATTTGTTAGCATAACAAAACAGCATTCTACTATAGTGTATGTGATTTGATTTTGTGGACATGTGTTAGCAGAATAAATCCCCGTTCTGCTATGAATTGATCGAATTGTTTGGACATCTGTTTAGCATGACAAATCATCCTCCTACTAGTATGCTATTTGGACATGTATATGATAGTTAGTTCATATTGACATATTATTCCCTGATTTGGATATGAGTTGTATTTACATAAAATAACTATTAAGTGAACTGGAATTAAATTGAAATAAAATGGTAACTTAAATCAGTATCATTAGGACTGCTAAGCCTCATTTGGAATTTATAAAGTATGGTTTTGAATTTACTTTAATTCTTTAATCAATTTGAGGATAAGGGTTTATAAATGGTTTTTCTATATAATTCTTATAAAGATATAAATAATAACTTGTGTATAGAAAGGGATTTTTACTGTTGGAAAGGTTTATTAAGGTGTTTTACAAATAATGTTTGTAAATGATATTTATAAAGGATATTTTATAAAGGAGTATAGAAAGGTTTATATAAAGAGTTTTAAAAATAGGAAAAAGGATCATTTCAGAGATTTGGAAAGAGGTTTATAAATTAACTTAAAGGTTTATAAAAGCGGGTTATAACTATATTTTGAAAGTTATAAGTTAATTAAAATATGAGATGAGCTTTTAAAAAGGGAATTTTGATAAAGGATAAACAGAATGTTTTATTTGGAAGAAATGTTGGGATTTGGAAAGAAGAAAACTTTGAAAAGTTTGTAAATATACTTATACTGATAGGATAAGTATATAATTTTTTTCAAGGCATGAAAAGTCAAATGTTTTGGTAATATACTTATACCGTTGGGATAAGTATATAAATGTTTTTTTCCAAGTATAAAGGAAATGTAAGGGATTTGGAAATAGTGTTTTGAAAAGATCTTTTGATCTAGTTTTATAGAGTGTATTTTTTAATTAAAGAGAATTAATAAAGGCTTAGTGGATCCCGTATGGAAATTAAACCATGATTGGATGTTTGTTTATTTGATAGTTAAATAACCGACAAAACTGGATCCAAAACGTAACTTTGGAAATATCTCGGAGAAACACGAGAATTATATGGTACAGTTACTGTCTAAGGTGCTATACTGTACGTGTAAATTCGTTTCTTTCTTCTAGGATGAATGATAAGGAAATCCACCCATAAACGGTTAGAAGGTGAACTTCGCTCTTGTCATTTGTTTGTTTATTTCCTAAAGAACCGGGGTTGATTTTACCAGGACTGTCGAAAGTTGTTTCGAAGAGACCAGGATCAGATATGTTATCCGAAAAATACTTTGATCTAACTCAATGTTTTGTATTGAAGACATCTTGAAGAGCATGGAATCGAAGAGGAGCTTTAAAGTGCAAGGGCTATTTTCTATTTTCCATGGGAGGGATTCCCCGTAATGGATGTAATAGGTAGTCCCTTCGGTTTCGTTCAGACCCAAAACGAACTTGAATGGATGAATGTTGGCATTACATTGATGCTTGGAGGGCAGTGTTAGCATTCCAAGATGGATTGCTATTTAGACAGGTAAATCATAGCCTCAAGCCTCACAACCAGAAGGAATGACAAAAACAGGGCATGTAGTGGAGCTATGTGGTTAGCTACCATTAGAAGTTGTCACCTCATTCTAGATGCCCCTTTCAGAGTTTGTTTGCACGCAAACACTATGGTAGTATAAGTCATCGGTGTCAAGGGGGTGAGGTAATCTAGTCTGCCATGTTAAAGGGGCAGCCAACTCTATGTTAGCATCGGTGCATTTTCTAGAGGTGTATCATCGAAAAGTGGTCCCTTACCTTGCCATTGTTGGGATCCAATCTCGAATACATGACTTAAGTTTTCGATTGTAGAACCTAGTATGTTGGAATGTGAGATGCAAGCATTTCGGTTATTTTATCAATTTATTTTAAACCTAAACTCTATGATAATATCACTGGATTTTGATATAAAATGTTTTAGTTATCGTAAGGTAAAAACCCATTTATTTTTATGTGCAGTATGGTCTTACGAGATACCCTTTGTTTGAAAAGTTTTCAAATGTAGAAATCAGTTTGGTTGTTACTTATTATCGAGTTTTACTCACGCTGGTTTAGTAGACTGACCCGGGCGTTATTCCATGTAATGCTTAGATGAGTTAGATCACACCGAGTATGTTTTCCCATGTTTATCTGGATACTTTGGAGTTGGAAAGGAGCTGGATGGTCAAGATGTATTCACGTATATTTTTCTTCCGCTGTATTATAGAGTCTGTATGTTTGTCAATATAAGGACAGGTTTCTATAACTGTCCAAATTTTGGATAAGTCTAGTGTACTCCGATGTTGTATATATATGAACAAAGATGTTTCCTTTTTGTAAAGATCATTGTTGTATTATATATTATTCGCTGCATTGTGAGATTCTATGTTATTTAGTTTTCTTCTATCTTCTACCTTCTTCTTTCACCCTAACAAATCGGTATTTCCGGCACTTGAATGTTCGGCATGTGATACAGTGGACATATTAGTGTCGATTTTCGAGGGTCGAAAATCCGGTTCTTTACAGATAGAATTCGTGGTCTCGCTCAGATTTATAGTACACCAAATATCTTCAATGAAGACCATACAAATCTGTCCAACTGATCATGGAAGATCCGATTAATACTTTCTACAAAGAATGCAGGAGCATTGATCAGTCTGAAGGGCATGACTAACCACTCATATGAGTCATACCTAGTTCTAGACGTGGTCAAAGGAACACTATCTTTAGCTACCCTCAGTTGATGGAATCTCATTGCCAAATCTAGTTGCAAGAATACTCTAGCTCCACTCAATTGGTCAAACAAGTGTAACAAACCAACTTTTCACAGCCATAAAATCGCCGTAGAATGAAAAACTAGGTTACTTTAAACATAATAGTAAACAAAGAGCTGAGCTACCTAGCTAAATCTTTTAAAACTCACACTAGAATGGATCAAAATACAATATAGATAAAATAAAAAATCTCATCTATATACAACATAAGTCATTCATAGTATTCATACATGAACACATTGTTACACCATATATATAATATATACAAATAATATATAACATATGTAAACATCTTCATAGTCACGTTTTCGAACACCATACACTCCAAAGCCACTCTATTAACCTATAATGTATAAGGAGGGGGTCAAACACATATGTTCAGTGAGTAAAAATATCATCAAGTATATACTGCAAACATGATTTCATAAATATTTTATGAGAACTAATACTTACTTTACCTTAACATATCTCACCTGCATCTACATAGTTAGTCCATCATAATAAACATAACATAGGGATCACTATCATATACTTAACAATATTAAATGTATGTTAGAGTTAGTTAAACATATACTAATCCGCCGATATACACAAGAGAGGAAATAGTTAGTTGAACATATACTACCTCGAAGGTTCATACAAGAGTTGGTTAAACAGAGACTGACCCCTGGATAAAGTTAAACATAGACTAATCTCGTAAACGTAAACAAGAGCATGAGCTAGATAAACATAGGCTAACTCGCATATACGTAAAGGATAGGTAAACACGGCCTGACTTCTTTATAAGCAACTTAACTCATTAGTCACAACATACAATCATCGAAGCACGCTTCTGGATGTTAAACACTTCCCGCTGTCACTAAGAGACCAACATATTGCTCGCCTTCCATTTCGTATAGGCTTGGCTAGAGTAAAAATGCTTCAACCTAGTCCAGGTTCAATTTGGAATTTTAAATATGCACCGGTGGACAGGTGCACTCAACGCCAGTGGATCGATGTGCATACAAACTGCAATGTAAAACTTCCCAGTTTAAACATTTTCTTCCCCAATTCGAATATCCTTCAACATTTACTATTTTTATGCTTTTCTGCTCCTCTTTAGCATGATTTCATACTTTTCTAACATCCCATATATCATATATCAACTACATATTCAAATTCAAACCTTGATCATCATAACTTAACTATTTTATATGAATTTCATTTAATACACAATCTAATACTTATTAAATCCTAATTCAATCACCATTAACATCGTTTAACCCTATAATTACTTCAGCATTAATCCCCTAATCCAATTTACCTAATTCTTACACCGTTTACCCTAATTAGCAATTATATAACATAAACTAATTTCATGTGAGTAATATATAGCCCAATAATGATTCCTACTCACCAAATTCATGCTACTAAGCCCTTGAAATCGCCAAATAACCTCTGATTCCCTTGCTATCCAGAATTGGAATCCTTTCAAGTTTCCCAAATTTGCAAACAATTGGTATATTCTTGTAGTCCTCTTTGTGCTCATCGATTTGATATATATATATATATGTATGTATGTATGTATGTGTGTGTGTATGTATAATAGGGATAACTCCATTTGAAGCTTTTTTAATGACCAAAGTAGCCATGTTAGTAGTAAACAAAAATAGAGACCTTTTCGTTTAACATCACTTTCTCCAAACAAGATAAGAGTCACATGTCCTTATTTTTGATGTTGTTATACAAAAAGTCCCTGCAGAAATGAATTTGTAAATTTGGTCCCTATTTTTCAAAAATAAAAAAAAAGCAAAGCGTCTTGCACTTTTCTAATTTTGAAATATTTTTTGAAAATTTCGAAATTTTCTAAAATTTGAAAATTTTGAAAAACGCAAGTTAACTTGCAAGCTAGTTTGCGCTTTCTAATTTTGAAATTTTTGAAAAGTGCAAGGTAACTTGCGCTTTTTAATTTTGAATTTTAAAAATTTTGAAATTTTTGAAATCAGGAAAACGCAAGCTGGTTTGCACTTTCTGATTTTGAAAATTTTGAACTTTTAAAAAGCGCAAGCTAACTTGCGTTTTCTTATTAGAAAAAACAGGGACTAAATTTACAAACTTATTTCTACGGGGACTTTTCTTGTAACACCATCAGAAATAGGGACCTTTCGTGCAAAGCCCCTTCTTCAAATTTATGCATGCGATCCAGGGTGCACAGTCACAAGCATGATTTACGGATAATCTTCATATTTTAGTTTATAAAATAAAACTTGTCCTGTGTGTCATATATTGGCTAAAGCAAGGCTACTAGTCTTTAAGTTTTGTGCATCATGTATACGTCAGTGAAAAAAAATTCGAAGCTCCTTCCAAACCAAAAAATCAAACCTTCATTGCCGTAAGTACTACGGAAGCAAATTTTCCTTGGAATGATGGCTTATCATGTTTTATTTGGTAATATACTAATAAATATATCTTAACCCTTACAGCGATAGCTACGAGGAGCTATGAGGTTGATATAAGGCATATATATACGTGTTTGCAAGCGAACACTACACTATGTAGCATCGAAAAAATTAATATAAGTGTGAAATTTTTTGTAAACTAGATCGCGACAGCTCACCATGTAGCATCAAACAAATTAATATAAATGCGAAATTTTTTGTAAACTAGATCGCGACGGCTCACTATGTAGCATCAAACAAATTAATATTTGTACTTGATGACATAGTGCACATGTTGTGTGTAGGATCGGCTCCACAACTTGGGTTTCCCTAGGCGACCTACAGATAAAGTGCAAAAAAATTTGTTGCCTTCGAGAATTGAAATCCTGATCTCATAGAAGATACGCACGTATACAACCAACCAAACTGAAGAACCTTATTACAAAACATATATCAAAATTTATTTTTTAATAACTTATCATTCATCATTGGCATATTTTTCCTTGTTTCTTGCCTCACCTAGGGTTGTTGCCCCAGACAGCTGTCTAGTCAGCCTAGCCCTGGAGCCAGCCCTGGTTGTGCACGCGCGCGCACATATATATATATACACGTGTGGGAATGCCACACTACTAAATATGGAAAGAACTTTCTACAAGATAACTTATATATGCATGCGTTATATACAGGGCCGGCTCCAGTGCTAGGCGGAGCAGGCCGTCGCCTAGGACAACCCCCCTCAAAGGGGGCAACGATGGAAGAAAAGCACGGTACATGTGAATATTAAGTTGTGAACAAATATGCGTTGATAACTTTCGATTTGCAAAGGTTCAATAGCTTGGATGGTTGTACACTTGGACCTCACGCTTGAGGTTATTGGTTTAATCCCTACTGCTGATAATTTTCCCCCACATCCACCTTTTTTTATCCTTTTCCTAGGGCAGCCCATGCTATAGAGCCGGCCCTGGTTATATATGAAATATATATGGAGACGAGGAGCCTCTGCTTGCTTATATATATGAAACATGAAATATATATGAATGTTGCCTATGAATATTTATACACGTAAGGTAACTGATGCAAAACAAAATATAATACGTGGTATGTGATGAATGAAGGCTGATACAAGTAGCATACCAAAGCTATAGGCAGGCACCTGAAAACAAAATATAAATATAAAAGGGAAACGGTAGCACATATGTAATTAAATATACATGGATTGAAACAATTGCATGCATAAGGCCACGTTTCATAAAAAACGTAAGCATTAAAAATTGGCATGGTACATGCATTTAGAACTCACCCATCCAATTGTTTACACAAAATGGTACATGCATTTAAAACTCACACATCCAATTGTTTACACAAAATGGTGCATGCATGCAAAACAAAGTCAGCTGTTATATAAATATCAATGTTTACTTTATTAGAACACGACATTGATGAGTCATGTGAAATTGATATGTACTTTATATTACATGTAGTATATATACATTTAAGGCAAAGTTATAATTAATATAATATACGGTGTGACATTCTTTATCATTTTGAATTAAGTCACATCAAGACTTATATGCATTTATATGTACTACCTGTAACTAAAACAGCCCATTTGAATATGAATTTAAAGAAGCACATGTAAATGGAAGAATTTTTCACATGGAAATGTGCATAGGCGTAGTAAATACTAAAAATATAGTCGTACCTTCATTCCCTTCATATTCATGTACAAGGCTATCATCACATCATGTTGAACCAAGCTGGGCTATAGGATAATACATTTGTTATCTAGTTCAGCATTTGTTGTCATCTTTATATACAACACAACATATACATTGATTACCCAAGCAGTTAGAATATTATGCTAGCTAAAATTTATAATACATATCATTTATGGAAAATTTCATGGCATTTTCTTTCGTTATTTTTTCATGTTGGAGTAGTTGTTATCTAATGAAAATTTTGCACCCTAGAAAGAAAGATGTCAACATGCATCTTTTATGCTAACCATGTGGAATGCACACTAACTAATGTTTTGGACCTTTCTTTGGGAATATTATAGTAAAAAATTCTATTCGTGAACTATAAAGAAAAAACGACCATCTAACTATTGCTGGACCCGACAATAAAACAAATGAGTCATTATTGAGATAGTGTGGTCTTCTTGATCTATCTTCTTTGCAAGTACTGAAAATATGTTAAGATTGTTCTTATTGTAAGTGATGGGAGTGTAGTACATCAGCATTTATATTCAAACAAAATATAATCATGCAATATTCATACAAAGTGATGCAGTTCATAATTTTAACAGGTGATTAGGCAATGCGTGCAACTTCATAGATAAGGTAACATGACCTTTTCAAATCTTGACCGTTTTGATTTCCAACTATTGTTGCACTCATGACCCATTATTTAAGCCTACATTAGTGCTCACGTTTATATCGAGCAACTTCAGCTTCCTATAAACTACCCAGTATCCCTCCTTCATTCTTATAAAATCTCAAACTATATATTTTTATTTTTCTTTAGGTAAAGTGTCTTTTTTGTCTACTAGATCTTGATCATGCCCAAGGTAATTAATATTACACATATTTATATTACACACCTGTTTTCCCTCTTTTAACGTTACTTACTATATATTGTACTCTAGGGTAAATCTATAGGTAAAAAATGATAATTCAATACCAATTCGAAAGCAACGACTCAACCGAGTAGGGAAGAAACACATCGGTGAGTCTACAACATTCAAACCTCCTTTCCAAAACATCCTTGTTTACTAATTGGAAAAGGAAGACCCATCACAACATCCCATGGAATAAACGATCAATGTTGTCCCTTAACATGTTAACATAGAAAAAGCTGACGTTATAGAAGCAACATAATGTTCCTTGCTAGATGAAGACTGGGATTAAGCTTTTAAGACTGAATTGCTATGTCCTCAGTTTGATCTCTTTTCTTTCTACCAGGTTATTCCTAACTTTTCCTACTTGTACTTTTTGCAGTTCGACTTATGTGATAAACTTGCGGCATCAAGAAGATGAAACTCTTCCGTATATGTGTGGAGAACACTGCATGCATCGTTTTTTACCTCACTTTTCATCTTTTTGAATCTTTTAAATTTGTTTATAAGCTATTGCAATTGATATGAAATTTTTGTTCCAAACTTACCATTGTAATTTTCATCCTTCCCCAAATATAGGAAATTACGATGTGTTTTCCATATATTTGTTAATATTATTAAAAAGTTATATAGATTGATATGCTAATGCTCATTTTACTATAAATTTTTTCTTACACCTCTTATAAGCTAACTACTATAGTATATAATGTTATACCATAGAATATGCTCATTTTACAAAAAATATAGGAAACATATGCGAAAATTATAATATATGGAACAATCTATATAATATAATTGGAAATTAGGCTAAAGAGCTTCTCATTTCAGGGTAATAAGTTTTAAGGACAATACTTTTGAATAATTAGTTTCAAGGACAATTTACAGGAAAATAATAAATTCATTTATCATTTTAAGTTATATCGAAAAATGATTAATTCATATATCAGTTTTTATATATAACTGAAAATGATAACAAATACCATTTTCCTATAAATTGTCCTTGAAACTAATTTTTCAGAAATGTTGTCCTTAAACTCAGTATCTTGGACTGAGAAGCCATTTGAGTGAAAATCCCTATAATATAATTTATTACAAGGAAGCATATATGAAATAATATTATAAAATTATATCATATATGTAACAGCTATCTGTAAGAGGTGTTAAATATGGTATATGGAAAGATATTATATCATATCATATATTATCTCTTTCCATATATCATATTTAACAGCTAAATATTCCAAATTTTATAATATTATGTTGTATATTATCTCTTTCCCAATATCTTTTGTTTAGTAATGTAACGACCCAGAATTTCTGTCATTTGAAATTCGTATATTTAATTGATTTTAAATATTAACAAGTAAAATTTGTAAGCTGAATAAATTATATTTCGAATATAGAGATTTAATTAGATAGTTAAATCGATAATTTAATATTTGAAATTGCGTAAATAATTGGAAATTGGATTTAATGTAATTAAAAATGATTTATAAAGTTATATTAAATCATATTGGAGTTAGAATGATGTTTGTAAACTTTTAAAATTGAATTAAAAGTTAAATTGTGATAATTGATTATTTTAATATTTAATTGACGACTAAAAATAGTCATTTTTCAAATAGTCTCGGATTTCAACGAAACTAGTTTTATCGGATCCGTAATATTAAATTATTATAAGGTTTCAAATTTCGTGTCAATCGGATTTACGGTTTGTCCGGGGCGAGCGAAAACGCACAGAAATTTGTTTAACCGATTTAATTTAAATTTGATCGTTTATTTCCGTAACTCTCACATACGATCGAATTGGCTCTTGATACCTATTCCATTATGTCCGGAACGCGGGTTAAACCCTAGAAACATCAGCCGGCACGCTTCGTTTGGAGTTCGAAAAATTGGAGATGAACAGTGTTTCGTTAAATTTTGTATAAAAGGACCCATTATCTTCATATTTTCACAAAACCTAATCAGCTAGGGCAAGCCGCCACTTTCAAAATCAATGGCCAAAATTAGATTATCTTCTCCTCTCAATCTCTGCAAATCCACTCAATATTGAACAAAACCCTCAACTACAAACTTGTCGAGAACGATGAGTACTTCGATTTCAACGGTGATGATCTGATATAGCGAAGCGGATCGTTGGCAAATCACGTGCAAAGGCACACCGTTCGTGCTCGATTTTCTATAGCTAGGGGCGACCGAGCTCTCTCATATTTCAGGCGGCGATGGAGTTGGTGGTGCGCTTCGTGGTGGTCGTGGTTGATCGGAGGCTAGATGATCGGTGGGGTTGCGAAAATTCACGAGAAAGGGCGGCTATGGGTTGTGCTTCGACCAGAGTTTGAACGGAAGGGAGAAAAGGAATAGCGGCCCAGATTCTCCAAAGAAAATCAACGGCTCAGATTGATTAGGTTTAAAAATATAAAAATAGAAATTGTTTATAAATGTATATACAAACTTCATAAATCGATAACTCTTGTATACGTTGTCAGATTTTGACGAATTTGGAAGCGTCGGAATCGCAGCGTCACAATCTACGCTGCAGCGCAGATCTGGGCGTGTTTGGGGCAGGTGAGAATTTTTGATTAAATCGAACGGTTCGATTTAATTTAAAATTTAAACACTCGACAACTCAAGGTGAGAACTTCTCACTCAATCGAATTATGTTTCGATTTAAATTTAAAATTGGTTGATTGTGTGTTTGGATTGATGGTTGTCATTTGTTGCATTAAAATAGACCCTATACGCCGCATATTAAGCGGAGGTTATTATATTAAACACATATACCGCGATATTCCACCTTGAAGTGGAATTGGTATTATATATGTATTTGGAGTTGATTTCCCGCATTATATAGCGGCTGAGACCCTATTGCGCCGCATAATAGCGGATAGTATTTTATAAATCCCATATACCGCGATATTCCACCTCGAAGTGTAATTGGTATTGTGTTAACATCTTTGGATGCAGGGAAACAGGTTGGAGGGATCCAACTGGATTCCTCAAACATTTGAAATTATTTCATATGTTGTGTGTTGATTATTTATAATCTCTGTGTGATTATCTTTGTGATTGAAATTGTTGAATGCTATAGGTTAGTCGAATATATTTTTGGTATCCTTGGATACCGGAAATAAATAAAAATTGGATTTTTAAAATTCAAGTTAAAAGTTTATTTTAAAACTTATTTTTGAGAATTGGATAAATTAAAAAGGAGTTTTAAAAAGATAAAGTTATTTTTGAACCATATTGAATAAAATTTCAAATTACGGGGAAAAGGCTTAATAAATGGATTTCGATTAATATTATTATAAGTTGAAGAATTTATTTAAAAGTTGGATTTTTTAAATAGATTTGAAGAGATAAAGAAATTTATTTTAAAAAGAAAATAATTTGGAAATTCGTTGAAAATTTGATTTGGTGCAAATAAATTTGAAAATCAATTTGAAATTAATTGATTATTAATTTACCATAACTAGTAAAATTTATTCATAGAAATTTACCTGATTTAAATTAGTCAGATAATTAAAGTAATCCTACTTATGGATGTTTGGATTTTGTTGGATGTTGAATTGTTTGATATCTCTAATATGTGATACTTTGTGATTTATCCTGGTTTGTGTTGCGATCTGTAAATTGTTTATCTATGATTTGTGAATGAAAGATAAACGTTATAGTTTATACCGCTTATCAAATACATTGTTATATTTGAATCTGTGATGGTTGAATGTTGTTGCACTATTGTGTTAAACCCCTGAACTACACCATACCCACACAAATGTGGATTTCACGTGGAAATCGGTTAAGTCATAGATTTTTGACAATTCTAAAGATTGAATTTTTGAATCCAAATTAGTTTTGGAATTGGAATTGAAAGTTTTTGAAAATGAGTTTCAAAAATAAAAGTTATTTTAAATAACTTAATAAAATTGAAATTCGAATAATTTGATTTAAATTGGAATTCAATATTTGAAATTGAATTCAAGGATTTGGGAATTCTGGTCTAAAAGGATTATACAAGTGTAAAAGGGTGTTTATATGAATTTAAACTATTTTTTTTAAAGTGTTATTGTGGAAATTTGAATTAACCCAAAGACCGTAACTTGTATAAATGAAATCAGATTTTTCCAAAACGAAAACTATTTGTTTTCAAATAATAAAAGCTTTCATGTTAGGAATGAATTTCCAATTTGTGTAAAAAGGATTCTATTTGAAATTAAATTGTTTTGAAAGCTATGAATCGAATTTTGATTCAAAGGTTGGATGAGTTAATCCAATTGAAATGGAAATTGATTTGATAATCTATGAAGGAATCTTTGTGAAACTGGGTGAACTTTGTGAAGTAAATCTTTTTGTTTAAAGATTTAAAATGATAATTTGTTTAAACCATTTAAAGGAAAAGGTTTGGGTAATAAGTTGTGACTTAATTGAAATCCCAATATCCATATGTTTTAAATATTGTGCTCACTATTCGGTTTAGCCGGGAAAGGACCTTTGTGTCATATAACCCATTTCGAATAAGTGATATGACGATATGTATAACATTTGAAGATCGGTGGTGAAGACCGGGTATTTGTGAAAACGATAGGATGACCTATCGATTGTCTCTGCACTGTTAGCTACGGTATAGAGATTTCCTTTGTGATGGGAAGTTCGATCGGGATTGTGAATACCCGGATTGCAAGGGCTTCTTCGGAAGTGCCTTCGGTTCTGTTCGAACCCGGAACAGACTTGTATGGTCACATGTCTGACATTACACTTTGAGATATAAAGCAGATTTCTTTCAAATACATATCTGTCGGTGGCGGAGAATTTATTCTCTTAGCTTAACACCCCTCTCTGAGACGTACGAGCTCAGAGGTTATGTAGTTGAAGGTTATCAGTGATATACTCCCAATTTGGTAGTGTGGCATGCTAAGTGTTGCTGTGTGATGATTATTTATTGATCATTTGTTAATCAAAGCGTGGCTTTGTGAAAAAGCGTAGCTTTGTGGACGAGACCTCTTCGGACCTCACAACCCGGAAATGGTCGAAACAGGAATGATGCGGCAAGGTTATGAGGATCACTCCCTTTAGGGTATGTCATTTCCTTCTGGAAAAGGGTGGTATCAGGTATGGAGCCCTGGTATTTAACCTATGTGGTTACTCCAATCTCATTTACTGTGTGATTGTTGTTTTGTTGAGGCGCCTCGGATAAAGGTCCCAAAGGACCGGGGGGTGGCATATTCGTGTAGTAGTTACCTAGTGTAAGGGGTAACCCGGCCTTGTGTTGGCAGAGAGCTAGTTAGTTCTTGGGACGTCCCGGCAGAGGCGATCCCATTGACAGTAGGAAGTTCCTTAGCCTGACCATTTGTTGGAAAATCCAAAGAAACAATATAAGCCTTGTACGGTTTTAGTTGTATTACCTGCCATGGAATGTGGCGGTAACCTGCTATTGAACATGGTAGTTATAGTAGGCATAAGTGCGAAATGCCTATGCTGGCTAAGATTAATATTATACTTTCGAATTGTTTTCTGCACTATGCACTAATAATAATATTTAAAAGAATTTGCATAGTAAGCATGTTTGACTATCATAAGGAGAAATCTCCTCCAATTCTGCGTTTGCATTGTGTGTGTGGCGGGAGGCCTTATGGTAGTTTCATTTTCCAAAAAGCATTGCGGATGTCTTTTACTTCCTTTGTTGTTGTTTTAAAGATAATAACTGTTTTAAGTTCTCACACCAGTCCCATGACTGACCTGGAGTTTATTGTTCCTTTCCTAAACTCTGGGTTCCCATAATTTTCCACACGGGCAGCCTAGAGTCAGGTTATCAGGTCATTCTGGATTTCAGGAGGCTTTGGAGCTCAAGAGGCGAGCTGGATGGCGAGACGTATCACTTGTATATGATATTATTTATTCCGCTGTGTATTCTGTATGAGGACAAGTTTATATAACTGTCCAGTGTTGTGTTATGTTGTTTATTAACTCTGATGATGAGGTAATGTATAAACAAATATAGTTCTTTGATTTAAAGATTATTCATTTATCTATTATATGTTGTTTCGCTGCGATATGTGAGATTTTGATATTGTTTCTGTTGTTTCTTCTTTCTTTCTTTCTGTCTTCTTCTACCTCTTCTTTTTAACCATAACAATTCGGTTTTTCGGCATTCGATTGCTCGGCAGTTGATACAGTGGACATATTAATGTCGATTTTCGGAAGTCAAAAATCCCGAGATGTTACAAGTAATATGCTAAAATATATTAACAGATATATGTAAACAACATAAAAGGTACATTATATTATATCATATATATATTACAACTATCAAATATCTTTTGTTGTGCAAATAAATTATAAGAAAACATCATATCTTGGCAGTAGTTTGCTGCAAATTAAACGAATAGGAAAATTGACACAAGTACAAACTTAGAAAAAAAATTTAGGCTGAAGGACAATAAGTTTATTTTTTTAGCTGAAGGACAATGTTAGTTATAACTAGCATTTTGTATAGTGTAAAACTAAATATAATGCTGGTTATAATTAACATGTTGTATAGTGTATGCAACGACCCAGAATTTCACTCCTTTGATTTGTGAATAGTTATTTAATTTTAAATATTGAATATATAGGTTTTATAATGAAAATAAAACTCTTTTAAATGATAAATAATGATGGTGAAATAGTTTTTAAAATTTGTTTACAAAAATATTCGGTTTGAAGAAAAATCGAAAGTGTGACTGGAATTCGTTTTCCAAATTTTCGATCTTTCGTCGGCTATATAAACATACATACATTTACAAATATTTTTTCGTGGAAATTCATATATGTACATGTATGTGTGTGTGTGTGTGTAAGTAAGATAAGTTCTTTTTGATTAAACAATATATATTTATTTAAATGTAAAGATGCTTAGGAAAACATATGTAGACATAAGTACATATATGCATTAAATGCATGTTGGCGTAGAAATGTAAGGGGGACAAGGTGGTGAGGTGGTGCAAGGTGAGTGGAGGGCAAAGGACAAGGGTGTTTAGGTGATTCTTTTTTTCTCTCTTGTTTATAAACAGTCTTTCCTTCTTCACATTTTACCTCCTCTTCCTTTTATGCTATCTTACTCATTTCCGACCCAAAAGAAGATTTTCTTTTTTTTAAACCATATGAAATTCTAATAGCTACAACTTTTATTTGTATCATATTTTCAAATTTTAAGTGTTGCTATGTCAAAGATGCATTTCTTTCAGACTTGTTTTTGGACCCAGAGATCCAAGTCCGAAAATAGTCCTTCTTATTTGGGTCATATCTTCCTCAATAAGAACTAAAATTGAGTGTTTCTTTTTTTCAAAGTGTAGAGAAAATAATTTTCTAAAACTTTTAATTTGACCACCTTTTCAAAATCCAAGAATTACATGTCCAAAAATCAAGGGGAAGTTGACCTATTTTCGAGTGGATTTTGTGGTTTTCCAAGCTTTCCGAATTCAAAAATGTATCAAGTTTTCAAAGGATTTTTGATGAGTAAATTCTTTAAATTTTGGAATTTTTTTACCTTTGTATGCATTTAATATTGGATGGTAAACTAATTTTATTGTTTGGTAGGAATATTATATGGTTTGAATATATGTATATGTTGCTAGTTGCGGTTTTGATATTGACTTGTGAATCGAAAGCTAAAACGCTGTGTTTCATTATAAAGGTGTGATTTTTGGGTTTGTGCTACGATAATGATCTGTTATGGATGTTTAGGCATGTGCATGTGATGTCATGCTAAGGAAGTTGACACTTTGATATGGTATTGACGATTGGATTTCTTTGTGGAAAAACTAGTGTTTTGTTTAAAGGAAATTGAAAATCATTTCAAAGTTTTCAACTTTGTTTTCTTATGCAAACTCTTATGCTATGTTTATGATAAGTTTGTAAGTATTTAAGTGTTGAGGTTTCAATGAGGAAAGTCAAAACATTTTCATGTTATGGTATTCATAGGTGCAGTTTCGATTAAAATGTCAGATTTTTTTTAAATTTAGTTTTCATACTTAAAAGTGTCTTTAAAACGTTTATAAACTTAATAATGGTGTTTTAGAAAGTTATTTAATAATTAATTTTTAATTAATTAAGTTTTGATAATTAATACTTAATTAAGTATTAAACGGGGTTTATTAATTATAATTAAGTGAAGATTAACTACTAATTAATTATGTTTTAAAAGTAAGATTAGTTTTACTTAATTTTTGATTAAGCAAGATTAATTTTAAATTAAATATGAGTTAAATACATGATTATTTTTAATTACTTATTTTCTTTTTGGCAAGGCCAGCCGGTTTTTATAGTGGACCGTCCACTTTTTATTACAACAAAGTAAGAAATACAAATAAGGTACAGGAGTTAGGCCGATCGCCTAAACTATAAAGCACTGTTTTATAGTGGTCCGACTACTGACAACTCATTCATGAGAACGACACACAAACAGCTTACACAGGCACCACGCAGGGTGCACACTATGACATTCATGTTGCACAAGGCAATCGCATAAACATACACTAACTTAAACACAAAAGCTCTGCTATGAACTAGTTTCACAAATAAACATGATACCAAAGGAAGAAAACCCAGATCCCCAACGTCCAACCAACCATTCCAAAACAGCAGCAGAGCAAAACCAAACCACTGCAATATTACGGAAGCAAAAGACCAAAAGCTCCAGAATTTAAAGCAAAAAGCAAGAAAGTCAGAAACTAAAACTTAACATTAACCAATTTACCAAATTCCAAACTTAGCAAAAATGACAATATCCAATAGCATACCCAAATCTAATAGCGGTCAACTAAACTCCAAGAAAACTCAAGAGAAAAACATGACATTCGATACCAAAGGGCACCAAAAACATTGCATTAACAGGAATGAGACCAAAAAAGAAGACATACAGTACTAAGGCAAAATCAAAACATGATGGCAAAGGAAGGGCAGACCGCCTAAAGCCACCAAGCACCAGAAAGCAAACACCAAGACGCTGTGACCAACACTTAAACCCGAAAACAGATCCAACAAGAACCCTCCACCAAACAAAGCAAACCGACCACCGACCAGACCGAAGGTGAAACAGGGACCTGAACAAAGACAACCGAAACCATAGTTCGCCAATCCAGTTCAATAAATCGCCACTTCCACTACAGGCAGTCGCCAAGGGCAAAAGAACAGAAAGCGCGACGGGTTGACCTGAACAAGAACCGAAGAATAACTGGAAGGAGGTCGAAAAATGGAACAGCAGCCGCGAGGTTTGGAGAAGCGAGACGTTTACAATCTGAGCAAGAAATTTGGGGTTTAAGGAAGGACAGGTTGTAAGTAACAGCAATAAGGAAAGCCGGGGTTAAGGGAGAATAGAGAGAACAATTAAGGAGAGAAAAGAAGCGGAGGAGCGAAAAAGGAAGAGGCGGCGAGTAGAAAAACCCTAGTCCCCATTGATGAAAACTTCAACCCGATAGTTTGGTAACTTCTTATTTTTGCTTTAGTGTGTTTTTTAATTAATTATTAATCAAATATAAGGTCAATTATTTATTTATTTAATTGATCAACTATTAACTATTTTAATGATAAATTAATTAAGGTTTAATTTTAAAGTAAATTATTTATTAAAGGTTTAATTTATTATTTAAGTTTTAATCAAAAGATTAATTAATTAATTAAGATTAATTAATTAATTAAGATTAATTAATATTTAATTATTAACGGAGGTTTAATTAATTTTTAAATAATTAATAAAGGATTAACTAGGGTTTAATTAATAGTTAATAATTATTTAATTAAATTAAGTTAAGATTCAATTAAGATTAACTATAATTTAAATAAGGATTTAACTTATAATTAATTATTTTAAAAAGAGTTTTAAAGTCCTAACTCCTTTGTTTTTCTAAGGATCAAATTGTTTTAAAGGAACTTCTTTTTCAAATATGGTTTTGAATTTAAGGGATTCAAGTGTCGGTACCATTAAAAAACCATATAACTATGAATGAGTTATAATATAGATTATTTTATTATTTGGACATATGTTAGCAGAATAAATCCCCGTTCTGCTATAAATTAATTGATTTGTTTGGACATCTATTTAGCATGACAAATCACCATCCTGTTATTATGTTATATGGACATGTTTATACTGGTTAGTTTATATTGACATATTATTTCCTGATTTGAATATGAAGTGTATTTATATATATATGTTGACTTATGTAAATAAATTGTTAAATGACTTGAAATGGAATTGACATTAAATGGTAACTTAAATTAGTACCATTGGGATTGCTAAGCCTCTTTTTGAATTTATGAAGTATGATTTTGAAATAACTTTAATTCTTTTATCAGTTTAGGGTTTTGAAGTTTATAAATGATTTTCACGTTATATATTTATTTTATAAAGGTATTTATAAATAATAACTTGTTTTAATAAAAAGAGTTTTACTAAAGAAAATGGTTCATTTAAAGTGATTTAAAAATAAGATTTTGTAAATTATATTTTGTAAAGTCAAAGATATTTTATAAAGGAAATTTATAAAGAGTTTTATACATGGAAGAGATTTTATAAATCATTTCATAGATTTTAAAAAGAAGTTTAAATCTATTTTGAAGACTTATAAGGAGGGTTGAAATAAGAAGTGAACTTATAAAAAGAATTTTTATAAGAATAATTGAATGAGTTTTATAAAGTGAATGGATTTAATAGTAAGTGATGTTTTGAAAAGAGAATTTCTTGGCCATTTAATATGGAATTTGAGAAAAGGGAATTTCCAAATGTTTTTGGTAAACACTTATATTTTTGAGATAAGTAAAAAACTTTCCCAAATATAAATGGATGTAAAGGGTTTTGGGAATTGTGATAACCCAGATTTTGAAAAACTGTTAATTGGATGATCAACTGATTTTAAATTAGGGAGAAATACCGATATCTGGATGAATATTATGAATAGATATATGAAAAACTCTATAAAGTTGGAATTTATAAGTTTACAAGTATATGAGTGTGTGTGTATATATATATATATATATATTGTGATTTGAAGCATGAGTTTGAATCCAATATAATAAATTTTCAAAAGTTATTTAAAGTTAACTATGTATTTTAAAAACTCTAAAGATAAATACTTATTCATTTAAAGGCATGATAATTAAAATAAGATTTAATAAAGGATTTATTATGCTCTCTTTTAAAATTTCTTAAACTATAATGGTTTGTAAATATACATAGGAAAGTTTAAAACAAATGATACATAAATTTGTATAAAACATTAGAAAAGATTTAAATAAAGAATAAATACTCTTTCTTTTGTAATTACACATGAATAAGAATAATTTAAAATGTATAGATTTTAAAACAATTTAAATAAAAATTTAAAACACTCTAAATACATGTGTAAGTCTCTTAAGACATCTAAATAACATGTGTAAGCTATTAAATAAACCAAGTGACAAATGTTATATATATAATAATAATAATAAAACAAGTGTCTCTTAACCTCATATTTTCCAATTCTTTTCATAACTTAAGTAATCTTCAGCCAACATCTAAACGAAAATCTGAAACCAATAATTTCCTCTAACCAAATCAAACTACAGCTATTTGAATCATCTTTAAAACTGAAGTGCAAATCAAAGTTTCAAACCTGAAGCAAGATGCCAATTTCAAAAGCAAATCAAACAAGATTTTCTCAGATTTAAGCAAGCAACTCAGTTCAAATTTAAATACAATCAGTTTTCAACCTGTAATAACTCAAGAATCATCTCAACAATCAAGCAGTAGTTTCAGATTCAAAGACCAAGAAGATCTGATTCAATTTCAAGTTTTCAAGTTTTCAAATTCAGAGAAAAATCAAATTCCAGGATTTAAAATAAGGCTCTGTTCTTCTTTAACAGGTGAGTAACAATATTTTTAAAATTTTAATGTTGAAATCTGGTTGCATGCTTATCTTTAAAATAAGTTTATCTGTGAATACATTTTTAAGCAAATATCTGTGCATGTATGTACTTGAATGAATTGGTGTGCATGTCTGTTATTGATGTGTATCTCTGTTCCCAGTTTAAAGTTTTGATTTAAAAATCCTGTATCTTTCGACCTAGTTAATATTTTGATTTAAGTTATAACAATAATTGTTTGTTATATCATATATTAGAGTATAAAATTTTATTTAAGTTAAAACAAAATAAGAATTACCCTGGAAAACTAAATAGAGCAGGAAACTTAAGCTTTTGTCAAAATTCGAACTTCTAGATTTATTGATTTAGATATATGATCTGAATCATTGTTTGAAAACATGAATTTTAGAAGTGAAATTACAATTTTTAGCATTAAGTTGAGTGAGCAGTTTGTGGTTTCCTGTTTTTGGCATTTCGAGTTGCCGTGGTTGATCTAGACGACTGGAAGGGGTGGATTTTTGTCTGAAGGTGGAGGAGTCTGCCGTGGGTCGGGGAAAAATCATCGTTGGTGATGAAATTCATGGTGGAGGTCGTGGCAGTAGAATCTTTTCTAGAACCCTAGTTTATAGGTAGGCCGGAAAATTGATTTTTCGCGACGCCTCTGGTGGATCGAGCTCCACCAGATTTTGGGAAATTGAAGTGGAGACGTTGACGAAGCTTTGGTCGGAAGCTCAGATGTTTAGGCGATCGGAGAAAAGGATTCGAGCATTTTTTCCAGGTTTGCTTTTGGGTTGGTGCTGAGCTACTCGATTTCGAATACGTGATAATATCGATGTTCTAATGGTCGGAATGGAGTATGAGGAGGATCGTCGATGTGTAGGGATGGTCGTGGATGGTCGGAGATGGTTGGTCGATCGGTGCATGTGCACGTGTATGTCCTGTGCATCTGGAAGTATGCTAGTTGGGGAAGAAAGCTTGAACTCGGGGTTGATCTCGAGTAGTTGCCGAGTGTGACTCGAAGGAAAAAGGAAGGGGGAAACTCGAAGCAAATAGGATTTGGACTCGGGGAAAAACTGAGTTGGCTCGGGTAGATTTATTGATAACAGAAGTGAAACCTGACAGTGTTTTAAAAATTTAAAATAAGTTTAAATTTGTAAAGTGGGATTTTAAATAAAGTTTTAAAACCAAATTTAAAGTATGGATTCAATTTAATTTGAATCCCAAATGTGAAATAAATAAATTTGTATTAAATTATTTAAACATCTTTAAAATGTTTTAAAGTATAATTTAAAAGGGTTTGAATATCCTATAAATTCCTTTATAAATGTTAAGTATTTCTTAACATTTGGATTTAAGAAGATTTTGTAAATTGATTTAAATTTTGTAAAGTTAATTTGTAATTTATTTTAAATCTTTAATTTAAAATGAATTAAAAGAAGTTTAGAAGTGAATGGTTTTAACTTGAAATATTTTAAGCCTTTTGATAATATTAAGTATAGTGGTTATAAAGGCTAACTTTTATTTTAAAGATTAAGTAAGGTTTAATGATTTTGGTTCATTAAATTAATAAGTAATTAAAGAATAATTTAGTAATTTAATTAATTAATGGTTTAGTGTTAATTAATTAAATAATTAGGATTATAAGTTAATTAATTAAGTGTTAATTAATTTGGGATTTAGAATCATTTGTTAAATAAGTATGAGTTATTAATAAACGATTAGAAATTAATTAATCAAGTGATTAGAGATTAATTAAGAAATTAATTAAATAATTAGAGATTTATTAATTGGTAATTAAGAATTTATTAAGTTATAATCAATAAATAGTTGATTAAAGTTTAATTACTTAAAGAAAGTAATTAAAGAATTATTAATAATTAATGAGGGATCATTAATTAGGGATTATTTAATAATTAATAAATGGTAAATTAATTGAGAATGGTGACTATTAATCTTGCATATAGATGATAAACCTAAATTGAATACCTTGGTTGTCTGAATATCTCTGATATATGAATTGTGGTGTACTATGATATGATATGATGGATTGAACAGTAATATTGTGGGTTATCTATCGATAATGAATTGTTGTGTGAATAGGATACCCTGTATTTAATTTGATATGTGTTCACTTAGACAATTTAGATAAAGATGACATTGATTTCGAAGAGACCGGGGTCAGGTATCAACAAATACCCGAAACCACTTCAAACTTGTAATCTACAATGATTCTTTATAGATTGATGCGTGATATCAATAGGCTGTAATGGAACAATTTAAACGACTGGACCATTTGAAACTAAGTGAAGGTACTAGGGATTGATTTGTGAATATAAGTGTTGACTATAACAAGTTGTGAACTGGTAGAATGAATGAGTTACCCCGGGTTTTAAATAAGTTATAAATTGGAATTTCATGTTAGATGAGTTTACTCACGCTGGTTTCCAGCCTGACCCGGGTGTTACTTTGATGTAATGCTCGGGTCAGACCGAGTATTACAGATTTCCAGGTATGGACGTTCCGGAGCTCAGGAGGCGAGTTGGATGGCAGGAACGTATGGAGTGTGATATATTGTTGTTTATTTGAGACATGTTAATTCTAACTGTCTAGTATATTTGTAAATGGTTGTAACTCTGATGTATAAAAATGTAATTAACAAATACAGTTTTCTTTGTATAACTGATATTATTATTTGATATTATATTTTGATCCACTGCGAATGTGAGAATCTGTGTCTTGTTCTGTTTCTTTCTTCTATCTCTTTTCTTTTCTTCTAACTATCTGGAAATTTCGGGTTCGAAATTTCTGGGTCGTTACATTTGGTATCAGAGCGAGGTTAAGCGAGAACCTTGGCTCTGTTGGGATTACTCGTTAAGGATAGGGTCAATGGTACCCTAGAACGAGTTGAGTGTATATATATATATATGAGAGCGTAATTGTTATTTTCCTATATAAGGATTTTAAATGATTTTATATAAGAATATATTTTGATATATAAAATGATATTTCTTTCTAATAATATTAAGGTAATTGGTTGTTAAAGTATTGGAATTAAATTAAGTAATAATAGAAATAAAACCAAATTAAAATTGAATGAAGATAAGTTTGAAATGGATCCAAACTGAAATCAAAATCTTGAATTTGTAGAAATGTTATCAAGAATAAAGATAATAATGAATTGGTTTCCAGATATGGTAATTTTGGTTATTATCATAAATGGTAATTGTGTTTAATAATGAATGTTGTTAATGATTTAGCAAAAGGAAATGTTTAAGGAAGTAAACATTTAAGCATTTAAGTGAGTATAATTTATAAATTGGAATTGAAGATAATTTAAAATTGTGAAATTTTAAATCTAAATCCAGAAAACTTGAAATTGTTTTAAAGAAGTTGTTTTGAATTTAAACCAAAGGTGGTTTAAAAATTTAAAGTATAACTTGGTGTGTAAAGAAAATGTATATATGAGGAATATATATAATACCAATGATGATTTGAAATAAACACTTAGTGTTGAGTTTTAAATTGGAATGTGATGTAAAACCCAAAGTAAAGTAAGTTTTTAAACTTAAAAGGGGGAAAGACTATTAATCTGAAGTTTAAAATTTGAATGGGAATTCAAATTGTGAAAAGTTGACCGGATTAAGTAAATTTAACTTGGAGGAAGTTAAATAAGTTTGAATAAATAACTTGAGTTGAAAATTTCAAGATGAAATTTAAATTTAACTTGGGTAGTTAAATGGTTAATTTAAATGGGAGTTATGAGTGATCTCAAAATGGGTTTGAGATCTGGAAATTGAAAATGGATAATAAATTAGAATCTGAAGATTAAATTGTTTTTGAATTCTTATTTGAACTTTGTAATAAGTTAAGTAAAGATAATTTTAAAATGGAATTTTGAAATTTGAATTCAGAATTAAAAGGTTTAAAGATTTAATTTGTTAAAATAAAAAAATAAAGGTTGAATTAATTTAAAAGTGAAGGAATTGTGATTTAAGGAATTAAATCAATATTTAAAAATTTTAACTCGAATTTATATAATTCGAGATAGTTTAAAATTGAGATTTAAATTGAATTAGTTCAAACTGAATTTGATTTGAATAAATGGGAATTGTGATTTAAGATGAATAAGTTTAAAATTCAAATGGAAAATTTGAATTGAATTAATTTAAAATAAAAATTGAAGATTGAATGAGTTCAAAAATTCAAATAGGAATTGGGATAAATTCAAACTAGAATTGAAATGAATTAAAATTGGTTCAATTTGAAATTTATGTGAATTAATTGAAAATTGTGATTTAAGTTGAATAGGTTTAAAATTCAAATGGAATTTGATTTGAATTAGGAAAGAAATAGAGGATTAATTCAACTTGAATTGAGGTTAAATCAATTTCAATGGAAATTGAAGTTATTTAAATTGGAATTGAGTCAATTTAAATGGAAGTGGAAATTTAAATTGAATTAATGGGAAATTAATTGGAAATGGAGATTGGGAAATTAAACAGTTTGGCTCTGGATTATTTTCAAATTGTTTTAATACAAGTATATGTTTCCAAACTATTTACTATACAATCTTTCTTCTTAAACCCCAAACTATCTTATACTTATTTTACAATTATTTTGAAACTATTTAATTATTTCGAAATTATTTAACTATTTTGAAACTGTCTTATAAACTAATAACTATTTTTCAACTACTTATCTACTTTAAACTTTTCCAAGCTATTTTTAAATTTAAATAGGTCAGAGTTCAAACTGTTTATATTAGAAATAATAACTCAATTAGAAATGGAAGCAATTGAGAATAAGTGAATGGAATTAAAGGAAATGTGAATAGAAAGAGAATTGATTTGGCTAATAACCAATAAAGATAAATACGTAGGATATACGTATATTATTCTATTCGCATAGTGATTTGATCCAGATTCGAACACAGAATTTCGAGATAGTATTATCGATCCGAGTTGGTATTTTTCGTTCGAATTTCGACGGCGAACCTGGATATGGGTTTTTGATTGGTTCTGGATATTCTCTATCATAGTTGTGACTATGTAAGGAGAATGACGGTTTCTAATCAAGAAACCAGATCTGAGTCCGCACTAGGAAGTCGGGTGGACGATACTAGTTCGGAAGTGAAATTGTGTGATCGATCGAGCGATCAGATTGATATTGTGTACGGATGATATGTGTACATCGTACGGATTTGAATGAAATTGATATTGAAGATTTGTGGATAAGAACTGTAAAATGGTTTTTGAAAAGAAATATGGTTAATAACTTTATAAAAGATTTATCAAATGTGAATATTTTATTTAGAATAAAACAAAGTTATATATCCTTGTTATATAAGGTAAATCTTCCCTTGTTGAATCTATTGCTAAAAAAAAGGGTTTTGAAATATTTGAAGTATAAAAAAAGTTTTATACAAGTTTGAAATAATCCAAAGATTTTCAAAGTTATATATATCTATATATATATAAAGGATCTTATGAGAATGATTTTGGAAAAAAGTTTTGGGAACCTATGATTTTGGAAAAGGCTTTTGATTTTTTGGGAAAATCAATTTTAGATTTTGGAAAGCCTAGTTTGAGAATTATCGATTTTGGTAATCGATTTTGTGTAAAGGAGATTTTGATAAATCATAAAGGGTATGATTTGAAGATACTATAAGTATATAGTATAAAGTGTTTTGAGAATAGCTCTGGGGAAAAAGGCGCTTCCTTGAAATGAACTTCTCAGGAGTACCACTGGGTGGTACTGCCTTGAGCCCCAAGGGGGGTTTCTAAAGTTGATCCTGTGAGGAGTCCGGACAAAACTAGTTCCTGAGGATTATTTGTGTAGCGAAAGTCGAGGGGTTGGTGCCCACAGAGGCATTTGAGTTATGCTGTGACAACAATTTAACTCAATGTCACTGCGATCTACTGCAGACCATAGCGGAAGTCATGTGTGCCGCTGAGAGCCAACTGTCTACATTTGATTTTATATCGGTAGACTGTGACACTATGGTAACATAGCGAAAGTCGTTTGAGCCGCTGAGAGCCAACAGTCTGCGTTTGATTTTATATCGGTAGACTGCGACCTATGTGGAGGAGTTTCATTTTGACAGCGAAATCGTGTGTGCCGCTGAGAGCCAACAGTTACATGGACTTTTGCTGCGATGGCAACGTAACCCTGGAATGTAACTGCGATCTGTTGTGGGTTCCATGCTGTCATCAGTTACATGGACTTTTGCTGCGATGGCAACGTAACCCGTGATGTAACTATGACCGTGGATGGGGGTGATGATTTCCAGAGCATTCTCACCAAAGATATTTCCTCTATTTTCAAAAATGTTTTCTATATTTTCATAAATTATTTTCCAAATATTTTCACTGGGTGTTGAAAACGGATTTGCTAAGTCCTTATAGATTTTCAGTCCTACGTCTGATCAACGTATGACCGAATTTCTGTGAGAACAAGGATAGACTTGTTGAAACATCGAGTTATAAAAGTATTTTTATAAAATTATTTTACAATATTATATAGATTTTAAGAGTGTTTTAAAAATGATCAAAGAATAATTTATCTGATTTTAAGTAATTAATAAATTTTGGCTTCGTTCCTTTTCGAGGACGAAAAGATTCTAAGGGGGGAGGAATGTGATAACCCAGATTTTGAACAACTGTTAATTGGATGATCAACTGATTTTAAATTAGGGAGAAATACCGATATCTGGATGAATATTATGAATAGATATATGAAAAACTCTATAAAGTTGGAATTTATAAGTTTACAAGTATATGAGTGTGTGTGTATATATATATATATATTGTGATTTGAAGCATGAGTTTGAATCCAATATAATAAATTTTCAAAAGTTATTTAAAGTTAACTATGTATTTTAAAAACTCTAAAGATAAATACTTATTCATTTAAAGGCATGATAATTAAAATAAGATTTAATAAAGGATTTATTATGCTCTCTTTTAAAATTTCTTAAACTATAATGGTTTGTAAATATACATAGGAAAGTTTAAAACAAATGATACATAAATTTGTATAAAACATTAGAAAAGATTTAAATAAAGAATAAATACTCTTTCTTTTGTAATTACACATGAATAAGAATAATTTAAAATGTATAGATTTTAAAACAATTTAAATAAAAATTTAAAACACTCTAAATACATGTGTAAGTCTCTTAAGACATCTAAATAACATGTGTAAGCTATTAAATAAACCAAGTGACAAATGTTATATATATAATAATAATAATAAAACAAGTGTCTCTTAACCTCATATTTTCCAATTCTTTTCATAACTTAAGTAATCTTCAGCCAACATCTAAACGAAAATCTGAAACCAATAATTTCCTCTAACCAAATCAAACTACAGCTATTTGAATCATCTTTAAAACTGAAGTGCAAATCAAAGTTTCAAACCTGAAGCAAGATGCCAATTTCAAAAGCAAATCAAACAAGATTTTCTCAGATTTAAGCAAGCAACTCAGTTCAAATTTAAATACAATCAGTTTTCAACCTGTAATAACTCAAGAATCATCTCAACAATCAAGCAGTAGTTTCAGATTCAAAGACCAAGAAGATCTGATTCAATTTCTAGTTTTCAAGTTTTCAAATTCAGAGAAAAATCAAATTCCAGGATTTAAAATAAGGCTCTGTTCTTCTTTAACAGGTGAGTAACAATATTTTTAAAATTTTAATGTTGAAATCTGGTTGCATGCTTATCTTTAAAATAAGGTTATCTGTGAATACATTTTTAAGCAAATATCTGTGCATGTATGTACTTGAATGAATTGGTGTGCATGTCTGTTATTGATGTGTATCTCTGTTCCCAGTTTAAGTTTAAAGTTTTGATTTAAAAATCCTGTATCTTTCGACCTAGTTAATATTTTGATTTAAGTTATAACAATAATTGTTTGTTATATCATATATTAGAGTATAAAATTTTATTTAAGTTAAAACAAAATAAGAATTACCCTGGAAAACTAAATAGAGCAGGAAACTTAAGCTTTTGTCAAAATTCGAACTTCTAGATTTATTGATTTAGATATATGATCTGAATCATTGTTTGAAAACATGAATTTTAGAAGTGAAATTACAATTTTTAGCATTAAGTTGAGTGAGCAGTTTGTGGTTTCCTGTTTTTGGCATTTCGAGTTGCCGTGGTTGATCTAGACGACTGGAAGGGGTGGATTTTTTTCTGAAGGTGGAGGAGTCTACCGTGGGTCGGGGAAAAATCATCGTTGGTGATGAAATTCATGGTGGAGGTCGCGGCAGTAGAATCTTTTCTAGAACCCTAGTTTATAGGTAGGCTGGAAAATTGATTTTTCGCGACGCCTCTGGTGGATCGAGCTCCACCAGATTTTGGGAAATTGAAGTGGAGACGTTGACGAAGCTTTGGTCGGAAGCTCAGATGTTTAGGCGATCGGAGAAAAGGATTCGAGCATTTTTTCCAGGTTTGCTTTTGGGTTCCAGGTGGTGCTGAGCTACTCGATTTCGAATTCGTGATAATATCGATGTTCTAATGGTCGGAATGGAGTATGAGGAGGATCGTCGACGTGTAGGGATGGTCGTGGATGGCCGGAGATGGTTGGTCGATCGGTGCATGTGCACGTGTATGTCCTGTGCATCTGGAAGTATGCTAGTTGGGGAAGAAAGCTTGAACTCGGGGTTGATCTCGAGTAGTTGCCGAGTGTGACTCGAAGGAAAAAGGAAGGGGGAAACTCGAAGCAAATAGGATTTGGACTCGGGGAAAAACTGAGTTGGCTCGGGTAGATTTATTGATAACAGAAGTGAAACCTGACAGTGTTTTAAAAATTTAAAATAAGTTTAAATTTGTAAAGTGGGATTTTAAATAAAGTTTTAAAACCAAATTTAAAGTATGGATTCAATTTAATTTGAATCCCAAATGTGAAATAAATAAATTTGTATTAAATTATTTAAACATCTTTAAAATGTTTTAAAGTATAATTTAAAAGGGTTTGAATATCCTATAAATTCCTTTATAAATGTTAAGTATTTCTTAACATTTGGATTTAAGAAGATTTTGTAAATTGATTTAAATTTTGTAAAGTTAATTTGTAATTTATTTTAAATCTTTAATTTAAAATGAATTAAAAGAAGTTTAGAAGTGAATGGTTTTAACTTGAAATATTTTAAGCCTTTTGATAATATTAAGTATAGTGGTTATAAAGGCTAACTTTTATTTTAAAGATTAAGTAAGGTTTAATGATTTTGGTTCATTAAATTAATAAGTAATTAAAGAATAATTTAGTAATTTAATTAATTAATGGTTTAGTGTTAATTAATTAAATAATTAGGATTATAAGTTAATTAATTAAGTGTTAATTAATTTGGGATTTAGAATCATTTGTTAAATAAGTATGAGTTATTAATAAACGATTAGAAATTAATTAATCAAGTGATTAGAGATTAATTAAGAAATTAATTAAATAATTAGAGATTTATTAATTGGTAATTAAGAATTTATTAAGTTATAATCAATAAATAGTTGATTAAAGTTTAATTACTTAAAGAAAGTAATTAAAGAATTATTAATAATTAATGAGGGATCATTAATTAGGGATTATTTAATAATTAATAAATGGTAAATTAATTGAGAATGGTGACTATTAATCTTGCATATAGATGATAAACCTAAATTGAATACCTTGGTTGTCTGAATATCTCTGATATATGAATTGTGGTGTACTATGATATGATATGATGGATTGAACAGTAATATTGTGGGTTATCTATCGATAATGAATTGTTGTGTGAATAGGATACCCTGTATTTAATTTGATATGTGTTCACTTAGACAATTTAGATAAAGATGACATTGATTTCGAAGAGACCGGGGTCGGGTATCAACAAATACCCGAAACCACTTCAAACTTGTAATCTACAATGATTCTTTATAGATTGATGCGTGATATCAATAGGCTGTAATGGAACAATTTAAACGACTGGACCATTTGAAACTAAGTGAAGGTACTAGGGATTGATTTGTGAATATAAGTGTTGACTATAACAAGTTGTGAACTGGTAGAATGAATGAGTTACCCCGGGTTTTAAATAAGTTATAAATTGGAATTTCATGTTAGATGAGTTTACTCACGCTGGTTTCCAGCCTGACCCGGGTGTTACTTTGATGTAATGCTCGGGTCAGACCGAGTATTACAGATTTCCAGGTATGGACGTTCCGGAGCTCAGGAGGCGAGTTGGATGGCAGGAACGTATGGAGTGTGATATATTGTTGTTTATTTGAGACATGTTAATTCTAACTGTCTAATATATTTGTAAATGGTTGTAACTCTGATGTATAAAAATGTAATTAACAAATACAGTTTTCTTTGTATAACTGATATTATTATTTGATATTGTATTTTGATCCGCTGCGAATGTGAGAATCTGTGTCTTGTTCTGTTTCTTTCTTCTATCTCTTTTCTTTTCTTCTAACTATTTGGAAATTTCGGGTTCGAAATTTCCGAGTCGTTACAGGAATAGTGTTTTAAAAAGATCTTTTGATCAGGTTTTGCAAAGTGTTTTAATTAATTAAAGAATAATTAATAAAAGCTTAGTGGATCCCATATGGAATCAGATCAATGTTGAATGATTTTTTATTTGATAGTTAAATAATCGACTATCTAATCTGGACCTAAACGTAACTTTGGAAATATCTAGGAGAAACATGTGAGTTATATGCACAGTCATTCCCAATGATGTTGTACTGTGCGTATAAATCTCGTTTCGTTCTTCTGGGATAAATGATAAGGAAATTCATCCTCTAACGGTTAGGAGGTGAACTCCATTCTTATCTTTGTCTGTTTATTTCCTGAAGTACCGGGGCTGAGTTTACCGAAAATTATCGAAAGTTGTTTCGAAGAGAACGGGATCAGATATGTTTTCCGAAAACCAATTCGATCCAACTTAAGTGTTTCGAACTGAAGACATCTTGAAGAATATGAAATTAAAGACAGAGCATTAAAGTGCAAGGGCTGCTTGCTACTAGTCATGAGGTTGATTCTTAAATGGATGTAGTAGAAGTGGTGCCTTTGGTTTGTCCTTATCCTGGACAACTTGTATGGATGAATGCTGGAACTGCATTACTGCCTAGAAGGCAATGTTAGCATTCCAAGTGGGATTGCTATTCAAAAGGTAAGCGTAGCCTCAAGCCTCATCAACCGGGAATGACCAAAATCAGGGGAGATGCAGCAACGCTAAGTGGGTCACTCCCATTTGGGTGTGTCATCACCCTTCTAGATACATCTACATATTTATGGACTGGTTGTGCATGAGATCTCAAATAAAAAGGGTTGTAAAGCAACCGGGATGATGACATATTCGGTACTATCCAGTAAGGGTTAGGCTGGTGTTGTGTTGGCAGGGGATCCCGGCGAGGCCCTCGGTACATTTTCTAGACGTGTAGGTGGTACCCCGGTGCCTTGTCATAGTATGGAATCCAATTTTAAATACATGCCTTTACGGTTTTGATTGTAGAACCTAGTATGCTGGAATTTAATAATGGTAACAATTTCGGCTATTTTCGTATATGTATTTTGAACGCTTAGACATCATTATAATATTACTGCATTTTATATAAAAAGTGGTTTAGTTAATGTAAGGTCAAAACCTGTCCGTGTTTATGTGCGGCGTGGTCTTACGAGATACCTTTGATTTTAAAAGGGTTTTATACATAATAATTCAGTTGTTTGAGTTTACTCACACCAGGCCCATGTCTGGCCTGGAGTTTTATTTTCTTTTTCTAAAACTCTTGGGTGCTCAAATTTTATGGGCAGCCAAGTAGTTCAGGTTTTTCGATGGATGCATTTTGGAGGAGCTTTGAGCAGGAGGCATCATTGATAGCTAGTTATTATCTTGTTTCCCCTGTATTATATGTATTTTGTATCAATTAGATAGGGACATGCTGTTATAAGTGTCCAATGGTAGAATTTGTATTAGCATGACTCTGATGTATCATTTTTGAAATGACTCTGTAAAGTATTATGTTGACTAATATATGTTATTTGCATTGTGAGATTTTGTGATTGTTTAATTTCTTCTACCTTCTATCTTCTTTCTTTCCCCTAACAATCTGTCTTTCCGAAATTTAGTTGTTCGGTGCGTGAATACCGTGGATGTATTAGTGTCGACTTCTGGGGTTCGAAAAGGCGGGTCCTTACATTTTGGTATCAGAGCACAAGGTTAAGCGAGAACCTTGGCCCTAGTGGGGTAAACTCATTTGAGATCGGGTAAGTGAGACCATAGAACGAGTATGAGTGTATTATATATAAGAGCGCGTATTTGTTAGTGACATAAAATGTTTTATATTGTGTTGATTTATCTATTGAGTGGATCAAGAACTCTGGTCGAGACGTGGGACGCCTTGGTATCGATAGGGGTTCTAAAACACTTGAACAAGGCAAACTGGCATAGTATTGTTTTGAATTTGGGCAAATGAAATAATTTTACCTAGAAATATATTTTGTATATAAAGAATGATTTTAAAAATAGTATAGTATTTTGAGGTATATACTATTAGGATGTAGTAGAGTATTATACAAGTTGAACCTAAGTTTAGTTTATGAAATGTTTTCATAAATAATTTAGTGGAAGAGGAGGGGGAACCAATTAAAGAAGTGCATAGGTTGGACGTAGATCATTTCTCGTTTCATATAGTTATGATCTAAGATTCGAGTACATGGCTTTGAGGTAATTCACACCATTCTGAATAAGGATCTATTACTCGATTTTTGACGATGAGCACTTGATGTGGGTTTTTGATATGGGACAAATGTTTTCTATCTTAGTTATAACTATGTAAGGAGAACAGAGGTTCCTAATTAGGGAGCCTGATTGGAGTCTGCACTAGAGAATCGGGTGAGCGATACTAATTCGGAACTTAAGTATGTTTTCGAGTGGTGATCGAATCATACTTTTATATAAGAATGATTTTTTTACATCATACGAACTGATGTATCATATTAAGTGTTTTTTAGGTTAGGTTGAGGTATAATTTCGAGGACAAAATTCTTTTAAGGGGGGAGAGTGTAACGACCTATAATTTCACTCCTTTGATTTGCGAATATTTAATTAATTTTAAATATTAAATATATAGGTTTTATAATGAAATTAAAACTCTTGAAAATGATAAATAATGATGATGAAATAGTTTTTTAAAAAATTTAAAAAAATATTTGGTTTGAAGAAAAATCGAAAATGTGACCGGAATTCGTTTTTCGAATTTTCGATCTTTCTTTGGCTATATACACATACATTTACAAATATTTTTTCATGGAAATGCATATGTGTACATGTATGTACACTTAAGTATGTATGTATATATATAAGTAAGATAAGTTTTTTTGATTTAAAAATATATATATCTATTTAAATGTAAAGATGCTTAGGAAAACATATGTAGACATAAGTATATATATGCATTAAATGCATGTAGGCTTAGAAATGTAAGAGGGGGACAAGGTGGTGAGCTGGCGCAAGGTGAGTGGAGGGCAAAGGACAAGGGTGTTTAGGTTTTTTTTAAGGAAAAAGGTTCATTGTTAATCACAACGAGAACCAACAAATAGCAGGATTCGCCTCCTTAAAAAACCTTACCATTGTGGTAAGGAAAAAGAGTTCGACATCCCCTATTAAAACAAGCTCCAATACAGCTATAAAAAAACAAAACACAAAAAGTAATATACATTACAAAATAAAAACAAAGCCCATGTAGTGGAATTAAAACCGGACCCAAAAGAATACCCGAAGAGCGAAACACCACCGCTATCGAAAAAAGCAACCCATTCAAGCCCAAAACACGAACACAGGAAAAAAACCCTATAGCCTTAAAATGAGGTTTAACTCGCACCACCATTAACCATTGTCTCCCAACTCTATACCTCATCTAAGCAAAAGAAATCTCTCTGTCGAATTTGCTTGTTGGTAACAAAGTCTGTGAGACAGCTGCAGGCGAACATCAATTTCCAGTAATTTTAACCTAGCTTCCTTCAAGCATGACTTTCCTTCAAAATGTCGTCGTGTGCGCTCAAGCCAGAGGTGATGGATCAATGTTGACGATGCCACAAAGGCCACATCTTTGAGCGGTGATGCTGTTGGAAAGTGAATTCGAAAATTGGAAAAGCGATCTCGCAAGGAATTGGATGAAAATGGTTGTATGGCGAGCTTGAGCAACAGAGAATCCCACATATAAGTACTATACACGCAATTCAAAAATAAGTGATCATGATTTTCATTATGGTCATTACACAACACACATTTCGAATCAGTTGTAATCCCCCAATTTAATAATCCGTCCGTAGTTGGTAAATGTTGTAGATAGGCCATTTAACTAGTGAAGGAAATTTTTTTGGCCGTTTTATTATACCATATCAGTTTAAGGTTATCATCACTAGCTGTATGAAATCGTACTGCATTCCAAACCATGGAAAACATATATTTCCTATTGTCATAAACTATCCAGTAATCAGTAGCATGATCAGTAGAAATTGTAACCTGTTTAATTCGTGTTGCTACCTCCCTTGTTTCAGATAAAAGTTGATGTTGAAACTGCCTATCTCGTATAATATAACTAACTGTACAGCTTGCTATGTTACATAAATAGATTCTGTTCCAGCCTATTATATCAACCAGAGATTTATGGTTTATACATATGTCAAACCATAAATCTGTGGTTCCACCATTGGTAATAACTCTATTCATAATCAATGTAGTTGTATCACGTTGACGTATAATCGATTTCATAGTTCTGGAATAATTATTATCTATGGGTAGAAACCAAAAATCAGACTTGGATGTGTACCTTTTCCTCATCCATCTTGACCACAATTTGTCAGTTGTTAAAAGATTCCATAATAGTTTAATTTTGGTAGTTTTGTTCAGATCTGTAAACCTACGAAGCCCCACTCCTCCTTCGGCCTTAGGCTGACATACAAAATCCCATGAAATTTTGTGAAACTTCCTTTTCTAGAAAAAATCTGCACATAGTTTATCTATTTTGGTCAAAATAGAAATTGGGAGATTATATATTAGCAACCAATATAGAACAATGGGAGTTATTGTACTATGGATTAATTCTGCTCTACCAACCGTGGTTAATAACTTTCAATCCCAGCCTTCTAATTTGCTGCTAATTTTGTGTAATAGGGATATGCAATGTCTAGAATGGATATAATCCATGGATAAAGGCACTCCAAGGTATTTCACAGGTAATTCATGTTCAGGTATATTTAAAATATTTCAAATTTCTGATTTATGAAGAGCCCCAAAACTGAAAAGTATCTGAGATTTTGATTGATTAATTTTCAGTCCAACAGTGTCCTCCATTGTTGTAAATACATGATTCATGTATTTAGCATTTGATGTAGTTGCTGATAGGAAAACCATAACATCATCTCAATATAGGAGATGAGTGACTGTAGGTTGAAAATTAGAGATAGGCTATAGATGTCCGTCTATTACTCCCTCTTTCAAAAGCAAGATGAAAAATTCCATGGCTATGCAAAATAAGTAAGGCGACAGTGGGTCTCCCTGCCCGAGCCCTCTGTTTGAATGAATAAAGCCTTTTGGCCTCCCATCAATCATAATAGAGAAAGTAGGCGTAGAGATGCATTCATAAATAAGTTCAACTAGAGAAATAAGGAAACCCATAGATAAAAGCATATGAACAACGAACTCCCAATTTACCATGTCATATGCTTTTTGAAGGTCAATTTTGATGCACATTTTTTGTTTACCTCGTTTGGAAAAATCCCGTATAAGCTCATGGGCAAATAAAATGTTTTCACCAATATTTCTCCCCGATATAAACGACGATTGATTTTCTGCAATTAAAAAGGGTAAAAACCACTTAATTCGATTATAGAGAATCTTGAAAACAATTTTATAAAACACATTAGCACACGCAATAGGTCGATAATCAGAAATTGTTTGTGGCTTGTCTTTCTTAGGTATTAAAGTAATAAAGTTATGGTTTACTCCCTTTGGCAATTTCCTTGAATGAAAGATCTCTGATACGGTGTTAAAAATGTTTTGCTACAGGTCCATCCAGTGCAATTTATAAAATTTGGAAGTGTATTGGACCAGGGTTTTTTCCCTCATCAATGGAGAAGAGAGCTTGTTTAATCTCATCCATCGTGATTGGAGAAGATAAGTATGCTTTCCTTGATTCATTAGTCTGCATTCTAGTGCTTATAGTAGGGAAATAAGTTCCAGAATCGTCATTGAAAAGCATTTGGTAGTATGTTAAAGCTTCATTCTGTATGCTAATACTGTCATATATGTAGTGGCCTTGTGCATCCATTAGAGCTTGTATTTTATTTCTATGTCGTCGTATTGACATTTTGGCATAGAAGTATTTTGTATTACTGTAACAACCCTGGTTTGGAGATTACCTGTTAATATTAAATTATAACGGTAGTTATAATTTAATATTGTAATTAAAATAAATTAGAGATTTATAATTGTTTATTTGGAATAAACAATGAATTTTGAAAATAAAATGAGAAAAATAAAGTTTGGAACTTTATTTTATTTGTTTGGATTAATAATGATTGGAAAATGGTTTTTATTTAGAGAAAATGCAATAATTGTATTAATTATTGCCAGTTACTTCTTTTAATAATTTTTAAAAGAAGTATGTGATTTTTAAAGGTTGTTTATTTAAATAAAAAGATGTAAATTGGTTTATAAATGTATTTTAATTGTAAAGTTGAGTTTAAGATGGTTTGTAATATTTTTCTAAGTAAGAAAATAATTTTTGTGGAATTTTAGAAGTTAAAAATATAGACTTTTGCATTTAATTATGAAAATAGTGCACTTTTGTAAAATAAAGGATTTTAATAATAAAAATGTCTTAAAAATAAAATTTTATCTTTTTATATGGTGTAAAATATTTCATTTCTTAAGTATGTAAACTTACATACTTTGTTGTGTGAGAATTTAAAAGAAAATAACATTTGTTCCATTACATAGTGTAAATATGAATATATTTGGCTTTGTGTTAATTAAATTGGCTTAACATATATTGTTTTCTTTTAATTTTGGGTCCATAAGCCCGTTAACTCTTACCTAATATTGAGAAAAGAAGAAAACTATAGCCAGTACGTTCATTTTGTTACCTCCTTCTTCCTTCTCAAACCAGAAAACTGAAAACAATAACCCACCTCTCAAATTTCCAAATTCAAGCTCAAAACTTCAAGTTAACTCAACAAATTAAAATCTTTTTCAAACTAGAGTGTTAATCAATAGGTAATCTAATTCCAAACCTTTTAATTTCATCCAATTCCTAATTTCAGAGATGATTTTCTAATTTACAGAAAATTTTCTTTTGCATGCTATTTCTTTTTACTGTATAGGTTTTTAGAGACTAATTCTTCCACCAAAGCTTCAATCTTTCTTCATAAATCCAGGTATTTGCATTCAAATAACAAGGTGAGTTGAATAAACTCACATATCTAGCAAAACAAAAGTTGCAATTGCTTGAAACTGTGCAAAATATGTCACTGTAATCGTTTATCTGTTCATAGTTTTCTTCTGTTTGAATCTGATTTTTGTTGCTTTTTTGAATGACTGTAACTTTTGATTTCGGCAATGAGATGCTGCCAAATTTCTTTCATTTTGTATTTTACATGTTGGACTTGGTCTCTACAAAATTTAGTTGAAAAATATTATCATTTGAATGTGCAAATCAGTGCTTGAAAATCACTACGGAGCTCACAAAATTTTGTTGAAACAAAATGCGTACAAAGGGTCGACCTCCCCTTTATCTGGGTTGACTTGCATGTCGACCCAGAAGCCCCCTAGGTCAACCGACCAGTCGACCTAGGGTGAAGTATGGTCAACCTCCAGGTCGACCTGGATAGTGGGCTTTTTCAGCCCACTACCTCTTGTTGCCTTGTGCGTTTTGATCTAATTCTCTTGCACTTCTTGCTATATTTTGAGATGTTTTTTATCATATTCAAAGGCCATGATGTCTATCAATAGACTAGCCAAATTTTGGAGATTTTGAAATTCAAATTTGAACTGAATTTGAATTAAATTCGAATTGAGTTCGAATATCGGTTTGAGTGATTTATTGGATCTTTATTTGTTTTCGAGCACAGATTTTTCCAAACAATTTTGAAATAATTTTTAAAATAAATTGACATTTTCAAATAATTATTATACAATATTTTTAAAGTATTTTCAAATATAAGATCTATTTATTTTCTATAATAAGGGAATTTTCAAATAAGGCTTTCAAAATTGATTTCGGAAATTGGTTTTAAAAGCTTGTTTTCTCTAGTAAATTATTTTTAAATATAAAATACACATTTTTGCACTATTCGAATGTATGGGAAAGAGAATTAAACGGTTTAGTAAAACATATGGTATGGGACACGTGCGTTTACTATTTCGGTTAATTCTAGACTTGTACGATCGAAGCTATTCGAGAATTATGAATTTCTGTGTTGATATTTAAGAGTTGCCATTCTATGGCGTATTTTGAGTTTTATAATTCCTATTTATAGGAATTATCTAAGATGGCCAATATTTGGCGAGATATTGTGGTTTGAGATCTCCTATTTTAGGAGTTATGGTCGATGAGAACCATCATGATGTTTTTATACTTGCCGATGATATGAGGCAAGTCTTGAGTTTGTGATTTCCTATTTTGAGATTTATGGTTCATGAGGAACCATCACGAGGTCTATTTATACTTGTTGATGAGATGAGAAAAGTCACGAGATTTTACGAGTTTAATGATGTTTTCTAGTATGGCATTGACTAGCGATTAGTAAACCGTTTAGTGAGAACGTGTGGTATGGGACGCACGTTACCACTTTTCGGGTTCCCAGCTAAAAGTTTGTGACACATTCATGAGTATATGTCGGTACTTGAGCTGTTGGGTTCTACGTGTACATATACTTATATATATATATATATAGCCGAGGAGCTATTTATGGGCTGTTGGGTCCTAAAAGCGGCTGGAGGTCTCTAGTACACGGTACTTGGCAGGCTGTTGGGCCATAGATTGGGCTGTTGGGTCCTTTCATATTTTATAGCTGTTGGGCTTTTTATTGGGCTGTTGGGTCCAATATGGGTTTGTAGCTACAAATGGGTTGTTGGGTCCTTTCTCGTTTTATAGCTGTTGGGCTATTATTGGGCTGTTGGGTCCATATTTTATTTATAGCCGTTGGGCTTTTTATTTGGGCTGTTGGGTCCTATTTCTGAGATTGAGATTATATTCTCCTTTTGGAGATATCTGAGTTTGCCTTTTGGCATATTTTGAGTTTGAGATTTCTTTATTATGAGAATATATCCGAGTTTTCCATTTTGGCTTATTTTGTGTTTGAGGTTTTTCAATTTTGAGATTATATTTATATTTTGCCATTTTGGCAAGTTTTGAGTTTGGGTTTTATGCCGATGAAATGAGGCATATTCTTAGTTTTGGAACTTCCCCAATAGGAGAGTATTTAGTTTCAGCCATTTTGGCAAGATTTGAGATTTTTCACTTGATTTTTCTTCTATTTAAGAGATAAGGTTAGAGAAACCCTTATAGCTACTTTTGGTTGTCGTCGATGATATGAGGCAACTATTATACTCGATGATTTATTTTGAGTTACTTTTTTAGAGGTTCTTTATGCTTAAGTGATATTTATTCACTTAAGATATGGACATTCTTTGCTATTGTCTCTTCTTATTCGAGAAGAATTATGGTATCTACCTTATGCTTCATATTATCGTCTATTTTTTCTAAACTGATTGTTTTAGCTAGACTGACCCGTGTATTATATACTCAGGTCAGACCGAGTTATTTCAGGTTAGATACCTGCTTTTGGGCTTAGCTTTGCTTTGACGCTTCTGCTTGGATATATCTGTTATCATCCATTTTTGTTGAAGCATTTTGTGTAGACTCTTATATGTATATTATTGACTCGATGTATATTGTGCCACATATGCTGTATCATTTTGTATTACTTTGGAGATGTATATGTATATGTGTGTATATCTATATGGTTATTTGTTGTTCTGTGATATGAGTTGCATTTAATTGTTGTATTTTGTTCTGATAGATCCGTTAGCCACCTATAGTTTTGTATTAGACATTTATTGAATATGTCGATCCACATAAGTTAGAAAAAAATATAGAGCACCAATCGACGTATTCAGTAGATGTTTATGACAAAGCTATAGATGGTCGCTCTTATCCAGCCCTATTCTCTGCATTAGCAGACATAATTACCCTGTAATTCTCTTTTTTAATGTGGGTTTCGGCATGGGGCGTCGTAATTACTGCAACCCTCTTGAAGCCACAGCACCTTACTTTGTTGCCATAGAAATTCTTGTTGCTTCACAAGTTGATCGTTTAGTTTCTGACTAATATGGACATGTTGTCGTAGATAATGTAGTTTTCAGGATCTTGATCTACAAGGTAAAACATACTATCAAATTCAGATTGTAGAGAAGTAATGCTGTTGTACTTTGCTCTTAACCTATGCCATGCCTTAAGTTCTTTTTTGATAGCCTTTAGTTTAGATAGCAGAATGTAGGCATGGGATCCCACTGTAGTAACTGACAGCCCAGTAATAATGCACTACTCATATCCCTCTTTGTGGCACCAGTTGTTAATATATCTAAAAGGGCTCTTTTTTGGTCTCGAATTTGAGGGCTGAAAAAGATCAAGATAGGGCCATAGGGGTATGGTCACTTGTAGACGATGGTATAGTGATAGTGCCGAATTGTGGGAACATAGACTAAATTCATAATTGACGAGAACTTTGTCTATGTTTGTTGCAATTCCTCTACACCGCCATGTGAATCTACACCCGTGTAAAATAGATTCAACCAAACTGCAGTTAAATAAACAATTTTTAAAAGAATTTAAATAGGAGAAAGGGATTGGAAATCCTCCCTTTTTGTCCTTTGGGTTAAGAGCATTATTAAAATCCCCATAACAAGCCAAGAAGATCCTATACTAGAAGCGCCGTGTTGAAGCAAATCCCATAATTGTTGACGTTCTGAAAACGAGTTACTTGCATATACACATGTACGGTAACATTGAAGCCCGCCTTTATTTGATAGCAAAAGAGTGAGATGTTGTTGTGATTTGCTGAATATAACATGTCCCACACAGTGGTATCCAGTATAATCACAACTCTACCTTTGCTGCCTTTATCATTGTTGTGGACTATGTTCCATTTGGGAAGTTTCAACTGTAGTTTCTCTATATTTTTAGTAGATAGTTTGGTCTCAACCAAGCTTATCAAGGTAAGCTGGTGAGTTTTTAGAAGTGTGAATACCTGACTGACTTTATCGTCGGTATTCATACCTCTAATATTCCATGTCATGATGTTCATTTACCCATTATAGTGCTCATTGTAGTTCTTTTAGGAGGAGCTTTATTTGCTGTTGTGGGATTTGCGGGTGACGTGCGTCTTTTAATGTATGTAGGATTCTTCGATAACATGAGGGAGACATCAATAGTAGTGTAGTTGGACTGCCTATTTCTTGAATTTGTTTTCCCATCAGAAACATCAAATATCTAATTATCAAAAACGATAATCAGAAATCGCAAATATCTAATTATCAAAAACGATAATCAGAAACATCAAATATCTAATTATCAACAAGGATAATTAGAACTCAAATCAGCAATTATCTAATTATCGACAAAGATAATTAGAACTCAAATCAGCAAATATCTAATTATCAACAAAGACAATTAGAACTCAAATCAGCAATTATCTAATTATCAACAAAGATAATTAGAACTCAAATCAGCAAATATCTAATTATCAACAAAGATAATTAAAACTCAAATCAGCAAATATCTAATTATCAACAAAGATAATTAAAACTCAAATCAGCAAATATCTAATTATCAACAAAGATAATTAGAACTCAAATCAGCAAATATCTAATTACCTGCAGATAATTAGAAACAACAAATATCTAGAAATCAATTAAGATGACTAGAAAATCAACATAAAAGGTGGATCGATCCCAGCATATGGCGAGTCTAAGCTACGCCGCACATGCAACAACACTTGGCCGAAGCCTACCAAGTACTATAAATTTTTGGCGCCCATCAGATGACCCGAAGGTCCGCAGAGTAACCCGAAGGTCTAGTACTGGCATTTAACCCGAAGGTCCATCAGATGACCCGAAGGTCCAGCATATGACCCGAAGGTCCAACATATGACCCGAAGGTCCAACATAGTGGCTCGAAAGCACACAAAATCATCAAAACAGCAAATATTTCAATTAACGAGTCCGAAATTAACCGAAATAGTGAACGCACATGTCCCATACCACGTGTTTTACTAAATCGTTTAAATCTCTTCATCGTTTCCTTGAAAGTGCAAAATTGTGTATTTTAAACAAATAACATTTTACGTTCTCAAAAGGACAAGTCCGAAATTAAGCGAATCAGTAAAAGTGAGGGTTCATAGTCCTCAATTTTGCTGAAGCATTTAAATCGCTTCCTCATTCTTTTGAAAGCGCAAACTGTAAAATTTTTTTAAAATAATTTTATTTTAAAAACAATTTTCAAAGCACATGATTAAAACAGCAACATTAGTAGCAATTTCAACAAGGAAATTGCACTTCACAAAACACCGTAAAAAAACGGATATCAAATCAGCATTGCGGAATAACCGCTTGAAAATCCACTTTAAAATTTGACGGTTACTGAAGTCAAAGCGACAGTAATTTTTATACGTCAAAATCTCATTAAAATAATTCACATCAAAATATAATACCAGTGAATTTTCATTCATTAAAAAGGTCAACAAAACACCGTGCTTTAAAAATTTAGCATCGGTGTAAAAATTCCGTTATAAAAATAACGGCAACAAAATACGTTTAAACCAAACACCGTTTCAACGTAAAATCAATGTAGTAACGTACAACTCAAATTTGCACGCACACTACAAGATGAACAAAGAAATTACTCGATTATATCTTCAATGAAGATATATTTGAAACAGCAAAAATCTAATCAATATGTGATTAGCATAAAAGAAAACCAGCAAAATCTCAACAAAATAAAACCACCGGTTAAACAACACAATGAAAATAATTTCATTTTCATATTCTGATTTTTAAATCAAAAAGGTTATCAGCTGTACTCGGCGAAGACAGTCACTGTTTTCGCTGCGCACTTTGATAAACAGAACACAAATTACTCAATCATCAAAACACAATTTCACTTTTATTTTTAAATAAGGATATTTAAAAATTTCATCATAATTTCAAAACTTTAGTTTTGACTCAAAGTACAATTAAAAACATCAACAAATAGTTGTAACACATGTTCCATCTAATTTATGTTCTATATTATGTCCATAAACCCCTTGCTCTAATACCAACTGTGACGCCCCACCTCTATACTCACAATAACAAAGAGTATTAAAAGGAAATACTGTCTGTTATTACGAAGAATAAGGCTGGATAGGAGCGGCCATCCGTAGTTAGGCCTTACACTAGTATTGATTATCTCGATAGGAGTGGTATATATTCTTTCATCTCTTTAATCTTAGTTTATTTACTCCCATCGACATATTCAATTCTAGTATAAAGCGAACTACGATGGTTCATAATAGTTTAGGACAACATATATAATAATAACACAGATAAGCTAAATGCGGAACACAGATAATATAAAAATCTCATATATATATATATAACTGAAGTCAGTTACAATACATGTGATACAATACATATGATACAACTACAACTGTCGACACTGGAAGTTACATATACAAGTACATTATTGTAAATAATATACATGAATACATATCATCCTATACTATGACAACGACTACTCCACAAGATATGAAGAGACTTCATAGCTCAAGCAGCAACCCAAAGCAAGATATCCACAACTTGAAATAACTCGGTCTGACCCGAGTATTAAATTCAAAAGAAAATAATACGCAGGTCAGTCTAATTCAAACTCGGTTATTAATGCACGGAAGCAATAATAATTAAATAATCAACAGACGATAGTCACAATAAATCTCGTATATCCAACCCTTCAATAAGAGAATCGGATAACGGTAGATATGACACGAAACAGTGTTAAACAAAGAATCAGCAAATTCAAATCATCAACAAAGATAAATAAAAAGGATTACCAATGAAGATAATTTAGAAAACAGCAGAATTGCCTAAACAGCAATTAACAACTAGTGGCCAAAGCAAAACTCAAGCCAGTGAACAGCATAAACAACAAAATCTAATTATCGATACGATAATTAGAAAACATATAATCTAATTATCTAGTAGATAATTAGATAGCAACAAGATAATCAAATTAAACCCAATCAAATTACAATTTCAAAATATTTGAATTGAACACATGGAACAATTCAAGCAATTGAAATTATCAATTAAAATGTCAATTTTTGATAGGGCTGCAGTACACGTTCACATGCACTGCCTCGCCACTATAGTGATGAAATACACAAAAGCTCAATGAACCCAAAAGCATATGGCACCATCTCGAGATCAAGTTCAAGTTAAGCAACTCAAACTCAACTGGACAGTGCCAACAATACGACATGAACAATGTCAGGATGCACGTTTAAACAAATCCAATGTCAAAGCCAACAATTAAAATGCAATTTGTCTCAAAGAGTGATACCGGAAACCAATTGCATGAGAACTGCATCAAGTACGCAATCCAGATGCAAGCATACATATATGCAGCAGCTCGAATACAATGCAAACTCCAATGAATACAAAGCATCAATGAAATGCAAACCAACAAGGGCAAAACTGCAACACTACTGTTACAAGTAACCACAAACCAAAAACATAACAATCTCAAATACCAGAAACCCAACAGATGCCAACTTCAAAAGGTATCAGACTTGAACAGAGACAAGTACACAAAGACCCCAAGTTTATAAACATTACAAACTTTTAAGCTCCAGACAGTATCAGGTTCGAACAAATCCAAAGCCGAGCAAATACAAACCAAAGGCTAACAGTTCAGGTCACTACTACCATAACTCAAAGCACATACAGGAATGCAACAGTAAATACACATAATAGCAATGGGTAGTGAACACAAATAGCCAGAGTCGAGCACAAAGTGTCAACAACCACCAGACTATCAAAATTCCAAAATGGCCGAGCATTTAAAATACTACAGTTTTAGTCAAAGCTGTGGGTCAAAAATCAAAGCCAATACACAAAGAAATTACAAAGTCGAAGTCAGGCGAAGTCATTGCAACATGAACCAAACAGTGCACTAGTAACAACTAAATGAAACTGGACATTGCAAGCTTAAAATAGAAACGAACCAAGATTTTGCACATCAAATCCGAGCAACATCAAGAACCAGAGGTTACAAAACCAAAACATCAACTAAGTTCAAATGAATATAGACAGCAAGCTCCAGATATAATGCAACAGTGTGCATAAAAGTGTTGCAAGACCAGCGAATTGAAATAGTCCACTGATGAACATTATATATACATGTATACAGAATGCCAGTGAAAACACTGGACTTGGCAACATACATATGTACAACAAATGACTCAAGCAACTTCACAGGGCAGAAGTGGTAAGTAACCAAAGCAGGTTCGTATGTCATAGAGGAACCAAAAATACAATACAAGTAAACATGTACTATGGAAGTGAATAGCGGAAAAGAAAATCATGGAACACACAAAGGAACAAATGAAAGAAATTCGAAAATGCCCAGTTGTAGTTCCAACCAGTCAAGGCTGGTTTCAAAATCATCAATAGCAGGTTCAAACCAAGTCAAGGGTCAAGATGAATAAATCATCAACTCAAGTCAAAACCCAAGGTAACAAAGGCAAGTGACTGAAGTCAACAGATTTGAACACCAGAGAATCGAAACCGTGATGAGCATGCCATCATCAAATCATACGAAATTGACAAAATCACCAAAATTCAAAACAGTGATAGCCACGAAATTAAGCAATGGAATTCACGAATAAATGGGTTTGAATTAAAGATGTGAGTGAGAAAATCACTCACCTATTTCGACAAATAAAGGCAGCCGAGAGCAGAGAGAAGGAATCATCGATTGACAAAGCAAGGGACAAAATCATCGTTCGATCGAGCAGTTGAAGTCGGTAGCCTTAATTCCATAAGCCCTAATTTAGATGAAGAGGAAACGAACGAGAACGAGAACAAGCAGCCATTTTCGTTCGTATGTTTTGCTTAGGGTTTCGAACGAATAAATGAAGGGTATCGGGTCTCTGCCTTGATACAACACAGCACCCAGAATAAAAACGTGGGCCAAATTTTATTTAAAGCCCGCATACCCCTTAACAAATTATTAAAAGAACTTCAACCCGATCAAATCCCAACAGCAATTAGCCAGCAGAATTTAATCGTCTAATGACGATAATTAATTGATGCGAAATCCCGGGTTGTTACAGACTCCCCTCCTTATAAAAATTGCGTCCCCACAATTTTCATAATTAAAGTCGTCAATAACAATTATTTTTCTAACATAAACTGGTTAAGATAGAAAAATAAAGGTCAAAAACACAAATGCCAAAGAAATCTTTTAATTTCATAAAAGAAATTCACAAATTCTCGACAAAATCTAATTATCAAATAGATAACCAGAAAGCAAAAAAACTGAATAAATACAATTATCAGCAATATTTAATTATCAATTTGATAATTAGAATACAGAAATCACAAAACAGCAATATCTAATTATCGACACAATAATTAGAAAACAGCAAAATCTAATTACCAACAAAGACAATTAGAAAACACAAATCACAAATCGCAAAACCGCAAATATCTATTTATCCAACAAATAACTAGAAAACCCGAACTTTATAATCAGCAAACTCTAACTATCAACAGAGATAGATAGAAAATAACAATTCAATATAATCAACATAATCTAGAATCAATTAGAGACTAGAAAATCTCATAATCAGCAAAATTAGCAAATATCCAATTATCAAAAACGATAATCAGAAAACACAAATATCTAATTATCAAAAACGATAATCAGAAACAACAAATATCTAATTATCAAAAACGATAATCAGAAAACATCAAATATCTAATTATCAAAAACGATAATCAGAAACAACAAATATCTAATTATCAAAAACGATAATCAGAAACATCAAATATCTAATTATCAAAAACGATAATCAGAAATCACAAATATCTAATTATCAAAAACGATAATCAGAAATCACAAATATCTAATTATCAAAAACGATAATCAGAAACATCAAATATCTAATTATCAAAAATGATAATCAGAAACATCTAATATCTAATTATCAAAAACGATAATCAGAAATCGCAAATATCTAATTATCAAAAACGATAATCAGAAACAACAAATATCTAATTATCAAAAACGATAATCAGAAACATCAAATATCTAATTATCAAAAACGATAATAAGAAATCACAAATATCTAATTATCAAAAACGATAATCAAAAATCACAAATATCTAATATCAAAAAAGATAATCAGAAAACACAAATATCTAATTATCAAAAACGATAATCAGAAACAACAAATATCTAATTATCAAAAACGATAATCAGAAACATCAAATATCTAATTATCAAAAACGATAATTAGAAATCACAAATATCTAATTATCAAAAACGATAATCAGAAACATCAAATGTCTAATTATCAACAAGGATAATTAGAACTCAAATCAGCAATTATCTAATTATCGACAAAGATAATTAGAACTCAAATTAGAAAATATCTAATTATCAACAAAGACAATTAGCACTCAAATCAGCAATTATCTAATTATCAACAAAGATAATTAGAACTCAAATCAGCAAATATCTAATTATCAACAAAGATAATTAAAACTCAAATTAGCAAATATCTAATTATCAACAAAGATAATTAGAACTCAAATCAGCAAATATCTAATTATCAACAAAGATAATTAAAACTCAAATCAACAAATATCTAATTATCAACAAAGATAATTAGAACTCAAATCAACAAATATCTAATTACCTGCAGATAATTAGAAACAACAAATATCTAGAAATCAATTACGATGACTAGAAAATCAACATAAAAGGTGGATCGATCCCAGCATATGGCGAGTCTAAGCTACGCCGCACGTACAACAACATATGGCCGAAGCCTACCAAGTACTATAAATTTTTGGCGTCCATCAGATGACCCGAAGGTCCGCAGAGTGACTCGAAGGTCTAGTACTGGTATTTGACCCGAAGGTCCATCAGATGACCCGAAGGTCCAGCATATGGCCCGAAGGTCCAACATATGACCCGAAGGTCCAACATAGTGGCTCGAAAGCACACAAAATCATCAAAATCATCAAAACAGCAAATATTTCAATTAACGAGTCCGGAATTAACCGAAATAGTGAACGCACATGTCCCATACCACATGTTTTACTAAATCGTTTAAATCTCTTCATCGTTTCCTTGAAAGTGCAAAATTGTGTATTTTAAATAAATAACATTTTACGTTCTCAAACGGACAAGTCCGGAATTAAGCGAATCAGTAAAAGTGAGGGTTCATAGTCCTCAATTTTGCTGAAGCGTTTAAATCGCTTCCTCATTCTTTTGAAAGCGCAAACTGTAAATTTTTTTAAAACAATTTTATTTTAAAAACAATTTTCAAAGCACGTGATTAAAACAGCAACATCAGTAGCAATTTCAATAAGAAAATTGCACTTCACAAAACACCGTTAAAAAACGGATATCAAATCAGCATTACAGAATAACCGCTTGAAAATCCACTTTAAAATTTGACGGTTACTGAAGTCAAAGCGACAGTAATTTTTATACGTCAAAATCTCATCAAAATAATTCACATCAAAATATAATACCAGTGAATTTTCATTCATTAAAAAGGTCAACAAAACACCGTGCTTCAAAAATTTAGCATCGGTGTAAAAATCCCGTTATAAAAATAACGGCAACAAAATACGTTTAAACCAAACACCGGTTCAACGTAAAATCAATGCAGTAACGTGCAACTCAAATTTGCATGCACACTACAAGATGAACAAAGAAATCACTCGATTATATCTTCAATGAAGATATATTTGAAACAACAAAAATCTAATCAATATGTGATTAGCATAAAAGAAAACCAGCAAAATCTCAACAAAATCAAGACCAACGGTTAAACAACACAATGAAACTAATTTCATTTTCATATTCTGATTTTTAAATCAAAAAGGTTATTAGCTGTACTCGGCGAAGACAGTCACTGTTTCCGCTGCGCACTCTGATAAACAGAACACAAATTACTCAATCATCAAAACACAATTTCACTTTTATTTTTAAATAAGGATATTTAAAAATTTCATCATAATTTCAAAACTTTAGTTTTGACTCAAAGTACAGTTAAAAACATCAACAAATAGTTGTAACACATGTTCCATCTAAGTTATGTTCTATATTATGTCCATAAACCCCTTGCTCCGATACCAACTATGACGCCCCACCTCTATGCTCACAATAACAAAGAGTATTAAAAGGAAATACTGTATGTTATTACGAAGAATAAGGCTGGATAGGAGCGGCCATCCGTAGTTAGGCCTTACACTAGTATTGATTATCTCGCTAGGAGTGGTATATATTCTTTCATCTCTTTAATCTTAGTTTATTTACTCCCATCGACATATTCAATTCTAGTATAAAACGAACTACGATGGTTCATAATAGTTTAGGACAACATATATAATAATAACACAGATAAGCTAAATGCGGAACACAGATAATATAAAAATCTCATATATATATAACTGAAGTCAGTTACAATACATGTGATACAATACATATGATACAACTACAGCTGTCGACACTGGAAGTTACATATACAAGTACATTATTGTAAATAATATACATGAATACATATCATCCTATACTATGACAACGACTACTCTAAAAGATATGAAGAGACTTCATAGCTCAAGCAGCAACCCAAAGCAAGATATCTACAACCTGAAATAACTCGGTCTGACCCGAGTATTAAATTCAAAAGAAAATAATACGCGGGTCAGTCTAATTCAAACTCAGTTATTAATGCACGGAAGCAATAATAATTAAATAATCAACAGACGATAGTCACAATAAATCTCGTATATCCAACCCTTCAATAAGAGAATCAGATAACGGTAGATATAACACGAAACAGTGTTAAACAACGAATCAACAAATTCAAATCATCAACAAAGATAAATAAAAAGGATTACCAATGAAGATAATTTAGAAAACAACAGAATTGCCTAAACAACAATTAACAGCTAGTGGCCAAAGCAAAACTCAAGCCAGTGAACAGCATAAACAACAAAATCTAATTATCGATACGATAATTAGAAAACATATAATCTAATTATCTAGTAGATAATTAGATAACAACAATTTCAAAATATTTGAATTGAACACATGGAACAATTCAAGCAATTGAAATTATCAATTAAAATGTCAATTTTTGATAGGGCTGCAGTACACGTTCACGTGCACTGCTTCGCCACTATAGTGATGAAATACACAAAAGCTCAATGTACCCAAAAGCATATGGCACCATCTCAAGTTCAAGTTCAAGTTAAGCAACTCAAACTCAATTGGACAGTGCCATCAATACGACATGAACAATGTCAGGATGCACGTTTAAACAAATCCAATGTCAAAGCCAACAATTAAAATGCAATTTGTCTCAAAGAGTGATACCAGAAACCAATTGCATGAGAACTGCATCAAGTACGCAATCCAGATGCAAGCATACATATATGCAGCAGCTCGAATACAATTCAAACTCCAATGAATACAAAGCATCAATGCAATGCAAACCAACAAGGGCAAAACTGCAACACTACTGTTACAAGTAACCACAAACCAAAAACATAACAATGTAAAATACCAGAAACCCAACAGATGCCAACTTCAAAAGGTATCAGACTTGAACAGAGACAAGTACACAAAGACCCCAAGTTTATAAACATTACAAACTTTTAAGCTCCAGACAGTATCAGGTTCGAACAAATCCAAAGCCGAGCAAATACAAACCAAAGGCTAACAGTTCAGGTCACTACTACCATAACTCAAAGCACATACAGGAATGCAACAGTAAATACACATAATAGCAATGGGTAGTGAACACAAATGGCCAGAGTCGAGCACAAAGTATGCAACAGTGTGCATAAAAGTGTTGCAAGACCAGCGAATTGAAATAGTCCACTGATGAACATTATATATACATGTATACAGAATGCCAGTGAAAACACTGGACTTAGCAACATAGATATGTACAACAAATGACTCAAGCAACTTCACAGGGCAGAAGCGGTAAGTAACCAAAGCAGGTTCGTATGTCATAGAGGAACCAAAAATACAATACAAGTAAACATGTACTATGGAAGTGAATACAGGAAAAGAAAATCATGGAACACACAAAGGAACAAATGAAAGAAATTCGAAAATGCCCAGTTGTAGTTCCAACCAGTCAAGGCTGGTTTCAAAATCATCAATAGCAGGTTCAAACCAAGTCAAGGGTCAAGATGAATAAATCATCAACTCAAGTCAAAACCCAAGGTAACAAAGGAAAGTGACCGAAGTCAACAGATTTGAACACCAGAGAATCGAAACCGTGATGAGCATGCCATCATCAAATCATACGAAATTGAAAAAATCACCAAAATTCAAAACAGTGATAGCCACGAAATCAAGCAACGGAATTCACGAATAAATGGGTTTGTATTAAAGATGTGAATGAGAAAATCACTCACATATTTCGACAAATAGAGGCATCCGAGAGCAGAGAGAAGGAATCATCGATTGACAAAGCAAGGGACGAAATCATCGTTAGATTGAGCAGTTGAAGTCGGTAGCCTCAATTCCACAAGCCCTAATTTAGATTAAGAGGAAACGAACGAGAACGAGAACAAGCAGCCATTTTCGTTTCTATGTTTTGCTTAGGGTTTTGAACGAATAAATGAAGGGGATCGGGTCTCTACCTTGATACAACACAACACCCAGAATAAAAATGTGGGCCAAATTTTATTTAAAGCCCGCATACCCCTTAACAAATTATTAAAAGAATTTCAACCCGATCAAATCCCAACAGCAATTAGCCAGCAGAATTTAATCGTCTAATGACGATAATTAATTGATGCGAAATCCCGGGTTGTTACAATTATTCTTTGAATTTAGAATTCATGACTTTCACTTTTCCCATTTTTCATGCTTTACACTTTTCATTTTATTTCAACAGTCGGTTCATTGTTTTGCATCTTTGAAAAGAAAATTTGCAAAGCCTGCAGATATCATGCATGCCCATACTCTTCACCCCACTTCTCACTCTCTCTTTCTTCCATCCCTTTCCCAAGCTCTCCACCCACTTCGGCCATCAACCATCAAAGCAAAGTATTCCCAGCGGAAGCCTCTCCTCACCAACCTCTCCATCCCGTACCCTTTAACTCCGCCCTCCTAACCACCATAAACCGAAGCCCCCTCCAAATCCTTCTAGCGTCAGCCGCCTTCCCATCTTGCCGCTATCTCCACTGCCTCTCTTCCTTTTGCCGAGCCCAAGCCGAACCACCTTAGCCTTCCACTACTGACACCTCCCCACGACAGCCAGTGGACACAGCCGATTGCTGTCTTTTTCCTCTCGGCCTCTCTTTTTGAAAACTAGGTATATTAAATATGGGTTATATATTTTAACAGTTATATATTTGCATATACTCGTTATAAATGTGTAATTATATGTTATGTATTGTAGTATTGCAACTCATATATATAAGTTGCATGTTCAAATTTTATTATATATAAAGCCTGTTGTTTATAAGGTTTTGAAAGTTGCTTGGGTTATTAAATTTTAAGTTTATTTATATAATTGCTTATATATATCTTACAATTTATCTTATATGTTTGCAATCGTATTTCGTTCGAACCTGTTTTACTGTTATATTAGAGTTATAAGCTTAAAGTATATAATGTTATAGGTTTCAAGTATAAAGTTGTACAGTCTAAATGGGATGCAGTCTGTTATATATATAGAATGATTCCTACCTATTATGTTTGGTTCACTGTATGATATTTTATATATATTTGTGTGAGCCCATATTAGTATTATCTAGCATCTGTTTGTGTAAATATATGATAGTTTATATATATTATAGTTTTATAAGTTTCGTTTTTTTGTTGGATATATATTTGGAAGGTAGGTTCGGCTGTATAAGTATTTGTGATTTTAAAGTTTTGTTGTTTTTATATATAAACATATATATATATATCTGCGTTTTGTACAAGTGGTATTAAATATAAATATATATATATATGAACTTAGTTATATAATATATGATTTCTAACTGATATGAATTATTTTGTGTATAAATTATTTATATTCTGGATTCTGTAGCTTTACATTTTTCCCGTATTCACAGTTAGTATAATTTATACAGTTATAAATAATTGCTTGCTGGAGGACAGTTTATATTTGCCTATATATTAGAGTATATAAGTTATATACTTTTGCTGCCTACTCTTTTCCCTTCTTTTGCTTTTGTTTTGGAAAACATCCTTGACTTTCATATTTGCGTGTGCAGTGTATATATATATTTACCTTATAATATATTATTTAAGTATTACCTTGTTTAAGTGTATATAGGTTATATAGTTGCAATAGTTCGTATATTAGTTAATATATATAAGTATATTTATGATGTGTTCTTAAGTCTACTATTGTCAGTTATAGCACTATATATATATTGGTTTCAGTGTTTATGAGTCTACAGTATTGATAATATATATGCTGTTTGAAAGTGTATATATATGAAATTTTGTTTCAGGTTATATATGTTAGTTATATAAATTTGGTTGAAGATTTCTTTTATAAGTTGGTATATATATACATATGATCTGGTGGGTGATGTTAGTAATTAAATATATATATATATATATAGATAATGAGCAGTCTTGCGGGCACTAATTTCTTGGGCTCCCCATCTTTTGCTAGTGAAACCTGGAAACACATGCAGTCAGTGAAACAGTTTTTTGACTCTCATGGAGGATCTTCAGGTTGGGATGGTTCTCCCTTTTCTATTCTGAAAGTTTGGTCTTCGATCAGAACCCAAGCTCCGATTCGCCCTACCTTTTCCTTCATTTGGGACTCTCGTTTACCACCTAAAGTCTCCACTTTAATGTGGCGTATCCTTCATGATGGTCTTCCTCTTGACGAGAACCTCCAATCTATCGGTATTCCTCTCGTCTCTCGTTGCAGATGCTGCGGAAACGGGAACTCCGAATCCAGGAACCATATATTCTTCTGTGGTTATTCTGCCAGATGTTGCTGGAATTACTTTGGAAACCTTCTAGGCATTAGTCGGTCGGCCACCTCGCCCTCAGATCTCCGTAACTCATGGTGGTCTGGGAACGCTGGTAGGACTCTTCGTGCTATCGTTTTCCGCTTGATTCCATGCCTCATCTGCTGGCACCTCTGGTGCGCGCGGAATAAGGCAACTTTTGAGAACACTCGAATGGACCCGGCTTCCATTATTCGACGTGTGCGAAACGACGTCTTTCTCGCATTCCGTGGTAGACCGTTCAGGGGCCGTCTGAGTTCCCGTGCGGATCGACTTGTTCGTCTTCTTTCTATCTCACATGGTGTGTCTCAAACCAGGTTGGGTATAGGCTGATTTTTGTCTACGACTGTAGCCTGCTTATGTCATTCTGTTCCCCCCCCTTTCCTTGTGATTTTAATGCGTTTGTTAGTTTTACAGTTTCAGGTTCTTTGGAAATCTGTTGGCCGGGGTCAAGAATTGGTTGCCCAGATTCACGAACCGGGTTCGTTTTTTTATTGTTCTTTGGTGGCTCTCTCCAGCTCGTTGTCTAAGTTCCCCTATTATTGCGCCTTTCTGTTAGCGCGCTTTGTGGATTGGTCTGGTGGTCTGGCCTTATCCTCTTGGACTAGGCGGGTTTGTGTTTGGTGGTCTGGCCTAGTCCTACTGGTCAAGGCGGGTTAGTGGATGTGGTGGATTGGTTTACCCTTCTGCTGTTGCTTATTCCTTTGGTGTTGTTCTTTTCTCCGTTTATCTCTTTTTATGGGGTCTTAGATGGGCTTGTCCGTTGCTGTGTAGCGGTTTTGGTTTTGTATAGTTCTTTGTCTTTCATTGTATATTACTGTCCTGTATGCCATTGGAGAAAGGCGTTTTTTCTCCGGTTCTTTATATATTCTTTTTTTTTTAAAAAAAAAAAAATAGATAATGAGCATACTGTATATATGTAAGTATTTTGCATATTTTTGGTATATATATGTGTAATTTATTTCAAACTTTATTATGTAGATATGTTGTTATATATGTGTTTTATTTAAAACAAATATTTTGATGTATATATAATTAGTTTAATATGTGTTTAATTTAATATTGATTTGAAATTTAATATAGATATATTTTGTTTCTATCTAATTGATTCTGATTTACTTCATCAATTTCTTATCTGTCAGCTTTGATCGTCAAATTCGTGCCAACCTCACTTTGCTTTGGAATTCGTGTTGGATTCACAACTCATTGTATTATCTGTCTCTCTAGTCTCGAAAGGTGAGCAATCTCTCACGATTTACGTTCTTATATTTATTAAATTTGATTTCAATTGAAACGATAATTGAAATATGTTGCTGTTAGTTATTGAAATTGATATATATATATATATATACTGTTATCTGTATTTGTTCACCTATGACATCTGACACCATTATTTGGTATTTGTATTGATGATATATGCATTTTATGTTATTATCATATCTGTTATCACTCTGCAAGTTTCCTGTTAGTATAGAATTCACTATGGGTTGAAATGATACATACCCAAACGATCTGTAGAATAGGAGAAAATCGTTATGGGTTGAAATGATAAACCCAAGCGATTTTCATTTGAATTGAATTTGGGATTACGGGTTGAAAAGATAAATACCCGTATATATATTTAAATTACGGATTGAAATGATAAATATCCGTACTTGACCATAGGGTAGAAAATTATATACAGAAACCGTTGGTCTATATATAAATATTTTGAAAGTGATTTCTATGGTTTTGAAAAGAAATATAGGGTTTTAATAAATATTGATTTTAAAGATTTATTAAAGTTGATTTAATAAAGTTGATATATAATATGTTTAAGTATTTATTTAAAATATATATTTTCAAATATATAGTTTATAATGATTCAGGTTGGAAAGATAAATTTGAAATTGATTTGAAATTATATATATTTAAGAATTATACTTAAATAAGTCTGATTTGAAATTTATTAAATTTGAAATTTTAAAGACATGTTTTATAACTTGAATTTGATTAAAAGTGACTTAAATGAATATTTCAAACTTATATAAATTTAAATGGGATATTTTGTTTATTTAAATTTGTAAATTAAAGTTGTATTCAAATGTTATTGAAATGATTAAGTTGATATTTCAAAACTAAATAATAGTAAAGTGAATTTGATATATATATGAAATTATCGAATTTAGTTTTGAAATGTTGAATATTTAAAGCTTTGAAACATATTGAAATGGCTTATTTTAAGGTTCAAATATGTATTTGAAATCGATAATTTGAAATGGTTTATTGAGAAACTGAATTGAGTTGAATTTGATGAATTGAGATTGAATTTAAAAATTGAATTTTTGAATTCAAGTTGAGTTGAATCAATTTGTGAAATTTGAGGAAACTATTTTATTATTATATAAAGTATTTTTAAATTATATTTTACTTTATAAATTATTTAAATATAAACTATTTTAATATGCTAATTATTTTAATATAAACTATTTTAACTTATAACTATTTTTATATAAACTATTTTATTTTTATAAACTATTTTATTATATATACTATTATTAATATTTAAACGGTTTAACGGAAGTGTTATGGTTTTCCAAAGTATTATAATTTCCAATGTTTGGTTTCAAAAGTGTTATAACTTTGAAAGTACTATGATTTTGGAAGTGAATATATTTGAAATGGAAATGATATCGTATTGATTTGGTTTTTGAAATGGTAATGATATTTTGGTTTTGAAGTATAAACTATTTTTGAAATGACCGCGGTGTTATAATAACGTTTGGTTGTTAAAGAGACCGGGATCGGATATTGTCAAACTCTCTGCCCATACCGAAATCCACTTTAACAACTATGTACGCGTTGGAGATTCCAGAATGAAGTAGGATGGTGGCGATGATTCTATATGAGGTATATACGTGGACCTAACTCCCGTGAGTTAGCATAAGGTGGCTAAAACAGGAGCAATTGACGAGCTAATGAGGTAGCTCCTCTTATCGGACACACTCCATCATATGCAATTCTATTACTTTGTGATTGATTTGGTGCGCACCTTCGGATTTTCAGGAGTGTGGCTTGAGGTGGGCGATTCCTGCGGCTCTGCTTTACCACCAGCTCGGAAGTGTAATTGGTATATCTACCCTGGCATTGCGTAGTTGTGCCGTGTCACCTACCATATCGAGACCACTACGAGTTTGATTTGTGTCGTACCTATGGAGTATCCTCTGGTAGCTCCAGTTTACGGGGTATTACGGTATTGTATAGACTACTGGCACTATAAAATGTGTTAAGGGGGATATGGGTAACGCCTTAACACTATTTTAATAGTTTACTTTACTATAAACATATTATAATATCGTATATTACTACATAGTAGATAGTTCCATGGATCCTTAGAGGATGGTTATCCCAAACATCCTTTGAGTTACTTGTATTTCAGTTGATATTTCACTTGAGTTGGATTTAATTATATAAGAATGTTAATCCCGACTGGAGTGTTTTGTGTTTTTCTTTATGCTCGGGTCAGACTGAGTGGCTTAGTGTTCGAGACTTACTTTTGAAGTTGGAGCCTTTGCTTGGAGATCCAGCTATCTATCCAGCTTTCAGTTATTCAGTTGATTCCAGTGATGTATTCTGATCTTGTATTTGACTATTGTATTGAGACATCTATGTATTCGAGACCTCCGTTGTATCTTATTTAACTCTGTTATATATATATAGTAGCTTCATGAACTACTATTCTTTTGTTTCCGCTGCATTATTGTCATATTACTCTGTGTATGTCATTCTGTGATTATTTATTTACTGTATATGTTGAGATTTGCCAAATTTAAATTAACAATATGATATTTTGAGCAATTCAAGTTCGACATGTGCGGATGCGAATGGTTGAAAATTTCAGGATGTTACAGTTAGTTACTTTGTTACAATATGCATCTGTATGGCCAAGACATGGCAGACCGAACATGGGGAAATCTTCTGTTCATATTCAATAGAAATTATATCAGTTTCACCATTATAGATTTCCATTTGGATGGTCAGTGGGTAGCTAAAGAGAACGTCAACTTCAATTAGTTCACGTGCATAGTTTAATCTGTTTTCCATTGCCGTTGTAGAGTCCATTCTAACTGGACGGCCTAGTACACTAGCTATTCTACTTATACCTTCATTATTCCAATATTCAAGTTTCAGATCTATGAATCGAATCCATATTGGAATAGTTGAGAAGGAATCTTTAGTAAGTGATATACCAGGCTTCCATTTTTTAATAATCAAAATTCTAGATCCAATAGTGTAAGGTCCTGACCGAATTATTTTATGGCAGTCGTCCGCGTTGTAGAATTTAATAAAAATAAAACCATTCTTCTTGTAAAACAGTTCGTAGGATCCATTTGGCTTCCAAATCTTATCAACAAAACTATTAAAATTACTATAAACAGGACGTCTTCCCAGAATATAAATAACTAAAGTATTCTTCCATTTTTCTTTGGAAGCAGTGAACACTGTCTTTGGAATCATACCTTTTATCTTATCACCATCAGAAATTGGAGCGAAATACGTCAGATCCGTAATATCTACTTCTCGATCTGCCGAACATTCTCTGACAGTCGCTGCCCATGATTTGGTCTAAGTAAAAGGGTTATGGTGAGAAGGCTGTACGTGAAACTCAGTAGCAGTTCGGTGGTCATGTGTCTTGGTGCTTATATTCTCAACCGCATGTGCTTTATCCTGGGCGATCTCATGTGAAACGTTGTTAGGTAGAGAGGACGTGCAGTTTGCTTGCACGGTGGTGGAAGAAGCGGTTAGATCAGGGGGTTTCAGAGGTGGGGGAACAGTAACTGTTCCCTCTATTGAGTCGTGGTTCACCATGATTATATATATATATATATATACATTTCTCTTGTTTATAAATAGTCTTTCCTTCTTCACATTTTACCTCCTCTTCCTTCTATCCTATCTTCCTCATTTCCGACCCAAATGAAGATTTTCTTTTTTTAAAACCATATGAACTTCTAATAGCTACAACTTTTATTTGTACCATATTTTCAAATTTTAAGTGTAGCTATGTCAAAGATGCATTTCTTTCAGACTTGTTTTGGGACTCAGAGATCCAAGTCCGAAAATAGTCCTTATTTGGGTCATATCTTCCTCAATAACAACTGAAATTGAGTGTTTCTTTTTTTAAAAGTGTAGAGAAAAGAATTTTATAAAACTTTTAATTTGACCACCTTTTCAAAATCCAAGAATTACATGTCCAAAAACCAAGGGGAAGTTGACCTATTTTCGAGTGGATTTTGTGGTTTTCCAAGCTTTCCGAATTCAAAAATGTATCAAATTTTCCAAGGATTTTTTATGAGTAAATTCTTTATATTTTGGAATTTTTTTACCTTTATATGTATTTAATATTGGATGGTAAACTAATTTGATTGTTTGGTAGGAATATTATATGGTTTGAATATATGTATATGTTGCTAGTTGCGGTTTTGATATTGACTTGTGAATCAAAAGCTGAAACGCTGTGTTTCATTATAAAGGTGTGATTTTTGGGTTTGTGCTACGATAATGATCTATTTAAGGATGTTTAGGCATGTGCATGTGATGTCACGCTAAGAAAGTGGACATTTTGATATGGTATTGACGATTGGATTTCTTTGTGGAAAAACTAGTGTTTTGTTTAAAGGAAATTGAAAATCATTTCAAAGTTTTCAACTTTGTTTTCTTATGCAAACTCTTATGCTATGTTTATGATAAGTTTGTAAGTATTTAAGTGTTGAGGTTTCAATGAGGAAAGTCAAAACATTTTCAGGTTATGGTGTCCAGAGCGATAGTCGCTTTGGGTGTAGTTTCGATTAAAAAGTCGGATATTTTTTTAAAATTTAGTTTTCATACTTAAAACTGTCTTTAAAATGTTTTATAAACTTAATAATGGTGTTTTAGAAAGTTGTTTAATAATTTAATAATTAATTTTTAATTAATTAAGTTTTGATAATTAATACTTAATTAAGTATTAAATAGGTTTTATTAATTATAATTAAGTGAAGACTAACTACTAATTAATTATGTTTTAAAAGTAAGATTTGTTTTAATTAATTTTTGATTAAGCAAGATTAATTTTAAATTAACTATGAGTTAAATACATGATTTATTTTTAATTAATTATTGATCAAATATAAGGTCAATTATTTATTTATTTAATTAATCAACTGTTAACTATTTTTAATGATAAATTAATTAATATTTAATTTTAAAGTAAATTATTTATTAAAGTTTTAATTTATTATTTAAGTTTTAATCAAAATATTAATTAATTAATTAAAATTAATTAATATTTAATTATTAATGGAGGTTTAATTAATTTTTAAATAATTAATAAAGGATTAATTTAGGTTTAATTAATAGTTAATAATTGTTTAATTATTTAACTAAATTGAGTTAAGATTCAATTAAGATTAATTATAATTTAAATAAGGATTTAACTTATAATTAATTATTTTAAAAAGAGTTTTAAAGTCCTAACTCCTTTGTTTTTCTAAGGATCAAATTGTTTTAAAGGAACTTCTTTTTCAAAGATGGTTTTGAATTTAAGTTATTCAAGTGTCGATACCATTAAGAAACCATATAACTGTGAATGAGTTATAATATATATTGTTTTATTGTTTGGACATATGTTAGTAGAATAAATTCCCGTTCTACTATAAATTAATTGGATTGTTTGGACATCTATTTAGAAGGACAAATCACCATCCTGTTATTATGTTATATGGGCATGTTTATACTGGTTAGTTTATATTGACTTATTATTTCCTGATTTGAATATGAAATGTATTTACATATATGTTGACTTATGTAAATAAATTGTTGAATGACTTGAAAATGGAATTGAAATTAAATGGTAACTTAAATTAGTACCATTGGGATTGCTAAGCCTCTTTTGAGTTTATGAAGTATGATTTTGAATTAACTTCAATTCTTTGATTTTCACGTTATATAATTATTTTATAAAGGTATTTATAAATAATAACTTGTTTTAGTAAAAAGGGTTTTACTAAATAAAAGGGTTTATTTAAAGTGATCTAAATATAAAATTTTGTAATGTCAAAGATATTTTGTAAAGAAAATTTTATAAAGAGTTTTATACATGGAAGAGATTTTATAAATCATTTCAGAGATTTTAAAAAGAAGTTTAAATCTATTTTATAGACTTATAAGGAGGGTTGAAATATGAAGTGAACTTATAAAAAGAATTTTTATAAGGGATAAGTGAATGGGTTTTATAAAGTGAATGGGTTTTATAGTAAGTGATGTTTTGAAAAGGGAATTTCTTGGCCATTTAATATGGAATTTGAGTAAAGGGAATTTTCCAAATGTATTTGGTAAATATTTTTGAGATAAGTAAAAATGTTTCCCAAATATAAAAGGAATGTAAAGTGTTTTGGGAATAGTGTTTTAAAAAGATCTTTTGATCAGGTTTTGCAAAGTGTTTTAATCAATTAAAGATTAATTAATAAAGACTTAGTGGATCCCATATGGAATCAGATCAATGTTGAATGATTGTTTATTTGATAGTTAAATAACCGATTATCAAATCTGGACCTAAAAGCAACTTTGGAAATATCTAAGAGAAACACGTGAGTTATATGCACAGTCATTCCCAATGATGTTGTACTGTGCGTATAAACCTCATTCCGTTCTTATCTGTGTCTGTTTATTTCCTAAAGAACCGAGGCTGAGTTTATCGGAAATCATCGAAAGTTGTTTCGAAGAGACCGGGATCAGATATGTTATCCGAAAATCACTTCGATCCAACTCAAGCATTTTGAACTGAAGACATCTTAAAGAATATGGAATCGAATATGGAGCATTAAAGTGCAAGGGTTGCTTGCTACTAGTCATAAGGGTGATTCCAAAATGGATGTAGTGCCTTCGGTTTGTCCTTATCTCATACAACTTGTATGGATGAATGCTGGCACTACATTATTGCCTGGAAAACAGTGTTAGCATTCCAAGTGGGATTTCTATTCAAAAGGTAAGCATAGCCTCAAGCCTCATCAACCAAGAATGACTAAAATCAGGGGAGATGCAGCAAGGCTAAGTGGGTCGCTCCCATTAGGGTGTGTCATCACCTTTCTAGATGCATCTACATATTTATGGATTGGTTGTGCATGAGATCTCAAATAAAAAGGGTTGCAAAGCAATCGGGGTGGTGACATATTCGGTACTATCCAGTCATTGGTAGGCCGGTCTTATGTTGGCAGGGGATCCCGGCGAGGTCCTCGGTACATTTTCGAGACGTGTACCATGATAGGTGGTACCCTGGTGCCTTGTCATAGTATGGAATCAATCTCCAATACATGCCTTTACGATTTTGATTGTAGAACCTAGTATGTTGGAATTTAATAATGGTAACAATTTTGGCTATTTCCATATATGTATGTTGAATGCTTAGACATTATTATAATATCATTGGATTTTCTATAAAATGTGTTTTGGTTATCGTAAAGTAAAAACCCGTCCGTGTCTATGTGCGGCGTAATCTTATAAGATACCTTTGATTTTAAAAGGGTTTTAAACATAATACTTCAGTTGTTTGAGTTTACTCACACCAGACCCATGTCTTGCCTGGAGTTTTATTTTCTTTTCCTAAAACTCTTGGGTGCTCAAATTTTGTGGGCAGCCAAGTTGTTCTGGTTTTCCCACAGATGTATTTTGAAGGAGCTTGGAGTAGGAGGCTTCATCGATAACTAGTTATTATCTTGTTTCCTCTGTATTACATGTATCTTGTACCAGTTATATAGGGACAGGCTGTTATAACTATCCAAGGGTAGAATTTGTATTAGAATGACTCTGATGTATCATTTTTGAAATGACTGTGTAAAGTATTATGTTGATTAATATATGTTATTCTGTTGCGTTGTGAGATTCTATGATTGTTTAGTTTCTTCTATCTTCTATCTCTTTTCTTTCCCCTAACAATCTGTCTTTCCAACACTTAGTTGTTCGGCACGTGAATACCGTGGATGTATTAGTGTCGACTTCTGGGGTTCAAAAAGGCGGGTCGTTACAGTGTAAAAGTTGAATATAATGCTAAATATATCTAGCATTTGTTCTTCACCTAAAAATAAAACTTGATGTCCTTCAACCTATTTTTTTTCAAAGGCCGTCCTTTCCCATAATTCCCACTTATACAGACTGCTATTATGATAGATGCTATGTAACTACAATTTATTATTGTCCCCTTACATTGTGAATAGTGAACGGGACTACATAAACCAAAAAAGTACAATAATTCGTGCACATCCACACTAAGCTTTTATGTTTATCACCTTTATGGGTTTAAGGTCATAGTCATAGGTCATGTATATACATATAAAAATTCATATCCTCCACTAACTTCTGTCGCTTTACATGCATTGGAGGAGAAAGATAGAAAAAAGTGACCTTTCTATATATGTATGTATGCATTGATGGGTAGATTGTTAAAATATTTATATTTAGTAATATGTATATGGTATTATCATATCTATTAGCTATTGCCTATGCACATTCACTACTGTTATATTTACAAATATGTATTTAAATTTTATATACACAGTGCATATATGGAAAACTATTATCAATAATTGAACTATTAACCATTATTGTAATTTTACAAAAGAGTATATGCATACCTATATTTAGTATGTCCGATGTGTAAATTTACTATCTCTATTAACAAATTAATATTTTTTAACCTGCTGGAGTATTGTTACCCAAAGTATTGATGTTCTTACCATATTAAACAGTTGACTAGAACACACACACACATATATACAAACACCAGTACGTATGGCACGTCCGCTATATGTGTGCAAAGAAAAACGTAAGTTAAGTTTTTTAGTGAAAAATAGTATGTGCAAATGCACATAAAATTCAATGTACTCATTTTATGCATAAATTTGCTTATTATGTAAATAATGGAGTGAAAGAAATCTGTCGTTTACAAAGTTTATATTTGGAGTATCTATTAAGACGATCATGAGAAACAAGAACATCTAATGAATAAACATAAAGGTATAATGGCAAGCAATATACCTAATTAATGCAACACATGGATGATTCCACATTAGTATTAATCCTAACGTTGCATAACTTATTTCAGATTATGAAAATATTTTTAAAGTTGCATGCGTTAACACTACATGTTAGTATATTTGAAGTTGCAAGTATTAACCATCAAATGGTATGCAAAATATAAAGTGAATAAACTTAGTAATAATCAATTTAGAGAATATCCAAAGTGGCATTAATTTCAAGAGTTTCAAATACCTGCTGGTAGTGTTGTGATGCCCTAACTAAAATATGTCACTTCTGAGTATAGCAATTATCAGTTGGGAACGGCTTTCACCGGAAATACATAGTACCAAAACAAAAACAAATTTTATTGGATATTCAACTACATTACAACCCATATTGAATTGCCTTGACAAAATATAATGCTCGCATTGATAGTAACATTTCATCGCACGTCCAAGGGGAAAGTTTCCCTTTCCTCCCTTTTCGTTAATTTGGTACAAAATTCCACGTTGGTTAGTAGAATATAGCCTTAAAGGTTTTCTAAAAAGGAAAAATTGTAAGAAGAAAAGTCCCTTTCGTTTACTTGTGATTTTCCTATTTATAGTTGTAAATTGCACGCGAATCTTTGGAATTTCCTTCTTGCCGCAACATCTTCGCCCTTGGATCCTGCCAGGTGTCATCCATCTGTATTGCTTGTTTTATGTGACTGGATTTCTAATATGTTTTTGGTAGGAAGTTTAAATAGAAGGGGAGTTTCTCAAAATTAGAGCGGGAATATCCAAAATTAGGGCGGTAGAATCCAAATTTGAATTAGTCTTGTCTGCTTTGGTCTTTTTTTTATAGAAATGTTAGTTGCAACCCGTTGACACAACTGTGTTTGTGCTGACCAATTTTGTTGCTATGTGGTGATGCATATGAAGAGGTGGAAAGGGGGATGCTGCCTACTGTTCAGACCTCCTTACTCTGCCGATACATTTGTTGCTCTTGACCTGACAATATGTTGGATCAGAATGGAGTAGCATTCTTCTATCTCATTCTGTGGGTTGATTTGGTGCGCATCTTTGTCGTTTTCCCGTAAAATTGAATTTACGTAAAGCACATCTTGTGCGACCCTACTTACAGCTCTTTTGGAGTGCTTTTGGCTCTGTATGGCATCGTCTAGGTTACCCTCGGTATGTGCCTGTTTAGGCCTGTCTCTATGGACATTTGATTGAACGTGGGTGTGGTCAGCTCAGCTTGGTGTATCTTATGTCCCCAGAATTCGACGCACGACCTTGTTCTCCGGTGTCTTTGTTGCAATCTTCGGTCGGTTCTTTCATGTTTTCTCAGAGTGGTTTTTGGTAAGAACAGGTGTAACACTTACCCCTTAAGTCTGCTGCGATCATAGGTCGTGGTAGACTTACTATCTAAAACACACTGTTTGTGCGTCAGATTTTTCTTCTTTCCTCATGCTTGGAGGTGCAACATCTCCGACCGCATCGAAATCCTTTGTTGATTTAGTTGTAGGTTGATTGCGACCTACCCTCTTTTTTGGAGGGCGTAGTGTCCTTAGCCATTTTACCTGTTGGTTAAATTGTCCTGCCCTCTGTTCAGGGTCGTAATGTCCTTGGCCATATGCTTGGCCGTATATCTGTTTCGACCTACCCCCTTTTCTGGGGATGAACTGTCCTTAACTACAGGCGTGGTATGACTTGCCTCCTTAGTCGGGGGCGTAATGTCGTACGTATGCTAAGCCACATTCTTATTTACTATCACCCTTCTCATTTATGAGATTGCCACTGTTGTTCGTAAATGAAATCATACCTCTGAACTATGACAATGAGCTGTGAAGAGTAAATTATTATGCTCTTGGCATGGTCTTTCCTGCATGAGAGAGTGGATTTTACTGAGAAGTCAAGTCGTGTATTTACAACCCATTATCGCATGCGCATGGTTTTTTGTACTGGTTCTGGCCATCTAATATCATACATCCACTGTGGTATGTTGAATTATCTGACATAAACGTTTTTTTTATACTGGTTCGGCAGTCTAATATCCTACAACCAGTCTTTATGATTGTTACTGTAGAAAAATTCATAGCGGATCAGGGAGAATTTTCATCCTATACAGCAAAAATATTTTGGCTGAGAAGCCAGACTCGCATTGATGCAAATCCCAATGTGTAGGGCCAGTATCACCATTCTCAGTGTTGAGATTGTCATATTTGCCTATTTTGTTCTAGTGTTTCGCTCATCCCATGACTTTTGGTGGCGACCTGTGATTGTGTATTTGGTTTTATTTAGAGTAGTACAAAGATTTTATACCGGTTCAGGCCATATAATATCCCTTCGTCTAGTTTATTGTTATATATTTTTATAGTATGTACTTTATGTTAACCACATTACACAAAATAAGACATGTGATGCTCTGAATTCCACGTTCTTAGGACTAGGTTGCCATTGGGCCTAGATAAACGGTATGCTTCGTTCGCCAAAACTTCCGCTATAACTAATGGGCCTTCCCAGTTTGGTCCTACATTCCATCCGCTGAATCCTTTGTGTTGGTCATTACTCGCCACAACACCAAGTCTCCATTGCAAATGTTTCTCTCCTTAAGGATTGCATTTATAACTCATTGTCATTCTTTGTCGATATATGGCTGCTACTACCGTTGCTTCATCCTTTCTTTCTTGGATGAGGTTTAGGGCGGCCTTCCTCAATTTTATTATTCTTTTCTACGGCATATGACATCTTCTATGCGATGGGAATTCTACTTCAATGGGTAGCAAGACCTCATATCCGTAGGTTAATGAGAAAGGGGTATGCCTTGTAGGAGATCTAGTCGACGTTCGTTAGTCCCATAACACCAAAGATAATTCCCCTGCCCACTTTCCTTTAGCCTTTGTAGCCTTTTCTGAAGCAGTTTTTTGATGGTCTTATCCGCGACCTCAACCTGTCCGTTTGCTTGTGGGTGTGCGACTTAGGAGAAACTTTTTACTATGTCATTTTTCACGTAAAGCTCCATAAACTCCTTGCTTTCAAATTGGGTACCGTTGTTGGAAATGATCCTATAAGGTGTCCCATATGTAGTGATTACATTTCTTACCCCAAAAATGACTACCTTTTTTGCAGTAATTGTGGCTAGGGATTTTGCCTCTACCCATTTGGTGAAGTAATCTATGGCCACTATGGCATATATGGCTCCACTCTTTGGCATTGGAATCGGTCCTATTAGATCTATGCCTTATATGTCAAATGGCCCTGGACTTGCGAGTGGGATAGTCCCATGAGATGACAACTTGGGAATACTGGCGAATCGCTGACATCTGTCACACTTCCTCACAAATTCCTTTGCATCCTAAAGCGCGGTAGGCCAGTAGTAGCCATATCTTAACACCTTCTTTGCTAATTTGTTTCCCCTAATGTGATCGCCGCATTGTCCTTCATGCACTTCCCTCATGACTCGTACTCCCTCTTCCTTGGAAATGCAACTAAGACAAGTGGTAGAATACCCTCTCTTGTATAATGTGCCATTAAAGGAGTCGTACGGAGCCTGGTATCTTATCATTTGGGCCTCATTCCTGTTCAAGGGTAAGATCCCACTCAGGGGACATCGTTTGATAGGAGTCATCCAGTTGTCTTCTTTAGCTTGTTAGAGTAAGGATTCTATAGTAGGTTGCTCTTGGCCTTCTGTCGTCTCTTGATCTTGTTAGCCCTAGACGGCGGCCCGTTGGGCTTGGGTCAGGACCGGTATTTGATTTGAATCTGTTATGCTTAGCTCTGCATGATGCCCGATAGGTACCACCTTCATCTCATTAGCTATTTTCATGTTAGCCAGTTTTGCCTAAGAGTAGGCAGATGGGTTGCTTTCACAATGGATTTGCTCTATCTTAGACTGCTCGAACTGCTCCAGTAATTTCTTAGATAGCCTTGCGTATTTGTCTAGGGTGGGTTATTTTGCTTGATAGCTGCCCTGCACTTAATTCACAATTAATTAAGAATCACTGTGAACTTTGACATGCGTTACCTTCATTACCTGGGCCACTCGTAGGCCTGCAAGGAGAGTCTCATATTCTGTTACATTGTTGATTGCACTGAAACCGAGCCGCACTGTCTCATATAGCTTTTTCCCGTTTGGTGTGACCAACATGTACCCGATTCTTGCACCTTGTTCGTTTAATGCTCCAAGTATGAATAAATGCCAGAACTATGGGGTGTTTTCCTCTTCTTCTATCTGGGGTTCGATTGGTAACGAGCATTTTGTAATAAAGTCAGCGAGCACTTTACCTTTGATGGCCTTCCTAGGATAGTAGGTGTTACACTAAAAATCAACCTTTCGACTAAGACGAAAGGTCTTTCAACAAAAGCAAAGGAAATGGAGCACAACTCAAACCTTTCGAAGGAGTCGAAGGGATGCAGCCATCAGAATTTATTAGCGTCAAACTTTTCAAAGGAGTCAAAAGGTTCCATCTCTAGCATCCAATGTGTTCTTACCTTTCGAAGGAGATGAAGAAGTCAAAGAAAGTGTGAGCAAGTACTTAATGACCTTTTCGAAAGCCTAATAAGCCTTTCGAACCGGTTGAAGCACATCCAGGGTACCTTTCGAAAATGACGAAAGGTTTATGAAGAAAGCAGCACTCACAAGTCAACAAAGAATGAAAGACAACCCTTTGACATCATTGAAGAAGAGCAACCTTCCGACAAGGTTGAAAGTTTCACAATAAAAGAATAACCTTCTGACAACGTCGAAAGGCTCACAACAACCAAAAGAAGAGCAACCTTTCGACAAGGTCGAAAGGTTCATAACAGTATAAAGAAGGCAAATCCTTCGATAAAGGTGGAAGGTTCATAATAGAAAATGAAAAAGTAAACCTTTTGATGAAGACGAAGGGTTTAAGGTGGCATATAAAAGGGGTACCTTCCGACCCAGTCGACAGCATGGAGTCGAAAGGAGGGCCGCCTGCATCTATAAATAAGACCCAAGGGGCCCAGTTTTGGGGGATCTAATCTCTCTAATTCTAATCTTGTAATTTTTTAATCAAAGTATTGTAACCCTGATTGAGTTTGATTTGTGGAAATTTAATAAAATGAAGCTTTTACTAGAAGATAAAGGGAAGTACTTGGCTTTGTTAATTACCTTACTGTTTTCTTAAACCTTTACTGGATTAACTCATATTTTCAGGTTAAACCCCTTCGGAAGGTTCTTGTCAATAAGGTCAACAACGCTTCTGTTATATGAGAATATGAGAATTCAAATAGGAGAAGCTAAACCTCTTCAATTTAAGGGTAATGAAGCTCTCGTGAATCATACTAAATCAACATAACATGGTTGCATTTATGATCTCTCTTTTGGGCTTAACGGAAGAAACATAAACTATTTGTCCATTTGCCTATGATTTTAATGATGAAAGTCAAACTAGGGTCAAAATTTGATGATCTATATTACTAATTCATAGTAAATAGATCATGCTTAAAATAGATTTTATTTTTGATTTCATGTCATTTTCATGAGAGTTGATAAGTGGGCTTGAATGGTGTGTTAGAGTTTGATGGTTTAAGTTGTGCTAATTAATAGCATAAATAAACCATACTTATAATAAACACATCAATCATTTCTACTTAATATTTTAATGAGAGATTGTAAATGAATTTTGTGTTGATTTATATGAATGATTGAAAGTGGATTTGCCTCTAAATTTGTAACACCCCGCATTTTTATATAGTTAAAATGTAATGTATAACGATAAGTGATGAAAATAAATAATTTTGGAATTATCGGAGTATGGCTCCAGAACCTGCACCATTGCATCCAAGGCGATTTTCTGATCAGTTTCCATATATAACTTGTCGAAATCTAAACCAATATGAAGAAGTTCTGAACGAAACAAACGCAAGAAACAAAATGAATATATATATATATATATATTGGGCCGACCGTAGGTCGACCCAGTGGACACGCAGGTCAACCGCACAGTCTACCGGTGCTTAGAGGCGGTCGACCGCCCGGTCGACCCACGTACGACCTGGACGAATTTTCGTCCAGGAACGTACAGTGACGTGTTTTCTCGTTTTTGAAGGATCTGAGCCATACATTCTTCGATCCTGTGGCTCTGAACGACCCAGTGACGTGGTGGCTCCAGGTTCAATCCAAGAATCCGATGGTTTGAGATCCCCAAGCTCCAATATAAATAGGACCCTAGTCCTAGCTATCTTCTCACAATTAGATTTTCTACCATGGGTTCATTGCCCAAGGCTGGACCCTAAATAGAAAATATATCTTTGGGTTCTTGGCCTAAGGTTGAACCCTAAAAAGAAAATAATTTCTAGGGAGAAGATCTTCTAAATTAAAATATTATACACCTTGGAAGAAGGGGATCAAGAAGGACTGTGGAGCCAAGCGGAGCACAAGCGAAGCTAAGGACGACATGTAAGTGTATTTATTTATATATCTTTTAAGTTTAAGACATATTATCATTAGATTCCCATTTAGAAAATTTTATTCAGTAATCAAACGTATTAATTAAATTAGGCTGAACTATAAGAAAACTTGCAGTTTATTTACAGTATCAGTATTTATACACTGTTTTCTATGCCTTATTTACATTTTTTTCTACGTTTTGGATTTTTATGCAAGCGTCAGTTTTCTTCTATCCCCTCTTTTTTCTTCGCGTATGGATTAGACAGATTAAACGCGAATATGGATTAAATAATAAAGAAAATTGAAATGAAGGAAATTAGATGTAAAATAATAAAAGTTGAGGAATATAATTACTGTAATAAATTGCATTAAAATGGGAAAGTTAATTGAGGAGTAATTATTAGATTAATTGGTTAGTTTAGAAAATAGGATACATTTTCATAACTTAATATCTAAAAGATAACGATAAACGTAACTGGCATAATAAAAGAAATAAAAATGGGGAATTAGTGTAGAATAGAGAAACCGCTATATTTTACACTACTTCAAAATTGTTAAAGAGATATCTTGCAGTTACGGATTATTGTTTATAATATTATCCAATATTAAGATATGAAAACGGATTATATAATTTTCATAACCAACCAAATAAAATAGAATTAATTCCCAAAATAGCTGACAATAAATTAAAGTATGATTTGAAACAAGAAAATTATTAATTTAAGAATTTGAGGCTAAAATCTGCATTTACTGCGCAGGCTATTTAACTAGGCAACTATTATGATAAGTGAATTATGTAATATTAGAGAATTAAAGAAAAATTCTATATCATAATAAAAGAAGACAAATTAGAGCAGATAAGAAACGCTTGTAATTATATAACGGACTATAAAAGAAGAAAAGGTAACAATTACTAGTAGAATTATAACATAAGATATAGTTATGAAATAAAAAAGCTTATCGTGTGACTTATAATAAATTGGTAAGCAATGATAGTAGAGAATAATGATAGAAGCTTATTTAAACAACTTATACTAAGATGATAAGCAAATAACACAGAAATAATAAAAGAGGCTTATTTTATTGAACTTAAGGATTTATATATTAAGTTAAATAAGCAAGATAATGAATGTGGCTCATACTAACACCATTCCCTATTAGACCTATGGTTATCTTACAATAGTTAGAAGTGAGACGAGGGCAAGAATATGCTAATGAAATTAAAATAAGTAGCCAACAGAATAAGAAAGCAAACTAAACACAAATTATAAGATTAGACTTAGGGTCTAATAAAAGAATCGAAATGCGTTTGGAGCAGCCCAAAGGATGAAGCGCCTAATGAAGTAGTTCATCACAGATTTCAGCAATGGAGAAGCACATCCAACTTAGTATTTTTGGGCTTCAAAGAAGTACGAGACTTCAAAGGGACGTGAGGATACTCTAGGGTGGCCCTCTGGGTAGGCCTAACGAAGCTGTATCCCCGTAGGCAGGTCTGTAGGTGTTCCATCAAGAGAGTATGCCCTGACTGTATTTGTATTGTAGGCCTAACGAAGCAGACCTTTGTAGGCAGTCAGAAGGGTTTGGTGTTCGGAGTAGGGTATTCGTATGTCCATTACTTGCAAGTAAGTTTAAGGATAGTCGCATTCAGATATCGGCCAGCATCAAGACCAAGAGCGATTTCGGGAAAGACTAGAGTTAAACCAACAGGCCAATTATTCTTTCACTATCGAGACATTAGATGGGGGCACCGCCAATTGGATGTTAGATTGTTTGCAGTAGGGCACGACCACTTAACTCTTTAGAAGTCTTTCGATTAGTTGAGGGGTGGCTACGTGGAGCCATAGCCACAATGAGAAAAGAGACAGACCAACTAGAATATCTATATTGTAGGCCTAACGAAGCTGTCCTTTACAGATATAGAAAATCCCCGACTGAGTTCCGTACAAGGTAGATCTTGCTGGCGGGATTTAGAGAGTAGACAGAATGATTACGTATAGTCCTCAATGTACGCACTGGGTGGTACGTTGCGGATGTCCGACCATTAGTATAGACTAGTGCAGATGCATTTTTACATTTTCATAGTAGACGACGAAACATCTGTATTGTAGGCCTCACGAAGCTGTCCTTTACAGATGTAGTCACAGAACGCTCTAGGAGCAAGACGATGGAGTCCTTTTCGAGGAGGATACGGAAGGTACTATAGGTAGTACCTAGGATTGGTCATTGGGTATATAGCTACATATATATTAGTTATTAGGTTTTGATCTACTAGGGAGTAGATGGGTACGATTCACACATAAAGGCGAGAGTACTATAAACCCAGTAAACCTAATATAGAAATGGAAATAAAACGGTATATGTAGAATTAAACTTAGAAGTGTATAATTTGTCCATTCACCAGAACTTTAGTTCTGACCCCCTTCCTCATAACATCCTACAGGTTAGGTAGATGGCAGAGACTTCTCAGCTTTATGGCACTTGCTTAGGAAGTGTTATTTTATGGGTGAGTATTTACTTACTATTATATTTTAAATTAATTCCGCCGTGAGATAATTAATTGAGCTCTGATATATTTATCTTTGCCCATTGCAGATACCAGATTCCCAACTCGGGCTTCAGTGGGCTTGAGTTTTAGCATTTTTGCGAAAAATCCAGACCTACTGGAATTCAGGTTGTTACATTTGGTATCAAAGCCTAGGTTTAGATTCCTAGGTAGATAGTGAGTGAACGTATTTGTATTTTTAATATATATATATATATATATATATACACACATCTCTCTCTCTCTTAAAACCCCAAAGAGAAGTCCATTCTTTTGAGTAAACCAATATTTGGAGAATGTTTGGAAAACAATTCAGCATATCAAAACTTGGAACAAGGAAATTTCAAAAGCCAAAAGACCTCATATGGCAAAGATTTTTGGATTCAGTAAGGGATATTTGGAAAGGTGAAAACAAATTAAAAAGCCACTTTTTAGTCTAGCCCAACAATTAAACTCTTAAGAATTTGAAATTTTTTGGACTATTTTCAAGTTTTAAGTCTAGAAGTTTACAGCTTTATAATTTTATTGGTTTAAATAGGGGAAAAACAACTTTAAAAGCATTTATAAATTTGAAAATAGAGAAATATACAGTTTAGAAAAATATAGGTATTATCAACTTTAATTAAAAACTAGTATCTTGGGCTGTAGTGATGATGTTTTACGCAACATCTGTCTTAGCCAAGTAGAAACGAGTTCTTGAAATCCTTATTTAGGTACGAAAAGGTTTATAAGTACGTTAAAATGTTTTTCTAACTGTAGAGAAATTAAAGCTGTTTTGAAAAAAAAATTATGGGTTAGACGATTTAAGTGGTTGGAGGAAGCTTATGCATATTAATACAGGTTCAGTTGAAGTATAGAACACGTTTAGACTCCACTTGGAGGGTAGAGAGCAGATAGGGATATTTAGCCTAAGTCGTAACCGTGACTCGGACAGCCTGGTAGTACGTAGAATTTTCTTAGGCTTCGATTAGTTAAACGGAGGCGGGCGAAGCGGCAACTCGAAAAAAAAAATTATATAACACAGGCCGACTAGGTCGACCGAGCGGTCGACCTGTAGCTAAGGCTGGTTGACAACCTTAGTGCAAACTGCATGCGTATAAACACATGCTTTGGCCTCTCTTCATAATTTTTACTTCCTCCCCGAAGATAGCAGCCGCACCCAAAAACCACCCCTTCCAACCACCCAAATTCCAACAAAACTCCACCGTTTAACTCGCTATTAGTGCCAAATCGAAGCACGTCGCGAGATCTACTCGGATCCACTCTCCGTTTCCACAGATCTGAGAGTTTTTCACCATGCCACCAAGACCCTCTCTAGTTCACTTTTTTCCCCACCTCACACCACAGGAGATAGCTTGGTGTCAGAGTGATAGGCGGATAGTGCAGTCTTACTCCGATACAGCCGCGTACCAGTTTCTACAAGGAAGGGCGGTGAAGTTTACTGATTTTCTTGGCACACATTTAGAGCAGCTCTTCTTGGATACAGGACTGCGACAGATTCTTAGCTATGATACGTTCGAGCAGTGAGCGTATCCCAGGTTAGTACGTCTTTTTGATGCAAACTTACGTACTAGCGATGAGGATGAGGAGTTGACCTTCCAGTCGGAGGTCAAGGGAGTTAGGATAGTTTTCACCGAGTCTCAGTTGGCTAGTATTTTAGATATCAGAGGGTATGGCTTAGAGGTAGGGCAGATTGAGATGATGGACATAGCCGTTTTGCAACAGATTCTTTTAGACCCCCAGCACCCCGACTGGAGCGCTGGGCAATTGACCCCGTTAGCTCGGTTAGTTATCTGCATTCTACAGCATAACCTTTTCCCCCAGACGGGGAGTTTTGATCAGATGTACCCTATTATGAGGCGGGCCACCTACGCTATATTTGGAGTATTGCAGCTGAACTGGGCTAGGACGATTATAGCCCAGTATATGACAGTGATCAGACTTCACAGATCTACTATGATTTACTGTCACCTTTGGACACGGGTCTTCAGGTGGGTCGGGGTTGAGATGGAGAGAGAGACTTACAATGAGCAGGCCCACCCCATGATAGATTCATCCACTCTGAGGAGGATGCATATAGGATTGGCCCAGATTCAGGCTCCATAGGAGGAGTAGGAGCACGAGCAGCAGCCCTCACCACATTGGCAGACACCCCAGTACTTTCATAGGCATCAACACTTTCCCTCGCCACCGTTTGGATGTGGCGTAGAACATATTGAGTCACCATGGCCCGCTTGGCCATCTGAGCCCGCGACGTAGAGTACGTGGGGGTATGGACATGGATATGGATCTTAGGGAGAGGGAGCAGGACCCTCTCAGCCACCTCCACCGATGAGCTACGAGGATCAGCATAAGGCCCTTGCCGAGAGGCAATAGTGGCTCGCTAGGGAGCACGCAGAGATTCTACAGGGACAGCAGGAGGTGATTAGGAGACATGATCAGTTAGCTAGGTCTCAGCGTGAGGTTGACGTGAGCACTAGGCGGCAGGAGGAGCGCCTTAGCTGTTTGGATTCCTTTATTAGAGCCTTCCTGTGTCAGGGCAGACAGGGGTATAGGCCTCCTAGCTCGAGATCATAGCTATGTTAGCCTACATATGTCATCTATCTAGTATCGTATTGTAGTAGGGTTTGTTTTCTCTTTTTAGTTATAAAATTCTACTCTCATGTATGCATTTAAAATTCTATGGTGGTATATCAGTATCGATGTTTTTTCTCTTTATTTTTGTGATGTTCACAAATGGAGAATAAGGACGTAAGAACGTTATTATAAAAAGTAATAGCAGAAAAAAATAAAAATGGAAAATAACAAATTAAAGAGGCGACGAAAACGTCAACTAAAGATTTAAAAAGCTATTTTGTTAGGTAAACTATGCTTGAAAAAAAAAGGGTTTTTATAGGATAGCAACCCTAAAATTCCAAGTACGGGGTAAGATGTATGGAAAAGAAAATCGAAGAAAAATGAAGCTTCTCCGTTTTCTGTCTTCTTTCTAACATAAGAACTTGAATTCAGAAAATTAGATTTTTCTGAAACTCGAATATTAAAAGTTGCGTGTTAGGATTTGGATGAAAATTGGTTGAACTACACTCTATTTAATAGGAGTGTGGGAGAAATTGGGTGAAAAATATTTTAATTTTTCGAAAAATTGCATTCATATAGAAATTGCAAGTATATTTAGGTTGTGTGCATCATGTTTTAAAAGTAAACTTTTTAAATAAAAAGCATTCATGTAGGAGGTACCGCTTAGAGATTTATGTACATGCATATACTTTGTCTTGAAAAGCATTTTTGCACAAAAGCACGGATGGTTGCAAAATTGGATGGACACAAAATGGTTGTAATTAATGCGAGAGATTACATAACTTTTACCCTTGTCAAATTTCGAGGATGAAATCTCCTAAGTGTGGGAGAATATAACACCCCACATTTTTATATAGTTAAAATGTAATGTATAACGATAAGTAATGAAAATAAATAATTTTTGAATTATCGGAATATGGCTCCGGAACTTGTACCATTGCGTCCAGGGCGATTTTCCGATCAGTTTCCATATATAACTTGTCGAAATCTGAACCAATATGAAGAAGTTATGAACGAATCAAAAGCAAGAAACAAAGTGATATCTATATACACACACACACGCATATGGGCCGACCGTAGGTCGACCCAGTGGGCACATAGGTCGATCGCACGGTCGACCGGTGCATAGAGGCGGTTGACCGCCCGGTCGACCCACGTACGACCTGGACGAATTTTCTTCCAGGAACATACAGTGACGTATTTTCTCGTTTTTGAGGGATCTAAGCCATACGTTCTTCGATCCTGTGGCTCCGAACGACCTAGTGACGTGGTGGCTCCTGGTTCAATCCAAGAATCCGACGGTCTGAGATCCCCAAGCTCCAATATAAATAAGCCCATAGTCCTAGCTATCTTCTCACAATTAGATTTTCTCCCATGGGTTCATTGCCCAAGGCTGGACCCTAAATAGAAAATATTTCTTTGGATTCTTGGCCTAAGGCTGAACCCTAAAAAGAAAATAATTTCTAGGGAGAAGATCTTCTATATTAAAATATTATACACCTTGGAGAAGGGGATCCAGAAGGACTGTGGAGCCAAGCGGAGCACAAGTGAAGCTAAGGACGACAGGTGAGTGGATTTATTTATATATCTTTTAAGTTTAAGATATATTATTGTTAGATTCCCGTTTAGAAAATTTTATTCAGTAATCAATCGTATTAATTAAATTAGACCGAACTATAAGAAAACTTGCAGTTTATTTACAGTATCAGTATTTTTACACTATTTTCTATGCCTTATTTACATCTTTTTTTCTACATTTTGGATTTTTATGCAAGCGTCAGTTTTCTTCTATCCCCTCCTTTTTCTTCGCATATGGATTAGAATAGATTAAATGCGAATATGGATCAAATAATAAAGAAAATTGAAATGAAGGAAATTAGATGTAAAATAATAAAAGTTGAGGAATAGAATTACTGTAATAAATTGCATTAAAACGGGAAAAGTTTATTTTGGAGTAATTATTAGATTAATTGGTTAGTTTAGAAAATAGGATACATTTCCATAACTTAATATCTAAAAGATAAGGATAAACGTAACTGCCAGAATAAAAGAAATAAAAATGAGGAATTAGTGTAGAATAGAGAAACCGCTATATTTTACACTACTTCAAAATTGTTAAAGAGATATCTTGCAGTTACGGATTATTGTTTATAATATTATCCAATATTAAGATATGAAAACGGATTATATAATTTTCATAACCAACCAAATAAAATAGAATTAATTTCCAAAATAGCTGACAATAAATTAAAGTATGATTTGAAACAAGAAAATTATTAATTTAAGAATTTGAGGCTAAAATCTGCATTTACTGCGCAGGCTATTTTACTAGGCAACTATTATGATAAGTGAATTATGTAATATTAGAGAATTAAAGAAAAATTCTATATCATAATAAAAGAAGACAAACTAGAGCAGATAAGAAACGCTTGTAATTATATAACGGACTATAAAAGAAGAAAAGGTAACAATTATTAGTAGAATTATAACATAAGATATAGTTATGAAATAAGAACGGAAAAGCTTATCGTGTGACTTATAATAAATTGGTAAGCAATGATAGTAGAGAATAATGATAGAAGCTTATTTAAAGAACTTATACTAAGATGATAAGCAAATAACACAGAAATAATAAAAGAGGCTTATTTTATTGAACTTAAGGATTTATATATTAAGTTAAATAAGCAAGATAATGAATGTGGCTCATACTAACAGCATTCCCTATTAGACTTATGGTTATCTCACAATAGTTAGAAGTGAGACGAGGGCAAGAATATGCTAATCAAATTAAAATAAGTAGCCTATAGAATAAGAAAGCAAACTAAATGCAAATTAAAAGATTAGACTTAGGGTTTAATAAAAGAATCGAAATGCGTTTGGAACAGCCCAAAGGATGAAGCACCTAAGAAGCTGTTCAGCATGGATTTCAGCAATGGAGAAGTACGTCCAACTTAGTATTTTTGGGCTTCGAAGAAGTACGAGACTTCAACGGGATGTCAGGATACTCTAGGATGGCCGTTTGGGTACGCCTAACGAAGTTGTATCCCCAAAGGCAGGTCTGTAGGTGTTCCATCAAGAGAGTATGCCTTGACTGCATTTGCATTGTAGACCTAACGAAGCAGACCTTTTTAGACAGTCAGAAGGGCTTGGTGTTCGGAGTAAGGTATTCGTATGTCTAGTACTTGCAAGTAATTTTAAGGATAGTCGCATGCAAATATCCGCCAGCATCAAGACCAAGAGCGATTTCGGGAAAGACTAGAGTTAAACCAACAGGCCGATGATTTTTTCACTATCGAGACATTGGATGGAGGGCACCACCAATTGGATGTTAGATTGTTTGCAGTAGGGCACGACCACTTAACTCTTTAGAATTCTTTCGATTAGTTGAAGGGTGGCTGTGTGGGGCCATAGCCACGATGAGAAAAGAGACAGACCTACTAGAATATTTGTATTGTAGGCCTAACGAAGCTGTCCTTCACAAATATAGAAAAGCCGCGACTGAGTTTCGTACAAGGTAGACCTTGTTGGCGGGATTTAGAGAGTAGACCGAACAATTACATATAGTCCTCAATGTACGCACTGGGTGGTATGTTGCGGATGTCCGAGCATTAGTATAGACTAGTGCGGACGCTATTTTAAGTTTTCATAGTAGACGACGAAACATCTGTATTGTAGGACTCACGAAGCTGTCTTTTACAGATGTAGTCATAGAACGCTCTAGGAGCAAGCGATGGAGTCCTTTTTGAGGAGGATATGGAAGGTACCATTGGTAGTACCTAGGACCGATGCAGTCATTTGGTATATAGCTACATATATATTAGTTATTAGGTTCTGATCTACTAGGGAGTAAATGGGTACGATTCACGCATAGAGGCGAGAGTACTGTAAACCTAGTACAACAAGAAATGGAAATAAAACGGTATATGTAGAATTAAGTTTAGAAGTGTATAATTTGTCCATTCACCAGAACTTTAGTTTTGACCCTCTCTACTCATAACATCCTACAGGTTAGGTAGATGGTAGAGACTTCTCATCTTTATGACACTTGCTTAGGAAGTGTTATTTTGTGGGTGAGTATTTACTTACTATTATATTTTAAATTAATTCTGCCGTGAGATAATTAATTAAGCTCTGATATATTTATCTTTGCCTATTTGCAGGATACCAGATTCCCAACTCGAGCTTCAGTGGGCTTGGGTTTTAGCATTTTTGCAAAAAATCCAGACCCATTGGAATTCGGATTGTTACAAAATTGCCCCTTAATATTATTGTTTTATTCACTTTTGCTCTAGCTTATTTTCTAGTATAAAACAACCTTCAAAACTTTGGGCTAATTTGATCGAGTATTATTAGAATTTAATTCTTTCCCTTCGGATTGACTCGTACTCGCATACGTACTACGATTGTATGTTGTGCGCTTGTAGTTTTTATAACGATTATATTTTTAACGATGGTTTTCTAATCGATAGAAATTTTTGTCATTTCAACAAGTTTTTGGCGCCATTGCCAGGGACAGCAATTGAATTTTAATTCTACTCTTCGAATTATTTTAACATTTATTTTATTTTGTTTTGCCTTATTTTTCATTTATCTTAAAATAAATTCATTTGAGCATTTACACACTCTCTATTTACTTGTTCTCTCTTCTCTGTGTTCTTTTGTGCATCTGTTTTTGCATTTTTTTTTCATTTACACTCTGTTTTTGCATTTCATAAGTTCCGGGTCTCAACATTTCGGTTCCTTACCTTCACAAGTATTTTGCACTTTATTTTTTGTGCTATTTCATTAAAAGAAAATAAAATTTACACTCACAAACATTGGACAAATTCTTTTTTTTACTGTGTTTTCACATTGCACTCGTCCACTATCTTCTTTGCAACCACCTACAATTCTGTTTTCCATCATCCTAACCTACTACATCCCCTTTGATTACCTCCTCCATCTCTCTTCCATCACAAAACCGATCATCACATCACCTAACATCTTCCAACAATCAATAAACTCCTACACATCATCACCTCGACCACAAACTTCACCCACAACAACACTTCAATCTCCAACTTCCTCCCTTCTAAAACAACAACATGCACCACCTTCCTCTTCAAATTCACAAATTCCTCCACCAGCAATTACCCTACAAACACTCACTACAACACTCATTTGCAACAACGAATTCCTGCAACCTCTCCGACCACCATCATTACACAATCAAATACCTCCACACTGCTTCACCAACCACTGCTTTCACCTTCTTACACCGCTGCCTTAACTCCTCTGCCATCAAGGCCGCAATAACAATCACCTCCCACAAACCAAACAAAACTCCTATCCATCACCAAAGCAGCAGCCTACTTCCTCCTACTCCTTCCAAACCATCACCAACACTTTAGTGCTTCTTCACTTACCACCAACACCATCATCAACTCAAAGTCTGCAGCTTCAACTTCAACTTCAAACCACACTAAAACAATACATCTCCCTATCTCCATCTCACTAAACTGCACTCCATCTCCTCCATTACTTTGCCAGCAACCCAACTTCCACCTCCACCTCATTATTGCCTCAAACTGCCACACCCTCTTTGCTCCACCGCAGTACATATCTCCATCTCATTTACGAACTACCACCGCGCCATTAGCCAAATCCGCAGCTTCATCACCAACTCCCACTGTCACAATACCTCTCCACCACTTGTTTAATCGCATAGTACATTGCACATCAAGACAATCACATCCACCTTACTCACTGCTTCTACAAACACTCCATCAACCCAGAAGGGTTCACTCACTTCATCGCTCCTTTTATACTTCTACAATCAACTAAGCACATCCCATTGAAAATTCAACATCCACACATCAGTAACAACCCCGCCCCAAGACCTCTGATTCACCTACTGTAACCGCCTCATCTCTAGCTATCACAACCTCAACCACACTTCATCGAAACCTAAACATTCCCACCTTAATCTCCTAATCCTAACAAACCCGCATCCTAAAACTTCTACAATCGAAATCACCACTAGAACTTCACCCAAAACCATCGCCCGAAACCTCGCGTCCACCATCGCCCTACCTCCATCACCCGCAGTCAATCCACTACCCAAACCCAAATCGCGACTTGATTTTAGTAAACTGCCAATCCTCCCTAAACCGTGCCTGAATCACCATTAACCGCTACCCTAATTCAAGCAAGATTAGTTGCGGCTTTTGATTTCGAGTTTGTTTTTGGAATTTCAATTTAGGAATTGGTTGCGATATTTATCGCATTTGGAGCTTTGGAGTCATGATTGGATTTGAGATTTGGTATTTGGACATCCAGAAATCACTTTCTTTTGTTTGTTTTTTGGAACTATGGTTGCCTTGTTGTTTTATTAATTGGGTCGAGGCTTGTGTGGGTTGAATTGTTTATTTTGTTTTAAACCTTTTTGCTTTCTTTTGTTAAATTATCAATTCTCTTTACAAAAAAAAAGAAAAAAGAAAAATAGTGGGGTTTTTATTTTTATTTCACTTGGGTTTCTCGTGTTGAGTTAATTTTTTTCTTTTTGGTTAATCTTCATTCTTTCGAGTTAAAAAAAATTATTTGCTTTTATTTTCCATTCTCCTTAAAATATATATATATATATTTAATTCTTGTTAAACTCTTTTTTAGGTTGCAAAGCAGAAGGAGACAAAATTGCCCTACTCTGCTTGCTAAGTAACTGCTCTGCTTGCTTGCTATAAAAAAATTGCTGCTATAAAAAAATTGCCGCTTTAAAATAAATTGCTAATAATTCTGCATGCTCTGGTATCGCGCTCTTGTCTCTTTCTTTTATTTTCCTTGCATATTGGTTGCTTGCATTTTTAAAAATATTCAAAAAAAAAAACAAAATCAAATCTCATTCGTAGTTGCATTGTTAATAAACGTTTAATTTCTGTTTTGCATTCATTTTGTTTTATTTTTCTTTTCTAAGGGCAGCATCCAAATCCACATAAGGTGGAGGATTTCATCACCCTTTTGCTTGGCCCACAAGTTGCATTTCATCATAGAAATTGACTAATAATAACGGTTAGACGTTGGATTTACGGGTGTTGCAGGCTCATCTAGGGCTTAATTGTATCTTGACAAGTTGTCTTCTTTTGACAATCTAACTTCTTGGTGTCTAGGCTACGACAGATCAATAATTAGTTTTAAATATTACCGTGATTCGTAAATGTTATAGTGCTTGTTTCTTTGAAGTACTTAAACCTTCGACTGTATTGCTGTGGTGATTCGTTGTGCACCGGTAACTCCTGTCCGTTACCTGGCTAAGAACTATTTTGTTAGATTAAGACAAAGTGTGATTATACAATTTTGGGTTAGGAGTTATTAAGGACAGAAATTTTGTAATCAAGTCCATGTATTCATTTAGCTGCATTAGTTCATGAATATATAAAAAAATAAAATCCTAAAGTAAAAAAAGTTTACATTTTATTTAACTTAGTTGTTTTTAAAAAAAATCCAAAAAAAATCTTTTTAAATCTTTTCCTAAAAAAATCAAACAAAATCAAGAATCCAAAAACAAGCATTTTTACTTAATTTAGTTTTTTTTAAGAAAAAAAAAAATAAAAAAAAGTAATAATATCAATAATCTTTTTAAAAAAAAACAAACAAAAAACAACAAAAACATTTAAAAAAATCCAAATTCTTAAAAAAACAAAACAAAAATCAAATCTCCCTTTTGAAAAATAAATTCTTTTCGGTAAATATTTTTCCTTTAATATATATATATATATATATGTGTGTGTGTGTGTGTGTGTGTAATAAATTTTCACTTTATTTCATTTTCTAAACCTTGTTTCATTCTCTTAAACTTGATTCTCACTTCTTTCTCTCCTTGACTTTCCCACTTGTGCATGAGTACCTGGACTCATGACATAACAACAAATCGTTTAACTCAAACGAATGATCCTCCAACGATGGCGAGTGAAAATGCCCCTTGAACTCTCATGGATAGAATCTTTCCCGATAGTTTCTATTCCTTCTTGAATCACATTACCCACCCCAATGGGTAATCACTTTGAAATTCATTCCAACCATATTGCCACACTCCCAAAATTTGGCAATTTTGAACAGACGACCAATACATCTTCTTAACGAAATTCGAACAAGTATGTGTAACCATTAAACTCCAACAACTATGTGATGATGGAATCAAACTTTGGTTAATTCCATTCGCCTTTACCGATCACGTTGAGAAATGGTTGTATAGCTTACCGTCGAACTCAATCAAACTTGGGAAGAATTCGTTAAATTCTTCTTGAAAAAATTCTACCCCTTGGACAAAACAACTAAATTCGAAACAAAATCATGAATTTTCATCAATTCAGGGGTGAACCTTTTAGAAAATATTTTGAAAGATTTAAAGAGCTTTTGATAAAACGTCTACACCATAATTTCGAAAAATGGACACTTTGTGCAAAAATTCTACCCCTTGGACAAAACAACTAAATTCGAAACGAAATCATGAATTTTCATCAATTCAGGGGTGAACCTTTTGGAAAATATTTTGAAAGATTTAAAGAGCTTTTGATAAAACGTCTACACCAAAAAACGAAATCATGAATTTATATTTTATTTAAATATAGAATCGTTAATCAGATTAAGGTCCGAAAAGCTACTTTGTGCAAACAGTCGAATTGGGACTCGAGACCACTTCCATTGAGTCCAAAATGGCGTTTGTGACTTTTTAAAGTATAAACATCGATATATTTGGAGTAAGTTGAATTTTGCTATTTTCTATTGGGCTTTGGGTTTGGGTTTCACCCCAACTCTCTCTATACTCTAGTTCAATGCACCTCTCCTCTTCACTACATTTATATTTCCTAAAACACACAAGCAAAACTGAAAATGGTGGTGGAGATGGGAAATTAAAATCCTAAACCCTAGTTTCTTTAGCAAATCCAAGTTTTAGCTCCAAATGCAAAGAGAAACTATTGGTAAGTATCTCCATCTTCTTCTCCAACTCAATCCCTCTTTAAATTCAGAAATTTCCTAAACCTAACTTTGGAAATGTTCTTCTTTTGAGCTTAGATTCAAGCTTCTAGAGTTGAGTTTGAAGAGTGGTTGATCCTCCTTTGTTTCCAAGCTTCTCCTTCCTTGTTTTTGGGTAAAAAGGTGAGATTTTTATCTCACATCTATGTCTATTTCTATCATTAATGTTAGGTATGAATTCCTAACACATATTCATGTTCAATTGCTTTTGGTTTGAATTGATTTGGTGAACATTTCAATTTTTGGTGTTTTGAAGTCAAAACTTTGAAAATCCTTGTTTCGATTTGTGAACATGTTTTTGGTGGCGTATCGAAGAGCCTATAGGGCTGGGTTGCCGATTGGCGTAAACCCCTAGCGCCTATCGCTCGTCCGTTCGCCAATTGTTTGGGATTTTACCCCTTGGGGGCTAGGCTGAGAATACTGGAATTTCCAGTATCGGTCGACCGACCACTCTGGGTCGTCGACCGAGCCTGGAAACAGAAAGTTTCCAGGCATGATTCAGTCGGCCGACCACCCTGGCTCAGTCGACCAAGCCTGGAAATAGAAAGTTTCCAGGATTTGTGTCAGTCGACTGACCACCCTGGTCCAGTCGACTGAATCTGGTGTCTGTGCCTATTTTTCCTTTTGTGTTTGAGTTTCCAATTTTTAATCGATTCTTGATTCTCCGTTTTGTTGTTATCATTTGTTATCGATTTTGATGACTTCTATTTCAGGATTTTTGGATATATCCATTTTGATGGATTCGGCATCGATTTCTCTGGATTTGATTCACGTCTTCGTATGTGAATTTTTGGATGGTTGATTGTTTCTACAATCATTTCTGTGCTTTGTCACTTTAAAATACAAAGGTTTTTATACTAGTAGTAAATATTCAAACTCTTTAACTAAAATGTTTTCAACTCTATTTTTAATACAAAGTTCGTTTATAAAACCGTTTTCTAATCTATTAGTATATACAAACCTTTACCTCATTCGTATGAGAAAATCTAATTAAACGGCTTAGCAAAACAAGCGGTATGAAACGCTTGCGTTTACTTCGCCGGTTAATTTATGGACTTGTTCGATTGAAAATCTTGTGACAATTTTCGAGTGGAAATCTACAATTTGTTCATAAATATTTAAGTTAAGCTAGTGGTTATGGGACATGAAGCTAAACTCATATATTTACTAGCTTAGTGTAATTCACACTTTTATTGATCGATGGCGATCATTTTGTGATTTAGACTAGAGATGTGCGATGTCTATTTGTCTGCGAGGGAGACTAAACCCCGTTTTTGTGGAACTTCGGTTCAAATTGGTAGGGTAGCGACCCATGGTCTTCGGGCCGTTTTGTGGAGCCTCGGCTCAAAATTAATGGTTAGCAACCATGGAATAGCGTTCCATTTTGAGATACACATGTTGAGAGTTTTCATGCTCTCGTTTTGTGATAGCCTCCCCCCTCTTTTTATTGTGATTTCTGGATTTCTCGTGGATGATTTCTAGAACTTGTGCTTCACAAATTTTCATGATTTACATTGATAAGCTCTATCAATATTTGTGTATTGGTGAATTTGTGTGTCGTTAACTTTTGTGATTGGCATTGATATTATAGTCAATATTTTCATGTTTGGTGAATAAACTAAAGAATATGACGTTATTTTCTGTGTTTTGAGATTATTGAGGTATTGTATGATTTTGGTGTTTTACATGCATACTAGTTATAGTAAGGCATTAATGTTATCATACGTCTTTTGTCATATCTCATATTCTATCTCATTTTAATCTGATATTTATAGTTAGACTGATCCGTTTATTATTTTCTTATTAAATAATACTCGGGTCAGACCGAGATGCTACAGGTGCTTCTGCTTGACTCCTTGTCTGGGATCATCTTTTGACTTTTGTCTAACTACATTACATTTGTAGTTTTTTTGTTGTTATACAGTCGTGATATAGACTCCATGATGTATACTTATTCTTTTGTCTAGCACTTGTATCTATTCTTTTGTGATATTGTGGATCTTTTATGACCACCACTATGATGTACACTTTTATGTGTTATATTCATATCTGTTTCCGCCTTTGAGATATGAACTTCTGTGACTGATTTGTGTTATATTTATTTCTATATTTGTTTCCGAAGATATTATAGCCACCATGTAGTAGCTTTGAGTATGTATCGGTATGTCGGATTTCCTCTTGAAATGAAATGCATGTTATACTATCTGACATATCGATACTCGCATAAAGTAATTACACGGATGGTCGCTCCTCAACAACCTTATTCTCCGCGCTAGTTGATGGCATTACTCAGTAGTGTTCTTGGCTAGCGTGGGTATAGAGGTGGGGCGTCACAGCTTGGTATCAGAGCCAAACTTCGGAACAATATAGAATAATCTAGCAAGGATCATTGTCCTAAGTCTTTCTTAGGAATCGTGCCATAGGATTTAATTCGAGTCTCCGTACCGTTCTATCCTATTTCTTTTTATGATGCCTTGTTTTATCAATCAAGTTTGTTTGATATTCATTATGAGATTAACCTTTTTTTCTCTTTTCTTTCTTTCTTAAAGAAAATAAATGGTTAGACCTGGTCGTCCCAGCGCCGATCAATCTAGTGCTACTCCCCGGGATGGAGTATTTATGTCTGCTCAGCAACTTCTATATCTTGTAAGAAATGCTCAAGTTGCCGTACCTATTCCTGAGCCCACTCATCCTAAATCTGGGTTTGCACGCTTGTGCAACGATTATACCAACTTGGGTGGAAAGCCATTCAAAGGTTCTGAAACCATTATTGAAGTCTTGGCTTGGCTAAGAACGTACGACCGCATCTTTTCTCGCATGAATCTTATTGATCTTCACCGAGTTCAGGTGGCCTCTAGTATGCTCCAAGAAAGAGCATTAGACTGGTACGAGCTTCTGATTTGTGAAATTAATGAAACGGATCTTACTTGGGAGCAATTCCGGGAACGATTCAAATTAAAGTTTATGCCAGAAGCTGAGAAGGTGACTTTGGCCCGTCGTTTCATAGACCTTGTTCAAGGTGAATCCTCCGTGGCAGATTATATCGCATCCTTCGAGTCACTTTCTAAATACGGGGTCGAATACATAAACACCCCATTGAAGAAGAACCAAAGATTTGTCTATGGTTTGAACAAAAATCTCAAGAAGGCATTACTTCTAAAATTAGAAGTTTCTTTTGATCAACTCATTGATATCGCTCGTCGACTTGAAGAGGCCGATATGGAGAGTGATGTTGAAGTTGGGAGTGCCAAACCGAGCTCCAACAACAACAAGAAGAGGCCTAATAAATTCAAGGGTCCTTATCCCAATAAGAAGGGGAAGCAAGCATCTTCGGTAACAAAGACCCCTACCCCTAGTAGTGGGCAATGCTACAATTGTGGTTCTAAGGACCATTATGCGAATAAGTGTTTAAAGCCTCGTGCTTGTCGCTATTGTAAAAGCCCAGATCATTACATGTCTGCATGTCCCAAACTTCAAGCCAAGAGGGAGGGCAAGCTAAATGTTGTACAAGCCCCTGCTAACACTTCTCGTGGTCAAGGTATTTCTCATTCTATCCTTGATGACATTATTATATTTCGTGAATTTCCTATTCGAGTTCTTTTTGATACGGGTGCATCTCACTCTTTTATATCAAAAGAACTTGTTGATGCTTTGTCTTTGAATGTTATTGGCTTAATGACTTCTCTGAGGATTGCGAATCCGGTTGGTGGATCCGCAACACTCAGTTTATTATGTAAAGATGTCGAGATTGTTTTATGTGATTTTTCTTTCCTAGCCGATTTGCATGTCATGCGTTACTTTGACTTTGGGATGATTTTGGGGATGGATTGGCTTAACCGTTATGAAGCCCATATCCTGTGTCCTGAGCGGACTATATATCTTCGACATCCTCAATCTGTTAAGCAGATTTCGCTTGTTCTGAAAGATTCGGATTCCAATTCGAAAGCGTCCTTATATTCTCTAAACCCTCGTGATGACGATAATGATGATGAGGAAGATGTCATTTCTCTTATTCACGTTGTTCGTGAATTTTCCGACATATTCGAGCCCGTTCTAGGATTACCACCTAAGCGAGCAATTGAGTTCAGAATTAATCTTATCCCTGGAGCTCAACCTATCACTCGTCCTCCTTACCACATGTCCAATAAGGAAAATAAGGAGATGCGCAAACAATTATCCGAATTGGAGATGAAGCAATTTATTCAATCTAGTTCCTCTCCATGGGGAGCTTCGGCTATTTTTGTGAAGAAATCTGATGGTACACTTAGGCTTTGCGTTGACTACCGCAAGCTTAACGATCTCACCATCAAGAATAAATATCCCTTACCGCGGATTGATGATTTGTTCGATCAGCTTAGTGGTGCTAAAGTCTTTTCACAATTAGACTTAGCAACTAGTTTTCATTAGCTCTGTATTGCGGAGGATAGCATTCCTTTGACATCGTTCCGTACACGTTATGGATCTTATGAATGGCTTGTTATGCCATTTGGTTTGACGAACGCTCCAGCTTATTTCGTCGACCTTATGAATCGAGTTTTTAAAGACTTCCTCGATCGATTTGTTCTCATATTTATAGATGACATTCTTATTTATTCTAAAACCGAGGAAGAACATGAAGAGCATCTTCGGATTGTGTTGGAAACTCTTAGGAGAAACCAATTGAAAGCAAAATTTTCTAAATGCCACTTTTGGCAGTCTCGTGTGAAATTTTTGGGACATATCATTTTTGAATCTAGAATTTCTGTGGATCCTTCAAAGATTGAAGCAATTCAAAACTGGAAGAGACCGGAGAGTGTGACAGAAATTCGTAGCTTTCTCGGATTGGTGAGCTATTACCGTCGGTTCATAAAAGATTTTTCTAGGATTTCCGTACCTCTTACTAATTTGACAAAGAAGGGAATTAAATACATTTGGTCAAACAAATGTGAAGCTTCATTTCAAAAATTAAAGGAACTCCTTTCCGATGCTCCTATTCTTGTGATTCCCGATGGGAACCAAGATTTTATTGTTTATACCGATGCTAGTCATGTTGGTTTGGGAGCCGTTCTCATGCAAAAGGAACGTGTTATTGCATATGCTTCTAGGCAATTAAAGCCTGCCGAGACTAGATATGCCACTCATGATTTAGAACTCGCGGCTATTGTTTTCACTCTTATAATTTGGCGCCATTATCTTTTGGGAGAGAAATTTGTTCTATACACCGATCACAAATCTTTGAAGTATTTATTTTCTCAAAAGGAACTTAATTTGCGTCAACAACATTGGCTCGAGTTCCTGGCATCTTATGATCTTGATATTCTTTATACTCTCGGAAAGGGAAATCATGTTGCCGACGCCCTTAGCCGAAAGCAACAAACGGTTGTTTCTATGATGATATCTGAATGGAATGATCTCAAGACTTTGCCTACTTGTGAGATTCGAGATCGTGTATCCGATTTATGTTCATCTCTTGTTTTATGTATCCTTGAGGCTCATCCATCTCTTTTGGACCGCATTCTTGAAGTTCAAAAACTAGACCCCGAATTGGTTCTTCTTGGCCAAAATTTGAGGGATAAAATTGATATTGAAGGTATGAAAGACTTTGATATTGATTCTCGTGGCGGTATTTGAAAATTTGGTATTTGAAAATTTGGTAGACTTGTCGTACCAAATATTAGTGATCTTCGCAAAGACATATTAGAAGATTCCCATCGTTCTAAATTCACCATTCATCCCGGTAGTAGTAAAATGTACGTGGATATGAAGCGACTTTATTATTGGGAGGGAATGAAATTTGATATCGCTAACTTCGTTAAGCGTTACATGACTTGCCAACTCATTAAGGCCGAGCATCAAAGGCCCGGTGGGTTATTGCAACCTTTAGACATCCCAATGTGGAAGTGGGATCATATTTCCATGGATTTTATTGACGGCCTTCCCCGTTCTCGTTCGGGTCATGATAGCTTGTGGGTGATAGTTGAGAGACTTACTAAATCCGCCCATTTTATTCCCGTTCGGTCTAATCGGACCGTTCCTCTTTTGGCCAAACTCTTTATTAAATAAATTGTTAAATTGCATGGTGTTCCTACTTCTATTGTTAGTGATCGTGATCCATTGTTTACTAGTGGATTTTGGAAGAGTCTTCAAAAAGCTTTGGGAACGAAGCTTAATTTTAGCACCGCTTATCATCCGCAGTCCGATGGACAAACCGAGCGTGTGAATCAAACTCTTGAAGGTCTTCTTCGTGCTTGTGTTCTTGACTTTGGTGGAAGTTGGGAAGATCATATTTCTCTTGTTGAATTTTCCTATAATAATAGCTTCCAATCTAGTATTGGTATGGCACCTTTCGAGGCACTATACGGAAGGCCATGCTGATCTCCTTCGTGTTGGCTTGAAGCCGGTGAGAAGGGGGTTTTAGGACCAGATTTTATTCGTGATGCCACAGAAAAGATTGACCTTATTCATCATAGGATGAAAGAAGCTCAAAGTAGACAAAAATCTTATGCCGATAATCGAAGAAGGAAATTAGAATTTTTTGTGGGAGATTTTGTGTTCATTCGTGTTTCACCTATGAAGGGTGTTGTGCGTTTCAATCGATCGGGAAAATTAGCACCTCGATATATTGGCCCATTTCCCATCACCGAACGTATTGGTTCCGTGGCTTATCGCCTTTCGTTACCGGCTCAATTTTCTGCTATTCATGACGTGTTTCACGTTTCTCAATTATGGAAATGCCTTCGAGATTCCGATTCTATTCTCGAGCCCGATGTTGTTGAAGAAATTGAAGTTTTGCCTAATTTAACATATGAGCAACATCCTATTCGTGTTATTGCTTCGGAGGTTAAACGCCTTCGAAATAAAGATGTCCCGCTTGTGAAAGTTCAATGGTCCTCAAATCCTAAGGATTGCTCTTGGGAATCTAGAGAATTCATCGAGCGAACACATTCGGACTTGCTCTCTCGTGCTCCTTAAGGTGAACTTTTTATTTCAAATTTCATCTTTTTGTGTCAATATGCTTTTATAGTTGTTACTTCTTATTTATTTCTTAAAGATTGTGAGGACGCAATTTCTTTAAGGAGGGGAGTTTGTAACAACCCGCATATTTTACGATTGAATATTTGAATATTTTATTTAAATATAGAATCGTTAATCGGATTAAGGTCCGAAAAGCTACTTTGTGCAAACAGTCGAATTGGGACTCGAGACCACTTCCATTGAGTCCAAAATGGTGTTTGCGACTTTTTTAAGTATAAACATCGATATATTTGGAGTAAGTAGAATTTTTCAATTTTTATTGGGCTTTGGGTTTGGGTTTCACCCCAACTCTCTCTATACCCTAGTTCAGTGCACCTCTCCTCTTCACTACATTTCTATTTCCTAAAACACACAAGCAAAACTAAAAATGGTGGTGGAGATGGGAAATTAAAATCCTAAACCCTAGTTTCTTTAGCAAATCCAAGTTTTAGCTCCAAATTCAAAGAGAAACTATTGGTAAGTATCTCCTTCTTCTTCTCCAACTCAATCCCTCTTTAAATTCAGAAATTTCCTAAACCTAACTTTGGAAATGTTCTTCTTTTGAGCTTAGATTCAAGATTCTAGAGTTGATTTTGAAGAGTGGTTGATCCTCCTTTGTTTCCAAGCTTCTCCTTCCTTGTTTTTGGGTAAAAAGGTGAGATTTTTATCTCACATCTATGTCTATTTCTATCATTAATGTTATGTATGAATTCCTAACACATATTCATGTTCAATTGCTTTTGGTTTGAATTGATTTGGCGAACATTTCAATTTTTGGCGTTTTGAAGTCAAAACTTTGAAAATCCTTGTTTTGATTTGTGAACATGTTTTTGGTGGCGTATCGAAGAGCCTATAGGGCTGGGTTGCCGATTGGCGTAAACCCCTAGCGCCCATCGCTCATCCGTTCGCCAATTGTTTGGGATTTTGCCCCTTGGGGGCTAGGCTGAGAATACTGGAATTTCCAGTATCAATCGACCGACCACTCTGGGTAAGTCGATCGAGCCTGGAAACAGAAAGTTTCCAGGCATGATTCAGTCGGCCGACCACCCTGGCTCAGTCGACCGAGCCTGGAAACAGAAAGTTTCCAGGATTTGTGTCAGTCGACTGACCACCCTGGTCCAGTCGACTGAATCTACTACCTCTGCTTATTTTGCCTTTTGTGTTTGAGTTTCCAATTTTTAATCGATTCCTGATTCTCCGTTTTGTTGTTATCATTTGTTATCGATTTTGATGACTTCTATTTCGGGATTTTTGGGTATATCCATTTTGATGGATTCGGCATCGATTTCTCTGGATTTGATTAACGTCTTCGTATGTGAATTTTTGGATGGTTGATTGTTTCTACAATCATTTCTGTGCTTTGTCACTTTAAAATACAAAGGTTTTTATACTAGTAGTAAATATTCAAACTCTTTTACTAAAATGTTTTCAACTCTATTTTTAATACAAAGTTCGTTTATAAAACCGTTTTCTAATCTATTAGTATATACAAACCTTTATCTCATTCGTATGAGGAAATCTAATTAAACGGCTTAGCAAAACAAGCGGTATGAAACGCTTGCGTTTACTTCGCCGGTTAATTTATGAACTTGTTCGATTGAAAATCTTGTGACAATTTTCGAGTGGAAATCTACAATTTGTTCAAAAATATTTAACTTAAGCTAGTGGTTATGGGACATGAAGCTAAACTCATATATTTACTAGCTTAGTGTAATTCACACTTTTATTGATCGATGGCGATCATTTTGTGATTTAGACTAGCGATGTGCGATGTCTATTTGTCTGCGAGGGAGACTAAACCCCGTTTTTGTGGAACTTCGGTTCAAATTGGTGGGGTAGCGACCCATGGTCTTCGGGCCGTTTTGTGGAGCCTCGGCTCAAAATTAATGGTTAGCAACCATGGAATAGCGTTCCGTTTATGATACACGTGTTGAGAGTTTTCATGCTCTCGTTTTGTGATAGGCCTCCTCCCTCTTTTTATTATGATTTCTGGATTTCTCGTGGATGATTTCTAGAACTTGTGCTTCACCAATTTTCGTTATTTACATTGATAAGCTCTATCAATATTTGTGTATTGGTGAATTTTGTGTGTCGTTAACTTTTGTGATTGGCATTGATATTATAGTCAATATTTTCGTGTTTGGTGAATAAACTAAAGAATATGACGTTCTTTTCTGTGTTTTGAGATTATTGAGGTATTGTATGATTTTGGTGTTTTACATGCATACTAGTTATAGTAAGGCATTAATGTTATCATACGTCTTTTGTCATATCTCATATTCTATCTCATTTTAATCTGATATTTATAGTTAGACTAATCCATTTATTATTTTCTTATTAAATAATACTCGGGTCAGACCGAGATGCTACAGGTGCTTCTGCTTGACTCCTTGTCTGGGATCATCTTCTGACTTTTGTCTAACTACATTACATTTGTAGTTTTGTTGTTGTTATACATTCGTGATATAGACTCCATGATGTATACTTATTCTTTTGTCTAGCACTTGTATCTATTCTTTTGTGATATTGTGGATCTTTTATGACCACCACTCTGATGTACACTTTTATGTGTTATATTCATATCTGTTTCCGCCTTTGAGATATGAACTTCCGTGACTGATTTGTGTTATATTTATTTCTATATTTGTTTTCGAAGATATTATAGCCACCATGTAGTAGCTTTGAGTATGTATCGGTATGTCGGATTTCCTCTTGAAATGAAATGCATGTTATACTATCTGACATATCGGTACTCGCACAAAGTAATTATACGGATGGTCGCTCCTCAACAGCCTTATTCTCCGTGCTAGTTGACGGCATTACTCAGTAGTGTTCTTAGATAGCGTGGGTATAGAGGTGGGGCATTACACAAAGTCTTGTCCCAATCAATTCTCGTTAAATATAAATATACGGGATGTTCGACGATCTCGTGCATGATAGGAGACAAGATGATTAATAAGTGCTTACTAGATTTGGGTGCCAGTGTCAATTTGATTCCTTATTCAGTTTACCTGCAAATTGGCTTGGGTGAACTAAAACCGATGAAAGTATCTCTTTAGTTTGCCGATCGTTCGATTAAGAAACCTATGGGAGAAATCGAGGACGTACTCATCAAAATCAGTCAATTCATATTTCCTGTCAATTTCATCATCCTTGAAACACAACCCATGAATAATACGATGAGCCAAATACCATCGATTTTATGTCGACCTTTCTTGGCTACTTCAAATGCACTAATCAATTGCTGAAATGGTTTGATGAAAATTTCTTTTGAAAACATGACTTTAAATATTAATATCTTCAATCTCGAAAATCAATCGAACAAACCACTTGACCAGATGTTGGAAGTTAGCTCCATTCAAGAAAATTTTGACAACGAAACAGTTGACCTTAACAATGAACGCTAGACTGAATACGAATAACTATTTCAAGAGTCTAACAAAATTGAAAATGCACTTCGGTTTGAACCCAACTATTGAGTCAGAACTTCAATCGAATTCTTTGATTGAGCAACCCCCTAGGTTGGAACTCAAGCCTCTTCTCGATTACCTTAAGTACACATACATAGGTGACAATGAAACGTTCCTTGTCATAATTTCTTCAACTCTCTCTTGATCAAGAAGCTTCCCTTCTTTCAATTCTGTCAAAAAATAAGGAGACAATTGGATGGTCAATTACTAATATAAAGGGAATTAGTCCCGCTCTTGTTCAACATCATATCCACTTAGTTGACGAAGCCAAGCCTGTTCATGATGCGCAACGAAGGCTTAACCCAAAAATGAAGGATGTGGTTCGAGATGAAATTCTTAAACTCCTCGATAACGGAATCATATACCTGATTTCTAATAGTTCGTGGGTTAGCCCAATTCATTAGTGCCTAAAAAGTCTGGACTTACCATTATCAAGAACGACACTAGGAAACTCATTCCAACTCGTACTCAAACGGGTTGGTGTGTTTGCATTGATTATCGAAAATTAATGCTGCAACACATAAAGATCATTTCCCTCTTCCTTTCATCGACCAAATGCTTGAAAGTTTAGCCGACCATGAATTCTATTGCTTTCTTGATGGTTATTCCAGTTATAACCAAATTCCAATCGCTCTCGAAGATCAAGAGAAAACGACTTTCACATGTCCCTTTGGCACCTTTACATATCGACATATGCCTTTTGGCCTTTGCAATGCTCCTGCTACTTTCCAAAGATGCATGGTCAGCATCTTTTCCGATATGATCAAACGCTTTCTTAAAGTGTTTTTGGACAATTTTTCCATCTTCAGAAATTATTTTTTCGAGCGCTTACACTACCTTGAGTTAGTTCTGAATAAATGTAAGGACAAACACTTAACGTTAAATTAGAAAAAAATGTCATTTCATGGTCAAAGATGGCATTGTCCTTGGGCATGTCATTTCAGACAAAGGCTTTGAGGTAGATAAAGCGAAAGTTGATGTAATTATGAATCTACCCATTTCCAAATCTATCAAGGATATTCGTTCATTTCTTGTACATGCTGGTTTTTATCGGCTCTTTGTGAAAGAATTTAGTAAAATTGCTCGACCTCTGACGACTCTTCTTGGAAAAGACGTTCCATTTGAATATAATTCTGACTGTAATTCTGCTTTCGAACGTCTCAAAAATGAACTTATTTCCGCTCCCATCATTTGTTCACCCAATTAGGATCTTCCTTTCGAAATAATATGCGACGCCTCTAATTTTACAGCCGGTGTTGTCTTTGGACAACGCATCAAAAAAATCCTTCATGTCATCTACAACGCTAGTATGACTCTTAACGATGCTCAACTCAATTACACGACCACTGAAAAAGAGCTTCTAGCGGTAGTCTTCGCGCTCCAACAGTTCCGACCTTATTTGATTGGCTCATGCATTACGGTTTACACTAATCACTCCACTCTTAGGTACCTTTTTACTGAAAAGGATGTTAAGTCTTGTTTGATTCGTTGGATCCTTTTACTCCAAGAATTTGTCCTTACGATCAAAGACAAAAAGGGTTTGACAATGTCATTGCTGATCATCTATCGCGTCTTCCAAACGCACCATCTTCTTTACAATCAACGAGAACTTTCTCGATGAACTACTCTTTTCTGTTTCCATCGAACCATGGTATGCCGACATAGTGAACTATTTAGTCACCAAGGAAACTCCTTCATTTTGGTCGAAACAAGATAAATACAAGTTTCTTTCCCAAGTCAAGTACTTCTATTGGGATGATTCATAATTTTTTAAGTACTATTATGACCAAATCATTCGACATTGCATCCCGGATTGTGAAATCAAGAGTGTCCTTTCATTTTGTCATGACCAAGCTTGCGACGATCACTTCGGTCTGAAGAAAATAGCCGAAAAGGTGCTTCAATGTGGTTTTTACTAGCTTACTCTCTTTAAAGATTCATTCGAGTTTTTTAAAACTTGCGATCGTTGCCAAATGTTAAGAAGAATCTCTCGATGAAACATGATGCCTTCGAACCCCATTCTTTCGATCAAAATCTTCAATGTTTGGGTTATTGATTTTTTGGGACCATTTCCAACTCTTTTGGAAAAATGTACATACTTCTTACTTTTGATTACGTCTCTAACTGGGTTGAAGCCATTCATTGTAAAATGTGATGTCCCGCCTTTTTGGAGGTTTAAATCGACAATAAACCACACGTGTCTAACTTAAACCATTCAAAAGGGTAGATTATTAATGGGGTTTAATAAGAAAAATAAGAGAAAAGATGGAAAACAAAACACAGAATCTCACATCAGAATGACAAAATATAATAATCAAATAAACAGTTCATGAAGCTGTTTTACAATATACATTTGATTACACAAATTTTACGCAAAATCAGAGTATAATCAACAAACACAACAAAATATTGCAGTGGAATAATAATAGTAAATACAGTCTAGCAGACTCCATCTTCATCTTCTAGGAATAATATCTTCAAACACTGAAATGCTCAGGCTGACCCGAGCATAATGAAATGACAAAACACTCGATTCAGAACTAAAAGTTCTTATGTAAGTTAAATCAACAGCAAGTAAATATGAGTGTAATAGCTTCAGAGATGTTTACGGGATTTACATCCTCTTTCAAGTATACAACGTGAGTGCAATAACTTAAGAGATGTTATGGGATTTTCCATCTCCTAAGGATCCGTTAAACTATCTTAGGTAGTAATATATGCTATATATGTTGTGTCTACCAATAAGATAAATATTAAAATAGCATTAAGCTTTACATTGATTCCCCTTAACACATTTTTAAGCATTGTCCTACAGTTTGCCTTAGTAGCATCACCAGTAACGTCGATAGTTAGGGAGGTGTCGTGATAAGACAATACTAAAACAAAATCGTAGTGGTCGCGAATAAGGATAAAAGTATGGCAAGGCACGTGAGGCAATGCCCAAGGTAGGATACTACCAGTTCGGGTCGCAGGGCTAGTGGTAACGCATCGTAGCCACAACCGCCCAATGCATCTAACAACCCCAAAATCAAATCAAGGTGCACCGATCAAGTCAGAATCGATATAGCAATATGAAGAGGTGTGTCTGTTAGGAGTAGCTAGACCACTTGGCCCTGACAAACCATCCTGTTTTAGTCATTTCAAATTGGCACAAGTGCCGGGGTCATCCATCATCGTTCTCTTTCTTCAAATCCAGCAAAAATTCACCAAATCCAACTACTGCATTCTGGATCATCCACCACGTACACAGTTGTTAAAGTGGTTCCAATATTGATAGAGAGTATGCCAATAAGAGGCCCCGGTCTCTTTAACAACCAAACATCATTTTTCACACCGGTTGGTTCTGTTACATTTCCAAAACAATTCATATTTGATATCAAAGTATCATATTCACTTCAAAATATCCTTCATTTCAAAATCATCATATTTACTTCATATGTCATTTTCACTTGAAAATATCATTTCAAATTCCAACCTAGGTTATAACCTCATTTAACCGTATTCGCATTTAAATCAACGATTTATATATAAACATTCCAACTTTGCAAGGTTTGAATTTTTAGATAATATTTTGAGTAGTTTAAATAGTTTAAAGATTTAAAACGGTTTATATAAAATGGTTTGAGTATTGAAAATGGTTTATATAGTAAAATAGTTTGGAAAATCTCAATAATTTGAATATTAAAAGATAGATTTTAAACAGTTTATATTAAAATAATCTATTTTGAAAAATAATATCAAATCAAACTTTTTCTTTCCATTTCAACAAATCTGGACCCATGTCCAAATTTCAAATCAACAAAACTCAATTTCCAATCCTTCAATTCAATTGACTCAATTTTGATTTTTGGTGTCAAATAAACTTGATTTCAATTCAATTTGAATTAATTCGAATTTTCAAAACATTCATTTTTAACTTCAAACTCGATTCAACAATTCAATTCAATGATCTAAATTTCAATCCAATTCTTATTTTAAACCATTTCAATTTACATCAATTTCAAGTCCATCTTCAATTTACTGATTTATATCACTTAAATCAAATTAAACCTCATTATTCAATTTTAAGGGCAAAATCTTAAAATAATTCAATTTCCAAAATTAAAGTCATACCTTGATTATAACCTCACATTTCCAATTCAATTCTTTAAACAATTTTTTTTAACAAATTTCAATTTCAACATTTCAAAGCTTGAATTAGAAAATAATTTAATTCATATAAACCGATAATTATTTCCTTTAAAACAATATCATTTAATCACATTCCAAGTTCAAGATTTTAAAAACATTTAATTTAACCAATCCGGTGTCCGTATATAATTTTCTACCTTATGGCCAAGTGAATAGTTATCTCAATTTTTAATTTCAAGGATGGATATATATCATTTCAATCTAAATCAAAGTGTCATAGGTATATATCATTTCAACCTATTTCATAATTTATTCGAAATAAATCCAATAATAGCTTATATGTTGTCACTTAATATATAAAGTGATAACATGAATATAAAAATTAAATAACATCCAATCAACCAAAATGTCAACAAATAGACATCCATCACAGTCAACATCTAAATCAGCCAATAAATCACAACAATTAACTAGTTATCAATATCACGTATATAACTAGCAATTCAATTTCAATATTAATTTAAATGGCAATTTAATTCAATAAAATTCAATTTCAATTAAAATGTCAACTTAAACTATCAAACAGCAACCAATAAAATTCTTATCACATCATATGTATAATTCAACTAACATATGAAGGTTTAGTATTGCGTGAGTGGGTTAAATCACTCACCTTTGATTTATAGCCCATTAAAATCCAATAACGCCCAAAATTCCAACAGCCTTCAAATTAAACCAAACCAGTTTCATGTTGTTTGGAATTTCAATACGAGTCCAACGAAAGAAACCACACATCAATTGGAGTTCATATGAGGAAGATATTCAAATTATAAGAATATTATGAAAATGAAATATAAGAACATGTACATACATTTTAATAATAAAATAAAACAAACTAGTTACCCATGTTAAGAATTTTGAAGCCTTCTCATGTTTCTAAACCTGGAGAATCAATGGATAAAAACAACATGATGGCTCATGCATGTAGGAAGGGGGGTTTAAGAAATGGATTTGCAAACAAATGGAAAAGATTAGCTTTATGAAAATAAGTTGCTCACATTTTTTTAGAAGAGAAAGAAAAACTCCAGGCCAAAGAAATAATGGCAGCACGTTTTGGAAATGGAAAGTTAGAGGAAGAGATTTTAGAAATACGAAATGAATAAGAGTAAAGCACATTTAGAAATTGGAATATGAAAGGGAAGGATACAAGAAGATGTAAATTTGCAAAATGAAAAGAGATTAACGTGTAGGTAATTAACAAAGGATGAAAGACACATGTTGGAATTTGAGAAGACGTGTTTACAAGGCAAGCAAATCTTTTGGTATAAAATTTCTAAACGTGGGCTACCTCAATTAATTTCATTAACATACAGGAAACGTTTCAAGGCAAGGCCCACGTGTAAATAAATAAAACTTAATGGAAAACCAAAAGAGGCATGTATTTAATAAAACAAAGCAATAAAATAAAATAAATGAGAGCAATGATTTAAATTTGAGAAGGTAGACTGTACATAGAAAGCGAAACTCTAATACACTCAAATTTAAAAACGTTCATTTTAACCTATTTTATATCACTAATACACTCAAATTTACACCTATATATATATATTTATTTAGTTACACGGTAAATAAAATTAAACACTGTAATTAACGTAATGGGGACCGCCGCTACACACAATAAAAGACAAACCGGGACTCCATATTCGAATTTGAAACTAAATAAATTTCCTATGTAAACATGCTAATGATTCCAAATCAAAATTTTAACCTAACATTCAAGTTGTTTTCTTACCATTTTTTTATAAATTAAATTCAAATCAAGTTTGAATATTTAAATAAATCGAATATTCCAACCAGAAACGTGCAACAAAATTCAGTTTTAGTGAAATTAAACTTATATTCACAAATGAAACATTCATTTTATTTGATAAAAATGTTCTTTTCATTAAATAAAACTTTCCTTTTGTTTTCACAAAACCTAAGCTACGTTTAATTACACCTACTATATTACAATTCAATGTTCCCTTTCTTATTAATTGAAATTATCCAATTACATAATTTCAATTGATTAAAAGGTGAATATCAAAATGGACTAAATAAATGTAAAACGAAATAGAACAATTATTTCTTATCTAATAGTAATTTAAACATATTCATACATTATTGGATACAAACAGGTGTTATACATTTCTTACTAAATAATAGCTTCTCATCCCTATAATTAATCGGTAAGCTAAAATAAATTTCAAATAAATAAACATGTGTTTACTCCTTTACTATACTAATTCATTTTATTCTTTATTAAATTAACACTTTTTCATAATAATTGATTTCTTATTCATATAATAAATCTTTCAGCTACCAAACATTCTAAATAAATAACACATGATTTCTTCTTTAATAGAGGAACATTTATTATTCTTTGTTAGTATTTATTATTCCAATCAATTGGAAATTTACATTCAGACGGTCATTTATTTCATTCAAACCAATGTCATTAAAATACTAATTAACATATGTTATTATTCTTACCTTATTGCAAAACATATCCCATTAATAGAAATTTAAATTAAGTTCATACCTTATATTATAATTTAATTTGTATTAATCTTAAATTCTTTTTTTCTAATAACTTTACTCAAAAACCTTATTTAATTTAATATTTTTAAACTCTTAAAAATATGGGTCGTTACAATCTTAAGAATCAAGAAATATGATATATTTGTTTAAAATAGTCCATTTATAAACAATTAACTTACATATTTAAGCTTATATAAAAATTTGAAAACAGCTCGACTTCTATGAAAAATTTCTAAGTCCTAATTTTACGAAAAATTTCGGCAGCATCTCTTTTGCGTGGCTAGGTCCAAAAAAATAACAATATTAATAATTTCATTATATATATCATATTTCAATAATAAAATATCCCAAACCATGGGAAAAAAATAAAATAAATTTCAAAAACCGTAATCCAAAAACGTACCTATTTGTCGGGCAAACAAACTCTATTTATGAAACCAAAAGCAACAGTTATTGCTTCCATAAACCTATATTTCACTTATATAATCCAAAAGAGTAAAAACTACATAAAAAGAGTAATATATTAATTTTTTCAATTAATAGCACAAGCAACACAACATATTTAATAATCATATGCAAACAAAAGCAGTACAACCATTATATACAAAAAAAGAATCCATCATACATCTATAGCTGTAATGACCTGGATTTTTCAACGTTTGATTTTGAATATTTAATGGTTTTTAATATTGATTTGGAATATAAATCGATTTTAGATATGAAGATTTTTGGTTGGGATTATAGAATGAATTTAAAATTTAAATATATCGATTTATCGAAATACGGAAATAGTGAATTATTGAAAATTGGAGTTGAATATGAATCGAAATGATTTCTAATGTGGATATGAATTTTATTTGAATTATAATTTAGTTAATAAGTTTTTAAACTGAAATTTCAAGTGATTTCGTAAATTTTTGAAATCATCGATTTAATCAACGCGTTTAAATAGCGATCCGGGGCATAGTCTCGGAATTCGACGAAACCAGTTCCATTGGATCCAAAATAGTGTATTATTATTGAATTTCAAATTTTGTAGCGTTTGGATTTACCGTTTGGTCGTACGGGATTGAAACGCCTAGAAATAATTTAATTGATATTAATTTAAATAGTCGATTTAAAAAGTTATCTTCTCCATACGATCAAATTAGACTTCGAAACTTGTTCCATTGCGTTCGGAATAAGATTATAACATTAGAAACGCTAGGCGGCACGCCAAAATAGAGGTTCGAAATTTCGAGATTTGCGAACTAGATATTTTGAATATAAAAAATATATATAAAGGTCAAACCCTATTACGTATCCATCAGCCGACCTAAAATTGTACGAGCCACCATACCTATTCTTTACAGTACTCCCTTCTTTTTAAAATATGTCTTACCTTTATTTGGCTTCAAGAATTCAAATAAAAGTGAAAAACAAACGATGTAATAAAAAAAATCAAATCAAAACAAAAGTTTACGAAATTAGTGGCAAAATTCTCGTATCTCGGCACTCTTCAATTTGGTATTGGGCTCGACAAGTGCGACGATGGGTTGTGATTCCTCTATTGAAGCTAGGGTTCGGTTTTTCATTCGATTTGGGGACTGGAGTGTGGAAATGTCTTTGTCGAGGCTAGGAGCATCTATCGCCGGAGTTTGGGGTGTTGCGGCTCTACATAAAGGTTGCAATCTTACTGGGTCGAAGGCAATAGGTGATGAAGTCGCATTTCGTTTTAAGACGTCAGCTATTCGAGGGTGGTGCGCATCGAGACGTGGGAGCGAAGAGATGAGTTTGGGTGATTGGAGCATTGACAATCGTGGGACGTGGTGGTGTGTCAGTGCACAAACATGCACAAGAATGAAGCTCAGGCATGGACAGTGGGGGAAGAAGGAGATTTATTGTAATTTAAAATTTTAGTTAAAAATTTATTATAATTAATTTATTTGATTAATTCGAAGTCTTATAAAATGTATAACTATTTCATACGAGGTCGAAATCGAGCATCGTTCATTGCGTTGCACTCGTTTGGACGAAATCTACAAAATAGGGTTGGTTTGGAGATTTTTGGAGTCAGCTGGGATTTTGGATTAAATTGAAGGTCGGTTCAATTTAATTTAAAATTGAAACGATCGGAAAATTTAAAATCAAGGTGAGTAAATCTCACACGATTTGGGTAACTAGTTTAATTCATAGAAATTGAAATTTATTGATTGGCTGATTGGATGAATGGATTAATTATTATCAGTGAATGCCATGTTATATATATATATATATATATATATATATATCTGTTAGTAGTATATATATATTTCTAGTCGATTGGAGCGGATGAGACCCTATGCGTCCGCATAATAACGGAGAACCCTATATTACCGCGATATCCCCCTCGAAGTGGGATTGGTATTTTTATGTTATCTAACATTTGTGCTTCAGGGAAACAGGTTGGAGGGATCCAACTGGATTCCTCAAAATTTATATTGATTGTTTTTCATATATAGTAATATATGATGTGTTAGAATTATCTGTTATAGATTATTGTTGTGATGTGAATTATTGGATGCTATAGTAGCACTAGCTTGAATTTTGTTATTTTAAATACCATAAATATTATTTTTGGAATTTGAAAGGATTTAAAAGGATATTTTGAATATAAAAATATTTATATCGAAATTTGGATTATTTTTAAAGAAATTGATTTGGATAAAAACAATAATTGATTTTGGGTTGTATTTAACTATTCGCAAAAGTACTTTAAATAGAGATTTTAAAATAATTTATATAGATGATTTTTAAACGATGTTTCTAGAAAATATAAAAAGGAGTTTGAAATTGATATTTTAAATAGATTTATGAAATATATGGAATTTATTAAGAAATGGATTTATAAAATGAGATTTAATATATGGGATTAGTTTTATAAACAAGTGAAACTCAAAGGAGTTATAAATTTATAAACGATGTTTATAAATAAGGGGAAATGAAATCAATTGATAATTTGGAATATAATTTCACAGGGTGAATTTATATCGAGATATGAAAATAGATTTTTGGGAAAATAGTGAATTCTATTTTTTTGAAAAGTGAGAATGGTTAGGGAGTCGGAATGAAATCAATGTGTTGTGAATCGAGAAGGATTTATAAATTGAAGTTTGGTTATTAGGATTTTTAAAGGAAAATATATTTTTATTAAGAAGCTAAGTTTTTTTGGAAATATTATTTATTAAACTATGTAATTAAAAGCTAGATATTATTGAAATATTTCAGAAGTGAATTTTTCAAATACCGAATATTAATTGAAATAAAAATTGTAATTTTTATAACCAGCTTTGTAAACCAATTAGTTTATATAAAAATAAGTTGGAAATGAGTTTTGATGTTTTATTTAAAATGTTTTGATATTTAAATAATTGCTTAAGCGTGTTTTGAAAATAAATTACTATTCTTTAAAAATAATTATTTTATATATATGGAGATTTGGGAAGTGATTGGAATTGATTTATAAGTGCTCTCGAGATTGTTAATGGGGTTTAATTAATAAATGTGATTTAATAAGAGAAATCTTGTAATGGAATTCTGGAAACTTAAGGAAATTCCCGAAATATTAGAAAATAAGAACTTCGAAATTGAATCTGAATACATAAAGAAGTTCTAAATGGATAGACGGGATTATAAGTTAGTATAACCGATTTGAAAAAATGTAAAGGAAATTAATATCAATTCTGGAAATGTAGGAGATAAGATATGAAATACTTCCTAAGTATTACGATTAGAAATGATTTCGGAAAATGGGCTCATAATATTTTTCCTGAGTGTTGAAAGGGAAAAGGATTTGGGAGAAGTATGAATAAATGGAATATTTCCTTAGTGTTGGATATAAAATGTTTTTTGGAAGAATATACTTATTAATATTTCCTAAATATTGAACTGGAAGGATTGGAAATATTTTAAATACGAGATTATTATTATTGAAATATTTCTCAAGTGTTGAAGTATGAATGGAATTAAAGAAAATATTCCAAGTGTTAATATGGATTTAAAAATCGTGTTATGGATATAAGATTTTGAATTGTTTTTCAATTATTGAATATACTAGAAGAGATTTGAATATATATCTTTGTAAAGATATTTTGAAAGAAATGTTTTTAGAAAATCTATATAGGGCCTAGTGACTGCTTATGGATGTTATATTGATAGTTAAATAACCGACTATCAAATACTGGCCAATTCGTTAATCGTTTCGAACAGACCGGGATCAGATTTAATTATCCGAAAACCACTTTGATTCGATTTGTGCGATACGAATTGTGATATAATGAAGCTAATGAAGAAGGAGATTTTTGAGATTCGTTTTGTCCAGACCCAGGACAACTTGTATGGACGAATGCTATCATTGCATTACTTGCCTGGAAGGTAGTGTTAGCATTCCAAGTAAGAATTCTATTCTAAAGGTAAACGTAGCCTCAAGCCTCATCAATCGGGAATGACTAAAACGGGGGAGATGCAGCAGGGTTAAGTGGGTCGCACCCAAGTAGGGTATGTTATCACCTTTCTAGATACCCTCGGAAAAATTATATTAAATTTATGGATATGGTTGTGCATAGAAAAGAGAACGCTCGATAAGTGTGGAAGCACCCGTGGTGATAACATATTCGGTACTATCCAGTAAGGGGTAGGCCGGTCCTGTGTTGGCAGGGATCGTTAAGTACGATCTCGATACATTTTTCTAGAGGTGTACTGTGATGGGCGGTACCCCAGTAGCCCAGTTATTGTATGGAATCCAATATCCAATACGAGCCTGTACGGTTTTGATTGTATACCAAATATTGCTGAAACGTGAGATGCAAGCATTTCAGCTATTTTCTAATTTACTTTCTATAGACACTATTATAATATCAGATGATTTTGATATAAAATGTTTTGGTTATCGTAAGGTAAAAACCTGTCGTGTTTATGTGTGGCGTGGTCTTATGAGATACCTTTGTTTTTCGAAAGATTTTGAAAATAGTAATAATTCAAACTGAGTGTGTTTTATCACGCTGGTTTTCCAGACTGACTCGGGTGTTATTTTATAATAATGCTTGGGTCAGGCCGAGTATTGTAGATTCAGGTTAGGATGCTTTGGAGCTCAGGAGACGAGCTGGAGAATTTCAGGCGTATTACACGTACTTGGTTATTCCACTGTGTGTGTTTTGTATAAGAGTTATAATAACTGTCCATATTGATGTATTCATTGTTGTACTCTGATAATTGTATATATATATATAAACAGCTTGAGATTCTTTTGTATAAAAATCTGTTATTATATATATTATATTTTGTTCCGCTATGATTGTGAGTGTGACAACCCGGAGTTTTATAACGATTTATTTTCTTCCAATGACGATAAAAATTATTGTTAATCGCTGTTTGGAATTTTTATCCTGTTTAAATTCTTTTACAAATTACAAATTAGTTAATGGTTCGTGGGCTTTGAATCTTGGCCTATGTTCTTCTTGTTGGTGCCGTGATAAAATCCAACACCCGTTCCACTTTCTCCATTCATTCAATTTTGAAAACCCTAAAGTAAACTAACGAAAAATAATGGCGGTCTCGTTATTCCTTGTTCGTTCCCAAAAATTAGGGCTTCCGTCAAATTCAATTCGATCAACCCAGTGATGTCACGGCTTCGTCGTAGCAATCAAAGATAATGGCGGCTAGGGTAACTTCGCTCGTTTCCCTCGTTTACCACGACCTCAGATTCGATCGTTGAAACAGGTGAGTGATGTTATATTCACTCACATCTAATTTAAATTTAGATGGTTTCTGTCTTGTTTTAATTCGTGAGTTTCATTGGGATTTTGTTGATGATTTTTGGAAATAGTTAAATCTTTCTCTCAGCCATTCGTTTTCATTGGGATGTTTGATATTGATTCTGACTTCTTCAATTAGTATATATTTCGGTTGCTTGACATTCACGGCGTTGACTCATTTCGTGATGACCACGGCTTGAATCTGGCTTTAATTTGTGACGTTTGACTTTTTCACACTCGTGTATTTTTATGTTACTAGGTTGAATCCTTGGCTATTGGTTTTGACTTTGATCTGTTACTTGACCTTGGCCATGTGTTCATCTGGGCGTTGTTAGCATTGCATCACCACTGTTGACCTTATCTGAGCATTGTTCATTTTTGATTGAGTCTGGATTTACATATTATGTCCCTGGCCATTCTTTGTACAACCTGTCCTGGATTACCATATTGTTGTGATGAGCTCGGGTAGTCTTCATTTAGGGTAGTCTGCACTGCTTCATGTTGTTGCTTGACCTGTTCCACTATGGTTCCATGCCTTGTGGTTGCATTTCCTTCGTGTTTGTTGTCACATTGGGCTTGTAGTTGGTGTAGCTCGCTGTCTTTGAACTTTGCTCGGTCATTTGAGGAGTTGGATCTGCATTTTTGTTGTATCTGTACCTGTAGTTGTCTTCGGCTGCACACTCGATTTTGTGATGTTGGCCTGGTTCGACTTTTGCCATGTTATCCACTGCCTCTAGTAGCACTTTGATATTGTGTAGCTTTTGAATCATCCCTTACCTGTCGCATTTGCATATCACTGTAATTCCATCACTACACTGTTTATCTGCATATAAACTTGAGTTCTGACTTGATTAGATTTCGTGACTCCCTGGTTACTTGGTATAGTTCGAACATGGTTCTGGTTATCTTCGACATTGGTTTAGATATTGAACTGTACTTCATTTGATATTCGGCTTCGATTTTGATTGTGAACTGCATATTATTTTACTTGAGTTCGTCTCTGGCCAGTTGTGTTCGTCCTTGACTTCTGTTTCAACTAGAAATTGCTACTGTGTTTTAGAACAGCAACTCGACATCGAGTCTGTTCAAATACCTACGGCTTTGATTTGCATTTTGGTATAATGTGGACTTTAAACTGTTCGAACCTACTCTAGTTGACTTCGGCATTGTCACTGCTAGTTGAAATCCCCCTGTCTTTGTTCGAAACTGCTATGACTTATTGCTTTAGGAGAACTGTCGGGGTATATGTACACAAGTGTGATCTGGTGGCAATGTTGTTTCGTTTGTTTTCTGGCTGTTGAGGTAGTGCCATTGACAGTTGAGTCTTCATTTGATAGTTATATTTACCTCGAATACCAGGTTGTCTTCACCTTGTAGTAGTTGCATTCAAATGTTAGTTTCATTGACATATCAGTAATCACTTTGTTGCTTTTGTATCCTAGTCTTGATACATTCTTTTAGTGCAGTGTTCCATGTTTGTTTGTGAATTGGAGCCCTGTTGCACCTTTCATATGTTCATCTAGGTTGGCTTGAACTTGATAAGTTTGTTTGTGATGTTGGCATTTCACTGTGTCACTGTCCATATTTGTTGTGACAGTCTCTGCATCCATGTTGATGTTTCGTATGTTGAAGCTTTGCATTGATATACTTGTCCATCTCTGAGTCCTTCCATGTTGATCTGTTGTGATATTGTTCTCTAGATCACTTCCAGTTGTACCGCTATTTGAATTGCAGTACTTCATGTTGTAGCTTCTCTTGTATCTCTTGTGATATCTGTTGAGTCTGTTTCAATTTGCCCTGTGTACGTCTCGAACCTGTGAGCTTGATGAGTTGCTTTGTCATAATTGTTTGCATCTGCAGCATTGTTTCATCACTAAAGCCTTGATGCTTTGATGTTTATGATTTCATTTGTGCATTCTTGTAGTCACTTGGGCTTGCTCTGTAGCTTGCCTTGACAATTGTATTTAGTTGTCATGTAATTCTTCTTGGCTTTGACATTGCCGAGCTTTTGCCCTTGATAGTATTTTGTGGTCTTTACTTTAGTTCACTGTCATCCGAACTGTTGCCACTATCTTCTTTGTAGATGCATTCTGCCCTTGTCTTTGCAACTGTTTGCCACTGCAGTTTCATCGTGGTGGTTGCTTTGTATTCGTTTATGTCTGCAGTTGCCTGTGTTTTGCAGTTTTCCTCCTGTTGGGATTTGTTTCTGAATTCACTTGAGTTGAATCCGATACTTCGGGGTTTGACCTTGTGATCATTTGGGACTTTCACTGAGCTTTTGTGTATCTCCTGTGATAGTGGCGAGGCAGTACACGCGTGCGTGTACTGCAGCCCTATCAGATTTGACAGTTTTAAATTGATGTTTCGATTTGCTGAATAGTTTCGTTGGTTAAATTCAATGCTTTGGAGTTGTATTCTGATTTGGATTGTTGATTCGTCGTTTAACACTATTTAGTGTTATATATATGCCATTATCCAATTCTCGTATCGAGAGTTGGATATACGAGATTTCCGTGACTGTCATCTATTTGGTATTGATTATTATTGCTTCTATGCACTAATAACTGAGTTTGAATTAGACTGACCCGTGTATTATTTTCTTTTGAATGTAATACTCGGGTCAGACCCGAGTTATTTCAAGTTGTAGATTTCCTGCTTTGAGTTGCTGTTTGAGCTATGAAGACTTTTCACATCTTTTGGAGTAATCGTGTCATAATATAGGTTGATATGTATTCATGTATATTAGTTGATAATGTACGTGTATATATAACTTCCAGAGTCGACAATTGTAGTTGTATCATATGTATTGTGTCAACTGTATTGTAACTGACATCAGTTATATATATGAGACTTTTGTTTTTATCTGTGTTCCGCATTCTTTGTGTATCTGTGTTGTTTTTATATATATTGTCCTAAACCATTATGAACCATCGTAGCTCGTTTTATACTGGAATTGGGTATGTCGATGGGAGTGAATAAATAAGAGATGAAAAATTTAAAATATACACCACTCCTATCGAGGTAACCAATACTAGTGTAAGGCCAACTACGGATGGCCGCTCCTATCCAGCCTTATTCTTCATAATAACAGACAGTATTTCTTTTAATACTCTTTGTTATTGTGAGTATAGAGGTGGGGCGTCACAGTTGGTATCAGAGCTTGGGGTTTATGGACATAATATAAAACATAACTTGGATGGAACATGTGTTACAACTATTTGCCGATGTTTTCTTTGTGTTTTGAGTCAAAACTAAAGTTTTGAAATTATGATGAATTTTTTTTAATATCTTTATTTAAAAATAAAAAGTGAATTTGTGTTCTAATGATTTGATTGATTTGAGTACTGTTTATCAGAGTGCGCAGCGAAAACAGTGAAGCTGTCTTCGCTGAGTACAACTGATAATCTATTTGATTTAAAAATTGAAATATGAAATTTAAAATTTCAGTGGTTGTTTACATAGCTGTAATTATTTTGTTTCTTTGAGAATTTCGAATCCGAATTGAGGATTCGAAGAAATTACAGTTATGAGATTTTTGTTGAAATTTCCGCTGGCTTTCTTTTGTACTAATCATCTATTGATTAGATTTTGCTGTTTTGAATTGTCTTCATTGAAGATATAATCGAAAGATTTCTTTGTTCATTTTGTAGTACGTGCAAATTTGAGTTGCACGTTACTGCATTAATTTTACGTTGAACCGATGCTTGGTTATGAAACGTATTTTGTTGCCGTTACCTTTATAACGGGATTTTTACACTAGTGCTATGTTTTGAAGCATGGAGTTTAGTTGAAAATTTTAATGAATAAAAATTCACTGGTGTTACATTGTGGTGTAAATTATTTTGATGAGATTTTGACGTTTTAAAAAAAATTACTGTCGCTTTGGCTTCAGTAACCATCAAATTTTAAAAGTGGATTTTCAAGCGGTTATACCGCAATGCTTATTTATGACCCGTATTTACGGTATTTTGAGAAGTACAATTTCCTTATCAAAATTTTTACTAATATTGCTGCTTTAATCACGTAATTGAAAAATCGTTTTAAAATGAAAATTGTTTTATAAATTTTTTTTTAACAGTTTGCACTTTCAAAAGAAGAGGAAGGTGAGTGATAACCACTTATGAGATTTATGGCATTAAGACCCAAGTAAGGGTAGCCAATTATTTTATATGAAAATCATATTATGATTTCTGTTAATCTTTATTTCTCTGAATAAATATATGATGATCATGAATGACATTTTGGTTGAATTTTTGGTTACTGTTTTGATTTGCTTTTGGCATTGACTAATTTTGTTTTAAAAATTGTTTAATCAATCATATAACCCGATTACCGAAATGAGTTTGTAACTCGGTTTTTATAAGAAAATAATTTGATTAATTTACTGAGAAATATGGTATTGAATAATAATAATGGATTAGGCAGTATGAACAAAGAGGTTTATGCTCATGTCTAGTTCATTTAAAAATTGATATGAACAAAGCAATATTGAAAAAAAAAGGTGCGATCAAGCAGAAATGACTTTGAAATGGGTTGTAAAATTTGGCATGAAAGTTGGTATGTTTAGATATGATTTTTAAGGAAATTAAATTCCCTACTTATGAAATGAAGAAAGGATTACAAGAGTATTTCTGGAGTTAAAAAGGAAAAATTCCTTAAATGAATAAATATGTATCGTCTCTAAATTACCAAGTAATTTAGGAGAGGTGCCTTGATTTACTCATCATCAGGTGGATGATGGGTATGTGCATGACTTGTTCAAGTCCTGAAGGCCTCTGTGCAAAGGTTAACAGAATTGAGTCCTTTGCAATGCACACTTTGTGTTCAAAGGCAAGAGTTTGGACCATATAAAAATGTAAAATGGAACTGGAAAATAAGCTAGGCAGTGTGAACAAATGAGGTTCATGCTTATGTCTAGATTGTTTTAAATTGGAGATGAACAATGCAATAAATTATTTATGTGCTGATTTGTTCAGATCTAAAGCTAAAATATTTTATGGGTTTTTCTCTAAAACCTTACCCTATGTTCACAATAGAATTGGGTATAAGAATTTTTATAGAATTCTACTGGATTTGTTTAAGAGATCATGATATTCTTGAATATAGGAGATATGGAAGTGATAAAACAAATTTTGAATGAGACAACTGGAGAAATGAAATAAAGCATTATTTTCATGAATGAAAGTATGGATAGTTGAAATTTTCTGAAATAAGAAATGAGACTGGTCACTAGATTATAAAACTAATCTAGGAGAGAAGCCTTGATCTATTCATCATAAGGAGTATGATGGGTATGTGCATGACTTGTTTAAGTCCTATATGCCTTTGTGCAGGGGTTAACAAAATTGAGTCCCTTGCAATGCACACATGGTGTTCAATGGCAAAGAGATATGACCAAATTAAATTGATAAATCGAGATTTAGAGCTGAACTATGGAATTAAAATGAGTTAATTCCATGAGAGTATGTGTACATGTATACTGTATTGAATAATTGTTGATTTGAGATTCGATTATCGTTTTTGATAATTGAATATTTGTTGATTTGAGATTCGATTATCGTTTTTGATAATTGAATATTTGTTGATTTGAGATTCGATTATCGTTTTTGATAATTGAATATTTGTTGATTTGAGATCCGATTATCGTTTTTGATAATCGAATATTTGTTGATTTGAGATTTAATTATCGTTTTGATAATTGAATAATTATTGATTTGGGATTTCTGATTATCGTTTTGATAATTAGGCAATTGCTAATTTTGCTGATTGTAAGATTTTCTAGTCTCTAACTGATTCTAGATTATGTTGATTATATTAAACTGCTATTTTCTATCTATCTCTGTTGATAGTTATAGTTTGCTGATTATGAAGTTCGTGTTTTCTATTTATCTGTTGGATAACTAGATATTTGCAGTTTTGCGATTTGCAAATTTTGTTTTCTAATTATCTTTGTTGATAATTAGATATTGCTGTTTTGTGATTTCTGTATTCTAATTATCTAACTGGTCATTGAATATTGCTGATAATTGCATTTATTCAGTTTTGTTGTTTTCTGATTATCTATTAGATGATTATATTTTGTGAGAATTTTTGAACTTCTTTTATGGAATTAAAAGTTTTCTTCGGGGTTGGTGTTCTCGATCTTTATTTTTCTAGCTTAACCAGTTTATGTTAGAAAAATAATTGTTATTGACAACCTTAATTATGAAAATTGCGGGGACGCAATTTCTATAAGGAGGGGAGTCTGTGACAACCCGGAGTTTTATAACGATTTATTTTCTTCCAATGACGATAAAAATTATTGTTAATCGTTGTTTGGAATTTTTATCCTGTTTAAATTCTTTTACAAATTACAAATTAGTTAATGGTTCGTGGGCTTTGAATCTTGGCCTATGTTCTTCTTGTTGATGCCGTGATAAAATCCAACACCCGTTCCACTTTCTCCATTCATTCAATTTTGAAAACCCTAAAGTAAACTAACGAAAAATAATGGCGGTCTCGTTATTCCTTGTTCGTTCCCAAAAATTAGGGCTTCCGTCAAATTCAATTCGATCAACCCAGTGATGTCACGGCTTCGTCGTAGCAATCAAAGATAATGGCGGTTAGGGTAACTTCGCTCGTTTCCCTCGTTTACCACGACCTCAGATTCGATCGTTGAAACAGGTGAGTGATGTTATATTCACTCACATCTAATTTAAATTTAGATGGTTTCTGTCTTGTTTTAATTCGTGAGTTTCATTGGGATTTTGTTGATGATTTTTGGAAATAGTTAAATCTTTCTCTCAGCCATTCGTTTTCGTTGGGATGTTTGATATTGATTCTGACTTCTTCAATTAGTATATATTTCGGTTGCTTGACATTCACGGCGTTGACTCATTTCGTGATGACCACGGCTTGAATCTGGCTTTAATTTGTGACGTTTGACTTTGTCACACTCGTGTATTCTATTGTTACTAGGTTGAATCCTTGGCTATTGGTTTTGACTTTGATCTGTTACTTGACCTTGGCCATGTGTTCATCTGGGCGTTGTTAGCATTGCATCACCACTGTTGACCTTATCTGAGCATTGTTCATTTTTGATTGAGTCTGGATTTACATATTATGTCCCTGGCCATTCTTTGTACAACCTGTCCTGGATTACCATATTGTTGTGATGAGCTCGGGTAGTCTTCATTTAGGGTAGTCTGCACTGCTTCATGTTGTTGCTTGACCTGTTCCACTATGGTTCCATGCCTTGTGGTTGCATTTCCTTCGTGTTTGTTGTCACATTGGGCTTGTAGTTGGTGTAGCTCGCTGTCTTTGAACTTTGCTCGGTCATTTGAGGAGTTGGATCTGCATTTTTGTTGTATCTGTACCTGTAGTTGTCTTCGGCTGCACACTCGATTTTGTGATGTTGGCCTGGTTCGACTTTTGCCATGTTATCCACTGCCTCTAGTAGCACTTTGATATTGTGTAGCTTTTGAATCATCCCTTACCTGTCGCATTTGCATATCATTGTAATTCCATCACTACACTGTTTATCTGCATATAAACTTGAGTTCTGACTTGATTAGATTTCGTGACTCCCTGGTTACTTGGTATAGTTCGAACATGGTTCTGGTTATCTTCGACATTGGTTTAGATATTGAACTGTACTTCATTTGATATTTGGCTTCGATTTTGATTGTGAACTGCATATTATTTTACTTGAGTTCGTCTCTGGCCAGTTGTGTTCGTCCTTGACTTCTGTTTCAACTAGAAATTGCTACTGTGTTTTAGAACAGCAACTCGACATCGAGTCTGTTCAAATACCTACGGCTTTGATTTGCATTTTGGTATAATGTGGACTTTAAACTGTTCGAACCTGCTCTAGTTGACTTCGGCATTGTCACTGCTAGTTGAAATCCCCCTGTCTTTGTTCGAAACTGCTATGACTTATTGCTTTAGGAGAACTGTCGGGGTATATGTACACAAGTGTGATCTGGTGGCAATGTTGTTTCGTTTGTTTTCTGGCTGTTGAGGTAGTGCCATTGACAGTTGAGTCTTCATTTGATAGTTATATTTACCTCGAATACCAGGTTGTCTTCACCTTGTAGTAGTTGCATTCAAATGTTAGTTTCATTGACATATCAGTAATCACTTTGTTGCTTTTGTATCCTAGTCTTGATACATTCTTTTAGTGCAGTGTTCCATGTTTGTTTGTGAATTGGAGCCCTGTTGCACCTTTCATATGTTCATCTAGGTTGGCTTGAACTTGATAAGTTTGTTTGTGATGTTGGCATTTCACTGTGTCACTGTCCATATTTGTTGTGACAGTCTCTGCATCCATGTTGATGTTTCGTATGTTGAAGCTTTGCATTGATATACTTGTCCATCTCTGAGTCCTTCCATGTTGATCTGTTGTGATATTGTTCTCTAGATCACTTCCAGTTGTACCGCTATTTGAATTGCAGTACTTCATGTTGTAGCTTCTCTTGTATCTCTTGTGATATTTGTTGAGTCTGTTTCAATTTTCCCTGTGTACGTCTCGAACCTGTGAGCTTGATGAGTTGCTTTGTCATAATTGTTTGCATCTGCAGCATTGTTTCATCACTAAAGCCTTGATGCTTTGATGTTTATGATTTCATTTGTGCATTCTTGTAGTCACTTGGGCTTGCTCTGTAGCTTGCCTTGACAATTGTATTTAGTTGTCATGTAATTCTTCTTGGCTTTGACATTGCCGAGCTTTTGCCCTTGATAGTATTTTGTGGTCTTTACTTTAGTTCACTGTCATCCGAACTGTTGCCACTGTCTTCTTTGTAGATGCATTCTGCCCTTGTCTTTGCAACTGTTTGCCACTGCAGTTTCATCGTGGTGGTTGCTTTGTATTCGTTTATGTCTGCAGTTGCCTGTGTTTTGCAGTTTTCCTCCTGTTGGGATTTGTTTCTGAATTCACTTGAGTTGAATCCGGTACTTCGGGGTTTGACCTTGTGATCATTTGTGACTTTCACTGAGCTTTTGTGTATCTCCTGCGATAGTGGCGAGGCAGTACACGCGTGCGTGTACTACAGCCCTATCAGATTTGACAGTTTTAAATTGATGTTTCGATTTGCTGAATAGTTTCGTTGGTTAAATTCAATGCTTTGGAGTTGTATTCTGATTTGGATTGTTGATTCGTCGTTTAACACTATTTAGTGTTATGTATATGCCGTTATCCAATTCTCGTATCGAGAGTTGGATATACGAGATTTCCGTGACTGTCATCTATTTGGTATTGATTATTATTGCTTCTATGCACTAATAACTGAGTTTGAATTAGACTGACCCGTGTATTATTTTCTTTTGAATGTAATACTCGGGTCAGACCCGAGTTATTTCAGGTTGTAGATTTCCTGCTTTGAGTTGCTGTTTGAGCTATGAAGACTTTTCACATCTTTTGGAGTAATCGTGTCATAGTATAGGTTGATATGTATTCATGTATATTAGTTGATAATGTACGTGTATATATAACTTCCAGAGTCGACAATTGTAGTTGTATCATATGTATTATGTCAACTGTATTGTAACTGACATCAGTTATATATATGAGACTTTTGTTTTTATCTGTGTTCCGCATTCTTTGTGTATCTATGTTGTTTTTATATATATTGTCCTAAACCATTATGAACCATCGTAGCTCGTTTTATACTAGAATTGGGTATGTCGATGGGAGTGAATAAATAAGAGATGAAAATTTTAAAATATACACCACTCCTATCGAGGTAACCAATACTAGTGTAAGGCCAACTACGGATGGCCGCTCCTATCCAGCCTTATTCTTCATAATAACAGACAGTATTTCTTTTAATACTCTTTGTTATTGTGAGTATAGAGGTGGGGCGTCACAGTGAGACTCTGTGCTGTTACTTCTGTTTCTTATTCTATCATTTTCTTCTTCACCCTTAATGGTCCATATTTCCATTCAATTTGAGTTGAACACGTGGGATTTATTGTCGACTCAAAGGGTACGGAGATATGGGCCATTACATGTGGTATCAGAGCTAAAGGTTAAGTGAGAACCTTTGCTTTGGTGGGGATTACTCATTAGAGATAGGGTCAGTAGTACCCTAGAATGCGTTGAGTGTATTTATAGATATGAGCTCGTATTTGTTAGTAAATATAAAATGTTTTATATTGTGTTGGTTGATTTATTGTGTGGCATATGAATTCTGGTCGGCACAGTCTGTACAACTGTATCGATAGGCGTTGCTAAACACCCGAACAGAACAATTCGACACAGTATTGGTTTAAAGTGGATAAATGAAATAAATTTTTCCCAAATTATTTTTTTGATATAAAAGAAATAATTTTCTAAAATTATTATAGTATATTGGGATGTTTGGTTGATATCATTATAATCTAAACAAGATTATAGAATTGAAATGGTTATATATATAATCAAATGAAAATTTGTGTAAGTATGAACTACACAAATGAATTATAATTAAAATGGATTCAAACTAGAATTCAGAAATTTAAATCCCGGGATGTTTTGAAAATATTTTCAGAAGTATTATGGAAATGAAATTATTGTTATTTTGGAAACATTTTTGAAATGAATAATTGTGGTGTTATTGGAATATTTCTGAATAGAACATGTTTAAATGGATTTTTGGAAGTCATAAAAGCACTGAACTCACTTCAGTCGCTGGAAAATAACTCCGATGATGATCGTGACATCATCGGTGTTCATTTTCGAGTTTCTAAGTGACGGATTGCTGCCGAAATAATTTGATATTGAGATTTTTGTTAAAAAACGGGTGTTGTTTCAAAAAATTTAAAGGAAATTTGTTTTGAATAAAACCAAGTTGATTTTGAAATTCCAAGGAAATGGTTTGTTAAATCAAAGAGTGTGTGTGTGTGTGTGTATCTATGATTTCAAAATAATTTTCAATAGAATCGAGTGTTTGAATTCTGGAATTTTAATATAAATGTCGGGAAAACATTAGGAAATAAGTTATGAACTTATAAATTGAGAATGATTTTAATAAGGAAGAAAGGTGTGGAATTTGAGTTTTGGAAATTTAATTTAAGTATGAGTAACTCGAATATGTTTTGAAATGTGGAGTAAAAGGAATTGAAATTGGAATTAGTAATTGAATATGGGGATGGAATTTAACTTGATTAAATAGAATGGATTGTGAACTGAAACTGAAATTGAATATGGAACTTGAGTAATAAATAAAATTTGACTTATATATAAGCTGATTAAATATATGTTAAATGTGATCAAATAAAACAGAGTTGGATTGAAATGGTGATGACTTGACTTATAAATAAATTCAATTTAAGTGTAAATAAATTGAATATGGCCTTGGAAATCATTTAAATGAATTCGAGTATGGAATTAAAATTTGAAGTGGATTAAGTGAATAAACTAATTAAATTAATTAGTAAATGGAATGGAATTTGATGGAATAAGAATCAATCTAAAATTGAAATGGAATTTGTTTGTAAGGAAAATAAACTTGAGTTATATGGTTGAAATAATTGAAGATAAAGGAATTAACTTAAGTTAATATTTTTGGATGGAAGTTTGGCTCAAATAAATTTGTGAAATGGTTATTTAATGAAGTAGTATGGAATGATTCTAAGCTAAATAAAATGGATTTGAATATAATGAATGTGGATATGAAGGGAATGTGAATAAATTGATTGAGAATCAATTTGAAATGGAATAAAATTAAATATAAATTGATTTAAAACTAATTTAAATGGTCTATAAGCTTAAGTGATTATTTTATTAAATGAATACCGCCGAGTTTCCATGGAAAAATTGTCGTTTGACGTAAATGGAAGTAAATAAAATTCTACGAATTAATGGAAAGTGAATAAATTGATTTTTAAATCAATTTGGAATGGATATGAATTTGTTGGTATAATATAAATTGAATGCATGTAAATGTTTGTGAACTGTTGGAATTGAATAAATGAGGTATAAATCGATTGAAATAAATAATTGAATGTTGGAACCTTGTGATTATTGATAAATTCATGCTATGAATTGTTTGGTTATGAAATCTATGTGTTTGCGCTAGTTAAATAAATGAAATGTTATTAAATTTTCATGTTTTGGTACTTACGTGTTTAAATTAAGTAAGTACATGTACTAGGAGGCTATTGGGCTAGTTTTGGGTTGTGAAATTGCATATAAAGTTAGTCGCTCACTTAAGAACGCTAAATAAAGGTATGTTTTCAGATTAAATACCGCAACAATATAAATATTGATATATATTGTATTTTCCGACCATGTGAGTTGATGTATATATTTTTATCATTTTTTTCATATTGCAAAAGGCTCTCCATACAAGGGAGACTCTGCCAAAAAAATTCAGGAATTTAGGGTGTTAGAAAAATTTTGTTAACTAAAAAGTTGATTTTTGAATTGAAATTGAAATAAAGGATTTTGAGTTATAAATGAAAGCTAATTATTTTGGCTGGAACTAAAAGATTTGGAAAAATGAAATATCGAGTTTCAACTAAATAGGTTTTTAAAAGTTAATGGGTTTAGATCATCCGTCCTACCTTAGCAATTTTGGGGACGAAATTCTTTTAAGGGGGAAGGAATGTAACGACCCGGATTTTTGGACGTTTGATTTTGAATATTTAAATATTTTTAAATATTGATTTGGAATATAAATAGATTTTGGATATGAAGATTTTTGGTTGGGATTATAGAATGAATTTAAAATATAAATATATCGATTTATCGAAATATGGAAATAGTGAATAATTGAAAATTGGAGTTGAGTATGAATTGAAATGATTTCTAATGTGGATATAAATTCTGTTTGAATTATAATTTAGTTATTAAGTTTTTAAAACTGAAATTTCAAGTGATTTCATAAATTTTTGAAATTGTCGATTTAATCGACGCGTTTAAATAGCGATCCGAAGTACGGTCTCAGAATTCGACAAAACTAGTTCCATTGGATCTGAAATAGTGTATTACTATCGGATTTCAAATTTTGTAGTGTTTGGATTTACCGTTTGATCATACGGGATAGAAACGCCTAGAAATAATTTAATTGAAATTAATTTAAATAGTCGATTTAAAAAGTTATCTTCTCCATACGATCAAATTAGACTTCGAAACTTGTTCCATTGCGTTCGGAATAGGGTTATAGCTTTAGGAACGCCAGGCGGCATGCCTAAATAGGGGTTCAAAATTTCGAGATTTGCGAACGAGATATTTTGAATATAAAAAAATATAAAGGTCAAACCCTAATACATATCCATCAACCGACCTAAAATTGTACGAGCCACCCTACCTATTCTTCACAGTACTCCCTTCTTTTTAAAATACGTCCTTCCTTTATCCGGCTTCAAGAATTCAAATAGAAGTGAAAAACAAACGAAGTAATAAAAAAAATTGAATCAAAACGAAAATTTACGAAATCAGTGGAAAAATTCTCGTATCTCGGCGCTCTTCAATTTGGTATTGGGCTCGACAAGTGCGACGATGGGTTGTGATTTCTCTGTCGAAGCTATGGTTCTGTTTTTCATTCGATTGAGGGGGTCAATCTGGGGATTGGAGTGTGGAAATGTCTTTGTCGAGGCTAGGAGCATCTATCGCCGGAGTTTGGGGTGTTGCGGCTCTACATAAAGGGTTGCAATCTCGCTAGGTCGAAGGCAGCAGGCGACGAAGTCGCATTTCGTTTTAAGGCATCGGCCGTTCAAGGGTGGGGCACATCGAGACGTGGGAGCGAAGAGATGAGTTTAGGTGATGGGAGCATCGACAATCGTGGGACGTGGTGGTGTGTTAGTGCACAAACATGCACGGGAATGAAGCTCAGGCATGGACAGTTGGGGAAGAAGGAGTTTTAGGGTAATTTAAAAGTTAAGTTAAAATTTTATTTTAATTTATTTATTTTATTAATTCGAAATCTTATAAAATGTATAACTATTTCATACGAGGTCGAAATCGAGCATCGTTCGTTGTGTTGCACTCGTTTGTGTAGGATCGATTTCACCCTAGAGGGGGGTGAATATGTGATACTAATAATTATAAAAATTTAATGTGAAAATATATAAAATAATTGCAACACAGATATAGTAGAATAATAGCAGCACAGATAATAGCAGAATAATAAAAGCAGAAATAGAACAACACAGATTTACCCAGCTTCGGCAAAACCCTGCCTACATGCTACCCCCAAGGTTTCTACTAGAAATTAAGTAGTCAAACGCTTACATACGTAAACTCGCGACATCCGCTATCGACTAACCTAACTCTACGCTCAAAACCCTGCCACAACTCAGCCACTGAGTTGCAAATTCTTGAACTACACCACCGTAGTTCGTCCCCTAGTCACACGACTAGAATTTACAAATGTTTAAAAGTAAATTACAAAACAAAAACTTAAAAAAATAAAAACCCTAATTTGAAAATAGAAGCCCAAAGACAATTAAAATATGCCGGCCCAAAATAAGTAAAGTGATAAAAATATTCTCTTCTCCTTTTTATTATCGGCCAGTATCTCTTGCGTTGAAAAATGTCTGTCTTCTGCTCGTTCGTTCCTCTTTAAGAAAATTAGGGCTTTGGAAATTGAGGCGCCGCTTTAATTGATCGATCAAACATATAATCTCGCGTTGCTTGCTTTGTCGACTGATCATCTCTCGATTTGCACACGGCTGCTTCAATTCTTCGAGTTCGATTTGAATTGGTATGTGATTTCCTTTTTTCTTTTTGTTGATATGCTTGAACTCGAATGATTCTTAATGCTGATGATGTTCACGGTATTTATAGGGTTTCATTCCCTTTAATTTCATTCGAGTATATTATTTGAATTCGTTTGATAATTTTAGTTTAGTCGTTCGATTTTGCTTGATTGTTGGTGATTGATCCTGACCGGTTCAATTTCGTATATTTGCTGTTATGGTTGCTTGGTCACCACGGCTTTGATTTTGACTTGCCTTGGTCACACGGCTTTGATTTGCTTTGGAATTTGGTTCTGTTCTTTTCTCTGTTGACTTCGGCCATTTGTGTTAAACTGGACTTGTTCGACGTGTGTGTTCATGCCTGTAGCATTTTCGACCTGATGCTTGTAGTGTGCATTGCACTGTCCAATGCCGTGTTGCCTCTGTCCTTGTTAGACTTGAAGTCTTGATGTAGTGTTGTCAGTGTATATGTGCTTGGTTCTCTGGTCTGTATATATGTATATGACTGTTGAGCTTCTTTTGGTCTTCATGTATATTGATGTCACCTCTGTAGCATTGTGTCTTCGGTTGCCTTGAGTACATATGTATATATGATGTTGTGTTCATTTGTTTTGGATTTTGTTTCACTGTTGGTCTTGTATTCTCTGATACATTTTTGCATATGTTAAGCCTGGTGTATTTACATGATTTTTGCATATGTATACTGCTTGCAGTCCGCACTTGTATACAGTTCATGTTGAACTCCATTATGATGATTTGCATTCATCTTGAATTCCTTTTCTTTGAGTCTGTGCTGCTCTGTTCCTCTTAAATGCTTTGATATGTTTATATTTGTGTTATCGCCATATATGTACATACATACATATATATGTGTGCGTATATGTGTTATTGCAGTCCTCTCTGTTGTATATCTTCATGCTTGTTGCTCTTTGTAATTGTAGTCTAGTTTGAGTTGAGTTGCATCCTTGATGATCTTCATGAGTCTGAATGTCGTGACCATTTGTATCTGATTCCATATCTGACCATGCTACATTGTTTTCTTGTGCACTTGTATCCAATGTGCTACTTGCTGTTCTGATATGGTGAGATTGTCTTTTCTCTTGTATCTAGTCTTGACCATTTGACTGTTGAGGCTTCACTTGTATTTAGTTGCATTCATTAGTTCATTGTATTTCGGAATATGGTGTTCACATGGCCATTGATTTGGATTTTGTACATTTGGTTGCAGCCCTTTGTATATGTTGAAGTCTGGTGTAGATGTGGTTCTGGCCATTTCACTTGTATATGTTGGCTGAGCTGGACCTGAAATGTGACACATGTATATATATATATATATATATGTATGTATGTATGTATGTATGTATGTATGTATGTATACATGTGTGCAAACTTGCTAATCTCACAGTATAAAGAAGATATTCGAGAGAAAATCATTCACAGTGACAAAGTGGAGGATACATGGTCCTGGAAGAGGAACTCTAATGGTAAATTTAGCTTCAGGGAAGTTTGGGAAGATTCAAGGAACAAATTCCCTATAGTCAATTGGTCTAAGGTGGTGTGGAGCAGATCAAATAGCCCTAAAATGGCGCATACTCTATGTAAGGCAATTCTCGGAAAGCTACCAACAAAAGATAGATTGCAAAAATGGGGGATTGTAAACAATAATACTTGTAATCTCTGTCATACTGAAGATGAATCACATGAACATTTATTTTTTGAATGTGAATATTCCAAAAAAAATTTGGGGTATTCAAAAACTGAGATGCTTATGTATAAACAATGTTCAGAAATTAACTGAGGAAGTTGATTACCTGCACGGAGGGAGTAATCTCACGGAGCTGATGAAGGAGATTGGCAAAATTGGACTCACAGCCACCTTGTGGCACCTCTGGAGGGAGAGGAACTGTCGGGCTTTCGATGATAAACAACAAGATGTTCAATTTCTCACGAATTTGATAAATAGAGACATCTGTATAATAATTGGGAGGATACCAAGGAAGATGCTTACCATGGCAACGGAACAAGAAGCACGACTAATGGAGAAGTTGATGTTGAAGGTATCGAACGGACGAGGTCAACTAGAGAGCTGGGAGCCGCCATAACCCTAAAAATGGAAGTTTTCTAGTTGTGTTGTATCTTTGTCTTGATTTGTCTGTCGGAGAAGCTTTTTGTATATTATCTTCTGAGTCTGTATTATGCTGTTTTGGGCCGCAAAGCCCAACATAATCAAATTTACCCAGTTTCAAAAAAAAATACATGTGTGCAAACATATTTATATATGTATGTGGTCACGTATAGTCTGGTTTGCATTTATGTTCATCATGTAGTCTGCTTTGGGATTCTTGTTGCATGAGAACTTGTACTCGACAATTTTGTGATGTATTTGTATTGCACCTGAGTGAATCCAGCCTCGGCTCGGGTTTGACCTTGTGCTCACCTGTCCCTGCAGTTTTATCAAGTGTATATCGGTGTGCACGGCCTTGTGGCATGTACAGTGATACACTATGCATGTCACAAGTTGTTCGTGTATGATGAATTCAAAATAAATATGATGACGAACAACCCAAATAACTGAGGCATATAATATTTTCAAAAACACATTTTATTCTACACTGCAAAAAATATTTCATTTTCAATTTTACTGCGTCAGTGTTTATTTTACAGATCGCTCAGATGCTGGAATCAAGATAGAATAAAGTTGAAGATCAAATACGAGTGAACGAGTAATATGTGGTGAGGTGCAAATGCATGTAATCGAATTTGTATTGTAATTGAAATTGTGTGTATATATATAGTGAGAGCTCAAATTTGTACTATTCAAAATTGTAATAAAATATTTGTTTGAATAAAATATCTGTTTGAATTTAAATTCTGTGTTATTTATTTTATTCAGCAAATATTTATTTAATTATGTGAAAAATAAAATAGTACAATAACAGATACATTTAAATGAATATATATATATATATGTTTATTATCATCAAACAAAAATCATATACTAGCATATTCAACAGTTTGGACAAAATCTACAAAATAGGATTGGTTTGGAGATTTTTGGAGTCAGTTGGGATTTTGGATTAAATTGAAGGTCGGTTCAATTTAATTAAAATTGGAACGATCGGAAAATTTAAAATCAAGGTGAGTAAATCTCACTCGATTTGGGTAACTGGTTTAATTTATAGAAATTGAAACTTATTGATTAGCTGATTGGATGAATGGCTTAATAATTACCAGTGAATGCCATGTTATATACATACATATATATCTATTAGTAGTATATATATTAATAGTTGGATATATTTCCAGTCAATTGGAGCGGAAGAGACACTATGCGCCTGCATAATAGCGGATGACCCTATATTACCGCGATATCCTCTCGAAGTGGGATTGGTATTTTTATGTTATCTAACATCTGTGGATGCAGGGAAACAGGTTGGAGGGATCTAACTGGATTCTTCAAATTTTATATTGATTGTTTTTCATATATAGTAATATATGATGTGTTAGAATAATCTGTTATAGATTATTGTTGTGATGTGAATTATTGGATGCTATAGCAGCACTAGCTTGAATTTTGTTATTTTAAATACCATAAATATTATTTTTGGAATTTGAAAGGATTTAAAAGGAGATTTTGAATATAAACATATTTATATCGAAATTTGGATTATTATTAAAGAATTTGATTTGGATAAAAACAATAATAGATTTTGGGTTGTATTTAACTATTCGCAAAAGTATTTTAAATAGAGATTTTAAAATAATTTATATAGAGGATTTTTAAACGATGTTTCTAGAAAATATGAAAAGGAGTTTGAAACCGATATTTTAAATAGATTTATGAAATATATGAAATTTATTAAGAAATGGATTTATAAAATGAGATTTTATAAATGGGATTAGTTTTATAAACAAGCGAAACCCAAAGGAGTTATAAATTTATAAATGATGTTTATAAATAAGGGAAAATGAAATCAATTGATAAATTGGAATATAATTTCACAGGGTAATTAAAAGCTAGATATTATTTAAATATTTCAGAAGTGAATTTTTCAAATACCGAATATTAATTGAAATAAAAATTGTAATTTTTATAACCAGCTTTGTACACCGATTAGTTTATATAAAAATAAGTTGGAAATGAGTTTTGATGTTTTATTTAAAATGTTTTGATATTTAAATAATTGCTTAAGCGTGTTTTGAAAATAAATTACTATTCTTTAAAAATAATTATTTTTTATATATAGATATTTGGGAAGTGATTGGAATTGATTTATAAATGCTCTTGAGATTGTGAATTGGGTTTAATTAATGAATGTGATTTTATAAGAGAAATCTTATAGTGGAATTCTGGAAACTTAAGGAAATTCCGAAATATTAGAAACAAGAACTTCGAGACTGAATCTGAATACATAAAGAAGTTCTAAATGGATAGACGGGATTATAAGTAAGTATAATCGATTTGGAAAAATGTAAACGAAATTAATATAAATTCTGGAAATTTAGCAGATAAGATATGAAATAATTCCTAAGTATTGAGATTAGAAATGATTTCGGAAAATGGGCTTATAATATATTTCCTAAGTGTTTAAAGGGCAAAGGATTTTGGAGAAGTATGAATAAATGGAATATTTCCTTAGTGTTGGAAATAAAATGATTTTCGGAAGAATATACTTATTAATATTTAAGTATTGAACTAGAAGGATTTGAGATATTTTAAATACGAGATTATTATTATAGAAATATTTCTCAAGTGTTGAAGTATGAATGGAGTTGAAGAAAATATTCGAAGTGTTAATATGGATTTAAAAATCTTGTTATGGATATAAGATATTTAATTGTTTTTCAATTATTGAATATACTGGAAGAGATTTGAATATATATCTTCGTATAGATATCTTGAAAGAAATGTTTTTAGAAAATCTATATAGGGCCTAGTGACTACTTATGGATGTTATATTGATAGTTGTGATTCCCCACCTCTATACTCACACTAGCCAAGGACACTACGAGGTAATACCATCGCCTAGCATGAAGAATAAGGTTGTTGAGGAGCGACCATCTGTGTAATTGCTTTGTGCGAGTATCGATATGTCAGATAGTAGATCATGCATTTCATTCAAGAGGAAATCTGACATATCAAATACAAACTCAAAGCTCTTACACAGTGGCTATGTGGCCTTCGGAAACAAATATAAAATAAGCATAACACAAAATCAATCACACATATTCATATCACTAAGGCAGAAACAAATATGAATATAATACATAAAAGTGAACATCGAAGTAGTGGTCATACAAGATCCACTACATCACAAAAGAATAGGTACAAGTGCTAAACAAGAGAGTATGTATACATCAAGGATTCCCTATCTCGAATTGTATAAAAACAAAAACTACTAAGCTAAAGTAGTTAGCCAAAAGTCAAAAGCTAGTCCCTGCTAAGAAGTCAAGTGGAAGCACCTGAAACACCTCAGTCTGACCCCGAGTATTATTTAAGAAGAAAAATAATAAACGGATCAGTCTAGCTATAATTATCATGTAAGATGAGATATGATAAGAGATATGACAATATATATGATAACAACAAAAATCATACAATATCTCAAGTTTTCTCAAACGCAAAAAAGAATGTCATATTCTTTAGCTTATTCACCAAATCAAAAATATAGATAGAGCTTATCAATGCAAATCAGAAAAATTGGTTAAAAACAAATTCTAGAAATCAATAATTAGAAATCCAGAAAATATAAAAAAGGGGAGGCCTATCATAAATGGGAGCATGAAAACTCACCAACACGTGTATCACAAACGGGACGCTATCCCATAGGTCGCTAACCCATAAAGCCGGTGCAACGATGTAGTACAATGATACGACCGTGGAACCTAAACTCAAATAAGCCGGAACAACGACGTAGTACAATGATATGCCCGATGAATCGAACTTCATAAAATCCATAGGTCGCTAACCTATAAAAAATAAGACGAAGCCCAACTGAACAGGGTACAGTCCCCCACATGGACAATGAGACATCGCATATCGCTAGTCTAAACCTCAAAATGGTCGTCATAGATCAATGAGTGTAAATTACATCGAGCTAGTAAATAGATGAGTTTAGCTTCATGTCCCATAACCACTGGCTTAACTTAAATATTTACGAACAAATTGTAGATTTCCACTCGAATTTTTTTACAAGATTTCAATTGAACAAGTCTAAGAATTAACTGACGAAGTAAACGCAAGCGTTTCATACCACTTGTTTTGCTAAGTCGTTTAATTGGATTTCTCGTACGAATGGGGTAAAGGTTTGTACATACTAATAGATTAGAAAACGGTTTTAAAAATGAGCTTTGTATTAAAAGTAAATGTTGAAATCATTTTTGTGAAAGAGTTTGAGTATTTACTACTAGTATAAAAACCTTTGTATTTTAAAGTGACAAATCAGCGAAGCAATTGTAAAAACAATCTATCACCAAAAATTCACATTCGACGACGTGAATTAAAACCATGAAAATCGATATCAAATCCATCAAATGGATATTCCTAAAAATCCAAAAATGAAGTCATAAAATTCGATAATAAATGACAAGAACTAACCGGATCAACAAAAACCGATAAAACGGAAACCCACATAAAAATAGGCAAATTGGCTAAATTTAACAGCGCCAGATGTCTGGTGGTTTTCCCAGACGTTTGAGCTGAAGGTCTGGAAATTTCCTCCAGATCGCTCAAATGTTTGGGAATAACCTCAGATGTCTGAGCTGTAGGTCTGGAATTTTTATTCCTTTGCCTTAGACGTCTGAGTGTTTTACCAGACGTCTGAGCTGAAGCTCAGGCCAAAATTTTCCTAGACTATTGATGGCCAAATCAACTTGGAAGCGATCGAATGAGCGATGGTGGCTAGGGATTATGCCAAGTGACAACCCAGCCCTATAGGCTCTTCAATACACTCCAAACAACATGTCCAAACATCCACAGTAGGATTTCCATAGATTTTGAATTCAAAATACCAAAATTAGAAAATTCACCAAACCCATTCAATTCAAAAGCAATTGAACATGAAATAGATGTTAGGAATTCATACCTAACAACAATGAAAGCTATAGACATAGATGTGAGTTCAAGAACTCGCCTTTAAATTCAAAAAAACAAGGAATGAGAAGCTCTAAAACAAAGCAAGATCAATCTCTCTTCAACTTCATTTCAAGAACCTTCAATCTATGATCAAATGCAAAGTTTTTCTTAAGTTAGGTTATAGGAAAAATCAAGAATTGAAGAGGAATTGAGATGGAGAAGATAAAGAGCATGCTTACCTAAGCTTCTCCTTGATTTTGGAACTTGAATTTGAACTTCCTAAGAAAACTAGGGCTTAGGAATTTTAATTTCCTTTCTTTTCCCCCATTTTTCCTTTTGCTTGAGAGTGTTAGGAAATTATGAAAGGAATGAATGAAGAAGAGTGGAGTGGGAGGTATTTGGTAGAAGGTTTGGGTTCTCTTATTGGGTTAGTGGGCTTGAACATAACCCAAAGCCCAAACAAAATACCAAAATCCTAATCAACTCCAAACATATCGGTGTTTATACTTAAACAAGTTGTAAATGTCGGTTTAAACTCAATGGAAGTGGTCTCGAGTCTGGATTCAACTGTTTACAAAACGTCACATTTCAGACTTTAATTCAACTAACGATGCTATATTTAAATATATATTCGTAAAATATGCGGGTTGTTATGGACTCCCCTTCTTAAAGAAATTGCGTCCTCGCAATACTTAAGAAGAAAATAAAGAGTAACAACCACACTAAGGTATAATAACGCAAAAGAAAATTTTGAAGCGAGAAGTTCACCTTATAGAGCACGAGAGAGTAAGTCCGGATGTGTTCGCTCGATGAATTCTCTGGATTCCCAAGAACAATCTTTAGGATTTGCAGACCATTGAACTTTCACAAGCGAAACATCTTTATTATGAAGGCATTTAACCTCCATAGCAATGATACGAATAGGATGTTGCTCATAAGTCAAATTAGGTGAAACTTCAATTTCTTCAATAACACCGGGCTCATGAATAGAATTGGAATCTCTAAGACATTTCCACAGTTGAGAAACGTAGAATACGTCATGAATAGCTAAAAATTGAGTCGATAATGAAAGGCGATAAGCCACGGAACCAATGCATTCAGTGATGGGAAATGGGCTAATATATCGAGGTGCTAACTTTCCCGATCGACTGATACGCACAACACCCTTCATAGGTGAAACACGAATGAATACCAAATTTTCCACAGAAAATTCCAAATTCCTTCTTCAGTTATCGACATAGGATTTTTGTCTACTTTGAGCTTCTTTCATCCTATGACGAATAAGGTCAATCTTTTCTGTGGCATCACGAATAAAATCTGGATCTAAAACCAGCTTCTCACCGGCTTCAATCCAACACAAAGGAGATCGGCATGGCCTTCCGTAGAGTGCCTCGAAAGATGCCATACCAATACTAGACTGGAAGCTATTATTATAAGAAAACTCAACAAGAGAAATATGATCTTCCCAACTTTCACCAAAATCAAGAACACAAGCACAAAGGAGATTTTCAAGGGTTTGATTCACACGCTCTGTTTGTCCATCGGACTGAGGATGATAAGCGGTACTAAAATTAAGCTTCGTTCCTAAAGCTTTTTGAAGACCCTTCCAAAATCCACTAGTGAATAATGGATCACGATCGCTAACAATAGAAGTTGGAACCCCATACAATTTAACAATTTCTTTAACATAGAGTTTGGCCAAAAGAGGTACGGTCCGATTGGACCGAACGGGAATAAAATGGGTGGATTTTGTAAGTCCATCTACAATCACCCATAGACTGTCATAGCCCGAATGAGAATGGGGAAGACCGTCAATAAAGTCCATGGAGACTTGATCCCACTTCTAAATTGGAATGTCCAAAGGTTGCAATAACCCACTGGGCCTTTGATGCTCAGCCTTTATGAGTTGGCAAGTCATGCAACGCTTAATAAAGTTAGCAATATTAGATTTCATTCCATCCAAATAATAAAGTCGCTTCATGTCCGCATACATTTTACTACTACCGGGATGAATGACAAATTTAGAATATTGAGAATCTTCTAAAATGTCTTTACGAAGATCACTAATATTTGGCACGATAAGTCTATCGAATTTTCGAATGCCTCCACGAGCATCGATTTCAAAGTCTTTCAAACCATCAATATTATTTTTATCCCTACAACTTTGGCTAAGAAGAGCAAATTTGGGATCTTGCTTTTGAGCTTCAAGGATGCGGTCTAAAAGAAATGGATGAGCCTCAAGGCTACATAAAACAAGAGATGAACATGAATCGGATTCACAATCTCGAATCTCACAAGTGGACAAAGTCTCGAGATCATTCCATTCGGATATCATCATGGAAACAATCGCTTGTTGCTTACGACTAAGGGCATCAACAACACGATTTCCCTTTCCGGGAGTATAAAGAATATCAAGATCATAAGATGCAAGGAATTCGAGCCAACGTTGTTGACGCAAATTAAGTTCCTTTTAAGAGAACAAATACTTCAAAGATTTATGATCGGTGTAGAGAACAAATTTCTCTTCCAAAAGATAATGACTCCAAATTCTAAGGGCGAAAACAATGGGCGCGAGCTCTAAATCTTGAGTGGCATATCTAGTCTCGGCAGGCTTTAACTGCCTAGAAACATAAGCGATAACACGTTCCCTTTGCATGAGAATGGCTCCCAAACCAACACAACTAGCATCGGTATAAACAATCAAGTCTTGATTCCCTTCGGAAATCACAAGAGTAGGAGCATCGGAAAGGAGTTCTTTTAATTTCTGAAAAGCAGCTTCACATTTGTCTGGCCAAATGTACTTAACTCCCTTCTTTGTCAAACTAGTAAGAGGTACGAAAATTTTAGAAAAGTCTTTTATGAACCGACGGTAATAGCCCGCCAATCCAAGAAAGCTACGAATTTCCGTCACATTCTCCTGTCTCTTCCAATTTTGAATCGCCTCAATCTTTGAAGTATCCACGGAAATTCCAGATTCAGAAATAATGTGTCCTAAAAATTTCACACGGGATTGCCAAAAGTGGCACTTAGAAAATTTTTCTTTCAGTTGATTGCTCCTAAGGGTTTCCAACACAATCCGAAGATGTTTTCATGCTCTTCCTCGGTTTTAGAATAAACAAGAATATCATCTATGAAGATGAGAACAAATCGATCGAGGAAGTCTTTGAAAACTCGATTCATAAGGTCAACAAAATAAGCTGGAGCATTCGTTAAACCAAATGGCATAACAAGCCATTCATAAGATCCATAACGAGTACGGAACGATGTCAAAGGAATACTATCCTCTTCAATTTGAAGCTGATGAAAACCGGTTGCTAAGTCTAACTGTGAAAAGACTCTAGCACCGCTAAGTTGATCGAATAGATCATCAATCCGAGGTAAGGGATATTTATTCTTGACGGTGAGATCTAAAAGGGAGTGCGAATTAAGGATCTTAAGGCTAATTTAACACTAGAGGGGGGGGTGAATAGTGTTTAATGGATTCTAAGACTTATATGGACTAAATTAAAATTATGACAAAAACAAATGCAAAACTTAATCACAGAACAATCACAGAATCAAACACAGATGCAGAAAGTAAATAAAAAGCAATAAAAGGAAAGAACACACTGGATTTTATACTAGTTCGGAGTTACCCTACGTCCAGTCCTGCACCAAGGCAAACACCTCGTACAGATTTTTATTATACCAATGTCGAGATTACAATCCTCAATTTCTAAAGGCCTTGAGGTGCCCTCCTGTCTTCGAGTTCGAGGCAAACTCTCTTGATTTACGGGACACAAGGTCACCCAATTGATTTCCAGGTACAACCACACCTTATAGAGAGACTCGATAAACTTTTGATTACAAATTGATCCTATAACTCTAAATAGCACTTTGATCTTCGAGAGAGGGCAGAGAATCAAACAAGAATGAGATTCTAATTTGATTCACTTGAGAATTCGGCAGAATTTCAGCACGATCTTAAAAATATGAAAATTTTAGAATATGGATTTGTAGAGAAGGAGTGAAGAAAATAAGAAAATAGTTAGTTAAAAAATTCGTTTGTGAAGGCTATTTATAGACCAGTAACGGTCATAACCATTCATGAAGAGATTTAAATGAATAGACACTTCTTTCAAAAATTGAAACTTTTGAATTTAACGGCCACCATGTCGACATGGGGTATCCCATGATGTCGACATCCCTTAGTTAAAAACAATGTAAAATATGTTTTGAAAATGGTATTGAAAGGAAAACAAGATGAAATGATTCTGGAGTAAAATAAACTAATTTTCCTATGTTTTAAAATAAAGAAGAGTAGAAAAATATATTTTTAGAATGTATATATAAATTTGATTTTAAATCTCAAGTATATATATATTATAAAAGAATATTTAAAATCAAAAGATAGTTTTCAAAACAAACGAAGTTTAAAACAAGAGTTTATTTAGTAACAAAAACAAAGAATATTTTAAGGCTAAAACATCTTTTTGAAAATCATTTGAAAAGATATTTTTTAAGGCTAAAACATTTTGAAAAGCAGTTTTGAAAATCATTTTGAAAACAATTTTGAAGTAGTTTTGCAAGCTTCTTCCTGCAGAATATCTCATCACATCAGGACTCGAGAACTTGTACAAAACCAGGATGTTCCTTTGTTTGTAAGCCAATTGTCGTAGGTTTGTAAGCTACTTGTCGTGGGTTTGTAAGCCACTAAGAAGATAGAAATGGGTTCCATCCCAATTGAAATTTGGAATGAAGATTTTCGTGCTATTATGAAGTTTTAACAAAAACTAGACACTTATCTTGAAATCTTGATCTTGATGCTCTAGAGTCTTCAATCTTGATATCTCCATTCTGAATCTTGAGTCTTGAGTCTTTATACTGATCAGTCTTCAGTAATCAATACCTGCATATATATATATATATATATATATCCTACATAGTTCCTGCATATACATATCTATCTAGACAATAGTGTTAGTATATATTTTATAATAAGATAACTTAAAAAGGTTGTTGTCATCAAAACCAACATCTCAGTTCCTAACAAGATCATTAAGCTTGCGGTAGTCAACGCAAAGCCTAAGTGTACCATTGGATTTCTTCACAAAGATAGCTGAAGCTCCCTAAGGAGAGGAACTAGAATGAATAAACTGTTTTGCTTCTAATTCGGATAATTGTTTACGCATCTCTTCATTTTCCTTATTGGACAAACGATAAGGAGGACGAGTGATAGGTAAAGCTCCAGGGATTATATTAATTCTGAACTTAATTGCTTGCTTAGGTGGTAATCCTAAAATGGGCTCAGAGATGTCAGGAAATTCACAAACAATGTGAATGAGGGAAATGACATCTTCCTCATCATCATTATCGTCATCATGTGGATTTAGAGAATGTAAGGATGCTACCGAATTGGAATCTGAATCTTTAAGAACAATAGAAATCTGCTTAACAGATTGGGGATGTCAAAGATGGATAGTCCTCTCGAAACATAGGATATGGGCGTCATAATGATTAAGCCAATCCATTCCCAAAATCATTCTGAAACCTAAGTAACACATAACATGCAAATCAGCACGAAAAGCATAATCACATAGAATAATTTCAACATCCTTACAAAATAAACCGAGTGTTGCGGATCCGCCAACCGGATTCACAATTTTTAATGAAGTCATCAAGCCCATAACATTTAAAGAAAATGTATCAACAAGTTCTTTTGATATAAAAGAGTGAGATGCACCCGTATCAAAAAGAACTCAAATAGGATGATCACGAAACATAATAATGCCATCAAGGACAGAATGAGAAATACCTTGACCAAGAGGAGTGTTACTAGGGGATTGCACAACATTCAACTTTCCATCTTTCCTACTTTGAAGTTTGGGACGAGAAGATATAATATGACCCGAACCTTTGCAATAGCGACAATAAAGGGGTTTCAGACACCTATTTGCATAATGGTCTCTAGAACCACAATTGTAGCATTGTCCACGACTAAAGGTAGGAGTCTTTGCTACCGAAGTTGCTTGCTTCCCTTTCTTGTTAGAATTAGGGCCTTTGAACTTAATGTCGGGTTGCCTCTTCTTGTTGTTGTTGAAGTTCTGTTTGGCACCCCCAACATCACCATCACTTTCTTTATCGGCCTCTTCAAGTCGAAGAGCGATATCTACAAGCTGATCGAAAGGAACTTCTAGTTTCAGAAGTAAAGCCTTTTTAAGGTTCTTATTCAAACCATAGATAAACCTTTGATTCTTCTTTAATGGGGTATTAATATACTCGACCCCATATTTAGAGAGGGATTCAAAAGATGCGACATACACAGAAGATTCACCTTGAATAAGGTCAATAAAGCATCGAGCTAAAGTTACTTTTTCTACTTCGGGCACAAACTTTAACCCGAACCTTTCCCAGAATTGCTTCCAAGTAAGATCCATAAGATTCATGCGAGAAAAAGCTCATACCAATCTAATGCTCTCTCCTGGAGCATGCTAGAAGCCACTTGGACACAATGTAGATCCATAAGATTCATGCGAGAAAAGATGCGATCGCATGTTCTAAGCCAAGCTTGGACTTCTATAACGCTTTCGGAACCCTTGAATGGACTTCCACCCAATTGGTATAATCACTGCACAAGTGTGCAAACCTAGATTTAGAATGAGTAGGCTCAGGAATGGGTCCGGCAGCTTGGGCATTCTTTACAAGATCCAAAAGCTGTTGGGTAGACATGAATACGCCATCCTGAGGAGTAGCACTAGATTGACCAACGCTAGGACGACCAGGTCTAACCATTTCTCTTCTTTAAGAAAGAAAGAAAGAAGAGAAAAAAGGTTATTCTCAGAATGAATATCAAAAAAACTTGATTGATAAAACAAGGCATCATAAAAGAACACAGGATAGAACGATACGAAGACTCGAATTAAATCATAAGGCATGATTCCTAAGGGAGAATTAGGACAATGATCCTTGTCAAAATATCCTATATTGTTCCAAAGTTTGGCTCCTATACCAAGCTGTGATGCCCCACCTTTATACTCACACTAGCCAAGGACACTACGAGGTAATGCCGTCGACTAGCATAAAGAATAAGGCTATTGAGGAGCGACCATCTGTGTAATTGCTTTGTGCGAGTACCGATATTTCAGATAGTAGGTCATGCATTTCATTTCAAGAGGAAATCTGACATATCAGATACAAACTCAAAGCTACTACATAGTGGCTATGTGGCCTTTGGAAACAAATATAAAATAAGCATACCACAAAATCGATCACAGATATTCATATCACTAAGGCGGAAACAGATATGAATATAACACATAGAAGTGAACATCAAAGTAGTGGTCATACAAGATCCTTTACATCACAAAAGAATAGGTACAAGTGCTAGACAAGAGAATATGTATACATCAAGGAGTCCCTATCTCGAATTGTATAAAAACAAAAACTACTAAACTAAAGTAGTTAGCCAAAAGTCAAAAGTCAGTCCCTACTAAGAAGTCAAGTGGAAGCACCTGAAACACCTCGGTCTGACCCGAGTATTATTTAAGAAGAAAAATAATAAACGGATCAGTCTAGCTATAATTATCATGTAAGATGAGATAGGATAAGAGATATGACAAATATATATGATAACAACAAAAATCATACAATATCTCAAGTTTTCTCAAACACCAAAAAGAATGTCATATTCTTTAGCTTATTCACCAAATCAAAAATATTGATAAAGCTTACCAATGAAAATCATAAAAATTGGTAAAACACAAATTCTAGAAATCAATAATTAGAAATCCAGAAAACATAAAAAGGGGGAGTCCTATCATAAATAGGAGCATGAAAACTCACCAACACATGTATCACAAACAGGACGCTATCCCATAGGTTGCTAACCCATAAAGCCGGTGCAACGACGTAGTACAACGATACGCCCGAGGAACCTGAAACTCAAATAAGCCAAAACAATGACGTAGTACAACGATACGCCCGATGAACCGAACTCCATAAAACCTATAGGTCGCTAACCTATAAAAAATGAGACGAAGCTCAATAGAACGGGGTACAGTCCCCCACGCGGACAATGAGACATCGCACATCGCTAGTCTAAACCTCAAAATGATCGTCATAGATCAATAAGTGTAAATTACATCTAGCTAGTAAATAGATGAGTTTATTCCTTTGCCTTAGACGTCTGAGTGTTTTACCAGACGTCTGAGCTGAAGCTCAGGCCAAAATTTGCCTAGACCATTGATGGCCAAATCAACTCGGAAGCGATCGAATGAGCGATGGTGGCTAGGGATTTATGGCAAGCAACAACCTAGCCCTATAGGCTCTTCAATACACTCCAAACAACATGTCCAAACATCCATAGTAGGATTTTCATAGATTTTGAATTCAAAATACCAAAATTGGAAAATTCACCAAACCAATTCAATTCAAAAGCAATTGAACATGAAATAGATGTTAGGAATTCATACCTAACAATAATGAAAGCTATAAACATAGATGCGAGTTAGAGAACTCACCTTTAAATTCAAAAAAACAAGGAATGAGAAGCTCTAAAACAAAGCAAGATCAATCTCTCTTCAACTTCACTTCAAGAACCTTCGATCTATGATCAAATGCAAAGTTTTTCTTAAGTTAGGTTATAGGAAAAATCAAGAATTGAAGAGGAATTGGGATGGAGAAGATGAAAAGCATGCTTACCTAAGATTCTCCTTGATTTTGGAACTTGAATTTGAATTTCCTAAGAAAACTAGGGCTTAGGAATTTTAATTTCCTTTCTTTTCCCCCATTTTTCCTTTTGCTTGAGAGTGTTAGGAAATTATAAAAGGAATGAATGAAGAGGAGTGGAGTGGGAGGTATTTGGTAGAAGGTTCGGGTTCTCTTATTGGGTTAGTGGGCTTGAACACAACCCAAAGCCCAAACAAAATACCAAAATCCTAATCAACTCCAAACATATCGGTGTTTATACTTAAACAAGTTGTAAACGTCGTTTTAAACTCAATGAAAGTGGTCTTGAGTCCGGATTCAACTGTTTACAAAAAGTCACATTTCGGACTTTAATTCAACTAACGATGCTATATTTAAATAAAACATTTAAATATATATTCGTAAAATATACGGGTTGTTACAATAGTTAAATAACCGGCTATTAAATATTGGCCAATTTCGTTGATCGTTTCGAAGAGACCGGGATCAGATTTAATTATCCAAAAACCACTTCGATCTGATTTGTGCGATACGAATTGTGATATAATGAAGCTAATGGAGATGTAGATTTTGGAGATTCGGTTTGTCCAAACCCATGACAACTTGTATGAATGAAAGCTATCATTGCATTACTTGCTTGGAAGGCAGTGTTAGCATTCCAAGTATGAATGCTATTTTAAAGGTAAACGTAGCCTCAAGCCTCATCAACTGGGAATTACTAAAACAGGGGAGATGCAGCAAGGCTAAGTGGGTCGCACCCAAGTAGGGTATGTTATCACCTTTCTAGATACCCTCGGAAAAATTATATTAAATTTATGGGTATGGTTGTGCATGGAAAAGAGAGCGCTCGATAAGGGTGGGAACACCCAGGGTGATAACATATTCGGTACTATCCAGTAAGGGGTAGGCCGGTCCTGTGTTGGCTGGGATCGTTAGGTACGATCTCGGTACATTTTTCTAGAGGTGTACTGTGATGGGCGGTACCCCAGTAGCCCGGTCATTGTATGGAATCCAATATCCACTACGAGCCTGTATGGTTTTGATTGTATACCAAATATTGCTGAAACGTGAGATGCAAGCATTTCAGCTATTTTCTAATTTACTTTCTATAGACACTATTATAATATCAGATGATTTTGATATAAAATGTTTTGGTTATCATAAGGTAAAAACCCGTCGTGTTTATGTGTGGCGTGGTCTTATGAGATATCTTTGTTTTTCAAAAGATTTTGAAAATAGTAATAATTCAAATTGAGTGTGTTTTCTCACGCTGGTTTTCCAGACTGACTCGGATGTTATTTTATTATAATGCTCGGGTCAGGCTGAGTATTACAGATTTTGGTTAGGATGCTTTGGAGCTTAGAAGACGAGCTAGAGAATTTCAGGCATATTACATGTACTTGGTTATTCCGTTGTGTGTGTTATGTATAAGAGGACAAGTTATAATAACTGTCCATATTGATGTATTCATTGTTGTACTCTGATAATTGTGTATATATATAAACAGCTTCAGATTCTTTTGTATAAAAATCTGTTATTATATATATCATATTTTGTTCCGTTGCGATTGTGAAACTCTGTATTATTGCTTTTGTTTCTTCTTCTATCTTTTTCTTCTTCACCCTTAATGATCCATATTTCCGTTCAATTTGAGTTGAACACGTGGGATTTATTGTCGACTCAAAGGGTACGGAGGTACGGGTCATTACAATAGCAATCAAAACTAATGATTTGCTCAGTTTCCAAAACTTTTCATCGTACAAGTGTGATAAATAAACTACCAAGTGTACCTTATGCTCAACAGCCTTAGATAATTACTTAATAGATTATTCGTACAACCTCAAACGATTTGAAGTATCATTTTCCAAACTACCCATAAGCAAAACAACATAGAATATAAATATTATTATGTTGGTTTCTTTAACATATATCATTTACTTTTCATTTATTTTCATTCATTCATACAAGGTCATCTTTTATTAATTTACATTCATTTACTTACATAATTTATTTTCCATCCACAATCACCAATGAATAAATTCTTAAGGTATTACATAAGCTTCCTTGAAGTTTAATTCATAATTATTTACTTATATAACTTAATTTCCATTTAATATTAATATTCATTAATGAATCATTTCATACTTAAGTTTCTCCACTTTTTAATTCACATTTCTTCCTTCATATATAGTATCATTTAATATTACATCTACTTATGAATAAATTAATACTAAATCTATTAATGAATCATTTCAACATTTTCTTAAGTTTATAATCATTTACTGAAATAGTATTCAGTTTTTACTGCTCACTTTAATTATTAAGCATTTTAAACATTAACTCATGTTTATAAACATTTCTTGTACATCTTAATTTTTCATTTATAAATATATGTTCATTTTGAAGCATTTTTGTTATGAAGCTTTTACTTATATAGCATTTTATTACATATTCATATTAACATTTCAACTTTTTAAACATTTCTGTTAAGTTTATATATGTTTTTATAACGTAATTGAGTGTTGTACAAATTTATCTTATTCATTTTAGATAATAAAAATGTTCAATAGTTTACATCTTCTTAATTTTCCTCATCTTTTAATTTACAAGTTACAAAACTTCAATTTCTTATATTTTCATTAAACAATTACCTTTTAATTCAGATTTTAATTTGAATGTTTCCAATTTATTAAAATAGTCAAGATTTCATTTCATTACAATAATTGAAATCCCTAATTTATAGAAAACTTAAGAAATAAATACCGGGTTTCATTCAAATCTTCTTGAAATAATGTATACTCATATCTTTTGTATATCAAATCATACTTAAGAAATTTAAATCAACTATCAAGACAAATGGATAGCAAAGCTACTTTAGTGGTCTTCCCATTTTGAAACCAGAAAATGAATGTCGATGATGCTGCGCAGTCATCACCGAAATTATTTTCCAACGACAGAAGAGGGGAGTACAAAACTTATTTCCTTTTAAAATTCTTTTAAAAACATTCCTTTCAAGTACCCTATGAAAACATTTTGAAACATTTCTATTTGCAAATACTTCCAAATAGTACTATTTTTTTCCAATTGTTTGAAAACCAGTTTCAAGACACCAGCATTTAAGTTCTCAAATTTCCATTTAAATTCATTTTTTTGTAAATCTTAATTATTACCATATTTATAAAATTACATTTTCTATAACATACAATAGTTAATAGTTTTATGAACCTTGACTAACCAAACAATAAATGACAATAATTGAACATTATCATTTCCTAACAAACAACAAACCAAAACAATATATCAATTTATGAAAAATTATTCTTTTTAGTATATAAAATATAGTGCTAGGCAAAAAATTTCCATTTTCCTATATTTCAAAAACAATGTTGTGTCGGTCTGTGAAGTGACCCACTTCTAATTACCACAATATTTAGTGATATTTAGTTGAGTTTTTTTTATACACAAAGGATCACTTCTTTCAATCAATTTCCCAAGATCCAGAATTTACCAATATAAAAATATCAGTATTTAAATCAATCTCAATCATTTATATATATGAAGATATATAAATGTTTCTTTGCCTATCAGAGTGCTAAAGTAGCAAAGAAATTTACTCACACAATGTTTTTCATAATTGAAAGGTTTTGTGTCCCATAGCTATTTCTATTTTTTTCAGATTGTTTTATAAACCTGACTAATTAATTTTAGGTGGATTTATAATCCCATGTATTTGATCTTTAGGATTCACAAATTTATACATGTTATTCTTAAAATGATAAAACATATCAAACCTTGGCCTAACCTATGGTTCACTAGTTAGTCTAGCCTGGGTTCTGAATTCAAACACAAACATGCACAAAACAATCATGATAAACAAAATGCACAAATCCAGATTAATAGAGCAAATAATGATCATATGAGTGATAGTGTTGTGATCTAATCTATAGGTCATACAACTTCTGATATTTGGAACTGGAAAAAGTGTTGAATCTGATTTTAGAAAGATCTTTGCATTCTTATGGGCTAAAAACATGTAAAAATGATGTTCTAAACCTTTAAACACTTAACACCATTACTCTGCATACTTGTTTGAATACATATTGTCTACCCTTAACCTTGTCTAGCCACTTAGTATCAGTTTTGAAGTCATGGTATCAGATTTTTCCAATTCCAATCTTTCAAGTCTTACACACTTATAATTCTCAGGTTTCATGGTATCTTAATTCTACTTTTGTTCTAGCTATATCACAAGATTTTTGTTGCAATTCAACTTAGCTTACCCTATGGTTTTTCTTTTCAAAAATCTGGTGACTAAAACTTTAAGCCTTTACATGTACTTATATCAACTTATAGGACATGCATAAGCCTTGCTGGTTAGCCAAGATTATGTTCAACCCAGATACTTATTATTTTAGCACATATTCATTCAAAACAGTTCTAACTTCATAACTGAGGTGCATCAAGCTTGCCAAGGAGAATATGTCCACATATCAGATTATATGGCATCTTCTCCTTCACCATAAGCTACTAAAATCATTTCAGAACCTGTTACTTAAATCCACAGCTCACAGACACATATAACACTTAAGTTTATTTTTCTTCTTACATGTTCTTTTCAAGATAACAAAGAAAAAGACAATCCTGGAAATACACAAGACATAAAAGAGTTTGCCTAACTTATTTATTACAATAACACTTTAAATTAATCAAGATCTCCAAATATCCATGCAAGCAAGCTACTCATGCATCTTTCCCTGCAGCAATGTTTTGAGCTGCCTCAATAAAAATGAGACACCCCAAATATTGCAAAGGCAACAAATAGGGTCAGAAATAAATTCTGGTGTGAGTGAAATCAAGGATTAAAATAACTTGTAAATTCCTATGACTGTGCAGAGAGCTGATATGTGTGATGCTATTCAAATTCATATTAAAATCTGAGTATATGTATATATGTAAGCTTATCTAACAAACATGCACCCAAGCATTCATCCATTCACTTCATTCAGTCATACATGCACATGCTCCTATGGATTAACTCCCTAAGTTCCATAGCTCAATTTCTCAATCTCATTTATATTTTATTTGGTCTGAACTCTTGCCATTGAACACAATGGTGTGCATTGCAAAGGGGCTCAGTTCTGTTAACCCTTTACACAGAGGCCTATAGGACTTAAGCAAGTCATGCACATACCCATCATCCACCTGATGATGAATAGATCAAGGCACTACTCCTAAATTAGCTTATAATTTAAAGACCATGCTTATTTATTTTCTGAGGAATTTTTCTTTTTAATTCCACAGATGCTTATGTTCTTTCCTTCATTACATAAGTCAAAAATTATTAAACTCACTCAAAGATTACATCCAGACATACAAAACATTCATGCAAAATTGCACATCTCATTTCAAAGTCATTTTTGCTTAATCATATTTTCTAAAACCTGCTTATATATTTATTTCTATAAATTTTCCCATTACTTGCATAAATCTGATGAAGTCATATGAAATACTATATTTATTTTTACTGTGAACATAGGATATGGTTTTTGAGAAAAACCCATAAAAACATATTGGCTTATGATCTAAACAAATCAGCACATATATATAATATTGCTTTGTTCATATCAATTTTTAAATGAACTAGACATAAGCATGAACCTCATTATTCACACTGCCTACTTCATTTTTCTTTGATACCCTATTTCTCAGTAAATATTTAGCTCATTTTCTTATAAAACCTGGATTATAAAATCCATTTCTGTGATCAGGGTATATGTTTGATTATTTATATTTCAAAGCAAAAATTGAAACAACCATAACAAATCAAAACAGATTAAAATCTCAATCAAAGGTTCAACCAAAATACCATCCATGATCAACATATATTCATTCAGAGAGTAGAAATCAAACAGAAAAACATAATATGATTTTATATAAAATAATTTGGCTGCCCTTAACTTGGGTCTTAATGCCTTAAATCTCATGGGTGATTAATCACTCACCTTCCTTCCTCTTTTCCCCGAGAATGCTTAAGCTTGAAGACTGTGTGAGTTTTGCTTTTCTTTTTTTTTTAATATTTCTCTGTTTTCTCTCAGAAACAAAATGCTGCTATCCTCTCATCTTTAAAACATTTAGCTAGGGTTTAGTGGAGAGAAAAGCCCATTTTATCCTCATACAATTTAGAGAATTATGTATATATGTTTATGGCTAAATGTGCCATTTTCTTTTTTATTTCTATTTCAGGTAAAACAGTTGCCTTTCTTCTTTTCTAGGTACATGCCATTTGCATGTTTCTTATGCACATCATTTTCATGTGACTTAGCTTCATTGTGTATTTCCTTAAACCTAAATTGTTCACTCATATCTCTCTTTATAAATTTAATTCCTAGCTATTATTCTAACCATTTGTTTTTCCCTAGGTTTATTTTAAAATGTATTTATGAATAAATAATACTAAACTGGTTTTATGCATTTTAATTATCAGAATAATTTATTTTATCACTCTATATTTCTCTGGCTACACATATATAATATTTATGAGATATGTGAATTTAAAATTCATTCATACTTAGTTATCTTCTTTTCATTTTTTATTTATTTGAAAACAATTATCCTCTTACTAATTTATTTCCACTCATCCTTGATATTTATTTTTGAAATTGTTTATCCTTTAAATATTTCCTATTAACTGATTTTCATTTTTTTTTTCAAAATTATTTTCATCTCAATAATTTGGGTCTTCACAGTCTGCCATATTAAGTGTTTAGAAATATCTATCGATGTCATAGCGTCCCATGTACCGACCGGAATATATAAATACTTAACATAACAAATTAATACAATACAAAACATTTTTATAGCACTAACAAATATGCTTTCTCATACACACACACACATACACATACCCAGACTCATTCTAGGGTATTACTAACCCTATCTCTAATGAGTTAACCTCAACGGCTAAGGTATCTCTAAACCAAAGCTTTATACCAACTGTGACGTCCCACCTTTTTGGACGGTTTAAATCGACAATAAACCACACATGTCTAACTTAAACCATTCAAAAGGGTAGGTTATCAATGGGGTTTAAGAGAAACAAGGGAAAATAAAACACAGAATCTCGCAGCTGAATGACAAAATATAATAATCAAATTAACAGTTTATGAAGTTGTTTTACAATATACATTTGATTACACAAATTTTACACAAAATCAGAGAACACAGCAAAATAATGCAGCGGAATAATCATAGTGAATACGGTCTAGCAAACTCCATCTTCAACTTCAAGGAATAATATCTTCAAACACTGAAATACTCAGGCTGACCTGAGCATAATGAAAAGGAAAAACACTCGAGTCAGAACTAAAAGTTCTTATGTAAGTTAAATCAACAGTAAGTAAATATGAGTGTAATAGCTTCAGATATATTTACACGATTTACATCTCCTATCAAGTGTACAACGTGGATGCAATAACTTAAGAGATGTTATGGGATATTCCATCTCCTAAGGATCTGTTAAACTATCTTAAGTAGTAAGATACAATATATATGTAGTGTCCATCAATAAGATAAATATTAAAATAGTGTTAAGGCTTTACATTGATCCCCATTAACACATTTTTAAGCATTGCCCTACAGTTTGCCTTAGTAGCATCACCAGTAATGTCGGTAGCCAAGGAAGCGCCGTGGTAAGACAACACTAAAACAAAATCGTAGTAGTCGTGAATAATGATAAAAGTATGACAAGGCACGTGAGGCAATGCCCAAGGTAGGATACTACCGTTTTGCGGATCCAGACTAGTGGAAACGCATAGCAGCTACTACCGTTCACCTCGGAACACACTCCCATAATCAACTCGAGGGGTGGCTACCAAATCAATCACAAAGTCATAATATGGTATCGAAGAAATGTGTTTGATCGGAGGTGCGACCTAACTTGGCCCGGCATGGCTCCTGTTTTAGCCACATCAAGCTGACTCATGGGAGTCAAGGCTACGTAAATACCTCATACAGAATCGTTCGCCAAACCATCCTACTTCATTCTGGAATCTCCACCACGTACACAGTTGTTAAAGTGGTTTTCGATATTGGCAGAGAGTATGACAATATCCGATCCTGGTCTCTTTAACAACTAAACGCTTATTTCACACCGAACAGTTATTTTACATTTTCAAAACTAATTCATAATTGATATCAGAATATCATATTCAATTCAAACCATATCACTTTCAAAATCATATTCACTTTCGAAATCATATTCACCTTCGAAATCATATCACATTTGAAATCATATCACTTTCGAAATTATATTTTCTTTCAAAATCATACTTCCAAAATAGGTTAAACCCTCATTTCAAAATCATCATATTCAATCAAATATGTCATTTAAATCCCAACTTAGGTTATAACATCATTTAATCGTATTCACTTTTAAATCAAGGATTTGAATATAAACACTTCCACTTTACTTAGTCTGAAATTTAGATAATAGTTTAAATATTTATAAATAGTTTAAATGGATTTTAGATAGTTTATATAGATTTAAAATAGATTAAATAGATTCAAAATAGATTAAATAGATTTAAAATATATTAAATAGATTTAAAATAGATTAAATGTGTTAATTAGTTTAAAATAGGTTAAAATATATTAAATTGTATTAAATAGATTAAAATAAATTAAATAGTTTAAACTGATTAAAATAGTTTAAAAATAGATTAAATTAGTTTAATAGTTTGAAAATCTCAATAATCGGGATTTAAAATAATTTTTTTTTAAACAGTTTATATTAAAATGGTAAATTTGAAATTAATATCAAATTAAACTATTTCTTTCATTTCAACACATCTGGACCATGTCCAGCTTTCAAATCAACAAACTAAATTTTGTCCTTCAATTCATATTCTCATTTAAACCATTTAATCAATATCGATTTCAAATCCAAGTTCGAATGATAAATCCAAACTATTTCAAATTTAGTAGATTTCAAAGTTACATTTTCAAATGTTTTCAATAACTTAATTTCGATAAATTTCATTTATACTTCAAATCTAACTTTAAAATTTCAATTTAAACCAATTCCAATTTCACATTTCAAACTCGGATTTTCAAAAATAATTCAGTTTATATAAATCAAATTTTCTTCAAAATATCATTTAACTAAATTCAAAATTTAAGGATTTAAAATCAGTTAATTTAACCAATCTGATGTTCGTATATAATTTTCTGCCCTATGGTCAAGTGATACGGATATTTATCATTTCAATCCGCAAATATTTTATATTTATGGATATATATCATTTCAACATGCAATCCCGAATAAAATTCAAAATCCATAAAGTCGATTGGGTTTATCATTTCAACCCATAACGATTTTTCACTAATTTATAGATCATTCGGGTATGTATCATTTCAACCCATAGGGATTTTCTAACGATAAACTAAGGGAACTTGCAGTGTTATAACAATATAAATATAACATCCAGTCATCCAATATCAACACTTAAATATCCATCACAATCACCATCCAATCAAACAATGAATAACTTCAACTAACTGATTATCATCAACAGGTATTCAATTGACAATTAAATTCAATATTAAATTAAATGTCTATTTAAATGTAATAAAGACCATATTTAACTGGAAAGACAATTTAAATATATCAAACATCAACCAATCAATTTTTAATCATATCATAAATTTAATCTAACTAACATAAGATATTTTAGTAGTTGTGAGTAGGTTAAAACACTAAACTTCGATTTGTCGTCGATTTAAAATCCAAAATTAGCCCAAAAATTTAACAGTCTCAAAATACAGCCAAACTTGTTCCATAATATCCGGAATTTTGATACGATCACAATGGATAAAACCACGCGTGAATCCAAGCTCGTATGCAAAAGTTGTTAACGTTAGAAGATTGGAAAATTTCGACTTCGGGTCACCGCCTCAATTACCCGGTGCTTGCTCTGAGTTTTTGCCAAAATGACCCGAGACCCGAGTCACTTGGCTCCTTACCCGAAGTCGCTGCAGGGTTTTCGCCTCTGGTACTCGAAGCGCGACTTGATAGGCCTTTTTTGGCATGGAACTCTCACTGACCTGAAGTCGCTGCAGGGTTTTCGCCTCTGGAACCCGAAGCGAACCTCTTCCCCACTCGAAGTAAACCTGGAGCAACCAAATATTTTTTTTTGAAATTAGGTTTAGGAATTTTGGGAATTAGGTTTGAGGTTCCGACGTTTGAGAAGGAGGAGGAAGAAGAAGATGTACGTACAGAAATAATAAAATGAGAAACCACAAGGGTTTATAATAGCCTATATATAGGCAGGGTTGGTCGAAACGATAACAACGACCCGAAAAGCCCGTTTCATTCCCAAAACGAAAATGGGTCATCCAATATATTGTAATATAGGTTTTCGATATTTTTAAACTCAGTGAAACAAGTTTCAAGTCCTAATTCCATTGTATACAGAAGTTAGCTTTCAAAATCACCTTATTTAAAATTGATTTCAATTAAATTGATTTCTACGCGTTTCGAGCCCGCACGATCAAACGACAAGTCTGATCGCTATGAAACCCGAAACCCTACAATAATTCACTATTATGGATCCGATGAAACTGGTTTCATTGAAATCCGAGACAGTGGCCAAAACGGCTATTTTCATGTTAATTAAATAAATTATTATTAAATTAAATTTATCACTTTTCAAATTCAAATTTTATAACTAACAAATTTATATCACTTTCGATTAACTAGTAATTATAATCTTTTAAAACAAATTTTCCATGTCAAATTCAACTATTAATATTGCGCTAATTACAACGTTTTAATTCCAATTGTAATAAATTCATTAATTATAATTTAAAACTCAATAAATTGATTCATTTTGATTTCAATCTTTTTATTCAATCAATCATTACTTTATGGACATAGTTAATATTGGTTTTTCATTTAATTGATCAATATTCTACAATTTTCATCTTAATTCATATTAACGCAATATTTACTTACATTTATTGCAATTGATTTACAATTAAGTTTCAACAGATTAAATAATGCAATGATAATTAAACCATTATTACAACTTACAATTTCTAACACAATTATATGTTTATTGTTAACAAACAAAACTAATAAATTCACATACGGATTAATTATTCTATTTTAATCAATTCCAATTAATTACGTACAATTTCACCGTTGAATACAACATTTGGTTTATTTACCATTTACACTTTATGACCAATTATAACTTTCCAATCATTCCAATTAATTGAGATTGCATTAAATAGTTATCAATTGCCTTAAATTAACATTATTAACATTACATTCTAGTAATTTTTCTTATTAATAAATCATAAATTTTTATTTCTTCCAATATTAACACCAACATCTTATTAAATTAAATATTATTTTTCTTTTCATCGAAAATTACAGTCGTTACACTCTCCCCCACACAAAACTTTTCATCCTCGAAAAGGAAAAAGAAGGAATTAAGGAATTGATATATCTCATTAAAATATTCAATTTATAAACAATTAATTTACATAATTAAATAATTTAAATAAAATGTATCAATTTATAAACAATTAAATCCTTTCTTATTCAAGTCGCGTGAATCCTTTCTTGCTCAGAGTTTTTGCCAAAATGACCCGAGACCCGAGTCATTTGGCTCCTAGCCCGAAGTTGCTGTAGGGTTTTTGCCTTTGGGACTCGAAGCGCCACCAGATCTGCCTTGTTTGGCATGGAACTCTCTCTGACCCAAAGTCGCTGCAGGGTTTTCGCCTCTGGAACCCGAAGCGAACCTCTTCCTCACTCGAAGTAAACCTGGAGCAACCAAATATATTTTTTTGAAATTAGGTTTAGGAATTTTGGGAATTAGGTTTGAGGTTCCGACGTTTGAGAAGGAGGAGGAAGAAGAAGATGTACGTACAAAAATAATAAAATGAGAAAGCACAAGGGTTTATAATAGCCTATACATAGGCAGGGTTGGATCGAAACGATAACAACGACCCGAAAAGCCCGTTTCGTTCACGAAACGAAAATGGATCATTCAATATATCGAAATATAGGTTTTCGATATTTTTAAACTCAATGGAACAAGTTTCAAGTTCTAATTCCATTGTATACAGAAGTTAGCTTTCAAAATCACCTTATTTCAAATTGATTTCAATTAAATTGATTTCTACGCGTTTCGAGCCCGCACGATCAAACGACAAGTCCAATTGCTACGAAACGTGAAACCTTACAATAATTCAATGTTACGGATCCGATGAAACTGGTTTTGTCGAAATCCGAGACAGTGGCCAAAATAGATATTTTCACGTTAATTAAATAAATTATTATTAAATTAAATTTATCACTTTTCATATTCAAATTTTATAACTAACAAATTTTTATCACTTTTGATTAACTAGTAATTATAATCTTTTAACACAAATATTCCATGTCAAATTCAACTATTAATATTGCGCTAATTACAGCGTTCCAACTCCAATTGTAATAAATTCATTAATTATAATTTAAAACTCAATAAATTGATTCATTTTGATTTCAATCTTTTTATTCAACCAATCATTACTTTATGGACATAGTTAATATTGGTTTTTTATTTATTACATCAATATTCTGCAATTTTCATCTTAATTCATATTAACGCAATACTTACTTACATTTATTGCAATTGATTTACAATTAAGTTTCAACAGATTAAATAATGCAATGATAATTAAACCATTGTTACAACTTACAATTTCAAACACAATTCTATGTTTATTGTTAACAAAAAAAACTAATAAATTCACATACGGATTAATTATTCTATTTTAATCAATTCCAATTAATTACATACAATTTCACCGTTTAATACAACATTTGGTTTATTTACCATTTACACTTTATGACCAATTATAACTTTCCAATCATTCCAATTAGTTGAGATTGCATTAAAATAGTTATCAATTGCCTTAAATTAACATTATTAACATTACATTCTAGTTATTTTTCTTATTAATAAATCAAATTTTTTTATTTCTTCCAATATTAACACCAACATCTTATTAAATTAAATATTATTTTTCTTTTCATCGAAAATTACGGGTCGTTACACCAGCAAACGCTCATCAAATCCAACCACTTCATTCTGGATCATCCACCACGTAAATAGTTGTTAAAGTGTTCAATATTTACATAGGGTATGTCAATAAGAAGCCCCGGCCTCTTTAACAACCAAACGTTATTTTTTATACCGGTTGGTTCTGTTACATTTCCAAAACCGATTCATATTTGATATCAAAATATCATATTCACTTCAAAATATCTTTCATTTCAAAATCATCATATTTACTTCATATGTCATTTTCACTTAAAAATATCATTTCAAATTCCAACCTGGGCTATAACCACATTTAACCGCATTCGCATTTAAATCAACGATTTATATATAAACATTCCAACTTTGCACAGTTTGAATTCTTAGAAAATAGTTTGAATAGTTTAAATAGTTTAAAGATTTATAACGGTTGATATAAAATGGTTTTAGTATTGAAAATGGTTTATATAGTAAAATAGTTTGGAAAATCTAAGTAATTTGAATATCAAAAGATAGATTTTAAACAGTTTATATTAAAATAATTTATTTTGAAAAATAATATCAAATCAAACTGTTTCTTTCCATTTCAACAAATCTGGACCCATGTCCAAATTTCAAATCAACAAAACTCAATTTTCAATCTTTCAATTCAATTGAATCAATTTTGATTTAGTGTCAAATCAACTTGATTTCAATTTCAATTTGAATTAATTCCAATTTTCGAAACATTCATTTTTAACTTCAAACTCGATTCAACAATTCAATGATTTAAATTTCAATCCAATTCTTATTTTAAACTATTTCAATTTACATCAATTTCAAGTCCAATTTCAATTTACTGATTTAGGTCACTTAAATCAAATTAAACCTCATTGTTCAATTTTAAGGTCCAAATCTTAAAATAATTCAATTTCCAAAATTAAAGGCATACCTCGATTATAACTTCACATTTCCAATTCAATTCTTTAAATAATTTATTTTAACCAATTTCAATTTCCACATTTCAAAGCTTGAATTAGAAAATAATTTAATTCATATAGATCAACAATTATTTCTTTTAAAACAATATCATTTAGTCAAACTCCAAATTCAAGATATTAAAACCATTTAATTTAACCAATCCGGTGTCCATATATATTTTTCTACCCTATCACCAAGTGAATAGTTATCTCAATTTTTAATTTCAGGGATGGATATATATCATTTCAATCCAAATCAAAGTGTCATATGTATTATCATTTCAACCTATTTCTTAATTTATTTGAAATAATTCCAATAACAGTTTATATGCTGTCACTTAATATACAGAGGGATAACAGGGATATATAAAAATTAAATAACATCCAATCAACCAAAATGTCAACAAATAGACATCCATCATAGTCAACATCTAAATCAGCCAATAAATCACAACAATTAGCTAGTTATCAATATCTGGTATTTAACTAGCAATTCAATTTCAATATTAATTTAAATGGAAAATTAATTCAATAAAATTCAATTTCAATTAAAATGTCAACTTAAACTATCAAACAGTAACCAATGAAATTCTTATCACATCATAAATTTAATTCAACTAACATAAGAAGGTTTAGTATTGCGTGAGTGGATTAAATCACTCACCTTTGATTTACAGCCCATTAAAAGCCAATAAAAGCCCAAAATTCCAATGGTCTTCAAATTCAACCAAACCGGTTTCATGTTGTCTGGAATTCCGATACGAGTCCAACAAAAAAAACCGCCCATCAATTGGAGTTCATATGCAGAAGATATTCAAGTTATAAGAATATTATGAAAATGAAATATAAAAACATGTTCACACATTTTAATAATAAAATAAAACAAATTAGTTACTCACGTTAAGAATTTTGAAGCCTGCTCATGTTTCTAAAACCAGGAGAATCAACGGAAAAAAATGACATGATGGCTCATGCATGTAGGAAGGAGGGTTTAGGAAATAGATTTGCAAACAAATGGAAAAGATCGGCTTTATGAAAATAAGTTGCTCACATTTGTTTTTTTAGAAGAGAAAGAAATACTTCAGGCAAAAGAAATAATGGTAGCACGTTTTGGAAATGGAAAGTTAGAGGAAGAGATTTATGAAATAGGAAATGAATAAGAGTAAAGCATGTTTAGAAATTGGAATATGAATGGGAAGGATACAAGAAGATGTAAATTTGCAAAATGAAAAGAGACTAACGTGTATGTAATTAGCAAAGGATGAAAGACACACGTTGGAATTTAAGAAGACAAGTTTACAAGGCAAGCAACTCTTTTGGTATAAAATTTCTAAACGTGCGCTACCTCAATTAATTTCATTAACATATATGAAACATTTCAAGGCAAGGTTCACGTGTAAATAGATAACCCTTAATGGAAAACTAAAAGAGGCATGTATTTAATAAAAGAAAGCAATAAAATAAAATAAATGACAGCAATGATTTAAATTTGAGAAGATAGACTGTACATGGAAAGCAAAACTCTAATATACTCAAATTTAAAAACGTTCATTTTAACCTATTTTATTATTCCCAATACACTCAAATTTACACCTATATTTACCTTTATTTAGTACATAGTAAATAAAATTAAACATTGCAACTAATGTAATAGGGACCGATGCTACACACAATAAAAGATAAACCGGGACTCCACATTCAAATTTGGAATAAAATAAATTTCCTATGTAAACATTCTAATTATTCCAAATCAAAATTTTAACCTAACCTTCAAGTAGTTTTTCTTACCTTTTTTTATAAACTAAATTCAAATCAAGTTTAAATATTTAAATATATTGAATATTCCAACTAGAAATGTGCAACAAAATTCAATTTTAGTGAAATTAAACTTATATTCACAAATGAAACATTCACTTTATTTGATAAAAATACTCTTTTCATTAAATCAAAATTTCCCTTTGTTTTCACAAAACCTAAGCTACATTTAATTACACCTATTAATTTACAATTTAATGTTCTCTCTCTTATTAATTGAAATTATTCAATTACATTAATTTTAATTGATTACAAAGGTGAATATCAAAATGGACTAAATAAATGTAAAGAGAAATAGAACAATTATTTCCTATCTAATAGTAATTTAAACATATTCATACATTATTGGATGCAAACAGGAGTTATACATTTCTTACCAAAATAATAGTTTCTCATCCCTTTAATTAATCTATAAGCTAAAATACATTTCAAACAAATAAACACATGTTTACTCCTTTACTAAGCTTATTCATTTTATTCTTTATTAAATTATCACTTATTCATAATAATTGATTTCTTATTCATATCATAAATCTTTCAGCTACCAAACATTCCAAATAAATAACATATGATTTCTTCTTTAATAAAGGAACATTTATTATTCTTTTTTAATATTTATTATTCCAATCAATTGGAAATATACATTCAGATGGTCATTTATTTAATTCAAACCAATGTCATTAAAATACTGAATAACATATGTTATCGTTCTTACCTTATTGCAAAACTTATCTCATTAATAGAAATTTAAATTAAGTTCATACCTTATATTATAATTTAATTTGTATCAATACAATCTTAAATTCTTTTTTTTCTAACAACTTTATTTAAAAAACCTTATTTAGTTTAATATTTTTAAACTATTAAAAATACGGGTCATTACATAAAACAAATGACCACAAAGTTGTTGTGAAATTCATAAAAGAAAACATCTTTTCGAGGTTTGGAACCCCTCGCACAATAATAAGTGATAATGGAACCCATTTCTATACTCGTTCATTTGAAACTCTAATGAAGAAATACTCGATAACCCATAAGTTATCCACTCCTTGTCATCCTCAAACTTGTGGTCAAGTTGAAGTTTCAAATTGCCAAATCAAACAAATTTTGGAGAGAACATTAAATAAAAATCGAAAAAATTGGTCACAAATATTGACAGATGCGCTTTGGGCTTATAGAATTGCATACAAAACCAATCTTGGGATGTCTCCTTTTAGGCTTGTATATGGCAAAGTGGGCCACTTACCTGTTGAACTTGAAGATAAAGCATTGTGGGAAGTTAAGAACATAAACTTTAACCTTGAAAAGGCTGGCGAAAACAGAAAATTGCAACTCAATGAATTAGAGGAGATTAGAAACGACGCGTATGAAAATGAGAAAATTTACAAAGAAAGAGCAAAAGTTTTTCATGACAGGTCAATCCTAAGGAAAACTTTTTCGCCAAATCAAAATGTTCTTTCGTATGACTCTTCACTTCATTTATTCCCTGGGAAATTAAAATCAAGGTGGACAGGACCATACATGGTACGTACTGTTTTCCATACGGTGCCATAGAAATAGAGAACACTAGGGATGGTTCGATTTTTAAAGTCAATGGTCATCGTTTAAAACCTTACTTGGAGTTGGCGAGTAATCGAGAGGAGGAGCTCATGATTCTTCATGAGCCATACTACGTATAGTAAGAAATGTAAACCCTCTCTTGTAAATATGTACATATTTTTCTCTGTTACACTCATTATATCATGTATTGACGGTGGGGACACAGTCAAAATCAAGTGTGGGGGGACTCTCATGTTCATTTTTGATTTTTCATGGTTTATTATTTTTGCATTTTCTTTCCAAAACACAAAAAAAATCTCAAAACAATTTTCCTTTTTAGCAAATTGATTTACTTTTGAAGAAACACTATAGGATAAGTATATGCTTTTGGTTATTAAATTGAAATTTTTGAAAATTTATTTGTCTCAACAAAAATAAAAATAAAATTTTGATTACAAGTAACTATGATTTAACTAGTATATAGGAAGATTCATAGGTGATAATTATGAAGTATGTCCTAATTGTAATCTTTGTTTAAAAGAGTGGTTGATTTAAAGTAAAGGCGATAACATATTTGATCTTCTAAGTTAACTGGTGCTAAGATGGTTTTGCATAACTCTCTCTTTTCAAAAAAAAAAGAAAAAAAATAGATTTTTTATAAAAAAAATAAGAAACACTTAGAGTCATGTGTTCACACGTAAGTGTGTACACTTGCCATGCTCAGTACCATTCTCACGTAATCCAAAAAGGCAATGATTGATCGGTATATTTGGCCCCAATTTATCTGAGTTAGGTATACGTAAATAAAATTCAATAAAAATAAGAAACACCTAGAGTCATGTGTTCACAGGCAAGTGTGTACACTCACCACGCTCTGTACTCTTCTCACGTAAGCCTGAAAGGCAGTGCATGATCGGTATATCTGGCTTCAGTTGATCTGAGTTAGGTGTGTAAATAATAATAATAATGTTAATACTTTTTCAAAATAGAGAGAGGAAGAAAATGAAATCCAAACACTATTTTCACTTTTTTGATTCGACTTGTTATTCAAAAGAAATAAAAATAACACTTTGCAAAACTTTGATAATCAACTAAAGGATCCATCTCATAGTTGCACTATGTTATCAACCGAAACAACTAGAAAACTAGAGTCTAATTGTGATGATAAGTTAATTTTTGTTTGAAGTTTCGATAAGTAAAGGGACTAAAGTTTCTTTATAATGACCGAAACTTATATCTAACTTACTTGAGTCAATTTAAAGTAAATTCTTCATTTGTCAATATTTTCGAAAACTTGCATCACGTAGTCATATTAGAAGCAGCATATCCCATTTGGATTTTGTGGGCAGTATCCGATGAAAACCCTCACGAGACAACACTCATTCTACTAGGGACACCTAGAGGTTTAACGGCTTATTGCATACGCTTAATGCAATCGTGTTTCCTACGAAAATGGATTTATCCTAGTTTTAGTTTATTTGAGGATGAATTTAAAGATAAGTGTGGAGGGAATTTAATGTGGATGTAAAAGTGTATATTTTTACTCCCATATTTAATCTACTTTTATTTAAATAAATGAGCATATTAGGGTATTTTACATGTTTAAACCAAAATTTAAATTGTTTTCAAATCATCATTCATTCATCTTCATTTGGGGGTAAAATGGTAATCTTGTGTATGATTTAATTTGAGAAAATTTATTTGCACATTTTTATTTGTAGGAAATGGAGTGCAAATATGAAGAAGTTTCATGGATGAATGCATGCACACATGTTGAAAGCTAATGAAGAATGAAAATAAAAGAACTCATGCAACATGGAGGAGCCCACATACCCACTAGCTAATGGTCCATAATTAAAAGTACATGCACATGTTGATCGAGGCTTAAAGGCATATTATTAGGATTAATTATTTCCCTAATGATTACTTGGAGGTTACACTTTCTCAAGGGCATTTTTGGTAGTTTCCTAAAATATGAATTAGGGTTTCAAGCATGTATAAATACCCCTTATGTTTCATGTAATCATCTTCTTCTTTTTTATGCAAGTTGTAGCAGAAAATTTATGATAAATAAAATAGCTCTTTAATGGCTTCTTAACCTTGTCTTTACTTTCATGCAATTTATTTTTCACGCTTTCTTCTATTGCTATTTTTTATTATGCTCTCTTATTTACTATAAGCTCTCTTATTCCATGTTAGTAGCATAGATTTAGTTCTTGCAAATTAGTGTTGATTTATTTATGCAAGTAGTTAGTTCTATTTCCTTTAATTAGCTCTTATTTTCCTTGCTTTTTATGATTAATTTATTTTATGTTGATATGAATTCAAATATGAGAAGTTAAACCCCTTCAATTTAGGGGTAATGAAGCTCTCATGAACTAAATCAACATAACATGGTTGCATTTATGATCTCTCTTTTGGGCTTGATAGAAGAAACATAAACTATTTGTTCATTTGTCTAAGTTATTTTGATGATGAAAGTCAAACTAAAATCAAAATGTGATGATCTATATTACTAATTCATAGTAAATAGATCATGCTCAAAATAGATTCTATTTTCAGTTTAATGTCGTTTTCATGAGTTGATGGGTGGGTTTGAATGGTGTGTTAGAGTTTGATGGTTTAAGTTGTGCTAATTAATAGCATAAATAAACCATACTAATAATAAACATATCAATCATTTCTAATTAATATTTTAATGAGAGATTGCAAATGAATTTTGTGTTGATTTATATGAATGATTAGAGGAGGATTTGCCTCTAAATTTCTCCTTTATATCATAGTTTTATTCACTTCTACTCTAGCTTATTTTCTACAATTTTTTAGTATAAAACAAACTTCAAAACTTTGGGCTAATTTGATTGAGTATTATTAGAATTTAATTCTTTCCCAGCGAATCGACCCATACTCGCATATGTACTATGATTGTACACCGTGCGCTTGTTGCTTTTATAACGGTTATATTTTTAACGATGGTTTTCTAATTGGTAGAAATTTCTGTCGTTTCAACGGAGTTTGTGAAGATTTCTCCATTGAAGAATTTTATTAGATTCAGTAGTAAGAAGAAGTTGGCATTGAGATTCGTACGTCCATTTTCGATAGTAAAGAGGAATGGAAACATAGCATATGGGGTCGACTTACCTCAGAAGATGGCGGGTGTGCACAACGTCTTACACATCTCTATCCTGCGGAAGTTTGTTGCATGACTTAGGAGTGGCAATTGCACCAGATCAACTTGGTGAAATCGAGATTGAACCAGAAGCTTTGAAACCTCGTAGGTCAGTTCATATAGTCGGATGCAATACGAACAGCTTAGGAGGAAGGGGTGGAGTTAATGAAGATTCAATGGGGTGAAAGTGAATGTGATTGCACAGGGAAACCGAGGAGAGCATGAGGGCTGCATATCTAGAGCTCTTTGCATGGTAAGGCCTACTGTTTATCGCAAACCTTTGATATCATATGTGGTATTTTAGTATCTCGCATGCTAGAACAGGTTTATCTATACTATTGATTGCATGGTTGCTTGTTTAGTATGCTTGATGGTTGCTTATGACTATTAGGCATGTAGGGTAACAACAGTTGATTATTCTTTGACTTGTTTGGGGATTTCGAGGGTGAAATTCCTAAAGGGGGAGAGTGTAATGACCCATATTTTACATATCGAATGATCGTAAAATATTTTTGTTATGTTCATATAAGGTCGTATGACTCTAAAATTTAGGAAAATGACTCTTAGGGACATTTTCTACGTCAGTCATTTTTTTCAAATTTTAATGTGACCATTTTGATCTTGAAAATCTTGTATGGAATACAACTTTTGATAGAAGTCGAATTAGGGTCTCAAACTATTTCCGTCGCTTTAGGATGATGGGTTACCGTTTCGTAGAGTGGCCATAATAATAAAATGGACTTATCATTTGAAAGTTATTCATGTTTTAAGTTTTGCTTACTAATGGCCTGCATTATTGGATAATTAGACTTACCCAAACTTAGGCCCATTAACCAATTTCGAGAATAGAACATAGGGAGGACTGATGGGATCATTCTAAGTTATTTCTATCTTTCCCAAAATAGTTCTAAACCTCTATTAACCGTAATTCCATCAAAAAGCTTACTTTTTTCTTACTAATCTTAGCCTAAATCATTATTAGATGGGTAATTAGCATAGAGGGATTGGAGAATATCATTTTTGGTTGATTTAAATTCATTCTTCTTGTTGTTCATTTTAGATCTAAGGAGAAAAGTGGTAATTTTGGGTATTAGGTGAGTGGTTCTTGACCTCTCACTATCCAATGCATGTTTATATAGTTAAAAAGATGTTTTTAACATGATATTGATAATAATACATTTACTAACTTTACTCTCATTTTTATATGTGTTTATGGCCGAAATCTAAAGGTTTTTAAATGGCTTACAACACCTTTTGATCATTTGGCATGTTAGTGTAAAAGTTTAATCTACTATACGATTTACTTGATTTTCTTGTTTTAATGAATTATATGCGTGTATGGATATATATATATGGATGATATTTCATGTTTGTATATTGTGCTTTGATATGGTTTGCTAGTGCTTCTAGGTAGGTAGGAAAGAGATTGTTGAATTAGGCAAATCGAAGGCAAAGAAATCGTCAAAATTGGATGAAACTTGGAGAAGAGGTCTGAAGCATAAAGGGAGCCTATGTTTCAAGTCGCATCAAAATCTGATCGGCAGAAAATTCTGGTGATGAGATGAATTTGTAGGCAGAAATCGTCGAAACTGGATGAAACTTGGAGGAGGGGCTCTGGACTATAAGGGGATCTTATGTTCCAAGTCACATCAAAATCTGGTCAGTAGAAAGCTCCAACGGCGAGAGGAATTTGGTCGCCAAAAATCATCGGAATTGAATGAAACTTAGAGTAGAGGCTATGGAGTATAGGGGGAGCCTATGTTTCAAGCCACATCAAATTCTGCGATAGAAAGCTCCAACGATAAGAGCAATTTGGTAGGCAAAAACCTTCAAAATTGGATAAAACTTGGAGGAGGGGGTTTGGTTGGAGGAGGGGGTTTGGAGTATGGGCGAGCCTATGTTTTAAGTCGTCTCAAATTCGGGTCGGTAGAAAACTCAGGCGATGAGAGGAATTTGGTTGGCAGAAATCATCGGAATTAGATTAAACTTAGAGGAGGGGCTCTGGAGTATAGGAGAGCCTATGTTTCAAGTCGCATCAAAATCTAATTAGTAGAGAGCTCTGGCAACGAGTGGAATTGTGGTCTGTAGAAACCGTCGGAATTGAATGAAACTTAGAGGAGTGGCTTTGGAGCATAGTGGGAGCCTATGTTTCAAGTCTTATCAAAATTCGGTTGGTAGAAAGCTTTGGCGATGAGTAGAATTTTGGCCGATAGAAACCAACCTGTTGGCACTTTGCTTCGTGGCTTGGCAAAGGAATAGAGTTAGGTTCCGATAATGGTGGCTCAATGTTGAAAAGAGTCGTGAGAATGGTTGTCCACAAAGGGCAGGTTTTAGGAAGGGCGACCCGTGGATAGAATGTTGAATGGTTCTATCATGGAAAAGAAGGAATGTGGAATGGTTCCTTGAAGATGATGGAAACTAGATGGAGCAAGGAAAAGGGCTCGAATACGCGTGCTAAGGGAACGTTAACACTTCGAGTGTTTTCTGATGCACTCAAAAGTAGGGATATTATGAGGATCCTCCCGGGTACTTTTGAAAGGCTATCTCGAATCGGTTAAATGGATTCATACAACTTTGACCCGAAAATGGGTCAAGTATCAGCTTTGGGCTATAAATGGGTGCACTAAAAACTGAGATTTCCATTAATCCCTAGTAGGGGAAACGTCATACGAGTTATCAAATATCTAGAGCACATTGAGTGATAGTGAGGATTATTTGATGGATGCTATGTTTTCTTTGATTACTTTCCCCTGTAGTCTGTCACTCTAGGGATGTCACTTGAGACAGGTATTAGGTATAGGAATACTTGAACACCCATCATTGTTCTTAGTTTTGAGCACCCCTTTTTGATGTTCGTGGAGTAGCATATTATATTTGTTATTTGCTAACTCTTTGTATGCAAGGATAGATTGGGTATGGTTGGTATACCCTTGTTCCTTACACACGAGTTAGACTATGTCTAAATCAAGGGTTAATTAATATAGGTGACAAAGTATATACTAGAAATAATAATATGATAATACTGGTATAGTAACTCAAGTCAACGATCGTAGTGTCAATATATGTATATATAGGAATGTAGGCATGGTATGTAACTATAATGTCATACACAAACATCAAAACATCACATAACAAAAATATCACAAAGTCATGTATAAATAAGTCATCACCCATAAGGAAACACAATAAATCATAAATCACACAATCAACATAACACATTGGTGAATCATCCATATCCAGAAATAATTATCAAAATCTAGGAAACATCCATAAAGAAATATCACCATAACTAATCAGGCTAGTAGAGGACTTTGTCCAAATATATTTCTCAATCTCAATATAAATAACCATCCATAAACAAAAAATATAGTATTGGTGACACATGCCAAAGATAGATATAATTGGCGATTCATGCCTATGAAAATATAATTGGCGACACAACGCCAATGAAAATGTATTAGGCGACACACGACTGAGAAGGATACGGGGATTGATCATTCACTGGATACGGTCTCATGTATAATCGAAATAAGTATACGTTTATATTACACACACCAGAACCAGATGGAAGATTGACAGACACGCTTGCTCCAGGAGACTACACACTAATTGGCAAACACAACACTCATATTCCTCCAACACGGCTCCTACTGTCTTAGTTACCTCGATGAACATCGTGAATAATATCCATTAGTGTGGTTGACTATGCGAGGACTCGGTCATGACCCTACACATACCTCCAAAATGATAATAGAATATTAGCCTAGGTGAAACAAAAATTGGCTACACACTACGGACACATGGCTCAATACGTTGCCGACACGGCCATATCATTGTCGACACACGACCATATCATTGTCGATGCACGACCACATACATTGTCGACGCACGGCTATATACATTGCCGACACACAGCTATAACATTGTTGACACACGGCCATATACATTTCCGATACATGGTTATACACGTTGCCGACACACGCCTATAAGGAAGTAAGACAGTGATAGAAAAATACTGAAATAGACATGTAATAGCTGACCCGCAGCTTCATAACAGGCTGACATACAGCCTAGTACATATGCCGACACATAGCTAAATACATGATTCACCACAACGAGCCTATCATACATAACAAATCCCCGTATGAATGTCATTCACGAGCAAAGAATAACTGAATAAATAACACAACAATGCTGAATACCACCGCATGTTACTATCAGTTTATTCGGAGCTAATACATCACACTCGCTCCTTCAATATTCTATATAACGAGTCTAAAGAATAGTCGGAGAAATATTATCGAAAGTCCCATACCAAAAGGTATTATAACTCCGTTTATTCTAATTCCTCATCACACAAAATAAAAATCAACACAAAATCATATAGAAGGATGTCATCACCGTATCATACCAAATCACTAAACAATTCAACATTAACAGTGAACCATTCATATCATCCAATTCAATATACAAGAAAGGTATGATTAGAAAAAGTAATATAAAACAGATTATTCAAATATATATATATATATATATATATATATTTGTTATCTCGCCTTTTGATAAGACCGTGATACCATGGAGTTGGCTAAATGGATTTCGTGATCATCAAGGCAGGAAGTCCGAAGAGATGATTATCAGGATGGGAGATCTTAGATGATAGTCAAGCGGATTCAAGCAAATAGCATCCTAGAAATGGCCAAGTATGGATTTACACTTTCCTTAGGCAAGGGATCGGATAAAATCAATATGGCTAAAAACGGATCGGATCGGATCATTATGGCTATGAATCACCTGGATTGGCATTTCAACTCAAAGATGATCGCTCAATAGCTCAAAGAACACCACATCAACTCAGGAAACAACTACCCATATGGAGGATCGCCAATCCCTAATCATAAATCTACATTGATCGATGTCGATCCCTCTATAGGGATCGGTGCGGATCGGTCTATATGGCCTACGGTGGGCCCCATACTTTTTGGGTGGGTTCGTCATAGGCCTGGTCTTCTGCATGGGGATTTTCCACTGGATCTATGCGCGACTTCTCCTATAAACGCTGGATATTGGCTTAAGGAGGGGAATCTTCTTTCTGGCTCTCTTCATCTTCTTCCCTAGGCTATACTCGACCACTTTTATTCTCAATTTTCACGAATTGAAACTGTAATCAGCAGTATAAATCAGTAAAAGGAAAACTTTTGGAGTGGACGTAGGCCGAAGACAGCTAAACCACTATAAATCCTCTTGTTCATTTACTTTCTTACCTTTTTTAATTTACTATTCTTCATATTTTGTTCTCTACATCACTCTGTTTGGATTTGGATATTGAATTGTTGGTGCTTTCACATTATCTGGGTGTTGGTGGCCATTTTTGCTATCAACACTTTGGTGCTTTCACTAAGAATCACTAGCACTCGCTGATTTGGAGCTTGGGTTTGGATCAATGGTGAGGTAATCAGGAAGAATACCATTGGCAGAAATGGGTCACCATGGAGGAAGTCAGAAGGCTTCCTCAGGAGCTGGAGCTAATCAACCCTCCATCTACATCATAAAAATGAGATGGAGGCTATGATGGATGTTATGCAAGAGCGGATGATGAAGAGGCAAGAGGAGATGATGCAGAATTTTCTTAGGAAAATTGGATAGGCTGGAGTGGCAGGAGCTATTGGAAATGTGGATCAAGGGGTTAAAGTAGCAAAACTGCAGAAAATCAGAATGGAGAATAGGGAAACGAGGCTAATAGATAGAGGAATAGAACGGAGCAGCCGGGGGCAGCCCTCGGTCAACATGGAGGGAACGACATCGATTACTCTATAGGGATCGATGCTGATTGCCTAGGACTCAAGGGCATGTCACCGGGTCATACCATATTGGTCAGTGGTAAGCCAATGGTTGATGTTGTGCAGTTTGGCATTGATCGGAATGCAGATGCACATCATGAGAAGTATGTTCTGGAATACCCCCATACAGTCGGGGGGCAGCCTATGAATATGGATTAGAGACCACCTATGGATAAGAATGAAAGGGTGACTGAGCTGATACGTCGGATAATGAGAGGCGGATTGACCAATGAGCCAATTGGAGCTTGGAAGATGTCAATTGAAGTCCATTTGCTTCGAAAATCAAGAATGCTAGGAACCTACCAGAGTTCAAACTACCAACACAGAAGGTATATGATGGAAAGTCGGATCCTACTATGCATATGATGAGGTATATCCAGCATATGGAAGTGTTAGGGGCGTCGAAGGAGGTCGCGACGAGATGTTTTCCTTTATATTTGACGGAGTTAGCTGCACTTTGGTTTAGGCAGCTGGAAAATGGATCAATCAGGACATGGAACGGGCTAGTGGATAGGTTTATGAAACAATTTTGGGTCCATATTTCACGACCCAAGAATGTGATAACATTGGTGGCACTAAAATAGAGGACAAGAGAGTCCCTGTGGAGTTTCTTGACACGATTCAATCTGACAGCGGCTTCGGTGGATTGGCTAGATCCATCAATGCTTTTACTGGCAGTGGTATCAGGGATTGCTGACGAAATAGAGTCTAAGATTGAATTGGCACGGGATCCACCCATGGATCATGGGGAATTATTCTATTAAGTGGAGAGGTTCTTGTGGTAGGAGGAAGCACGAGCCGACAAACAGGAAGAAAACGCTGTGCGAGGTGAAGGACCATCTGAAGAAGAGTCTAGGAAGGATAAGGGAAAAAGGAAGCTGGATGATGATTATGATGGATCAAATAGGCAAAGGAAAGAGCGAGAGCCAAATTTATCCTCTTATTCGGATTTGACGGAAGGCTTGGAACGAATTTATCTGGATATAAGGGAGAAACTCCCCTATTGGAAACCGGCAAGAAGGGATCCTACGGAGCGGGAACGTAAATCTAGGAAATACTGAATACCATAGATGAATGTAGGCACTTAAAGGATATGGTTGAGGATCACATCAGGAATGTAAAGGCCAAGGTTTTCGACCCTCGAAAATCGATACTAATACATCCTTGGAATTCACGTGCCACAAATCCAAGTGCCGGAAAGCCCAATTATTAGGGGGGAAAAGGAAATAAAGATAGAATAGAATCTCACCCGAATGGAATAACATATATTATTTCAATATGAAATCTTTACAGTGGAAAATTTTGAATACTATATCAGAGTCTAACCTAGATTCATCCTGGACAGTTATAAATCCCCTGTCCTTACAAATGCTGACAAACAACAAAACAAATGCAGTACATGCAGCGGATAATAGAATACGTCCATATGTAGACGAAGATCTCCAGCTCTCCTTTGGAAACTCCAAGCATCTTCAACTAAACCTGCAACTACTCCGATCTAACGCAAATATTAAAAATACCTGGATCAGGCTTGATAAACCAGAGTGAGATACTCGAAATTTTAAATGCTGATGTAAATCAAAACCTTTGAAAACAAGGGTATCTCATAAGCCACGCCCACACATAAACACAGACGGGTTTTTATCTTATGATAACCAAAATATTTTATACTGAAAATACTTTGATATTATCTTTAATGACATTGGGTTGAAAACACTTTTCAAGTAATATATGAAAATAAAGTATCAATATCCAGAATAAGTCTATGGTAATATATCCAAACTAGGTCAACGGAATATACCGAACGGAATATATGATACCAAAGGGGTAGCTAAAATGTTTGCAAAGCATTACAGCTATTTAGGGAATACAATCAAAACCGTAAAGCTCATATTGGGATTGGAATTCCAACATGACAGGGAACTAGTGGCCTTTTCTCCGATCCACGCATAGCAACAATAGTCCCCTCGGAAGCCTTATCGCTTTTCTCAAGCTAGTTACTTGGAACTGCACTTGCTACACTACCAATATCTGGTAGCCTTATCTCTTTTCGCAAGTTAGCAACTATATTCAAATAAAAGGGGCATTAAATGCCTTGAGGATCCAGATTCCACTAGACTCCTCAATACCCATACAATCAATAGCCTAAAATATATGTCCTGCAGACCACATAATTACCCGTATCATCTCCGGGATATGAGGCTCGTGAGGCTATGCTCAATTTTAACAAAGCCACGCTTTATTCTTCCATAAAGCACGTTCCTCTTAGAATGCCACATTGTCATTCCTTAATCACACAACTGATTTCTACCAACGCATAACTCCTAAGCTCATACGTCTAAGGAAAGGAGGTTAAGCTAAGAGAAGTTGCCTTCTCCACCACCAAGCGGATAATACGCTGATAGAGATCAATTAATATGATCAGAAATGCACTGTCAGATATTCGTCCATACAAGTTCGTTCTGGGACTGAATGAAACCGAAGGCACTCCTCCTACTACCATTAGTAGCGAGTAGTCCTTGCAATCCTAAGATTCTAAAACACAAAAGGACCACTGCTATATAAATGTTTCTATATTGGGAGCTACCTAGAGAATGTCAACGAGCAGTCCTTCCACTATGAAGATCTTCGATCTTCAATAATCATCATCTTCAACATTTCTTCACTTTCGAGCGTATACATTGGTTCGAAGTGGTTTTTGGATAGGAATTATCCAAATCCGACCCCGATTCCTTCGAACCAATCATCGATAAAAAGGATGTTAAGTTCATATATGATTATCAATCATCAATCAATTTAATTCATCTTTTTTATTCATTCATAGATATCTTTTAGAGAATATTCATTGAATCATTTCTTTATCCTTTTTAGAGCATATGGAATCATTAAGCCTCATTTATCAAATCATTTGGTAAATTTAAACCCTTTTTATCTTGGAGTAATTCCAAATCAATTCACCTTTTACTTAGGAAAATATTTCCAAATCATTTATTAAATCTTAATCAAAGATTTCTTATTCCCAAAACATAACTTTTAAATGGTTCAAAAACGATGTTATTTAAGACATAGTTTACTGCAAACCCAAAACAACCAATTCAAGTATAGAAATTAAAATAATTCCAAATCATTTATTTAAATCTTTATAAAGATTTCTTAATTCAAAACTCAAAACTTTGATTATGTTAAAACCATGTTATCTAGGATGTAAATCCAAAACCAGTAAATATTAAGTGAGCAGAATCTATAGAAATCATCTAATTCTACTCAATATCAATTCCCTTATTCAACCACTACTATGGGCGGAATAACGAAGAAATCACCTTTTAAATTCCATGAATAGTACGAGTTCCCTCTTTGGGCCTTAACACCGAGTATAAGAAGATTATCTCCACAAAATCCAAGTTATTTATATTAGAAAATTATATCTTTATACATTGGAAAATTTTGATTCGAGTAAACCTAATTTACTATCCCATCCGTCAAGCCAGTCCAGATAGCCAAGGAGAGCAGGAAACTGGTTTTTCAAACTCAAGCCTAGACATTATTTCTCTAACACCCATAAGGCGGTCAAGTTATTCGATCGACTCTAAATCATTAATCATTTATCCATTCCATAAAAATCTCAAATTACCTTTAAAATACTTTATTAATCATCTGAAAAAATTTACAAAAGATTTGGAAAAGAACAGTTACGTTTAAAACTGTATTTCAAAAGTAATAGAAAGGTGTTGTGGAAAAGTGCTGCGGAAATGTGCCGCAGAAAGTGCTTTTTAATCTATATTGATCAAAACAACTTTACTATCATTCAAAATTCCATTTTGTTTATAACTTAAATCATTTTTAAAACATTTTAAATGATTTATAAGATTTATTTCATATTTTTAAAACATTTAAAATATAACTTTCAAACTTTGGTCACTTTACTACAAAAGCTCGATTTTTCTGAAAATTTGTTTTTGGCATATTTCAAAATCTACAAGATGAAATCTTGATTTTCTTTCTTCATTTGAAAACTATGGATATAATAGTCTGGAAAATTCTTATCTCGAAAAATTCTGAGCTATATTTCATTCCGTACACTTATTTGAACTTTATGGCGTGAAATCGCAAACTACCGTTACGCGACGCGCCTAATTTTGACTTGTTTTTTCAATTTCTTTTCAAACTTCATGGAATCACTTTTAAATGTTTATAAAACATTTCTAATCATTTTAAACTCATTTTAAACAATATTTTCATATTTCAAACTCTTTTCCATTTCATTTCATATTATAATATTATATTATTATAATATTCATTTTCACTTTATATAATCATTTAGAGGCTAAATCACTCCATACACATCTTATTATGGATTTGATTCTCATTTAATTAATTATGGTCAATTACTAACCATTTCCATTACCAATTATTAAACCAAGTAATCGTCCATCTTAACATCCATATAAGCAACAATATTATCATCCAGGTTAACAAACATATAATCATCCAACATGTTTAACTTTCATATTATTAAACTTGGAATTATTAATTAATTCAAAAATGAGTAGTCACTATTAGTTTCACTCCACCAAACTTTTATGCAGATTTCCAAATTGATTTTGGTCGCACTTCCTTCTCTTTTTCTCGCTCCGGAGCTTCCCGAATGTGCTCCTTTCTTTACTTTGGGGCTCGGCCTAGGCTAGGTGGGCTCGGTCTTGGCTTTTGGGTGGTGGTGTGCTCGGCCAAAGGGTGATGGAGGGAGGCCGTGAGCTAGGAGGGGAAAAGGAGGAGATTGCACTAATTTTGAGGTGGAATACTTTTTTTCTTCACTTTTTTTCTAATATTTTTTTCTTATTATCCTAAGGCATGGAAGCCATTAGAGAAGCTTTTAGAAAGCTTGAGAAAGGAAGAAGAAGATGTAGAAATGTGTGAAATAAAGTGGAAAAATATGGTGCTATTTACAGTTGAAGTTTACAACCACCTTATTACCCTTAAACCAAAAGACCAAAATACGCTCCATATCAAAACAAATTTTGTCTCCTTTAAGTACATTAAAACACTCTTTCCAATGCATGATTAAACATGTATTTAATATAGATTTGATATGAAAAGGAAGTGTATAAATGTGATGTGAAGTATATGTAATAATTATGTTTAAAGTAAACATAGATGTGACATTTATTAATGATGATTAGATATTTAAGTAAATATAGTGTTAAATTTAAACCTTTTATTAGTCAAATCAAATATTACTTAATTACACATCAAATCAAAGGATTTTCTAACTTTATTTTACAAAAGTAAACCATTTTTGTCATTTTGTGCTTATTTTTTCTTAATTGTTTTATAGAAGTTCCTAACCTTGTTTAGTAAAAGTAAACTAGATTAGTTAATTGCTAATACTTTTAATGTGTGTACATGTATGTGTACATAAAGGTGTAACAATGTTGTGACAACTTTTGATTGACAAAACGTTGATTTTTAACAACATGTTTTATGGTCACATTTTGACGTTTTTATTAAACTATTTGTTCATGTAAACCAAACTTTAAAATAAGTTTAGCTTTTTTATATATCACTTGTAATATGACTATTAGAGTTTAAAAATTCTATATTTGTATATTTAAAACCGTTAAATATTTTATTTTCAAAGTACTAAAATTACGGGTCATTGCATACTTCCCCCTTAAAAGAATTTTGTCCTCGAAATTACCCCAAAACAAAAGTTTACCCAAAACATTTATCTTTAATCTTAATACATAGGATATACATAGATCATCCATACGCAATATATGATTTGATCTCGTATTCCAATTCACAACTTGGTTTCCGAACTAGTATCGATCCTCCGACCCTCTAGTGCGGACTCTGATCAAGCTTCCAGATCAGAAACCTTTACTTTCCTTGCATAGTTCTCAACTATGATAGAAAACTCCAATACCTAACCACAAACCCTCATCAATATTCGCCGTCAAGAATCGAGTCATAAATTATCTTCGGACCGGTGTAAACACCCCAAAGTTCCGTACTCGAATCCTAGATCAAAATTGTCTGATGAAATGATCTATGTATCTCATACATACTTATCAATCTTCCAAAAATCTATATGCAAACATTTCATAAATTTTCGAACATTCCTTCTTCAAAGTGAGCATTTCATTCCAAAAGATAAATATCTTTTTCATAAACATCTTTTCGTATAACAATTTCTTTCTTCAGAATATTTATACAAATATTTATATCTCCTTTTCCAAAGAAATTAATTATCTTTTATTTGGTATATATTATCAATACTCTTTTTGAACTTTCTTTGTTATTGCATCTTAACCATTTTTACTTTTAAAATTATCTCATGTTCAAATAACTTTCCTTTATCACTTTAAACTTTTTCAAAAGACTATGATAAAATTTCCATATATTTTAAATTCATCATTTTCTTTATACACTATACCATTACAAGATATATTCTTAAATAATTTTCTTAATTTTAAACCCTTTATTTTCTTTTTCTAAACCATTTCTTTATAATATTCCTTTGAACTTTTATTTCTAAATATCTTATTAGATTTGATCAGAGATAAGATAGAAGAAGTGCATCGAGAGGATTAAAAAAAAGTTTATTAATTAACCCCATATTTGTACATTTATTCCTAACCATAACTTGTATTACAAATTTTTAGAGATAACTCCCTAAGGAATACAGCCTATCACACAATACCCTTATAGATACTTGGGCTGCTATATACTATTCTTTGATTCCTTTTGAGGTAGACGGTGTTTTATCTTGGGGGCCTAAGTTAACCACATTCAATCTTGGACAGTCCTTCATTAAGTGCTTTCCTTCAAAGCAGTAAATACAAGTTAGTTGGGGACAATCTTTGACTTTATGTCTTAAGTTCTTGCATCGGTAGCAGCCCATTTTCTTCTTTCCAATCCTCGGTTTCTTCCTCGTTTTAGGACATTTATGTAGAAAATGTCCTCTCTCTTTACATTTGAAACAGAATATATCATCTCGATCATAATTTTCGTTTCCCTTCCTCTAGTTCTTCCTTTGCTTAATATCACACATAACTGCATGATGTCTTTTCTTACCACAATAGTAACAGTCGATGTCAGCATAGGATCCTAGTTTTGCTCTTTCTTCAGCTTCTTCCTATGCACGTACTCTTCGTGCTTGCTTTGGATTAGCCCATAACTCATCACCCAGCATATAATAAGACATCCTTACCTAAATGATATAGTAAGTTATTATCAGAGGTTTCATACCATTAATCCAAATTACTTGATTTAACTTGTTCGGCTTTGAACTTACCTTAATTGTCAATGATAAGAAGAATAATATACCAAGTGTTCGATACCATTCGCCCAAGCCAACATATGATCGATACTTAGATGATTATTCCCACCATCACTACACAAATCAAGACCTTATCCTTGGAACATTCCAAAGGGATAACATCTTATAAATTTTTCATATCACATAAATATTTATACTTTTGATATATATAAAATATACTCCTTTTAAAACGGTGTGTCAATTTGCCTTGTTTAAGTGTTTAGAAACCCTTGTCGGTATCGTGGCATCCCACATACCGAATAGAATCTATAAACCACTCAACAGATAAATCAACATAAAACATTTTTATATCAACTAAAAAATACAGGCTCATATATATATATATATATAACTCTCAAACTCATTCTAGAGCGTTACTAACCCTATCTCTAATGAGTTACTCATTCTAAGGTATTATTAACCCTATATATAATGAGTTTTACCCCGCCAAAGCCTATGTATTCGCTCAACCTAAGCTATGATACCAAATGTAACGACCGGGGTTTTCGACCCTCGAAAATCGACACTAATACATCCTTGATATTCACGTGCCGCAAATCAAAGTGTCGAAAATCCCGATTGTTATGGGGAAAAAGGAAATAAAGATAGAACAAAATCTCACCCGAATGGAAAAACATATATTATTTCAATATGAAATCTTTACATTGGAAAATTTTGAATACAATATCAGAGTCTATCCTAGATTTAGCCTGGACAGTTATAAATCCTTTGTCCTTACAAATGTTGACAAACAACAAAAGAAATGTAGTATATGCAGCGGATAATATTTACGTCCATACGTAGACGAAGATCTCCAACTCTCCTCAGGAAACACCAAGTGTCTTCAACTAAACCTGAAACTACTCGGATTTGACCCAAGTATTAAAAATACTCGGCTCAGGCTTAATAAACCAGTGTGAGATACTCGAAATTTTAAATGCTGATGTAAATCAAAACCTTTGAAAAGAAGGGTATCTTATAAGACCATGTCCATACATAAACGCAGACGGGTTTTTATCTTATGATAACCAAAATACTTTATATTGAAAATACTTTGATATTATCTTTAATGACATTGGTTTGAAAACACTTTTCAAATAATATATCAAAATAAAGTATCAATATCCAGATTAAGTCTATGGTAATATATCCGGACTAGGTCAACGGAATATACCAAACGGAATATATGATACCAAAGGGGTAGCTGAAATGTTTACAAAGCATCACAGCTATTATGGGAATAGAATCAAAACTGTAAATCTAGTATTGGGATTGGATTTCCAACATGAACTGGAACCAGTGGCCTTTTCTCCGATCCACGCATAGCAACCATAGTCCCCTCGGAAGCCTTATCGCTTTTCTCAAGCTAGCTACTTGGAACTACACTTTCTACACTACCAATATCCGGTAGCCTAATTGCTTTTCACAAGCTAGCTACTATATTCAAATAAATGGGGCAGTAAATGCCTTGAGGATCCAGATTCCACTTGAGTCCTCCATACTCATACAACCGATAGCCTGAAATATATGTCCTGCAGACCACATAATTACCCGTATCATCTGCAGGATGTGAGGCTCGTGAGGCTACGCTCAATTTTAACAAAGCCACGCTTTGCTATTCACAAAACCACGCTTTATTCTTCCATAAAGCACATTCCTCTTAGAATGCCATATTGCCATTCCTTAATCACACAACTGATTACTACCAATGTATAACTCCTGAGCTCGTACGTCTCAAGAAAGGGTGTTAACTAAGAGAAGTTGCCTTCTCTGCCACCAAACAGATAATACATTAATAAAGATCAATTAATATGATCAGAAATGCACTGTCAGAAATTCGTCCATACAAGTTCATTCTGGGACCGAACGAAACTGAAGGCACTCCTTCTACTACCATTAGTAGCGAGTAGTCCTTGCAATCCAAAGATTCCAAAACACGAAAGGACCACTACTATAGAAATGTCTCTATATTGGGAGCTGCCCAGAGAATGTCAACGAGCAGTCCTTCTTCTATGAAGATCTTCGGTCTTCAATAATCATCATCTTCAACATGTCTTCACTTTTGAACGTATACATTGGTTCGAAGTGGTTTTCGAATAGGAATTACCCAAATCCAACCCTGGTTCCTCCGAATCGATGACGATAAAAAGGATGTTAAGTTCATATATGATTATCAGTCATCAATCAATTTAATTCATCTTTTGTATTCATTCATAGATATTTCTTAGAGATATATTCATTGAATCATTTCTTTATCCTCTTAAGTGTATATGGAATTATTAAGCCTCATTTATCAAATCATTTGGTAAATTTAAACCCTTTTTATCTTGGAATAATTCCAAATCAATTCACTTATTACTTAGGAAAATATTTCCAAATCATTTATTAAATCTTAATCAAAGATTTCTTATTCCCAAAACATAACTTTTAAATGGGTCAAAATGATGTTATTTAAGACATAGTTTACTGCAAACCCAAAACAATTAATTCAAGTATAAAAACTAAAATAATTCCAAATCATTTATTTAAATCTTTACAAAGATTTCTTAGTTCAAAACTCAAAACTTTGATTGAGTTAAAACCATGTTATCTAGGATGTACATCCAAAACCAGTAAATATTAAGTGAGTAGAATCTATAGAAATCATCTAATTCTACTCAATATCAATTTTCGTATTCAACCAGTACTATAGGCGGAATAACGGTGAAATCACCATTTAAATTCCACGAATAGTACGAGTTCCCTCTTCGAGCTTTAACACCGAGTACAAGAAGATTATCTCCACAAAATCCAAGTTATTTATATTAGAAAATTATATCTTTATACTTTGGGAAATTTTGATCCGAGTAAACCAAATTTACTATCCCATCCGTTAGGCCAGTACGGATAGCCAGGGAGAGCAGGAGACTGGTTTTCCAAACTCAAGCCTAAACATTATCTCTTTGACACCCATAAGGCAGTCAAGTATTCGATCGACTCCAAATCATTAATCATTTATCCATTCCATAAATTTCTCAGATTACCTTTAAAATACTTTATTAATCATTTGAAAACATTTACAAAAGACTTGGAAAAGAATAATTACGTTTATAACTGTATTTCAAAAGTTACAGAAAGGTGCTGCGGAAAGTGTTGTTTAAGCTATATTGATCAAAACGACTTTACTATCATTCAAAATTCCATTTTTTTATAACTTAAATAATTTTTAAAACATTTTAAATGATTTATTAAATTTATTTCATATTTATAAAACATTTAAAATATCAATTTCAAACTTTAGTCACTTTACTGCAAAAGCACGATTTTTCTGAAAATTTGTTTTTGGCATATTTAAAAATCTACAATATGAAATCTTTATTTTCTTTCTTCATTTGAAAACTATGGATATAATAGTCTGGAAATGTCTTATCTCGAAGAATTCCGAGCTATATTCCATTCCGTACACTTATTTGAACTTTATGGCGCGAAATCGCGATCTACCGTTACACGACGCGCCTAGTTTTTGACTTGTTTTTTTCAATTTCTTTTCAAACTTCATGGAATCACTTTTAAATGTTTATAAAGCATTTTTAAATCATTTTAAACTCATTTTTAACAATATTTTCATATTTCAAACTCTTTTCAATTTCATTACATATTATAATATTATATTATTATAATATTCATTTTCACTTTTACACAATTATTTAGAGGATAAGTCCCTCCATACACATCCTATTATGGATTTGATTCTCATTTAATTAACTATGGTGAATTACTAACCGTTTCCATTACCAATTATCAAATCAAGTAATCATCCATCTTAACAACCACATAAGCAACCATATTATCATCCAAGTTAACAAACATATAATCATCCAACGTGTTTAACTTTCATATTATTAAACTTGGAATTATTAATTAATTCAAAAATGAATACTCACTATTAGTTCCACTCCACCAAACTTTTATATAGATTCCCAAATTTATTTCGACAGCACTTCCTTCTCCTTTTCTCGCTCCGGAGCTTCCTAAATTTGCTCCTTTCTTTACTTTGGGGCTTGGCCTTTGCTTTTGGGTGGTGGTGTGCTTGGCCAAAGGCTGATGGAGGGAGGTCGTGAGCTAGGAGGGGAAACAGAGGAGATTGCGCTATTTTTGAGGTGGAATACATTTTTTTCTTTACTTTTTTTTCTAATTTTTATTATTATTTTCCTACGACATGGAAGCCATTAGAGAAGCTTTTAGAAAGCTTGAGAAAGGACGAAGAAGATGTAGAAATGTGTGAAAGAAAGTGGAAAAATGTGGAGCTATTTATAGTTGAAGTTTACAACCAAAATTTCCTTACTACCCTTAAACCAAAATTACCTTCCTACCCTTAAACCAAAAGACCAAAATACACTCCATATCAAATCAAATTTTGTCTCCTTTAAGTACACTAAAACACTCTTTGTAATGCATGATTAAACATGTATTTAATGTAGATTTGATATGAAAAGGAAGTGTATAAATGTGATGTGAAGTTTATGTGATAATTATGTGTAAAGTAAACATGGATGTGACATTTATTAATGGGGATTAGATGTTTAAGTAAATATAATGTTAAATTTATATCTTTTATTAGTCAAATCAAATATTACTTAATTACACATCAAATCAAAGGATTTTCTAATTTATTTTACAGAATTAAACCATTTTTGTCTTTTTGTGCTTACTTTTTATTAATTGTTTTCTAGAAGTTTCTAACCTTGTTTAGTAAAATTAAACTAGATTAGTTAATTGCTAATACTTTTAATGTGTGTACGTGTATGTGTACATAAAGGTGTAACGATGTTGGGACAACTTTCGATCAACAAAACATTGATTTTTGACGTTTGTATTAAACTATTTGTTCATGTAAACCAAACTTTAAAATAAGTTTACCTTTTTATATATCACTTGTAATATGACTATTATAGTCTAAAAATTCTATATTTGTATATTTAAAGCCGTTAAATATTTTATTTTCAAAGTAATAAAATTACGGGTCGTTACAAGGAACGCCAGGCTACCATAGTATGTGAAGACTCAGGCAACAACGGTGGAATAGGAGCAGCCACCGTTTGGAAATGGCCTTGGATTGAGGTCACGGATTATCATCTCCTGATCGGGATGGCATGAACTGAATAAATAATAAACTCCATAATAAAATGGCTCAGTCACTTGCACATGTACGGGACCGAGGATGGACCCTAGGCATGGTCTGAGATGATGATAAACCATCATGCCCGGAGAGGCAATGTTTGTTTTTCTTTATTTTCTGGTTTTTTGCTGTTAAGACTCAAATTTAATAATTTAACTTAAATCTAATTTAATGTGATGAACAAAGCAAGACACGTTGTCCCGACCGGAGAGACAGAGCGATAACCGCAAGGTGCTAATCCCTTCGTCGGAGAGCGACGGAATGGATTCGTACGTTATGGATTAAGCCCTTGACCGGAGAGTCGAGGCCGAAGAAAGGAAGTTAGTACGAAATTGATTGTTTTATGTCCTTGGCCAAAGAGTCAGGGAACGGAGTGCAAGAAGTGAATCGCTTCGCCAGAAAGTGACAGGATCGACTCACTTATCGCTATTCCCTCTTTCTCTAGAGATTGACTGGATGGGGTCCATCAAGGGCCCGGAGAGACCATGATCAGCCTAGGAAGGCCATGACATCGTTATATGTTCAGGGACGGTGAACCGGAGTGCAGGAAGTATTAATCCTTGAGAAGGATGGTTTTGATGACAACAACCTTAGGACTTGTTATAAAATATAAATACTAACATTATAGTTTAGATATATATATATATATATATATTTATGTATATGTAGGATATAAACATGTAGGTACCAAGAATGAAGACTGTACAGTATAGAGATACAAGACTGATGAATATAAAGATCAAAGATATCAAGATTGAAGACTCATGAGTATCAAGAAATCAAGTTATCAAGAGTTCAAGATTTTAATAGTACAAGATAAGTATTGAGTCTAGAATTATGTTAAAACTTCTTGAAAGCACTTACATATTTATTCGAAATTTATTCGTGGAATGGAATCCACTTCGAGCCTGTTAAAGGGATGGAACCCTAGTGGGATGGAACCCACGACAATATCTATTGGAACATATATTGGTCCTATTTTGATATCCACTAATTTTATAAAAATGTTTTTCAAAAATATATCTCTTATTTTAAATGTTTTCAAAACCTTCTTTTCAAAAAGACATCTCTCTTGTTTGGAATATTTTAGCCTCAAAACTATCTTTATCATTTTTAATATTTTGATTTCAAAATTGTCATTGATTTTAAACTATCTCTTGTTTTAAATATTTAGCTTTAAAATATTTATTTACTCAGATTTTAAATCACTTTATAGATTAAGATTATATATATTAAAAATTACTTTCTAAACTCTTTTATATGTTTAAACTATATTCAAATATATTTACAAAGTTTAGAAATCGTTTTGACAAATTATAGAAACCAATTTTAATAAGAAAATCAAAACATCAATTTTGCCTTGAGCATGTCGACATCCCTCAACCCCCCATGTCGACATGGTGTCCGTTATTTTCAAATTTCAATTTTCAAAAGAAGTGTCTATTCACCGTATCCTTTCACGAATAGATATGGCTATTGATTACCTATAAATACCAGTAGTTCTAAACGAATTTATCATCAGATTTCACTTGTTTTCTCTTCTCTTCATCTTCCACATTTATCCTAAAGAATCCCAAACTATACTCTGCCGAAATACCAAGTGAATCAAACTTGATTATCTCTTGTTTGATTCTCTGCCACTCTCTCCATAAGATCTCAGTGCTATTCATAGTTATAGGATTATTTGTAAATCAAACTGTTGAGTAAAAGGTGCGGTTGAGCCTTGAAATCAATTGGGTGTGATTGTTGCCTCGGAAATCGATTTGGTGATCTTGTTGCCTGGTAAATCAAGAGAGTTTGCCCCGGACTCGAATACAGGAGGGTGTACCTCGTGGCCTTGAAATCGAGGGTGTAATTTGGAAGATGATTTTTGATAAGAAATCAGTACGTTTGTACGGGACTGGATGTAGGGTAACTTCGAACCAGTATAAAATCCTGGTGTGTTCTTTCCTTTACTGCTTTTATTTATTATTTGCATCCGTGTCTGATTCTGTGATTATATCTGTGTCTGTGAATTGCATTTGTTGGTGATTAAATTTACAAAAATTTCAAAAAGATCAAGAAAATCCACAAAACACTATTCACCCCCCCTCTAGTGTTATTCCAGCCTTAAGATCCATAATTCGCATTTCTTACATTTGGTATAAGAGCAAGGTTTTCAAAGTTTTCATAATCTGAATTTTGAATTTTTTTTTAAATGGCTATTTTTGGGGATTTTGTTAACGCTAGTTTAAAACTGTTCAAATCATCATTGTCTCATATGTCTGTATATATTTATTATAGAAAACCAAGTTATCTACCAAGTTTTTATTTTGTGCAAAAAGAAAAATGTTATATGGCCTTTAAAGAATCAACACTCAATGGAAAAATTGTATAAATCAAGAAGAATAAGTGGATACTTGGTAGTGGACGTTCAAGAGACATGACTGGTAATCCAGATATGCTGAATGATATTATCTATAAAGATGGAGGATTGGTTAATTTTGGAGACAACTCAAAAGGATATGTGATTGGAATCGGCAATGTCGGTAACTCTAAAACTCCTACTATTTCTAATGTTTTATTAGTTAAGAATCTGAAACACAATCTGCTTAGCAATAGTCAACTTTGCGATAAAGAATACAAGATTAAAATTGAAAAAGATAAGTGTCACATCGAAGATAATAATTCAAATATTATACTTGAAGGAATTAGGAAGAAAAATATTTACATCCTTAGTATGAAAGTTTCAAATGATAACTTATGTCTTTTGGCTAATACAAATGACCCTTGGATTTGGCATAAAAGATTTGGTCATTTAAATTTCAAACTGTTATTTAGGTTATCAAAACATGACTTAGTTAGAGGTCTTCCCAAGTTAAACTTTAAAGTAGATAGTATATGTGATGCTTGCCAATTAGGAAAACTTAGGAAGAGTTCTTTCAAATTAAAAGATATGATTTCAACTTCAAAACCTCTTGAGTTACTTCATCTAGATTTATTTGGTCCATCTCAAATTCAATCAATAAATCACAATAAATATGTCTTTGTAATTGTAGATGATTATTCTAGGTTTACATGGACAATTTTTATGAAACATAAAAGTGATACTTTTGATTCATTTAAATTTTTTACAAAAAGACTTCAAAACCAACTTTATTTAAAAATTATAACTATTCGTAGTGATCACGGTGGGGAATTTGAAATAGAAAATTTTGAGAGATTCTGCAATAAAAAGGGAATAACTCATAATTTCTCTTTTTCAAGAACTCCACAACAAAACGGAGTGGTAGAACGTAAGAATAGAATGATTCAAGAGTGTGCTAGAACAATGCTTTCTGATAGTAACTTACCTAAAAACTTTTGGGCTGAAGCAGTCGCTACAGCTTGTTATATATTAAATAGGATTTTAATTAGACCATTAACTAATAAAACACCATATGAATTACTTTATAATAAGAAACCCATAGTAGCTTATTTTAAAGTTTTTGGTAGTAAGTGTTTTATTCTTAATACAAAAGATAATTTAGATAAATTTGAACCTAAATCCGACAAAGGTATCTTCATCAGATATTCTAATAGAAGTAAAGCATTTAGAGTTTATAATTTAAGAATTAACACGATTGAAGAAACAATGCATGTATCTTTTGATGAAAATTTTAAAGGTACTGTACAAATAGAAGATGAAGAAGATTTTGTAACTTTAAATAATGAACCTAATGAAACAAATTGTAAAATCATTCAACCTAATAAAAGAATTAGGCTATTAAAAGATCATCCTATAGAAAATATACTAGGAAATATTGAATCTGTTGTTAGAACTAGAAATCAACTAAATAACATGATTAATGTAGCTTTTATATCAACTATTGAACCTAAAAAATTCAAAGGAAGCATCATCTGATGATTCACGGATTCTTGCTATGCAAGAAGAATTGAATCAGTTCACCAGAAATGATGTTTGGGAACTTGTTCCTAGACCCGAGGATAAAAGTATAATTGGAACAAAATGGGTTTATAAAAATAAAATGAATGAACTTGGTGAGGTCGTGAGAAATAAAGCTCGATTAGTCGCACAAGGTTATTGTCAAGAAGAAGGAATAGATTTTGATGGAACCTTTGCACCCGTAGCAAGATTAGAAGCCATTAGAATTCTACTTGCTTTTGCAAATTATAATAATTTCAAATTATTTCAAATGGATGTTAAAAGTGCTTTTCTAAATGGATTTGTTAAAGAGGAAGTTTATGTTGAACAACCTCCACTCTTTGAAGATGAAAGATTTCCAAACCATGTTTTCAAACTTAAGAAAGCTCTATATGGTCAGAAACAAGCTCCTAGAGCATGGTATGACAGACTAAGATCTTTTTTATTACAATCAAATTTTGAAATTGGTAAAATAGATAATACTCTTTTCATTAAAAGAAACAAAAATGATATTCAACTAGTACAAGTTTATGTAGACGATATTATTTTTGGTTCAACTAATCATGAAATGGATAAAGAATTTTCTGAATAATAACAAAAGAGTTTGAGATGAGTCATATGGGTGAACTTACTTTCTTCTTAGGTTTACAAATAAAACAATTAGATAATGGTATCTTTATTAGGCAAGAAAAATATGCTAGGGATCTAGTGAGTAAATTTGGTATGACTACTGCGAGTGTAAAACCCACTCCCATGGCAACCAATGAAGCTTTAAATAAAGAAAATCTTTTAAAAAATGTAAATCAAAAACTATATAGGGGAATGATTGGATCATTACTCTATATCACTGCGAGTAGACCTGATATCATGCATAGTGTTTGTCATTGTGCAAGATACCAATCTCAACCCAAAGAAACTCACTTAAAAGCTGTGAAACGTATCATAAGATATATTAAACATACTTTTGACTATGGTTTATTTTACCCTAAAAATGATTCATTTGATTTAATTTCTTATTGTGATGCTGACTATGCTGGTTGCAAATCTGGCCGAAAAAGTACAAGTGGAACTTGTCACTTTTTGGGGCATTCTCTGGTTTCATGGTTTACCAAAAAGCAAAATACTGTTTCTTTATCAACAACTGAAGCAGAATATATCTCTGCTACTTTGGCTTGCTCCCAAGTCATTTATATGCAACAAACTCTAAAAGATTTTGGATTAACAATTTCAAAATCACCAATTTATTGTGATAATTCTAGTGCAATAAATTTGTCTAAAAATACTACTCATCATGCTAGGACTAAACATATTGATATCATACATCATTTTCTCCGAGATAATATAAGTAAATAGATTATTTCTCTTGAATATATCAACTCCGAGAATCAAATTGCTGATATTTTCACCAAACCCTTAAATCAACCTATATTTACTAAATTAAGAAGAGAACTAGGCATTTGTTCAATAACTGAGATATAGAATATAGATATAGTAACATATATATACATGAAAATCAAATTTTTCATAAGGATGTCGACATACCCCTACCACCTATGTCGACATACAACGGCAAAAAATTTAAAATTTGATTTTCCCACTAAAATCAGTTTAGTAGTTATATAAACCTATGTATTTTGAATTTTTCTATCTTCTCACTTTTCTTTCTCTGAAATAAAACTTTTGTAAATTAAAATTAATGGCCTCCTCCACTAAATCAAACCAAATTGACACTATTTCTTTCCCTTCTCCTCATTCTGGTCAATCCAACACACTACACTGGCACGTGTGATAAAGATTGAAGAATCTATAAAGGATGCCATGCAAATGTTGACTAAATTTCAAGTTGTGCAACTAAGGATGGCAAAAGAACAAGAAAAGCAAGGCAAAATACTTCGGAATTTATAAAAATTCCTAATGGATAATCACGCAAATCCTATTGTGATTGAAGAAGATTCGCCCAACATTCACGTGCATAATCCTTTGGATCACAGCGAAGAGGAAGAAGAAGAAGAGGAAGAAGAAGAAGAAGAGGAAGAAGCGCCTATGGAAGAAGACGACAACGTGGTCTGTGTAGGCGAAGTCTGTTTTGACAAAGATGGGAATTTGGTTGAACAACGTGGAAACTTCTGTTTTCATTATCCAAATTTTTCGATTCACAAATCTCTGATTGTCAAAAACTCTCGTTAGTATTGTTATTCTACAATTTATGTACTTAAATATATTTGTATGTTTATGTTTCATATATACATGTAAATATAACATCATATATAATAAAATATTTGTTTCACTTATTATACTTCCTTATTAGTATTTAATTTAAATAGTATTAGATTAAGGGGGAGTTTAGGATTAGTTTTTGTTGATGACAAAGGGGGAGAAAAATAAAATAGAGTAGTTAGGCTTAGATTAAGGGGGAGTTATTAGTGTTAGGGGGAGTTCTTAGTTTTAATGGGAGTTATTGTGAAGGAGAAGTATATTTTATAAACATAGGTTGTCATCATCAAAAAGGGGGAGATTGTTAGTCCTTGAGAATGATGGTTTTGATGACAACAACCTTAGGACTTGTTATAAAATATAAATACTAACATTATAGTTTAGATATATATATATGTATGTATGTATGTATGTATGTATATGAAGGATATAAACATGCAGGTACCAAGAATGAAGACTGTACAGTATAGAGATACAAGACTGATGAATTTAAAGATCAAAGATATCAAGATTGAAGACTCATGAGTATCAAGAAATCAAGTTATCTAGAGTTCAAGATTTTAATAGTACAAGATAAGTATTCAGTCTAGAATTATGTTAAAACTTCTTGAAAACACTTACATATTTATTCGAAATTTATTCGTGGAATGGAATCCACTTCGAGCCTGTTAAAGGGATGGAACCCTAGTGGGATGGAACCCACGACAATATCTAGTGGAACATATATTGGTCCTATTTTGATATCCACTAATTTTATAAAAATGTTTTTCAAAAATATATCTCTTATTTTAAATGTTTTCAAAACCTTCTTTTCAAAAAGACATCTCTCTTGTTTGAAATATTTTAGCCTCAAAACTATCTTTATCATTTTTAATATTTTGATTTCAAAATTATCATTGATTTTAAACTATCTCTAGTTTTAAATATTTAGCTTTAAAATATTTATTTACTCAGATTTTAAATCACTTTATAGATTAAGATTATATATATTAAAAATTACTTTCTAAACTCTTTTATATGTTTAAACTATATTCAAATATATTTACAAAGTTTAGAAATCGTTTTAACAAATTATAGAAACCAATTTTAATAAGAAAATCAAAACATCAATTTTTCCTTGAGCATGTTGACATCCCTCAACCCCCCATGTCGCTATGGTGTCCGTTATTTTCAATTTTCAATTTTCAAAAGAAGTGTCTATTCATCGTATCCTTTCACGAATAGATATGGCTGTTGATTTCCTATAAATACCAGTAGTTCTAAACGAATTTATCATCAGATTTCACTTGTTTTCTCTTCTCTTCATCTTCCACATTTATCCTAAAGAATCCCAAACTATACTCTGCCGAAATACCAAGTGAATCAAACTTGATTGTCTCTTGTTTGATTCTCTGCCACTCTCTCCATAAGATCTCAGTGCTATTCAGAGTTATAGGATTATTTGTAAATCAAACTGTTGAATAAAAGGTGCGGTTGAGCCTTGAAATCAATTGGGTGTGATTGTTGCTCCAGAAATCGATTAGGTGATCTTGTGGCTGGTAAATCAAGAGAGTTTGCCCCGGACTCGAATACAGGAGGGTGTACCTCATGGCCTTGAAATCGAGGGTGTAATCTGGGAGATTATTTTTGATAAGAAATATGTATGTTTGTACGGGACTGGATGTAGGGTAACTCCGAACCAGTATAAAATCCTAGTGTGTTTTTTCCTTTACTGCTTTTATTTATTATTTTCATCTGTGTCTAATTCTGTGATTATATCTGTGTCTGTGAATTGCATTTGTTGGTGATTAAATTTACATAAGTTTCAAAAAGATCTAGAAAATCCAAAAAACACTATTCACCCCCCCCCCCTCTAGTGTTATTCCAGCCTTAAGATCTGTAATCCGCATTTCTCACTGGAAGTAATGTCGCTTCGCCGGAGAGCGACAGAATCAGCTTACTTTTCGTTGTTCCCCTTTTCATCGGAGAGGCTATGATCAGTCTAGGAGGATCAAGACGCCGCTAAATGCCCCAAAAGGGCTAGAGTGCAAGGGGTAGGTCGCTTCACCGGAGAGCGAAAAGATCGTCCTACTTATTGTTTAGTTTGGATTGAACTTGGCAAGGGTCCGAAGAGACCATCGATCGGTCCGGAGAGACAATGAACTCGGATAGCGATTCAAAAAGATCGCAGATTGACTTGCTAACTTCCAGGATTCCAAACGACTATTGTAACAACCCGCTTTTCCGTACCCCTTGAATAGACACTAATCTCCATCTATTTACTCAAGGTGAACGAAAAACCGAACCATTAGGGTTTTAAAAGAAGAGGTAGAAGAAAAGATAGAAGAAAAGAGAAAGAAGAAACAGAAAGAAAAAGAACAACAGAACAACATCAGAACAGAAACAATATCAGAATCTCACATATCGCAGCGGAACAATATATAATAGATAATTACTAGTCTTTTAAAACAAAGAACTATATCAGTTTATACATACATCAATCATCAGAGTCAATATACAACGATGGACAGTTATATAACTTGTCCTCATACAGAATACACAGCGGAATAAATATATCAGATACAAATACTACGTCTCGCCATCCAGCTTGCTTCCAAAGCTCCAGAATATCCAGAATATCCTGATAATATAACTCTAGGCTTCCCGTGTGGAAATTGGTGGGCACCCAGAGTTTAGAAGGGAAACAATAAACTCCGAGTCAGTCATGGTGACTGGTGTGAGATCGTAAAACAGTTATTCTTTAAAATAAACAACAGGATAATTTTAAAGTCAATTCGAAATGCTTTTGGAAGATGAAACTACCATAAGACCTCCCGCCACACACACAATGCAAACGCAGAATTGGAGGAGATTTCTTCTTATGATAGTCAAAGATGCTTACTACGCAAAATCAAATCATTTTTGATATTATTATTAGTGCATAGTGTAGAAAACATTTCGAAAGTATAGTATTAATCTTAGCCAGCATAGGTACCATGATACTATGCCTACTATAGCTGCTATATTAGATAGCAGGTTCTACAACTAAAACCGTACAAATTTCGTATTTGGGAAATGGATTTCCAACAAATGGTCAGGCTAAGGAACTTCCTTTCCTCCTGCCGAATAGGATCGCCTCTGGCTGGACGTCCCGAGAGACAAACTGCTCTCTGCCAAACAAGGCCGGGTTACCCCTGTAACAGGTAACTCACGAATATGTCATCACCCGGTCCTTTGGGACCTTTATCCGAGCGCTCGATATCCAACATCACACATCATAAAGAAAGTGTATCCACATGAGTAAGTATCTGGGCTCCATACCATGATACCACCCCTTTCCAGAAGGAAATGACATACCCTAAAGGGCGCGACCCTCATAACCTTGCCGCAACATTCCTGTTTCGACCATTTCCGGGTTGTTGAGGCTCGATGAAGTCTCGTCCACAAAGCTACGCTTTCTCAAAAAGCCCTGCTTCGGGTCAAACAAAATGATCAACCTATGATCATTAAGATATAAGATCAAACAAATGATCATATCACAAATGATCAAACACTGATCATTTTACAGCAACACTCAGTATGCCACGTTACCAAATTGGGATATATCGCTGATGAATTTCAACTACATAACCTCTAAGCTCGTATGTCTCAGAGAAGGGTGTTAAGCTAAGAGAATAAATTCTCCGCCACCAACAGAAATGCATTTGAAAGAAATCAGCTTTATATCTCAAAGTGTAATGTCAGACACACAATCCATACAAGTCTGTTCCGGGATCGAACAGAACCGAAGGCACTTCTCACGAAGCCCTTGCATTTCCGGATAATTTCCAATCACGTCAGGACTTCCCGTCACTAAGGATGATAAAACCTCTAAACCGGAGATCAGCCGATGTAGAGTAACTCGACGGTAATCCTTCCGTTTTCAAAAATATCCGGTCTTCAACACCGGTCTTCGAATGCGATTCATAACGACGTATCACATATTCGGAATGGGTTATACGACCCCATGGTCCTTTCCCGGTTAACCCGAATAGTGAGCGCTTATTCAAAAATAAGTGTGGCATTCAAATTCATCCAATTCACAACAAATACCTATCTAAAGGTAATTATTGATAGTCGGTTATTTAACTATCAATAAAGATGCGCAACATCATCAGATTCCAAATAATTTCCCAAATTATTTTATCTTCCAAAATATCTTTATTAGATATAAAATTTCCACACTTTAAAAATAAATCAACGTTTATTTTTCTAAACAGTTCCCCTTTCCTTTTATAAATTCCATAGTGAATTTATATTTCCAAAATATCTACAGATATTCGATTTTCAATCGTTTCCAAATATTTACTTTCGATTTATCTTTATGAAGATAAATTCTCAAAAACATTTCATTTCATTTTGGAAAAGCAATTCCATTCTTATTAAAAATAAGAAATTCACAAATCTTTTATTTTCAACACTTGAAAATATTCGATATACTTAAATCAAATTAAGTATATAATTCATTCTTTAAGGAAATCATTCTCTTTAAACACATTTATTTGAGTCAAAACGAATGTTGCGTAAAACATCGTTACGACGACTCAAAATCACTAGTATAGGGATTCGAATTTAGATAGATATATAAATCCCAATACTACATCAAAACATTTCCTTTCGGAAATCATTTACTATAACAACAGTGTTATAGTCCACCATTTCCTTAAATTTCTCGAAAACGTCTATTTCAACAAGAACTGCGGAAACCTATGCTTTCGATTCATAATACATTTTAAAACATCTTTAAAATGTTTAACTTCATTTTTAATATCACTTCTTCAAAAACGTATCCATTTTACTTAACAATATATTCACTGTCCAAAATCGTGCATATATCTTCTTTAATAACCTTCTATAATTCACTTATCAAATTTAATCAATTCCGAATTTATAAACACGGTTATAAATTCTATTTCCATTTTAATAACAACTTCGACTTATAAATCTTCTTTTATTAACTTCTATATTCAACTCATCAAAATAAGTGATTCCGGATTTATAAACAACTTTTATAAATTTCAATTCTATTCTTCTAACAACTTCGATTTATAAATTCCTTTTATTAACAAATTCAATTTATAACTCGATATAAATATCACAAGTCCATATTATAAGTTAATAACTTATCATTCATTTTCAACATCACAATTTATAAGTCTATAAATTTCATTCACTTACGGATTCCATAATATTTCATTTTTCACACTTATAAAAACTCATTTTATAATTTCAACATTCTGTATTTTTGTAGATATCAATTTCATAAATCTTTTATATGAACCGTTACAGAAATTCAAAAATCTCAATTTAAACCATTTCATAAATCTGTCAACTATTTATCCCAAAAATCACTTTTCGGTTATATTTCACAAATCTATAAATTTTTGTAACTTTAAAATCTGAACGTTTATTTATTTAAAATAAATCACTTCAAAAATTTAATAAACGTATAATTTCAAAGATCACTTTAAAAACCCTTTTAAAGTAAAAGTCGTTATTATTTTTTTAAAACTTCAAAACTGAATCCGATGATGCAACAACACCAATCAGTCCATCACAACAGTCAAATATCATATATCATCATATGATAACAGAATATATCAAAATATCTGTAAATAATCAATACGGTGAGGAATCCAGTCGGATCCCTCCAACCTGTTTCCCTGCATCCACAGATGTTAGCACAATACCAATTCCGCTCCAGTACGGAATTATCGCGGTATATAGGTTTTTATAAATCCGCTTACTAACGGCGCAATAGGGTCTCATCCGCTATACGAGGCGGGAAATCAATCAATCCAATATATACATATGCCAATATGTATATATTGCTATATATAGATATATCCTATCATATCTAATATCACATCCAAACAGTCAATCATCAATCAATAACTGTAAAAATTCCACATTCAATTTGAGTGAGAAGATCTCACCTTGATTTCAATAACAGTCGTAGCGGTTTATTTCGGATAAAACTAAACAGACGTTTAATTTTACCCAAAATTTTCATTGACTCCAATCGACTCCAAACCAATTGCATCACGTAGTATTCGCGAATACGATTCCAACGCATTTTGTTTCGTCGTTTTCTGATAATGTATGAGAGAGTTATAACACTTTGAAGTTAATACAAATTTAAATATCACTTAATTAACATTTTAATTAAAAAATTTAAACCCTATCATCATCTACCGTTCATTCTCCATCATGAGATCAAGGCCACCCTTTTGTTCTTCTTCCATCACGTAACTCCCAGGTTATCACGTTTTTGAAAATGAACCCATCCCTCTCAAACTTTGACCGGCCACCGCCCCTTCATCCTTTGACTAGACGACGATCAAGCGACATCATCTCGAAGTACGTCGCGCCACGAACCTATGGCCAGAACACGACAGAGCTCGGCCCCCCATTTCGCTTCGAAAGTCGTGCCCAAACGCACGCGAACGCGGGCCTGTAGCTCCACCATCGTCGCACCTTATCCCATCAACTCCATATAGATTCGAAGAGCTCGTCACCCTCAACAATATTGCAGTTGAAAGCTTTATGAATAAATGCGTGGATTGAAAGAAATTAAGGGAGGAAGAAGCAAAATTTTCGGCCATTGATTCATAGGGTGGCGGCTGCACGTTTTAGCTAGGGTTAGGGTTTAGTTTTTAATGCAAATGAAAATAGTTAGGTCCTTTTATAGAAAAAACGACGAACACTATTCATCCCGAAATTTCCGAACTCCGATTTACGCGCAGTGACTGGCGTTCCTGGGGTTTACCCCGCGTTCCGAACGCAATGGAACAGGTTTCGAAAGCTAATTCGATCGTCTGTGCAAGATATGGAATTAAACGATCAATTTAAATTAAACCGATTTAAATCGATTTCGAGGCGTTTTAATTTGCACCGGACAAATGGTAAATCCAAAAATTATGAAATTTGAAATCTTACAATAAAATCACATTACGGATCCGATGAAACTGGTTTCGTCGAAATCCGAGACCATTTGAAAAATGACTATTTTTAACTCGACGATTTAAAATTAAAACGATATCGATGCGTTTCGAGCTGCCACGGTCAAACGACAACTCCGATTGATACGAAAATTGAAATCCGATAATAACTAACTATTACGGATCCAATGGAACTGATTTCGTTCAATTCTGAGACTGTTCGAAAATTGACTATTTTTACAGTCGATAAATTAAATATTAAAATATTCGATTTTCACAAATTAACTCCAAATTCGATTTTAAAAGTTCTATAACCTTTCTATAACTCCAGTATGATTTAATATAACTTTATAAATCATTTCCAGCACATTAAACCCATACTTCAATTATTTCTGGAATTTCAATCATTAAATTATCGATTTAATTGACCAAATTAAATCCAATATTCGAATAATAAATTATTCGACTTCTTAATTCCACTTATTAATATTTAAAATTAATTAAATATTCGAATTTTAATTATCAAAAATTCTGGGTCGTTACAGACTTCCCCCCTTAAAAGAATTTCGTCCTCGAAATTACAAGTTAGGAAGAAGATATAAAATCCGTTAACTTTCCAAAACAAACTATTCAAATTAGATTTACAAATCTGTTAAGTGTTTAACTTCTCCAAAATTCATAGTTAACTTCTCACAAAATCTTTACTAAGTTTTCAAATCATAACTTAGTTTTCAAAATTCTCAAATTTCTCAAAAATATTCTAACGCCTTAAATTTTCAGAAAATTTCGCCAGCGTTTCCTTTGCGCGGCTAATACGGCACGACTACAAAACGTCCCTACGGACTCTCAGATTTCAAAAAGAAAAAGAAAAAGCCAAGCGGCTAGAGAAATAAGTCATCAAATATCATATTCGAATTCAAATACTTACCTTTTGTCGAGCCATTCACATTTATCTTCGAAATTAAATTCCAATTCCTTTATACCTGTATATCCTACTAGCCATAATATCTAGTTGCATATATTCAAACCATTTCGTACATTCAATTACAAAATTTTCAATATAACTGCTTATATCATTTTTAAATTAGTTTTAATTACTAATTCATTTCAAATTCTAATCTACTAACAAATTCAGATTTGCTTCCAACATTCAATTTCAATTCCAGTTTCATTCACTTTTGTTCATTTCCAAAATTTGATTTCAATTTACCCTTTGGTTAAATCTACTGTCATTTAAACTGGATTTCCAATTCGAATTCATTTTACTTTTCTTCAAATTTTATCAATTCAACTTCATTAACACTTAATGAATTTATATACAATCAACTAACAATCATCAAACAATCAATGCATATTCAACATAACCATTATTATTTGATTTCCATTCAATTTAGTTCAACACCTTTAATTTCAATTGACTTACATTCAATTTATTCAGTTTCTTCAATGAATTAACATTTACATTCAATTGATTCATTAGTTCAATAGCTAATCCATTTCACATTTCATGTTGAAGTTTATTTATATAACTCAAGTTCATATTCATTTAATTCATTTTGATTATTTACTTCGACACCAAAATCAATTCCAATCAACACTTAAGTTATATCCCATTAAACATCGTTTGTTTAACTTAACTTACATTTCCACTTATAAATCCAAAATTCAAATTTTGTTTTTCTTAACAAAATTCATTTAACCTTTTACCAAAATCAAATTTCATCAATCATTCAAATTTATATCACATTTGACTTTCTTTTAGTTAAATTTCACATCATATTTCATCATGCTACTCAAATTCATTAACTTTACCAAAGTTAAATCTATTATCTCATATCATAAGTATAAATCTTATTTCACTTATATTTACCATATTTAATTTTGGACTTTAATTTTCAAATTTGTTTATCACAACAAAACCTCAATTTCCAATTTACTATGGTAGCAAATCAATCACACAGAAACTCGAAAATGATACCGATGATGCTGCAGTCATCACCCTTATTATTTCCCAGCAACAATAGTGAAATCAGTGCTTTAAATTCTTTTCAAAAATTTCCTTGATTTATAAATCTCATTACAAATCTTTTTACTTATAAAATTCCTCTATTTATATATAAGATTATTTTACCATTGTAAATCATATTAATTATAACTCCATATTTTATAATTCATTGGTTTATACAATTTACTCTTTCACAATTGTTGTTTTAATTCAACTTATTCAAACAATCTTAACAATCAATTCATATACACTTTCATAATTCTTAAAAAATTATTTCTTTATATACAAAATATAATCAAGGTAAAATTATTTCATTTACCCAATTTTAAAACAATATCGTGCCGAATTGTTCTATATAAGTGTTTAGAGATCCCTATCGATAGAGTTGTACGGACAATACCGACCAGAATCCATATACCACTCAACAAACCAATCATCACAATATAAAACAATTTTATATTAACTAACAAATACGCACTCATATCTATTATTACACTCAAACTCATTCTAGAGTACTGCTGACTCTATCTCTAATGAGTAACACCCAACAGAGCAGGGTTGTCGCTTAACCATATGCTCTGATACCAAATGTAACAACCCGCTTTTCCGTACCCCTTGAATAGACACTAATCTCCATCTATTTACTCAAGGTGAACGAAAAACCGAACCATTAGGGTTTTAAAAGAAGAGGTAGAAGAAAAGATAGAAGAAAAGAGAAAGAAGAAACAGAAAGAAAAAGAACAACAGAACAACATCAGAACAGAAACAATATCAGAATCTCACATATCGCAGCGGAACAATATATAATAGATAATTACTAGTCTTTTAAAACAAAGAACTATATCAGTTTATACATACATCAATCATCAGAGTCAATATACAACGATGGACAGTTATATAACTTGTCCTCATACAGAATACACAGCGGAATAAATATATCAGATACAAATACTACGTCTCGCCATCCAGCTTGCTTCCAAAGCTCCAGAATATCCAGAATATCCTGATAATATAACTCTAGGCTGCCCGTGTGGAAATTGGTGGGCACCCAGAGTTTAGAAGGGAAACAATAAACTCCGAGTCAGTCATGGTGACTGGTGTGAGATCGTAAAACAGTTATTCTTTAAAATAAACAACAGGATAATTTTAAAGTCAATTCGAAATGCTTTTGGAAGATGAAACTACCATAAGACCTCCCGCCACACACACAATGCAAACGCAGAATTGGAGGAGATTTCTTCTTATGATAGTCAAAGATGCTTACTACGCAAAATCAAATCATTTTTGATATTATTATTAGTGCATAGTGTAGAAAACATTTCGAAAGTATAGTATTAATCTTAGCCAGCATAGGTACCATGATACTATGCCTACTATAGCTGCTATATTAGATAGCAGGTTCTACAACTAAAACCGTACAAATTTCGTATTTGGGAAATGGATTTCCAACAAATGGTCAGGCTAAGGAACTTCCTTTCCTCCTGCCGAATAGGATCGCCTCTGGCTGGACGTCCCGAGAGACAAACTGCTCTCTGCCAAACAAGGCCGGGTTACCCCTGTAACAGGTAACTCACGAATATGTCATCACCCGGTCCTTTGGGACCTTTATCCGAGCGCTCGATATCCAACATCACACATCATAAAGAAAGTGTATCCACATGAGTAAGTATCTGGGCTCCATACCATGATACCACCCCTTTCCAGAAGGAAATGACATACCCTAAAGGGCGCGACCCTCATAACCTTGCCGCAACATTCCTGTTTCGACCATTTCCGGGTTGTTGAGGCTCGATGAAGTCTCGTCCACAAAGCTACGCTTTCTCAAAAAGCCCTGCTTCGGGTCAAACAAAATGATCAACCTATGATCATTAAGATATAAGATCAAACAAATGATCATATCACAAATGATCAAACACTGATCATTTTACAGCAACACTCAGTATGCCACGTTACCAAATTGGGATATATCGCTGATGAATTTCAACTACATAACCTCTAAGCTCGTATGTCTCAGAGAAGGGTGTTAAGCTAAGAGAATAAATTCTCCGCCACCAACAGAAATGCATTTGAAAGAAATCAGCTTTATATCTCAAAGTGTAATGTCAGACACACAATCCATACAAGTCTGTTCCGGGATCGAACAGAACCGAAGGCACTTCTCACGAAGCCCTTGCATTTCCGGATAATTTCCAATCACGTCAGGACTTCCCGTCACTAAGGATGATAAAACCTCTAAACCGGAGATCAGCCGATGTAGAGTAACTCGACGGTAATCCTTCCGTTTTCAAAAATATCCGGTCTTCAACACCGGTCTTCGAATGCGATTCATAACGACGTATCACATATTCGGAATGGGTTATACGACCCCATGGTCCTTTCCCGGTTAACCCGAATAGTGAGCGCTTATTCAAAAATAAGTGTGGCATTCAAATTCATCCAATTCACAACAAATACCTATCTAAAGGTAATTATTGATAGTCGGTTATTTAACTATCAATAAAGATGCGCAACATCATCAGATTCCAAATAATTTCCCAAATTATTTTATCTTCCAAAATATCTTTATTAGATATAAAATTTCCACACTTTAAAAATAAATCAACGTTTATTTTTCTAAACAGTTCCCCTTTCCTTTTATAAATTCCATAGTGAATTTATATTTCCAAAATATCTACAGATATTCGATTTTCAATCGTTTCCAAATATTTACTTTCGATTTATCTTTATGAAGATAAATTCTCAAAAACATTTCATTTCATTTTGGAAAAGCAATTCCATTCTTATTAAAAATAAGAAATTCACAAATCTTTTATTTTCAACACTTGAAAATATTCGATATACTTAAATCAAATTAAGTATATAATTCATTCTTTAAGGAAATCATTCTCTTTAAACACATTTATTTGAGTCAAAACGAATGTTGCGTAAAACATCGTTACGACGACTCAAAATCACTAGTATAGGGATTCGAATTTAGATAGATATATAAATCCCAATACTACATCAAAACATTTCCTTTCGGAAATCATTTACTATAACAACAGTGTTATAGTCCACCATTTCCTTAAATTTCTCGAAAACGTCTATTTCAACAAGAACTGCGGAAACCTATGCTTTCGATTCATAATACATTTTAAAACATCTTTAAAATGTTTAACTTCATTTTTAATATCACTTCTTCAAAAACGTATCCATTTTACTTAACAATATATTCACTGTCCAAAATCGTGCATATATCTTCTTTAATAACCTTCTATAATTCACTTATCAAATTTAATCAATTCCGAATTTATAAACACGGTTATAAATTCTATTTCCATTTTAATAACAACTTCGACTTATAAATCTTCTTTTATTAACTTCTATATTCAACTCATCAAAATAAGTGATTCCGGATTTATAAACAACTTTTATAAATTTCAATTCTATTCTTCTAACAACTTCGATTTATAAATTCCTTTTATTAACAAATTCAATTTATAACTCGATATAAATATCACAAGTCCATATTATAAGTTAATAACTTATCATTCATTTTCAACATCACAATTTATAAGTCTATAAATTTCATTCACTTACGGATTCCATAATATTTCATTTTTCACACTTATAAAAACTCATTTTATAATTTCAACATTCTGTATTTTTGTAGATATCAATTTCATAAATCTTTTATATGAACCGTTACAGAAATTCAAAAATCTCAATTTAAACCATTTCATAAATCTGTCAACTATTTATCCCAAAAATCACTTTTCGGTTATATTTCACAAATCTATAAATTTTTGTAACTTTAAAATCTGAACGTTTATTTATTTAAAATAAATCACTTCAAAAATTTAATAAACGTATAATTTCAAAGATCACTTTAAAAACCCTTTTAAAGTAAAAGTCGTTATTATTTTTTTAAAACTTCAAAACTGAATCCGATGATGCAACAACACCAATCAGTCCATCACAACAGTCAAATATCATATATCATCATATGATAACAGAATATATCAAAATATCTGTAAATAATCAATACGGTGAGGAATCCAGTCGGATCCCTCCAACCTGTTTCCCTGCATCCACAGATGTTAGCACAATACCAATTCCGCTCCAGTACGGAATTATCGCGGTATATAGGTTTTTATAAATCCGCTTACTAACGGCGCAATAGGGTCTCATCCGCTATACGAGGCGGGAAATCAATCAATCCAATATATACATATGCCAATATGTATATATTGCTATATATAGATATATCCTATCATATCTAATATCACATCCAAACAGTCAATCATCAATCAATAACTGTAAAAATTCCACATTCAATTTGAGTGAGAAGATCTCACCTTGATTTCAATAACAGTCGTAGCGGTTTATTTCGGATAAAACTAAACAGACGTTTAATTTTACCCAAAATTTTCATTGACTCCAATCGACTCCAAACCAATTGCATCACGTAGTATTCGCGAATACGATTCCAACGCATTTTGTTTCGTCATTTTCTGATAATGTATGAGAGAGTTATAACACTTTGAAGTTAATACAAATTTAAATATCACTTAATTAACATTTTAATTAAAAAATTTAAACCCTATCATCATCTACCGTTCATTCTCCATCATGAGATCAAGGCCACCCTTTTGTTCTTCTTCCATCACGTAACTCCCAGGTTATCACGTTTTTGAAAATGAACCCATCCCTCTCAAACTTTGACCGGCCACCGCCCCTTCATCCTTCGACTAGACGACGATCAAGCGACATCATCTCGAAGTACGTCGCGCCACGAACCTATGGCCAGAACACGACAGAGCTCGGCCCCCCATTTCGCTTCGAAAGTCGTGCCCAAACGCACGCGAACGCGGGCCTGTAGCTCCACCATCGTCGCACCTTATCCCATCAACTCCATATAGATTCGAAGAGCTCGTCACCCTCAACAATATTGCAGTTGAAAGCTTTATGAATAAATGCGTGGATTGAAAGAAATTAAGGGAGGAAGAAGCAAAATTTTCGGCCATTGATTCATAGGGTGGCGGCTGCACGTTTTAGCTAGGGTTAGGGTTTAGTTTTTAATGCAAATGAAAATAGTTAGGTCCTTTTATAGAAAAAACGACGAACACTATTCATCCCGAAATTTCCGAACTCCGATTTACGCGCAGTGACTGGCGTTCCTGGGGTTTACCCCGCGTTCCAAACGCAATGGAACAGGTTTCGAAAGCTAATTCGATCGTCTGTGCAAGATATGGAATTAAACGATCAATTTAAATTAAACCGATTTAAATCGATTTCGAGGCGTTTTAATTTGCACCGGACAAATGGTAAATCCAAAAATTATGAAATTTGAAATCTTACAATAAAATCACATTACGGATCCGATGAAACTGGTTTCGTCGAAATCCGAGACCATTTGAAAAATGACTATTTTTAACTCGACGATTTAAAATTAAAACGATATCGATGCGTTTCGAGCTGCCACGGTCAAACGACAACTCCGATTGATACGAAAATTGAAATCCGATAATAACTAACTATTACGGATCCAATGGAACTGATTTCGTTCAATTCTGAGACTGTTCGAAAATTGACTATTTTTACAGTCGATAATTAAATATTAAAATATTCGATTTTCACAAATTAACTCCAAATTCGATTTTAAAAGTTCTATAACCTTTCTATAACTCCAGTATGATTTAATATAACTTTATAAATCATTTCCAGCACATTAAACCCATACTTCAATTATTTCTGGAATTTCAATCATTAAATTATCGATTTAATTGACCAAATTAAATCCAATATTCGAATAATAAATTATTCGACTTCTTAATTCCACTTATTAATATTTAAAATTAATTAAATATTCGAATTTTAATTATCAAAAATTCTGGGTCGTTACAACTATGGATTTTGATAATGACCCGGAGAGGTCGTGGATTTGGCCGATGATCCGGAGAGATCAAGGACTTAGGATAATGATCCGGTGAGATCAAGGCTTTGGGTTTGGATAACGATCTAGAGAGATCATGGATTTAGTTATCTGCTTTGGATAGATATGGACTCGTTTAAGGATTTGGAATAATTTCGGAATTGGCTATCGACTCAAAGCAGTCGTAGATTTCACCAAAGAACTAGAGAGATCGAGGGTTCGGCTTGAAAGAGGTTTGGATTTCGGATTGGAAAATTCGGCCATCGATAGATTATGGATTTTGAACTTCGGACTCATGGCAATTCAAAACAGACCTTCCTATCGCAAGGCATGTTTTGGGGGGCAAATATTATCCCGCCTTTTAGCAAGGCCGTGATACCATGGAGTTGGCTAAATGATTTCGTGATCATCAAGGCAGGAAGTTGGAAGAGATGATTATCAAGATCGAAGATGGGTTATAAACAAGACTTTGGATGATAGTCAAGCAGATTCAAGCGAATAGCATCCCAGAAATGGCTAAGTATGGATTTACACTTCCCTTAGGCAAGGGATCGGATCGGATCAATATGGGTAGGAACGAATAGGATCGGATCATCATGGCTATGGATCACTTGGATTGGCAGTTCAACTCAAGCTCAATAACCCGATGAGTGCCGCATCAACTCAGGAAACAACTATGGAAACACGAAGATCAGAAGGAGGGGGACCCACATGGGGATCGACGATCCCCAATCATGGATCTACACCAATCGATGCTGATCACCCTATAGAAATCGGTGTCGATCGGTCTATATGACCTTTGGTGGGCCCCAAACTTTCGGGATCGGTTCGTTGTGGGCCTAGTCTTCTGCACGCGAATTTTCAACTAGATCTATGAGCAGCTTCTCCTATAAATACTGGATCATTGGCTTAAGGAAAGGAATCTTCTTTCTGGCTCTCTTTATTTTCTTCCGTAGGTTATCTCCACCATTTTTATTCTCAATTTTCACAGATTGTAACTATAATCAGCAGTGTAAATCAACAAAAGGAAAACTTTTAGAGTGGACATAGCCGGAGTCAGTCGAACCACTATAAATCCTCTTATTTCATTTACTTTCTTACCTTTTTAATTTCTCATTCTTTATATTTTGTTCTCTACATCACTTTGTTTGGATTGGATATTAAATTGTTGGTGCTTTCACATTATTTGGGTGTTGGTGGCCATTTTTGCCGTCAGCTATATATATATATATATATATATATATATATTTGTATGTGTGTGTAACAAATAAATCAATATTTAATTACGAATTATTTTCAACATACAATCTTAATATAACAAAATAAGAATTTAGAAATGGATAATAAATATATTCTAGGATTAAACTGGATAATTAATTAAAACTAAATATAAAACTTTCTTTTCAATAAATTATTAATTTCTCAACCTTTTATAGATTTAAATAATAATCTAATATTCACCAATGACTTTTGAAACTCATTTCTTTCTTTTAAAACCATAAGTTTATAATACTAAATATTACACATAACAGTTACTTCATAATTTTCTATAATCAAATACTATTTCTAAATAATTTTATAACATCTAAATAATTTTTTATATTCCAAATCCATAAAATATATTTTTCATAACTTTTAGTATTTCAAAATTTCATAAATTATACTTTAAAAATTATAAAACATCGATGAGGAACCATTTCATATATTATTAGAATTTTATCGGATTTCTATAGATTTATTAAAAATCAAATACTAAATTTTCATTAAATAATCACTATCAAAATTAAATAATAATAATTAATATTAAATAAAACTTTTCCCTATTCAGATTTATTAATATATATAAAACACCTTTTCATATATAAACATTTTTATTTATATAAATTATTACTGTATATGTGAGGACCCGTTTCTTCGACTCTCGAAATCGACACTATTACATCCTCGGTATCCAAGTGCCACAAATCCAAGTGCCGAAGAGGCGGATTCTCGAGGGTAAGAAAGAAAATAAAAACAGAACAGAATCTTGCACGAATGGAGTAACATATATTATTTCAGTTATTTCAACATAAACTTTACAACTGAAATTTAAATACATTTATCAGAAATAAACATGGACAGTTATAAATATCTGTCTTTACAAATGTGGAATACAATATTACACGAGTGTAGTGGAAACAGATAACAATCTTCAAAAGAATCTTCTAACTCCATAGTTCGAGCTCCATCCAGATTTCTTTTGAACTAAACCTGACTACTAGGCTGCCTAGGAAAATTAGAGCACCTAGAGTTTAAGGAAAAGAAAAATAAACTCCGGGTCAGTCATGGGACTGGTGTGAGAAATCAAAATACATGTTTTGAAAAGAAAAGGTATCTCATAAGACCACGCCGCACATAAACATGGAACAGGTTTTTACCTTATGATAACCAAACATTTGATATTATTTTTAATGAATTTCCTTTGAAAACATTTGCAAGTAAACTTATTAATCTTAGCCAAAATTGTTACATTGATTAAATTCTAGCATATTAGCTACAAAGTGGGTTCTACAAACAAAATGACAGGCACTTATTGGAGAATGGATTTCCATACAAATGACCAGGTGAAGGGACTACCTTTCGGCAGTACATCTCTAGAGGAATGTACGGAGGCCCAACTGGTGGTCCTCTACCAACACAAAACCGGCCTACCTCTTACTATATAGTACCAAATATGTCATCACCCCGGTTGTTACCGACCTATCCAACAGCTCTCTTCGCATACACCACATTAATTTAATGCCCGACGTGATAGCGGGAATAAATATATCTAGAAGGGGATGATCATACCCTAATGGTTGCGAACCACATAGCCTTGCTGCATCTACCCTGTTTTGGTCATTTCCGGGTGTGAGGCTTGAGGTAATGACTACCTTTCACATAGCACATCATCTTTAATCTTTGAATGATACACTGCCATTCCATAATCACACAACTGATTTTTATGAACATATAACTCCTTAGCTCGTACGTCTCAGGAAAGGGTGTTAAGCTAAGAGAAGTTGCATTCTCCACCACCAAGCAAATGATACGTTTATAGAGATCAATCAATGTGATTTTAAAATGCAATGTCAGACATTCGGCCATACAAGTTCGCTTTGGGACTGAACGAAACTAAAAGCACTCTTCTACCACATCCTGCCGGGAGTTACTCTTAGAATTAGTAGTGAGAAGTCCTTGCATTGAAGATCTTAAATGAAGAACTACTGCCACATAATATGATATGGGAAATTTCCCTCGAAGGTTAGTGACAAGCAGTCCTACATTCCATCTTCCAAATCATATCCATTTCTTCATTTCGAATACGTAAATTGGTTCGAAGTGGTCTTCGGATAAGAATTACCCAAATCTGACCCCGGTTCCTTCGAACCAATCATCGATAAAAGAGGCCAACTAAATAGGTGAATAATATTTGATTAATTCATTCCTTTTATCAAAAATATCTTTTAGAGATAAATAACTTTAAAACGCTTCTTTTCGGTATATACGGAATCATTAAACCTCTATTATCAAATCCTTTGATTTCTTAAAACCTTTTTAAACTTGGAATAATTCAAAATCATTTCATTTTTCACTTAGGAAAACACTTCCAATTCATTTCATTTAAATCTTACATTCTTAATTCAAATTTCATAATTTTAATTGAGTTAAAACTATGTTATCTAGGATGTTAATCCAAAGCCAGTAAATATTAAGTGAGCAGAATCTATAGAAATCATCTAATTCTACTCAATATCAGTTCCCTTATTCAACGAATAATATAAGCGGAATAACGGCGAAATCACCTTTTAAACTCCATGAATAGTACGAGTTCCCTCTTCGGGCTTTAATACTAAGTATAAGAGGATCATCTCTATACAATCAAAGTTGTATTTAATTTAAATTTGGAAAATTTAAATCCTTTTTATACTTAACTCATTCCGACATTTCGCCTTATCTATCCCTCGCCCAGGGAAGAGACCAGGTGAGCCAGGGCACTGGTCACTTTCGAATATCTCCTTAGTTTAAGCACCTCACATTTGTATCTCATGAATAGAAAAATTCAATCTACTCGTTGGCTTTTAGAACTAAGATTAAACCACTTTATTTGTAATAGCTTTTCTTTAAATCGTTTATTTAAATTCTTTTTAAATAAACTATAAAACTTCCAAATCATCATTAAAACACTTAATTGTTCATTTGAATCATTTATAAAAGATTTGGAAAAGAATTGTTAAGTTTAAGGCTATATTTCAAAGGTGATAGAAAAGTACTACGGAAAGTGCTATAAAAACTGCTTTTTTAGCTATAATGATAAAAACGAACTTTTATCATTTGGAAATTCATTTTTTTACAACTGGAATCACCTTTAAAACATTTTAAAAGATTTATTTCATATTTTTAAACAACTTTAAAATATCATTTTGAAAGAAATCATGTTAAGGATTTCGTACTGCAAAACCGTGATTTTTCCAAAAACTTGTTTTATTCATATTTCAAAATCTACTTATCAAAATCTCGATTTTGCTTTCTTTGTTTGAAAATATGGATATAATAGTTTGGAAAGTTCTTGCCTCAAATAATTCCGAGCTAAATTCAATTCTATATACTCGTTTGACTTTTACGGCGTGAAATCGCGAACTGCCGTTACGCGACATGCCTATTTTTGACTAAATTTTCAATTACCTTTCAAACTTCACCAAAACACTTTCATGTGTTTATAAAACATTTCAAACTCATTTTTAAATCTTTTTAAAAAGGTTTAACATTCCATATACACCAATTCGTTTAATAAAGGAAAGTGATTCCTTTGTGCTTATCGACGTGTATTTCCGTGACTTGCATATATATTCAACATTCATATTAAACAACCAAACTTAATGATCAAAGCGTATTAAAGATCCATTGCAAACATCATAACATCATCCAAGAATATAATATAAGTAAGTGGTTCTCACTTATAGTTTATGTTGCTAATTATTTTTTCAAACATTCATCAACCAAAACCATGCCTTCTAGTGTTAAAGTAAGAGGTTCTCACTTAAAGTTAGAGTTCTCACATTGATTTTCTATCGGAAAAAGGCTATAGCTTCACTAACTCATGATCTGAGCTCACGAACCCCAACACCTTGCCTTCTAGTGTGCTTGGCCATTCCATGCCGAAAGTGGTGCTCGGCCAAGCATGGGGAATGAGGTGTAAGACTTTGGATTATTATTGAATTTACCAAAAACTAGACCTAAAAATGGGTCATTTTATCTCGGGTTTTTGGCATTATACTCTCTTAATTTGGAAATGTGTCAACATGCTCTACGGTTTGAAAAAAGAAACACTTGATTTCAACTTCTTTTGAGGAAGTTATGATCAAAAGAAGAGAGGGTATTCTCGGATTCGTAAATATGAAGCCCAAAAATGTACTGCAAAAAAGTGGAATTTTGACAAAGTTAGGCACAAAAGTAGAAGAAGTGCTAAACATGAAAGTTGTAGCTATTGGAACTACATATAGTTTGAAAAAATGAATTACTTCATTTGGATCTGTCTTGGAGGAGTTATACTTGAATGAAAAATAGGTATTCTCGGCCATTAAAACTGGGCTCGAAAATGCTTTGGAGAGAATGAAGATTTGGGCAGAGCTAAGCTTTGAATGGGAAGAAGTGGTCAACTAGAAAGTTGTAGCCACTAAAATTTTTAATGGTTTTAGAAAATATAATTTCCTCATTTCATTTTGATATGAGGAAGTTATGGAGGATGAAAGAATGAGTAGTGGAGGGGCTATTTATAGGAAAAGAAATGGAAAGAAATATCTACACTTACATCATCCCCCTCATCACCACCACATGCTCCATCTCCATCACCCATATGGCTGAAATGACCACCCCCTCCATGTGCATACTCAAGTGTGTACTTTGATGTGTAAGTGTTGACCTTTTTGCTTGCTTAAGGGTTAAGTAAACTTCAAATATCTTAAATATTATCATGTGTAAATGTCTATATATATATATATATATATATATATATATATATATATATATATATATTTACATGTATATTTGTATGTTTGTATATATGTTCATGTGCATGTTAGGGTGTGTAGGTGCATTTTGTATATGTGCACATGACACAAAAACAAGGTTGTAATGATTTAAAACAACTTTCGTTCGTTAAACTGTTGAAAATCGGAAAACCGATTACCGGCCACATTTTTACCTCTTAGTTAACGTACATATATTTGTAAAAAGAAATTGAAAACTATTTTCTTATTATTTTAGATGAATTAAAACGATCACATTTGAATTATAAAACCATACAAATTAATATTAAAAATTATTTACAATAATTGCTATTATACCGATAAAGCGATATCGATTTTTCCTTATATTTTCAAATCATATATATCTTTATAAAACTATTATAAATGATTTATTATCACTTTATAACTATTAAAAATGGATTATCATCATTTGAAATAATTATTTGAATAATTAAAATAACTATTAAATCATTAAATCTCATTTTAAATTCATAAATCTATATTTATATATGATGCCATTATTGGTGATGACATAAATACATCTAATTTCCAAAAATAAAATAATTAATTTTATTTCATATTCTTGTTAAATTATAAAAATAAGTGTATGTATCCAGCTTCATGCGCGACGTTTTATGATTATAGAGCTGGTTATCAATAAAACGGTTTTCGGCCATTTTATCGATTTAAATTTCGAGGAAAATATTTTTGCAAATATCTATTCAAAATAAGATTACTTTTACTTACTATCACTCAAAACAATATTATTTGTATTATCAATCTTTTATTTGAATAAATTTAAAAATAAATATAATTTATCAAAGTGATAAATTTCCGGGTCGTTTCAATATATTTAAGTAAAATTCATATTTACAATGTCTAATTATTCATTCAACATTATAAAATTTTCTAAAGTTTATTTTCCATATTCTAATTCATTTCTAAATTAAACATCATATAATTATATTCTAAATCAAATAATTTCCAAATTAATCTATTTCCCAGTTTTTAAAACATATATCTATTCGCAAAACTATTTAATTTTATCACTAGTTACATTGTTATAAAATTCTGATGTTCTAAAATAAATTCAAATTATTAATGTTTAATTCCAAAAATCCAATTTTAATTAATTAAATAATTATTATTAATTACCTCTAAAAACTAGGCTGTTGCGGACTCCACTTGAACAAAATTGCTTCTTCGCGATTTCTTATGAGGAATCTATAATAAAGCTTATAGCTCAATACTTATAAAAATACTTTATTTTAATAAATTTGTTATTAATTATTATTTATTTTTAAGATTTTTATTTTATACACAATTCAACTCTATTCAAAGTTCAATTTTTCATCAAATAAACTTCAAAATATTTAACAAAAACCTAAACCTAATGAACAAATTCTTTCACTAAAATTTTAATTCATGATTTAATATAAATAATTTTCAATATAATTCTTAATTTCAAAACATCTTAAAACAAAATTCTTTTTAATTACCATTTTGTGCCAAAACTCTCACTATTAAATATAATATAAATACTTTAATCAAATTATAAGATTCAATGTTTCCAAAAGTAGAAATGATATATCTTACTAAAATAATTCTTTGATAAATATTTTCTATAGTTATACAAACTTCACAATATTTTGAAATATTTTGAACACAAAAATTTATTTCACATTATTATATTCATAATTTAATATACATAAAACTAAATCTAACTTATATATAATTTCCCAAAATAATCAAATCACAACATTACAAATCACAAATATATTCACTACATATACACAGGTTACAAACAATCATATATAACATGGCATGCAATAATCTCATCCTCGAATATCAAATAATTTCAAATTTTAATATTCAAAACAATATCGACGATGCCTCGCCATGAATTTCTAGTGACTCACTTTCCAACTAACTGCAGTGTTGACCATGTGATCAACATTAACTCGCCACGACTTCAGCTTTTCACTAATGCTCAATGGTTGCAATCATCATATAAAATATATATGAAAATATAACTTTATTATCTCCAAAACATTAAATATAATCATCTCCAAAATATCATTTCAGAACATTAGTTTTTAATGTAGCTCAAAATATGTTACCACTCTTTAAAATATTAAATCACTTTACAAAGTTCACAAAACTTTTCAAAATTTTGTGTCCATATGTCTCGTTTTGGTATTTAAGAATCCCTATCGAATACGTGTACACCCGCATCGATCAGAATTCTTATACCACCTTACAGATAGATTAACACAATTCCTTTAAAAAAATTCTATAATATTATCGATACAATTCCTTTAACATCCTTGCCTTTACAAAATAATTATCAGTTTATATCAAACTTAAGCAAGTACCATACTTTATCATAACATTTACAATTAAAACATTTTTCTAACAAAAACTTAATAATACCTAAACATTTTTCAACACTCTTTGAATATCTATATTACATTTCAATACACATTATACTATATCAAACAATAACCCATTTTAATAAACCTTATGTAATATCAAAAAATACCTTGCACATTTTTTAATAGCAAACAAAGATAAAAATTGATTCCATCTCACAACTTTAATAAGCACTTAAAAATATTCAACTATTAATAATAAAAATTAGTTCAATACAAATAATTATCAATAACCAAACAAATATAAGTAACAATGACAAATGCACTCGGTAGAAAATCAATTTATCAGTTTTCCACTGCGCACTCCAAACAAAATCAAATCAAAACATGACAACTTAATATTAAGCCACCCATGGTCAATCATTTTCTATTTTCGTACAAAATATCAAAAATCCAAATATCTTATACATAGAGAAAATAAAAAATATGTCCCTGGATGATTACCCCGGTAATCATGTTGTATATATTTTATCCCTTATTATAGGAAACTTCTCAACACACTTAATGAGACAGGGACTCTAAGTATCATTTAAGGTCTTGACTCGTGTCTCTTAAATATGATGTATTGTTCTGAACCTACTATGATACCAAAGGTAAACACCCCCACCTTTATACTCATACTATCCAAAAGTATTACTATGTGATATTGTCCGATAATATAGAGAATGGGGCGATATATGGTACATATGTGAATATTCCCTTGGGCTAACACTGGTACGTATTTAAATATTGAATATAACTCACCAAAAACATACACAATATCGGAATAAAGAAATAAACACATGTGCTTCTAGGATAGAACAATACATAATATACAGTATATAATAGAGAACATAGAGTCAAAATCGCAGCGATAATATATAATACTAAATATACAAAGTATGTCCAATATACATCACATGAATATACATACAAGAGTCTATACAATACATGATGGTAGACAACTATATTGAATACTAGTCTCCTCTATGCCCAGAAAATACAAGCCGGTCACATTATCCCTGTACTTGGAATGTCTCAGGTTGACCCAAGTATTATATAGATAACACATGGGTCAGACTATGTCTAAATCAAGAGTTAATTAATATATGTGACAAAGTATATACTAGGAATAATAATATGATAATACTGGTACAGTAACTCAAGTCAACGATCACAGTGTCAATATATGCATACAATATAATTGTAATGTCATACACAATATATGTATACAAATTAATAGCTATGATAAAATCTGCAATAATAAAATTTCTATGGACCGTTTCAATACGCACTAAAAAATTATCCCTTATAGCATACAAGAAGCTGGAAAAACCAAAGAGAGAAGGGGGTTTGTGGATAAAGAATATGAGATTGTGGAATGTGGCTGCCTTGTCTATACACTTCCATAACCTCATAACCAAAGCTGATACACTATGGGTTCACTGGTCAATCAGAAACAACTTGAAAGGAGATGAGATTTGGCTAGCTGATAGTAAACAATCGCACAGCTGGGTCTGGAAAACCATGATAAAATTACGAGATATACTGATGCCTCATACAAAACTTCTACTAGCCTCTGGCAGTACTTCCAAATTCTGGGCTACTCCCTGGATCACTCATGGCTTGGTCCAACAGAAGATACTCTCATGTGACAACATGACACAGACTGGTATCTCCCTTAATGCCAAAGCAACTAGTTATATAGTCAATGGCAAAATCAACTTGCATCACACTAGCAATTCTGTTGTAAATGCCCTGTGGGATAAATATAATGGCCAACCATATAGCTACAATCATATTGAAGATTATAAATGGTAAGACAAACTAAAAGATCACTCCACCAAAATAGTATATAAAGCGCTTGCTGGAGAGATGAACACTGGTTGCTTTATGTGGTATACACATATATGTAATAAATATGCAGATGAAAAATACAACTTTATGTTGTGGAAGGTTTTTAGAAATGCCCTGCATACATTAAGAATCTTCCTGTAGAGGACTTAATGTCTCTACCTCCTGCATATTTTGCTCCTCGGTGGTTGAAGATGTCCAGCACTTATTTTTCAACTGCTCGTTCACTCACTTCATATGGACCAAAATCAAACATAGAGGTGGACATGACTATGCTAGAAGAGACAGCAAGATAGAATGGATGAGAATATATAAAGCAACAAGGTGGAAGCAGCAGTCGTCATATGAATTGTTAATTATGCTTAAAGTCATGGTTACTGTAATTTAGAAGGAGAAGAATAGCATAATTGATGTGCACGTAAATGTGCATATATTTACATCCATATTTTATCTCTTTTTATTTAAATAAACATCATATTTGGACATTGTAACATGTTTAAAACCAAAATTCAATTATTTTCAAATCATCATATATTCATCTTCATTCAGGGGCAAAATGGTCATTTTTGTGCATGTGTCAATTTGAGAATTTTTACTTGGACAATTTTTTTGATTTTTATAGGATATTTTAATGCATATGGAAGAGGGATTCATGATGATATATGCATGCACAAGGAAATACAAAGAAATGAAGAGGAAATAATTCAAGTTCAAGATCATGGAGGACCCCACCCACTTACCTAAATGTACAATTAGGAGCTAATGGACAACTAAGTGGAGGTTAAAGCTTCATGCACATTAAATGATGGATTAATTAGTGGCTAATGGTTACTTGGTGGCCACACTTCCTAAAGAACATTTTGGGAAGCTCCCTAAAAATACAATTAGGGTTTTATGCATGTTTAAATAGCCCTCTTATGTACATGTAAACATCTTCTACTCTCTCATATATTTGCTTAGGAAATTAGCAAGTTGTAAACAAAAATCAAAGTGAAATAAAAATGGCTTCCAAGCCTCTTTCTCCTCTATTTTCTACATGATTTTCTTTGTTTTATTGTTAATGTTTATTTCTAGTAGTTAATCTTCTTTTTCTTTGTTTATTCTCTACTTTCTTTCATTTTCAATGTTGAAACTTACATGTGTTGATTTGATAACACAAATGAGTAGCTAAACCCCTTCAATTTACTGGTAATGAAGCTCTCAAATATTATGTAATTTCAACATTTTATGATTTATGATCTCTTTAGCTTGTGCTTCATGAAAGTGAATTTTGATGTAAGTTTATACAATTGGGTTTGATAGCTTATATTGCTTATGCAAATGAGCTATTCTTATTCAACATAAACACAATTTACATCATCATTTGCTAATTAATTTTTGATTTTGAAATGAAAGTAAAAATGAAATTTGATGATCTATATTACTAGTTACAATAGTAAATAGATCATGCTTAAAATAGCTTTTGCTTTGGCTTCATTTTCATGAGAATTGGTAAGTGGTTTATTTGTTGTATTATAATTTGATGGTTTGAGTTATGTTAATTAATAACATATACTTATGATAAATACAACAATTATTTCTCTAAACATCAAAGCTAGAGATCACAAATTATTTGTTTGTTGATTTACAAAAATATGAGAGTGGATTTGCCTCTAAATTGTTCTCTAGTCTAATAGTTTTTAAATCACATTTTAATTCTAGCTTTAGCTTTTTTTTGTAGTTAACAATTTCCTCTCATTTTGGTCTGATTTGATTGAATTGAAAATTTTAAAATCTTAAAAATTCCCTGCGGATTGACCCGTACTCGCCACGTACTAAAATTGCACGCCGTGCGCTTGCAGATATTTTATTTCAAAATTTATCGGCATTTTTCTAATCGATAGAAAAGTTGCCGTTGAATAAGTTTTTGGCGCCATTGCCAGGGAATAGTTTTGATTTTAATTTTCTATTCTTCGAATTATTTTTAGTTGATTTTTGTGTGTTTTATTGCATTAAAAAAAATTATTTGTGTTGTGTGATTATTGTTTACATTGTGTTTGTGTGTTGTTTTCTAGTTCTAGTTGCATTTTGCATTTGATAAAAAAAACTCCACAAACATTTTTCCAAATTTACATTGCACTTCATTTTCTATTGTTCAAACATACATTTCATTTACATTGCATTTTATTTTACATTGCATTTACATTACATTGCATTTCTACAGTCTACAGACCTTTGTTGCATTGCCTCTGTGCACAGTGCACTTCCCCTTACTGTTCACATTTCTGTCACTACTCCCCCTCATTCACAACTTCATACAAACTCCACCCTTCAACATACTATCAACAACACCAATACACTGCTTGCTACACTACCTTACTGCTGCGTGCCAAAACTCCCCGACCACACTCGCTACCCTATGCAAACTGTGCACATACAATACAGTAGCTACAATTACCATTCATAGTCACCTCCTCAAGTTCTACTTCCTTCATCAGTTTTGCATAAACCCACTGTTAATCACATTTCCACTTCCTTCATCAGTGACCATCCATAAAACTGTCACTGTTCATCGACGATTACCACCTCTCCTCCATTCCTACTCCTCTACTTCAATCACCGACACACTATCAATCAAACAACAGCTCCTCCTACCAATTTCCAACGTTCCACTGACAAGCTCCACCACATCCAAACTAACAGCCAACACATCAATCTCCACACTGTTTCAATACTATCACTGCCTCCAAGTTCAATTCGCGACCAATCGCCTCTAGCAAACTCCAGCAATAGCCTTCACTCCTCTCACCCACAATCATCGACTCACAACTGCCTCAACAAGTCCCAAATCCCTGTCATACCAACTTCCTCCAACCTAACATACCACTCCAACATCATTTCACACAACTGACCATACCACCATCAACCTTTAACACTCCACATTGCCAACCATCAACATCGAACAACCATCAAAGCAACTACCACTTCTCCATACAAAAAAAACCACCCAGACCATAAACAAGCAACTGCACATCACTGTCATACCAGACTTCGACTGTGAATGCCACAAGTAAACTAACCACAACAACCCATCCCTGTCATCTGATCAAAACCGTGCCACTGCTCCTTCTACAACAACCCTATTTCATTCCTAAACTACCTCTGCCCAACAACCCAACCACCCATCACTTGCCTTAACACCACTGCACAGTTCAACATCACTTCATTCAACACTACCATCAATACAACATTCACTCTCTCTGACCACCACTGTCGACCTCCTTGCAGCCATCATTTGATATTGCTACCTGACTACTTGCTTCCTCCATCAAACACACTTATCACCGTACTTCTATCGCTACCGAAATCCAGCTCTGACCCAAACCATAATTCCTCACCGTGAATCATAACCGTTATAAAAAAAACTCCCAGTAACCCTACAAAAACACCCCACTGCAGAACATTAACTCGAACACCACAAACTCCTTCAAGCTCACTCAACGCCGACCCACTGCCTCGCCACAAGCAGACGTCACGCGACCTCTACTCATCGCCCACCACTCGATCCTCTCTTAAAATCACAAGCCACTCCCTGAAACCATCTATCACAATCATCTCTTTCCACCAAAAAATATTTTCAACCGTGAGCCATCATCCCCTCCCAGATTGCCGCTCCACCCCTTTGCCATTCACTGCCATGCTTTGAGCAACTACATTCACCAAATCGCATCACCGAAGCTCTAACTGGAACCCATCTCGAACCAAGCTTTAACCGCAAGCAGTTGTGCGTAGTCTTGCAACCATCAAACAGAAGCAATTTGAATTGGTTTCGTGTATTGGATTTTTGTGAATTTAGTTTGGTTTGTGAATTGGATTTGTTCGTGATTTGTTTGTGATTTGAGAATGATTTGTTTGTAATTTGGTTTTGGAACTGTGAAGTGTGAGCTGGAATTGTTGTGCATAATTCTATTTGGGTCGGGCCTTAGTTGTTAAAAAAATTTGCTTGCTTACAATTTTCCTGTGTGTTCAATTTTATTATGGTTTTGTTTTACAAAAAAAATTTCTTTTGTTTCTTAGGGTAGTAAATAAAATTTTTGCTTTAGTTTTTATTTTTCCTTCTTATAAAAAACCAAAAAAAAACAATCAACAAGTGTAGTTTGTTTTTAATTGTTTTAGTATAATTTGCTATTGTTTTCCATTTGTTTTAGTTAAAAAAACAAGTTTCTCTTTATTTAAATTTTCATTTTACATTTGTTTTCACTTGTTTTAATTTTACTTGTTTTAGTTTTCATTTATTTAGTTTTTCACTTGTTTTATTTTCTTCTTTGATAAATATATAATATAAAAAACCAAAAGTGGTATATATATTGATTCATTCCTTTTCAGGTTGCCAAAGCAGATTAAAAGGAAGAAGTGCTTGCTAAAATAACCGCCTTGCTTTGCTAACAAAAAATCGCCGCTAAAAAAAATTTGCTAAATAATCTACACGCTCTGATATCGTGCTTTCATCCTTTGTTTTTATTTGAATTGCATTGTTGGTTGTTTGCATTTGCATTTATATATAGAAAAAAATTCCAAAATCCAAAAACAAAAACAAACTTCATTTTAGTTGCATTGTAAATTCACGTTTAATTTTTGTTTTGCATTCATCTCATCTTATTTTCTTTTCTAAGGGCAATACTCCAATTCACATAAGGTGAGGGATTTCATTATCCTTTCCTTATTCCACAAATCGCATTTCATCGTAGAATTTGACTAATAATAAAGGTTATACATTCAACTTAAGGGTGTCGCGAGCTAATCTAGGGCTTAATTGTATCTTCACAATTGTTTTCTTTGAACAATTTTATTTCTTGGTGTTTAGGCTACGGCAGAACAATAACCAATTAAAAAATTACAGTGATTCGTAAATATTATATTGGTTGTTCCTCTGAAGGTACTTAAACCTTCGGCTGCACTGCTACGGTGATTCGTGGTGCACCGATGCCCCTGCCCGTTACCTGGCTGAGAAATATTTCTGTTGATTTAAAACAAAGTGTGATTATACAATTTTGGGTTAGGAGCTACAAAGTTCATCAAACTGTAATTAAGTCCTTTGCATTCATTTAGTCGCATTAGTTCATGCATATTTAAAAAAATCCAAAATCCAAATCCAAAAAAAAAATTAAAATTTTACTTAATTTTTTTTTCAAAAAAAAATCCTTTTGAATCCATTCCTTTGAAAATTTCCAATCAAAAAAAATTCAAAAAAAAATATAAAATCTTTTCAGAAAGAAAAAAAATTTAAAAATTCAAAAACAAAAACAAAAATCAAATTTCCATTTTCCAAAAACAAACCAAATTGAAAAAAATCCTTTTGGTAAATATTTGAAAATTCAAAAACAAAAAAAAATTACAAAAACAAAAAAACATATAAAAAAATTTGAAAAACCAAAAACAAAACAAAAATCAGACTTCTCTTTTGAAAATAAATTTCACTTGGTAAATAGTTTTCTTCCTTTTTAAAAAACAAAGAAAGAAAAAAAAACAAAATTTTTCACTTCGTTTTTCATATCTTCTTCCATTCTCTAAACTCGATTCTAACTTCTTTCTCTTCTCGAATTTCACTTGTGCATGAGTACTTGGATTCGTGACACAACAACAAATCGTTGGACTCGCGACTCAACAACTAACCGTTTAACTCGAACAGACGATCCTCCCGAAATGGCGAACAAGAACGTCCCTCGAACTCTTATGGATAGAATCTTCCCCGATAGAGTTTCTATTCCGTCTTGCATCACGTTACCCGCCCCTACAGGTAACTATTTTGAAATTCACTCGAACCATATTGCCACACTTCCGAAATTTGGCAATTTCGAGCACGATGATCCAAACATCTTTTTGACTAAATTCGAACAAGTTTGCGCAACCATTAAACTCTAACAACTTTTCGATGACGAAATCAAACTTCGATTAATCCCATTCACTCTTACGGATTACGCTGAAAAATGGTTGTACAACTTACCGTCGAACTCGATTAAAACATGGGAAGAATTCGTAAAAGCTTTCTTAAAAAGGTTCTACCCCTTGGAAGAAACGAGTAGAATCCGAAACGAAATTGTAAATTTTCATCAATTCAACGGAGAACCATTTGGAAAATATTTTGAAAGATTCAAAGAGCTTTTGATAAAATGTCCACACCATAACTTCGAAAAATGGACGATTTGCCAAATCTTATACGATGGACTAGAAAACAGCTCACGAACCATGCTCGAGTCAATGTGCCAAGGCAATTTTCTTGCCCAACATCACGACGATACTTGGAAATTTCTTGAAAACCTCGCTGAAAAGTCATCCCAATGGGAACGTATGAACGAAAAATCAATTTACTCACGATCGAGTGCACACTCGATAGGATCTTCTTTTGCTTTGGAAGCTAAGATCGACGCAATGATTAAAAAATTCGATAACGTTTTCTCACCGAATCAAATGAACCAAGCTTCCCAACCGATGTGTTATAAATGCAACGATCCTAATCATATAGCCGATCAGTGTCCCAATTCTGTCGAACAAATCAATGCTTTCAATAAATCCAAAAACAACTTGTTTTCTCCAATGTACAATCCTGGTTGGAGAAATCATCCAAATTTTGCTTGGAACCAAAACAATCCCAACACGAATACGGTTCGTCCTAATTTCCAAGCATTCCCAAATAATGCTTCGAATCCTCTTTTTCAGCTCAACCATTTTCAACCAAACTTTGTGGGTCCGTCTCATAATCAACCGCAATAATCAAATTTTCAACCAAATTTTGCTCATCCTCCCCAAGATGATAAACGTTTAACTTTTCTTGAGAAAATTCTTGAAACGTTGGCTAAAGCAACTACTCAAAGCCTTCAATCAAACAACAATTTGCAAAATTTATTGACCACATATATGCAAAACACAAACCAATCGATTGCAAAACTTGAAATGCAAATGAGCCAATTAGCCACGTCTGTGAGCGAATGTGAACGAGGAACATTCCCAAGCCAGCCCCTTTCAAATCCCAGAAATCAAAACGCAAATTCAAATCAATCCCATGTTGTTCAAGATAGCAATGTCACCTAATTGAATGCTATCACAACTCTACATTTCGATAAATAAATCGATAATCAAGTCGTTAATCCAAACGATTTACCGAAAACCTCTCTCGACACTTCTAAAACAACGAATGAATCTGAACAAAACATGGAGTCAAACGTTGAATCGAATGCCAATCAAAATTCTTCTTCTACTCGAGTAGACCTGCCTACCGAGTATCGTGTTCCATTTCCACATCGTCTCCGACCAAAGAAACACTCGGACCAAATGGAAAAGATGTTGGAAATTTTTAAATAAGTCAAAGCTAACATTCTGCTTCTTGACACGTTCAGCAAGTCCCCACGTACGCGAAATTTCTTAAGGACTTGTGCACCCAAAAGCGACACACTCTAGTGCCCAAAAAAGTCTTCTTAGCCGCCAGTTTGAGTGAAGTCTTGTCCCAATCCATGCCCATTAAATACAAAGATCCTGGCTGCCCTACGATTTCATGTACAATTGGAGACAAGACGATTAACAAATGTTTGATTGACTTAGGCACGAGTGTCAACTTGATTCCATACTCCGTTTACGAACAATTAGGCTTAGGTGAGCTCAAACCCACTTCAATTCGTCGATCATTCCATTAAGAAGCCCATGGGAGAAGTCGAGGACGTGCTCATTCGAGCAGGGCAATTCATATTCCTCGTTGATTTTATCGTTCTCGAAACACAACCTGTGACAAATCCCGCGAGTCAAATTCCATTGATTTTAGGCCGACCATTCTTAGCCACCTCAAATGCCTTAATCAATTGTGACCATTCTTAGCCACCTCAAATTCCATTGATTTTAGGCCGACCATTCCCGCGAGACAAATCCCACGAGTCAAAATCTCTTTTGGAAATATGACTTTGGATCTTAATATTTTCAATCTTGAAAGCCAATCGAACGAACCTCGTGACCAAACGTTGGAAGTTAGTGCCATTCCCAAAAACTTCGAAAATGAGACACTTGACCTTAACGATGAACGCGAGGCCGAGTAGGAAAAATTGTTTCACGAAATTCCCAACGAGATTAAATACACTGTTCCTTTTGAATCGCTTCCAGTTGAGTCCAAATCTTAACCTAATTCTTCGATCGAGAAACTCCCAAAGTTGGACCTCAAACCACTTCTCAATCACCTTAAGTACGCATACTTAGGTGATAACGAAACGTTGCACGTCATAATTTCTACGACTTTCTCTCTTGATCAAGAAACCTCCATTACTTTCTATTCTGTCGAAAAACAAGGAAGCGATGGGATGGTCGATCTCCGATATAAAGGGAATTAGTCTCGCTCGTGTTCAACATCGCATCCATTTAATCGACGATGCCAAGCCTATTCATGACGTGCAACAAAGGCTTAATCCAAAAATGAAAGATGCGGTGCGTGATGAAATTCTTAAAATTCTCGACAATGGAATCATTTACCCAATCTCTGATAGTTCATGGGTTAGCCCAATTCACGTTGTACCGAAAAAGTCTGGGCTAACCGTTGTCAAGAACGATTCAAACAAACTTATTCCAACTTGTACTCAAACTGGTTGGCGTGTTTGCATTGACTATCGAAAACTAAATGCCACAACACAAAAAGATCACTTTCCTCTTCCATTTATTGACCAAATGCTCGAACGTTTAACTGGCCACGAATTCTATTGCTTCCTTGATGGTTATTCCGACTATAACCAAATTCCAATCGCTCCCGAAGATCAAGAGAAAACGACTTTCACGTGTCCATTTGGTACCTTTGCTTATCGACGTATGCCATTCAAACTTTGTAACGCTCCTGCTACTTTCCAACGATGCATGGTTGGCATCTTTTTCGACATGATTGAACGCTTTCTAGAAGTTTTATGGACGATTTCTCTATTGTTGGTGATTCTTTTTCTCAATGTTTACATCATCTCGAAAATGTTCTAAATCGATGTAAAGAAAAATATTTGACTTTGAATTGGGAAAATGCCACTTTATGGTCAAACAAGGCATAGTCTTTGGACATATCATCTCAAATAAAGGCATTGAGGTAGATAATGTGAAAATCAACGTAATTGCAAACCTACCCATTCCTAAATCTATTAAGGACATTCGATCATTTCTAGGACACGCTGGCTTTTACCGATGCTTTGTGAAAGAATTTAGCAAAATCACTCGTCCTTTGACGACTCTCCTCGAAAAAGACGTTCCATTCGATTTCAACTCTGAGTGTATCGCTTCTTTTGAACGTCTCAAAAACGAACTCATTTCTGCTCCAATCATTTGCGCACCAAATTGGGATCTTCCTTTCGAAATAATGTGTGACGCCTCGAACTTTGCAGTTGGTGCTGTCTTAGGACAACGCATCAACAAGATCCTTCACGTTATTTACTACGTGAGTATGACTTTAAACGACGCTCAACTCAACTACACAACAACCGAAAAAGAGCTTCTAGTTGTCGTTTTTGCGCTCGAAAAGTTTCGACCTTACTTGATCACACATTACTGTGTACACGGACCACTCTACGCTTCGATATCTCTTCGCTAAAAAGGATGCTAAATCCCATTTGATTTGTTGGATCCTTTTACTTCAAGAATTTGACCTTACAATTAAAGACAAAAAAGGATCCGATAACGTCATAGCCGATCACTTGTCTCGTCTTCCGAATGCACCATCTTCTTTGCCAATCAATGAAAACTTCCCCGACGAACAACTTCTTTCAGTTTCTATTGATCCATTGTATGCTGATATAGTGAACTACTTAGTCACTAAAGAAACTCCTTCATCTTGGTCCAAACAGGACAAATGCAAATTTATGTACCAAGTGAAATATTTCTATTGGGACGATCCATACTTGTTCAAATATTGTCCCGACCAAATCATCCGACATTGCATTCCGGATAATGAGATCAGGAGTGTTCTTTCGTTTTGCCACGATCAAGCGTGCGGTGGACATTTCGGTCCTCGAAAAACTGCGGAAAAGGTGCTTCAGTGTAGTTTCTATTGGCTTTCTCTTTTCAAAGAATCGTTTGAATTTCGTAAAACTTGCGATTGATGTCAAATGCTTGGACGAATTTCTCGACGAGATATGATGCCTCTAAACCCCATTCATACGATCGAAATCTTTGATGTTTGGGGTATCGACTTTATAGGACCTTTTCCCAATTCTTTTGGAAACTTATATATCTTTCTCGCTGTCGATTACGTCTCAAAATGGGTCGAAGTCGTTCCTTGCAAAACCAACGACCATAGAATTGTTGTGAAATTTCTCAAAGAAAACATTTTTTCAAAATTCGGCACACCTCGCACAATAATCAGTGATAACGGGACCCATTTTTGCAACTGTTCTTTTGAAACTCTAATGAAAAATTACTCTATAACCCACAAGTTATCCACTCCGTATCAACCTTAGACTTGTGGCCAAGTTGAAGTTTCAAATCGACAAATAAAACAAATCCTGGAGAAAACTGTTAACAAAAATCGAAAAGATTGGTCTCAGAAATTGACCGACGTGCTTTGGGCTTACCGTACTGCTTTTAAAACTAACCTTGGGATGTCCCCATTTCGTTTAGTTTATGGTAAAGCTTGCCATTTACCCGTTGAAATCGAACACAAAGCGTTGTGGGCAATTAAGAACTTAATCTTTGATCTTGAGAATGCTGACGAAAACCGAAAACTTCAACTCAACGAACTAGAAGAACTTAGGAACGACCCATATGAAAACGAGAAAATTTACATAGAAAGAACCAAAGTTTTTCACGACAAGTCAATCCTAAGAAAAACGTTTTCGCCTAACCAGAAAGTCCTTTTATATGACTCAAGACTTCATTTATTCCCTGGGAAACTTAAATCAAGATGGACCGGACCATTTGTGGTACGAACTGTTTTTCCACATGGTGCCGTAGATATAGAAAACCCCAGGGATGGATCGATTTTCAAAGTCAACGGTCATCGTTTGAAACCTTTCTTGGAATTGCCCTATAACCAAGAGGAGGAGCTCATGATTCTTAATGAGCCAAGCTACGTCTAGTAAGAATGTTAACCCTCTTTTGTAAATATGTCAATATTTTTCCCCGTTAAACTCGTTTTATCATGCATTGACTGTGACGACACAGTCAAAATTAAGTGTGAGGGGGGAGTCTCATTTTAATTTTCATTTTTTTTAGTTTCATGGCATTTTTTAATTTTCATTTTCTTTTAACTTAAAAAAGGGGCTTTGCACGAAAGGTCCCTATTTCTGATGGTGTTACAAGAAAAGTCCCTGTAGAAATAAGTATGTAAATTAAGTCCCTGTTTTTTCTAAAAAGAAAACGCAAGTTAGCTTGCGGTTTTAAAATTTCAAAATTTTCAAAATCAGAAAGCGCAAACTAGCTTGCGCTTTCCTGGTAGAAAGCGCAAGTTACCTTGCGCTTTTCAAAATTTTTAAAAGTTTTAAAATTGTCAAAAAAAATTCCAAATTAAAAAGCGCAAACTAGCTTGCGCTTTTCTGATAAAAAATGCAAGTTTACTTGCGCTTTTCAAAATTTCGAAAAATATTTCAAAGTTAGAAAAGTGCAAGTTATCTTGCATTTTTTATCAGAAAAGTGCAAGACACTTTTCGTTTTTTATTTTTGAAAAATAGGGACCAAATTTACATATTCATTTCTGCGGGGACTTTTTGTATAACAACATCAAAAACAGGGACCTGTGACTCTTTTCTTGTAAAAAAATCTCAAAATTTCTAAATCTCACAAAAACTTTCTTTTTAGCATTTTGATTTATTTTGAAGAAACACTATGGGATAAGTATAAGTTTTGGTTAATAAATTGAAATTTTTAAAAATTTATTTGTCTTAACAAAAATAAAATTGAAGTTTGATTACAAATAACAATGGTTTAACTAGTATATATGAAGGTTCATATGTGTTAATTATGAAGTATGTTCTAACTGAAAATCTTTGTTTAAAAAGTGGTAAAGTAAAGGATATAACATTTTTATCTTCAAAGTTAAATGGTGCTAAGATGATTTTTGCAAAACTCTCTCTTTCTAAAGAAAAAAAAGAAACAACATTTGTATATATGTATATATATTTTTAACACCTAGAGTCATGTGTTCACACTCATGTGTTCACTCGCCATGCTCTGTACCCTTCTCACGTAAGTCCGAAAGGCAGTGCATGATCGGTATATCTGGCCTTAGTTTATCTGAGTTAGGTTTGTGTGTATAAAAATTCTTTTTAATAACGCCTACAGTCGATAAGTGTTCACACTTGTGTGTTCACTCACCACGCTCTGTATTCCCCTCACATCAGTCCACAAGGCAGTGCACGAGTAATATATCTGGCCACAGTTTACCTGAGTTAGGCATATGTAAATATTGTTAATATCAATAAAATTTTCAAATCAGAGAGAGTAAGCAATTGAAATCCGAGCACCATTTCAACTTGTTTGATTTGACTAGTTATTGGAAAGAAATGAAAATACCACTTTGATAAACTTTGATAATCAACTAGGGATATATTTCATAGTTACACTATATCATCGAACGAAAAACGAGTTAAACTATAGCCCATTTGTTTCGATAACTTCGTTTTTATTGGAAATTTTGACGAGTAAATGACTTAAATTTTCAAGATAATGACTAAAACCTATATTTAACTTATGAGTGCGATTTGAAAGTGAATCCTTCATTTGTAAATACTTTCAAAAACTTGCATCATCCCATTGTAAATAAATCTTGCACTTTGTAAATATTTTTACTTTACATTTGGATTTTGTGGGTAGTATCCATTGAAAACCCTCACGAGACAACACTCATCCTACTGGGGACACCCAGAAGTTTAACGGCTTGTTGCATACGCTCAATGCAATCGTGCTCTCTATGAAAACGGATTTATCTTAGTTTTCCTTTATTCGAAAACGAATAAAAAGATAAGTGTGGGGGTATTTGATGTGCACGTAGATGTGCATATATTTGCATCCATATTTTATCTCTTTTTATTTAAATAAATATCATATTTGGGCATTTTAACATGTTTAAAACCAAAAGTCAATTATTTTCAAATCATCATATATTCATCTTCATTCAGGGGCAAAATGGTCATTTTTGTGCATGTGTCAATTTGAGAATTTTTACTTGGACAATTTTTATGATTTTTATAGGATATTTTGATGCATATGGAAGAGGGATTAATGATGATATATGCATGCACAAGGAAATACAAAGGAATGAAGAGGAAATAATTCAAGTTCAAGATCATGTAGGACCCCACCCACTTGCCTAAATGTACAATTAGGAGCTAATGGACAACTAAGTGGAGATTAAAGCTTCATACACATTAAATGATGAATTAATTAGTGGCTAATGGTTACTTGGTGGCCACACTTCCGAAAGAGCATTTTGGGAAGCTCCCTAAAAATACAATTAGGGTTTTATGCATGTTTAAATAGCCCTCTTATGTATATGTAAACATCTTCTACTCTCATATATTTGCTTAGGAAATTAGCAAGTTGTAAACAAAAATCAAAGTGAAATAAAAATGGCTTCCAAGCCTCTTTCTCCTCTCTTTTCTACATGCTTTTCTTTGTTCTATTGTTAGTATTTATTTCTATGCTCTCTTTCTTTTTATTCATAGCTTAGATTTACATTTATGCACTAGTCTAATTAATTTCCTTCTAGTAGTTAATCTTCTTTTTCTTTGTTTATTCTCTACTTTCTTTCATTTTCAATGTTGAAACTTACAGTGTTGATTTGATAACACAAATGAGTAGCTAAACCCCTTCAATTTAGGGGTAATGAAGCTCTCAAATATTATGTAATTTCAACATTTTATGATTTATGATCTCTTTAGCTTGTGCTTCATGAAAGTGAATTTTGATGTAAGTTTATACAAGTGGGTTTGATAGCTTATATTGCTTATGCAAATGAGCTATTCTTATTCAACATAAACACAATTTACATCATCATTTGCTAATAATTTTTGATTTTGAAATGAAAGTAAAAATGAAATTTGATGATCTATATTACTAGTTACAATAGTAAATAGATCATACTTAAAATAGCTTTTGCTTTGGCTTCATTTTCATGAGAATTGATAAGTGGTTTATTTGTTGTATTATAGTTTGATGGTTTGAGTTATGTTAATTAATAACATATACTTATGATAAATACAACAATTATTTCACTAAATATCAAAGCTAGAGATCACAAATTATTTGTTTGTTGATTTACAAAAATATGAGAGTGGATTTGCCTCTAAATTGTTCTCTAATCTAATAGTTTTTAAATCACATTTTAATTCTAGCTTTAGTTTTTTTTTGTAGTTAATGATTTCCTCTCACTTTGGTCCGATTTTATTGAATTAAAAATTTTAAAATCTTAAAAATTCCCTGCGGATCAACCCGTACTCGCCACGTACTAAAATTGTACGTCGTGCGCTTGCGGATATTTTATTTTAAAATTTATTGGCATTTTTTAATCGATAGAAAATTTGCCGTTAAACAAGTTTTTGGCGCCATTGCTGGGGAATAGTTTTGATTTTAATTTCTATTCTTCGAATTATTTTTAGTTGATTTTTGTGTGTTTGATTGCATTAAAAAAAATTATTTGCGTTGTGTGATTATTATTTACATTGTGTTTGTGTGTTGTTTTCTAGTTCTAGTTGCATTTTGCATTTGATAAAAAAAAACTCCACAAACATTTCATCAAATTTACATTGCATTTCATTTTCTATTGTATAAACTTACATTTCATTTACATTGCATTTTATTTACATTGCATTTACATTACATTGCATTTCTACAGTCTACAGACCTTTGTTGCATTGCCTCTGTGCACAGTGCACTTCCCCTTACTGTTCACATTTCTGTCACTACTCCCCCTCATTCACAACTTCATACAAACTACACCCTTCAACATACTATCAACAACACCAATACACTGCTTGCTACACTACCTTACTACTGCGTGCCAAAACTCCCCGACCACACTCGCTATCCTATGCAAACTGTGCACATACAATACAGCAGCTACAATTACCATTCACAGTCACCTCCTCAAGTTCAACTTCCTTCATCAGTTTTGCATAAACCCACTGTTAATCACATTTCCACTTCCTTCATCAGTGACCATCCATAAAATTGTCACTGTTTATCGACCATTACCACCTCTCCTCCATTCCTACTCCCCTACTTCAATCACCGACACACTATCAATCAAACAACAACTCCTCCTACCAATTTCCAGCCTTCCACTGACAAGCTCCACCACATCCAAACTAAAAGCCAACACATCATTCTCCACACTGTCTCAATACTATCACTGCCTCCAAGTTAAATTCGTGACCAATCGCCTCTAGCAAACTCCAGCAACAGCCTTCACTCCTCTCACCCACAATCATCGACTCACAACTGCCTCAAAAAGTCCCAAATCCCTGTCATACCAACTTCCTCCAGCCTAACATACCACTCCAACATCATTTCACACAATTGACCATACCACCATCAACCTTTAGCACTCCACATTGCCAACCATCAACATCGAACAACCACATTGCCAACCCACAACCATATGATTTACAAAAATATGAGAGTGGATTTGCCTCTAAATTGTTCTCTAGTCTAATAGTTTTTAAATCACATTTTAATTCTAGCTTTAGCTTTTTTTGTAGTTAACAATTTCCACTCACTTTGGTCTGATTTGATTGAATTGAAAATTTTAAAATCTTAAAAATTCCCTACGGATCGACCCGTACTCGCCACGTACTAAAATTGTACGCCGTGCACTTGCAGATATTTTTTTCAAAATTTATTGGCATTTTTCTAATAGATTGAAAATTTGCCGTTAAACAATAATTTTTATCCAGATAAGAAAGAACAGAATGCATCTCTATTATGAAATTTGCAGGAAAATACACAATATGATAAACCTATCAGCATACTCTTTTGATCAAGATGCACTAGTCAAGTGGTCATAAGTGTCTACTGCACCTGTTTTAATTTGTTTTTTATCTCTTCCTTTCTGTGTTTTTTTAGTCTCATCTACCTCCCCCTTGTATGCTTTCTCTATTTATATTGTAAGGTTTTCTTTTTGATACAAATAAATGGTCGGGTCCATTCAACCCCGCTAGCATTACCAAAAAAAATCATCGAAACATCACATAACACGAATATCACAAAGTCATGTATAAAGATGTCATCACCTATAAGGAAACACAACAAATCAGAAATCACATAATCAACATTACATGGGTGAATCATCCACATTCAGAAATCATTATCAAAATCTAGGAAACATCCATAAAGAAATATCACCATGAATAACTAGGCTAGCATAGGGCTTTGCCCAAATAAATTACTCAATCTCAATATAAATAACTATCCATAGAAAATAAATATAGTATTGGCGGCACATGCCAAAGATAGATATAATTGGCGACCCACGCCTATGAAAATATAATTGGCGACACACGCCAATGAAAAGGTATTATGCGACACATGCCTGAGAAGGATATGGGGATTGATCATTTGTGGGACTCGTTCTCATGTATAATTAAAATAAGTATATGTATATATCACACACCAAAACCAAATGTGAGACTAACAAACACACTTGCTCATGCGTAATTGGCGAACACGACACACGTATTCCACCAACACGGCTCCTACGGTCTTAGTTACCTCGACGGACATTGTGACTCATATCCATTAGTGTGCTTGACTATGCAAGGGCTCGGTCACTACACTACGTACGACCCCAAAATGATAACAGACTACTGGCCTGGGTGATATAGAATGGGGCTACACATTGCCGATGCATATAGGTAGTCGGCAACTGCTATAATTGGCGATACACGGCCATATACACTACCGACACACGGCTATATATGTTGTCGACACACGGCTATATAAGTTGCCAACACACGGCTATAACATTGCCGACACATGGCTATATACGTTGCCGACACATGGCTATAAGAAAATGTGTCATGGATCCAGGGCGCGACCATCGCAATCTGGCCGTTATGATGGATAATAGCCAATCTGGTTCACTCCCGCACTATAAGGGAAGTTAAACAATGATAGACATATGCTGAAATACACATGTAAAAGCTGACACACAGCTTCATACACAGGCTAACACACAACCTAGTACATATGCCGACACACAACTAAATACGTGACTCACCACAACGATCCCGTCATACATAACAAATCCCCATATGAATGTCATTCACTGACCAAGAATAATCAAATAAATAACACAACAGTGCCTCATACCACCACATGTTATTAGTCCATTTATTCAGAGCTCATATCACACTCGCTCCTTTAATATTCTATATAACGAGTCCAAAGAATAATCGGAGAAATATTACCAAAGTCTCAAACCAGACGGTATTATAACTCCATTTATTCTAGTTCCTCGTCACACAGAACAAAAATCATCACAAAATCATATAGAAGGATGTCATCACCGTATCATACGAAATAAACAAACAATTCAACATCAACGATGAATCATTCATATGATCCAATTCAATATACAAGAAAGCTATGATCAGAAGAATAATATAAAATAGATTATTCAAAGATAGATAGATATATATATATAACAAATAAATCAATATTTAATTACGAATTGTTTGCAACATATAATCTTAATATAACTAAATAAGAATTTAGAAATGGATAATAAATTTATATTCTAGGATTAAACCAAATAATTAATTAAAACCAAATATAAAACTTTCGTTTTAATAAATTACTAATTACTTAACCTTTTATAGATTTAAAAAATAATTTAATATTCACCAATACCTTCTGAAACTCGTTTCTTTCTGTTAAAACCCAAAAAATAGTTTATAAAACTAGATATTACACGTAATAATTACTTCAAAATTTTCTATAATTAAATATTATTTTTAAATAATTTTATAACATTCAAATTAATTTATTATATTCCAAATCCATAAAATATATTTTTCATAACTTTTATTATATTTAGAATTTCATAAATTATACTTTGAAAATTATAAAATATCAATAAGAAACCATTTCGTATATTTTTAGAATTTTATAAGATTTCTATAGATTTATTAAGAATCAAATACTAAATTTTCTTAAAATAATCAATATCAAAATTAAATAATAATAATTAATGTTAAATAAAACTTTTCTCTTCTCAGATTTATAAATATATACAAAACATCTTTTTATATATAAATGTTTTTATTTATATGAATTATTAGTGTATATTTAAATAAAATAAATTTATAAAAACACACTGATATAACACAAAAATACGCACGACCAATCGCTGCTACCGGTCGACCGGTCGGTCATAAATCTATGCAAACAGTCCCCGATTTTGGCGATCTCCTCCTTCATCTTCAATCATTTCTCCTCCAATTCGATGCATAGACAAGATATATAGGCAAACAACAACCCAAACACATCATATGCAAAGAATAAAATGATATAGACATAGAGTGGTGAGTGTGTTTACTCACCTAAAGCATCCTGCTTCTTATCCTACTCTGTTCGCACACACCAGTAGCTCAAACGCAACGACGAAATCCAAATTCTCTTCTTTCATAAGTCTATATTGATGTTGAGATGCACATATTAAAACTTGGGAATTTATAGAATTTATTAAGATTTTATTTTAATTTTTAAAGTTGTGAAGTATGGGTAGGAGGATGATTTTCTAAAGTCAATAAAGTATTCCTTTAGGTTGTATTTTATATATGAAGATAAATCATCTGTTTTGACGTTAAAAATGGATCAACACCCAAGAATGAGTAGTAGAGAACCTGTGAGACCTAGATCTAGCAAGTAGTATTGAAAAATAACAGGAATAAAGTAAAGAGGCACAAGATTTTTATAGTGGTTCGGCAATCTCTGGCCTACATCCACTTTATAGTTTGAGATTACAATGGATTGGAAAGAGATTGAGTTGCCACTACATGGGATAGACAGATTCTAAGTCCTAGAATTGCTTACAGTAGCTTCCTGGTGACTATTGTGTGGAGGACAAAGATGAAGAAGAGGCAGAACTTTTGCGTATTGATAGCAGAAATCTGATCCTCTTTTAGTTGCACTAGTAATTATATTTATAGAGGAAACAGTCATGTTGAGTCAGAATTCCACTTGGAGCAGAGTCCAGAGATCGGCCCAAAGTCGCTTGCAAAATTTTAGAACACCATAAGTTAACCAAACATGTCGGTACCAACTTAAACATGTCGATGTTGACATGTTTCCTTAGTTCGAAACACTTCGAACTTTCTTGCATTCTTCCTCTTACTTCTTTTCATTGTGTCCCATGTTGTTATCGTCTATTATTAGCCGATTGTGATGATCTTTCATCCCTTGCATGGCTTATTATGTCGTTTTAGCCGTTAACTCTTCAACTTTTGGAATCGGTTGTTCAAAACCCTTGGAAATCAATTGAGCATACATGGAAGAGGTTGAGAATAACTCGTGTTAAGTTGGAGGGGATGAATGTGGAGAAAAACAAGTCGGCACCAACATAACAAGTCGGTATCGAGTTGTCCCCTTAGCATATTTTTGAATGATTTTTCACTGAACCATTCCTTTGCTCCGTCTAAGCGTGCCTCCAAGATTTCAAGTCGTTTCATCTCTGTATCGACGTTCTATCTTGTGTTGACTTTTACTAGGTTAAAAGCTTAGTTAACATTTGCCCTACAGAGTATACTTTCGTAGAAAACAAAGCGTGCTCTGGATCGACATAAGTCCTAGACTGTTATCCTGTGAATTCTAGTTGATCGTTTGGATGTCGTCTCGAGATGTTGCTTTTACTTGGTTCATTGTCCGTTAACCATTCGTTTTAGTTACAGTTGAAATTTCATTCCTTTGCGTTAGCGATGCAATCTGCACTTTGGATATTACGTTGCGCTTTAGGTTGGTATAGAAACTCTTCACGATAATTTGGAATGATGGAAATTTCGAAGGAAGATGGTTGAATTTTGGATTTACTTGTCCGATGGTGAAGCTGAGTTTTGCCTCAGCCGAATGCACATCGTTCCAAAGTGAAGTCCTACTCTCTGGCTTCAACTATCTCTTTTCAAGAATTTGGTTAAGTCTCTATCGCCATTTGAATTCCAGTATGACGATTTATTACAAAATCGGACGTAGTGGATGATTCCATCATATCTCTTTTCCCATTTCTGTACTTCCAGTGATCTTGACAGTGTTGAATGCCAAGTTTTATTATTTAGAATGACTTTCTGATCATCTCATCTTTAGTCTAGCAAAGGAACTTCCACTCCTCCAGAAGCTGGATCCTTCTCAGCTTAGGCTTCGCCTTTTATTCCTGTCATACTGGGACGGTTGGTTACAGCTAAATTGCAAGGCACAGTTGCTCTTGTAGAGCTGCTACTAAATCCGCCTCCTCCTCTAAATGAGTTCATGGCTTTAAGAGTCTTGGATGAAGAGGGTGGAGCAAGCAAGGATTCCTAGAAGCTTATTGGAATGTCGGACTTCTTTTTAGTTGTGCTTACATGGGAGTTGCCTCCACTGTCTCGCAACTTTATGCAGATAAACGGAATCTCGACAATTTCTTTGATTATGTTCCTTTATTTGGCCATGCATACATTTCCCAGAGCGCTCTGCTTGGAAAATTATTGACGTTATTTAGCCAACTCCATATACATTCCTACTTGTGTTTGGTTGTGTTCCTTTCGACCAACTATCATTACAAATAGTCCAAGCTCTACCTTGCTCTCTATCGCTAGGGAACATTATCCGTAACATTTACTCCTCGGTCATATGTTACAGTTGTGAACTAAATTCTATTGATGGGGTTCATCTACTACGAGTTTGGGCATTAGTGTGAGTTAAACATACAAGGAAAATTATCTGACTTCCCCATGTCTAATTGAGCTTCCCCAATCTCGGTCTTGGATCGGAAAAAAGTCTAATAGTACTTGTTTTCATGACTATCTCTTTCTATCCTTTATCGAGCATGTCCTTCTTGGTCACTAGCACTGTCCTTGAAGTTAGGTCAGGCATAGTTTCAATCTCCAAAAACTAGCGCACAAATTATCTGATTTCGATTATCCTTCCTTCAAGTTGCCTATTTCCAGGGAACAATAATATTCCTAAAGGTTGGTGATTAATCTTCTTGACGTTGCCAATTTCAAAGTGACGGTAGATTCCTATAGGTTGTGGCTAAAATTCCAGTCGTGCATTGGTTTCTGTCTCCAGAAACTGGCACATCAATGGCTCAATTTTGATCCTTTCAGTACCGAGAGATACCTCTTGGTATCAAGAAATTTTGGCTTACTGTTTCCACTTGTTTGTTTGTATTGTTTCACCGTAATCATGGCAAGAGGTTTTGCTTCGCCACCGGTAGTTGATTGCAAGGATAGCATATTTTGCTCCTTTCCTCGCCACTGGTGGCACATCGAAAATGTTGATTCCCCTTCCTTTGCGGTTTCCAAAATCCAGTCTGCACAACAGTCTCTGTCTCCGGGGACTAGTGGTTTAATTGCTCGATTCTAAGTATTGCCTTTTCTTACTGCTGCACATCATATGTTCCCGTGCAGCATATTTATTTACCGCAACTTGGTGCATGTAAATAATACTCGTACAATCATTTTGGCATATTCTATTACATAGCTCTGTTCAAAACTTTCATGTAGCTTGATTTAGCCAATTCCTTGGCTGTTCCAGTTTAGGCTCGGTTGAGTTCATTTCGACCAAGTGCAGGTGCATATGCCCCTGTCCGTTGGGATGATCGCTCTGGATGCTAAGTCCATACATTTTCAGGAGACTAGGTTTCCTAAGCAATACGTTTGATTGCCCCTAGCCTGATTCACACGGTAGTTCCTATCCCCGGGAACTAGTGACTTTGCTATTTGACTCCAAGCTCCGAGTTTTTAATGCTATCTGTTCCCCGACTATGATCGAGTTCTTCCAATTTGACATCATCAGCCAATGTCATTCTAAATGAATGTATTGGAAAGATGCATCACCATAATTTTTGTTATAGTAAATTCTTCCAAGACCTGGTATTTATATCCTGATCATGCAGTGGTTTCTACCTTCAGAAACTTGTGCATGAATGACTCAACTCAATGGATTTTTCCTTGATGTTGTGAATCTTCGATCAGTGTCAGATTCCAGAAGGTAGGGCTAAAGATTCAATCGAGCTCCTGCTTCTTTCTCCAAAATCTAATGTATCATTAGTCCCATTCTAAGGGTTTCTCCTTGGCATCACCAATCTTTAGGTGATAGAATATTCCTGCAATTCGGGACCGAATGATCTAGTTGGTCCATAAGTATATTATCAATCCTTCTCGTCATCGCCAGACTTCGGATGATGGAAAATTCATGCAGGTCGAAGCCAAATTATCCACATGGTTCCTTTTTTGGTTTTGAGAACCTTTTTAGTTATCGTCGATCTTAGGGCAGCAACGAATTCTTAAGGACTAGGTGCTTCCTCTCCTCGTCATCGCCTATCTTTGGGCAATGGCAAATTCCTGGTGGTTAAAGTTTTTCCTTCCTAATGCTGCTTATCTTCGGAAATTCTAGATTCCTGTGGGAGGGAAGTTGGTTCCTTCTCCACTTCGCTTGTCTGTGGGCAATGCCGAATTCCTGAACAATAAGACCTTCATTTCCCTGAGTGGAAATTTATTGCTAGAATGCTCTGTTTGGCAAAACGGAACTGTTATCAAACCAACTCTGTGGTTATTCGTGTTTGGAATTGATGAGGTTCTTTCGACCATGTATTTGTGCGCCTATCCCTATTTGTGGGACTAGCTATTTCAAAGGCATGTATTTGGGAATTTGTAAGGGATGGAAAGATGTGGAGTGAATTAGTCAGTTGCCCTCGGTCTGGCTCTCAATTCTACTTTAGGATTGAGGAAGTCTAATGGTTTAATTCTCGACTTTCTGTGATTGTTCCCACTTGTCCTCGGCCATGCGTGCCTTGATTGACTACAAACATCGTCATGGAAGTCCTACTCATATGCCAGTTCCCATCTCCGAGAATTGGTAACTAAACTGCTTAGTTTTAAGAAACATTTTCTCGAGACCTATCTCTGGGCTACATCAAAATACTTTCTAAGTTGAATACTAGATGTGCACCAGCATCTATCTCTGGAAACTAGCACACGAGCGGATCGATCTTGTGGATTTCTCTTTAGCGCTGCCTTATTTACGAGCAACAACTAATTCCTATCATGAATGGCTGAACCATTCGATTGACATATGAATTGTTAGGTCTTCCTACTGTCACCTATCTTTAGGCAACAGTAGTTTTCTGAAGACAAGGGTAGAAACTCAATTGAGCACCAACTTCTATCTCCGGAAGCTAGTGCATCGATGGTTTAATGCTTTGAGTGTTTCTCACCGACCTTCAGTTTGAAGTTTTCCTTGCATTGCCAAGGCAATACCGGTACTTAGAAAATAAAAAGCTTCCCAACATTTCTGGGGAAACATCGGTACTTAGGATATGGGAGAGTTTCTCAACGTAGCCAGGGCAACACCGATACTTAGGATGTTCCAATCGATTTTCCGTGTTGATCTGGCAGTTTTGGGTCTTCCCTATGTTGCTGGAGCAACGCTTGTTCTCAGAAGGTAGGGATCTATTTTCCCATCGATCCAACAGTTTGAGTCAATTTCTCTGCCGACTCGACGGTGTTGTATTTCAGTTGGGTGCTAGCTTCAGTCTTCGCAAACTAGCACTTTGATGATGGACCATAAGAGTCTTTTCTTAGTGCTACTAGTCTCCCAGCAGCGTTAAAGTCCTATAAATTGGGATCAAATCATTCGTTCGATCCTGCAGAGTTGAGTAGATTCCTTTCGACCTAATATGGTTGCTTCCTCGATGTCACCTATCTCCAGGCTAAGCCACATTCTAGAAGAATGAGAGTCTCAGGCATTTCCATTACTTATCTTTGTTTATAACCGCCAAGTGCTCCTTTTGGCAACGCAGGGCCATTGCTTAACCAATTCCATGATTATTCTTATTCGCATAGGGTCGAATTTCCTCCAATCGATTTTTGTTGCAATCTGACTTCAATTTGCGGAACCCGTTATTCCCAAGCACCAAGCTCCTGGCACTTATAGAAAATTAAGCACTTTGAGGCAAGTCGTTACATTGCCCCCAGTATGACTGCGCTCTTCCTATCCTGATTATGGACCGGTATAGTTTGGTGGTGCTTATCTTGAATCTATGACAATTAACCTTGCTTGTTCTAGGCTATATGTATTATGTTGGGCCGTTTGGTTGTTGTGGATATTTGCCTTATTCGTCGGTTCCAATCTTCGGGAATCGATGGTTTAGTTGCTCGATTTCAAGCATTCTCTCCTTGTCGTTGTCTGTTTTCAGACAATAACTGGTTTGCCGCAAGCGGGAGTCAAAGCACCTGATCAATCTTTGCGTGGATGATTATTCCAAGCATGGCTAAAGTCCATGCCACAGTGAATCTATGACGATCGGGGTTATCCTTTCTAACATTGCTAGTCTCCGAGTGGAATCAAATTCCTGAAAGATAAGTTATTTCCTCCAAACATTGTTAATCTTCGGGCTACGCTGGATTCTTGCAAGTTAGAGTTTGAGAACTCAATTGGGCACTTGCTTCTGTCTTCGAAAACCAGCGCATCAAAGATTCGATTCTGGAAATGCCTTTCATCTTCATCCATCTTTGGGCGATGGTATGCTTCTGCTAGTCATCGAGCGGCACCAATTTCCTAAAAATTGGTTTCTCTTTCTAACGTTGTCGGGGAAATTCCAGTTCTAAAAAAGTAGAGGATCAATGTGACCTTCGATCCGTCGATTTGGACCTTCCCGACATTGTCGGAGCAACGTCGGTTCTCAGAAGGTAATGGGCCGAAGTGACTGTCGACCTGGCATTTGGTACCTTCCCGACTTTGCCAAAGCAACACCAATTCTCAAAATTTAAGGGGTTGATGTAACCATCGACCCGTCGGTTTTGGGCCTTCCCAACGTTGCTGGAGCAACGTCAGTTCTCATAAGGCAGGGGATCGATACGACCCGTCGATCTGACGGTTTGGACCTTCCCGACGTTGCCAGTCTTAAGGCAATGCCAGTTCACAGAAGGTTTGAGGATCGATACGACCCGTTGACCCGGCGGTTTGAGTCGATTTTTCCTGTCGACTCAGCGGTTTGGGCTTTCCCGACGTTGCCAGGGTGACCGGTTCTGAGAAGTTAAAGATCAATTTTCCCTATCGATCCGACAGTTTGGACCTTTCCGATGTTCCTAGTCTTAGGGCAACGCCAATTCTCAGAAGGTTGGGGATCGATACGACCCGACGGTTTGAGTTAATTTTCCCTATCGACTCGGTGGTTTGGGCCTTCCCGATGTTGCCAGGGCAACGCCTGTTGTCAAAAGACAAGGATCGATTTTCCCTGTCGATCCGGTGGTTTGTACCTTCTCGACATTGCCAATTTTAGGGCAACGCTGGTTCTCAGAAGGTTAGGGGTCGATATGACCTATCGACCGGGAGGTTTGAGTCGATTTTCCGCGTCCACTCGACAGTTTGAGACGATTTTTCCCATCGACTTGGTGGTTTGGACCTTTCCATGTTGCCGGTCTTAGGGCGGTTTGGTAGTGTTTATCTCGCGTCCACTCGACCGTGGGGATCGAGACGACCCGTCGATATGGCGGTTATGAGTTGACACTCCTCGTCCGTCATTCAAGGACAGAGGAGCATTTTCTCGGCTGTGTCGTCGGCGGTTCTATTGGTTTAAGAAGGTGACTTTATTCTCGAATTGGAAAGGCGGCAAATCCTGCCTTGTTATGGTGCCCCCGGTATCCCTGGATGGCTTATTTGTGAAAGAGAAACATATAAGGCTGAATGAAGTAGCATCGCTTTAGGCTGCATCTCCATTCCTTAGTGATTGGCTAGTCAGGGTGTTGCTTGATAACTAGTCTTCCGTCTAGTTGCTGGGCCCATCTTTGTTGGGTCCAGGCAGTCTTCCTTGAGCAGGTAGACCTTGGAGTCTTGCAGTTTCTCCGCCATTTCATGGTTCCCTAACATATTCCAAGAGCTTGTTATTCCTTATTAGCTCCTCAATTAGATTCCTTAAGTGTTGGCATTCTTTAGTGTTATGCCAATGGGTTTCGAGAAAGTGACAGTGCTTCCCAAAACATGTATCTTACTCTGTTGATTCCCTCCTAGGCAGCTTCTTATATTGCTCGGTTCCTTGAGTGGCAAGATATATATTCTCCGGTGTATCATTTAAGGGCGTGTAATCCTCCAATCCAAAGTCCTTCGGACGTTTTTCATTCACGTCATACCCGTTACTAGATTTTTGACTTCTTTTCTTTAGATTACCTGAGTTCCCAACATTCACGGCGATGTTGTGCAAGATTTTTTCCTTCGGTTGTTCATCACCAACCTTTCCTTTAGCCAGTTCAACTTCTTCCAACCGTAAGAACTGATTTTCCTTTCGATGGAATTCCTTTATGGTTGTAGGTAGTTCATCTTAATCCATCTAGCGAAATCCATATTCAGATGAATAGCCCGAACCAAAGCCATAAACGCCATATCTTCCTTCGGATTGCTTACTTCAGTTTTAGCAATGTTAAAGTGATTCAAGAACCTGTTCAGAGATTTTTGGGGTCCTTGAGACAAGTCAGATAGTGATGTTACATCCTTCGGTTGCGTAGTGTGAAACCTAAACTATTCCAAAAACTTCTTTGCCAACTTATCAAACTTAGATACGGATATAGGCTCAAGCCTGGTGCACATCGAAGTAACTCCTTCAAGAAATATAGGAAAACATCTACAGTGGACAACATCTATGGCACGTGCTCCATCCATGTGCCATTCATGCTTAAATAAATATTTCTTAAGGTCGGTGGTACCGTTATAAAATGGCATTGTTGGCATAACAAACTTCTTAGGGTATTCTTTCCGTAAAATTTCCTCAGTAAAAGGATTTCGGCTTGGTGCAGAACCTCAATTTTCATTGTTTCTACCCTCACTTTCCCCCACCAACTGTCGGACTATGTCAGTGATATACTCCTTGCTGGCACAATAATCTGCATGTTGATTATCAAGGACTACACCGAGTGTTTGACTCTGCAAACGATCTCGGTTTGCCAACTGAAGCCTAGGTTCTCTATTCTCCAGGAGAACCACTCCTGCAGAGTTATGTTGGCGCGCGGTTGGTCTTACCGTGGCAGTTTGAACTCCATTTCTGAAGTTTCATCCATTAACACCGGCATTCAACTCTAATTCATCACCATCGAGTTGTATGCCGTGTTCAGAGTCAGAAACAAGAATTGCCTCATCTTCCTGAGGAGCATTCAAACCTAGATTTAAGTTGGTACCGAGATGTTTTGACTTGATACCGAGTTGTTGCTTGGCGGGGGGAAGCTCCTACTTCCTCCTACGGTATTCCTAGTAACTCCGACAGTTACCTTTTTCTGCTTTTGCTTTTCATCTCTCCTGTTTAAGCCAAAAACTGAAGAGTTCACTTGTTCTATTGCAGGATAAGTTTCTCTTCTAACTCTTCTTATTACAGGCCGCTTCAGGGTTGGCAGTACTTCCATCTTATCTTCGAGAGCTTTCTGACTACCAATAAATTTTTGGTTAAGTTCATTGATCATCTTGTTAAGCTCTCCTCTAGTAATAACTTCCTATTGAGTAGAGGATTCTGGTTTTCCATTTCCATTATTAACTTTAGCTTGGTGGGTGTTTGCTTCATCACCACCAACTGTTGCTCCTACAGATCTTCAAAATGCATATTTTCCTTTCCTAGGAGCCATTGAAATAGCAAATCTCCAATTTCTTCAAATGAACCTTCCAGATCTAACTTCTAGATCTATCAAATCTAAAATAGAAAGCTAGATCTAAGCCTGGATTTAAAGCTCTCAATGAAAGCACTAAAATGTTGATGCTAAAATTGGATCTACAACCAAGAATGAGTTCTAGGGAACTTGTGAAACCTAGATCAAGTAAGTAGTATTGAAAAATAACAGAAATAAAGTAGAGAGACGTAATATTTTTATAGTGGTTCGGCAATCTCCGGCCTACATCCACTTTATAGTTTCATTGATTTCGATATGAGATAGTTTATTTGAGATTACAATGGATTGGAAAGAGATTGAGTCACTAGTACAGGGGTTAGGCAGATTCCAAGTCCTAGAATTGCCTACAGTAGCTGCCTTGGTGACTATGGATAGAGTTAGGGGTATGCCCTAGGGGCAATTATGTAATTTGTTACATATATCTAACTCGTTGAACAATCTTGTTCACAATACAAGTGTTTCTTTCTATTATATACTTGATATAATGTGCTTATATTAATTAATTAATTTAATTAAAAGTATATTTAATAGAAAACCATAAATGGTATATTTTGTGATAGTAGTTACAAAGTGTTGTAACTGTGAGTAATTTATCACAACAAAACAAATATACCATTTTAAATATTTCTAGTCAAGATGTATCGAGACTGGATATCGATTTATCCATTAAGACTAGAGTATGTAACGCTCTCCAAATGTTAGGCAGTGTATTACTCATGACTGCTGGGGCCACCTAGGGGTTACATACTGATAGTTATTAGATAACTATGGAGCGACTCACTCAATAGTTTTCTATTGGTTAATATAACTAAGGTCAATAGAAAATATCTGTGACGACCGCCCATGACCCCTGCACTGAACCTAGAGAAAATGCGCTGTAAATTGTGCCAGGCGACCATGGACGATTGTCAGGGTAAATTAAAACATCAGAATCTATCGTATTACTCACAGCGCATGGATAAAATACAATAGACATATGTATAGTGAAGCTTTACAGAACAAAATGTCATCATATAAAACTTCATAATAGTTGAATACAGACATCCGAATGGTCAATACATCAAGCCTCACTATATAACACTCAGAGAATATACAAACAGCGGAACATCCAGTACATATAATAAGAAGATAATATGCAACCCTCCAGCTCGTCTTCGATATCAACACCGTGGAAAGCAAGAACAGCACCTGTCACCTGCTACCTAGTCTGCCCGTCCCAAAATGGACGAACAGTCCATGGTCGCCTGGCACACTTTACAGCGCATTTTCTCTAGGTTCAGTGCAGGGGTCATGGGCGGTCGTCACAATATCGATGTACCGCTTATAATAAATAAAATTCGATTTTACCGAAAAGACCTATAAGCGATGAATTTGGCCAACCTGTCGTACCACTTGCTAAGTGACGTGTGAACATTAATATTTGAATTGATCAATATTAATCGCTGACTGAATTCACACCTCTGAGTCGCACAACCACATTTGTTATATTTCTGAAAACCACACAATTTAATTAGTTTGTAAAATGTTGCAAACCAATTAAATTAATTAATATTTATGAAATATTAATTATTGTTAATTTATTTGATGTTTTGAATGTTGTTGGTAATTATTTCAATGCATATATAAAAGTTATATTTGCATATATCGATATGCGATATCGATATAATGTTAAACAACAATAAATTAATTACATAAAAGTTGTTTTCTTTTATTTGGAAAAGTTGCATATTTGGAATGTGCTTGGATCAGCCATATAATGGTAAGAGGAGGAAATCAATTAATGGGATTAATTGAAATTTAAAAAGAGGAAATAAAGGAGGAAGTTTTAATAGGAGAATAGGAAAAGGTTCCTTTAATTCTATTAAAAACAAAACCTACCGACTTTCCTTTTTTTGTTCTCTTTTCTTCCTCTTCTTTATCAATTGGATCAGGATAGAGAAATATGATGTTTCTCTCTCTCCAATTAATGTTGTTTACTTTCTTAATTAATTGCATAACTATTAGAGAAGGAAACTAAAGTTTACTTTCTCATATTTATTTTAATAAGTAACTACTACACACATGGGTGTATTTGATACACTCTTTTATATAAATTTATATAATATCAAACCCTTCTGAATTATTTTTTACCGAATTAAATAAAATATTGATTTTATTTAAAAGAAAATTTAGATAAGATCCAAATGCATTTTGACTTCATAGGCCCTTTAACGATCTAAAATGGTAAAAATTTTGAACTCATTTATTCCGCTGCAGCCTGGCCCAATTCCTTCAATAGTATCGGAGCCGATGGGCTATGCGGTCTAAATTAGTCATGTTAGGGCTAACTAATTAATCTTGTGCACTTAGTACAGTGTCTAGAAAGGTGATGTCTAGGATTGGAATTGGGTGAACAAGTACCCTGTCCTACCTGGTTACCTGCCTGGCCTGAAAGGTGATGTGAGCCCAAAGATTGCCCCTAATGGAAAAGGCCAATTTGAATTGGGCCTTGGGCTAAATTTTTTTCAAAATAGTTTTGAAAATTAAGATATCATTTTAAATTTAAAATAAAACATGTCTATTATAAACGTTTATAATAACATAAATTTTCAAAATGTTTGAAAACGTAATGAAAAGTTCAAAATGTTTGAAACTATGTAAATATTAATTTCGAAATTTAAAATTATTAATAAGATTAATAATATAAATTAATTAAATGAGTTAATTAATTAATACTTATATGCATGTATTATATATGTTCATATATGTTATGTTATTTTAAAGTTTTCAAGATAACATAAGCGTACATGTATGTATATAAGATAAATTTTCAAAATAAATATAATTTAATTAAAATTGTTTAATTAATATAATTAACTAAAAATATGCATATATAAGATACATGTGTCTTACTATAAAGCTTATAGTAGATATGTCCAATATAAAAGTTGTATTGGAATACTAATTTAAAATTAATTAAAGAGTTAATTAAATAAAATTAATGAAATAAGATTTAATTAATAAAAAATCATACATAAGACTATCATATGAGTAATATGAAATATAAAAGTTATATAACAATAAAACTTATATGATACGAATGTATAAACTAAAAATGGAACATTAAAGAAACCCAAATAGACTTAAGGAATAAATACATACGTAAATGTACGTATACTGTGATTTCTAATGTATCTGACACTTAAATCGCGAGGGTATTTCATAAGAAACACATTATTCCATAAGTTGATATCACTCAATATAATATATTGAAGATTATGAATCTTCAATATAATATTGTCATCTACCATATATATATATATATATATTAATAAATTACTTGCATACTCCTTAGTTGTTGAGCAAACTCGTGCTGGAGATGTTATGTATAGTATTATTAATATATTGAACAGATGAGGTAAGATAACTATATGTATTTGTTGAGAAAACTCAAGATACGTATACTATACTTAGGCCATCACGATATGGTAGGTACAAGTGAATAATCTCTTTCGATTTGTTGAGCAAACTCAAGGTCGAAATGAGAATAGGACAAGGAAAAATGGGTCAGGAGTTGTCCATCGTTTGTGGGGCTATGATTTATTGAGCAAACTCAAGGTCAGTGATGTGCACGTAAATATGCATATTTTTACTTCCATATTTAATCTAATTTTATTTAAATAAACGTCATAATTAGGTATTTTTACATGTTTTTGCCAAATCCAAATGTCATCAAATCATCATTCATCTTCATCTAAGGGTAAAATGGTAAATTTTGTGCATATATTAATTTTGAGAATATTCTTTTACATGTTTTATTTTTATTTGGAGGAATTTGGCTGGAAAATGGAAGAGACTTCATGTATTCATGCATGCATAAGAGTTAGAAGGCAAATGAAGATGGAAACAAATGAATTCATGTACTCATGGAGGACCCCACCTTCTCACTTACCATGATCTACAATTAGGAGCTAATGAACATGCTAATGGAGATTAAAAGCACATGCACATTTAATGAAGGATTAGTTACTTGCTAAGGATAACTTGGTGGCCGCACTTCCTAGGGGTATTTTGGGTAGTCTCCAAAAATATGAATTAGTGTTTTAGGCATGTAAATAACCCTCTTATGTTCATGTAATGAAGCTTTTATCTACTTATTATATTATGCAAGTTGTAGCTTCAAATCAAAAGAGAAATAAAACGGTTTCCTAAGCCTTTCTTCTTTACTCTTTCATGCTTTCATGTTATTTTTATGCTCATTTTTATTTACATGCTCTCTTTCCTTTTATGTTAGTAGTTTAGATTTTCATTTATGCACTTAGTTTAGTTTTATTTTTATGCAATTATTTAGTTCTCTCTTCTTTTGAGTTGCTCTTACTTCTCTTGCTTTTTAATGTTGCAATCTACATGTGTTGAAATGATAATAAAAATGAGTAGCTAAACCCCTTCAATTTAGGGGTAATGAAGCTCTCTAATTCATGTAGATTCAACATATTTGCTTATTTATGGATCTTTTTATGCTTCATGAAAAGTTAGATTATGATGTAAGTTTATTAGTGAATTTGATAGTCTATGTTGTTTATCACAACTAGGCTATTCTTATTCAAACATAAACACAATTTACGTCATTAACTAACTAGGTGATTATGATCATGAAATTAAAATAGAAGCAAAATTTGATGATCTATGTTACTAATCAAAAATAGTAAATAGATCATGGTTAAAATAGACTTTTGTATTAGTTTCATATTCATTATCATGACATTCAACAAGTGGTTTTAGTTGTTGTATTAAAGTTTGATGGTTTAAGTTATGTTAATCAATAACATAAATAGACCATACTTATGATAAATACATCACTAATTCTATTTAAATTAAAATGAGTGATCATATATAAAATTTTGTGTTGATTTATGTGAGAGGATGAGAGTGGATTTGCCTCGAAATCGTATTTTAATCTCATATTTCCATACACTTTGTTCTAGCTAGTCTTACATTTTTCTTAGCTTAAAACAATCTCAAGTTTGATTTAATTTGATTGAATAGAATTTAAATCAATTCATTTCCCTACGGATCGACCCGTACTCGCCACATACTAAAATTATACGCTGTGCACTTGCGTTATTTTTTATTACATTTTTTTGGCGGTTTTCTAACTGATAGAAAAATCATCGTCTTAACAAGTTTTTGGTGTCGTTGCCGGGGAATATGATTTGATTTTTTTTCAATTCTTCGAATTATTTTTATTTTATTTTAGTATGTTTTCATATTGTTTGTTGAGTTTCACTTAAAAAATATTGTTGTGTGTTTGTTGCGTGAATTTTGCTTTCATTTTGATTGTGTGCTTGTTGCTTTTCTAGTTGTTTTTTGCATTTCTAGTTTAAAAAAAACAGTGCATTTCTAAACAAAAAATATATTTTATTATTTATATTTGCATTTACATTGTCAATTACATTTTTCTTTTTTACAAAACTGCCTGCACTAAAAACCTGTGCATACATCAAACTGTGCATTATATGTGCAACACACAAATACCCTACATGTTATCAACAACTACATCATACAACCCAAAATTGCTCCAGTTTCACTGTCTGCCATCATTTTGTCAACCACCTCTATTTCACCATCCACCACCAGTGGCATTGTCTTCACACTTCATTCCTTCACCAACCTGCACATAACTGAGCTTCACTACCCCTCAGCAAACTTCAACTTCCTTCCTATTCCACTAGCAAATTGTTCCTCTGCCTTCTGCACATACAAGCCTTCATATAAGCCATTGTACCTCCAACTAACAAACCATACCATACTCACAACAATCACCACAACCTGTCAACCTGCACAGTGATACCACCATCCACCTCTTCCCTGTACAAACATCACCTGCATCTCCTCCACCACTTAACTCTCAACTTGCCCACTTCTGTGCGCACAACAACTCACTCCATCTCCATTCAAAACTGACTCCAACCTGCAACTACCACCAACCATTTCAAGCTTTGACTATGCAACTGCACATCACTATGCACAACCAAACTTCTCCATCCCTCTGTGACGACCCATCTGCAAATCCACACATCCAAAAATTTCCTTTCATCACAACTACAATCCACCCTGCCCAAACATTCCACCTCTCCTCTGCCATTCTACTTCTGTCCCATCCCCTTCCACTGCATCCATCTCCCTACTTCACTACCCTCCAAACCACCACTACTTCGAATTCCTCAACCTTTGCCATACTCATGTTCCTCTAACAGCATCACTTCACCTACAAACTTCATCTACAACCACCCACTTCTAGTGCACATACTTCCAAACCTCACCTATCACCATCCTCTGACAACTGCAATTTCCCAACGACAGCCTCCCTTTTCTCTGCTATCTCCTACAAACATCACTAGATACATCAAATACCACCCCTCTGTCCCTCTGTCCCTCTGTCCCTTTGCTTTCATTCAATACCAAAAACATCAAACCTTCATTCAACATTCATTCAACATAGTACATACTGCCATCATTCAATCCCCCTACTTTCACTCAACATCACTACACACAGTCCATACAAAACCCTGCATATATAAATCTCCAAACTGCATACATGCATATTCCCATCATACCACTCCTTTGTTCACCTCCAACTACCATACAACTCCACTGCCATCTTCCCTTTGCACGACAGCAACTACCACATCCATTCAGCATTTCATCTACATCACAGAGCCATCCATCAGTACTTTACCAATCCACACTTCTGACATACCATCCCACACTACAATTCAACCTACATTGCATTTCATTTCTATTATCCACTATGCATGTGCACATTTCTATATATCCACTGAATACTTCAAACAATCTGCCCCACCACTGTCTACCTCCAGCTTCAATACATAACCATCATCCAGTGCACACTTCTACCCACTGTTACATTCACGTCTACATACCAAAACAACTGCTACTGCACACTTATACTTCACTGCCATCCTTCTTTGCATCACCACGGTGCACCACCACTATACCCATCATACATTCACCATACCCCAACTGTACAACCCATTCCAACCTTCTTCATCAACCTCCGACACCAAAGCAACCCAACACATTAACTCCTACAACCGACCACCAATTATACTCCATCCGAACAATCACCTCCATTACTAACCATCAAATCTGCAACCACCAACACCTCCCCATGCATTACAACCATCTCCTCACCGTTAACAGCAACCTCCACCACCCGAGATTCCCCACTACCCAAATATCCAAACCTCCATCACCCATACACTGTGCCTTCACCAATTTCCATACAACAATCTTCAACCACCTACCGTTCACCTCCAAAATTGCGACTGTGACAACCGCCTCTTCAAATCGCAACGTCCTTCCCTAATCCAAACTCAAATCGCCTCAATCCCCTCAATCGCATCAACGCCCTGACTCTCAATCACCCCACCGTAACCATCAAAACCTGCCGACTACCTAAACCCGTTGGTGCGACCTGCCTCCATCTCCACCATTCTCTTTGATTTCGTGTTTTATTTTTTTACTGCGTGTTCGCATTTTAACAGAGGGAAGAAAGGGTAGTAGGCTTGTTATTTGGGTGCGTATTGGGGCTTGTTACGGTACTGGGTTTAGTTTAATTTTGTAGTAAATTCATTATTTTTCTTTTTCTATTTTGTTTTTTTCAAAAAGATTTGCTTTTGTTAATTTGTTATTTTTCTAGTTGCTTTGTTTTTTTAGTTGTTTTCAATTTTCTTTTGTTTTTGGTTTTGTTTTGCAAAAAAAAAATTGCTTTTGTTTTCAATCTATCCTTATATATATAACAAAAATCTGGTTCAAACTTCAGGTTGCAGATTAAAGGGAACAAGAACAAAAGGAATCGCTTGCTAAAAAAATAATTGCTCTACTTTGCTTGCGCTAAAAAAAATTCACTGCTTTTAAAATAAATTGGTAATAATTCTGCATGCTCTGCTATCATGCCCTTATCTCTTGTTTTTATTTGCTTTGCATTGTTGGTTTCTTGCATTTTAAAAAAAAAATTCAAAAACAAAAACAAATTTCAATTGTAGTTGCATCATTAATTCACATTTAATTTCAGTTTTGCATTCATATCATCTTTTTTTTTCTATGGGCAATACCCAAGTCCACATAAAGTGGGGGATTTCATAACCCCTTTCATGGCCCACAAATTGCATTTCATATTAAAATTTGACTCATAATAACGGTTAAAGTTCAGACTTAAGGGAGTCACGAGCTCACCTAGGGCTTAATTGTATCTTGATAAGTTATCTTCTTTGAATAATTTATTTTCTTGGTGTCTAAGCTACGGCAGAGTAATAATCATTTATAAATATTACAGTGATTTGTAAATATTATACTGATTGTTTCTCTGAAGATACTTAAACCTTCGGCTGCATTGTTACGGTGATTCGTGGTGCACCGATAACTCCTGCACATTACCTGACTAAGAAATATTTATTGGATTAAGACAAAGTGTGATTATACAATTTTGGATTAGGAGCTACTAAGGACAGAAAATTTGTAATTAAGTCCTTGCATTCATTTAGTTGCATTAGTTCGTGCATATTAAAAAAATCAAAATCCAAAACTAAAAAAAATTGTACATTTTACTTAACTTAATTCTTGTTTAATCCAAAATCCAAAAAAATCCTTTTAATCTTTTCCTCTGAAATTTTTCAATCAAAATCAAAAATCCAAAAAATAATTTGAGTTATTTTTAAAAAAAAAACAAAAATCCAAAATAAAATATATAATCTTTTCAAAAAATATAAAAACATATAAAAAAGGAGAAAAAATTTTGAAAATCCAAAAAAGAAAACAAAAATCAAATCTCTCTTTAGAAAAATAAATTTCTTTTAGTAAATACTTTTTACTTGATTTCATTCTCTAAACTTTGTTTCTTTCTCTTAAATTCAAATCTCACTTCTTTTGCTTCTCGACTTTTACGTGTGCATGAGTACTTGGACTCATGAAATAACAACAAACACTTGGACTCGTGACCCTTCTACGAATCATTTAACTCGAACAAACGACCCTCCAATAATGGCGAGCGAGAATGCCGCTCGAACTCTTATGAATAGAATCTCTCCCGATAGAGTTTCTATTTCTTCTTGTATCACTTTACCCGCCCCTATGGGTAATCACTTCGAAATCCATTTAAACCATATTACCATGCTTCCGAAATTTGGCAATTTTGAACACGACGACCCATACATTTTCTTGACAAAATTTGAACAACTTTGCGCAACCATTAAACTCCAACAATTTAGTGATGATGGAATCAAACTTTGATTAATTCCATTCGCTCTTGCTGGTTATGCTGAAAAATGGTTGTATATCTTACCCTCAAACTCGATCAAAACTTGGGAAGAATTCGTTAAAGTTTTCTTGAAAAAGTTCTACCCCTTGGAAAAAAACTAAAATCAGAAACGAAATCGTAAAATTTAATCAATTCAAAGGTGAACCATTCGGAAAATATTTTGAAATATTTAAAGAACTTTTGATAAAATGTCCACACCATAATTTCAAAAAATGGACTCTTTGCCAAATCTAATACGATGGACTTGAAAACAGCTCACGAACCATGCTTGAATCGATGTGCCAAGGCAACTTTCTTGCCCAATATCACGATGATGCTTGGCAATTTCTTGAAAACCTAGCCGAAAAGTCGCCCCAATAGGAACGTTCTAATGAAAAATCAATTTAATCACGATCAAGTGCACAATCGATAGGATCGTCTTTGGCATTGGAAACTAAGATCAACGCAATGATTAATATATTCGATAACGTTTTCTCATCCAACTAAATGAACCAAGCTTCCCATCCAATGTATTATAAATGCAACGATCTGAATCACATAGCCGATTAGTGCCTCAATTCGATAGAACAACTCAATGCTTTCAATAAAGTTAAGAACGACCTGTTTTCTCCAATGTACAATCCTAGTTGGAGAAATCATCTGAACTTTTCTTGGAACCAAAATAATCTGAACATGAATTTGGTTCGTCCTAATTTTGAAGCATTTACGAACAATGCTTCGAATCCTCCCTTTCAAGCTAATCAATTTCAACAAAATTTTGCGCCTCCATCGCAAAATCAAGCGCAATAATCTTTTGCTCCTCAAGACGATAAACGATCATCTTCTCTTGAGAAAAGTCTTCAAACTTTGGCTAAAGCAACCACGCAAAGCCTCCAATCAAATAGTAATTTGCAAAATTTGTTAACCTCATACATGTAGAATACGATTCAATCAATTGCTAAACTTGAAATGCAAATGAGTCAATTAGCCACCACTGTGAGTGAACGTAAACAAGGCACATTCCCAAGTAAGCCAGTTCCAAATCCTAGAAATCAAAATACAAATTCAAATCAAGCCCATGTTTTTCAAGATAGCAACGTAACCCAAATGAATGCTATCACAACTTTGTGTTCCGGTAAACAAATCGATAATCAAGTTGAAAATCCAAATGATTTATCGAAAAACCCTCTCGACACTTCTAAAACAACAAGTGATTCTGAACAAAACGTTGAGCCAAACATCGAATCAAACTCCAATCCAAATTCTTCCTCTACTCAAGTAGACCCACCTAATGAGTATCTTGTCCCATTTCCACATCATCTTCGACCCAAGAAACACTTTGACCGAATTGTTGGAAATTTTCAAACAAGTGAAAGTAAACATACCATTTCTTGATATCGTTCAACAAGTCCCAACTTAAGCTAAGTTTCTCAAGGACTTGTGTACCCAAAACTGACATACTCATGTACCCAAGAAAGTTTTCTTAACCGCCAGACTTAGCGAAGTCTTGTCCCAATCAATTCCCGTCAAATACAAGGACTTTGGATGTCCTATAATCTCCTGTACGATAGGAGACAAAACGATTAACAGATGCTTACTTGATTTAAGAGCGAGTGTCAATTTGATTCTTTATTCCATTTACCAGTAACTTGGCTCGGGTGAACTTAAACCAACGAAAGTAACTCTTTAATTGTCGATCGTTCAATAAAGAAACCCGTGGGAGAAATCAAGTATGTAATCATCAAAGCCGATCAATTCATATTCCCCGTCGATTTCATCGTTTTGGAGACACAACCCATGAATAATCCAATGAGTCAAATCCCATTGATTTTAGGCCGACCTTTCTTGGCTACTTCAAATGCTTTAATCAATTGTCGAAACGGTTCGATGAATATTTTTTTGGAAACATGACTTTGGATCTTAACATTTTCAATCTTGAAAATAAACTGAATGAACCACATAACCAAATGCTGGAATTTAGCTTCATTCAAGAACTCGAGACCGAATACGAACAACTGTTTCAAGATAAACCCAAGGAAATTGAATTTGCACCTCCGTTTGAACCCCTCACCATCGTGTTAGAACTTCCACCTAACTCTTTGATTGAGCAACCCCGAGGTAGGACCTTAAACCCCTTTCTGATCACCTTAATTACGCATACTTAGGTGACAATGAAACATTTCCCGTCACAATATATGCAACTCTCTCTCTTGATCAAGGTTTCCCTTCTTTCAATTCTGTCGAAAAACAAAGAAGCAATTGGACGGTCGATCACCGATATAAAGGGAATTAGTCTCGCTCTTGTTCAACATCGTATCCATTTAATTGACGATGCCAAGCTTGTTGGTGATGCGCAACGAAGGCTTAACCCAAAAATGAAGGATGCGGTTCGTGATGAAATTCTTAAACTTTTTGATAACGGAATCATACACCAAATCTCTGATAGTTCATGGTTAGCCCAATTCATGTCGTGCCAAAAAATCTTGACTTACGTTATCAAAAACGATTCTAACGAACTCATTCCAACTCATACTCAAATGGGTTGGCGTATTTGCATTGATTATCGAAAACTAAATGCTGCAACACGTAAGGATCATTCCCCTCTTCCTTTTATCGACCAAACACTTGAACTTTTAGCCGACCATGAATTCTATTGCTTTCTTGATGGTTATTCAGGCTATAACCAAATTCCAATCGCTCCCAAAGATCAAGAGAAAATGACTTTCACGTGAACCTTTGGCATTTTTGCTTATCAACGTAGGCCTTTTGGCCTTTGCAATGCTCCTGCTACGTTTCAAAGACGCATAGTCAGCATCTTTTCCAATATGATCGAACGCTTCCTTGAAGTGTTTACGGACGATTTTTCTATCTTCGAAAACTCTTTTTTTTAGTGCTTACACCATCTTGAATTGGTTCTTAAACGATGCAAGTACAAACACTTAACGTTAAATTGGGAAAAATGCCACTTCATCGTCAAACAATTCATTGTCCGTGGGCATGTCATTTTAAATAAAGGCATTGAGGTAGATAAAGTGAAAGTTGACATAATTGTGAATCTACCTATTCCCAAATCTGTCAAAGACATTCGTTTATTTCTTGGACATGCTGGTTTCTATCGACGTTTTGTGAAGGATTTCAGTAAAATCGCTTGACCTCTTACGACTCTTCTTGGAAAAGATGTTCCATTCGACTTTAATTCTGACTGTGTATCTGCTTTTGAACGTCTCAAAAACGAACTCATATCTGCTCCCATCATTTGCTCTCCTGATAGGAATCTTCCTTTCGAAATAATGTGTGACCCTTCTAACTTCGCAGTTGGTGCTGTCTTAGGACAATGTATTAACAAAATTCTTCACATCATCTACTACGTTAGTATGACTTTGAACGATGCTCAACTCAATTAACGACCACTGAAAAAGAGCTTCTAGTAGTAGTCTTTGCGCTCAAAAAATTCCGACCTTATTTGATTGGCTCACACATCACTGTTTACACTGACCATTCCGCTCTTAGGTACCTTTTCGCAAAAAGGATGCTAAGTCTCATTTGATCCGTTAGATCCTTTTGCTCCAAGAATTTGACCTTACGATCAAAGATAAAAAAGGATCTGACAATGTCATCGCTGATCATCTATCGTGTCTTCCAAACACACCATCTCCTTTACCGATTAACGAGAACTTTCCCGACGAACAACTCCTTTATATTTCTGCCGATCCATGGTATGCAGATATAGTGAACTATTAATTCACTAAGGAAACTCCTTATTTTGGTCAAAAAAAGATAAATACAAATTTCTTTTCCAAGTCAAATACTTCTATTGGGATGATCCATACTTTTTTAAATACTCTTCTGACCAAATCATTCAACATTGCATCTCGGATTGTGAAATCAAAAGTGTTCTTTCATTTTGTCATAACCAAGCTTGTGGCAGTCACTTCGGTCCTAAGAAAACTACGAAAAAGGTGCTTTAAAATGGTTTTTACTGGCCTACACTTTTTAAAGATGCATTCGAGTGTTGTAAAACTTGTGATCACTGCCAAATGATAGGAAGAATCTCTCGATGAAATAAGGTACCTTTGAACCCCATCCTTACGATCGAGATCTTTGATGTTTTGGGTAATGTTATGGGACCATTTCCCATTTCCATCGGAAATTTGTACATTCTGCTTGCCATTGATTATGTCTCCAAATGGGTCGAGGCCATTCTGTGTAAAAACAAATGACCATAAAGTTATTGTGAAATTCCTTAAAGAAAACATTCTTTTGAGGTTCAGAACACCTCGCACAATAATAAGCGATAACGAACCCCATTTTTTCAATCTATCATTTGAAACTCTAATGAAGAAATACTCGATAACCCACAAGTTATCCACTCTGTACCTCAAACATATGGTCAAGTTGAAGTTTCAAATCGACAAATAAAACAAATTTTGGAGAAAGTTGTTAATAAAAATCGAAAAGATTGGTCTCAGAAATTGACTGATGCACTTTGGGCTTACCGTACTGCTTTTAAAACTAACCTTATGATGTCTCCATTTTGTTTAGTTTACGGGAAAGCATGCCATTTGCTAGTTGAAATTGAACATAAAGCGTTGTGGGCAATTATGAACTTAAACTTTGATCTTGAAAAGCTGGCGAAAATAGAAAATTGCAAATCATCGAAGTAGAAGAACTTAGGAATGATGCGTACGAAAATAAGAAAATGTACAAAGAAAGAACAAAAGTTTTTCATGATAAATCTATCCTAAGAAAAACGTTTTCGCCAAACCAAAAAGTTCTTTTGTATGACTCTAGACTTCACCTATTCCCTGGGAAACTAAAATCAAGATGGACCGGACCATTTGTGGTTCGAACTGTTTTACCACGTGGTGCAATTGAAATACAAAACTCCAGGGATGGAACAATTTTCAAAGTCAATGGTCATCGCTTGAAACCATACTTGGAATTGCTAAGTAATCTAGAAGAGGAGCTCACGATTCTTCATGAGTCGTACTATGTCTAGTAAGAAATGTTAACCCTCTTTTGGAAATATGTACATATTTTTCCCCGTTATACTCATTATATCATGCATCGACTGTGGGGACACAGTCAAAATTAAGTGTAGGGGGAGTCTCATCTTCATGGTTTATTTTTTGCATTTTTCTTTCCAAAACTAAAAACCTAAAATGTTAATACTTTTCAAAAATAAAGAGAGTAAACAATTGAAACCCAAGCACTATTTTCACTTAGTTGATTCGACTTGTTATTCAAAAGAAATAAAAATACCACTTTGCAAAACTTTGATAATCAACGAAAGATCCATTTCATAGTTGCATTATGTTATCAACCGAAACAACTAGTCAAACTAGAGTCTAATTTTAATGTTAACTTAATTTTTGTTGGATCTTCTAATGAGTAAAATGGCTAAAATTTCATGATGATGACCGAAACTTATATTTAATTTATTCATGTCAATTTAAAAGTAAATTCTTCATTTGTAAATATTTTTAAAAACTTGCATTCATATTATAAAACTTGCATTTATGAATTTTTCATGTTGCATTTGGATTTTGTGGATAATATCCGCTGAAAACCCTCATAAGACAACACTCGTCTTACTATAGACACCTAGAGGTTTAATGGCTTGTTGCATAAGCTTAATGCAATCGTGTTTCATACAAAAACATATTTATCTTAGTTTTAGTTTATTCGACGATGAATAAAAAGATAAGTGTGAGGGTATTTGATGTGCACGTAAATGTGCATATTTTTACTTCTATATTAAATCTACTTTTATTTAAATAAATGTCATAATTAGGTATTTTACATGTTTTTGGCAAATCCAAATGTCATCAAATCATCATTCATTCATCTTCATCTAGGGGTAAAATGGTAAATTTTGTGCATATATCAATTTTGAAAATATTTATTTGCATATTTTATTTTTATTTGTAGGAATTTGGATGGAAAATGGAAGAGGCTTCATGTATTCATGCATGCACAAGAGTTAGAAGGCAAATGAAGATGGAAATAAATGAATTCATGTAATCATGAAGGACCCCACCTTCCCACTTACCATGATCTACAATTAGGAGCTAATGCACATGTTAGTGGATATTAAAAGCACATGCACATTTAGTGGAGGATTAATTATTTGCTAATGATAACCTCGTGGTCACACTTCCTAAGGGGTATTTTGGGTAGTCTCCTAAAATATGGATTAGGGTTTTAGGCATGTATAAATAACCATTTTATGTTCATGTAATGAAGCTTTTATCTACTTATTATATTATGCAGGTTGTAGCCTCAAATCAAAAGAGAAATAAAATGGCTTCCTAAGTCTTTTCTTCTTTACTCTTTCATGCTATCATGTTATTTATATGCTCATTTTTATTTACATGCTCTCTTCCCTTTTATGTTAGTAGTTTAGATTTTCAATTATGCACTTAGTTTAGTTTTATTTTTATGCAATTATTTAGTTCTCTTTTCTTTTAAGTTGCTCTTACTTCTCTTGCTTTATAATGTTGCAGTCTACATATGTTGAAATGATAACAAAAATGAGTAGCTAAACCCCTTTAACTTAGGGGTAATGACACTACACCAAAGAGGCCTTTTTGTAACACTTTTTTCATTTCAATTGTTAACGGTTATAACCGTTATAAATTTCTAACGGATATTTCTGTTACAAGCCTCTACACTAGTTATTTCTGTCACCAAATCTGGTAATTTCGTAAATACCTAAAAGTGGGATGGATGGGATTGTCATTTTGTCTATTACTATTGCTTATCCCATTTCTCACGCTTCTATCTCTTTTCTACGTTTATCGTTATTCTGTAAATCAAAAATTCAATCTAGGGTTTTTGCCCCTTCGTTACCGCTACCTTCGCCTCTATGCCCCTTCCGCCTTGTAATCATTATAGGGTTACCCCCTCTGCCTCGTTAGTCATTCTAGGGTTATCGTCCCCTCCGCCTCCACCTCGTTCCAGCACCACCTTCGAAAGGTATTTTTCGTTTTTTTTAATCTCAAATTGCAATTTAAATTTTGATTCCCGTTCGAATTTCAATTCAGGCATTTTTTTTACTTGGTTCATGTATTCTCCCTAAAGCTCACAACTTGGACCCATTACCCGCTCTCAAATTGCTCTCCATTTAGGTATTAATGATTATCCATGGCCTTGCATTGAAAAATGGATATCAATTATTTGTAATATGTTGAAAACTAATTATACTATAAATTAGCTTATACTTGCACCCTATAAGAAATGAAGTAATGAAAAATAATTAATGGCTATTCTTGTGGAACTAATTTAGGAATATTTTGCAATAATTTCTCAATAATAATTTTATAATTTGTTGGCAGACCCAGATCTTTGAGACTTCCACAAAAGGAAGCTGGTGTTCATAGCTCCACCATGAGAAAACTGAATGAAGTTCCTTCTACAACAAAGGGGAGGCATGTGTTTTTTTAATTTATCAGAAGTATGCATAGAAAAATTAATAACTTATATAATCCACTAGTGAATGGTTTTGTTGCTTTTATGGTTTCAGGATGATGTTTAACTTAAAAAGTCAGATAAGCGATTCTGCAAAGGTAACTGTTTTTTCTTTCTTTCTTTTTTTAATAAAAAATGAAAATAAAAATCGCAAATCAGCCTTCCAACTTACTACCTATGATAATATTTACCTGCTGCTTCAGCAAACCAGTATTTATCGTTATCATAATGTTGTCTTCTCAAACAATGTCCCGATTTTATTATTGAGTTGCCAGTTAAAATTTTTACTCTTATTATTTCAGTATTTCATGTGATTAAGAACTAGATAAATTTGATTAAACATGCAACACTTTACACTCCAAAATTTGCAACGCCTTTAATTGTTTTTGAGCTTGTGTTTATTTTTTGAAATCATGTTTATCTTCTTTAAAAAATTAAGTTTGTATTGCTACCATGAATTTTTTTTTAAAAGGTCTACGATATTGTTAATTATCTTTTATAACGATCTACAATAATTTGGTTACATATGTTGATCGATATGTAATTGCTTTATTTCTGTGTGCCATGCGAAGTTAAAGTTGAAAGTTAATACCTAAATTTTAGATTGATCAGTCCATGAAGCTCTCTAATTCATGTAGATTCAACATATTTCCTTATTTATAATCTCTTTTTATGCTTCATGAAAAGTTAGATTATGATATAAGTTTATTAGTGCATTTGATAGTCTATGTTGTTTATCACAAATAGGCTATTCTTATTCAAACATAAATACAATTTACATCATTAATTAACAAAGTGATTATGATCATGAAATTAAAATAGAAGAAAATTTTGATGATTTATGTTACTTATCAAAAATAGTAAATAGATCATGCTTAAAATAGACTTTGTTTTAGTTTCATTTTCATGACATTCAACAAGTGGTTTTAGTTGTTGTATTAAAGTTTGATGGTTTAAGTTATGTTAATCAATAACATAAATAGACCATACTTATGATAAATAGATCACTAATTCTATTTAGTTTAAAATGAGAGATCATAGGTAAAATTTTGTGTTGATTTATGTGAGAAGATGAGAGTGGATTTGCCTCTAAATTGTCTTTTAATCTCATATTTCCATTCACTTTGTTCTAGCTAGTTTTACATTTTTCTTAGCTTAAAACAATCTCAAGTTTGGTTTAATTTAATTGAATAGAATTTAAATCAATTCATTTCCCTATGGATCGGCCCGTACTCGCCACGTACTAAAATTGTACGCCGTGCGTTTGTGGTTTTTTTTATTACATTTTTTCGGTGGTTTTCTAACCGGTAGAAAAATCATCATCTTAACAGTCAGAATACAAAGACAGATGAGACCTAACACTCACTAGTAAAGTCAAAAGACTTCTATGTATCATCTTAGGGTTTGGAGAAACATAAAAGACTAGCGGGAGCCTTATTAAAAAATGAAATGGTAACATTTAACCTTTCTAATATTGTAAGAACATATGCTAAACAATGTTATAATTATCTACAATGATAAATTTGTGCATTTAATATGATTGGTAAAATGTTTATCAATTAACATATACAAACGAACTGAATTTGTAACGACCCAGAATTTTGAACAAATTAAATTGAGAATATTTAATTAATTTTAAATATTTGAACGATGATTTGATTTGAATCCCCAACATAATTTTGAATTTGACGATTAAATTATAAAATTTAATCTATTGAATGTTGAATAAAAATTTAAATCTCCAATTTTAAGCTGGAGAAAAATATTTCAAAAGCTTGTAAAATACATATTGATAATTCTGAAGATAATAGAAGCTTCAGAATCGAATTTGAAATCGATTTGTTCAGTTTTGAAATTAAATTGTTCGAATCGATATTTAAAAGTAGTCGTCCGAGGCACAGTCTCGGAATTCGACGAAACTAGTTCCATTGGATCCGTAATATTGTATTATTGTCGGATTTCAATTTTCGTAGTAATTGGAGCAGTTGTGTGAGTGTACGACCTATAAACGCGTTGAACTTTGTTTTGAGACAAATTTAAAAATAAAGTGAAAAGAATAATTGCTTTCCTTTAACCCAACAATACGTACATCCCGCACCCAAATTGTCTCCTTCGTACCTTTTTATTCTTTCTTCCATCAGAAGCTAAAATCAGAAACAAAGAAAAACAATGGCCTCCTTCCTGTTCGAATCCAAAGAAAATTTATAAGTCGCAAGCCCCATTATCTCAATTCAAAATCACCGATCCCCTTCCTCTCTTCATACTTCAGTTCGAAAGTAAAAGGATCAAAAGAAAATAAATTATGGTTGCCCTTTTTAACTAAATTTCACGAATCAATTCGAAGGAAAAAGGGGATTCTCGAGTTCGAGCTTTAAAACTCGGCAGGCGCGCGTGTTTAGGGGAGTTCGCGAATTGGGGTCAGTCGAGTAAATCGCGACTGGGGTGGCCACATACGCGAGGGGAAAGGCAGGGCGTTTGGAGTGTTCGAGTTCGACGTCGCGAGATGTTGAGCTGGGCAAGACGTAGGAACGGCTGAATTGAGGCAACGTAGACTGGAAGCGTGGGTTTCGCGTCTGGAAGGTTCGGGGTCGCGAGCAGCTAAGGATTTGGATTTTTGGGGGAAGTGGTGGTCGATGTTCGCAGACGTGGTGGAGTGATGGGTTTCGATTGGCACGATGGTTCGCTGCTGTAGGCCGATGGTGGTTCGCTGCTGTGAGCGTATGCGCGATGAGGAGTCGAGCAGCACGCAGAGACAAGGGTTACGATCGCTGGGATTCGTCGATGGTATCTTCGAGTTTGATTTCGCAGTAAGGTATATCTTTATTTTTATAAATCGTATACTGGTATAGATAAGGGAAAAACAGAAATTTGTAGATGTATATGTACATTGGAATTTTTAAAATGTTAGATTTTAAATCTGTATGGGTTTGTATAACAGTTAGATAATTAATTTAACTGTTATAATGAAATCACCGATGAATTAAAATTACCAAATGAAAATCTGATTTGTTTAGTTACTAGAAATAAATTTTTAAAGGAAATTTAGTTTTTAAGATTTCTAGTTAAATAAATTTGTTAAAGAGAATTAGTTTGAAATTTAATCACTTGGATAATTTAATCTATCTAATAGGAAATTTACTGTTAAATTGGTTCAAATTAAAATTGTTAAACAATTTAATCCATTGAAAAGAAACTGATTGTCGATAATTTCGAATATTAACAAATTATCAAATGTTTATACAAGGTCTAAAAAAGGATGAAATCAAGTCAAAATGGAATGGATTGCAAAATAAATGCTAAGGTGAGATTTTTCTCACTCAAAATGATTTGCAGTTATTATTGATTTGATTGATTGCTATTGGATGTGATATTAGATATAGTAGGATATATCTATATATATATGTAGCAATATATACATATTGGCATATGTATATATTGGATTGATTGATTTCCCGCCTCGTATAGCGGATGAGACCCTATTGCGCCGTTAGTAAGCGGATATATTATAAAAACCCATGTACCACGATATTCCACCTCGAAGTGGAATTGGTATTGTGCTAACGTCTGTGGATGTAGGGAAACAGGTTGGAGGGATCCAACTGGATTCCTCACCAGTATTTATTTATTTACAGATATTGATGTATATTCTGTTATCATATGTTGATATATGATGTTTGATGTTGTGATTGACTAATTGGTGCTGTTGCATCATCGGATTCAAGTTTTAAAAATAACGACTTTTAATTTAAAAGGATTTTTAAAGTGATCTTTGAAATTATACGTTTTATTAAATTTTTGAAGTGACTTATTTTAAATAAATAAACGTTCAAACTTTAAAGTTATAAAAGTTAAGATTTTTGAATTATAACCAAAAGGTAATTTCTTTTGAAATAAATAGTTAAGAAATTTATAAAATGGTTTTAAATGGGAATTTTTGAATTATTAAAACGATGTATGTAAAAGATGTACAAGATTGATATTTATAACTTTAAAGTGTTGGTATTATAAAATGAGTTTTTATAAGCGTTAAAATGAATTTTTAAGAATTTATAAATAAATGAAATTTATAAATCGCGAACTTATAAATGGAAATGATTTTGTAAAATAAAGGAATTATAAGTATTTAACTTATAATATGGATTGTTGGTATAAGATTTGAGTTATGAATCGAATTGTTAATAAAGGGGATTTATTAAGTTGAAGTTGTTACAAAATAGAAATGGAATTTATGAACGTTGTTTCATAAATTCGAAAATCAATCAAATTTGATGAATTGAATATAGAAGGTTATTAAGGGAATTTTATCCACGATTTTGGATAGGGGATAAATTCTTGAAATAAATGTGTAGAAAAGATTGAAATGTGGTTAGTGAAGTATATTCACGATTTTGGACAGTGAATATATTTTTAAGTAAAATGGATATGGTTTTGGGAAAGTGATATTTGAAATGAAGTTAATTGTTTTAAAGATGTTTTCAATATAATGAATATCGAATACATAGATTTCAACATTTTTATTGTTGAAATAGACGTTTTCGAAAAATAAGGAAATGGTGGACTGTAACACTGTTGTTATAGTAAATGATTTCCAAAAGGAAATGTTTTTATGTAGTATTGGGATTTATATATCTATCTAAATCCGATCCCTATACTAGTGATTTTGAGTCGTCGTAACGATGTTTTACGTAACATTCGTTTTGACTCAAATAAATGTTGTCAAAGTAAATGATTTCCTTAAAGAATGAAATATATACTTAATTTTGATTTAAGTATATAGAATATTTTCCAAGTGTTGAAAATAAATGATTTGTGAAATACTTATTATTAAATAAGTAGGGAAATGCATTTCCAAAATGAAATGAAACGTTTTGAGATTTTATCTTCTTAAAGATAAATTGAAAATGAATATTGGAATCGATTTGAAAATCGTATATCAGTAGATATTTTGAAATATAAATTCACTATGGAATTTATAAAAGAAATGATAATTCGGTTTAAAAATAAATGTTGATTTATTTTTGAAGTGTGGAAACTTTATATCTAGTAAAGATATTTTGGAAGATAAATAATTTGGAAAATTATTTGGAATCTGATGATGTTGCGCATCTTTATTGATAGTTAAATAACCGACTATCAATAATCACCTTTAGATAGGAATTTGTTGTGAATTGGATGAATTTGAATGCCACACTTATTTTTGAATAAGCGCTCACTATTCGGGTTAGCCGGGAAAGGACCATGGGGTCGTATAACCCATTCCGAATATGTGATACGTCGTTATGAATTGCATTCGAAGACCGGTGTTGAAGACCGGATATTTTTGAAAACGAAAGGATCACCGTCGAGTTACTCTACATCGGCTGATCTCCGATTTAGAGGTTTTATCACCCTTAGTGACGGGAAGTCCGGACGTGATTAGAAAATTATCCGGATGTGCAAGGGCTTCGTGAGAAGTGCCTTCGGTTCTGTTCGATCCCGGAACAGACTTGTATGGATTGTGTGTCTGACGTTACAAATTGAGATATAAAGCTGATTTCTTTCAAATACATTTCTGTTGGTGGCGGAGAATTTATTCTCTTAGCTTAACACCCTTCTCTGAGACGTACGAGCTCAGAGGTTATGTAGTTGAAATTTATCAGCGATATACTCCCAATTTGGTAACGTGGCATACTGAGTGTTGCTGTGAAATGATCAGTGTTTGATCATTTGCGATATGATCATTTGTTTGATCTTAAATATTTGTGATCATAGGTTGATCATTTGTTTGACCCGAAGCATGGCTTTGTAGAAAGCGTAGCTTTGTGGACGAGACTTCATCGAGCCTCACACCCCGGAAATGGTCAAAACAGGAAGGATGCAGCAAGGTTCTAGGGAGTAGCGCCCCTTAGTGTATGTCATTCCTTCTGGATAGAGGTGGTATCATGGTATGGAGCCCAAATACTTAACCTATGTGGTTGCTGCATTATTATTATTATGTGGTTTGTTGGAAATCGGGGATCCTCGGGAAGATCGGTTACGATCGGGGGATGACATACGCGTGTCAGTAGTTACCTATTTTTGCAGAGGTAACCCGGCCTTGTGTTGGCAGAGATCTAACCGTAATGTTAGGTTATTTCTCGGGACGTCATTCCAGAGGCGTTCTATTCGTGGAATAGGAAGTTCCTTAGCCTGACCATTTGTTGGAAATCCAAAGAAACAATACGAGACTTGTACGGTTTTAGTTGTAGAACCTATCATTCACTTATGGTGGTCACCACTGTTTGGATGGTAGCTATAGTAGGCATAAGTGCGGAATGCCTATGCTGGCTAAGATTTATATTATACTTTCGAAAATGATTTTTCTACACTATGCACTAACAATAATATCAAAAATGATTTGATTTTGCGTAGTAAGCATCTTTGACTATCATAAGAAGAAATCTCCTCCAATTCTGCGTTTGCATTGTGTGTGTGGCGGGAGGTCTTATGGTAGTTTCATTTTCCAAAAGCATTGCGAATTTGTTTTATTTTCCTTGTGAAAAATAACTATTTTACGATCTCACACCAGTCACCATGACTGACTCGGAGTTTATTGTTCCCTTCTAAACTCTGGGTGCCCACCAATTTCCACACGGGCAGCCTAGAGTTATGTTATCAGGATATTCTGGAGCTTTGGAAGAAAGCTGGATGGCGAGACGTAGTATTTGTATCTGATAGTATTTATTCCGCTGTGTATTCTGTATGAGGACAAGTTTACATAACTGTCCATTGTTGTATCGAGTTGTATATTGACTCTGATTGATGTATGTATAAACTGATATAGTTCTTTGTTTTAAAAGACTAGTGTTTATCTATTATATATTGTTCCGCTGCGATATGTCAGATTCTGATATTGTTTCTGTATCTGATGTTGTTCTGCTGTTCTTCTTTCTTCTTATGCTTTCTTCTTCTTCTCTTTTTCTTCTATCTTTTCTTCTATTTCTTTTTCTTAAAACCCCTCAGGGTTCGTATTTCCGTGCATCTTGAGTTAATCAATGGAATTTAGTGTTTAATCAAGGGTACGGATTTGCGGGTCTTGACAGCGTGGTATCAGAGCATATGGTTAAGCGACAACCCTGCTCTGTTGGGTGTTACTCATTAGAGATAGAGTCAGTAGTACTCTAGAATGAGTTGAGTGTAATAATAGATATGAGCGCGTATTTGTTAGTGAATATAAAATTGTTTTATATTGTTATGATTGGTTTATTGAGTGGCATATGAACCTTCGTCGGCACAGTCTGCGCAACTGGATCGAAGGGGTTTCTAAACGCTCGAATAGAACAATTCGACACAGTATGTTTTGAATAGGGTAAATGAAATAATTTTGCCCAAAACTATTTTTGTATAGAAAAGAAACGATTTTCTATGAATTATCATAGTATATGGATGTTTGGTTGTTAGGAAATGATAACATTGAAATATTATCATTGTTATATGAGATTGAATGAGAAATTAAAATAATAACCAAAGATTTGGAGATAAATCCATTTAACAAATAGAAATTATAAATGTAAATTAAGAATATAAGAAAATAAATTCACATACAAATGAAATTTAAGAATGTAAATTGTAAATGTGATTTGTAATTTGAAGCGGAATTCCAGAGAAGTATTTGGAAATGTTTTGAAATGAATATGAAAATTTTGGAGATTTGGAAATTTTAAATCTTTTTGGTTTGAAAATGATTTTTCAAAGGATTTGATATTGTGGAAAATTGTTTTAGAGAGATGAAAGCTCTAAACTCTTTTAGGTAGCTGGAAAATAATCCTGATGATGATGGCCACATCATTAGAATTCATTTTCGGGTTTCCAAAAGAGGAATTGCTGCCAAATTGTTTTAAATGGAAAGTGTTTGGAAAATTTGGGTTTTTGTTTTGGAAATTCAAATGGAATTTGAATTGTTTTCAAATGGCTTTGAAATGTGGGTAAACTCTGGAATGCTATATAAAGATAATTATGAAATATTACTAAGTGGATAACTTATACAATTTGAATTTTGATAGAATATATTTAACTTAAAGATGAAGTTAAATAAATGTAAGTACAAGTGAATCAATTGTGATTTAATGAAAGTGAAAGTAAATGTTGAAACTCATTTCGAATTTGTAAGCAAATGAATTGAATTGAATTGAATAATTGTAAATGAAAGATGAATTAAAATTCGTATGGAAATTGGAAATCCAGTTTAAAGATAAGTAGAATTAAAATAAATTGAATTGATATCAATTTGAATTAGTAATTGGAACTAATTTAAGATAGTGCAGTTGTAAATGACAGATAATTGATAAATTCAATATTCAGGAGATAAACTGAATCCAAATTAAATTGGAATTGTAAATCGAATTCAAATGATTTTGAAATGTAAAATGGAATGAGAATAAATATATAACTTCAATAGTAAACTAGAAGTGGTATAAGGAGTATATATTGAAAATTGTATAATAAAATGTGCAAAATGGTTTGAATATATGTAACTAGATATTATGGCTAGTAGGATATACAGGTGTTATAAAGGAATTGGGATTTTACTTTCAAAGATAAATTTGAATTGCTCGAAAAAGGTATGTATTTAAATTCCAATATGAGATTTGATGACTTTCTTGTCTAGCCGCTTGGCTTTTTCTTTTTCTTTTTGAAATCTGAGAGTCCGTAGGGACGTTTTGTAGTCGTGCCGTGTTAGCCGCGCAAAGGAGACGCTGGCGAAATTTTTTAAAAATTTCGAGTGTTAGAAATTTTTTGAGAAATTTTGAAAGTTTAAAATTTGAATTTGAATTTAAATTTGAATTTTGAAGTAAACAATGTTGTTTGGAAACCATGAAAGGTTTAGAAATTTAGTTGAATAAATAACGAATCTTTAGTAGAAAGATTTGTTTTGAAAATTTATAAAACTATTTAGAGTGTGAAAAATAGTAGAGAAGTTAAGGACTTTTTTATTTCTTTTTCCTAACTTGTAATTTCGGGACGAAATTCTTTTAAGGAGGGAAGTCTGTAACGACCCAGAATTTTGAACAAATTAAATTGAGAATATTTAATTAATTTTAAATATTTGAACGATGATTTGATTTGAATCCCCAACATAATTTTGAATTTGACGATTAAATTATAAAATTTAATCTATTGAATGTTGAATAAAAATTTAAATCTCCAATTTTAAGCTGGAGAAAAATATTTCAAAAGCTTGTAAAATACATATTGATAATTCTGAAGATAATAGAAGCTTCAGAATCGAATTTGAAATCGATTTGTTCAGTTTTGAAATTAAATTGTTCGAATCGATATTTAAAAGTAGTCGTCCGAGGCACAGTCTCGGAATTCGAAGAAACTAGTTCCATTGGATCCGTAATATTGTATTATTGTCGGATTTCAATTTTCGTAGTAATTGGAGCAGTTGTGTGAGTGTACGACCTATAAACGCGTTGAACTTTGTTTTGAGACAAATTTAAAAATAAAGTGAAAAGAATAATTGCTTTCCTTTAACCCAACAATACGTACATCCCGCACCCAAATTGTCTCCTTCGTACCTTTTTATTCTTTCTTCCATCAGAAGCTAAAATCAGAAACAAAGAAAAACAATGGCCTCCTTCCTGTTCGAATCCAAAGAAAATTTATAAGTCGCAAGCCCCATTATCTCAATTCAAAATCACCGATCCCCTTCCTCTCTTCATACTTCAGTTCGAAAGTAAAAGGATCAAAAGAAAATAAATTATGGTTGCCCTTTTTAACTAAATTTCACGAATCAATTCGAAGGAAAAAGGGGATTCTCGAGTTCGAGCTTTAAAACTCGGCAGGCGCGCGTGTTTAGGGGAGTTCGCGAATTGGGGTCAGTCGAGTAAATCGCGACTGGGGTGGCCACATACGCGAGGGGAAAGGCAGGGCGTTTGGAGTGTTCGAGTTCGACGTCGCGAGATGTTGAGCTGGGCAAGACGTAGGAACGGCTGAATTGAGGCAACGTAGACTGGAAGCGTGGGTTTCGCGTCTGGAAGGTTCGGGGTCGCGAGCAGCTAAGGATTTGGATTTTTGGGGGAAGTGGTGGTCGATGTTCGCAGACGTGGTGGAGTGATGGGTTTCGATTGGCACGATGGTTCGCTGCTGTAGGCCGATGGTGGTTCGCTGCTGTGAGCGTATGCGCGATGAGGAGTCGAGCAGCACGCAGAGACAAGGGTTACGATCGCTGGGATTCGTCGATGGTATCTTCGAGTTTGATTTCGCAGTAAGGTATATCTTTATTTTTATAAATCGTATACTGGTATAGATAAGGGAAAAACAGAAATTTGTAGATGTATATGTACATTGGAATTTTTAAAATGTTAGATTTTAAATCTGTATGGGTTTGTATAACAGTTAGATAATTAATTTAACTGTTATAATGAAATCACCGATGAATTAAAATTACCAAATGAAAATCTGATTTGTTTAGTTACTAGAAATAAATTTTTAAAGGAAATTTAGTTTTTAAGATTTCTAGTTAAATAAATTTGTTAAAGAGAATTAGTTTGAAATTTAATCACTTGGATAATTTAATCTATCTAATAGGAAATTTACTGTTAAATTGGTTCAAATTAAAATTGTTAAACAATTTAATCCATTGAAAAGAAACTGATTGTCGATAATTTCGAATATTAACAAATTATCAAATGTTTATACAAGGTCTAAAAAAGGATGAAATCAAGTCAAAATGGAATGGATTGCAAAATAAATGCTAAGGTGAGATTTTTCTCACTCAAAATGATTTGCAGTTATTATTGATTTGATTGATTGCTATTGGATGTGATATTAGATATAGTAGGATATATCTATATATATGTAGCAATATATACATATTGGCATATGTATATATTGGATTGATTGATTTCCCGCCTCGTATAGCGGATGAGACCCTATTGCGCCGTTAGTAAGCGGATATATTATAAAAACCCATGTACCGCGATATTCCACCTCGAAGTGGAATTGGTATTGTGCTAACGTCTGTGGATGCAGGGAAACAGGTTGGAGGGATCCAACTGGATTCCTCACCAGTATTTATTTATTTACAAATATTGATGTATATTCTGTTATCATATGTTGATATATGATGTTTGATATTGTGATTGACTAATTGGTGCTGTTGCATCATCGGATTCAAGTTTTAAAAATAACGACTTTTAATTTAAAAGGATTTTTAAAGTGATCTTTGAAATTATACGTTTTATTAAATTTTTGAAGTGACTTATTTTAAATAAATAAACGTTCAAACTTTAAAGTTATAAAAGTTAAGATTTGTGAATTATAACCAAAAGGTAATTTCTTTTGAAATAAATAGTTAAGAAATTTATAAAATGGTTTTAAATGGGAATTTTTGAATTATTAAAACGATGTATGTAAAAGATGTACAAGATTGATATTTATAACTTTAAAGTGTTGGTATTATAAAACGAGTTTTTATAAGCGTTAAAATGAATTTTTAAGAATTTATAAATAAATGAAATTTATAAATCGCGAACTTATAAATGGAAATGATTTTGTAAAATAAAGGAATTATAAGTATTTAACTTATAATATGGATTGTTGGTATAAGATTTGAGTTATGAATCGAATTGTTAATAAAGGGGATTTATTAAGTTGAAGTTGTTACAAAATAGAAATGGAATTTATGAACGTTGTTTCATAAATTCGAAAATCAATCAAATTTGATGAATTGAATATAGAAGGTTATTAAGGGAATTTTATCCACGATTTTGGATAGGGGATAAATTCTTGAAATAAATGTGTAGAAAAGATTGAAATGTGGTTAGTGAAGTATATTCACGATTTTGGACAGTGAATATATTTTTAAGTAAAATGGATATGGTTTTAGGAAAGTGATATTTGAAATGAAGTTAATTGTTTTAAAGATGTTTTCAATATAATGAATATCGAATACATAGATTTCAACATTTTTATTGTTGAAATAGACGTTTTCGAAAAATAAGGAAATGGTGGACTGTAACACTGTTGTTATAGTAAATGATTTCCAAAAGGAAATGTTTTTATGTAGTATTGGGATTTATATATCTATCTAAATCCGATCCCTATACTAGTGATTTTGAGTCGTCGTAACGATGTTTTACGTAACATTCGTTTTGACTCAAATAAATGTTGTCAAAGTAAATGATTTCCTTAAAGAATGAAATATATACTTAATTTTGATTTAAGTATATAGAATATTTTCCAAGTGTTGAAAATAAATGATTTGTGAAATACTTATTATTAAATAAGTAGGGAAATGCATTTCCAAAATGAAATGAAACGTTTTGAGATTTTATCTTCTTAAAGATAAATTGAAAATGAATATTGGAATCGATTTGAAAATCGTATATCAGTAGATATTTTGAAATATAAATTCACTATGGAATTTATAAAAGAAATGATAATTCGGTTTAAAAATAAATGTTGATTTATTTTTGAAGTGTGGAAACTTTATATCTAGTAAAGATATTTTGGAAGATAAATAATTTGGAAAATTATTTGGAATCTGATGATGTTGCGCATCTTTATTGATAGTTAAATAACCGACTATCAATAATCACCTTTAGATAGGAATTTGTTGTGAATTGGATGAATTTGAATGCCACACTTATTTTTGAATAAGCGCTCACTATTCGGGTTAGCCGGGAAAGGACCATGGGGTCGTATAACCCATTCCGAATATGTGATACGTCGTTATGAATTGCATTCGAAGACCGGTGTTGAAGACCGGATATTTTTGAAAACGAAAGGATCACCGTCGAGTTACTCTACATCGGCTGATCTCCGATTTAGAGGTTTTATCACCCTTAGTGACGGGAAGTCCGGACGTGATCAGAAAATTATCCGGATGTGCAAGGGCTTCGTGAGAAGTGCCTTCGGTTCTGTTCGATCCCGGAACAGACTTGTATGGATTGTGTGTCTGACGTTACAAATTGAGATATAAAGCTGATTTCTTTCAAATACATTTCTGTTGGTGGCGGAGAATTTATTCTCTTAGCTTAACACCCTTCTCTGAGACGTACGAGCTCAGAGGTTATGTAGTTGAAATTTATCAGCGATATACTCCCAATTTGGTAACGTGGCATACTGAGTGTTGCTGTGAAATGATCAGTGTTTGATCATTTGCGATATGATCATTTGTTTGATCTTATATCTTTGTGATCATAGGTTGATCATTTGTTTGACCCGAAGCATGGCTTTGTAGAAAGCGTAGCTTTGTGGACGATACTTCATCGAGCCTCACACCCCGAAAATGGTCAAAACAGGAAGGATGAAGCAAGGTTCTAGGGAGTAGCGCCCCTTAGTGTATGTCATTCCTTCTGGATAGAGGTGGTATCATGGTATGGAGCCCAGATACTTAACCTATGCGGTTGCTGCATTATTATTATTATGTGGTTTGTTGGAAATCGGGGATCCTCGGGAAGATCGGTTACGATCGGGGGATGACATACGCGTGTCAGTAGTTACCTATTTTTGCAGAGGTAACCCGGCCTTGTGTTGGCAGAGATCTAACCGTAATGCTAGGTTATTTCTCGGGACGTCATTCCAGAGGCGTTCTATTCGTGGAATAGGAAGTTCCTTAGCCTGACCATTTGTTGGAAATCCAAAGAAACAATACGAGACTTGTACGGTTTTTGTTGTAGAACCTATCATTCACTTATGGTGGTCACCACTGTTTGGATGGTAGCTATAGTAGGCATAAGTGCGGAATGCCTATGCTGGCTAAGATTTATATTATACTTTCGAAAATGATTTTTCTACACTATGCACTAACAATAATATCAAAAATGATTTGATTTTGCGTAGTAAGCATCTTTGACTATCATAATAAGAAATCTCCTCCAATTCTGCGTTTGCATTGTGTGTGTGGCGGGAGGTCTTATGGTAGTTTCATTTTCCAAAAGCATTGCGAATTTGTTTTATTTTCCTTGTGAAAAATAACTGTTTTACGATCTCACACCAGTCACCATGACTGACTTGGAGTTTATTGTTCCCTTCTAAACTCTAGGTGCCCACCAATTTCCACACGGGCAGCCTAGAGTTATGTTATCAGGATATTCTGGAGCTTTGGAAGAAAGCTGGATGGCGAGACGTAGTATTTGTATCTGATAGTATTTATTCCGTTGTGTATTCTGTATGAGGACAAGTTTACATAACTGTCCATTGTTGTATCGAGTTGTATATTGACTCTGATTGATGTATGTATAAACTGATATAGTTCTTTGTTTTAAAAGACTAGTGTTTATCTATTATATATTGTTCCGCTGCGATATGTGAGATTCTGATATTGTTTCTGTATCTGATGTTGTTCTGCTGTTCTTCTTTCTTCTTCTGCTTTCTTCTTCTCTTTTTCTTCTATCTTTTCTTCTATTTCTTTTTCTTAAAACCCCTCAGGGTTCGTATTTCCGTGCATCTTGAGTTAATCAATGGAATTTAGTGTTTAATCAAGGGTACGGATTTGCGGGTCTTGACAGAATTGAAAGCTGACAAATGGAAATATAATACCCATTATTAAATTCCTATTGCATGTTAATGTTTCAACACCCATGCAAGTGCCAGATTTTACAACTACTGAATACATTTTGGTTGGGTCACTTACGCATTTATTTGTTCAAGACCATGTATTGCATTTTATGAGTTTCGAACTCTAAAAGCAATACAAGACTATGGATATTTGATCCATATACAACTGCATATAAATGTTATATGGTGAACGGTCAAAGTTTGTAATGTACAATATTTCGATGAAATTAGTTCATTTGAAAAATCAAATAAACCTTAGTGTGAGATTGAGTATTCAAATTGATTGATTACAAAAGGGACATATTGTGTTAATGTAACATAAGACTAAAAACTACAAGATAGATCTAAGAACTAGATCGCTGAAATGTCATTTTGATTGGTTTACGTAAAGTGCAACATATTTGATATCCTTAAATGTTAAGGTTAATAGAATGCGCTTTTGTAAAAGTTTGTTATGATATTGTAGAAAGGTTTTCTTTTGAATAGTTTGACCATTTGAAAGCAAAACGAATGTATAAGAATAGATGTAATTTAAGGTATGGTTGGGATGAAGAGAATGAATAGTCACTTCTGGTTCATAGAGAAACATTGGAAAGGGGAATGATAAAGATAATTGATACTTAACATTGGAATAAGAAATTTATTTATGTTCTAAAATGTATTTTCATATAGAAAATTGTTTTCTATGAGATTTATTTCTTTGATCCCAAGATATTTGACTAGTGAACTCTCAACTGTAAATAGTTGTAGTGTATGAAATAAACAAATTGTATTAAGTGAATGATGGACCTTCGAATTTAGTACACTATTATAGTAATAGTGGAAATAGTGGGAGCATGCCATATAGCACTTATTAATTGCATCATTGTACGAAAATTGTTTTCGTAAAACTTACCATACATTATTTATGAAATAATGATTATTTTCGGTATCGACTGAAAAAAATAAATAGACATAGCTATATTTCAATATGAATATTATGAATATTCTTTGTGAAATAAAACTATAATGTGGTAATTTTTTATAACAAAAGTGATGCATTGGAAAATACAAAAGCATCTAATATTATTTACAATTGTTTTGGAATTATAGACTAAGCTGTAGTTTTGAGAAATAATTTTATTGTATGATTTTGAATCATATGATTCTTGTTAATTATATCTCAAACAATAAAGAGCTATGCACTTATTTAGTGGGAGTATCATAAGAGTTGATGAACTCTACGAATTGATACATATAGATGTATGCAATCGTAATTCTATAAATACCAAAATGGTTCCACGTACTTCGTCATATTCACCGATGAGTTATCGTCGACATGGACATGTGTATTTGATACACATGTAGTATGTCTATGGTAAACTTATAGAATATAAAATAGAAGTAAATAAAATAATATACGACAGAAATGATTTGATTTGATCGAATGAGTGAGTATATTGGAAAATGTTACGAACATGCCTAAAATGAATAAAGATTCAATCTCAAAATTACTCCTCCATGTGGTAAATAATTATACATCGAAATGGAGTAACCAAACTTTGTTGGACAATGTACGATTAATTGTGAGTAAAGTTGAGTTAGTTTCTTTCTATAAGGTGATGCACTTAAGGGTTGTACACAAGGTTAATATTATTTCATCTGAATAACATTTTACAAAATTTTACAAGATAAGGGTTTATAAGAAACTCCAACATATCCTAGGCCAAGGAGTTGGCAGGTTGTGCGAGTCGAAAGATTGCATGTAATAATTGTTCATAAGGAATCTTGTATTAATCTCCCTAAAAGGATTTTGAAAAGACCGTCATTGGATGATATATTTATGTTTCGAACATAATTTTTGTAAACTAAAACCAAATCAGTTTTATAAATTAATAAATTCATAAAAAGTTTATGAATACCTATTTTATTGCACTGAGAAACAATTGTTATTTCAAGATATACCAACTTCATTGTGAATAAATTTCTTTAAGGAATTATTGGTAGTAAAATGGAATTGGATACGATCCATAGATAGAACTGATTATATGATATGAAATGACATTAGCTAACCAAATCGAATACAAAGCATTAGAATATCTAATAAGTATTCTTGCACATCGAAGAGAAACTATGAGTTTCTTATTAATGTCGAAAATATATAATCCTAGATTTTTTAATTAAACCATTAAGAGTGTTGACTCTATATGGTATGATGCGCAAATCCAAAAGAATTCCAAGTATATTATCAAAATATAGATTTTGGTGGTCGTAACAAAGGGATATGATCTATCAACCACGACTGTGTCTTTATGAGTAAGACTAATGCAGTTGGAATTAAATGAGCAAAGTTGATAAGAATAATATCACAAATTTCAACTGTTGAAATTATCATAATAGATTCGATATTCAACATGTTCAAGTCAATTCAGATTTACTCAAAAAATTATCGCTTGATAAGTCCTAGTGTTTTGGTACATATATATTGAAACATAAAATTCTAAATAATGATATAGAGTAAGCTGTTTACACATATTAACCAAAAATGTCTCAAAGTCGGTGGGAGCGATATTGAGTTTGTGAATCTTTGGATATGATCTAAGAAATGATACAAAAGTATTATTTTATAGGCATCAAGATTGAATAAGTACTTTGATAGAAATATCAAATAGTTTGATTTTCAATCAAAGTGCAGTGGAAGCATGTGTTCATAAGAAAGAACGTTAAAAGGTACCTTGATATTTCTAAACTATAAGTAAACACGTTGTTGATTTTAACGATGTACTTGTTTCAAAATCAACCTTATTTGTTTTAATACTCAATATTGGATTAATAAATGATGTCTTTTATAGTAAGTATAAAAGATGTCGGGATGTCCCAAATGATATGCAAGGGACCTTATTAAAATGTTTAATACGGAACATGTAAGATTGATTCCTTTGCATTGACAAAAGGAATTATCATACATGTTGTGTTGTCTACTATATCATGATTTGTTTATGTATTTGATACACGAAGCAAATATCAAATCCAAATTGATATCACTAAATAGTTGTTTGAAGCTTTCTCGTGTATTTATGAAATACTAGAGAATTGTTTACAGAAACAAAAACTTCTTATGAAGGAGTGTTCGAACTCAAACTTCATAAGTCATATTGAGTGTAGTATGCCAATAATAAATTCAAGTTAACAATCTTTAAGTTGGAAATGTTCCAAATAAAAGACTGCCTTATTCAATGAAAAAAGGCTACGTACATCGCCTTGAATATTGCCACAATAAAAATAATGTATATAAAATTATAAGTGCACAAATTTATAACTGAGCCGATTCCAAATGATGAGAATCTCATAACATTGTTATATGATAACAATGTTGCAATATGGTTCGTAATAGAACCTATAGCTCACTAGAGGTCGAGAGACATACTCTGAATTGTTCCATGTGATAAAGCAGTTTATCATCGTTGGAGAGAGTTGATTGACAGAGTAGATAATTGAAACATAATAGTATACTCGTTCACAAAGTAACTGACCCAACTGGTTTTGAAAAACCGATTGGAGAAGATGGAATAAGATTCCATAATTGACTCCAAGTGCAAGTGGGAGATTGATAGAGTTAGGGATATGCCCTAGGGGCAATTATGTAATTTGTTACATATATCTAACTCGTTGAACAATCTTGTTCACAATAAAGGTGTTTCTTTCGATTATATACTTGATATAATGTGGTTATATTAATTAATTAATTTAATTAAAGGTATATTTAATAGAAAATCCATAAATGGTATATTTTATGATAGTAGTTACAAAGTGTTGTAACCGTAAATAAAACAAATATACCATTTTAAATATTCCTAGTTAAGATGCATCGAGATTGGATATCGATGTATCCATTGAGACTAGAGTATGTAACGCTCTCCAAATATTGGGCAGTGTATTACTCATGACTGCTGGAGGCACCTAGGGATTACATACTGATAGTTATTGGATAATTATGGAGCGACTCACTCGATAGTTTTCTATTGGTTAATATAACTAAGGTCAAGCAGAAAATATCGATGTGACTGATTTACACAGTTCTCTTGACTTGAGAATACTGTGGATCTTCAATATGAAAGCTAAGCTTTGATGTTAGTCAAATCATGGCATGGCATGGCATGGAATTCCTTCGAGTGACTATAGTTAGGTCGAGTGGAAGTATTGGAAGTGAAGCACTATTCAAGAGAGGATTCGTCTCCTTAGTTATATGGGGTTAGTATCATGGTCAACTCAAGTCAACTCAAAGTTAAAGTCTCTGGCCAGAGCATTTTGGTTAATAATAATTATTATTATTGAACTAAGGACTTTGTGTTTGGACTATAAAGTTGAATATGGACGATATTTGAATTTTGACTATTACCAAATTCCATAAGTCCTAATATGATATAGTTTTGATGAAGAGAATTGGTGTAAATAATTGTCACTATCAGGTACCACTTATAATAAGTAAAATTTAATTTTACCGAAAAGTCCCGTAAGCGATGAATTCAGCCAAACTATCATACAACTTGCTAAGTGACGTGTGAACATTAATATTTGAATTGTTAAATATTAATCACTGACTGAATTCACACCTTTGAGTCGCACAGCTACATTTGTGATTTCTTCGATAACCACACAATTTAATTAGTTTGTAAAATGTTGAAAACTGATTAAATTAATTAATATTTATGAAATATTAATTATTGTTAATTTGTTTGATGTTTTGAATGTTGTTGGTAATTATTTTAATGCATATATAAAAGTTATATTTTCATATATCGATATGCCATATCGGTATAATTTTAAACATGTTTTAAATAATAAAATATTACATAAAAGTTGTTTTCTTTTATTTGGAAAAGTTGCATATTTGGAATGTGCTTGGATCAGCCATATAATGGTAAGAGGAGTAAATCAATTAATGAGATTAACTGAAATTTAAAAAGAGGAAATAAAGAAGGAAGTTTTAATAGGAGAATAGGAAAAGGTTCCTTTAATTCTATTACAAACAAAACCACCTCATTTTTGAATGTACAGAGAACAGAACGTGACTTTCATTTTTTTTTCTCTTTTCTTCCTCTTCTTTATCAATCTAATCAAAGATAGAGAAATATGATGTTTCTCTCTCTCCAATTAATGTTTACTTTCTTAATTAATTGCATAACTATTAGATAAGGAAACTTAAGGTTACTTTCTCATATTTATTTGAATAAGTAACTACTACACATATGGGTGTATTAGATACATTCATTCGTATAAATTTTGTATAATATTCAAACCCTTCTGAATTTTTTTTACTAAATTAAATAAAATATTGATTTTATTTAAAATAAAATTTAGATAAGATCTAAATGCATTTAGACTTCATAGGCCCCTTAATGATCCAAAATAGTAAAATTTTTGAAACACTCATTTCTTCCGGTGCGGGCTGGCCCAGTTCCTTCAACTATTGTGTGAAGGAAGAAGATGAAGAAGAGGCAGAGCTTCCACGTAGTGATAGCAGAAATCTGATGACCTTTTAGTTACACCAGGGGTTGTATTTATAAAGGAAACAGTCGTGTTAGGCTAGAAGTCCACTTGGAGCAGAGTCCAAAGATCGGCTCAAAGTCACGTGCAAAATTATAGAGCACCACCGTTAACCAAACATGTTGGTACAGACTTAAACATGTTGGTACAGACTTAAACATGTCGGTGCTGACATGTTCCCTTAGTTCGAAACTCTTCGAACTTTATTGCATCCTTCCTCTTACTTCTTTTTGTTGTGTCCCACGTTGTTCTCATCGATTGTTAGTTGATTGTGATGATCGTTCCTCCCTTGCTTGGCTTATTCTGCAGTTCTAGCTGTTAACTCTTTAACTCTTGGAATAGATTGTTCAAAACCCTTAAAAATCAATTAAGTGTACATGGAAGAGGTTGAGAATAACTCGTGTAAAGTTGGAGGGGATGAATGTGAAGCAAAACAAGTCGGCACCAACATGAACCAGTCGCTACCGAGTTGTCACCTTAGCATATTTTTGAATAATTTTTCTCTAAACCATTCCTTTGCTCCATCTAAGAGTGCCTCCAAGATTTCATGTCGCTTCATCTCCGTTTCGACGTTCTGTCTTTGGTTGATTTTTTCTAGGTTAAAAACCTGGTTAACAGTCTGGAGTTAGAAATCTCCTAAGTTTAGAACAATCACAAGACAATGATTTGGGTTGGGCTTAGGAATGTTAGGCTTGGCTTAATAAATATGGCTTGGGTTTAGAAAAGAATATATATATATATATATTGATTATTTCATTTCATTTATAAATTATTTTCTATTTAAAACAAATTATAATAAAATTTTAAATAAAATTCAAATTTACAATGCTTAATTATTTATTCAACATTATAAAAAATTTCTAAAGTTTATTTTTCAGATTATATTTCATTTTTAAATTAAACATCATATAATTATATTCTAAACCCAATAATTAAATAATTTCCAAATTAATTTATTTCATAATTCTTAAAAAATATATTGATTCTCAAAACTATTTAACTTCATCACTAATTACCTTATTATAAAATTTTAATGTTCTAAAATAAATTCAAATTATTCATTTTCAATTCCAAAAACACATTTTTAATTAATTAAATAATTACTATTAATTACCTCTAAAAACCGAGTTATTACAGAGATTCTTTTATCGCTCACACAAGACTGTTGTCTGACTCGAGATTTTATGTTTTGCTTCTTATTATATCAGGTACTCTTAAATGAGTAGACTGAATAGTAGGTCTAGGTGGTACGTAGTGGTTGTGCAGAGGATGAACTGGATGGAGCTTTCACGTATTATATATGGATATTATGCTTGTTCCGCTGTGCAACACTGTGGAGCCTTGACGTGTTTGCTTGTTATTATCAAATAATTATTTGAGTTTATTTCCATTTTGTATAAACTCTACCACCATGTTGTATAACTCTGTGGATTTATACTTTGATATTTGATTCACTTAGTTATTACTATCTCTCTTGTTTTATATCTCTAATGTATAATATATTTTATTCCATGCGCTGTGAGATATATGATAGGTTATGTGATGTTTTATTTCTTTTCCAACCCTTGATGATCGTTCTATATCCGTCGAGCACCGCAACAGCGCAATGTTTAGCTATAATGAGTGCCGAAGGTGTAGGGCGGACGTCACATTCCTCCTTCTCTCTTTCAAACGACCTATAATTAAAATCAAATATCTCTCTCAAAACTCTACCGAATCGAATGAGACTGAAAGTGTTATGGAGCTATCAGACAATACTACGTATAAGTAGTAATTTGGAGGCGAAAATCTAAAGGGAGGAGACGGTAGGTTAGACAATGAGTATTTGGACAGAAATAGTGTTTCAGATTGTGATTTGTGTTCTCCTCTTCCTATAATGCAATTATAATCCTCTAATAATGATAAGTTGGATATATTAAAGTAGTATGACATAAATTAACACTTAAATTCAAATCCAAATGGGAATAGGGAGGGACTTATTTACGAACAGTAAGTTAAAAACTAGGTTTTCATATAAATATGTTAATTCGATGAGCTTACACTTAAATTGATGAAGTTAATGATCAAACCAAGATTAGAAACGTGGGTTAGGTCTTATGTATGTTCCCAGATGATTGGAGGCTGAATGGAGGTGGATGGAGGCGGAGACGACAATGCAGACCACAAATTCCCAAAATTTGAAACTGACAGTAAACATGTACACCGGTCCCTAGTGGGCTTGGACCAGCGCATCAGTGGTCATGTTTAGGTAAAAGTTAAACTTGGACCTAAAAGGGGTAAATAAATAAATAACAAAAGATTCGAGTCTTATTTCTCTTGTGTTTTGGAAGATGATATGAGGCTAGTGACGAGACAAATGATGGTGCTACAAGTAAACCAATGTGTTTTATGATTGGTTGTTATTTGAAGTGGATATATATGTAGTTGTGATACAGGAATGTGATACGACGATGGACGTGGATGTGAACGAATATGGGATGTAGGAAGATGCCCAGAGTCTGTATGTGGATACGAATGCGGTCCTTTGGCACAACTATATAATCCAGGCATGACATTGCTATCCTGTAGTGCTTCACAGGCCAGGTGGAGGAGGTGGATGTTAAGCGACCATGCAAGATTCGAGCAGACCAAGGCATGAGTCCAATTAGGTAGTACAAGGACAATAGGCTTTCCTGTAGGCTACGGGCGGTCAAGGGTAGTCCTATATGCGATTGTGAGACGATGGAGAAAAAGGCGACCTTATAGGGCATGAGGTTGGACCGAGGAGTGAGTCTCCATAGATGTGATATGATATGATTAGGTGTACATGACAGATAAGTATGACGTGGCGACGGAACATGTGGTGGTCGAGCGATAGACTCGTATCATGATATAGTATTATTCTTACAGTATATATAGAGTAGTGTATGGCGCACTCACCAGACTTATGTCTGACCCACTCCTATTATATTTTGTATATATCCAGGTTGATGGAGTATAGTGATGAGATTGTATGAAAGATGGAGATTCATTTATGTATTGTATCTATGGTGTATATAGGCGTTGTACTTGGATTTGACTTTGTGTATGGATTGGATTGTACTTGTATTATTCTGACATATGTATTCGACATTTTAGACATATTGTGGTAATGTGACTATGGTATTTGTTCATATATTATATTTTATTTCCTTCTGCTGTGAAAGTAGTTTTTTGATAGTTTTAGCTAGAGTTGTATCTGATATCTATCTGTGTCTGTATATGTTTATTTTATCTAAGACACCAACGATCCTTTCGGTTCTCGGGTTGTCAGTCTCGATTCGGGCATTGGACCATGGTAGAAAGGGTGGGTTGGTATCAAAGCATAGGTTAGGAACTAGGATAGGAACTAGGAACGTATTGATGGAGCGTATTTGTATTTTCTATTAGATATATATATATATATATAGGAAATTCAAAGTACATATGCACACACCCACTTACTATTCCAGTTATGTTTACTATGTATTGGGAAGTTGCTAATGAATCTCATTTTTATAGATAGCTGAAAGTGAGTAATTTGGTTGAAACTGGAACAGAGACCAACACAGCCAATGCCAGTGGATAGAAACCAGGGCAGAGACTAGCACTCGTGTGGATATAGTGGATATTCCTAGAGTTAATATTCCAATATGATTCAGGTGCTGCCTTCAGGCGATGAGCCAAGCTAGTGCCAACCCCATCGAACCTACAACCACCAATACCACTACTAACCAAGGTGTGATTCTAGCCCCAGCACCACCAACTATTGACATTCCTAAGTTGCGTAAGAATTTCACCAGCCTTGGTGGAAGCCATTTCTTGGGATGGAACCATACTCGATGATTCGGGCATGAAATAATGATTATGAAAATATTTTCAACCTGTTAGGACTTGGTGATGGTACTAAGAGACAATTAGAAACATGTCTTTTGAAAGGTGAAGCGGCATTTTGGTGGGAAGTGATAACAGCTGAAGTGGATGAGAATATTATTACTTGGAGAATGTTCAAGTCGAGATTCGAAACAAAGTTTCTTTCTGGTGCCGAGAAGGATTTACTATTAGAGAAGTTCATTCATCTGAATCAGGGAGAAATGACAATTAGGGAGTATGTCAGTCGGTTTAATGAGTTAGCCCATTTTGGATTCAAGTTTGTGAATACTCCGATGAAGAAGGCATTAAAGTTTGAAAAGGGATTGAATTCACCTTTGAGGGAGTTAGCATTGAATAAGATACCATTTAGAGCTACATCTGAAGGACTTTCAAAGGAAGCATTATTGAATCCTTTAAATGGAACTTTGGATAAGGATCAATCTAAGAAAGAAGATGGATTGCAGCAGGGCAAGCATAAATAAAATGGACCAAAAAGAGGGAAAAACAAAAGGCAGGTGGTTACTTGTCACAGATGTCAAAAGATGGGACACCTTGCAAAGAATCATAGGACAAATCCTTCAAAGGGTAAATATTATAACTATAACCAAGTAGGACACGGCTAAGGATTGTAAGGCATCCTCAGCTCAGAAGAAGTTAAAGTGTTATAATTGTGATCAGTTCGGACACAAGAAAATGGATAGTCATGCTTTGAGGAATGAGGGTCATATTGTGAAGGCATATGCTGTGGATGTCGTTCCAACTTCTAGTAAGGCACCACCGTCAACACGGGAGAAGGAAAATCAGATTATGATGGAAGGTGTGATTATTTTATCTGATTCTCCTATTTGTACTATATTAGACACTGGTGCATTTCATTCATTCATATGAAGTGGATTAGTTGATAATTTAGCTCTTAAACCTGACATCATACATGAATTCATTATGGTGTCGAATCCTATCGAGGGGTTGATTCATTTATCAATGTTATGTCATAATCTAAAGTTGGTCATTCATGATGTGGAGTTCTTTTATGACATATATGTACAAAACTTTTCAGGGTATGGGTTGATTTTGGGAACGGGTTGGATGTCTCTTTATGGGGTAGTATTGGATTATGACAGGAGGATGGTCTGATTGAGGAAAGGCAATGGAGTTGATTTGATTCTGTTTGTGAGCTTGATATTTCTGTTATGGAGACGTATTTGTATTCACTCGGCTTGTCACAAGAAGAGCTATCATGTATACCCTAGTGAAAGACTATCCTGATGTATTAGAAGAAGTTTTCGGTTTCCCTTCGCGAACCATATTGATCTTGAAAAACATGCAAGATTGGTAGTGATGCCTCTTAGGAACATGGCTCCGAAGGTGAGAAGAGAGTTGGATAAACTAGTTTCAGAATTGTCACAAAACTATTTATTTGGAGAAGTATGTCAAAGTGGGAAGCGCCTATCGTCTTCGCTATTAAGGCAGACAGTTCCCCCAGATTATGCTTCAACTATCGAGAACTTAATAAGCCGATGAAGAAAAACTGCTATCCATTGCCTTGCATTGACCTCTTTGATCAGTTAGTCGGCGCGAAGGTTTTCTTGTAGCTTGATTTGGCGATTGGGTTTCACCGGTTGCGAGTTGCTAAAGATAGAGGACCACTTTCCATACACCTGATAGATTGTTTGAGTGGTTGGTCATGCCATTCAGGCTGACGAATGCTTTAGCTTATTTTGTGGATTTACTAAGTAGAGTATTCAGGGAGCAGTTGAATAGGTTCATTATGGTTTTCATGGATGATATTATTATTTATTCCAAGAGCGAGATAGAGCATGAGGTTCATTTGAGGGAAGGATGGATGCATTAAGGAGAACTCGATTAAAAGCTAAATTTTCTAAGAGTCGCTTCTAGAGAAATGAAGTTCGTTTCCTTGAGCATGTTTCTCAATGAAATGGATTGACGGTAGACCCAAGGAAAGTAGCTGCAGTGAAGGATTGGAAGACGCCAAAGAATGCATCATAGATCTGTAGCTTTCTTGGTATGTGTAACATCCCCTATCTTGAGGCCCGAAGCTAAGCGCTACAGATGCTACAGCCATCCATAGTATTAACTTTCGGTGATAAAATACAGTAGTGTTAATGGTATCCATAATATCAGAAGCACATGAATATGAAATAAAATCAACACAGATTTCAAAACAGCTTTTCTAATTACTTTTTAAATCAATATTTCTTATTCAGTTACATAGTCCCAAAACGATTCCCAGGTTTTGATCAAATATAATTATTACAAATTATGCCAAGAGCGACATATGAAGATGCCCCCTTGGATGACCAGAGTACTAGATAGACATATCAGTCATAAATACATCACATCGGAAATAATACTAAATAGCTCCTGCATAGCTAGCTTTTCCTTCTGCACGTCTTCGGAAACTTATTCGTCCAACTTACTAAACCTGAAAAATCCTTAACTCCTAATCTACTCCAATCAAATTTTGAGCACCCGAGAGTTTAAGAAGAAATCATAAACTTCGAGTCAGACATAAATCATGGTGTGAATAATACTATTATATCTCGATTTACTGATATTAAGTGAGACCACGCCGCTTAGCGGAATGGGTTTCCCCTCACTAATATCCTTTTAAAAGCATATCTTTTGCAAATCAAAGTCTTGCAATCAAACTGATTATAACAACAATAGCAAATACATATATGGATAAAAATCAGGAAATCAATGGACTATCTGTCCACACTATAGTTTTATCTGGCTAACTATTAACCATTGGATTACTCGGGCCTAACGGACATAATTAATAATTTAACTTCTGTTAGACACAACACTGAGCTATCTGCCCTAAACTATCTTCTTCTAGGGCCAACTGATCCTAATGGTTTTGCAGACTCACCAATAACCTTTACTCTGTATATTTCCTTTTGTGTATAAAATCATTTTAGTCCCACCTATGACAAAACCGTACACATTGGAATTTTGGACTTATATTAGCTAGGGGCTATTAGCTAATGTATAAGGCGCGACTCTACAACCAGTCCCATCTGGTCTTCTAATATCCAAGTTATAAGCTTAGAGTTACTACCCTATTTGTTTCATTTCTCGTCATATACTTAGGGTTAACTACCCTATTCAAATTTCATTTCCTTGTAAACAATCTTTGCAAATGATTTACCCCTGAAAACATATCTTTATAAAACAAGGAAATCATACTCTTTGCTTTACTCAAAATACTTATACCATGATATATGCTTTACACAAAACAATGTTGATGAAATCTAATTAATAGAATTATCTATCCCTTCATAATAAGTTAAAACCTCTTCTTAACTTAGAAATCTCTAGGCTATATGGCTAAAACAATACCTTCGAAACCTTTGTTTAAGACCATAAACAATCCCTTTCGAATTCATTGAAAGTACCCCTTTCAAAATAAGTTAACTACTTTAACCTTGAAAATGCTAGGTTGAAAGGCTAAAACATACCTTTCGAATGTATTGAAAATATGCCTTTCGAAATCATCACTTACACCTTAGATATCCTCTTTCGAAACCATTTAAGCTTGCCTTTCGAAAGCATTAAAAACCTTCCATTCAAACACTTAGAATATACCTTTCAAAAACATTGAGGACCTCCCCTTCGAAACACTTATAACATACCTTTCGAAAGCATTGGGTTCTGGTAAGGGTTTATGGAAACGTTGCTTTGAAACCATTTAGAAATTTTCCTTTCGAAACCATTGGGTTTAACTTTTAATATATCTAAGGGGTCATAAAGAATAGAGGTGAAAGCATCACTTTCGAAAGCATTAATCCCAAGTAAAAGAAAGAGGATAGTTTCGAAACCCACCCTTTCGAAACCATTGCCTCTAAAACCATTTGAAAGCAGCTATACAACCCTTCCGAAAGCATTGAGAAGGCGGTTTCAAAGTAAAAAGGTGAAAGCACCCTTTCGAACACGTTGTTTTAAGGCTATACAGAAAAGCGGCCTAAACTAGTTCGAAAGGTATGAATGCGGTAGCATGAGTATCGCATAGGTTCAAAAGCAGCTATCCATTCGAAAGTTTCTTTTAAAACAAAATAAGCGGCAACTCATTCGAAAGCACTTTTCTAAAAACAAAGGCAAGTTGATTGATTCAAAAGCTAATAAAGTTGGCTTCAACCCCTTCGAAAGCATCTTTTATAAACAGAAGTAAGTTATGGATTCGAAAGCTTATAAGAATAACTTCTATCCCTTCGAAAGCATTGTTTTGATACGGTCCTTTCCGCCTTTCTTCAATGCACTCGTATCAATTGATTGATAGCATGTGCATTGGTTTCGAATGGGTTCATTAGCGAAGGTAAGGTGATGAAAGCTAGCAATTGGAAGTGGCAAAGTAGTAAATCATAACAAAATTGATTTTTTATGCCTTTCAAAGTAATTTATTTTCACCTAACTTGCCTTATTTGTCAAAATGTAATTGGTTGCCATTTCTTTATCAAAAATCCTTTTTCTAAAAGGCTGCCGAATTCAAAATTATCAATTTAAAACGTTTTAACAAATAAGCCATTCTCCTTGGTAAAACATATAAAACATTTAAGTCCCTCAACTTAAATAATTTTATAACTATAGTAAAATACTTAAGAAAATTTCCCAAAAATCACCATAATTCACTTTTAATATGTTTTCTAACATATTTAAATTTTAGACCCGAAATCAACATATAATTGCCTTAAATAAATTAAACTCAATATTAACTATTTTCTCTCATAGAAAATTCATAATAAATCCACAATAACTTAGAAAATTATGAAACTTGAAACCCACTTCTAAAATAATGTTTTTGATCATTTAAAAAAAATCATTTGGATGTCATTTAATATGTTTTTCAATCTAAACTTATCATAAAATCTATATGAAACAATATAAATCATTAAGAAGCATATATATCCATTTAAACAAACATAACATGGCATATTATTTGCAAAATAGTTCGGATCCAACCTTGAAACCGAAATCATTATCAAAAGTGAGCTGTAAACTGAATTATTCACCTTAGCTTGGTGTTAAGAAGGTTGAGATTTGCTCTTTGATTGAATTGCTTGAGCTTTTTACTTGAATCCTAGATTTTCTTCTTCTTGAATCTTCTTAATGGTGGCCGGTCGAGCTTGCTTAAGGTTTTAGTTTTGTTTGTGAATGTTGAAATGAAATAAAGAATGAAGGATGGAAGGGTCTAGGGTATAAGAACAAAGGCTATTCCTATTTTGCCCTTACCATATTCCTCTTACTTACTTATTTTTAACTCTTCTTTGCTTATACATTTATTTAAGGCACGGTCCCTTATTAATTAACAAATCTCAGTCCCTTAACCATCTCATTATTTCATTTAATTTATCTAATTAAATGTCCTAAATAATGTCAGTCAAAATTAGGGTCATTACAGTATGACTGGATTCTATCGGAAGTCTAGCAAGGACTTCACGAAGATATTGGCACCTCTAACCCATTTGACAAAGAAGAACCTAATTTATACTTGAGTCTGAAGTGCGAAGCTGCATTTATTTGATTGAAGTAGTTAATGAGTGCTCCCGTTTTGGTTATCGTCGATGGTACCAAACCATTTACCGTGTATACCGATGCATGTGGTATTGGTCTTGGTGTTGTTCTTATGCAAGAAGAAAAAGTAGTAGCATATGCGAATAGACAGTTGAAGAACCATTAGAGGAATTATCTGACACATGACTTGGAGTTGGCCGCTATTGTGTTCACGTTGAAGTCGTGGAGACATTATATGTTGGGTGAGAGATTTGAGTCGTTTACAAACAATAAATCTCTCAAGTACTTGTTTTCTCAGAAGGACCTGAATCTAAGACAGCAACGGTGGATGAAGTTTCTATCATCGTATGATTTTTGGATTTTCTATACTCCAGAGAAAGGAAATGTAGTTGCAGACGCTTTGATTAGAAGGCATGCAGAGGTAAATGCTATGTTATTAGAGTGGAGAAATATGGAGTTCATATCAGAGTTATGTTCAGACATCGATCAGAGTATGCACCTGGATTGTTAGTGGCAATGGAAGTGAGACTCGCTGTGATGGACCGTATTGGAGCAAGTCAATGGCAAGATGCATCGTTAGTTGACATTATGGAGCAGTTAAGATGGGGTGAATAGTCAAGTCAGTTAGATCGTTACTTCAAGGATCATAAGGGGTATTTGAGGAGAGATGGAAGGCATGTGTACCATACGTTAAGGGGTTGATAGAAGAAGTTTTGGGTGAGTGTCATCACTCTAAAATGACTATTCATCCAGGAGGAGATAAGATGTATAAGGATGTAAAAAGGATATTATGTTAGCTAGGAATGAAGAGGTAGGTGGCAGAGTATGTAAGGAAGTGTATGACGTGCTAAAGAGTGAAGGAGGATAGAAGAAGCCAAGTGGATTGCTACTTCTATTGGCCATAATGGAAGTGATAGTGCGTATATATGGACCTTGTGGATGGATTATCCTGGAGTAGAAAAAGCAAGAGCATACGAATGATGGTAGATCGTTTCATGAAGAGTGCACATTTTATTCTGGTTAAAAGCGTGAGAACTGCAGCGAATTTAGTGACACAATATGATAAAGAAGTGGTCCGACTACATGCAGTCCCAGCTAGCATAGTGAGCGATCGGGATCCACTTTTCACAAGTGAATTCCGGAGGAGTCTACAGGAGGTGTTGGGAACAGAATTGAACCTAAGCACCGCATATCACCCACAAATCGATGGATAGACTGAGAGAGTAAATAGGTTGTTGGAAGATTTATTGATGGCATGTATATTGGACTTTGGAGGATCTTGGGAAGTTCATATGCCTTTAGTGGAGTTCGCATACAATAATAGCTATCAGGCTAGTATAGGCATGACACCATTTTAAGCATTATATAGAAGGCCATGTAAGTCACATTTGTGTTGGTGAGAGTCTACGGATAATATTATTTTGGGTCCAGAGATGGCTAGAGATATTGCACAAAAGGTGGAGCTTATAAGAAGAGGATGAAAGCTGCACAGGATCGACAGAAGTCATATGCGGATGGGAGGAGAAAAGAATTGGAATTCAAGGTATGAGATTTGGTCTTTGTCAAAGTTTCTCCGTTAAAGAGAGTAGTAAGATTCAAAAGTTCGGGGAAGTTAGCACTCATATTTGTTGGCCCATTCCAATGCTGAAGAGGATATGGAGTTTTGCATACAGAGTGGAACTTCCGGAGAAGATGGTGGGAGTCCATAATGTGTTTCACATGTCACATTTATGAAGATGTGTGCATGATTCGACAAATGTGATAACGCCTAGCCAATTGGAAGAGGTGGGGTTAGAATTTGAGCCGAGTTCATCCCGTGGTCCAACCAGTATTATGGAACATGGGGTGAAACGACTTAGAAATAAAACGGTGAAATTGGTTAGGATACAATGGGGAAATGACATGGTGAAGAGCATGTGGGAGCCTGAAGAGAAGATGAGGGCTACATATCATCAGCTCTTTTCGGTATGTTTCTTGATATAATCTGCATAACATGTACAACACGATGTAAACCGAGCCCAATATTGTGAACCAATATGCATGATACAAAAGTTCCATTTGTATAACCAATTCATAACATAACTAAGTAAGATGACCGGGTATGATAATGACTATTCAAACAGACTCAATAGTCTCTTGGTGACTAATATAATGACTTGATTATAATTTGCTACCTATAAAGTTGGATCATACAATTTATAAAAATTTAATATTTGATTATTCATCTGTTTTAATCTCAAATCCAGTTAAATAACAATATTAAAGAACGTAGAAAATCAAAAAATAACATTCTCTTTGTAAATGTCCAAAGACAATGTCATACCAAATTACTCATCTCTTTAACCCTACATAAATACATATTTAACCAAAATTAATTGAAAATATAAAAATGGAAACAAAAACTGAGATAAATGAACTTTTGATGTTAATCATTGCATATGCAAGGTTTTGTATGTCGAAAAACATAAATTCAACCAGTATATGAAAGAAGAATTATCTTGAATAAAAGTGTTTTTGTGATGAAGTAATTCTAAAAATTAATAAGAAGACTTGTAGAAAGCGTGTTTGACGGAGTAAAGTGAGAAAAATAGGACTGAAAAAATAGAGAGATAACAGAACATGGGTTGATAAAAACATGGAATTAGTGGGAGAAACATAAGATTGTGAGAGAAATGAAGGAGTAATAACCCTTGAGCTTCTTTCCTTATGTTTCAATATTAAATGAATAGTTTAATTTCCCATAGAGGGATTAGCATGTAAAGTGAAGCAAGGGGTAAAATACATAAAATTCTCTCAAAACAAGGAGAGATAAGTTTATGGCTTGCGATTAAATGAGAAATAGGGATATTTACAGTGCAATAATGGACTTTTTATAAAATAGATAGATAAAATGATTAATCTTGTCCAGAGCCTGAATTCATGTTGGACCAGATGATGGGATATGTCATCGTGCTTATTTTGGTTTGTATTCCATGTTTAAGTAATATTTGTGGTAAATTCCTAAAATTGAACACTTAAAAGATAGTCATTGAACGATTCGTAGTGAACTGCCTCATGTTTTTTTTCCAAAAATTGATGTATCGTCCTATTTTAGTGATTCTTGCAATAGTTTATAAATGATTATTTTTTCAAAAAGATGCAAATATTACATATTAATATTATAACATGTTAGTTTGAATAATTTAGAAAGTTATTCTAAACATTAATAATCTTTCTTATTCTAATATGTTATGCTACAAATATAATTTTACTTCATAAATTTTTGTATCAAATATTATAAATATAATATTGGATAAAACTAATAAATTTATTATTGTTTCTCGAGTTTGATAATAAGTTGAATTTTTTCTAGACGTTATCGACAATTTAGTCTGAAAGAAAGATGCAAATATCTAGGTGTGATTTAATTGAGTAGACCAGTAAATGAATAGGATGGAATGACGAAAAAAAAATTCTTCTTAAAAACCTGAAAAGTTGGTATAATGTATTTATAGAAAAAACTTAGATTTGTACCTTTAGCAGTGAATTAATATTAGTTGAGAATGTCTAATTGTACATAGTTTGGGTATTTCTGTTTCCCCAGTACTTTAATGAGTAATAATATATATATATATATATATATATATATATAAACTCGAATATAAACATAGTTTTTTTAAAAATATGAATTTAATGTCAAATAAAAATGAATGATTATTAAATAAAATTAGAAAAATAGTAAGGTTAAAATAGAACCTTGACCTTTTTCCTTCTGAAAATAAGAAGAGTTTAATTTTCATAAAAAAAAATGGGCATTTTTTGATACTACAATGATGCTTCACCAATGTGAAATTTCCATTATATAATAGACTGGTATTTTGGTACAAAATGCACATGAATATGAATATTAATATGTTAACCCGCCTTTGAGCAAGGCCACATACAGGCGGATTTAACCCAATCAACTGCATAAAGGTCGAAGTTGGATTTCACGAGTAACAAGCATGATAACGAAGCCAAAACATAGCATAGTCGGTGGACAAGCAGCACAATATGTTTAAAATATGATTTCGACAAAGATCAAATCGTTGCGGGTTGCGTGGAATCTGCTCCGAGTTATTTCCTTGTTTACTCCGAGTTTCCAGGAAGATTGCTTCGAGCCAGGTAAGGGTCTACTTCGGGTCTTCGTTAGGATAGCCCACTCGCAGGTTACTTCGAGTCATCACAGCATCTGCTTCGAGCCATTGGGAGGTCTACTTCGGGCCGAGGAGAAGATTACTTCGAGTTGTGGCCATGAATCGACCAATTTCGTATCCATGTTGTTCGCATCCATCAAGTTCGCAATCATTCGGTTCATATCTATCAGACACATGCACCTTTCGAATCGACCAAGGTTATTCACTTCGTATCGATATACATTTTCGTATCGATCCATGTCAATACATGTTTCGCATCGATCACCCAGATGATCGATACGAAACCCACCCCTTCCTATCGATGCGAAATAGTCACAGTTGTCTACTTCGTATCGATCACGTAGATGTGTTCTTCGTATCGATTAACCAGATGGTCGATACGAAACGGACACTCTTCCATCGATGCGAAGCACTGGGGAACATATGGATACGAATCACATATGATCGATACGAAGAGACCAATTGTGATCGATACGGAGAGCATAGCACTCGATGGATACGAAAAAGGATGAAGGCTCGGTCAACACGGCAAGAAATGTGGATCTACCCCAGTTTATCGCACCACATCACTTACTGGCACGTGCTCGAACCGAAGAAGAGCGATGCGAAACTTATCGATACGAGCGAAGCAGCATTCAAAAAGCACAGGTTTGCATCGATCATAACTCACAATCTACAAGTCCAAATGCTATAAAATTTTCGCAGAAGCTTACATACATCCTTATCAACACTCACAATCGATCTCGACCCAATTGGATGAATTTTTGATCGATACGAATCTCGTTCGTATCGATCCCAGATCGCGTGCAAATCACGTGGGATCGATCGTGTGGGCTCGCTCACGTGCCAGAAGAGGTCTCCAGAGATCTGAGCGAGATATTTGCATCCTACGCCTATAAATAGCATCCTAAAGCCTACAGAAAAGGGATTTTTGGTTCTTCGACGTCCAGACTCCGCCGGAATCATCATTGTACTCGAATTTTGCTATTGTAATCAGTTGTAACTCGTTGTAATCAGCAAGGATACATCAATAAAATCATCAAATTCAAAGTAGACATAGACCGGATTGCCGAACCACTATAAACTATGTGTTCTTTACTGCTTTCTTCTTAATTTTCTGAGTGTTCTTCATTTTTAATTCTCTACGTACTTATTATCTGTGATTTGTGATTGTAAACGGGTGCTTTCATCAACAATTGGATGTTTGTGACCAATTTTGACGCAAACATAATATTTCACAATAAAGTTAAATGATTATTACTAAGTAACAAATTATGATTTATACTTTCTAATTTATAGTAAATATGAATGTAGCGATAGATAAAATGATTAAATATTGTATAAAAGATAAAGAAAAAAAATTAGGTTAAACCTGATCTAGTCAAATTTTTTTTAAATAAAAAGGATTCAATTGTTATAAATAGTTTAACCTAAAGATTATAAAATATGATTTTCCAATAAAAAAGGATTTAAATTTTCATAAATAGTCTCTAATAATGGCTGATTATTGGAAAAAAGCTTCGTGGATTATTTGTATTATACAACAAATAGATATACAATAGAAAGATATGTATAGAATTTTATGCTAAGGTTAAATTGAAAACGGTAAACAAGCTTCACCTACAGATAAAGATGGATACATATACTTGTTTACTAATTTTATTTTACAAAATAGTGCAATATAATTTTGTACACATCATAAAAAATTGAAAAATATTCATTGGTTGATAATTACTAACTTTTATTATAACTATTTTTTATTTCAAATCGGGTCATTATGGTTTGGCACTTCTAGAAAATAACCGTTCCTCTTTAACAAAAAAATTGTTCAATCCATAATAATAAATTAATAACAATTTATGCAATACATACACCCCATACTATCATCCTTCGGCATTGGAAGATAATCTTGACATGGTAATTAGAATGAAATACGTCCATTCATTTGTAAAATAATTTAGTTTAATTTATATTCCAAAGTTTATAAAACGAAGTGTGTTTAAAATATATATATGTATGTGTATGTGTACGTGTATGTATAAAGCAAAAAAGTGCATCATATACACAGCATCTATTAAACTAAGAAAGGCAATCACCATTGCCATGTTTTTACAGAAATTGCATAGTATGAGCATCACCATTAGTTGCAAAATACCAAAAAGAAGCAAGTTACTTTGCAATTGTGAATCCACATGTTAATTCAAGTATTTTACAGAATGTAGATGTTAATCTACACCAATAGTCAGGTAACTTGATCCAGTACTAGGTGATAGTATCTTCCAGCTAGCTTTCACCTTAAAACAACAGACTTTGTCCTGCATTCTGACAATATAAAGAAAGAACTAAGCAGCAAATTTATGAGTAAAATAATATAACATAAACTACTTTTTTTGTATACCTTTTAATATATGCATGCATGGATTTGAATTGTTCTTAGTGAAAAAAAAAAGGAGTTCTTTGGAATTTACTCCTTTCAAATTTCAGGTTAAATTTTATACTTATTGCGTAAAATAAACCTTTTTTCAAGCAGATCTGAAAATGCATAAATTTACCATTAAAAAAATATTAATTGGAGACCCTATGAAAAGCCTTGGTAAGATACAACCACCATTTTATCAGGTTGATATAATCAAAATAAAAAAAAATGTACAAAAATAGAATGGGCTGCCAAATTTTTTAACATTAAAAAGAAGAAGAAAACTCACAAGCTTGTTTGAAAGAAAACCTTATCGCATATTTCATGTTTCCGAAGATGCTAATACGCTATAATTTATTACTATGAGAGAGAAAAAATGCAATTTAGTTGTAGTGCCATTTAGTTTAGTACTACATTTTAATTCAGATTTTTCTTGTTGCAATTTGGCTACTTTACAAAGCTAACAGTATATACAATCTAATTTTGATAACAAACTACAAAGTCAAACAACTCTTTGCCATGCTAATGTAGTGTTAGCATTTTGTACTAATAAATGTAATGTTAGCATTTTGTACTAGTATAAAAAAAAATATTAGAAAAAGGAACCCGAGTACAAAATACTGGTTTGATACCAGTATAACAAAAAGTGACCTGATTTTGCAATTTGTTCTGAGTTTGGGCTATATTGTTATTAGTTCAGTAAAGTGACCCAAATAGAGGGGGGGGGGGGGGAGGGGGAGGAGGGGGGGTTATAAATAAATAAACAAACCCTTTAATTTATGAGTTGCTACGTAGCATTTGTTTAAGAGAATTTTAGGATCTGTGATGTGCTAGAAAAATAATGATTCATCCATGTACTGCTTTTTTAAACTACACAACATTTCAGAACAATCATATTCTATTTTATGAGTAAAAAAGAGATGGAAAATACATATATAATCTAAAAAATATTGTGGAAGTTCATTTGTTAAAATCAGACCATGGTCCATATAACTTTCACTGTTTTCGTTTTTTTATTCCATTGCATTATTGCGGATGATATGAGCACCGCGTTACACCTGGTGGATAATACTATATAAAAAGTTTAACTTACTCGACCGTCTTGTATCTCTACAGAATTTGCTTCCACAGCAGCATTTAAATGCTTTGATTGGGTGATCTACATCATTAAAATCAATCCCATAATCCTGAAATTCAAATGTATTATTGTAAATAGACTGTATCATAAACTGTGTTTAGCACAGAAATATTTTTCATGCAAATGGATTACAAACTAATATAGGTATTCTTCAATAACTGAAAAAGTGTATAGTTTCGCCTTTGACCTTTTTACCACACAACTGCAAGTAGAGCCGTTGACTTCAGACAATAAACAGTGACACAACAAACAGTAGGATAAGGAAGTGCACTGATTATGAGTTTGACCTCATCTAAATGAAATGTTTGATTTTTATTATAATAAAGTGCAATCAACTGGCAAATTACATATACACATATATATGTATATATATGTAGGCCTCATTTATTTACATTTTGAGGTTCAAATTAGGGGGAGATCCAATGACCAATATACGTGTATACTCTAAATTGTGTCTAGCCTCTAAATGACCAATACACACAAAAAGATCCACAGAAATCAAGTAACTAAGATACAATTGTGGCTAGAACAACCGAAACCTATGTTGTTTTAGATGAAGCTAAGCAAGAAGATAAAAATATTTTTAGCTTACTGAGCTTACCCATTGCTTAAGTGGCATTTACTTTTAGTTTTATAGGTAATTTTAGTTTTTATATTTAAACACATACATGTGTACGCAAATTCTTATAATAATATGCACTTAACAGTATTTATTTTAACCTCGATGTTTTTATCCATGCAAAACATAATGAAAATAAAATTAAATACAAAAAAGTATATACCTGCAAAACTTTGTGTGGATGAGAATCAAAGATAAAATACTTTGTGGGGGTGAACGAATTCAAACTCAAAAATAGAGAAGAAATCTACAATATCATAAATAATCTTTGAATTTTTAAAATTTGAACAAGAAAAAGTGCAGTTTGTTTTACCTTAACATGGTGCAACCACAAGCCATCATTTTTTGTTTTCAGTTTAATCTGAAGTTATAAGATAGTTTTTATGATCCATTCAACATATTTTTCATGCTTAATATGTAAGATCAAAGGTCTAAAAGTTGATAATAATGAAGTCATATAGACTTGTATTTAATCAATTTTACATTAGGACCGGGAAAGCTAAGTATGTTAAGCAACACTAAAGCGATAGCTAAACTTTTAAGCTAGACAAGAAAACTGAGTGAGACGGTAGCAATACTGTTTAGCTTAATGGGCTTAAGCAACATTTACTTTAAGTGTTTACAAACAACGATATATGTATGTGTATGTACATGTGTGTGCGCACACAAGCTCGCTGCACACATAATGTAATCCATGTTTATGACCAAAAAACGAAGCACCTTGAAGCAACACTAAAGCGTTTTAAGCTTAGACAAGAAGCCTATGCTGCTCTAGATGAAAGCTGAGTGAGCCTACAAATTTTCAACTTAATGAGGTAAACAGTTGCTTAAGCAACATTTACTTTTGAATGAGTTCCGAAATTCCAAATCCCCCATCACTTTGTTCCTTCATTATTCCACCATCAATTTTTGAGTTACTTTTTTCGATATGATCTCCGTCAAATTTAGATCACAAAAAAAATAGCCCCTTTAGAATCATCAATGAATATGAATATTCAAAAATATTTATCTTATTTGTTGATTTAAAAGGTAAACATGAAAAGGTTAGAAATTTCGAAAAATCCAAAGCTTCGTATAGATGAATTAGTACATGAAAAAAAGGGCTTAATCTTTTGATACAGAAATCGACGGGATAATTTCCGAGGAATAAAAGGAGATCTAGAGACTACCCATGTGTGTGTGTGTACATATGCATATATGTTCAGTACATGTGTGGTCAGTGCGTAAGTCTTTTATGTAAATATGTTTTTTTTTCCAGCGCTACTTATATGCTTTTTTCCGGTAGTCATTTCAACCTCCCTTGCTGCATCCAAGCAAAACATAACAAAGTTAAAGATGAATACAAAGTGTTGACACAAGTAACAAATTGTGTTGATGAAAATCAAGGGTAAAGTAACCTCAGTTAGTGGAGGTGAACAAAATCGAACTCAAATAAAGCATATAAATCAGAGAAGAAAATTATAACATTATAAATCATGTTTTGAATTTTTGAAGTTTAAATTTAAAAAAAGAAGCACCATAATCGTATAATTTAATAAATTGTTTCTAAGTGAGTAAAACAAACCACACAATCATTTTTTCACCAACTTATAAAACGTTTAAGATTGCATAAAGACAGTAAAATTAAATTGATTATATAAATTTCCTGGTCAACACCCAAAAAAGCAAAACATAAGGGTTGCCTAAGCCTGATTCACATCTTAAGCTCAAAATTTAGAAAACAAGGTGTTGAAAATTTGATCATGGGTTAAGCTTGCCCTTCATAACACAGTCCATATGACTGGGAAAAAAATTAGGGAATCAAATTTCGCTCATCAAAGTGAGATATGTGTCCGCTCTAATAAACATCCAGCTGGGATTTGATTCCTGGATTTCTTGACCAATATTATCTCGTCCTTGCTAACTCCTTCAATCCACGAAGGCTATATAAGTTCATGTGTTATGGTTAAGATATACCACAGACAGAGGTGAGCGAAGTATCCGTAGAAAAAAATAAACAATATGGGGCAGTATTGTAAATAATAAAAGAGGAAAACACCATATACTGATAGGTAGTTTTGTGGAGCTAAGTGTTGTAGATATATGACATATGATTACGTAGAATTGGATATATAAAAAACATTTAAGCATTTCGAAGTTTTGCTCATAACAAATCAATCAAGTGCTTAATTCAAATCAATCTAAACTGCTGCAAAAGGGATGAGTTGGGTGTTACGGTTAACGCAAACCTATATGCTTTCATCAGTGACAGATTTGAGACTCGACTGCAACCACTTATGTAAGACAAGCTCTTAATGATGAACCCTTGCACTCTTACATATGCTTCATAGAGAGGGACGTGGTGTACTAAGTACTAACCTTTTTGACCTACTCTGCAACTTGTGACTCATAATTACAGTGCAACTATACTGACAGAAGTAACCGCCTATGATGAACTGTGTCACCATGAAAACAAGTCAAGCATATCATTAGAACTGCAATAAATGCAGAAAACAATAATGAACATCCGCATCAAAGAGTAAATTGCCACATCAATCATGAAGGCAGATGAACAAATGCAAATAAGAAAACCATGCATAAAATGAAGATTCCTGCCATTAAATTACTTTTATCAGCAAAATATATGTAATCACATAGAGTGCTTACCCATGTTAGTTCTTCATATGGTTCTACTTTTCTGGTAGTGAAGAAAGCAAGCTGCACATAAAACCATGGAGAGAATATACATCATATTCTATTAAATATTTCTAGCGTCCATAAATACAGCGTAGACTCTAGGGTGTAATCTTCTTACGTGATAGTAATGGCGATCTGGAGTCTCTATTTCTACGGGTATCTCAACCATATTTGCATCAACACATCTAAAAAGTTTACAACAGCATTAGAAGAAAGGATATAATAGACTTGGTGCAGGACAACTTTTTTAAACACCCATAATTCTTGCATAGCTTGGCATAACATCAACAGTATTTTTTTCCATATAGGTACTCGGTTTGAATAATAGTCAAATACTCCTTTATAGGAATCAATACGGCACACCTTCTTTACACTGCTAAAAATACCATTGTGATTTCAAACATTTTACAATAGGGCACATAATACCATTCATGCAAATTACAACTATCAGAAAATGGTATCATATTCGACAATTATCTGGAACTGTATGCCCTATTTGACAAATTGCTCAACTCAATTATCGAGTCCCTCTATTAATGGCAATCAGCAAAAATATTCTAAAGGTGTTCGTTCTCTTCTTGGTAAGAAAACATTTTGCCCTTGTAATTTCAAACATTTTACAATAGGGCACACAGTACTATTCATGCAAAATACAACTATCAGAAAATGGCATCATATTCGACAACTTTCCAAACCTGTATGTCCTATTTGACAAACTGCTTAGCTCAATTATCAAGTCCCTCTATTAATGTCAATCGATAAAAACGTTCTAAATGAAATATGGGGTGTGGGTTTTTTTTTGTGGGTGTTGGGGGGGGGGGGTTGAAGAGAGAGAAAAACATACACATATGTACGTACGCATGTGCATATGTGTGTACATGTATGTTGCACGTGAAAGAAACTTACCTTTTTTAAATTACAAAGAACTTACCTATGATTCACAAACCTTGCCACATTCCCATAAAATGTTGCATCCAGACAGAGAGCTTCATCGTCCTTTAACAGCCTTTCAGATCCCCAATCAGCATCCAGAAGCACCGGGTATGTATGTTTAGCATTGGGCATGCTTTGCATAGTACGGTCATGTAGTTCCATGTTTGTCAATATTTCTCCAACATATTCACACACAAAGGCACCTCTAGGCAATTTTTCTAACGTTCGTAGACCCCATCCCTTTCCTTCCGGAGTAAAGAAAACCTAATATAGGTATACAATGGTTAGATCATACTATTAATGTGTGTACAGTGTACCCACTGACAACTTCATCAACATTTGCAGTCCAATATACACACAGTTTATACGAACTGCAGACACTTTCCATAGTTTCATAGTCAGATTTAATTTATTTAAAATTACCCCACTTCTCAATACATCAGATTTGTGGATAACATTGTGAAAAATTGTTTTAAATGCAGCAAGTTTACTAACATCATGTTAAATGAATGTATTTGGTAACTTAAGGTATATAAGTTAAATAAAATTGTATTCTAGGGGTAGTCCTCTACTCTCAAATCATTTAGCATCAACTGACCTGTAGATTTTGCCGTATGCCATGTTGAACAACTCGATTTGTACATTGTTGACTGCAGCCACACTTGCTCCAACATTCTTTGATAAATTTTCTTACGACGTGCCCCTTACACTTATTTGAAACACCACTTTTCTTCGAACGTTCTAAAGGGCAGTTTTGACAATACACATGGTGATGCTTTTGTGGCTTGCTATTAATAGACATGCATCCATCTAGAAAAGAGGGTTTGAGTAAGCTGTCACTTGTATATGCAAACTCTCCTCCAGTTTCTCGTGCACAAGGACAAGGTATGGGTGCAGTTACACAATCGCCAAAACAAACAGAGCAACAATCCTCGTCACCAACTCTAGCTAATGAGAAATTAACATACGCATTCTGATACACAATGTTTTTAGGTATATAATAAAAATGAGGAGCTTCCTCATTGCTATATTCGTTTACAAAGGATATTCTAACCATCTCTTCACCTTTACTAATATCATCTTGATCATGCCGAGGTTTTTTATACTCTTTAACTGCTTGTAAACTATGAGAACTGCTATTTATCTTCTTTTGTTCTTTGATTTCTTTTCCTTCTGCGTTGTACTTATCTTTCCCCTGAGTATCTTTGCTTTCCTCCTCACATGAAAGTTTAACAGCATTTTCCAGCTCAGAGTTGATAGATTTAGAACTCAACTCTGATGCACATTGGCACATATCTCTCAAGATTTTCAGAAGAGAAAATTCAGGATCTGAAATCTTGTAGCATTTAAGGCACCTTTCCTCCGTTACTTTAATAACTGCGTCTAGTTTTGGCATGACAATATTAGAATTTACACTTAGAAGAAGTTTAACGTCTTCTCTGTCTGAAGAAGCTACTTCCAGAGTAGCAGATGTTTTTCTGAAAGTAACAAACTCAGATGTCTTTCCCTCCCTTAGTGAGGTATGTGTGGCAATTTGTTTTCCGTTAACCACATCCAAATGGGGCGTTGTACTCTGTGTAGCTGATGGCGCATTATCATTTTCTTCCAACACTGGTCTGCTCCTTGACGAAGAATAATTGCCTTGATTTAGATGATGTTGAAGACCTATATTAAGGATATATCAGAAACTTTAACAAAAACTGATGGCAATAAACTGTATTAAGCATAAAACCTGATTTAGGACTACTCGGGACAAATAACTAAACGGAAATTTACAACTTGAAGGTTACAGGTTATCCTAATGAAATAATATATTAAAAAAAAGTAGAATTAAAATTCAAAAAAAAAGGGAAAAAAAGTGACTAAGGTGGTTCTTCCTATTATATTATTATATATAGTATTAGTATAATATGAACGTGCTATACACTTACATCGTATATCCATACCAAACAGCTTACAAGTCGTATTTCAAACTTAAGCAAAAGTAGACGAACTTGTCTATAATTTTTCTGTCAGATTGTCTGAAAAAGGTATTGTTATCGTCATCTGAAACATGCAAGGGGCCAAGGAAAAAAGAAAATAACCACTAGGAGCATTTAAAATTTCTAATGAACATCTAACATTTTATCACAGAATGCACCTTCATTTGCATTCCGATTCTGCTGGCGTGGTGGAGTCACTGATAAAGGGATTGGCATCTCATCGCCAGCTTCTACACTTGTAGCCTTAAATGGATAATCAGCGATAATTTCTTCCTGAGCATCTGAACCCGGCTCCATCTTTGGTTTCTTTAGTGCACACTCACCAAAATTTTCAAAACTGTGTTTGGATGGTGAAACACTCACTTCATGTGAATTTATTACTCTTTTTCTACTCTGGTCGCAGTTATCATCGACTGCAGATTTTCCTTTTTTACCATCAGCAGCCTGACACATTTTTTCAATTAATAAACTTCCAAAGTGACAGTTACGAAACATTTTACTAATAATAATATAGTAGGTAACTGGAGGCAAAGTAGAAGTTAAATGGCATCGTATTCATTGCTGAAAACATGGACATATTTTATCATGAGATATATTTTCTGCCAACTTATACAAGGTTTTCGTATCAATGTGTTAGATAGTGAATAATATACAGTCAAATGGAGACGATCTCTCAAAAGTTTAAGGAGGTGAGGACTTTTGAGTATCATGTACTTTATACCTAAGAAAATTATTCACTCCATTAATATTTTGAAGCCATTTTTGCCAAGCCTCCAAAACTATCCATTTAAAACAAGGTCATTGTTAAAGGGACTTCACTTTTAAATAAGGGGTGGCAAAAAAAATTCGGTCAGACCCCATCGAAAAAAAATTACACTGTGCGCCTCTTTCTGGAGTACTGAAACATTTTTTTTCCTTCTGGAATACATATCATTATCTTTCATTATTTTCCATATTGCATGTCTAAAACAATTCATGAAAGTAATAATCCACATGCAAAGCAGCGTATAAGTACCATTTAGAATAAAAATTAAGAACTTCTATTCCTAAAGTACTAAAAATAATCTATATCTCTACTTCTCTACTATCAATAAAGAGAATTCAATCAACATGATTTACATGGTGTCTTTTTGAAATTCCAAAATTACCCCCATTCGTCAATGGAATCTCACCACCCTTTCCGACTACCCATCAACGGAATTTTACTATCAATTTGTCATCGATATCGCTAACAAAACAAATTGAAATGTGTCGTGACTACAAAAACATTTGCACTTAAAACAGACATCCATTCAAGATAGATATCTTTGGATATTAGATGAACGTATGTGCGTTGTATACTAGTCCTATATCAAAATAATATTTTCTATTGAAAATACAACATTTCAAATTATACATACTCTCTTAAGTGCAAGTGTGGTTTTACTATGGATATAAACTATAAAAAAAAGATACAAACTTTTATTGGTTAACTGACAATATCATTGGATAAAACAAAAGATCAAAATGAGAAGAAACAATGAAAAATAAGACAATGCAGTTGGTGATAATAACGTAATACACTGCACTACCTTCTCCTGCTCCTCGAGTATGCTATCAATTAACACTTGATAACCGTTATCTTCAATATAGTCATAGTTGTTATCATATAACATGAGAAGCCTCTTCAGTACAGGTTTGCACACTTTACTGGAAAATCCAATAGCATTCATAGCTGCAAGTGCTTGCATAGCCCTTGGTGGTGGTGGACCCATTTAACCTAGAAAACAATTGCTGAGGTCATCAATTATAAATTTTGCTGATCAACAACAAGAACAAAAAAGTGTAAGAGAAGCAAAACATCAGTCCGATGATTTTATTGTAGTAATATAGTGAGAAATACCCAAGTCTGAATGTTATGTATGCATAATTACTGCCATAGAGGACCAAGACCACGTCCTATTGCTAAGGCGCTCAGACATAGGTTTTAAGGTCACAAGTTAGAATCTTGCCTAGCGTGATTCGAACGAACTTTGACATATTTAGACTTGTAGTATGTATATAATACCTAAGACATGTAGTACCAGTAGGTTACCACCCTCTATTAAGTACCAAGTTTCAAAAAAAAAACCTTAGAGCTGAAATAATCGTATCATTTCCATATAAACTGATAGAAAAACTGAAACTATTATGCATTGAACCCTTTTACTTTTAGGAGCTTCTTTGTCAAAAGGATCACCTTCATTAGTCGTTAAAAATTAAAGTTACTAGTCTTCACTGGAGATTGTACACAACTATACTTGGACCATAAAGAAATATCTTGTTCAATTCGGGAAGCGATCAAAACGTAAAAGAAGAAAATATATTAATACTACCTTCACAAAATGTGCATGATAAACATAAAATTTTATAATGATAACCACTGTAAAATCTTTTGTTTATTAAAAGATACTCTTTTAATTTGGACAAGGGCACACACCCAGGATTGAGGTTTCGGCCGGTACCCCGAAATTTCGGGGGTACCGGACCGTTACCGCTCGTGCACGATCCGAAACCGACAGTCAAAATCGGTTTCGGATCTAGGGCAAAAAAGAAAGAATCGAATCATTTTTGCTAAGAAAAATTAAAACCATCAGTGCGCATGTGAAGAAACAGTGGGATGAAGACCGAAAGCAACCAAAAATCAAAAGAAATCGAATAACATATCAAATCATAAACTTTATTCACCCAAGCGTGAATCAACAGGGAAAAGCGAACGATTAATTCAAGTTGAAAGCCTATAAAATACAGTGCTTCAATTACATGCTCACAGCATCGAAGAAAAATAAATTTCTGCTCGCGCTTCAATTACATACTCACGGTAACTTCTTCTTACTTATCTAAATTCGACGTCGCGATTCTTCTTCAGACGCTTTCGTGTTTTTTTTTTTTTAATCGAGAACTGGAAATCACGTTTTCGTATTATTTTTTTTAATCGAGACGGAAATCGCGATTTAGGGCTGGGGAATGGAAACGTGAATTATAAAAGTGGAAGGGGAGATTGTGGGCTGGGCTGAAAATTTGAAATGAGTTGCGGTTTGATGAAGTTTTAAAATTCAATACTTTGGGTTGGGCTGTTTATATTTAATAAATAATTTAGTTAAGGGAGTTTGCTTAATTTAGTTTAGCTTGTTTGTTTAAATAGTAAGTGCAATTTGATTGTTATAATAATTATTCACACTTTCTGACAATATTGTTCTCAATTCACATGTATGCTATGGAAAACCAAGCATACACTACAGAGATCGTTATCAGATCGTTTATTAACAAACTACTGAAAGCCAAAATTTGGACCGAAACAAAACTGAAACTTTCGTAATTTACGAAATCATCTGAAACTAATAAAATTTCAAACGGCCGAAACCAAGACCAAAACCAAGTTCTCGAACCTTGGCACACACATCATTGGTCAAAAATTGATCAAAATATAATTTGGAAGGGCAACGTCTATATTTAGTTTCCTCTTACCAAATCGCACTTTGTCCAGAACATGTTACTATTTCTACTTTATGTATTTATATATGAATATGCGTGTGTACCAAGATATTTCTAGCCATTGAAATAAACATCATCAACAGATAACACGCTCCTATTAACGACACTTCCATACATATTGTAAATGGCTCACATCACTACTAATGCAAAAAAGGCACAAATGAGTTGTGAGACCTATTTTGATGGAATTTTCAAAATTATTTCCATATTATACTATATTACATTATATAATTAAACAAAGCGGGGTAGTCCATTTTTCAATCAATTAAATAGGGAAAAAAAAGAAGAAGAAAAACTTTAATAAATATGAGGTTCACTCTCAAGATAAAACATATAAATTGAGATTTTGGAAACGCTTTATCTTTCCCGAGTAAAGTCCAAACGAAAATGCATTTTTACCCTTAGATCCTAAGAATCAAAGTTTTCAAAAGGGAATTTAAACCGTAAATCGTAAAATTTAAACTTTAAATCGAATTGGGATTCGAATCTGTGACTCGGGATCCATATTTTAAGGTTTGTACACATTTTGAAATTGATTTTGATGTTCAAACTTATACAGCTAAACTTAAAACTCAATTTTCTCTCGTATTCCTTCTTCTTCTTTTTTGAAAACATTAAATTTGAATTGTGAATTTAAATAAGTATATTAAATATGTTAATCCGAGTTGAGTGTTTTTTAGTTCGGTTTTAAGCAAGTCTGAATAGAAATATAAATCAAATCATAAATGGAGAGATCCGATCTGAATTGGGATTTAAATCGTAGAGCTTTAAGATTTTTGACAACCGTGCTAGGAATTCATAATATACTCCATGCGATTTCTTTATATAAAAATTATTTAATTTATAATCTCTAGCACAACACAACTTCACAAGTGCATTGTTCATTGATTCTCACATTAACAAAAATAATTTGTTAACTGTGAAAAGAACAACTGTCACATTTATTTGATTATACAATTTTTTATCAAGCTAATGATAAAATGTAAAGGAAAATTTGTTCATTTAGGCTACTTTTTGCAAAAAATAACAAGATTAGGCCACTTTCTAAAGTATTTACACTTATATGCCACTTTTGGCTTGGTTGCTGACTGGGTATTTCGGAGTTGGCGACTTTTGAAAAACCACCCAAAGGCGAAATTTCAAAAATCACCTTCATCAAATATTGGTAAAATTAGTTGGTGATTTTTCAAAAATCGCCAATGGGTGACTTTTCAAAAATCGCCAACTAACTTAGCCAGTATTTGGTGAAGGCGATTTTTGAAATTTCGCTTTTGGACGATTTTTCAAAAATCGCCAACACCGAAAAACCAAGTCAACATCCAACGTGGCCAAAAGTAGCCTATAAGTGTAAATATATTTACAACTGGCATATTCTTGTTATTTTTTGCAAAATTAGGCTTAAAACGGTAAAATTTCCAAACACAAATTGTAAAATACAATTACTTTCTCAGAAGAAATCCTTATCCAGAATTAGCATAACTAGAGCGTAAACATTCTTTTGACACTTCCATTTCGAAAAAGAATGGAATAGCGTTTAAATTATCAAACATGGTTTCAAAAATGTCGATAAAAGAAACCACATTTCAGTGAAACGGAAACTGCCAATAGGAATTCAAAATAACAAAAACCCAAAGAAAGAATAACTCCAAACCCTAAAGCTGTCTATTGTAAAACTTCAAAACCCCAATTGAACCCTGATGCAAACGAAAGAATAACATTTGCATTCACGAACAATGATGAGCTGTAATCATTTTGATCAAACATTTTTTAAAAAAACACACACAAAGTACATAAACAAGAGGAAAGTAAACCTTTAATTTTTTTAATTTTTTACCTGAGAGTAGAAAGGACCGGTGAAGTTGGGAGAGGCAATGATTTTGTGAGTACAAGTCAGGTTGGGAGTTTGATTTTTGTTGCAAATTTTAGATAAAAATTGGCCAGCATAAACATATCATTTTTTCATCTTTGCAAGCCTGATATATCATTTTGTAGCCCAAATTCAAATTTACTAGTCAAAATTTACTGTAAATGTATCCACAGTTACCCAGATGTTGTAATCTATTTATCTATCTATTGAATAATTGTAAAGCAGAAGGATTTTACGCTATCTTGTTGATTTTAGGGATTTCCTCATCTTCCCTTCATTCTCTACAGAAGAGTTTATCATAATTATACTTATTATAATGTTTCTACGATTCCTTTTTTTATTATTTTATACTTAAATATCAACATTTAATAATTTTTACAATTATTTACATATTTCTTTCAAGTTTTCTTCTATTATTTTACATTTAACACCATATATTAAAGTTAATTAGATGATATTAAATTTAAACCTTTTAAATAAATAAAATTAATAAATATTCATTGAATGATCTAATAAATTTTTTAAAATGGCAATTCAATGTGTGTTCCACATTCATATTGACAAAAATGGTAAAACTAATTTTTTATTCAACTCCATATGGGTTATTGTATTTTATCCTATTATCTTAGCTTTTGTATCTTTACTTTTATTTCATTAATACATATATATGTATACAAATTTCATTTATATACATATATATGTATTATTCTTATAATTTTCTTTAGTTCCTTTTACAGATACAGGTTTTGGCCAGAAATGGTGTTAGATTCTTTTTGCAGGTTCGCAAGATTGCTGATGGCAGGATTGCTATTGGCAATGAGGAGTTCTTCACAGGTCTTCTACATCTTCAATGTGGCGGTCTGCTTTCTAGATGATTCACTTTTCAGCGAGGCGCTCTCTCCAGTTCTACCGAGTCTACAGAGTGGTGTTCTTCATTCCAGATCATCCGCATTTCCAGTTCTTCCGAGTCAGTAGCGTAGCGTTTCCTTCTCAGATGGAGCTGTCTTATATTATCATTGGCGTTGAGTTGCTTCATAGGTTTTTAGGTACTTCTAACACCTCAATACTGGTGGCCGCCTTGCCGAAGCTCGATATTGGGGTGTAATGGGCGGTGGCCTTGCGGGAGCTCATTCTAGGGGTACCTGAGTTCTTTGCTTTATTATTTGTACTTTGTTTAGCTACCTGTCAGACATGTTGGCAGAACCTTGTCTTCTGTGATATATACATATTTACATGTGTGCTCTCCTCTATTCTAAAGGATCACACATTTTTCTCAAAAATAATTACACACATAGAAACACACTAAGTTCAATTTATATCTCATTTATCCTAATATGTAATGCATAATAAATTCTACTCTTTAAAAATAGTTATAACGATATTTTTTAACCACATATCGTGTGCAACACACAGGTTACACGCTAGTAAATTAAGTTGCAAGGACATTTATAAGTTTTAAAGGTGAAAGATTTTTTAAGCATCAAACTCTTCTCATTTTACTTACTCATTTGAACTAATTTTTAATAAAAACAATGATTGAAATTGCAAAATTGAATAATAAAAAGTGATTTCAAAAATGTATTATACGATTAATGTTAGCATAAAAATACATATATACGTAGCTTGAAAGCTAAATGGATACAGTCTTATTATTTAAACATAGCCAAATGCTAAATGGGATATGTTTTATCAACTAAAAATAGAATATTTCTGTAAAAGCTAAGTGCAAGCTGCTTTATTTATATATTTTAACAAAAGCCAGGTTAAAATAACTTTAATGGTAGACAATATTTTGTAAAAGCTAAGTGTAGATAACTTTATTAGTTTACTTTAACATACTCTGATAAAATACTAAGTGAAATTAGCTTTACTGGTTAAAATTAGCACGTTGTCATAAATACAAAGTGGAATAAGCTTTATAGAAAAAAGTAATTAGATGTGAATTGTTTTCTTAAAGTTTAAGTGGTATTAGCGTTATAAAATGACAATAAAATAGTTATAAGTACCTTATATCTATTCTATTCTATATAAAGTGCAATATGTGATCATTTGTATTTTTGTTTGTCATTCATTCTTACTTCCAATCCTCTTTTCTGGTTGATTTGAGAGAAAAAGTTTCAATACCCCTATAATAATTACTTACCATTCCAACCTTTAAATTAACTTTTCATTATATATGTTAATAACAATATGTCCTTTCGTTTTTTATTTCAGCTAGAAATGTTCCATGCTCATTTTATCTTACTCTTGTTTCCTCAATTTCTTATCTAAAGTAAATTATTTTCTATTTCAGCTATTCAGAAATGTTCAATGCTCATATTCTCTTCTTACTTTCATTTTCTCAACCTCTTATCTAAGATAAATTTTTAAATCCAAAAATACTATCATACCCTATGTTTTTTCCATTTGGAACATTATGGAAAATTTGCTCCTTTGGCTGTAACCATAGAATTATCTCTCATATTTTATGGTATGCTTCATGCTTTTGGGTATGTAAAAAAAATTATTTGATTTTATATTGATTAATATGAATTAGAGCGGCTTGGTGTTGGCACTAAAAATAATTAATATGTTAAATATGGTCTTTTTTATAGATCATGGTTGGAAAAATCACATTAACAGAAACAATTCTTGCAAAACGCTAGTTCAATCATGTTTCTTTGGTTGTAGGTAAGAGATTTTGATTTTATTTCCATGGTAACTCCAGTATATAAGTTTTAATCGGTCTTTTGAACTTTTTTATTCTAACTAGAATTTGATTTAATTTAACAGTTCTTAACTTTGCAGTCATCTTAAATTATTTATGTTTTTATTGATATATTGCATTGTATTTCTACCTTACATTCAATGTTACTGATCGAAGGAGCCCTAAAAAAATCTTGGCTAATTAGATCGATCAAACTCGATTTAAACGTTGGAATTGTATTTTGTATTTTATTCTATATAAAGTTCAATATGCGATCATTTGTATTTTTGTTTGTTCATTCATTCTTACTTCCAATCCTCTTTTTCGGTTGATTTGAGAGAAAAAGTTTCAATACCCCTATAATAATTACTTGCCATTCCAACCTTCAAATTAAACTTTCACTATATATATATATATATATATATATTAATAACAATATGTCCTTTCATTTTATATTTCAGCTAGAAATGTTCCACGCTCATTTTTCTCCTACTCTTATTTCCTCAATTTCTTATCTAAAATAAATTATTTTCTGTTTCAGCTATTCAGAAATGTTCCATGCTCATATTCTCTTTTTACTTTCATTCTCTCAACTTCTTATCTAAGATAAATTTTTAAATCCATAAATACTACCATATCTTATGCTTTTTCCATTTAGAACCATGTGGAAAATTTGCTCCTTTGGCTGTAATCATAGAATTATCTCTCATATTTTATGGTATGCTTCATATTTTTGGGTATGTAAATTTTTTTTATTTGATTTTATGTTGATTAATATGAATTAGAGTGGTTTGGTGTTGGCACTAAAAATAATTAATATGTTAAATAAAATATTGCTTAATCTTTAAAATACGATCTTTTTTATATATCATGGTTGGAAAAATTAGGTTAACAGAAACCATTATCGCAAAAAGCTATTCTAATCATTTTTCTTTGGTTGTCGGTAAGAGATTTTGATTTTATTTCCATGGTAACTCCAGCACACAAGTTTTGATCGGTCTTTTGAACTTTTTTATTCTAAATAAAATTTGATTTAATTCATCAATAGTTCTTAACTTTGCAACCATCTTAAATTATTCATGATTTTACTGATGTATTGCATTGTATTTCTACCTTACGTTCAATGTTACTGATCGAAGGTGCCCTTAAAAATCTTGGCTAACTAGATTGATCAAACTCGATTTAAATGTTGAATTGTATTCTGTATTCTATTCTATATAAAGTTCAATATGTGATCATTTCTATTTTTGCTTCTCGTTCATTCTTACTTCCAATCTTTTTTTTGGGTTAATTTGAGAGAAAAAGTTTTAATACCTCTATTATAATTACTTACCATTTCAGCCTTCAAATTAAATTTTCATTATATATATTAATAACAATATGTCCTTTCATTTTCTATTCAACTAGAAATGTTCCACGCTCATTTTTCTCTTATTCTTATCTAAAATAAATTATTTTCTATTTCAGCTATTGAGAAATGTTTCATGCTCATATTCTCTTCTTACTTTCATTTTTTCAACTTCTTATTTAAAATAAATTTTTAAATCCATAAATACTACCATGCCCTTTGTTTTTTCCATTTGGATCCATGTGGAAAATTTGCTCATTTGGGTGTAATATTTTATGGTATGCTTCATGCTTTTGGGTATGTAAATTTTTTATATTTGATTTCATGTTGATTAATATGAATTACAACGGCTTGGTGTTGGCTAAAAATAATTAATATGTTAAATAAAATATTGCTTAATCTTCAAAATATGGTCTTTTTTATATATCATGGTTGGAAAAATCAGGTTAACAGAAACCATTCTTGCAAAAAGCTATTACAATCATTTTTCGTTGGTTGTAGTTAAGAGATTTTGATTTTATTTTCATGGTAACTCCAGTACACAAGTTTTGATCGGTCTTTTCAACTTTTTTATTCTAAATATAATTTGATTTAATTCACCAACAGTTCTTAACTTTGCAATCATCTTAAATTATTTATGATTTTATTGATGTATTGCATTGTATTTCTACCTTACATTCAATGTTGCTGACCGAAGGAGCCTTCAAAAAATCTTGGCTAACTAGATCGATCAGACTCGATTTAAAAGTTTGAATTTTATTCTGTATTATATTCTATATAAAGTTCAATATGTGATCATTTGTATTTTTGCTTCTCATTCATTCTTACTTTCAATCCTCTTTTCTAGTTGATTTAAGAGAAAAAGTTTCAATACCCTTATAATAATTACTTACCATTCCAATATTCAAATTAAATTTTCATTATATATATTGATAACAATATGTCCTTTCATTTTCTATTTCAGCTAGAAATGTTCCATGCTCATTTTCTCTTACTCTTATTTCCTCGATTTCTTATCTAAAATAAATTATTTTCTATTTCAGCTATTCAGAAATGTTCCATGCTCATATTCTCTTCTTACTTTCATTTTCTCAACTTCTTATCTAAGTAAATTTTTAAATCCATAAATACTACCATACCCTATGTTTTTTCCATTTGGATCCATGTGAAAATTTTGCTCCTTTGGCTATAATCATAGAATTATCTCTCATATTTTATGGTATGCTTCATGCTTTTAGGTATGTAAAAAAAAATTATTTGATTTTATGTTGATTAATATGAATTAGAGCTACTTGGTGTTGGCACTAAAAATAATTAATATGTTAAATAAAATATTGCTTAATCTTCAAAATATGGTCTTTTTAATAGATCATGGTTGGAAAAATCAGGTTGACAGAAACCATTCTTGCAAAAAGCCACTCCAATCATTTTTCTTTGGTTGTAGGTGGAGATTTTGATTTTATTTCCATGATAACTTCAGTACACAAGTTTTGATCGGTCTTCTGAACTTTTTATTCTAACTAACATTTGATTTAATTCACCAACAGTTCTTAACTTTGCAATCATCTTGAATTATTTATGATTTTATTGATGTATTGCATTGTATTTCTACCTTACATTCAATTTTACTGATCGAAGGAGCCCTCAGAAAATCTTGGCTACTAAATCGATCAAACTCGATTTAAACATTTGAATTGTATTCTGTTATTTATCTTTTCATTTAATTCGATGTTGAATTTCTTATTTTTGTTCAAAATTGCTAATCTTTTCTTTAAGTTTAATGCCTAAAGTTGTGTCTTCTTATTATTTTTGTTTTGATTTGTAGGTTTATGAGTTTGGTTATTTATTTATAGTAGGTTACTGAATTTATAAATGTTATTTTGAGAATAAAACCTTATTTTTATAGCATCTATAGCTCGTTATCTCGTATGTTTCCCTTTGTAGCATTCTTATTTCCACGTACAATAATCCTACATTAATCTTTCCTTTATATTCTAACAATAGTACTTTTCCTCTTCTCTTCATTTTCAGTACAAGAATTTTTGTATTTGCTCAATTATTTCCTATGTTAAATAGTTTCAATATAAGGATTCTATATAAAAAACTTGGTCGATTTTTATTTCTTTTTTATTAGAATTTAAGTTAATTCACTAATAGCTCTATTGGGGGTGTCTCGCATTGTGTATAGGTAATGGGCGCATATTGAAAAAAGAATAGTTCACATCGTGAAAAATAATGGAGGTGGAGTGATATATATATATATATATATATGTATGTATGTATGTATATATATATGTGTATATATATGTATATATATGTGTGTGTGTGTGTATATGTATATATATATATATGAGTTTGGTTGTATGTAACAACAAGAGATTCCTTTTGTTAAAAGGTGTCGGCCAAACTCATATGTTGCCCCCACCGAGGGATGTGCGGACGTGATTTCAACATGGTAACAGAGCTGATGGTAATGCCTAAGACAATGGACAATGCACAAGAGATCTGTAAATCATGGTGGCAAGTAGTGTAGGCTTAATTAGTCGAACTTAAGGTAGAGTTAAGTCATAATACGTTGGATCTGGTAGAATGACACGAGAGCAGAGTCTCGGTATGGTGCTGGCATCGTGTTGGCCTAGTGGAAGACGCATGGATGGATGCGAGCTAAGGTGGAGATCTATTGGGGTGTCTCGCATTGTGTGTGGGTAATGGGTGCATATTGGAAAAAAATTAGTCTCACATAGTGAAAAATAATGGAGGTGGAGTGGTATATATGAGTTTGGTTGCATGTAACAGCAAAGGATTCCTTTTGTTATAAGGTGGCGGCCAAACTCATGCGTTGCCCCCACCGAGGGATGTACAGATGTGATTTCAACAAGTTCTTCACGTTGTCCATATATCTTAAATTATTTGTGAATATATACACATTTATAGTGATTGTGTTTCTACTTTTCTTTCAGTGTTGCTGATTTTATGGAAACATTATTTAGAAACCTCTAATTCGATTGAGATCGATTAATAATTTTAACTTTTTATTTGTCTTTCCATTTAATTTAGTGTTTATTTTATTGTTTATTTTATTTCATTGAGATCGAGTAAAAATTTTGACTTTTATTTTGTTTTGTTCCTTTTTCATCTAATCCGATGTTGAATTTGTTGCTTTTGTTCTAAATTACTAATTTCAATAATAGTTGCTTAGGTTATTTTACTTCGAATTGTGTTTCTTTTGATTTTCGTTTTAGTATACAACGTTATAAGTTTGTTTCCTTTATCTATTTTGTACCATGTTACTTGATATATAAATAAGTGGGCATTATACAATCCTTTGTTTTTTCCAAATTCCATTATAGGTAAAGTTGAATATTTTGTACTCTCAAAATAGATACATAAATCAAATTTCATTTTATTTTTGTTTATTTGTAAGAATATGAACTTTGTTTCCTATATTTGTTTTCTATGTTAGAACTGGTTTATTACTATGTAGACATCAAATAATCTTTAGTTATGTATAATAAGGTTGATCTTTATTCAATTCTTAATTTATAGATCCGGTAATTATCTATTATATTTTCTACAGAGCTAGTTAGAAGTTATGCTATTTTAAATTGGGGCAATTAGGGAAAAAACAAACTTTTAAAAAAAATTAGACCGAACGACGTCAAGTTTTATTTTTAGGCTTAAGGACAAATATTAGTTATAATTTAGGCCGAAGGAAAAACTTTGAAAAAAAAATTAGGCCGAAGGACAATTGCTAGTTTTATTTTTAAGCATTATATTCTGTTTTACACTATAAAAAATTAGGATTGTCCTTCAGCCTAAAAAAACATTTGCCGTCCTTCAGCTTAATTTTTGTTAAAAATTTGTTCTTTTGTCTATTTTCCCGTTTTTTTAATTTACTCTGGTTTATTATAGATAATATAGGATTGAAGATGTAGATAAGAACAATATTTATAAGTAAACCAACTTAAAATAAAAGGTTCATATTAAGTGATATTACCATGTAGTTGATAAAAGGAATAAATAGTTATTAATTTCATTTAATTTGAATTTAAACTAATCAGAGAAGTAATTATAATTATATTACTTTTATTGGAATTCAATTTAGTGGGAAAATTGACTACATAAGTTCAAATAACTTTTGATTTTGTGATACATTAAGGTTGCTTTTTAATTTTACTTGACTACATATTTTATGCGCCTTTATTATATCATGTTGTGTAATCCATACTCATATTTTTTTGCACATTTCTGAATGTGCAGTTGGAAACATTAAAGTTGTACAATGCATAGTTGATGTTTGAGTTTCCATAACTCTATGAGATTTTGTTGGTAAGACATTAATGTATCAAGGGATACGAGGATAGAGAGGAAGTCAATTGATAATATGATGTTATGCACAATGTAAATTTTTAAACAACATTGATCTTATTGGTTTGTTGTTTGATGATATTATTCCTTTCATTTGTAACCATTTCCAACATTTATAACTCTATGTTTTGAAAGAAATTAGGAAAGTTTTTATTAGTATCAATCAAATATAATGTACGACATATTGTATATGTACCCATCAAATACATGTTTTTTTGTTAAAATATCTAACCATCCATTCTTCTTCTTTTTACTTACAAGTTAGAGAGTTATATCCTTTTTTCAGCAATTAAATTTTTTGTTTCGCTTGTTTCCATCCTTACATTAACTACCACATTTATATTTACTTTGTAATCTACTCAATTCATTTTATCTTCTCGTCTCTTTCCTAATATGTTTTGATTACATATTATCAAAAGTACTTTTAGCCTTTTCATATTCATCCTTCCTTTTATTTTCCTTAACCTTTTGAATTAATGTCATTTTATTACTCTAAGTAATCCTTTTACACCCTTCAAATCCATTTCTTCGTTATTTTAATTTTATATCTTCCTCATTCATCTTCATTCTCTGTTACTGTAGTATCCTTCTTTACGTTAATCCAAATTTTATTTTGTACCTTATTTAACTAATTTTATTATCTTCTATTTATTTACCAAATATATAATTAGGATGAAAGGCTTTATTCTACATATGTTGTTGATTTCTTAACATCTATTTGGATGCGCTAATAATTTCTTTATTGATCCTACTAATTTTGCAAAATTATTATTTATGAGTATGTTTCTACATGATAAAAATTTACTTTTATATTTCATAACTTTGGATCTTATATTATTTTTTGCTAAATTTTTTATCATAACTATATAATAATTTCCCATGGTGGTTCTATGTTTTTTCTCCTTCGTCCAAGGTAGTTAATTTCAATACTATACATGGTGGTTCAATGTTGCACAAAAGGTACAAAGCTTATGAGCATGGTTTAGTGGTTGATATAACTTATTCTAATTATACTAAAGCATTTTAATTGTTGTTAAAAAACTGTTTCTTCTTTCTCTCTCTATCTTTTAGGGCGTTGGATTTCAAAATTATCCATGATGGTTGAATGTTGCGCTGATGGTAAAAGAATTGCATGCATTTGTTGGTAGTAGATATTGATTTATATCCCACTTTTTATGTATGAGTTGAGTGAATTGTAATTTTGATAAATAATTCCTTATGTCGATAATTCCTTATGTCGATAAATGGAGCAACAATTATTTAGTGAATTGTTAAATGGTAAATCATTTTGACTAAGGGAAATGAAAAGAGTCAACTTTTAAATTAAAAAAGTTTTATTGAGGGAAGTATCAAACAAAAACATTCTCCTCTTATACAATCTTATTAAAATTGCTAAATTACCATTTATATAATTTATCTCTCTTTCTTCTTAGTTTCCAATTCATGTAGCACCATAAGATTTTCCTTTTCAGCTCCAAACCCTAAACCCTAAATATTCAATTTTGACTATGGAGGAAAACTTATCTCAATCTTAATCTTAATTTTCTCAATATTCATCAAAATCTAAAATAGAAAAAATAACATGGATATTAATATCTTTCCTTCTATTCAAAATTCTGATTATGTCTTTGAGGACTTTTACCGTCTTTTATTTTGATTGAGTATCTAATTAAGGTATGAGGTTTTATATTAAATTAAGGTATAACTTTTTGAAATGGTACATGGATATTATTGATATAAAAAGTTTTATACAAAAAATGACTATAGGTTTGGAGATTCTCCATTTGACAATTCCTTTTTTGTATTTCTTTTTTTACAGGATAATATGTCAAAAGAAGTTGATTTGGTAATACAGCTAAATTCAGTGGATGGATCAAAATAATGAGTACCTATTTTTTCTAAGAAAAAAAGAGGAAAGGATCAATATTTTATTCTTATTCTTTTTCGATAATATTACTTTTTTAGCAGACGATTATATAAGAACTATCTAATGAAAATAGGATTATTATTTGAGAAAATTAAGCATAATCTTTAATATTTGAGCCAAAATTGATTTAATATGAGTTGTCGCTAATTTAAATTCAATCAAACTAAATTTAGGGCATAAATGCAATTGATAAATTTTTAATAAATGCAATTAATAGGAAACTAATGGGGGTAATTAAAGTCAAAATGGGTTACTTCTCCATTTATTTTGGTTTAACTTGATCTTTTACATAGTATCTTGAATAAAGAGAATAAAAGAAGTGAAAGACATAAACTTTGTATGTAAATAAAATGAATAATGATTGATAATACACACACACACATATTCAAGTTGGTTCAATGACGCTGATTTCCATAGTGCTATAAAAAACTAATTATACCTTTTTAAATTACCTTTTACATGGTGGATATGCATACACACACACACACAGGCGCACACACATATATAACTCAAAATATTATTTGATTTTGTTTTTGTGCTTTGGGACACGTACAACATGCGTTCAAAGCGACTTTTAAACTCAAATCATATTACATAATTGTAAAATAAAATAACTTACCCTTCTCCTTCTTATTCTCTCATAATATTTTCATTTACATTGTCCATATTTCCAAAAATTTTGCATATTTTCTTGGTCTACTCATTAATTATTTTAAACTAAATTCTTCATATTCTAAATTCTTATCCAATCACTTCAAAATCATTATAGATATTTTCACTTAAGTGTTTTCAAATTTAAAACTTTAGGAACTTAGATAATAATATTTTAACCTCAAACGCGTCATTCATTTATCCAAACAAATTTATTATGCATGACTAAGAAACCTGAAATTTATCGAAACAACTCTTTACCTTAGAAAAAATTAATTATTTTAGATTCAAATTGAACAATAACATGATAACATTCACATAACTAATAAAAGCTTTTTAAAAATAATAACAAATTCAAACAATATCTTACTTACCTGATGGAATTTATTTCACATACACAATCTATAACGACCCACAATTCTGTACATTTTAAGTTGATAATAAACTACACATGTCCAACTCAATTTGAACGAAAAGGTGGATAGTCATAGGGAAAAGAAAATAAAGACATAGAATAGAATCTTACACGAATGAGATAACATATATTATTTCAACATATAATCTTTACAGCGAAATTTTTTAAATACATTTATCAAAGTTTAACTTAACATCAACATGGGTAGTTATAAATCTTTGTTCTTACAAATGCGGAATATAATAGTACATAAGTGTGGTGGAAATAAATAACAATCTTCAGAAGAATCTTCTAGCTCCATACTCCGAGCTCTTTCAAAATGCTCCAAACTAAACCTGAATACTAGGCTGTTTGGAAAAATAGGGCATCCAAAGTTTAAGGGAAAGAAAATAAACTCTAGGTCAATCATGGGACTGATGTGAGAAACTCAAAATACGAGTATTTGAAAACAAAGGGTATCTCATATGACTACGCCGCACATAAACACGGAATGAGTTTATACCTTATGATAACAAATCATTTCTACGTAAAATCCAGTGATATTATTTTTAATGACAATCTTTGAAAACCTTTCAAACAAACATATTCAAATAGCCGAAATTTTTACACTGGTTAAATTTGACGGCATAATAGGTTTACAACTAAGTCTGAAGGCACTTATTAGAGAATGGATTTCCAAAAAATAGCGAGGTAAGGGACTACCTCCCGTACAGTACATTTCTAGAGGAACGTACCAAGGCCACCAACAAATGGTCCTCTGTGAACTAAGACCAGCCTACCCGAGACCAACATATGGTACGGATAGCACCGTATATGATATCCGATCATTTCCAACCTCTCCGAGACGTCTCATAGCATACACCACAAAATTTAAACCCGACATTATAGTGGGTAGAAATAAATAAATCTATAAAGGTGATATCATACCCTAATGGTTGCAAACCACTTAGCTTTAAAGCAACCCCTGTTTCACAATTCCCCGGGTGTGAGGCTTGAGGTAACGTTAACCTTTCTTAGAATATTTCACTTAAAATGCTGCATTACCATTTCCAACAACACACTAATGATTTCAACAAAAGTATAACCTCTGAGCTCGTACGTCTAAAAGAAGGGTGTTAAGCATAAGAGGAGTTACCTTCTACACCACCAAACATATGTACGTTTGTCGAGATCAATGCACTATGATCTTAAAAATGCAATGTCAGACATCCATCCATACAAGTTGTCCAAGAACAGGATAAACCAAAGGCACTCTCCTACCACATCCTATTGGGCATCATTCCTAGGATTAGTAGCGAGTAGTCTTTGCATACGAAGATCCCAGAACAAAAGGGACTAGTGCTATTCATTTATCTCAGGAGCTACACCAAAATTATCAACAACCGGTCCTTCCATTATGAAGATCCCCGCCTTCAACTCACTAACTTTAACATGTCTTCACTTTCGAACTCGTAAATTGGTTCGAAGTGGTTTAAAATAGGAATTTTCCCAAATACGATCTCGGTTCCTCCAAACCAATCATTGATAAAAAGATTTTAAATGGGTGGGTGATTAATATTCCATCAATTAGTATCTTTTTATCCAAAATATCTTCTTATAGATATATATCTTTTCAAAACCATTTCTTTTCAATATATACGGGATCATTAAACCTCGTTTATCAAATTTTTATTTAATTAGAACCTTGTTAAATCTTGGAGTAATTCTAAATCATTTCATCCTTTGCTTAGGAAAATATCTCCAACTCATTTATTTAAATCTTACCAAAAATTTTTATTTTCAAATCATAACTTTTAAAAGGGTCAAAAACAATGTTCGTTTACTGTAAAACAAAAACAATTAATTTTAAGTAAAAGAATCCATAGGAATTAAAATAATTCCAAATTATTTATTTAAATCTTGACAAAAGATTTCTTACTTCCAAATCATGACTTTTTAATAGGTTGAAACCATATTATCTAAGATGATAAATCAAAATTAGTTAGTATTCAAGTAAAATGAATCTGTAGAAATTATACTAATTTTACTTGATACTAATTTAAGTATTCAACTTGTACCATTCATCGAATAACGGTGGAATCGTCTTTTAAATTCATATGGTTAGTACGAGTTTCCTCCTTGGAATTAATACTAAGTATAAGAAGATTATCTCTATTTAATCCAAGTTGCAATTGATTAATTATAAAATTAAATCTTTTATACTTGTCCCGTTTTCGACATTTCGACCTTATCTATCCCTCGCCCAAAAAAGAGGCTAGGTGAGCCAGAGCGCTGGTTGCTTCTGAACATCTCATTAGTTTAAGCACCTTACATCTGGATCTCACGAATAGAAAAATCCAGTCTACTCATCGGCTTTTGGGGCCAAGATTAAATCACTTTCTTATAACGGGTTTTCTTTAAATCATTTATTTAAACTCTTTTAAATAAATTATAAAACCTCGAAATCATCTTTATATTACTTAATTTTCATCTGAAATATTTATAAAAGGTTCAGGAATTAATTTTAATTTTAAATCCATATTTCAAAGGTTATTAGAAAGTGCTACAAAAAGTGCTGCAAATAGTGTTTTTAAAGCTTATTCAAATCCAAATGACTTTTCTATTATTTAAAAGTCCATTTTTATAACTCAAATCCTTTTTAAAACCTTTTAAATTATTTATAGGATTTATTCCATATTTTTAAAGAACTTAAAATATCCAATTTAAAGGATTTTCCTTTTTGGTTTCCGAACTACAAAACCGCGACTATTTTGAAAACTTGATTTGCTCATATTTCAAAATCTACTAAATGAAATATTGATAATTTTCTTTTGTTTGAGAACTATGATTATAAGAGTTTAGAAAATTCTTATTCCAAAGAATTCCGACTCCAAATCCGTTGTATAAATGGATTTAACTTTTTGTGGTGCAAAATCACGAACTACCATTACGTGACGCGCCTATTTCAACTCAAATTTCATTTTCTTTTCAAACTTTTTTTAAATACTTCTAAATGTTTATAAAACATTTCTAAGTCATTTTAAATCATTTTAAAGAGGTTTAGGAAGCTCATATATACCATTTCATTCAATAAAGGAAAGTGATTTCCTTTATGATATTCGACGTGTATTTAATATGACTTGTTAACACCATTAACAACTATAGTAAACAACCAAACTTGATTATCAAAGCATAGTAAACATCCATATCAATCACATCTCACACACACACACATATATAAAGTTTTATATAGTTTTCTTACCTTTATTGGATATCAAACTTAGGAAATGGACTATAGCTTCACTATAATCGAACCAGAGTTTATGGAATTGAGCTCGAGACCTTAGGAAAGCTCGGCCCATGCTTGTAAGTGGAGGTGGGCTCGGCTTTGGTGATGGAGGGTGATGGTCGTGTGTTGTGAAGGAGGTGATTGCACTTGGTTTTGAAGTGGATTGCTAATATATATATATATATATATATATATATATATATATATATATATATGCTCACACACACTATATTAATTTAATTTATTTTTCGCAATATTTTTCACCAAGTTTTCTTAAGGTAGGAAGCCATTGAAATAGCTTGAGAGGAAGAAGAAGATGAAGAGAATTTGTGTGTAGGGAAGTGGGAGTGGAGGTGGGAATTTATAGAAAAGTTTTGCACCAAAAATATCATGATATTATTTACTTACCTAAGCATGCTTGCATCACCGTTCCACCTCATCTCCTCCCATCACCATTCGGTCAAACATAAAGCCCACTCCCCCCTCCATGCGCTTGGCTTGTGATGTGATGTGGTTGCTTTGTTTTTATCTTTTGTTTACACATAAGGAGCTTGTATATATACATATGTGTTTGGATATTTTCTTTGCTTGATTTGACTAATTCCTAGGAAGAATTAAATGTATATGTGTATTCATTTGTATATGTGTTCATGTATGTGTACATTATCACAACATTGTATTGATTTGTTTACAACTTCTATACGTTAAACTGTTACGAATTTTGATTCCGATTCTTGGTCACATTTCTAGTTTTTCGTTAAACTATATATATTAGTAAAAAAACTTGAAAATATATTTCTCATCGTTTTAATTGAATTAAAATGATCTCACTTGAATTATAAAACCATATATATCTATATTAACAAGTGTTTACAAAAAGTGCTATCGTATCGATAACGCGTTATTAATTTTCCTTATATATACAAATCAAGTATATAGCTTCTCAAAACTATTATAAATGATTTACTATCACTTTATAACTAAATAAAATGAATTATCAACAAATTAAAACAATTATTTACACTTAACTTGAATTTCCGGAGAAATGTATAAAAGCGATGACATCTCTGGTGATGTCATAAAAACGTTTTATTTCTAAAAATAAAATAAATAATTTTATTTCATAATCTTTTTTAAATAGGTATATTTGTGTATGTATCCAGACTCATGCACTCAAATACTGAGAAAATCTCCTTTCTGTTGAAAATCAATTTTTCGATGAAAATTTATGTACGAAGCACGTGCTTTATTTATGAAACTATATTCTATAATTATATTTTAAAACAAGTTTCTTGTCATAATTTTAGGGTTTAAATCTTTATAGTTGGTGTTATAAAACCTTGTATTTGAATATTTCAGAATTAAATATTATTTATCAAAGTGATAAATTTGCGGATCATTACAGACTCATCTCTTTAAAACAATTTCATCTCCGAAATTACAATGTAAAAACCGGTAGTACTTTATTCAAAATATATTTTGAAATTTCAAATATAAACTTGTTCTTATATTTATAGATTATTTGTATGCACTATCTTATTTGATGTTAAATTCGAATATACCACTTTGCTACCGAACTAGTATTGATCCTTCGCTTCTCTAGTGCGGACTTTGATTAGGCTCGGAAACTTCTATTTTCTTTGCATAGCTCTCAACTATGATAGAAAATGTAAGGATCCAACCATAAACCCTCATCAATCTTCGCAGTCAAGAATCGAGTGTAAATCCTTTTTTGGACCGGTGTAAATACCTCAAAGTTCTATACTCGAATCTTAGGTCAAACAGTTACGCGAATAAAATGATCTATGTATAACTTACATATTTATTCCAATTGGTTTTCATAACTATAACAAATCACGATCAATTTTATATTACTATCAATTTATGAACCATTTCATAAACTATTACTTAAGTTTATTACATCTTCTTCACATAATTTATGTTTAATTAACATTTTTAAGTTCCATAACCATTCACTTCATACTAAATCCATTACTGAATCACCTCTTACAACATTATTTAGGTGTATAAATAGTTCACAACTTAAGTCTATATTTGTATAATATTCCATTACATCCTAAGAGTACATATAAAAATCCCAAATTTTAGAATGGTTTTACTTACATTAGGGTGTTTGACAAATTTAAAACTTGTTGTAATTTACTATCATCTTAAATTTATATTTATAAAACTTATCTCTTATATTTTATTCAAAAATACTTCCAAATAATACTATTATTATTTTCTCAATTTTGAAGAACAATTTTCAAAATCACCAGGATTTAAATTCTCAAATCCTCCGCCTTTAAATCTTTTTTATTTATAAATCACATTTGTAAATTATACTTATATAATTTTAGTTACTCAAAACATTTCACAATAGTTTTATCCTTTATATTTTCAAAATTTCTTAGTTCTGAGTTAGGCGTGATTCGAAATTCTCCGACTGTCCAAAATTGCCGAAAATTCTATTTTATTTTCTCAGTTAGTGATCCAAACTATCTTTGGTTTAACACTATTATAAAGATGTTTATAATTACTAATCAATTTACTAATTGATGATTCACATTATCTTTTAACTTAAATTTTTTTTTATGGATCAAGTAACTTCAAAATTATACCAAAGAACTAGGTACCACAAATAGTATCATATATCCCCTTAACCAGAAGGGTAATACTTAAGAGAAGTGTTTACCATTCGAACATATCTCATGTCCATTTCTAGTTACTTCCAAACCACACAAACTAGTCATCATAAGAATCTTCTTTTCAATTCCTTTATTTATAAAATTTGATTTATACATTCATTTCTCAAGATCATCTTATTCTTATACTTTTGGGCTCATAAATTTGTTTACCTTTAATAAATTTCTTAACTTTAAACCAATATTATTACCAAACACCATATAGTCAAATTGTGAAGCTTAATTCATAAGGTGTTTTCATTTTTTAAATCAAAAAGTCAATCAATCAATGATAATAACTAAATATTATTATTTCCTTAATTGCAAACTATCACACTATAAATTATTGTACATTTTGAAAGTTATTTCTTTATATATAAAATATCATCTTAGGTTAAATTATTTCATTGACCTAAATTTTCAAAAAGAAAATCATTTTTAGAATTAACAAATACGCGCTCATATATAATATTCTCAACTCATTCTAGGGTGTCACTTACCCTATCTCTAATGAGTTACTCATCCTAGGGTATTGCTAACCCTATCTCTGATGAGACACACCCCAACCAGGCTCAAGTGTTCGCTTAACCTAAGTTTTGATACCACTATAACGACCAATAATTCCGTACATTTTAAGTTAACAATTCACCACACATATCCAACTCAATTTGAACGAAAATGTGGATTGTAATGGGGAAAAGAAAATAAAGGCATAGAAAATAATCTTACATGAATGAGACAACATATATTATTTCAACATATAATCTTTGCAGCGGAAAATTTTAAATACATTTATAAGAGTTTAACTTAACATCAAATGGACAGTTATAAATCTTTGTCCTTACAAATACGGATTACAATAGTACATAAGTATGGGGGAAATGAATAATAATCTTCAGAAGAATCTTTTAGCTCCATGCTCTAAGCTCAATGCTCCAAACTAAACTTGACTACTAGGCTGCCCGGAAAAATAGGACACCCAAAGTTTAAGGGAAAGAAAATAAAAACTCCGGGCCAGTCATGGGATAGGTGTGAGAAACTCAAAATACAGGTATTTGAAAACAAAAGGTAACGGATAAGACTATGCCGCATATAAACACGGAATGGGTTTTTACCTTACAATATCCAAATCATTTCTACGTAAAATCCTGTGATATTATTTTTAGTGACATTCTTTGAAAACCTTTCAAATAAACATATTCAAATAGCCGAAATAGTTACATTGGTTAAATTTGACGGCATACTAGGTTTATAACTAAGTCCGAAGGCACTTATTGGAGAACGGTCCAATAAATGGCGAGGTAAGGGACTACCTCCCGTACAGTACATTTCTAGAGGAATGTACAAAGGCCACCAACAGATGATTCTTTTATAGTTAAGACCGGCCTATCTGAGACCAACAGATGGTACGAATAGCACCGAATATGATATCACCTCGGTCGTTCCTGACCTCTCTGAGACGTCTCATAGCATACACCATAAAATTTAAACCCGACGTTGTAGCGGGTAGAAATAAATTAATTTAGAAAGGTGATATCATACCCTAATGGTTGCGAACCACTTAGCCTTAAAGCAACCCTTGTTACAAAATTCCGCGAGTGCGAGGCTTGAGGTAATGTTCACCTTACTTAAAACATTTTCACTTAAAATGCCACATTGCTATTTCCAACAACATATTATTGATTTCAACAAAAGTACAACTTCTAAGTTCGTACGTCTTAGAGAAGGGTGTTAAGCATAAGAGGGTTACCTCCTATACCACCAAACAGATGTATGTATATAGAGATTAATGCACTATGATCTTAGAAATGTAATGTCAAACATCCATCCATACAAGTTGTCCAAGAACAGGACAAACAGAAGGCACTCTCCTACCACATCCTGTTGGGCATCACCCCTAGGATTAGTTGTGAGTAGTCCTTGCATACAAAGATCCCAAAACGAAGGGACCAGTGCTATTTATTTATCTCGTGAGCTACACCAAAATTATCAACAAGTAGTCCTTCTGTTATGAAGATCCCTACCTTCAACTTCATTGACTTTAACATGTCTTCACTTTCGAACTTGTAAATTGGTTCGAAGTGGTTTTCAAATAGGAATTTACCCAAATCTGATCCCGGTTCCTCCAAACCAATCACCGATAAAAAGATGTTAAGTAGGTGGGTAATTAATATTCCATTAATTATTATCTTTTTATCCAAAATATCTTCATAGAGATATGTATATTTTTAAAACCATTTCTTTTCAGAATATACGGGATCATTAAACCTCATTTATCAAATCTTTGTTTAGTTGAAACCTTTTTAGATCTTGGAGTAATTCCAAATCATTTCATCCTTTACTTAGGAAATATCTCCAAATCATTTATTTTAATCTTAACAAAGATTTTTTTATTCCCAAATCATAACTTTTAAACAGGTCAAAAACAATGTTTGTTTACTGTAAACCCAAAACAATTAATTTTAAGTAAAAGAATCCATAGGAATTAAAATAATTCTAAATTATTTATTTAAATCTTGACAAAAGATTTCTTATTTCCAAATAATAATAGGTAGAAACCTTGTTATCTAAGATGGTAAATCCAAATTAGTTAGCACTCAAGTAAAATGGATCTATAGAAATTATACTAATTTTACTCGATACTAATTTCCGTATTCCACTTGTACTATCATCGAATAACAGTGAAATCACCTTTTAAATTCATATGGTTAGTACAAGTTCCCTCCTCGGAATTTAACACCAAGTATAAGAAGATTATCTATATTTAATCCAAGTTGCAATTGATTAATTATAAAAATTAAATCTTTATACTTGTCTCGTTTCTAACGTTTCGACCTTATCTATCCCTCGCCCAAGAGAGAGGCCATGTGAGCCAGGGCATTGGTTGCTCTCGAACATCTCTTTAGTTTAAGCACCTCACATCCACAACTCACTAATAGAAAAATCCAGTCTACTCATCGGCTTTTGGAGCCAAGATTAAATCACTTTCTTATAACGGCTTTTCATTAAATCATTTATTTAAACTCTTTTAAATAAATTATAAAACCTCCAAATCATATTTATATTACTTAATTTTTCATCTGAATAGATTTATAAAAGGTTCAGGAATTAATTTTTAAGTTTAAAACCATATTTCAAAGGATATTAAAAAGTGCTACAAAAAGTGCCGCAAATAGTCTTTTTAAAGCTTATTCAAATCAAAACGACTTTTCTATTATTTAAAAGTCCATTTTTATAACTCAATTCCTTTTTAAAACCTTTTAACATATTTATAGGATTTATTCCATATTTTTAAAGAACTTAATATATCCAATTTAATGAATTTTCCTTTTTGGTTTTCGAACTACAAAACCGCGACTATTTTGAAAACTTGATTTGCTCATATTTCAGAATCTACTAAATGAAATCTCGATCCTTTTCTTTTGTTTGGGAACTATGATTATAAGAGTTCAGAAAATTCTAATTCCAAAGAATTCCGACTTGAATCCATTGTATAAATGGATTTAACCTTTTATGGCGCGAAATTGCGAACTATCGTTACGTGACGCGCCAATTTCAACTCAAATTTCATTTTCTTTTCAAACTTTTTCGATGTAATTTTAAATGTTTATAAAAAAATTCCAAATCATTTTAAAGAGGTTTAGCAAGCTCATATGCACCATTTCATTCAATAAAGGAAAGTGATTTCCTTTGTGATATTCGACGTGTGTTTAACGCGACTTGTTAACACCATTAAACAACTATAGTAAACGACCAAACTTGATGAGAAAAACATAGTAAACATCCATACCAATTATACCATACATACATACATACATATATAAAATTTTATAGAGTTTTCTATAGCTTTGCTATGATCGAACCAGAGTTTATGGAATTGAGCCCGGGACCTTCCTATGCTTGCAAATGGAGGTGGGCTTAGCTTTGGTGATGGAGGGTGGCGGCCGTATGTTGTGAAGGAGGAAAGGAGGTGATTACACTTGGTTTTGAAGTAGATTGCTAAAACACACACACACTATATTAATTTAATTTCTTTTTTGCAATATTTTCTCCATATTTTTCTCCATATAGGAAGCCATTGAAATTACTTGAGAGGAAGGAGAAGATGAAGAGAATTTGTGTGTAGGAAAGTGAGAATGGAGGTGGGTATTTATAGAAAAGTTTTGCACCAAAAATATCATGATATTATTTCCTTACCTAAGCATACTTGCATCACCATTCCACCTCATCTCCTCCCATCACCATTCGACCGACCATGAAGCCCACTCTCCCTTCCATGTGCTTGGCTTGTGATGTGATGTGGTGATTTGTTTTTATCTCTTCCTTTACACATAAGGAGCGTGTATATATACATATATGTTTGGATATTTTATTTGCTTGATTTGACTATCCTTAACATAATTAAATGTATATGTGTATTCATTTGTATATGTGTTCATGTATGTGTACATTTATCACAACATTGTATTGATTTGTTTATAACTTCTATATGTTAAATTGTTACGAATTTCGATTTCGATTCTCGGTCGCATTTCTAGTTTTTAGTTAAACTATATATATTAGTAAAAAAACTTGAAAATGTATTTCTCATCGTTTTAATTGAATTAAAATGATCTCGCTAGATTTATAAAACCATTAACAGGTGTTTACAAAAAGTGCTATCGTATCGATAACGCGTTATCAATTTTCCTTATATATACAAATCAAGTATATAGCTTCTCAAAATTATTATAAATGATTTACTATCACTTTATAACTAACTAAAATAACTATCAGCAAATTAAAACAATTATTTAATTATTTAAACTTAACTTGAATTTTCGGAGAAATATATAAAAGCGATGACATCTCTGGTGATGTCATAAATACGTTTTATTTCTAAAAATAATATAATAATTTTATTTCATAATCTTGTTTAAATAGATATGTTAGCATATGTACCCAGACTCGTGCACTCAAATACTGAGAAAATCCCTTCTATTGAAAATCAATTTATCGATGAAAATTTGTGTAAGAAGCACGTGCTTTATTTATGAAACTATATTCTACAATTATATTTTAAAAAATGTTTCTTATCATAATTTTAGGGTTTAAATCTATATAGTTGGTGTTATAAAACCTTGTAATTGAATAATTCAAAATTTAATATCATTTATCAAAGTGATAAATTTGTGGGTCATTGCAAACTCCCCCCATTAAAAGAATTTCTTCTCCGAAATACTACATTAAAACCGGTAGTACTTTATTCAAAATAAATGTTGAAATTTCAAATATAAACTTGTTCTTATATTTATAGATTATTTGTAAGCACTATCTTATTTGATGTTAAATTCGAACATACCACTTTTCTATCGAAAAACTATTGATCGCACGCTTCTCTTGTGCGGACTTTGATCAGGCTCAGAAACTTCTGTTTCCTTGCATAGCTCTCAACTATGATAGAAAATGTAAGGATCCAACCATAAACCCTCATCAATGTTCTCCATCATGAATCGAGTGATAAATCCTGTAACGACCCACCTTTTTGAACAGTTCAAATCGACAATAAACCATACATGTCAGACTCTAACCATTCAAAAGGGAGGATTGTTAATGGGGTAAATAAGAAAAAAAAGAAAACAAAACACAGAATCTTGCAGCGGAATGATAAAATATAATAATCAAATAAACAGTTCATGAAGCTATTTTACAAATAACATTTGATTACACTTTTACAATTCAAATCAGAGTTATACATACATAAAAAATAAACAAATAATGCAGTGGAACATAGAATGCAGTGGAAAATAAATGGTGATAATATACTGAATCTTCATCTTCGTCCTCCAAAAAATAGTCTTCAATACACTGAAAAGCTCAGACTGATCCGAGCGTAATGAAAAGACAAAACACTCGAGTCAGAACTAAAAGATCTTATGTAAGTTAGATAAAAATAAGTAAAATAGAAATATTAGTGCAATGGTTTTATAGATGTTACGGGATTTTCATCTCCTATCAAGTGTACAACGTGAATATAATTATTTAAAGGGTTTCAAATAATCTGAAATATCAATCTTAATCATCTAATTATAAAAAATCCGAAGTTTGAATTAACTTAAACCCTTCAAACAATTAAATTCCAAATAAAAATCCAAATTCAAGAAATTATATAGGTACATGTCATTTCAACCAATATCAAAAATCAACATTTCCAAATCGATGAAAACCGCTCGGGTTTATCTTTTCAACCCATAACGATTTTCCCCTAATCTATAAGATCGTTCGGGTATGTATCATTTCAACCTATAAGAATAACAAAGATATAGACATAAATAATATCCAATCATTCAAAATGTCAACCAATAACATCCATCAAATCATCCAAATATCAACAATTGAACATACATCAGAATCATAATTAAAATCAACCAATAACTACCAACAATTTACCGGTTATCATCAACAGGTATTTAACTGGAAATTTAAATTTCAATATTAAATTAAATGGCAATTACATTCAATAAAAGTCATATTTAACTGGAATGACAATTTAAAATATACTAATAGCAACCAATTAATTTCTATTCACATCATAAATTCAATTTAACTAACATAAGAAAATCTAGTAGTTGTGAGTGTTTGCTCACCTTTCGTGGCTACGAAGGTGATGATAAAATGGAGCAATATGGAGATTCTTAGCAAAGATCCAAATGCAAAGCAAATCCAACAAAGCTTAGACACAAACACGAATCAATAAACAAGTTCCAACTACTTCCAACTTCCAAACAACCCAAGATCCAAACAACGGACAAACCCGAAACTAGGTCATCTTTAAGAAAATATTCGGACTAGAATAGTACTGAATCTGTAAAAGTGACTAACTAGAAAGTTGTTGCAAATTTTTCTCTCTCTGCTTTCAGAAAAAGAATCACTTAAAAAGCTTCTGTCTTGAGGAAGTTATGGTCAAAACAAACAGAGATGTTTTCTGAGTTGAAAATCTGAGTTCAAAAATACTTCGAAAAGATTTGAGTTTTTGGCATAGAAAATTAAGGAATTTGAAGAACTGATCTAAAAGAAAGTTGAAGCCACTGGAAAAATAAATGGTTTGGAGAAAAAGAATCACATATTTTGGTTCATTTCTGAAGGAGATATGATTGATACAATATGGGGTATTTTCGTCCAAAACTAGACCCAAGAAAGGACTTGAAAAATGGAGTTTTTGTTATAGAAATATTTGGAATGGAAAGAAGGGTTCAACAACAAAGTTGTTTCCATTGAAATTATACACAGTTTCAAAAAAAAAATTGATTTGGAGTTGTTTAGTGGAATATAGAAGCCATAGAAATAGGGGAAGAAAGAGGGAAAATAGGGAAGGGGAAAAGAACGGAAAAAGGAAAAAGAAGAGGAGAGGGAAGGTAGAAGGAGATGGCCTTGGAGATGGTGGAGAGGGCGGCGACTATTAGGGAGGAAGGAAGTGTTGAAGGAGAGGAGGAAAGGAGTTTTGATTTGTGAGGTTTTTGGAGTTTTAGATCTAGAGTTCTCGGTAGATTTTGAGGAGGAAGAAGTGTGAAGAGAAAGTTTCTCAGGAGAAAAATTATGTACGTAGATGTTATCAAATAAGAAACATAAGGTCGTAGGCAAAGGAATGGTCACATGACTGACTAGAGTCTCTTGGTTAACCAAGACTCATTAGACTAAACAAACCCAATATGCGTTAGCCAAATAAAACACAACTAAACACTACCAATTCATGTTAATTTTTCATAATAATTCAAATTTTTAGAGCAATATGAATTTGATTTTGACGAAACGAAAAGCGGAGGGAAGATTAGAATACAGTCTAGTATCATATAAAAAGAATAAAATTTTAAAATTCAAATTTTAAATTTTCAACCAAAAGTCAAACTTTGACTAAGTTTGACCAAAATTTGAAATTTCACAAAAGTTTTATTCTATTAAATTTGGTCAAATAAAACACTCAACATCACAAATTCAAATTTATTTTATTTTATTTTTATTTAAATTCAAAATACTGCCATTTTGAAGTTGTTAAAATTTACGGATCGTTACACTTTATCTTAATTAAAAGATGTAATATCAATTAATGCAATATTAATTTGTTTCCCCTTATCATAATTAAAAGGTTAAATGCCTTTAACTACGCATCCAATTCTCATCTAATTACAATCAAACCTATGTTATCATCCTTATTATTCAATCAACAATACTCTATGAATTATATTAACATAAGTTTACATTCATGATTTTACCGTTAACATCTTTTACCATATTAACTTCAATAATTAATTACGTAAATTTTCATTTATTTCTAAAATAATTCCAAACATATTAAATAATGAGATGATAAATGAACAATTGTTACCTTTAAGTAATTTAATCATATTTATAAGTTTATTATCTACAACAAATGTTATGACTACTTACATATCACTGATTATATTCAATTTCAATTAACAACATATAATTCCAACATTCAATTGCCTTAATTCCATTAATTACCCGTTTAATATTCAAACAGACAAATTAATGAGAAGATAATTACAACCATCTTTTATAATAATAGTTCATATCCATTATCTTATCATTTACAACCAAGGGTTATAACAAAATGATTTTATATTCTATATTAACCTATTCCAATCAATTACATACAATCTCATCATTAAATGCATCATTTAATTTATTTCATTATTTACAATTATAACCGAATAACCTTACAATTATATCCATTGATTGAAATTTGATTAAAATGGTTATTAATTACATTAAATCAACATTACTATATTACATTCTAATTATTTTATCATTACAAATCATAAATTTTAATTTCTTACAATATTAATATTTCAAAATCTTATTAAATTTAATATTTTAGTTACCAAAAAATACGGGTCGTTACACTCTCCCCCACTCAAAACTTTTCGTCCTTGAAAAGGGAAAAGGAGGAATTAAGGGATTAATATATTTTATTCAAAGTATTCAATTTATAAACAATTAATTTACATAATCATGTATTTTAAATAAAATAAACAATTTATAACCAATTAAATCCTATATAATAAAGTAAACAAAAGTTTGAAAATATCTTACTTTCACAAAAAATTTCTAAGTCAATATCTTACTTTCACAAAAAAATTCTACATCAAAAATTCACGGAAATTTTTTTGCAGAGTCTGCTTTGTACGGAGAGGTCTGGAAAAATGATAATATCAATAATAACCATATATATATATATTATATTTCAAAAATAAAATATCCCAAACCATGGGAAAACAATATAATATCGCTATAAAACCGTAATCCGAGAACGTACCTATTTGTCGGGCAAACAACGTTTAATTTATGAAACCAAAAGCAGTAGCTATTGCTTCCATATACCTGTACTTCACTTATATAATCCAAAATAGTGAGAATTATGTACAAGAGGAATATTTAAGCTGTTGCAATTAATAGCAAAACAAACCAACACAACATAACAATAGTCACTTGCAAACAAAACCATACAATCATCATATGCAACCAAAGTAATCAATTATACATCCATAGCAACCAAAACCAACGGTTTGTTTAGTTTAGAAACTTTGAATTATGCAAGGTGATAAATAAACTATCAAGTGTACCCTATGCTCAACAGCCTTGGATAATTACTTAATAGATTATCCATACAACCTTAAACAATTAGAAGTATCCATTCCCAAACATCCCATGAGCCAAAACAACCAAGAATTTCAAATATTATTTACGTTTATTCAATTGATTTCTTTTCACATCATTATTTACCTTTTATTTATTTTCATTCATTCATACAATGTCTTTTTCTTTTTTTCATGTACTTGTATAAATTATTTCACAATATTAACTTACGTTCATAACATTTCTTGTACATCAAAATTCTTATTCATAGAAACAATTTCATCGAACACTTCCATTACTTAAGTTTACTTGTAATATATTCTATTACATATTCATATTTAACATTTCAACTTTTTAAACATTTCAGGTAAGTTATATATATGTTTATAGAACGTAATTGAATGTTACACAAGTTTATCTTATTCATTTTAGTTAACAAAATGTTCAATATCTTATATCTTCCGATTTACAAGTTACAAATTTCCGATTTCTTATATATTTCATTAATCACTTAACATCTAATTTTCTTATTTTCATTTTAGAAGTTTCCAATTATTAATATAGCCAAGATTTCAATATATTACGATAATTGAAAACTACGAATAATCAGAAAGTTTTAAGAACTAAATTTCTGGTTCACTTCGAATTGTATGAAATAATATATATATATATATGCTCATAGCTTTTATATATGTCAAATCGCATTTTGAAATTAAAATTAAGATTCATTTATCAAAACAAATGTGCAGTAAAGCTACTACGACAGTCTTCCCACTTTGAAACTCGATAATGAACGTCGATGATGCGTGCACCCATCACCGAAATTATTTTCCAACGACAGAAAGGGGAGTACATAACTTATTTCCTTTTAAAGGTTCATTTAAAACATTTCTTTCAAATCACGTTTGAGAATATTTATCCCAAAGTACTTCCAAATAATACTTAGTATTATATTCCAAAATCCTTTGAAAACAATGTAAAAATCCTGGAATTTAAGTTCTCAAATTTCCAATTAAATTCATTTTATTTATAAATCCTATTTTGAAATCAATATTTATAAAATTTCACTTACTATCAAAAAAAAATATCACATATAACTATTAGTACTTCAAAATCAAGTAATTGTTTCAAACCATACTTCAAAATAGCAATTCCACTTTATTTTTCAAGCATATTACTATAATAAATTCCCGAATCATTTAATATCTTTAAGATTATACATTCAAAGAAACTTAGATAGATTTTACATGAAATATTAATTTGAAAACTTCATTTGCAAATCAATCATCTTTAATACTTTATAAAATTCATCTATAAAATTTATTGCTTCATTTATAAACACCATTTAAAATCTTAAATAACATATTTATAAATATATGTAACTATTTGAAAATAATTATTTACATCATTACTTATTTTTAAAAGGGGTTATTGAAAATCTTAAATCCATTATTTACAAATTTTATTAGTTTTAAATCTAAAATAATTTTCAAACATTATTTATAAATCAATAATCATTAACTTAAATATGTTTTATTGAATTAATAGCTTCTCACAATATTTATAACATTAATAATTAACTATTAAACCAAGTTGTACATAAATAAACAATATTTTAAATAATTAAAAGTATTTAGAAAAGAAAAAGAAAAATGACCAAAATATCCTTTATATTTATATAATACTTTATTAAAATACTTTTATAACTCAATGTCTTAACAAGTTTATCCTCGTTCTTGTAGACTCTAGCCATGCGTTGATCAGGCACAAGGCTAGAATTCTCCAAGTACTTAGTGGACCTATTTCAACACCCAGTGAAAATACTTAAAAACATTAAAAAAACAGATATGGAAAGTACATTCCCCCATGGATCGCAGTTACGCAATGGTTACGCCGCTATCCCAGCGGGATCACTTGTAACTGTAGGCATCCTGCCCCTCGACTTACGCCATGGTTGATATATCGCAGCTACGCAATGATTACATTGTTATCCCAGTTGAATCACTTGTAGCTGTAGGCATCCCACCCCTCGAATTACGCTATCCAACAATATCATATGAATATATTAAGTGACCCACCAAAAGGATCCGATAAATGAGCCACCAAAGGAATCCGATAAATGACCCACCAAAAGGATCCGATGGAAGGTACTTCCTGTAACACCCCACTCCGAGACCCTCATTAGCAAAGAGTATTACAAGGTAACACCGTCTGCTAATGCGAAGAATAAAGCTGGTTAGGAGCGACCATCTATAGCCTTGTCTTAATTACCTACTAAATACACCGACAATGCCACTCCTTACTTAAAGAAATTCGACATATCCAATAAATACTTAATACAAAGCCATAGGTGGCTGAGGATCTATCAGAATAACATATAACAACTCAAATGTAACACACATCACAGAACAGTAGATCATCACATACATTTTCACATATACGGATACATCACAGAGTTTACAAAATGATACATGTCAAGTGGTAAAGCAAACCACAATATACAGGCGAGTCAATAGAGTACATAACAGAGTTACAAACAAAAAGGACTACACAAAAAGCTATAACAAAAAGGAGCTAGCGGAATAGTCCATGCGGAAGCAAAATATGCTAAGTCCAATGTACCTAACCTGAAACATCTCGGTCTGATCCGAGTATAAAATACCCGGGTCAGTCTAGCTAAACAAATCAGCTAGATAAACTAAATGATAATGAACGTACAAGATCATAAAGTACCACAAATATCTCCAAAAGAGATAACCAAATCATCTAACAAAAGATGAACCAAAACAAGTCTCATATCATAGGCAACTCAATTAAACCAAGGACATACATATCCCAAAACACGCCAAAAGGAAAATAACAAATATCAACAAAGGTAACACAAGTTTCCACAAGGTAATCGCTATATATCGTGTGGTTTAAAGAACCTACACCAAAGGGTGATACACTAGGGAAATATAATAGTCAAAGAAACAAAAGATGCTCGAGCCCAGTACTGTAACAAGGATCCATACGCACGAAGGCAACAAACCCCGAAGGCTCACGCCCGAAGGCAACAAACCTCGAAGGCAACGCCAAAAAGGCAACAAACCGTAGTGGCGGTACTGGACACCACTGTCCGGCGGAATGTGTCACAACTCTCAGTAAGGAACCCAGAAAATGTTAACGTGAGTCCCAACCCCACGTTCGCACTAAATGGTTTACTAGCCGTTAGTCAATTTCACACTCAAAGCAGTACAAAGTTCACCTCATCTCATCGGTAAACCAGACCCGAAGGTCAAAATGATCAAACGAATAGATTAGGAATTAACTGAAAAGATGAACGCACGTGTTCATAGCACGCGTTTTATCTGATCATTTAATTCTCCTCCCTCTTCGCTCAAAGTGAAAGATTGTGTGTGTGTTTTAAGTATAAATGATAAATTGGAGAAACAAGTTTTTAATACACTTTAACAAGATCATTTTATAAAAACTCGTGCACGAAATCAAAAAGGAATTATCAAAGTCAAATATGCAATAACAACTAATTGGAATCGACACGAATCGATTGAAATTTGAAACCAAGCAAAATAGGCAAAAATAGGCAAAAACAAGCAGGCCATCGACTGATCCAGAACCCGAAAGTTTCAGAACCTGCAGTCAGTTGACTGACTACAGAGGCCAGTCGACTGGTTGGCACTGGAACTATTTTCCAGCCTACCAAATGAAGAGCAAACTCTCACCATTTGCAATCGAACGAGCAATGGGCTTTAGGGGTTTTTGCCAATCGACAACCCAGCCCCATTGGCTCTTCAATACACCTCCGAAAACATGTTCAAACATCAAAGCTATGATTTTTAGAGTTTTTGACTTCAAAACACCAAAAATTGAAATGTTCACTAAATCAATTCAAACCAAAAGCAAATGAACATGAATAAGTGTTAGGAATTCATACCTAACATCAATGATATCAAGAGAAGTAGATGTGAGTTCAAAACTCACCTTTTTAACTCAAAACAAAGATGAGAAGCACAAACACAAAGAAAAGATCAACCACTCTTCATTTCAACTCCACAAGCTTCAATCTAAGATCAAAACAAGTATTTCCTAAATTAGGGTTTAGGAATTTTCTGAAATTGGAGAGAGAGATAGATGGAGAAGGTGAAGAGGATGCTTACCAAAGCTTCACCTTGAATTTGGAGCAAGAATTTGAGTTTGCAATTGAATCTAGGGCTTGGAATTTCTAATTCCTCTTCTTCTCCCCCATTTTCAGCTGAACTAAAGTGTTTGGAGAGTGAATGGATGAAGAGTTAAAGAGTTAGAGTATATGATGAGTTGGGTGAAGCCCAAACCCAAAAAGCCCAACAAAAAATAGCAAAATTCAACTCACTCCAAACATATCGAAGCTTATACTAAAAAAAGTCGCAAACACCATTTTGGACTCAATGGAAGTGGTCTCGAGTCCCAATTCGACTGTTTGCAAAAAGTAGCTTTTCAGACCTTAATCCGACAACGATGCTATATTTAAATAAAATATTTAAATATACAATCGTAAAATATGCGGTTGTTACACTTCCCATATCATTTACTTTAAAATATATCATACCATATATAGTACCCTTTCAAAATCATAGTTTCAAATATCGCACTTATATAAATTCCATTATATATAAGATTTCATTTTCAGATAGAGTACTTTCCAAAATCAATAGTCTCGAATATATCAAATCATTCTTATATAAATTCCATGATATATAAGATTTATCTCTTCAGATCAAAAACCTTCCAAAATCAATAGTTTTCAAAATCACCTTATACTTATATAAAGTCCATTTTATACAAAAATCAAAAATTTTCCAAAATCAATTACGCTGCATGAAGAGCCATATGGGATTGAACATCTTTGCTTTATAAAAAGTTTTGAATTTAGAATAGTTTTGTATATAAAATCGTTTTGTGAAATATTTTTGTATATAAAATAGTTTTGTAAAATAGTTTGTAAATAAAATAGTTTTGTATATAAAATAGAATAAAATAGTTTGTATAAGAAAAATAAAAGAAAATAGTTTATATAAGAAAAATAAAAGAAAATAGTTTTGTAAAATGGTTTTAAATTAATAGTAGTTTTGCATAAAAGAAAATTTCCAATTTAAATTACAAAGATATCCAACCCAATAACTTTCAATTTCAGCGTCAAAGCATATCAATAATGTTAAAACATAAGATGTACATATGTCATTATTTCGCAAAATCACATTTGATCGCTCGCTCGATCACACAAGTTTGCTTTCGAACTAGTATTGTCCATTTGACTTCCCTAATGCGGACTTCGATATGGTTTCTTGACTAGGAACCATCATTCTCCTTGCATAGCCATATACTATGATAGAGAATTCTAGAATCGAATAAAAAAATCTGTATCAAATATTCACCATCAAGAATCGAATGAAAAATCCTAACACGAAATGGTGTAATTCACCTCGAACTTATGTACTCAAATCCGGATCAAATTAATTATGCGAATAAAACAATATACGTACAACTTACGTATCTATTCCAACTTGTTTCATCACAATTACATTTCAATTAAATTCATTTTTAATCTCATTGATTAACACAAATATCACTTCATACTTTAATATTTGTTTCACAGAATTTCTCCGTTTAATATAAAGATTAATCATTCATAAACATTGCTTATATTTCAATTCATTTTAAATTACATTCATTTCCACATGTAATATTTCTCATTTAATACTACATTTATTTGCAAATCATTTCATAAGAAGTTTCCTTCAGTTCATAACCAATTTATAAAAGCTTAACTTCTTTTATAAAACATTATTCAAGCTTAAAGTTATCACATCTTTAATTATAACTATTTATTGTAACTTCCATTTATTTCATAAACAATTTTACAAGTCATGACTTTATTTATATTCATTTCATTTTAATTCATATTTGTTTATCCAATTAGTATTCAAGTTTACTTCCCAAATTTATTTATGACAACTGTAACGACCCACCTTTTTGGACGGTGCAAATCAAAAATAAACCATTCAAAAGGGAGGATTGTTAATGGGGTAAATAAGAAGAAAAAAAAAGAAAAAATAACACAGAATCTCACAGCGGAACGACAAAATATAATAATCAAATAAACAGTTCATGAAGCTATTTTACAAATAACATTTGATTATACTTTTACAATTCAAATCAGAGTTATACATACATCAAAAATAAACAAATAATGCAGCGGAACACAGGATGTAGTGGAATAATAAATAACAATAATATACCAAATCTTCATCTTCGTCCTCTAGAAAATAGTCTTCAATACACTGAAAAGCTCGGACTGACCCGAGCGTAATGAAAAGACAAAACACTCGAGTCAGAACTAAAAGATCTTATATAAGTTAGATCAAAATAAGTAAAATAGAAATATTAGTGCAATGATTTCATAGATGTTACGGGATTTTCATCTCCTATCAAGTGTACAACGTGAATATAATTATTTAAAGGGTTTCAAATAATCCGAAATATCAATCTTAATCATCTAATTATAACAAATTCGAAGTTTGAATTAACTTAAACCCTTCAAATAATTCAATTCCAAATAAAAATCCAAATTCAACAAATTATATGGGTATATGTCATTTCAACCAATATCAAAAATCAACATTTCCAAATCGATGAAATCGCTCGGGTTTATCATTTCAATCCATAACGATTTTCTCCTAATCTATAAGATCGTTCATGTATGTATCAATTCAACCCATAGGGATAACAGAGATATAGACATAAATAACATCCAATCATCCAAAATGTCAACCAATAACATCCATCCAATCACCCAAATATCAACAATTGAACATACAGCACAATCATCATTGAAATCTACCAATAACTACCAACAATTTATTGGTTATCATTAACAGGTATTTAACTGGCAATTTAAATTTCAATATTAAATTAAATGGCAATTAAATTCAATAAAAGTTAGATTTAACTGGAACGACAATTTAAAATATAATAAACAACAACCAATCAATTTCTAATCACATCATAAATTCAATTTAACTCACATAAGAAAATCTAGTAGTTGTGAATGTTTGCTCACCTTTCATGGTTACAAATTTGATGATAAAATGGAGCAATATGGAGATTCCTAGCAAAGATCCAAACGCAAAGCAAATCCAACAAAGCTTAGACATGAACACGAATCAATAAACAAGTTCCAACTACTTCCAAACAACCCAAGATCCAAACTATGGACAAACCTGAAACTAGGTCATCTTTAAGAAAATATTCGGACCAGAATAGTACTGAATCTGTAAAACTTGATTTATAATATTCTTCTTTTCAATTCCTTTATTTATAAAACTTGATTTATATATTTATTTCTTAGGATCATCTTATTTTTATACTTTTAGGCTCATAAATTTATTTATCTTAAATAAGTTTCTTAACTTTAAACCAATATTATTACGAAACACCATATAGTCAAATCGTGAAACTTAATTCACTAGGTGTTGTGTTTTTAAAATCAAACCAATCGGTCAATGGTAATAACTAAATATTATTATTTTTGTAATTGCAAACTATCACACTATAAATTACTATACATTTTTGAAAGTTATTGATTTATATATAAAATATCATCTTAGGTAAAATTATTTCATTTACCCAAATTTTCCAAGACAAAATTATTTTTAGCATTAGCAAATACGCGCTTATATATAATATTCTCAACTCATTCTAGGGTGTCACTTACCCTATCTCTATTACTCATCCTAGGGTAATGCTAACCATATCTCTGATGAGAGACACCCCAACCAGGCTCAGGTGTTCGCTCAACCTAAGCTTTGATACCACTACAATGACCCACAATTCCGTACATTTTAAGTTTACAGTACACCACACATATCCAACTCAATTTAAACGAAAAGGTGGATAGTAATGGGGAAAAGAAAGTAAATATATAGAATAGAATCTTACGCAAATAGGGTAACATATATTATTTCAACATATAATCTTTACAGTGGAAAATTTTATATACATTTATCAGAGTTTAATTTAACATCAACATGGACCGTTATAAATCTTTGTCCTTACAAAAACGGAATACAACAGTACATAAGTGTGGTGGAAACGAATAACAATCTTTAGAAGAATCTTCTAGATCCATGCTCCAAGCTCAATGCTCCAAACTAAACCCGACTACTAGGTTTCCTGGAGAAATAGGGCACCCAAAGTTTAAGGGAAAGAAAAAAACTCCGAAATAGTCATGAGACTGATGTGAGAAACTCAAAATACGAGTACTTAAAAACAAAGGGTTTTGCAGAAGACCATGCTGCACATAAACACGGAATAGGTTTTTACCTTATGATAACCAAATCATTTCTACGTAAAATCAAGTGATATTATTTTTAATGACATCCTTTGAAAACCTTTCAAACAAACATATTCAAATAGACGAAATTGTTACATTGGTTAAATTTGATGGCATAATAGGTTTACAACTAAGTCTGAAGGCACTTATTGGAGAATGGATTTCCAATAAACAGCGAGGTAAGGGACTGCCTCCCATACAGTACAATTCTGGAGGAATGTACCGAGGCCACCAAAAGATGATCCTCTACGAATTAGGACGGCCTACCCGAGACCAATAGATAGTACTGTTAGCACCGACTATGAGATCACACCGGTCATTCCCGACCTCTCCGGACGTCTCATAGCATACACCACAAAATTTAAACCTGACATTATAGCAGGTAGAAATAAATAAATTTAGAAAGGTGATATCATACCCTAATGGTTGCGAACCACTTAGCCTTAAAGCAACCCCTGCTTCACAGTTCCCCGGGTGTGAGGCTTGAGGTAACGTTTACCTTTCTTATATCATTTTCACTTAAAATGCCACATTGCCATTTTAAACAACAGATTATTGATTTCAACAAAAGTATAACCTCTGAGCTTGTAAGTCTTAGAAAAGGATGTTAAGCATAAAAGGGGTTACCTCCTACACCGCTAAACATGTGTATGTATAATCATCGATAAAAAGATGTTAAGTAGGTGGGTGATTAAAACTATTTCTTTTTAGTATACACGGGATCATTAAACCTCCTTTATTAAATCTTTGTTTAATTAAAACCTTTCTAAATCTTGGAGTAATTCCAAATCATTTCATCCTTTATATAGGAAAATATCTCCAAATCATTTATTTAAATCTTAAAAAAGATTTATTGTGTCCAAATCATAACTCTTAAATGGGTCAAAAACAATGTTATTTAAGACATCGTTTATTGTTAACCCAAAATAATTAATTTTAAGTAAAATGATCCATAGAATTAAAATAATTCCAAATCATTTATTTAAATCTTGACAAAAGATTTCTTATTTCCAAATCATAACTTTTTAATAGGTTGAAACCTTGTTATCTAAGATGGTAAATCTAAATTAGTTAGTATTCATGTAAAATGGATCCATAGAAATTATACTAATTTTACTCGACACTAATTTCCGTATTCAACTTGTACTATTTATCGAATAACGGTGGAATCACCTAATGAGAACTATGATTATAAGAGTTCATAAATTTCTCACTCCAAAGAATTTCGACTCCGAATCCACTGTATAAATGGATTTAACTTTCTGTGGCACAAAATCGGGAATTACCATTACGCGACGTGCCTATTTTGACTCAAATTTTATTTTCTTTTCAAATTCTTTCAAAATACTTTTAAATGTTTATAAAACATTTATAAATTATTTTAAACCATTTTAAAGAGGTTTAACAAGCTTATATACACCATTTCATTCAATAAAGGAAAGTGATTTCATTCATGATATTTGATGTGTATTTAACATGACTGTTAACACCATTAAACAACTACAATAAACAACCAAACTTGATGACCAAAGCATAGTAAACATTCATAGCAATCATATCACATCATATATATATGTATGTATATATAAAATTTTATATAGTTTTCTCACCTTTATTGGATATCAAACTTAGGAAAATGGACTATAGCTTCGCTACGATCGAATAGAGCTTATGGAATTAAGCCTGGGACCTTGGGAAAGCTCGACCTACACTTGCAAGTGGAGTGGGCTTTGCTTTTGTGATGGAGGTTGGCTGTCGTGTGTTGTGAAGTAGGAAAGGAGGTGATTGCACTTAGTTTTGAAGTGGATTGCTAATATATATATACTATATTAATTTAATTTATTTTTTGCAACATTATTCACCATATTTTTCTTAAGGTAGGAAGCTATTGAAATAGCTTGAGATGAAGAGAATTTGTGTGTAGGAAAGTGAGAACGGAGGTGGGTATTTATAGAAAAGTTTTGCCCCAAAATTATCATGATATTATTTACTTACCTAAGCATACTTGCATCAACATTCCACCTCATCCCCTCCCATCACCATTCGGCTGACCATGAAGGCCACCCCCTCCATGTGCTTGGCTTATGATGTGATGTGGTGCTTTGTTTTTATCACTTCTTTACACATAAGGAGCTTGTATATATACATATGTGTTTGGATATTTTCTTTGCTTTATTTGATTAATTTCTAAACATAATTAAATGTATATGTATATACATCTATATATGTGTTCATGTATGTGTATATGTGTCACAATGTTGTATTGATTTGTTTATAATTTCTATACGTCCGTTACGAATTCCGATTCCAATTCTCGGTCACATTTCCAGTTTTTAGTTAAACTATATATATTAGTAAAAAAACTTGAAAATATATTTCTCATCATTTTAATTGAATTAAAACAATCTCACTTGAATTATAAAACCATATATATTGATATTAACAAGTGTTTACAAAAATTGCTATCGTATTGATAAAGCGTTATCAATTTTTCTTATATTTTCAAATCAATTATATAGCTTCTCAAAACTATTATAAACGATTACTATCACTTTATAACTAATTAAAATGAATTATCAGCATATTAAAACAATTATTTAATTATTTAAACTTAACTTGAATTTTCGGAGAAATATATAAAAGCGATGACATCTCTGGTGATGTCATAAATACATTTTGTTTCTAAAAATAAAAAGAAATAATTTTATTTCATAATCTTGTTTAAATAGATATATTAGTGTATGTACCCAGACTCATATACTCAAATACTAAGAAAATTTCCTTTCTATTGAAAATCAATTTATCGATGAAAATTTATGTAAGAAGCACGTGCTTTATTTATGAAACTATATTCCACAATTATATTTTACAACAAGTTTCTTATCATAATTTTAGGATTTAAATCTTTAAAGTTGGTGTTATAAAAACTTGTATTTGAATATTTCAAAATCAAATATCATTTATCAAAGTGATAAATTTGCGGGTCGTTGCACAATCTTAACAAAAATTAAACCTCTAAATAAGTACATAAATTCCAGATTATATTCTATATTCTAGATATGTTAAACCTAAGCTATACATGGACATTCCACAAAAACCCATATAGACCAAGTCTATTACTTAAATAATTTTTATTTTAAACCTTCATATAAGATTATAATGAATTTTATAAATTTTGAATATTGAATAACTTTCTTGATCCTATAGTTGTTTTTTCAAATTTTCTGCTGTTTACTTGATACTAATAAAGAGAAGGAAGTAGTAAAGGAGAAATGAGAAAAGGATATAATTTACCGATTTGAGAAGTCCCAGAGTTGTTATTTCCCATTTACTTTGTTTTTTCGTATTTTAATGTTTCCAGCATATTATTTTGAAATATCAATATTTGTACTATAGTTTTATCTTGGTGATTAGCAATATTAGTTTCCTTACCAACTGAAATTGTGGGATATGAAACAATGCTTTGAACAGTAAACCGGATAATTTTGTATTATCATTTGATCACTCATAAGATTTTTAGTTTTGTTATAATATGTTTTATAACTCAATTTTTTGAGTGTTTGACGTTATCCCTTTACGTCTACTAATCACACATGGACTAATTTATAATTTTTTTCCATTATTGCACAATGATAACATATACGTAATGCAATTCATTTTTATGTCTTTTATATATGCGCATAGTTACTTGAATCGAGTCATTGTGTATGAGTTATATTATTAACAATGATCTCTCAAATCAATATTCTAGTCTTATAGCTTAAAATTTGATGTGTGCATCTACAAAATTATTTATAGGTGTATTGCATAATTATTTTAATCTTCTTTTGTATGGTGCATAAATGTAGTTATAGATACAGACGTATATAATGACACATAAATGTGTTTTTTGGATAAATAATTCTGAATATTCAAAGTACAAAGAATATTCAAATGTAAAATATATCTTAGAAATAATGGTTTTACTTGATTTAATCATAAAAAATATACTCAACAAGATTTGCAAAAAATATAGTTGCAATCCATATGCGTAGCACGGGCTCACACTAGTTGTAAGATATAGGACATAAGCAGCAACACAAGTTGCAACGTCCCACCTCTATACTCATACTATCCAAGAGCATTACAGAGTAGTACCATCAGATAATATGAAGAATGAGGCTATATAGGGTACATACGTGAATATTCCATTGGACTAACACTAGAGGTATTAAAAACATCAAATGTATAACACACCTATACATACAAAGTATCAGTACAAAGAAATAAACATGTGTACCTTAGAGATAGAACAATACATAATATACAATGAATTAATATGCGTGCCTTAGAGATAGAACAATACATAATATACAATGAATTAATATGTAACATCCCTAATTTTTAATTAATATTATTCAAGAGATTTAATTAAATAAGTTAAATAGAATAATGTGATGTGTAGTGTGATAAGGAATTGAGATTTTATAGTCAACATGGTCGAGCCATAATTAACTAACTAATTGGTTAATAAGATTGTTTTACGACTTAAGAATAATAGACATATGAGAGGGGTAAATTAGGAATAGAAAATAAAAACCCTTCATACCTTAAACCTTCCCTCTCCCTATCTTTCTCACTTTCACAAAACATAAGAAATCAAAAGAATAAGGAGGCCAACCATTGTTGGGGGAAATCTCGAAAAATCTAAAGGAGATTCAAGAGCAAAGTTAAGGAAACTAAAGTACTCATCAAATCTCAACTCTATTATCAAAATCAAGGTGAATAATAATAACCATCTCATTTTATACCTATTTATTTTCGGATATTGCTTGGATCGATTCGTTTTTGATGACATGTTGTGCCATGTTGATTATATCATTGTTTGGATATTGAACTTATCTTAGCAGACTTTGACATTGCAGCTAACCAAAAAGCCAACCATCGTCCTTCTTGAATGCAGTGCTGCCCCCTTTATGCAATTTGGTGATGGCTAATTTTCGTGCTTTGTTAGATTAGTAGCCTCTGCCATTATTTTCCAGTTCGGTAGGAGATTTAGATCAGATCTATTTTAGTAAAGATGATGGGTTTTCTCTCTCCTGAATGCGGTTATACGAAGACATCGAGAGTAGTGTTATTTCCTTTTCTTACTTTTGTTTTTTGATACACATTCCTTGTACTGTTTGTGTTTTTATTTTATTTTGTTTGCTGACCCAAGTTGATCGTATGGATGGTTTTGGGTGTGTTTCTTATTTGTTTACTCCTCCATCTATTTGACAACTTGATTTCAGGCTCTGTTTTGCTGTATGTTTATATATGGACATGATATGTACACTTTTTCCTGGCTAGGTGCCCATATAGGTTAGGGGGATTGCGATGTTTTAATGAGGCATACCATGGATGTATATGAGTACTAATTTTAGTATATAAAGTACCGTTTTTCCAAAAAAATCCATTGTTTGGATAGAATAATAATTTATGGAATTTTTATGAAATTATTTAAATGGATTTTGAGGGCAAGCCTAAGTTTTATCTCCAAACGATTTGATTTTTGAATATGTTGAGTAAAACATTATTTTGGAGATGATTTTTTAATTTCATAATATTCCCAATTAAAGAAAATATTTTATGAATTTCCTAAGGAGGAAACTGAGTTATTTTCGGGTTTTAATTATTTAAAATAATTAATCAAGGATTTTGGCCTTGGTATTTTTATATGATAAAGAATATCTTATTTTAGAATTTTTATGAGTTTTTGGGATTTTTCCTAAGTGATTTCGAATTACTATGAAATTATTATGCTAAATAAGCATTTAAAAGGATAGCTAATTAAGGATATTAATTAATTAATTTAATATATGTTTTGGACTTTAGAAATGGAATACGGTAGCAAATCTGAAAAGAAAATGCAAAGTTTTATTGTAAACCAATTATATTTTGATGGATAATTGGATTTGGTGAAAAGCGATCATTTTCAATATTCATAAAACAGTTTTCATAAGAATTACAACAATGTCATGCTACCATAACATCGTCGTGTAAAGATAAGGCCACATTCATGAAGGTCAATGTTGATGAAGAAGGAAGCATATGATAACTACTTAGGCAGTTATGAAGTGATTCCAATGGCATCGAAGTGGACTAAGGCGGCATAAGATTTTGGCGCCATAGCCTTGTCGTGATTCATTTAAAGGTTTAAAAGCTTAGTGTCGACGTAGATGTTGTCGCATGTTTTCGCCTAAATGATGCCACACCTAACCACTTTGACTATTTTACATATTAAGGCAGCGACGCCGCTTGTACTCTATATATGAAGCGGCATAATAGCCAAAGTGATTTAAGTATGAAAGTTTTATAATGATGTCAGGGGTCTTGGTGTCATTGTGCATTAAGGTCAGCGATCTTATATACTAAGAATTTTATATTGAATGGAGTTAGCAACGATGCGGTGTAGCATCGACCTCGATCTTCTTCTTTTTAGTGCCGTAGAGGCTTGTTTTTTATGTTAACTAAAACTATTTTAAAGAGGCGAAGAGGCCTATATATTAGAGGGTCAATGATCTTATATTTTTGACAGTGAGCCATATAACTTATAAAGGTTTTAAGTTTTGTCTTCGACCCAGATGCAGGTCGATGTTGTTTAATGCCACGTGAAATATAGTTTTTTCTTTTAAAGGCGAAGAGTCTTAAATTTCTATGTCGGCATCATCAATGCCATCGACGTTGATCCATTTTAAACTAGTTGAAGGGTTATGTTTTTCCTTGTTTTGAACATGACTTAAACGGGATTAACCATATATCATTATGAAAATGGTAATTTAATAATGGAGAAGCCCAAGTTTTGAGCCAAAGTTATAAAAGGGCATATTACTTAAGATTAAGTAATTATAAGAGATGAAAGATTATTTATTGAACATAATTGAACGATGGATGTTATATGTTCTTTTATTTATTTGTTCAGTTATTATGCATGCTGTTATTATCATACTCACATCATTTATGACCCATAACTGCATTTTGGGGTGTTAAGGGGAAGAATAACTAGCTAGGTTGACCCAGTAGTGAGTATAAATAGAATTAACTTATGAATCAGTAGAATTGCATCTATGGGATCAGGTAGATCAGAAGTATATGATGCCCAAAACTGATCAAAAGATTATTTATTTAGATGTTATTTGAAGGGTCCAATAGGTCCATAGTCATCCTATAAAAACTATGACATGAGAAATGTTATTGGGAGGGTCTAATAGGTTCTTAGTGATTCTTGAAAACTATGTCCGGATGATTTTATTGATATAAATCAATAGGTTCATAGTGATCCTATGGAAACTATGATTTGTGAGATGTTGTTGGAGAATCCATTAAGTTCATAGTAAGCCTATGAAAACTATGATTGGAAGGTTATTATTAGAAAGCAATAAGTTCTTAGTGATCCCATGAAAACTATGATGTTGGACAGGGTGTCCCTAAGAATTGAGACAAGTTATTAGTCAGCCCATGAAAACTAGTAGGTTCATAACGACCCTAGAAAAACTGTAAATTTGGATTTCAGATAAATTGAGGTGAGTAATCCAGAGTATATTGCATTCTTGCATATCATCATATACCGTTACATTTTAACCATTGTGGATGCAGTAGCACATTATATGGTTAATGTATTTTGGTTAAGATACTAGTAGGGGGGAAATCCGTTCCGCTTAGCTGCATGGTCTCATTAGATATCTATTTGGCTCGAGATGGTAGGTTATTATTCACACTAGATTTTTTGTTTGACTCGAAGTTTATGTTTTCCCCTTAAACTCTCGGGTGCTCAAAGTTAATTTGAGTAGATTGATAGTAAGGGTTTTTTAGGTTTCCATTTAGGCGAATAAGCTTTTGAAAATGGGCAGGGGCATTCTAGCTAATTAGGAGTTCTTATCTGATCCGCTATGTGTTTGATTTTGTCTGAAAGCATGTCAGGGCAAAGTTGTACTATTGACTAGTATTAAACTCTGATCAACCAAGGGGCATCTGTATATGTCGCTCTTGGAGTATTTTGTAACAATTATTATTTTTTTGAATGTGGATTTACAAATGGGATTATGTAATGAATATGAATTATCATTTGAGAAATGAGATATGGAAATTTGTTATTAAACCGTGTTGAAATTTTTTCGTATTCATGTGCCTCTGATTATTGATAGGATTTACATGGCCACATTTTATCATCAAGAATTACTAACAATGGATGACTACGGCATCCGTAATAATTAGTTTTGGACCTCAAAATGAGGGATGTTACATAATATCTTTTACATTTCATACAACATCCTAATAGCCTACTAAAACAAATGTTGGTCAAGTCATCCCTATACCTGAAATGTCTCGAACCGACCCGCGTATTATAAGATAATACACAGGTCAGATTACGTCTGATCAAGGATCATAAATAAAGTGATCTAGTATAAATTGGGAAGAATAATATAATATCACTAACAAAGATACTCAAAATATCAAATGACAAGTCAAAGTGTATAAATAATCCTTAAGATATTGCATACTCAGATATCTCAAATCCATAAGAATATTTTGAACTGATATCAAAAGATGTCATCACCCATCTAAACAAATTAATAGAAATCAAGAAGACTAAATCCAATGGGTGAATCACCCATACAATACAACCACATCATGTAAAAATGAAATCATCAAGTGAATAGTGCTAACTCACTTTAATGCCCAAATATAATACCATAAAATCATAATAGATAATGTGAGATAGCCTATTAATCCATCCTAATGATATCTAATATAATACAAGCCACAAAGATAACCCAGTCATAATCCAAATCACAATCGATAATAAAGGCCATCTCAAAAATATCAAATCATCAAACAGTGTGGATATAACAGGGACCGACTACACTTTAGACTCAACTAGTCTCTAGTCTAGTCAACTCATTATAAGAAAGAGACATATATGCCAGTCCACTACACACTCATAACCCTTAACTAGAAAGGGAGACTGATAGCACACAACATGCTCCAGGAACCGAGGGTCTACTAGCCTCCGGCTAGTTGTCGGATCTGCTCCTATAGTTTTCGGTTATCTCGACAGACATCGTAACCCCATCCACCAGTGGCTCGTGTATTTTGGGATTAAACCAGGACATGCACGTGTATACAAGTGTGTGCACACCCTGATGACTATAGTCAAATAAAATCATATTCAAACCTGGAAAGTCCATGAAAGGAATCAGTTCAAAATTACAGAGTTTGGAATGACAGATCATGATAACATACCTCGGATTTATAGTACCAGATGCTGGTAAAGCATCATGATGAATAACTAAGGATATAACTCTCCATAGGAATGATCCGCAGAAAAGGTAATAAACATTCATAGCATATAGTGGAGTCCTTTACAGCAATCCCGACTTGTCTCGATTCAAGCATATCATGTTTGAAAGAAGATGTACTTTTGGAGGCAAGTGTTGTTATCTGGGTTTTTAACCCATTAGGATCCAATAGAAGACGGAACAATTTCACGACGTCAGAATGGCTTAGAACTTAACCAAAAAGGCTAAAGCAATGAGTTAATGAGAGCCAAGTCCTATTGTTAAAGCAATGAATGAATTTGACTAAACCAAGAGACCAGTGCCCATTCAGTCCAATCAACAGCTAAGTACAGCCAGCTAGTAGATCGTAATCGAAACGGAGCAACGTAGAGCGAGGCCACACAAACAACGTCCATACAAGGCCTTGAAAGCATTCCAGACTTCAAACTCCACAAGCAATCCAAGTGCTTGGATCGCTAGCGATCGATACTCTATGGATTGCCAGTGATCCATGCAATATAATGGTTCACGGAGAGAAACAAGGGCTAAGGAGCATAGAAAACAAAGCACAAAAAAGCAATAAGTGTATGGATTGCCAGCGATCCATACACAATGGATCGCCAGCGATCCATACACGATGGATCGCCAGTGATCCATGTGAAGCAATGATACACTTGCGACCTAGCATGGCGAGATGATGGAGATAACAGCTAAGTCATTAGCTCGCAAGCGAGCTAAATCTATGGATCGCTAGCGATCCATAGACCATATATCGCTATCGATCCATTGACCATAGATCGCTAGCGATCCATAGACCATAGATCGCTAGCGATATATGCTTTTGGCTCAGGTCGCGAGCTAAACTCCTATAGATCCTCCTACATCCATCTACGAGCAATTGACGAAGTGGCCTAGTCTAGAAGTTCTTCGATCTCTATAAATACCAACCTACCTGCAACATAAATGGAATCTTCTCCGGACTGGTTGCCGAAGCTCTGCTGGAAACTTTCTTCACTCTCTACCTCCCTCACAACAATCTCCAAAGGGATTCACTATGATTCTCCAATGGATTCAAACTCTAGGGATTCAATCTAGCTAAGAATAATCAAAAGCCTTGTAACCAAATACAATCTATAATAAAACTATAAAGTGGACGTAGGCTTCGTTAACAGCCGAACCACTATAAAAATTCCTTGTCTTCTTTCTTTTACAGTCTTTTTCTATACCTGTTATCTGTGTTATTGCTCTGCCAGGACAAGGGCTGGAACTTTCATACTCAAACCAGGGTGTTGAGAGGTTAACATTTTGGTACTTTCACTAAGAACTCCAGCTCAGGATCCAGATCTAGCTATCTACTTTGGATCCCATAGGTCCAGAAGTTAGATTCCCAATCTTTGCCTGAAGAATCTACCACTTGGAATCAATGGCTCCTGGAAGAAAAAGAACCGCCTCTGGAAGATCAATAGGGATAGTAATAGCTGGAGAAGATGTTAATCCCTAACAAACTGAAGTAAATGGTGCGAACTTGGAAAATCAGGCACCAGCATCCTCCAGCCAACACGAAGTTGCCACCAAGGATGAGTTGAATAAGATGGCTAATGAGATCAACCAAAAAATGGAAAGTAGTCAAAAGGCTCTAATGGATAAGCTTAACGCTCTCTTAACCCTACAGTCAAACCCTTCTCCAAGGACTATGCCTGAACCCGCGACTGCTATAGAACAAGAGAATTCCTCCATTTTTGGTCTACATAGAAGAAATGGAAAACAGCCACAAAAAGGGCGACGACAAGACATAACGTGAAAGAGAATGCGAATACTCCACCTGTCGCAAGGCAACCAATTCTGAACTTGAATTAGGGAGCCAAGATCCCGCAAGAAGATATAACTATGGATTTCTCGGATTCAGAAGATGGAGAGCAAAACAGTCGATTAGAAGAAAATGCCAACGCGTTCGATGATGCTAGGAACGTCCAAATTGCCCCAATCAGGCCAACTGCGAGCCAACGAGGTCCCGCAGGAGTGGCTCTCCTAAAGACACGAGAGCCTAGGCTTCAACCCATGCGCCAAGACCATTTGCAAAGCCAAACACTTGGTGTAATGACTGATTATCATCCCTAGGATTACCAGACATTAGAGGCATACATAGCAGACATGGTCAAAAGGTTGATGGACGAGAGTAAAAACCGAAGAGATGATGAATGGGGATCTGCTCCAAGTCGGACTCCCTTTACCAATGAAATCTTGAATGAAAAATGTTCAGACAAATTCACGATGCCAGCTATCCCATCCTACGATGGGACGAGGGTCCCAAAGCCCCATCTATACAAGTATAGCTGGTATATGGATGGAGCCAATGCTCTAGAGGTTGTTCGCTGCCGATGTTTCCCTATCTTTCAAGAAGGAGTTGCATCTACTTGGTTCACCAGACTTCCCCCAAGATTTATTTCTACCTTTGACTTGACAACAAAATTTCTTTACCAATTCAGGATCCATACCACGTAACCAAAAGATGTCATGTCCCTATCTGGATTGTCCCATGGACGCAACGAGTCGTTGAAATCTTTCATGAACTAGTTCAATATCGCGGTGATGGAAGTAAGCAACCCCAATAAGGACATGGTTTTTATGGCATTAGTCCGTTCCATTCACGACTCAATTCGGAAAATGGATTAAAATGAAGCAGCCGCCATAAGAAATAACTTCAATCGTAAAGCGAGTCAGTTCTTAAGATAGGAGGAAGCACAGGAGCTGGAAAGAGAGTCTACTAGTGTGTAATCGATGAACATCGGATAGAGCGATGTAGCGACGAATTAAAATGCGCATGATTCTGGAACTGCTCAAGGAGTCGCGGGAAAAGATGGGAGTTAAAAGAGGAGAAATCAGAACTCTAATAAAAGAAATAGCAATGGCATCAACAAAATATTTAAAGAGTTTAGATAGGAAGATTATGCCCCTCTAAATGACACTTTGAAAAATATTTATCTCGCAACATGGGAAATTGAAGAATATAAGAAGCAACCTAGGAAGGAGGCAACTAAGCAACAAAAGCATTCAGGGAAATTCTGCCGCTTCTACGAGACACATGGCCACAATACAAACGAATGTCGCCACCTAAAGAATCTCATTGAAGAGTTGATCCGAGACAATAAGCTCCAACAGTACATGAAAAAGCCACGTGTGACGACCCTGAATTTTTGACATTGGAAATCAGAATATTTAATTGATTTTAAATATCTGGAAGTTAGTTTAATTTGAAATTCAAATATTAGAATGAATTTGGCAATTTAATTATTGAATTTAATTTATTGAAAGTTGGGCAAATTATGGAATCTTCAGTTTTAAGCCTGTTAAAAATAATTTGAAGGCTTAGAAAATTTATATTAATAATACTGAAGGTGATAGAAACTTTGAAATTGAATTTAACAGTGTTTTGTTCAGTTTTGAAATTTTATCGTTTAAAACGATATTTAAAAATGGCCTTCCGAGGCACAGTCTCAGAATTCGATGAAACCAGTTTCATTGAATCCATAAGATTGTAGTATTATCGGATTTCAAATTTCGAAGCGTTTGGAGTTGTCGTGTGAGTATAAGATATATAAACGTGCTGAAGTTTATATTGAATATAATATAATAACTGGGTCCAAAAAGCTATCTTCCCCATACGATCGAATTTGGACTCGAAACCTTTTCCATTGCACTCGAAATAGGGGTTAAATATTATGAACGCCTAGCGGCACACCAAGATAGGATGTCGAGATTTTGAGGCTGCTTAAATCGAGTCATTTGAAAATTTAAAATTTATATATATTGTCAAATTCAAGCATTTCATTTCAGCTGAAATTCCATCAAATCAAATGAGCGATGTGTACGTGATCCTTATCTGTAACGACCCAGAATTTTGAACAAATTAAATTGAGAATATTTAATTAATTTTAAATATTTGAACGATGATTTAATTTGAATCCCCGATATAACTTTGAAATTGGCGATTAAATTATAAAATTTAATCTATTGAATGCTGAATAAAAATTTGAATCTTCAATTTTAAGCTGAAGAAAAATATTTCGAGAGTTTCTAAAAGTCGTATTTATAATACTGTAGATAACAGAAGCTTCAGAATTGAATTTTAAACTGTTTTGCTCAGTTTTGAATTTAATTGTTTGAACCGATATTTAAAAATAGCCATCCGAGGCACAGTCTCGGAATTCGACGAAACCGGTTCCATTGGGTCCGTAATATTGAATTATTACCGGATTCCAATTTTCGTAATTTTTGGAGTTGTTGTGTGAGCGTACGATATATAAACGCGTAGAAATTTATACTGGGACCAATTGAATTTAAATAAAATATATTCACTCTTTTAAACCGACAATACGTACATCCCGCACCCAATTGTTTCCTTCGTACCCCTTTTTCTTCCCTCCCGCTCTTATCAATATCACGTCGTTCAGAAAGAAAAGAAAATTAAACATTATCGCTCCCTCCCTCTGTCTTCTTCAACTCATAACAGCCGAAGCCCTTCCATTCAAATCAAGAGAAAAAAAAAATCGAAGAAAACAAAATGGCCTAAGCCGTTCTCCCCAGTTCAATCCCTCTTATCAAAATTCAAATCGAAACCTTCGTTCATTCGTTCGAAGATTCGAAGTCATGGCCAAGCATCTTCAGTTCTCTCGCGATCGAAGATTAGGGTTCGCAAAGGAGGAGGCTCGCGTGGATCAGGGGAGGGTGCTGCGACGTTTACGCGATTGATTTTGGGATCGAGGCGATGGAGACGAGGGCTCGAGGTCGCGAACGAAGGGGGAGGCAAGTGGCGGCAATCTCGATCGAAGATATGGGGCTATCGCGTTCAAGCAAGGCGATGGGTTCGAACGAGCAATTTCGCGAGGTCGAAGACTCAGGGATTGGCGGCAACTTCGAAGCCGTGGATAGTGGCGATGACTGGATGGTCGCGATGGATGTGACAGTTAGGTGGTGGAGCAGCTCGATGTAGAGCGTGGCGGAGTTGAGTACGGCGATGGTACAACAAGTCGAAGGCAGCTAGGGTTTTGATTGGGTCGGCGTCGCAACTGGGTACGTCGTGATGATCGTCTGAGTTTATTCCACTAGGTATATCTTTATTTTTATAAATCGTATACTGGTATAGATAAGGGAAAAACAGAAATTGTAGATGTATATGTACATTGGAAATTTTAAAATGTTAGATTTTAAATCTGTATGGGTTGGTATAACAGTTAGATAATTAATTTAACTGTTAAAATGAAATCATCGATGAATTAAAATTACCAAATGAAAATCTGATTTGTTTAGTTACTAGAAATAATTTTTTAAAGGAAATTTAGTTTTTAAGATTTCTAGTTAAATAAATTTGTTAAAGAGAATTAGTTTGAAATTTAATCACTTGGATAATTTAATTTATCTAATAGTTCAAATTAAAATTGTTAAACAATTTAATCCATTGAAAAGAAACTGATTGTCGATAATTTCGAATATTAATAGATTGTGTAAATTTGTTTATACAAGGTCTATAAATGAAGAAAAACAAAATGGATTGGAAAATGGATTGCAAAATAAAAAGCTAAGGTGAGATCTTCTCACTCAAAATAAATTTGGATTGCAGTTATTGATTGCTATTTGGATGTGATATTAGATATAGTAGGATATATCTATATATATAGCAATATATACATATTGGCATATGTATATATTGGATTGATGATTTCCCGCCTCGTATAGCGGATGAGACCCTATTGCGCCGTTAGTAAGCGGATATTTTTATAAAACCCATATACTGCGATATTCCACCTCGAAGTGGAATTGGTATTGTGCTAACGTCTGTGGATGCAGGGAAACAGGTTGGAGGGATCCAACTGGATTCCTCACCAGTATTTATTTATTTACAGATATTGATGAATATTCTGTTATCATATTGATATATGATGTTTGTTGTTGTGATTGACTAATTGATGTTGTTGCATCATCGGATTCAGTTTTTAAGTTTAAAAATAACGACTTTTACTTTAAAAGGATTTCAAAGTGAATTTTTGAAAGTATACGTTTTATTAAATTTTGGAATTGATTCATTTTAAATAAATAAGTGTTATAATTTTTATGTTATAAAAAAAAGTTAATTAAAAATTTTGTGATATAAAACCAAAATTTGATGTTTGGGAATATGAAATGAACTATGTTGAAGAATAGTATGAATGAAGATTTTTGAATTTATTTATAAATGGTTTATAGATAAGATTTATAAAGAATTGAATTTTTATAAATCGGAAAAAATGGAATTATAAAAGGAGTTTTTGTTAATGTTGAAAAAGGGTTTATAAATGGAATTTTACAAGAAGTAGGATTTATAAATTTTGTAAAGTTATTAAAGGAATGACTTAAGTATAAAAATTGAGTTATAGATTGATTTGGTTAATAAAATTGATTTGTAAGTTGAAGTTGTTATAAATTATAAATGGGATTTATAAACGTTGTTTATAAATCCGAAATCACTTATTTTGATAAGTGAATTGTAGAAGTTAATTAAAGGAATTATATTCACGATTTTGGACAGTGGATAAGCCTTTAAATAAAACGTGTAGGAATGTTGAATTTGGATAACGAAGTATATTCACGATTTTGGACAGTGAATATATTATTAAATAAAATGGATATGTTTTGGAAAAGTGATATTACGAAATGAAGTAATTGTTTTAAAAGATGTTTTAAAACGTGATAAGTATCGAATACATAGATTTCAACATTCATTATTGAAATAGACGTTTTCGAGAAATATAAGGAAATGGTGGACTATAACACTGTTGTTATAGTAAATGATTTCCAAAAGGAAATGTTTTATATAGTATTGGGATTTATATATCTATCTTAATTCCGAATCCCTATACTATTGATTTCGAGTCGTCGTAACGATGTTTTACGCAACATTCGTTTTGACTCAAATAGATGTTAAAATTTATGATTTCCTTAAAGAATGAAATGTATACTTAATATTGATTTAAGTATATATAATATTTTCAAATGTTGAAAATAAATAGATTTGTGAAATACTTATTTTTAAATAAGTATGGAAATGCTTTTCCAATATGAAATGAACTGTTTTGAGATTTTATCTTCAAAGATAAAATGAAATGTGGAAATTGATTTGAAATTGTTTTCAAATGATTAAGTGTGGAAATTTTATATCTAGTAAAAGATATTTTGGAAGATAAAATAATTTGGGAAAATTATTTGGAATCTGATGATGTCGCGCATCTTTATTGATAGTTAAATAACCGACTATCAATAATTACCTTGAATGGTATTTGTTGTGAATTGGATGAATTTGAATGCCACACTTATTTTTGAATAATCGCTCACTATTCGGGTTAGCCGAGAAAGGACCATGGGGTCGTATAACCCATTCCGAATATGTGATACGTCGTTATGAATTGCATTCGAAGACCGGTGTTGAAGACCAGATATTTTTGAAAACGGAAGGATTACCGTCGAGTTACTCTACATCGGCTGATCTCCGGTTTAGAGGTGTTATCACCCTTAGTGACGGGAAGTCCGGACGTGATTAGAAATTTATCCGGATATGCAAGGGCTTCGTGAGAAGTGCCTTCGGTTCTGTTCGATCCCGGAACAGACTTGTATGGATTGTGTGTCTGACGTTACAATTTGAGATATAAAGCTGATTTCTTTCAAATACATTTCTGTTGGTGGCGGAGAATTTATTCTCTTAGCTTAACACCCTTCTCTGAGACGTACGAGCTCAGAGGTTATGTAGTTGAAATTTATCAGCGATATATCCCAATTTGGTAACGTGGCATACTGAGTGTTGCTGTGAAATGATCAGTGTTTGATCATTTGCGATATGATCATTTGTTTGATCTTATATCTTTGTGATCATAGGTTGATCATTTGTTTGACCCGAAGCATGGCTTTGTAGAAAGCGTAGCTTTGTGGACGAGACTTCGTCGAGCCTCACACCCCGGAAATGGTCAAAACAGGAAGGATGCGACAAGGTTCTAGGGAGTAGCGCCCCTTAGTGTATGTCATTCCTTCTGGATAGAGGTGGTATCATGGTATGGAGCCCAGATACTTAACCTATGTGGTTGCTGCATTATTATTTTGATGTGGTTTGTTGGAAATCGGGGATCCTCGGGAAGATCGGTTACGATCGGGGGATGACATACGCGTGTCAGTAGTTACCTATTTTTGCAGAGGTAACCCGGCCTTGTGTTGGCAGAGATCTAACCGTAATGTTAGGTTATTTCTCGGGTCGTCTATTCCAGGGACGTATCCATCGTGGATAGGAAGTTCCTTGGCCTGACCATTTGTTGGAAATCCAAACTCCAATACGAACTTTGTACGGTATTAGTTGTAGAACCTGCCATTTACGTACGGTGGTCACCACTGTTTAGATGGTAGCTATAGTAGGCATACGATACTGGTCGTATGTTGGCTAAGATTAATATTATACTTTCGAAATGATTTCTACACTATGCACTAATAATAATATCAAAAATGATTTGATTTTGCGTAGTAAGCATCTTTGACTATCATAAGAAGAAATCTCCTCCAATTCTGCATTTGCATTGTGTGTGTTGTGGGAGGTCTTATGGTAGTTTCATTTTCCAAAAGCATTGCGAATTTGTTTTATTTTCTTTGTGAAAAATAACTGTTTTACGATCTCACACCAGTCACCATGACTGACTCGGAGTTTATTGTTTCCCTTCTAAACTCTGGGTGCCCACCAATTTCCACACGGGCAGTCTAGAGTTATGTTATCAGGATATTCTGGAGCTTTGGAGATAAGCTGGATGGCGAGACGTAGTATTTGTATCTGATATTATTTATTCCGCTGTGTATTCTGTATGAGGACAAGTTTATATAACTGTCCATTGTTGTGCTGTGTTGTATTGAGTCGTATATTGACTCTGATTGATGTATGTATAAACTGATATAGTTCTTTGTTTTAAAAGACTAGTAATTATCTATTGTATATTGTTCCGCTGCGATATGTGAGATTCTGATATTGTTTTCTGTTCTGATGTTGTTCTTTCTTTCTCTTCTTCTCTCTTTCTTCTACTTCTCTTTTTCTTCTATCTTTTCTTCTATTTCTTTTTCTTAAAACCCCTCAGGGTTCGTATTTCCGTGCATCTTGAGTTAATCAATGGAATTTAGTGTTTAATCAAGGGTACGGATTTGCGGGTCTTGACATTATCCTTTCGCTCAGTTCAAACATTTCAAAAGAAAAAATCTAATGGCCGAAGCCCTTTCCTTTCAGTTTTTCGATTAAATTTTAGTCGAAATAAATTATGGCCGCAAGAAAATCATCTCAGGCTAATATAATCGAAACTCCCTCCACTAATTCGTTCATTCAAAATCTAACAGAATAAAGAAAAAAAAAAGGAGAGAGATCGACTGCCTCGTTCTTAATCGCATGCTCGTATTCAATCAGAATCAAAAAGGGGGAAATCACGCGATTTGAAATCGCGTTCGAATCGACTAGGGCTTCGCGAGTACGAGGCTTGGGGATAAGCCAATTTCGAGCATCGCGAGTAGGAGGTCGAAGCGGCGGTGAGGAGATCGCAATCGAATCGCAAACGGCAGTTAAAGCAGAAGTCGTCGAATCGAGTTGTGGTATGGGTAGTGAAGTGATGGAGGCTGGCTGTGGGCTTCGTGATGGTTTAGGGATTGGCGGCGAGGGTTCGCGTTGGGTTGGTCGGGATTTCTGCTGTCAGGTAGCAGTTAATTCAATTTAATTTAATCCAATTTAAATAAATTTATATATGTATAATATAGCAGAAATTATTTTACAGTAAGGTTATTCGTGAATAAACATAAAACATTTGTAGTAATAGTATAAACATGCAGTAAAGTATTAATCTATTTAGTTTTTGAATTGGTGAATATATATCTATATAATAAAATCCCTTGGTTAGTTATAAAATACAAAGAGAGGCTGAGATTTATTCTCAGCATAGATATCAAGCGGCTACGCTTTATACATAGATACTGATCTATTCACACGATCTTCCACGATCTCCTTACGTTTACTTCATCACAGCATAATTTATTACCCATCTTTCATTTCCTCATGTCATATTACACCTTTTCCTTTTAGATTTACTATGTCTCTCTCATTTCCACATTTTTCCATCCTCCACCAAAAGCCTTAGGCCTCTTTTCCCATTTGTTTGTCAGTGTATTTCTCAAACCCTAATTTTGGATCAAGCGAAATGACTGACAATCGAGATGAAGACCGCAACATCCTCTGTTGTTCATCCCCGTTCTTCAATTCTTATCGGTATATATTTACTCAAATTTATAATTACAATGGAATCATTGGGTTGCAGTCATGCTCCAGTGATTGTACTCTTCTACGAATTATATTCCATGATTTTATTTTCTTGCTCATATGATTTCTTCTTCTCTAACAGTTTTATTTCAGTAAATTACTCTGATTTGCTCATGTGATTTCAGTTACATTAAATGTAAAGTTCCACTTCAATCGAACCTTCTCCATTACCTTCACGATCTCTCCACCCACCTATATCTTTCCAAGAATATTAACATGACAGCGGTTATGAAGAGGCAACAAAACAAAAGGGAAAAATCAGAGTAATAAACGAAATATAAAAAATAAATATCCAAACCACCTTTTGATAATGTTCAGTCGATCAAGATTTGAATGGTTGCTGTCGCCAATAAATATTCCAATCTCTTATTATGGATTCCCTACCAAGTTGATTGAAAATGATTCAACGTTGCAAGGTTAAGTTTTCCATCAATGAATTCAATTTCGTGCTATGGTTGTTTTTTTCACAGTAATAATATTTTCGCAATTCTTCAGTGTTCACCAGTTTATTTTCAAACAACATGTGCTTCATTGATTTACTAGCTTTCCACCCTATTCTCAATACTTTTGTGTTATTGATTTTTCATGTAGTTAAGTTGTTTGTTTAAATTAATGAATGAACTATTTGTGTCCTATTGGTCATAGAAGTGAGCGAAATTGAAAAAGATGATGTAAGAACATATAAAAGTATACCCATATTAGTAAATATGTATGCATTAAAATACTCTTCTTCTTTTTAAAATTGTATTAGGTACTTACTTTATGTATCGTCCAACAGTCCCATCAACCATCCTAGCAACAAATGCATATACCAATAATCCTCTCCGGAACTCTTTCTGACTACATATTTTTTACAGCGCATTAGATTCAATTGTAGTATTACTTTGTAAAGGTTTTTGCTTAATGTAGGTATTGTGTTGATGTGTGAAAATCGAGTTTTGCTAAATTAATAGATGTTACTGTAGTTTATGTACCATGTCAAGGTTATATCTTTTAGCTTTCAATTGTTTTTTGATTATAAAAATCAAAGCTGATTTGATTTTTTTTCTTTCGTCCCGCTCAAGTCTAATTTTTTTTTCTAGCTTAGATCTAATTGATTAATTCATTATTCTACAGTAAGTTCTTTCTATTTATAAATATCGTACCCTATTCTACAATCCATTTACAGTTTTGTTCCTAATTTATTTTTATCTGACCGAATATATATTTTCATATGATTGTGTGTTACTATTGATTAACTTATAAATACTGACCATATCAATCTGCTCACTTTTTCGCAATTTTGAATGATATAAAAGATTATACTTTAATGGTCAAGCACTACAAAATAAAATTTTAGGGCATCATTCCTGACTAACTATACAAGTTTGTGCATGAAATTTAACTTCCAAATTTGTTATTTGACCGATGTTGGTTTAAGATTTAATATATATAGCTGAATATGAAGCGATCTTTACATATCTTATACTTAACGTTTAACCATGATAGTCACACCATTGTATTTAAATATTATGTTTGTTAGTTTTGTAATACCCTGATGCCATTTGGATTCCTATTTTTCCTTAGCACTATACTCGGTTTTGTCTTTACACTTTTATTATTTGCTATATACTTTATACTTATATTATACATAATTGAATACTATCTACGCAGGTATTGATTCTACTGGTATATTTGATTGAAATTGTTTGAGTTATTTACGCATACTGTATTTGAAATCTTACTATTTTAGTATGATATAGTTACATGCATTTAAAATTCAACAATTGGGTATATTTTTGTATTTTTCCTTTTTTACAAATTGATTTATTATATAACATACCGTTCTTCACTTAATTGAATTATCGATGGTCAACCTTATGTTCCGTTTCCTAAATTACCAGCAAACAAACAAAGAAAGCGAAAAAAGTGAAAGAAGAATAAGACATATCTTACATGATGCTCCTTGGTGGACGTGATTAAAGGGGAGTAAAAAATAAGGAAGCAAGTTGGATTGAAGTTATAGTACAAAAAAAATGAAAGCAAGGTGGACGTGATACGGTTTTGTTTGTTTATGGCAGGAGATGAAAAGCTCTAAAGATTTTGATAAAAATGGAATTTTTGATAGCACGACATTCTATTGCTAAATTGTAATTTCTCAAGCTCTATTTAATAGTTTTATCATTATAGATTTGTTAATAATAGTAATTCATTTAAGATTTTGACTATATCAAATTGGATTTGTAAAACCGTTCCTAATAAACAGTACTTGCAAGCATGATGTTTCAGCTTTTTTTGGGTCATACATGGAAGATTTAGTTTCAAATTTTAATGCTTTAAATGTTTGTTTCAATGTTACATTATATTGAATTGAAAATTGATTTTAATATTGAATGTGGTAATAAGCAGGAATTGCTTTGAATGATTCTTTAATTTAGCAATGTGGACAGTATATATTCCAATTACACAAAGCTGTACGTGAATTCAAAACCAAATGTCTTTTCATTCAAAGACAGTTTCTCCAGTTTTTCTTACGCAGCAGATGCTCTTTTGGATTGGTCAGTTGTGACTAATCAAAAATACCAAATTACATTTCTTTTCTTCTGTATATAATATTTTAAACCAACTACGCACTTAGTTGTAGATTGTTTGAACTTATGTGGATAAAAATGTCGTTGTCTAATTGGGGTAATGGGAATTCAAAGGGTACTGGAAGATGTAAAAGATGTAATCTTCTTAGGTTATGTACAGTTCATACAAAAGAAGGAAACATGTACTTATTTGTTGGATAAGGATAAGTTCCAAATAAATCGCATAAGAGTTAAGTGTTCTAACATTTCATAAAAAATTTGATTAGAGTGTGGTTAGAGGTTGGATATAAAGTAATTAGATATTTTCATCCCATATTATTAGAATATTTTCTTTTGTAATAATATGTAATTAATAATTCTTAGTTAATAATTTATAATTCATATTGAAAATTTAAATTTTGTTATTTAATTGTTAATATTAACGATCAATAATTATTAATTCATAGTCAACTTTTCATATGAGCTACCTTACGTACATACGAAGTAAAGTGTATGTTCCCTCCTTTTAAACTCTCTTCATTCACAATTTAACACGACTTTTAAGTCGGACGTATGTACGAAAAAATGAATGTAAAAAATGTGGAACGCTTTTGAAAGAGTGTTTTTAGATCCGGGAACGATGGCTAAATTTACCATCGAGAAAATTACGAACAAATTTAACACCGATCAAATTGTACATATCCAACGCATCATATTGTGAGTTATGTCAAGAAAAACTGAATCCGTGCCATCGGCACGGGATACATACTAGTATATATATATATAATAAAGATAGATTTGTTAATAAAATTTATTTAATGGTTTTAGTTGCTAAAAATAATTATTAAAAGGAAATTTAATAATTAGTTAATTCAATCTATTTAAAATGAGGATTTAATTGTTCGACGAGTTCAAATATTAATAAAATCATGAATTGTTTATACTAGGTCAAAATCTGTAAAGAAGCAAGCCGGTTTGGAAATGTATTACATGCATAAGCAAAGGTGAGATCTTCTCACTTAAATTTGTTGCCTAGTTAATTTAAATTGTTGGATGTGCTTGGATGAATTAATAATTTATCTGTTGGATGATAGTAAATATGATAGTAGTATATAGTAGTATATATATATTGGAGTTGTTGATTTCCCGCATTATATAGCGGATGAGACCCTATACGCCGCATAATAGCGGATGATATTTTATAAATCCCATATACCGCGATATTCCACCTCGAAGTGGAATGGGTATTTAATTGTTGTGCTAACATCTGTGGATGCAGGGAAACAGGTTGGAGGGATCCAACTGGATTCCTCAAATTGTATGAATTTGTTTCATATGTTGTGTGATGATTTATTTATAATCTATAAATGATTATATCGATGATTAAATTTGTTGAAGGCTATAATTTAGCCGAATGTATTTTTGGTATCGCTGGATACCAGAAATAAATAAAATTGGATTTTTGAAATTAAATTAGGAAATTTTAAGTAAATTTCTTTTGAAAGAATTGGATGAATTTAAAAGAAGGAATTTAAAAGCATAAAGTTGATTTTTGAAATCTTATCGAATTATTTCCAAAATATGGGAAAAAAATATTAATAAATGTGTTTTGAATAATATTGTTTAAAAGTTGAAGAATTTATTGTAAATGGAATTTTAAATAATTTGGAAGGAATAAAGGGATTTATTTAAAAGGTGATAAAATTTAGAAATCAATTTGATAATTGATTTGGTATTTGAAAATAAATCTTTGGGAAATCGATATGAAAATTTGATTTGGTGTTGAAATAAATTCAGAAATCAATTTGCAAATGTTCTGTTCTATTTAAAATAGACTTGGGAATCAATTTGTAAAATTGATTTGGTATTTGAAATAAATGGTAGAATCAATTTGGAATTTGATTTGGTGTTGAAATAAATTTAGAAATCAATTTGAAATTTGATTTAGGGGTTGAAAGTGAATATTTGGAATTTAAATTCATAATGGAATTTATAAAGAAAAAAAAAGAAATAAATAATATCGGGAATTTTATTCCGCGAGTGAAAATTGATTTGAAAGTGGTTTTCAAAATGTTGAAGTGTGGAAAAATATTTATATCTTGTGAAGATATTTTGAAAATAAATAATTTGGGAAAATTATTTAAATCTGATGATTGTTGTGAATGTTGTTTGATAGTTACATAACCGACTATCAATATTTGCCTTTGAAATGGCACTTGAATTTGTTTTAAAAATAAGCGCTCATTATTCGGTTTAGCCGGGAGAGGACTTTGTGTCATATAACCCATTCCGAATAATGGTACGACGTTATGGATTGCAATTGAAGACCGAATTTGCAAGGGCTTCTTCCTTTATTGGACGAAGTGCCTTCGGTTCTGTTCGAACCCGGAACAGACTTATATGGTCGTATGTCTGACACTACACTTTGAGATATAAAGCAGATTTCTTTCAAATACATTTCTGTTTGGTGGCGGAGAATTTATTCTCTTAGCTTAACACCCTTCTCTGAGACGTATGAGCTCAGAGGTTATGTAGTTGAAGGTTATCAGTGATATACTCCCAATTTGGTAGTGTGGCATGCTAAGTGTTGCTGTGTGTTGATGATCATTCATGATCATTTGTGATCAAAGCATGGCTTTCGTGTAAAGCGTAGCTTTGTAGACGAGACCTCATCGGACCTCACACCCCGGAAATGGTCGAAATAGGAAAATGCGGCAAGGTTATGAGGGTCGCTCCCTTTAGGGTATGTCATTTCCTTCTGGAAAAAGGTGGTATCATGGTATGGAGCCTAGATATTTAACCTGTGTGGTTGCTCCAATCTCATTTACTGTGTGATTGTTGCTTTGTGATCGAGGGCCCTCGGATAAAGGTCGTAAACGACTGGGGGTGGCATACTCGTGTAGTAGTTACCTAGTAAGAGGTAACCCGGCCTTGTGTTGGCAGAGAGCTAGTTAGTTCTCGGGACGTCCCTCCAGAGGCGTACCCATGTGGCGGTAGGAAGTTCCTTAGCCTGACCATTCGTTGGAAATGCAAAGAAATAATACGAGCCATTTACGATTGCAATTTGTATAACCTGTCACCTCAGGTGGCAGCTATAGTAGGCATAGTATAATGGTACCTATGCTGGCTAAGATTAATATTATATTTTCGAAAGGATTTTCACACTATGCACTAGTAATAATATCAAAAGAGTTTTCTCGTATTAAGCATATTTGACTATCATAAGAAGAAATCTCCTCCAAGTCTGCGATTGCATTGTGTGTGTGGTGGGAGGTCTTATGGTAGTTTCATTTTCCAAAAGCATTGCGAATTTCTTTTATCTTCTTTGTGAAAATAACTGTTTTTAAGATCTCACACCAGTCCCACGACTGACCTGGAGTTTATTGTTCCCTTTCTAAACTCTGGTGCCCATAATTTTCCACACGGGCAGCCTAGAGTCAGGATATCAGGTCATTCTGGAATTCAGAAGTTACTGTGGAGATCTGGAGGCGAGCTGGATGGCGGGACGTATCACTTATACTAGTATTATTCCACTGTGTATTATGTTATGTGGACAAGTTTATATAACTGTCCAGTGCTGTTGTTGTAAACTCTGATGATTTATTGTATAAACTGATATAGTTTTTGTTTAAAGATTATTTGTTCATCTATTATATATTGTTCCGCTGCGAATGTGAGATTCTGATATTGTTTCTGTTTCTTTTTCTTCTATCTTCTTCTACCTCTTCTTCTTAACCTGAAGACTCGTACTTTTGTTCCACTTTGAGCTGAATTGTTGTGGAATTTTGTCGGCTCAAAGGGGAACGGATTTGCGGGCCTTTACACCATGAAACCCCAATCAACATGCGGCCCCTCAGCCTCCTATAGAACGAAAAAATCAAGCTGGAACTAGCGATGAAGGGTCGAAATGAACCGACCAAAGGCTTATTATTGGAACGATATCTGGGGGACCACACCCCGCGCAAAGGAGTTAGGGAGAAATGGAATGGTACGCGAGTTCGTTGAAACATGCTCCGATAGACTCACGTCTCACAATAGATGATGAAACTCCGATCAAACTACAAAATGTTTGACACCGAAGGAATCAAAGCTCCAACTCTCGATCCAATGGTGATGACAGTAGGAATCAGACCCGCCGTAGTTCGACGAGTGTTGGTCGATAGTGGCAGTTCTATTAATATACTTTTCAAACGTACTTTTGACCAGATGAAAATCGGCATGAAAAGCGTGTCTGCATTCCAAACAAAGATCCAAAGGTTCACTAGCAAGCCCAAGCAACCTGTGGGAACAATCGACCTGCCAGTGGAGCTGGGAGAAGGTGATCAAAGAGTCACCCTCATTCAGACTTTTGTAATTGTGGACGAAATGTCAGCATATAACGCCTTCTTGGGGCGGCCTGCTCTAGCAGATTTTAAAATAGCTATGGCCCAATGGTGTCTAACCATGAAGTTCCCTACTACAAATGGAATCGGAATGGTGAAAGGAGATCAGTGTGCTGCCAGAGAATGTTACATTGCAAAATTACACGAATCCAAAAGAAAGGAAAAAGGGAAGGATGTGGGGAGAATTCTCTACATCCACGAACCCTCTGAATAAAAACTATAGAGATGCCCTTAGCTTGCAGACCATAGCCGATTCGACAAGACTTTGGACCCTAGAAAGAAGAGTTCAGGGGAGGAACGGGCGGCGCAGGTAGAATTGACGGTGTCCGTCCCTGTCGAAATGGATGACCTAACTAAATTTTTGAAAATCGGATCGCACCTTGGAAACAAGATGCATATGGAGGTTACTAAATTTCTCCGTGCCAACTTGGATGTGTTTGCATGGACGCATTCCATCATGTGTGGCGTGTCTTCAGAAACCGCATGTCACGTGCTCAACATAGACCCCAGGTTCACACCAGTAAAGCAAAAAAGGCACAGCTTAGGGCCCAAACGATCCAAGGTGCTGAGAAAAGAAGTGGACAAGTTAATGGCTAACGGTTTTATCCATGATGCAACCTATCCAGAGTGGGTATCTAATCCGGTCTTAGTCAAAAATTCCAATGGGAAGTGGCGAACCTGTATCGACCACTCAGACCTAAATAAAGCTTGCCCAAAAGACAGCTTCCCTCTCCCTAGAATAGACCAACTCGTTGATGGAAAGGCAAGACACGAGCTGCTATTATTCATGGATACCTACTTTGGGTACAACCAAATCCTGATGCACGAACCTGATCAAGAAAACACCAGCTTCATCACCGACTTGGGTCTATACTGCTACAGAGTAATTCCATTTGGTTTGAAGAATGCAGGGGCAACTTACCAAAGGTTGGTAAATACCATGTTCAAGCGTTAGATCGGGAAAACAATGGGGGTTTATGTGAATGACATGCTAGTCGAATCGCGAGCAGTCGTCAACCACATGGATAACCTTGCTGAAATGTTCGAAATACTCCGAAAGTACAGAATGAAACTCATTCCACTCAAGTGTCACTTCGGAGCGGCCTCCGGTAAATTCCTAGGATTCATCGTAAGTGCCAGGGGCATCGAAGCAAATCCTGAACAAATAACGGCACCACGAGAAGTCCAAGATCTGAAGAATAAGAAGGAACTACAAAGTTTGAATGGAAAGGTTGCAGCGCTAAGTCGATTTATCTCGAAAGCCATCGATAAGTGTATACTGTTCTTTGATGCACTGAAGAAAGAAAAGAAGAACTTTGAATGGAGTGAAGCTTGTCAAACAACATTCAAAGAATTGCTACGGCACATGGAGGCTCCGCCAACCTATCAAAGCCCGTGGATGGAGAAGACCTGTTCATTTACTTAGCGACCCCATGCATTGAGCGCCGCTCTAGTGCGTGAAGAAACAAAAATCTAGTGACCCGTGTAGTACATTAGCAAGCGGTTTACTACAGTAGAGAAAAACTACCCGAAACTGGAAAAGCTAGCGTATTGCCTCTTGATCGCATTTAGGAAGTTACGGCCATACTTTTAGGCCCATCCAATTAAAGTGTTGACTGACCAGACCCTGAAGCAAGTGTTATACTGACCGGAAACTTCCGGACGACTACTCAAGTGGAATATTGAATTGAGACAATATGATATCACAAACCATCCAAGGAAAGCCATCAATATGAAAGCATTAGCCGACTTCATCATCGAATTTAGTATACAGGATGACGAGGAAGAAGTTCAGCTGGAAGTAGACACGCAATGGGAGCTCTTTGTCAACGGCGCATCTAACAACCTCTGTTCGGGAGCAGGAGTAGTGCTTGAAACCCCTGAAGGGCGAGCCATTAGCTATGCTTTGCGCTTGGAATTCTCTACTACAAACAATGAAGTGGAATAAAAAGCACTGATTGCTGGACTGAAAGTTGTGAAAGAACTCAAGGTAAAATCTATTCACATATACAGCGACTCCCAGCTGGTCGTCTGTTAAGTAAAAGGGGATTACCAGGCTCGTAGGGGGAATCTTGCCCTGTATCTTTCCAAAGTATAAGAATTGCTAAGGGACATCGAACTTTACACTATAACTTACTTCCACGGGAGCAAAACACCAAGGCCGATTATTTGGCTAAACTGGCGAGTTTCGAAAAAGCTCAATCATTGGGGCTAGTCCCAATTGAGACTCTAACCAACCCAAGCGTAAACGAAATGGACGTCGATTGGATCCTCGAGACCACTATCGAACCAGATATATGGATGACACAAATAAAGGAATATTTACTTGCAGAGACTCTTCCGACGGACTGGAATCAACGAAAAAAGCTTTTTCGAAAGGCACCACGATTCATGATACAAGATGGAGTACTCTATCGAAGGGGATTCTCGACCCCCTCCTAGGGTGCGTGTCCGATGACGAAGCTTGATGAATCCTAAAGGAAGTGCACGAAGGCGAATGTGGAGACCACATTGGGGGACAAACCATGGCAAAGAAAGTCCTCTGGTACGGATACTTCTAGCCAACAATAAACCACGATGCTGCTGACTATGCCAGAAGATGTGATTGTTGCCAAAGATTAAGCAAAATTAAAAGAACTCCTTCAACAGAGTTAACATAGATGCTTAGCCCATGGTCATTCGCAATATGGGGAATAGACTTGATTGGCGTCCTACCGATAGCAAAAGGAGGAGCCAAATATGCTATAGTTGCCGTAGATTATTTCACAAAATGGGCCAAAGGAGATTCGCTGGCCACCAAACCACAAAGAATGTCATTACTTTGTTACTAAAAACATTATTTGCAGGTTTGGTGTGCCACAGAAAATTATCACTGACAATGGAACCCAATTCGAAAGCGCCGAGTTCAAAGACTTCTGCAAACGCTTCCAGATTGAGAAAATCTTCTCGGCAGTAGCTCCTCCGCAAGAAAATGGGCAAGTGGAAGCAATAAACAAGATCATCAAATCTATCATCAAAAAGCGACTAACTAAAGCCAAAAGAAACTGGATATATGAACTTCTACTCACACTATGGGCTTACCGAACCACCCACAAAGCGGCAATCGGCCAACTCCATTCGCTCTGGCATACGGCTCAAAAGCAATCATCCCTCTTGAATTGGAAGTCCCCTCGCACCGAAAGCAAAATTTCAACCAAAAGCTAAACGGGCAGCTCCTACTCAAATCGCTAGATATGATCGATGAAAGAAGGGAAGAAGCCGAGCTGAGAACCCCCGCCCACCAAAAAAGGATCCCATAGTACTTCAACTCCAAATTCCACAACCAAACCTTTGAAGTGGGAGATCTTGTGCTCAAGCGAGTCTAACTCGTTCTAGGGGCTTTCGAACCAAACTGGAAAGGACCATACGTCATCAATCAAAAGCTAAGAGACGGAACTTTCAAGCTAACAACCATCGACGGAATTCAAATTCCCAAGGCATGGAATAGCGAATCACTCCGCCATTACTTTATTTGAAAACTACTTTATGTACTCTCTATTTTTCAGCAAATAAGCCATTTCGGAATGCTGGGGCATTGTAAATAGGCAAAAAATCTGCCATGCTTTCCGTAATAAAATTTGATTCACTCTTTGAACCGACAAAACTGTATTCATAATAACTACCCACCGGGTTGACGGAAGTAAATCGACTCAAACCGCTGAATCGGTGAAACCTGATCCTTGCCTTCTAAAAACCGATGTTGCTCTGACAACATCAGAAAGGCCCAAAATTACACTCCTCGCATTGCTCGAAAATAGGCAATGTCGAGGAGTATCAAAAGCCGAGCATTTCATAAGCCACGCCAAAACACACGCTCCTTGCATTGCCCGAAGATAGGCAACGCCGAGGAGTACCAAAAGCCGTGCATTTCATAAGTCGCACCAAAACATACGCTCCTCGCGTTGCCCTAAGATAGGCAACACCGAGGAGTACTAAAAGCCATGCATTTCATAAGCCATGCCAAAATATACACTCCTCGCGTTGCCTAAAGATAAGCATTGTTGAGGAGTACCAAAAGCCGCCATTTCATAAGCCGCACCAAAACATACGCTTCTCACGTTGCCCAAAGATAGGCAACACCGAGGAGTACCAAAATTCGTGCATTTCATAAGCCGCTCAAAACATACGCTCCTTACGTTGCTCGAAGATAGGCAACGCCGAGGAGTACCAAAAGCCGCGCATTCCGTAAATCACGCACTAACTCTTAAAAAACTTAAATTCCTCACGTTGCCCGAAGATAGGCAAAATTGAGGAAAAACTAAAAGTCGCACATCCAATAAGCCGTGCACTAACTCTCAAAACACAAACCCCTCGCAGTGCTTAAAGATAGGTAATGTAGAGGAATATCAAAAGCCACACCCGTAAGCCACGCACCAACCCCTCGACATTGCCCGAAGATAGGCAACACCAAGGAACATTGTCGAAAAATCACACTCCTAAAGCGTAAACTCCTCACATTACCCGAAGATAGGTAGCGCCGAGGAGCATCAGAACCGTATTGACGGGCCATGTCAATCCCGAACACCGCGCATCTCATGACCAGTGCCAACTACTTCTATGATTGGGAATGATGGGCACAACTCCAAAAAAAAGTGGAGTACTACAAACTAACAAGAAATTTTCCAACTAATGACACTTAATGATTAAAACTGCCCTTAGTTAACCCATGCAATGTGCTCCTCTCAAACTCGCATGTATTGCATACTTACCAGAATATTACAAGAAACTTGGATTACGTGCCAAAGTTGCAAAACTTATGAAAAAAGGAAAATCAAGCTGCGACTTAGCCAAATTTCAAGTTTAATATGAAAATTACCTGTACTATAAGTTACCGGTCGTTTGAAGAAACAGTCATGTGAACTGGGAGGCATACACTGGTACTTAAATAAAAACAACTGAAAAAAAATAAGTTCACAAGTTCTGTTACCCCAAACAAAGAATAGTTGCTCTAAATAAAAAAAATTTGGCGGCAATTACAAAAATTGGATAAGTGTAAACAAAACAAGCACAAGCGCACAGAACACATATGAACAAACGGATATGAGTACAGTCAAAATATCAATGTATTGCTTATAATTTTCTTTACATAAGGTCAAAATGTGAGGGCCGTACCCACACAACATCGGCCAATAAAAAGAAAATACAGACTCCATGACAAAAACACTGAGTGTAGACTCTGTAATTGAACAAAATGACTCAACAAGAATCAAAATCATATTGGTCTCCACACAAGCTCATCAGCACTTCCTTCCACTGCTCCCCTTTCTACCCTTTGTTGGCAGTTTCTGCCTTATCTCGGGAGTGGTGTTGCTGCCGGTAATATCAACAAACTCCTCAGTGGCAACGTCCTCCTCTTGCTTCACTACCTTCTTAGAAGATTCGCTATTTGCTTTGCATTCCGCGATTTGTGGGAGCTCTTCGAGACTTTGATCGCTTCAACCTTTTCCTTCTTGATAGCGATCAATTCATGCCGAGTCTTATGAGGCTGTTCCGTTTGAACTTCCTGCTCCTTAGCCTCTGCCGCTGTCACATCACCTTCCAAAGACATAAAAAGGTCATCTAAGCCATGAAGCGCGGCTATCTTTTCGGACTTCGGCCCTGGCTGCGAGCCAGACACGGAGATTGTGGAAACATGAACAGAAACAAACACGGAGGCTGTGGAAATAGGAGTAGGTCCGAGCGCCGAGGAAACTGGCCATCAACAGGAAAGGTAGATGGACCTATAAGATCAAAAACGAAAGCATTAAATTCTTCCTACTCTTGCGGCGTAAGATGAAAGTGTTGATTCATGACACAAGCTTCAATATCATACGACGAGAATACTATATGAAAAGCAACAAAAAGGAGAATAAGTGTATATTGTGCACTACAAAGGAGACAAGACTACAATCCAGAGATTAGTATGAATATTTTATTTTATTGAGTCTTAGAATATTGTTAAAATCATTCCTCAAGTAGTCACACACACACAAATTGATTTATATTAATTTATACATAAATAAGTGTGCACTGTGCAATTGACAGTAGGTCGGCTGACCGACCAGGAACCTCGGTCGACCGACTCTGTGTCAAGTACACAGATATGCACTATTTTATACACGTCAGTAAACTCAGCTGACCGGCCAGTTTTCTCGGTCAACCATCCTGAACATAACGGCTAGTTTTCTGAAGAGTTGCGATCGTTCATGAAAAGGAATGTCCTTCAATCCAAGAGATACGGACACAACTTTTGATTGAAACTCTTCATGAAAGATTGTAACTATTCTACAACTATATAAACATGTTCAATTCACTTCTACAATAACCAATTCTTGTTTATAATTCTAAAATCTATTCTCTATTATTCTCTGCAAATAAAAAGCATTCATTCACATTCAATATCACTAGAATCCTTGAATAAATTCATATACTTCGATTCTACGTGATTATCTTCCTTCTAAATCTTCACACACACATATACTCTTGAGGATTTGAATAAAGGAAAGCTGTACTATCAAAAGACAATCAGTGTTATTCAGAACACATTCGTCAACAAATTATTTGTATTAATTTGAAGTCCTCTTCGGCTGTTGAGGCGGAAAAATTCCTGTTCGGCTGCTCAGGTGTCGTATACCTATTCCTCCGGGTTAAGTGAGGGTTTTAATTTAAATCCAGAGGGTATTCTGGGAATGGACGTAGAACAGGAAGTTCGAACCAGTATAAAAATTCCTGGCGTGCTTACTTTAATTTTTATTTTACTGCTATTATCAGTTTCCGCATTTATATACCATATTACACGATCCTTAGTACTACACGTACACTTTCATTTAGTATCAGAGCAAGGAAATCCTATAACCGTCACAAAGTTATTTGATATTTATTTCTAAGTAATATGGCAACCACACAAACTAACGATGTAAGCACTAACACTAATTCTAGTTTCACAGAAGGTCAATCGACTTCACGACCTCCACTTTTTAATGGTATAAATTATAATTATTGGTCAACTAGAATGAGAATCTATATGCAATCTAGTGGATTCGATATCTGGAATATTATACAAAGAGAGTACACAACTTCTACTGAAGAATACTCAACTTGGAGTAACACACAAAAACTAGATGCTACTTCAAATGCAAAGGCTATGAATATTTTATTTTGTGCATTAGATAGAAATGAATTCAATAGAGTTAGCATGTGCACTTCCGGTTATGAAATTTGGAGAACTCTTAAGGTGTCGCATGAAGGAACGAACACAGTTAAATTAAGCAAAATCTCTATGTTGAAAAATCAATTTGAAAATTTCAAAATGAGGCCAGATGAATCTATAAATGACATGTACTCTAGATTCCATGATATTTATCATGCTTTACTATCATTAGAACAAAAGTTTACTGATTTTGATGTTGTTACAAAAATCTTAAATTCTTTAACGGATGAATGGGAACGAAAAGTCCTAGCTATTGAAGAAGCAACTGATTTATCAACATTAAAACCAGAAGAATTGATAGGTAATTTAATGCCCTACGAAGTAAATTTGCAGGCAAAAAGAAGTGGAACACAAGAAAAGAAAAATGTAGCATTCCAAGCAGAAAAAGATGATTCTGACTCAGATAATGAAGATATGGCAATGATCGCTAAAAATTTCAAAAAGTTTTTGAAATTCAATAGAAACAAATTCAAGGGAAACAAAAATAATTTCAACAACAATTCCAATAGCAGCAAACCATCATCTTCAGCAATGGAATGTTATGAATGTCATAAGAAAGGACACATGAAGAAGGATTGTCCAGAGCGTAAAAAGAATAATTTTAAGAAGGACAAAACCAAACGAAAAGCTTTTTCTGTCACTTGGGACGACACTGACTCATCATCCTCATCAGAGAGTGAAAGTGATAATGAACAAGCAAATGTGTGCTTCATGGCTTCGTTAGACGATGTAAGTGATCTTACTTTTGAAGATTTAATTAAAATTAATTCTAAATTAGTAGATTTAGCAAAGCAACTTAAAAAGAAAAATAAGGAGCTGCAAAGAAAGTTAGATAGGACAGTCTTAGAAGTAGATATGCTGAAAGATGAGAAGAAAATATTAGAAGAAGAACTTGAAATTTCTCAACAATCAAATTCTAACTTATCTTCTCAAATTTCGTCAATATCTGAAGAACTAGAAATTCAGAAAAATAAAAATGATGTTTTAGTTTTTGAAAATAATAGTTTAAACTCTAAGATTAAGGATTTAATGTTAGAAAAATCTAGTCTTAAAATAAAATTTGATGATAGTTCTAAAAATGTATCTAATTTCAATAAAGGAAGAGAAAATCTTTCTAGAATACTTGAAAATTCTCAATCCTCTAACAATAAATCTGGACTAGGATTTAAGAAACAAAATAATTTTGCTAAAAGTAGGATTAATAATAATATTAAGAAGGATATTAAGAAAACAGTTTACCCAAACACTAAAACCATCAAGATATGGATTCCAAAAACAAATAATATTTTGATAAGGAATAAACATATCAAAATGTTTATGGAAACTGTTCATAATAACAAGAATTATGTTTATAAAGGGAATTCTGAACCCGTATGGGTTTGGCTTCCTAAGATCTAACTCTTAGGACCCTAAAAATATTGGGTACCAACTTTTTATAAACTTTTTGCAGGTACCACATAAGAAGAGAGGAAAATGGATTTTAGATAGCGGTTGCTCAAAACACATGACTAGAAACAAAGAAATGTTGTCAAACATTATATACTCAAATGGAGGAGCAGTCACCTTTGGAGATAACTCAAAGGGATATATCATCGGCAAAGGCGATGTCAGTAGCAACGATACCTCTAATTTACCTCTCATTACTGATGTTTTATTAGTTAAAAATTTAAAACACAATTTATTAAGTATTAGTCAGCTATGCGATAAAGGTTTTAATATAACTTTTTCAGAAAATAAATGTAATATTTTTGATAAAAATCATAACACTATTTTCGAAGGAAAAAGAGATAAAAACATTTATATTTTAAATATGAATGTTAATAATGATTCAAATTTATGTTTAGTAGCTAAAGAAAACGATTCTTGTCTTTGGCACAAAAGATTTTGTCACATCAATTTTAATACTATCAACAAACTAGCTAAAAACAAATTAGTTAAAGGATTACCCAATATAAAATTCAAAACTAATATATTTTGTGATGCATGTAAATTAGGAAAATTAACAAAATCTTCTTTTAAATCAAAAAAAGTAATATCTACAGAACAACCACTTGAACTTTTACACATGGATCTTTTTGGACCAACTCAAGTGTAGTCTATTAATCATAATAGATATGTATTTGTTATTGTAGATGATTTTTCTAGATATACTTGGATTTTCTTTTTGAAAAATAAAAGTGATACTTTTGATAATTTTAAAGTTTTTGTTAAAAGAATCCAAAATATTAAAAGTTTGAAAATTAAAAATATAAAAGTGATCATGGAGGAGAATTTGAAAATGAAGCTTTTGAACAATTTTGTAACAAGAAAGGTATTAATCATAATTTTTCGTTTCCTAGAACACCTCAACAAAATGGAGTTGTAGAAAGGAAAAATAGAACGTTACAAGAATGTGCAAGAACTTTATTAAATGGAACCACTTTATCGAAACACTTTTGGGCAGAAGCTGTAGCTACTGCTTGTTATGTATTGAATCGTGTTTCTATCCGACCGTTAACTAAGAATACTCCATATGAACTTCTAAATGGAAGAAAACCAAATATTTCATATCTTAAAGTTTTTGGCTCTAAATGTTTTATTTTAAATACTAAAGATCAACTAGCCTTGGATGCCCGGCTACGAAAAATTGATGGTCGTTTCAAGAAAATCAAGGGCTTCTTCATGAATTTATGGGATGCCTTATCATGTACTTCCGAAGCCGGTGCCTCTTATGTTGCTCCCGGAAAAAGGCCAGCGCCAAACTTCTCTTGGTCTACTTCAGATAACACAAGTTCCGGTACATCGGCAACTCACATTTCTCACACTCAAAGACGTGGTAAGGAACCGGCTCCTCCGGAAGAAAATATTTGTCCAGAATTTTGGGATTCCGATGATGATGAGGAGTGATCATATTGTTTTACAATTTAATTTCAAGTATTTCTTTATGAACAATATGTCTATTGTTAGATGTTGTGTAGTAAGTAAACATCATTAATATTCCTATTTTGTTTGAGTATGTAATATTTAAAACTCGATGTTTTCTTACTTGTGTTACATATTCCATATTTTTTATATTACATCTAATAAGTATTCCTTTTTGTCGATGACAAAGGGGGAGAAATATATGAAAGCTAACAAATTTTTTTTGCAGAAAAGTCGTCATATATTCAGGGGGAGAATTAAAATATATATGTATATACTACTTCGTCACATAAGTATTGTCATCAATCAAAAAGGGGGAGAATGTTGATTCATGAGTTTTGATTCATGACACAAGCTTCAATATCATACGACGAGAATACTATATGAAAAGCAACAAAAAGGAGAATAAGTGTATATTGTGCACTACAAAGGAGACAAGACTACAATCCAGAGATTAGTATGAATATTTTATTTTATTGAGTCTTAGAATATTGTTAAAATCATTCCTCAAGTAGTCACACACACACACACAAATTGATTTATATTGATTTATACATAAATAAGTGTGCACTGTGCAATTGACAGCAGGTCGGCTGACCGACCAGGAACCTCGGTCGACCGACTCTGTGTCAAGTACACATATATGCACTGTTTTATACACGTCTGTAAACTCAGCTGACCGGCCAGTTTTCTCGGTCAACCGACCTGAACATAACGGCTAGTTTTCTGAAGAGTTGCGATCGTTCATGAAAAGGAATGTCCTTCAATCCAAGAGATACAGACACAACTTTTGATTGAAACTCTTCATGAAAGATTGTAACTATTCTACAACTATATAAACTTGTTCAATTCACTTCTACAATAACCAATTCTTGTTTATAATTCTGATATCTATTCTCTATTATTCTCTGCAAATAAAAAGCATTCATTCACATTCAATATCACTAGAATCCTTGAATAAATTCATATACTTCGATTCTACGTGATTATCTTCCTTCTAAATCTTCACACACACATATACTCTTGAGGATTTGATTATAGGAAAGCTGTACTATCAAAAGACAATCAGTGTTATTCAGAACACATTCATCAACAAATTATTTGTATTAAGTTGAAGCCCTCTTCGGCTGTTGAGGCGGAAAAATTCCTGTTGGGCTGCTCAGGTGTCGTATACCTATTCCTCCGGGTTAAGTGAGGGGTTTAGTTTAAATCCAGAGGGTATTCTGAGACTGGATGTAGAACGGGAAGTTCGAACCAGTATAAAAATTCCTGGTGTGCTTACTTTAATTTTTATTTTACTGCTATTATCAGTTTCCGCATTTATATACCATATTACACGATCCTTAGTACTACACGTACACTTTCATTTGGTATCAGAGCAAGGAAATCCTATAACCGTCACAAATTTATTTGATATTTATTTCTAAGTAATATGGCAACCACACAAACTAACGATGTTAGCACTAACACTAATTCTAGTTTCACAGAAGGTCAATCGACTTCACGACCTCCACTTTTTAATGGTATAAATTATAATTATTGGTCAACTAGAATGAGAATCTATATGCAATCTAGTGGATTCGATATCTGGAATATTATACAAAGAGAGTACACAACTCCTACTGAAGAATACTCAACTTGGAGTAACACACAAAAACTAGATGCTACTTCAAATGCAAAGGCTATGAATATTTTATTTTGTGCATTAGATAGAAATGAATTCAATATAGTTAGCATGTGCACTTTCGGTTATGAAATTTGGAGAATTCTTAAGGTGTCGCATGAAGGAACGAACAAAGTTAAATTAAGCAAAATCTCTATGTTGAAAAATCAATTTGAAAATTTCAAAATGAGGCCAAATGAATCTATAAATGATATGTACTCTAGATTCTAGGATATTTATCATGCTTTACTATCATTAGAACAAAAGTTTACTGATTTTGATGTTGTTACAAAAATCTTAAATTCTTTAACGGATGAATGGGAACGAAAAGTCCTAGCTATTGAAGAAGCAACTGATTTATCAACATTAAAACCAGAAGAATTGATAGGTAATTTAATGCCCTACGAAGTAAATTTGCAGGAAAAAAGAAGTGGAACACAAGAAAAGAAAAATGTAGCATTCCAAGCAGAAAATGATGATTCTGACTCAGATAATGAAGATATGGCAATGATCGCTAAAAATTTCAAAAAGTTTTTGAAATTCAATAGAAACAAATTCAAGGGAAACAAAAATAATTTCAACAATAATTCCAATAGCAGCAAACCATCATCTTCAGCAATGGAATGTTATGAATGTCATAAGAAAGGACACATGAAGAAGGATTGTCCAGAGCGTAAAAAGAATAATTTCAAGAAGGACAAAACCAAACGAAAAGCTTTTTCTGTCACTTGGGACGACACTGACTCATCATCCTCATCAGAGAGTGAAAGTGATAATGAACAAGCAAATGTGTGCTTCATGGCTTCGTTAGACGATGTAAGTGATCTTACTTTTAAAGATTTAATTGAAATTAATTCTAAATTAGTAGATTTAGCAAAGCAACTTAAAAAGAAAAATAAGGAGCTGCAAAGAAAGTTAGATAGGACAGTCTTAGAAGTAGATATGCTGAAAGATGAGAAGAAAATATTAGAAGAAGAACTTGAAATTTCTCAACAATCAAATTCTAACTTATCTTCTCAAATTTCGTCAATATCTGAAGAACTAGAAATTCAGAAAAATAAAAATGATGTTTTAGTTTTTGAAAATAATAGTTTAAACTCTAAGATTAAGGATTTAATGTTAGAAAAATCTAGTCTTAAAATAAAATTTGATGATATTTCTAAAAATGTATCTAATTTTAATAAAGGAAGAGAAAATCTTTCTAGAATACTTGAAAATTCTCAATCCTCTAACAATAAATCTGGACTAGGATTTAAGAAACAAAATAATTTTGCTAAAAGTAGGATTAATAATAATATTAAGAAGGATATTAAGAAAACAGTTTACCCAAACATTAAAACCATCAAGATATGGATTCCAAAAACAAATAATATTTTGATAAGGAATAAACATATCAAAATGTTTATGGAAACTGTTCATAATAACAAGAATTATGTTTATAAAGGGAATTCTGAACCCATATGGGTTTGGCTTCCTAAGATCTAACTCTTAGGACCATAAAAAGATTGGGTACCAACTTTTTATAAACTCTTTGCAGGTACCACATAAGAAGAGAGGAAAATGGATTTTAGATAGCGGTTGCTCAAAACACATGACTGGAAACAAAGAAATGTTGTCAAACATTATATACTCAAATGGAGGAGCAGTCACCTTTGGAGATAACTCAAAGGGATATATCATCGGCAAAGGCGATATCAGTAGCAACGGTACCTCTAATTTACCTCTCATTACTGATGTTTTATTAGTTAAAAATTTAAAACACAATTTATTAAGTATTAGTCAGCTATGCGATAAAGGTTTTAATATAACTTTTTCAGAAAATAAATGTAATATTTTTGATAAAAATCATAACACTATTTTTGAAGGAAAAAGAGTTAAAAACATTTATATTTTAAATATGAATGTTAATAATGATTCAAATTTATGTTTAGTAGCTAAAGAAAACGATTCTTGTCTTTGGCACAAAAGATTTTGTCACATCAATTTTAATACTATCAACAAACTAGCTAAAAACAAATTAGTTAAAGGATTACCCAATATAAAATTCAAAACTAATATATTTTGTGATGCATGTAAATTAGGAAAATTAACAAAATCTTCTTTTAAATCAAAAAAAGTAATATCTATAGAACAACCACTTGAACTTTTACACATGGATCTTTTTGGACCAACTCAAGTGCAGTCTATTAATCATAATAGATATGTATTTGTTATTGTAGATGATTTTTCTAGATATACTTGGATTTTCTTTTTGAAAAATAAAAGTGATACTTTTGATAATTTTAAAGTTTTTGTTAAAAGAATCCAAAATATTAAAAGTTTGAAAATTAAAAATATAAAAGTGATCATGGAGGAGAATTTGAAAATGAAGCTTTTGAACAATTTTGTAACAAGAAAGGTATTAATCATAATTTTTCGTTTCCTAGAACACCTCAACAAAATGGAGTTGTAGAAAGGAAAAATAGAACGTTACAAGAATGTGCAAGAACTTTATTAAATGGAACCACTTTATCGAAACACTTTTGGGCAGAAGCTGTAGCTACTGCTTGTTATGTATTGAATCGTGTTTCTATCCGACCATTAACTAAGAATACTCCATATGAACTTCTAAATGGAAGAAAACCAAATATTTCATATCTTAAAGTTTTTGGCTCTAAATGTTTTATTTTAAATACTAAAGATCAACTAGCCTTGGATGCCCGGCTACGAAAAATTGATGGTCGTTTCAAGAAAATCAAGGGCTTCTTCATGAATTTATGGGATGCCTTATCATGTACTTCCGAAGCCGGTGCCTCTTATGTTGCTCCCGGAAAAAGGCCAGCGCCAAACTTCTCTTGGTCTACTTCAGATAACACAAGTTCCGGTACATCGGCAACTCACATTTCTCACACTCAAAGACGTGGTAAGGAACCGGCTCCTCCGAAAGAAAATATTTGTCCAGAATTTTGGGATTCCGATGATGATGAGGAGTGATCATATTGTTTTACAATTTAATTTCAAGTATTTCTTTATGAACAATATGTCTATTGTTAGATGTTGTGTAGTAAGTAAACATCATTAATATTCCTATTTTGTTTGAGTATGTAATATTTAAAACTCGATGTTTTCTTACTTGTGTTACATATTCCATATTTTTTATATTACATCTAATAAGTATTCCTTTTTGTCGATGACAAAGGGGGAGAAATATATGAAAGCTAACAATTTTTTTACAGAAAAGTCGTCATATATTCAGGGGGAGAATTAAAATATATATGTATATACTACTTCGTCACATAAGTATTGTCATCAATCAAAAAGGGGGAGAATGTTGATTCATGAGTTTTGATTCATGACACAAGCTTCAATATCATACGACGAGAATACTATATGAAAAGCAACAAAAAGGAGAATAAGTGTATATTGTGCACTACAAAGGAGACAAGACTACAATCCAGAGATTAGTATGAATATTTTATTTTATTGAGTCTTAGAATATTGTTAAAATCATTCCTCAAGTAGTCACACACACACACACAAATTGATTTATATTGATTTATACATAAATAAGTGTGCACTGTGCAATTGACAGCAGGTCGGCTGACCGACCAGGAACCTCGGTCGACCGACTCTGTGTCAAGTACACAAATATGCACTGTTTTATACACGTCTGTAAACTCAGCTGACCGGCCAGTTTTCTCGGTCAACCGACCTGAACATAACGACTAGTTTTTTGAAGAGTTGCGATCGTTCATGAAAAGGAATGTCCTTCAATCCAAGAGATACGGACACAACTTTTGATTGAAACTCTTCATGAAAGATTGTAACTATTCTACAACTATATAAACATGTTCAATTCACTTCTACAATAACCAATTCTTGTTTATAATTCTGAAATCTATTCTCTATTATTCTCTGCAAATAAAAAGCATTCATTCACATTCAATATCACTAGAATCCTTGAATAAATTCATATACTTCGATTCTACGTGATTATCTTCCTTCTAAATCTTCACACACACATATACTCTTGAGGATTTGATTATAGGAAAGCTGTACTATCAAAAGAAAATCAGTGTTATTCAGAACACATTCGTCAACAAATTATTTGTATTAAGTTGAAGCCCTCTTCGGCTGTTGAGGCGGAAAAATTCCTGTTCGGCTGCTCAGGTGTCGTATACCTATTCCTCCGGGTTAAGTGAGGGGTTTAGTTCAAATCCAGAGGGTATTCTAGGACTGGACGTAGAACGGGAAGTTCGAACCAGTATAAAAATTCCTGGTGTGCTTACTTTAATTTTTATTTTACTGCTATTATCAGTTTCCGAATTTATATACCATATTACACGATCCTTAGTACTACACGTACACTTTCAGAAAGCTCCTGAACTTGGAGGAAACGAGAACATTACCTGCACCGGAGGAATGGTCAAGAATGCCGACTTTATACTCACCGTCTTCGCCTTCTTTCAATGGTTCAACCACCTGAGGAAAAATCTCAAGCCCTGAAATTGTTGACAGGTCATGGGGCTGCTCCGATGGTCCACCAACACCGGAAATGAAAGGCTCGGTGAGTGCTCTGGGGGCAGCTATCATGGTAGCATCAGCGGCTTCTTTCTCTCTCTCGGCTCGTAAAATTTCACGACCCTCGAGCAATGCTTTCTTTGATTCTTCATTAAGGTAAGTGTTTTCCAACTCTCGCTCGGTGTAGACGTCACCGCTATCAGAAAAGAGAGACAAGACTTATTCCTATACCAAAGCAAGAGTGTGCGGGAATTTCGGACCCAAGTACCTGAGACTCTCCTGGTGCAACATGGAGTTAACGTAGAAATTCAGGATGGTCACGTCCATCTTTTCCATCTTCCTATCAAAAGCATTTTCAAGCTCCAGATAATTCGTCGTAATGGATTCCTTTTCAACCTCAACTCGAGATTTGTCAGCGCTAAGGTGCGCAACATGGTCCTGCAGTCGAGTGACCATCGTAGCCTGATCAGAGATAGTCTTATTGTGCCATTCGATGATAAGGTCATGGTCAGAGAGAGTTTTCTTCTAGGCTTCAATCGTTGTGTTACAAGCAACCACTTCTTCTTTTAATTTTGCCTCCTCGGCGTGAGCCTTTTTTATCTCATCCCTATAGACGATCTCGATTCTGGCGTGAGCCTCTTTCACTTCTTTTAGCAAGTCGGTGCTCCTCTTGCCCTCTTGCAGTGCCGCTACTTTCTCTTCCTCCAGCAGTTTAATTTTGGCATCACGTTCTAACAATGCTTTTTCAAAATCATCCTTCTTTGACTTGGAAGAGAGGATTTCCTGGTTGTTACTGTGATTGGTGCCTATCAGCTGCTTATAAAATTTTTACCACCCTTCAGCTTGATCTAAATCGTGTTGAATAGCCTAAAGGTGTGGCATGTACGTACCTTTGCGAGTCGGGTGCAGATCACGTTCAAACTTGACTCCCTTGAAGAACTATTTGCAGAGCATTGCCTCAAGCTTAGGAGGACCTGAAGGAAGAATATAAGCAGGCCTCCGGTAGGGACGTGAAGCACCAGGGGCAAGCACAACTGAAGATGGTGGGATGCAAGTTGAAGGCGGAGCTGGAGCAGAAGTGACGGGGATTTCTTGATCCATCGAGGAGCGCCTTGGAGCGAAAACCTGTTGTTCCGAAGAATGCGAATGGTGGTCGAACTTTGATCTCTTCGACGGCTCCTCCTTCTCATCAGAAGACCTCCTTTTCTCATACCCACCTTTGTATGACCGACTCTGATCTCTTTCTTCTTGGCGACAGGCCTCGACTTCTAGCTCCTTCCTCCTACCGTACTTCTCCTTCATTTCTCTGGGCTGATAACGGTCGAAAGGACGTTTAGACCAACATTGGGAGTAAGTAAATTCTTCGAAGTCATCAAAAAGGCCACGTCCTCTCGTCATACCTAGCACAAAGCATAAATAAAAAGTTGTAGAAACGGAAAATAGACGCGGAAAGAATGTAATAAAGTGAGTGTAATCCTAATGAAACGTGTAGTGTGTTTCGGGGAAAAGCCTAAAGCGTTGTCACGAACCGGATCGGGCGGCCGTCGTGGGCAAAACCGGACTAATTTCAGGCGTAGTACTGCCCAAACAGGAGGCACCTCCTCAAATTTAAAATCTTCTCCTATAAGCACATCAAAATCGACGTAGACGTCGCTCAAATCTCCAAACTATGCACCAACATCTATACCCGAGGTATCCTAACACTCTCTATTCTCTGGGGCATTGTCTTTATTGCTCGCATCTGGAGGAGGAGAGCTTGGAAGGACGGGAATCATGCCCGGAGTCTCATCGCACGACTCCAAATCTCCATCATCGGATTATTTGTAGAAGTCTTCACAGGAAGATGACTCATCGCTACAATTCGCGCGTTCCCCCTCCTCTTCATCTAAGCTCATTGCGGCCTTGCCTTCCCTTTGTTGGAACTCTTCCTCTTCCTCTTTCGAGATTGGAGGCATTCCGACTGAGCCGCTAACTCCAATCGCAGTAACATCTCTTCCTTCACGGGCCTCTTCGGTTGATTCTCCGGACAAGCCCTCTCTCTCTTGAGAAGCACCTTCTTCGAAATCGCGAGAAGAAGAAGTAGATCATGTGCGAACCTTAGATCGAGAAGGAGATGGGACTTCAACTTGAACAACGGATCTCCCTGGATGCAATAATCCATATCGGAGCAAGTTCTCATTGGTCAGTAAAATTTTGACGGACCTTTCTTCAGCATCAATAGCCTTTAGGGTCCGAAAAACTTCATCAAGAGACACGTCCCTATTTGGCCTTGGGATAACTGCAAGAAGTATACAGCCTGTTCGAAACTCCATAGCAACGCGTCAGAACTCGATAAGTATGAAAAGGAACTTACCCTCTGTCGTCCAAAGACGGCTAAACCCCTCGGGGCATCTAACGAAGAAGTACTACGTCTTGAACGGGACAATTTGCTCTGTAGACATAAAATGATTTTCCGGTTCCTCTGAGCTTCAATTACGATCAAGGATGGACATTCATCCCTGCTTTTGAATGATAAAATGTACCGCAACTCGTCAAAGTTTGGAGCGCGGTTGAACGTCCGCATAAAAAGAACATGCAAGCAAGTTAAGATGGCATAGCCATTGGGATCAATCTAGAATGGGGCAATGCCTAAGTTTGAAAGAGTCTCGCATAGAAAGTTGTTAAAAGGAGGCATGACTCCATTCAGGCACATATACCGATGGCAAGCGATATATCCCATGGAAGGCATGTGAGCAAACTCGTTCTTCTCCGGTAGACGTACGTCCTCCTCTGGTAAACCATGTTGTACATAGATATTGTGCATAACTTTAGTGGAAACCACTGAAGAAGCTCTCTCTGGCGGGTTGAGTAGAACTCTAAAGTTGGGAGGCGTTCGATCCAAGACCGGACCAATCGGGACCAACTGACCGTATTCTACCTGTGAAGTGGTAGGAGAAAGAGCGACGGATGACGACTCGGCTGCCGAAAGTGCTGAACTTCCTCCATTCAATTTACGGCGTGAAGATGGGTGCTTCATTCTAAAACAACGGAACTCGCATCCAAAATGGTCACGCAATTTTATTCTAAATTAATAATTTCACCTTACAACACTTGAATTCCAGAGAGATATCAATTCGTGCCCACACAACGGACTTCAAGTGTGTACCAGGACAAGTGCAGCGTGCTGTCTATAAGGGGTGAGCTCGGTATCTGAAACACTATAAATGCTCTATCCCATGTAGATAGTTTGCTCGTAGTGGAAAAGGAAAAGAATTTCCCGCATCGTTCCCATTTGTTTTTACTTCCTGTACACTTACCCGTTATCGATCAACGATCGATAACAGATCCGTTGTCCGAAGCGACATGGAAAACTCTTATCACTATGAGGACACCGAGCGTGCAACAAGCAAGCAAGATAAGTCCAAATCCTCTGGAAGATTCGAGATCAATTAGCAATGTGTCATGCAGTATCACCTATGAATTATTAAACGAATACTATGATAGCAGACCAATACTCTCGAAGGAATTTTTTTTCTCTCAAGTGATCAGGTCGCTAGCGATCCATCGTGCTTGGATCGCCAGCGACCCATAAGGTTGGAGGCAAATATTCCTCGAACTCATGCTCCAATATCTACCCACTATTTCAAATATACCGAAAAGCTATGAAGAGAAATTCGACCCGTTATGACAAGCGATAGCAGTCGAGACCAAAGTTAAGTAATCAGCGGTGTGACCTGCTACGTATCCGCAAAACTGTAATACAATTACTTGGAATTCAATGAACAGATGTTGAAAGCGATAACTTCCAGAGCATGCCTTGTTTCCAACGAAGATGTACTCTTGGGGACAAATGTTATCCGGGCTTTTAACCCATTAGGATCTAATAGAAGACAGAATAATTTCATGACATCAGAATGGCTTAGAACTTAACCAAAAAGGCTAAAGCAATGAGTTAACAAGAGCCAAGTCCTATTTTTAAAGCAACGAATGAATTTTACTAAACCAAGAGACCAGTGCCCATTCAGTCCAATCAGCAGCTAAGTACAACCAGCTAGTAGATCATCATTGAAACAAAGCAACGTACAACGAGGCAACCCAAACAACGTCGATATAAGGCCATGAAAGCATTCCAAAATTCAAACTCCAAAAACAATCCAAGCGCTTGGATCGCTAGCGATCCATACTCTATGGATCGCCAGCGATCCATACTCTATGGATCGCCAGCGATCCATGCAATATAATGGTTTATGGAGAGAAACAAGGGCTAAGAAACATATAAAACAAAGCATAAAAAAGCACTAAGTATATGGATCGCTAGCGATCCATACACGATGGATCGCCAACGATCCATGTGAAGCAACGATTCACTTGCGACCTAGCATGGCAAGATGATGGAGATAGCAGCTAAGTCATTAGCTCGGGTTGCGAGCTAAATCTATGGATCGTTAGCAATCCATAGACCATGGATCATTAGCGATCCATGCTTTTGGCTCGAGTCACGAGCTAAATCCTATAGATCCTCCTACATCCATCTGCGAGCAATTGACAAAGTGGCCTGGCCCAGAAGCTCTCCGATCTCTATAAATACCAACCTCCTTGCAACATAAACAGGATCTTCTCCGGACTGGTTGCTGAAGGTCTGCCGGAAACTTTCTTCACTCTCTACCTCCCTCACAACAATCTCTAAAGGAATTCACTATGATTCTCCAGTGGATTCCAACTCTGGGGATTCAATCTAGCTAAGGATAATCAAAAGCCTTGTAACCAAATGCTACTTGTAACAACAATCAATCTATAATAAAACTATGAAGTGGACATAGGCTTCATTAACAGCCAAACCACTGTAAAAATTCCCTATCTTCTTTCTTTTATGGTCTTTTTCTATACCTATTATCTGTGTTATTGCTCTGCTAGAACATGGCTGGTGCTTTCATACTCAAACTAGGGCGTTGATCCATTTTTTGGGTTAACAAGTGTTATCTAGCCTTTTGACCAGACAATATTCGAACAGACCAGATGGATTGAACTTTGTAACTATCAAGGCTGAAAGCCTAGAGGGATAGCCTAAAAGTTCATAAACCAAGTGCAAGAAGGGTCATAGGACAAAGACCAAACTACCACAAGAAGCAAGGCACAAAATCCAGCCAAGTAGTGGATCGGTACCGATCCAACATCATGGATCGATACTGATCCACATTGTTTCATCCAAACTTGCCCCAGCTCGTCCTGTCCATACTGCTTGATGATATAAGCCTATTTCAAGTTCTATTTCATTGATCACATGCAATTCTCTATCGATCTCCATGAGCATTCAAAATCAACAACTCCAATCTTCTATAGATCCATCATTTGGACTTGGAAACAAGCTTATAATGGTGCAAACAAGTATGGAATCACGAAGCTAACCATAATCGAGCTAACATAAAAAGTTCAAGACAACCATTTGGGTAATTTTAAAGATCGGCACCGATCCAAGCCCATAGATCAGTATCGATCCATATATTTTGCCGAGGTAGCCTCCAATTTTCTCCAAGGGACTTGGTTTTGCTGTGGAAAATGAGTTGAGATCATGGAGGCAAGATTTTAGGCTTTCTAAGTCTATAAATAGAGGGATAAGGCTCATTTTTATGGATCTTTTTGGCTCTTGCTTTCTCTACTTTAATTTCTTGTAATCGCCTTTATACCGATCTGTAAGAACAACTGCTTGTAATCCAGTGATCTAAGCAATAAAATCCCTAAGTGGACGTAGTCCAAGATTAGCTGAACCACTATGAATGATGTATGTTCTTTTCTTGCTCATTTTCATTTATTTTTTTCACCTTTTATTTTCTACACAGTCTTTTGGGTGTTTCTACTATTTTTGGTTCAAACATTTTGTGCTTTCATTGAGAGGGGCTATTCTTAGGCTACTTGGATTCACCATCTACTATTGGATTTCATAGGTCCAAAAGATAGATCCAATTTGCCAATCTGATCTTTCTACTATTTAGATTTTCAACAACCTACTTGAAGTCATTCCTAATGACCCTAAGGAAGGAACATGCTATAAATTCCAAAGCTACCGATAACATTGAGAATCAAGATGCTTAACATGTGGATGGAACTGCCCAACCAGAGTAACTGGAGATCCAGAATCCAGCTGATGTCGTGTCCAGAGTGGAAATGGATCAAATGATGAAGCGGATGGAGGATAGGTTCCAAGAGAGTCACAATGAGATATACCAACAGATGCAGCAAGGCTTGAGACCGCTGAATGAATTGACTCAGAACGGCTGTAGGAGGAACAGAAGGGACTTAGATCATTCTAGTTTAGAATTTGAAAGTTCCTCATCATCCAAATAGAGACAGAGGGATAAAAAGTAGAAGAAGACTCAAAACACAACTGTAACTTCATATCAAAGAATGAGACAAACTCGTGGCTTGAGTTTGTGGATCGATACTAATCCAAGACGATGGATTGACACCGATCCATCTAATTTTGGCTCCAGGGGTCGGCCTCTGGAGGGTGGCATGGAATATCACAGTTGTTGACGATTTGCCGCCTAGGAATCAAATAGGGGATTGCTGGATGAATGGATCTCCTAAAATCTTGAGAGCTTAGGTATCGAGAGCTTACTTGAGAGCATTCATCGAGCCGAACACCCGAGGCAGACCCCGACCATCATCCTTCAATTGAACCTGTAGACCCTTGGAAGATATGGTTAAGGGATTTGTAAATGAAAACTGATTTAGAAGCAATAATGAACGTGGTACTTCTCCTAGTCGGAATTCATTTGCTGAGGACATTCTACATGTGAAGTATCCATGGAGGTTTGTAATGCCAACAATGCCACTGTGTGGTGAAAAGACAGACCAAAGGCAGCATTTGATGAAGTACGAATGGCATAAGGACTCAGCTAGATCATCTGATGCTGTTAGATGTCGTTGTTTTCCAAATTTCCTAGGAGAGGTAGCAACGATGTGGTTCACTCGGTTTCCACCGAGGTCCATATCGTCTTTCACTGAGTTGTCGTAAAAATTTCTAGGGAAATTTTGTTTACACAGTGTACGTCCGAAAGATGTGATGCCATTATCAAATCTCTTCCAAGGAATGAGAGATCATTAAAGGATTTCTTGAACCTATTCCATACTGCTATGATGGAAGTAACAAATCCCAATGATGACATAGTATTGATGTCATTGATTAGGGGGATTCATGCCGAGATCGATTTTGAGAAATGGTTGGAAATGAAGCCCCCGTCGATGATGGATATTTTCTACAGGAAGGCTAATCAGTTCCTGCTTTTGGAGGAGGCATACAATCATCCCCAAAGAGGCGAGGCTAGGAGTTTAGCTGAAATGATACAGAGTAACATTGCTGTAAAACAGTCCGAAGGAAGTTCTGGGAATGCGGATGTGAACGTTGGCAACAAGAGCAGTGGTCAGAAACAGAATGACTATGGGCCAGAAAGTGAAAACCTAAGAATAAAAATCGTCCCAGGATTCCTAAGTATGATAATTATATTGACTTGAATAACTCATTGAGAATATCTATATGGCAACTCAAGGCACCGAACAATATATGAAGTCGGCTATGAGGGAGTCGATCGAGAAGGAGAAGAATTTGGCAAGCTCAACAGGTTTCATGAAATGCATGGTCACAACACTAATGAATGCAGACACTTGCGCAATATGATTAAGGATCTGATCGAGAAAAGAAGTTGCGGTAATTTGTGAAAGCCCCACAGGATGACGGGCATGGAAATTCTAATCCCCCTGGGTCGACTTCCCAATAGGTGGAAGCTGCGCCTAATCGCGAGGAGCCTAGGCGACTAGAAAAATGTTTACTTATCAACACAATCATCGATGGACCACATCCAGCAGATAAGAGTCTTAATGAGATGGATAGGTACGTTGGTGATTTAAAGCATACCGAGAATGAGAGTTGTTTGGCAGTTGAGGATGGAGTTCCGGCAAAATAGTTCAGAGCCATGACCGATGACATTGTTTTCCGGAATAGAGATGCTGATGGGGTAGGAGCCCCAACAATTGACCCACTGGTTATAACAGCCACGATTTGCCCTGCTATTGTACAAAAGGTGCTGGTTGACCATAGAAGTTCAGTTAACATTCTATTCAAAAAGCTTACAACCAGATACGTTGGAAGGAAAGGACTTGAAACCGTGTAAATCTCGAATCCAAGGATTTAACGGGACAGCTACGGAGCTAGTTGGATATGTGGAACTACCGGTGGTACTTGGTGAGGGCGACCGCAAGCAAATGTAGGTCATGCCTTTTGTAGTGTTGGATATTTACTCTGCTTACAATGCATTTTTGTGCCAACCGACGCTGGTTGAGTTCAGAGCGGCTATTACTCCTTGGTGCTTGACAATGAAATTTTCTATGGAGGATAGTGTGGGAATAATGCACGGAGATCAAGGGCTTGGCTGTGAGTGCTATGTCGTTGAGCTAAAGGAGGCGGGGCGAAAAGAAAAAGGAAAAGGTGTAGAGGGGACTCTCTGCAACAAGGCTTTGAACGCATAGCAATGGTTGACGCGATCTTACTCCCGAGGGCGTGTAATAGCGAGCACCTATGATGCTATTTCACTTAGAAATAAGTACCAACATAATTGAATAAAGCCATGTGATAAGACCGAACCTGTCATTTACTGTCTTCAATAAATGAAATGGCTTTATGGATCCATGTCTCTATCTTTACATAGCTTAAGAGTTGTGAAATATGACCGACTCGAATACATCTGCATATGTATAATGCAGGTATGCAGGTAACCGAAGTTACGTGCCAATCAAACTACTATGGTCCGTGAATGGACCCTTGGAGTTCAACTGTTCTTGGTGCCCAAATATGGATGCCAGCTAACTCTTATCTGTGATGTGAAGGTAAGCATATGAACCAACTACGATGTGATTTGATCGTCTATTGGCTAACTCTTGTCCTTGATTTAGGGGTAGAAGTATAAACCAAATAGGACGTGATTTGACCATCCATCAACTAACTCTTGTCCTTAGTATGAGGGCAGGAGTATAAACCAAAATGGACGTGACTTGACCAGACTATCCATTCACTATCTCTTGCTCTTGATGAGGGGGCGAGAGTATAAACTAAAGGGGACGTGACATGACCGTCCACTCATTCACTCGTGCCTAAAGTTTGGCTGAGTGTTAACACCTTACTCGGAGGATGGCGAGACCGATAAATCAAAATGGACGTGACAAGACCGTCCATCCAATAGCTCATGCACAGAGTTTAGCAGAGCGCTGATGCCTTGCTTGGAGTTTGGCAAGGTCGATGAACTAAAAAGGACGTGACAAGACCATCCATTCGATAATTCGTGCTTAGAGTTTGGTAGAGTGCCAATGCCTTGCCCAAAGGATAGCGAGGCCGAAGATCTTTGCCCAGAGTTAGGCAAGATATTACGCAAGCTTTAGCCATCGCCCGGAGTTAGGCATGGTCCAAAATGACAACATTCAAACTTTGCTCGGAATAGAAAAAGAAAGAGGTCTATGCTAGGAGTTGGGTAGGATCTCATCTGTGAACCTCGATCGATGCCCAGAGTTTGGCATGATCAAGAGTAAACACCCTAGATAGGGAAGTCCTGATCACCATTTTAGGTGGTAGAAACCTGACAAAGAGTTTGGCACGGTCAAGACATGTATTCAGAAAAAGGGTATCTAGACCATGATCCCAAGTGGTCAATCCAGATTGATGCCTAGAGCTTGGCACTTCAACGGTTTCTTTGCACTCACTAGAATGACGAAAGGTCGACAAATCATGAAACGGGCAAATAACTTAGTCCAACCATAATCATGAAAAGAGATAGGCTGCGAGCATATATAATGGAAAGTGTATTTCTTAAGTACTTAGACAAATTTGCATAAAGATTTGGCAAAACCAAAGCCTTTATTATTCATAGTCAAAGTAGGGCTTGGAAGAAAAAGTATAGGTTTTATTTGCACCTAAGCTGGAAAGCAAAAGCGGAGGCCAAACCCATAAAACACCGATCGAAAAACAAGAACATAAAGCTAGAAAGTGCCTAACTGTACAACCAAAACAAAACAAACCGGCAATCTCGTTTTATGCTCCTTCTTCTTGGATTTATTCTTCTCCTTCCCAAAAGGAGGTGTAACTTGATTGGGTTTCCTCCTGCCTCTTCCTGAACCCTTATATGGAGTGCCTTGCGATGATCCAGCGGGCACACTCTGGGTGTTCACGGACGGAGGAAGAGTGACATGAACAAAGATAGTCTGACTGGGCATAACAATGAATAAAGGAGGAGGAAAGGTCTCTATCTTCTCTAGCTTGATCTCTTTAGCTAGGACAAGTTCCTGCTCAAGCGTACTCATGGTGGGACCTCGCATGGGCTCAAAGGACCCAATCATCATCGATCTGAGCTCCCTGAAGCTCACCATCCCCTTCATCCTACAAAGCATCTATCATTTGCTTGCCAGGCCTAGGAGTTTTTCCATTTGAGATACTCAGGACCATCGTTGAAGTAGTCACAGTTACCGATTCTATTGTAGACACTCCCGATTGGAGACCTTTGTCGGGAAGCAGGATAAGCTGGGGCGGACCTAAAATTTGAGAGATATAAAAAAGAGATTAGCAATGTCAATCGACGACATATGGACTCTTTGAAACATAGGGAAGGTCAACGAGATACCTCCTTCAGTTTAGGGTTCCATAGAAGTCGGGTGCTGTTGGAATTCCCTTCCAGGATGGGAGAAAGGATGGTGGATTTTTGCATTTGGGGTTGGTCTAGATTATATCCCAGGACCAAAGATAAATCAGGAGTGGTTTTGGGTCCGAAGGTGTCTCTAGTAGTAGCATCTTGAGGCGATGATCAGGAGCCTTCGCCTAAGTCTTTTTGCATTGTATCGGCCAGCTCCGGATGGAGAATAAATGGCCCTCTCTTAGCACCCTGGGCTCATCTCCTATTAAGATCTCCCTTTTAAGCTATTCAAGATCCACCTTACTAACCTTCCAGGAAAATTTTCTCCTTTGTAACGACTTATTCCCATGCAAGGGCAAGAACTCTAAGGTAATCACGGTCGAACCATTCTAAGTTGCATAATTTGAGTACGTTGGCATTGTACTTGTTAAGCATTGGTTTGAACTTTTCCATCATCTGCTTCTCTACAATTTCAAATTCCCTCTTGACAAGCGCGTCTACGTATCTAGTGCATTCAAACGCCTTGTCCCTTTCCTCACGAGCGACAACCAGCTCTTCACAGTAATTCTAAGCTTGCTGGAGAGCTTTGTTGTTCTCTTTTGTTTCGCTCTCGAGCTTGGCTGACAACTCGATCACCTTCTTGTTTGAGGCAACTCTTTCGTGCACTAAGTCATGATTCCAATGGTGTGTAGTCTCCATCTCATCGTGATGCTTGATCTTCTCATTTTCTAACACCTTGATAGCATCCTCAGCCTTTTTCTCAGCTCCGACTCGTGATTTTCTCAAGTTTTTGACTTCGGGGTCGAGATTAACAATGATCCTTTTATCTTGCGCCTCTAAAAGTTTCAGATTTTCGATCTCAATTTTTCTTTCCCTCAAGACTATAGAGATCTTCATGGCTATCTACTTCCATTCATTATATTGGTCATAAGCATCCAATACATAACCGACCATCGTTTCCTTTACCCCTGACGGAATATCCTTCAAATTAGGCTGTGACAACCGGAGCTTCAATCGGCTTCTTGACAGCCTTATGATGGAAAGTCTCGAAACTACCCTTATGATGCACGCGGTTAGAAGATCGACTGGAATGGGATAGTGCTAAATGCTGTACAAGAATGGAAGATAGAAGGAGTGCACGAGAAGCATCACCCGATTGAAAGTCATCGCAGCGGTCAGAATGTTTGTCTGAGTCTCTAGGAAGAGGTGATCTAGACCTAGAACGACATCTGAAGGTTGAGTCATGAGATGGATAGTCTCTATCGTGGCTGCCTCTATAACAGCTAAACCGGTAATTGGATTCAGAATCTCAACTACTGCCTTTATGGTATGTGCTTGGACGATGCCTAAGTGGTCAAGATACATTTTCCTCGAGAGATTGAAATATGTATTTCTTCCTCTCCATGGATCCTGTGAAAGAAATAGAAACAAGTTTGATTCAATGAGTAAGGACACAAGTTAAGTGCAATGTAATGCCGTGAAGTGCACATGTGCGTGAATGTGCTAGTGTCCCCCTGATGGACCATGTTCTGGAGCTTTGCTCATGGGAGTGAACTCTCCCATGCCGGTAGGAATGATATCATCATCAAAGCGAAGAGGAGAATCAAGACCCTCTAAGCTCATGTTCCCAATAACATAGGAGCCAAACTCGATAGGAATTGACCCTAAATTAGAAAATGTATATGTTGAAGGAAGAGAAGGAGTTTTCTCTGTGGTTGTGACCGGTGGAGGCTATGTAGAAGTCTGCGCTTTAGTAATCTTCATAACTAGCCTCTTTTTTAGAACGAACTATTGGTCGTCCTTGGACTGCTCAACTAAAAGCTCATGGCCTACATCAACATCATCATGGTCAGCTTTGCCACCTTCACCTAAGATTTCACCTTCTTCGGCATGTTCTTACTCTCTTTCAACTTCGGCCCCTAGACATTGGACTAAGGGCACATCTGGGTTTACATCGCCACTTACAGGCGAGTTATTATCGTCATCGTCATCATCGTTGTCGTCGGAAGCCATTTGGATTAGACCAGTGCTACGACCCGCTTCTAGCAAATTAGGAGCTAGGAGATCCTCATCGAAGAGAAGAACTCTAATATCTCTATCCCCCTCTAGAAGTGCCATAAGAACTCGAACGACATCCGCAAGAGCCATGCCGCTGGGTCTCGTTGGAACATCTGAATGACAGAAAGAATACGAGTAAAGCTTGCAAATTCATAAGGCGAATTCACAGCAAATAGATGAAGTGTAACTTACGTCCAGATAGCCATCTTCGTGCAAACCTAGGTGGATAGCAGACCTAAAATCATTCTTTCTTGAAATAGCCGAGTTTGTTCCATGTGCCAGTGATGACTTTACGGCTCTTTGCTACCTCCGGATAAGTTAGAGAAGGGCTTCCTTTCCGACTCTTGAAGCTATATATATATATATATATTGAATCTCCACATCACTTGGCACTCGATGCAAATGTTGATTAAAAGACAATATATGTGCCATGGAGGAAGGCCTAGCTATTCAGATTAGTTGTGTCGAAGCTAACCTTCTGAAATTCAGAGCTCGATGATTGAATTGGTTAAACGGTGGAACATATCCTACAAGACACATGTATCTGTTGCAAGTAGTGTAACCCTCCAAGGGATTGTGAGCTCTCTAATGGTGAGAAGGGACTAGTACGTCCTTGACCAAAATTCTATGCTTATTGCAGATTCTGCAAAGCGACACCTCTTATATCTTTGAAGCAATGAAATCAATGGGATCGTCTAGAATGACAAAATCCTCGAGAGTGTCAGGAGCAACTTCTATTTCAACTTCAAGGCCTTCTGCATTCATTTGAGGGACTGTGGATGAGGTTGCTCCACTTATGGATTTTCAACTGGAGGTATGGCTATGCCAAAGTTTGTCGCACAAGTGGAACCGTAGTCGATCTTGACTCGGTATCAAATTTGGCATATTTGTAAGTAGTTGGACCTACAGCCTCAGTGGCAAGATGCTTGGAACGTCTATGCTCCATTTCTATAAATACTTATCAAACAATCAATATTAAATTAATTACAAGCTACACCCTTGTGCTAAAGTGAAACCTAGTGTCGCGGCATGCAGTGTTGTGCAGTGTAGATTTCCGATGTTATACAATAGCTCATTTAAACTCGGGATATCATGACTATCATCGTTGATCGTCCCAACAGATTTCACGTCATTGACAACGCTTTAAAAAGGCCTTGGGATTTAAGAGTTCACATTTATCAAACTCGTGTTGACAATGCGAAATGATTTGAAGTTCAGGAAACGAAATCCACCAATGGTCGGTTCGATATTGAACTGAACCCTTGGATGGAATTTCGTTCTCTTTCATTCAGTCTCCCAAGCCAACGTGCCACCACCGTGAAGGCAACCACATCCATACCCAATTTCTTGACCTACCTAACTTAGAAAATTTCAAGTGAGTCTTAAGGGGCACAAGGATTTGATTCAGGTGAAGGTATGCTTTATGGAGTTTCAGATCGGGTACAAGATCGATGACCCCTAATCGATGATTGGTGGCATGGGTTTGGGCCTAAGAAGGCAGGCGGAGGTTGCAAATGCTAGCAAGGGGAGGCACAAGTTCAATTTGAAGGCTAAGGATTTTAATAGCAGAGTCCAAGCTTGGTTCAGTAATAGCAAATAAAGTAAGGAGGAAGAGGAACGAATGGGGTTATATAACCCAAGACCGTTGAATCTCAAGGCAAAGGAGTAGGACTTTTCAAAGTCCTGGATCAACACCGAGTCCTAGAAAAGAAGAAGAAGAAAAGACCTATGATGATGGTTGAACAATACATGCCTATATAAGCATGCTCATATGCTTAGGATTCAACAAGGACGTGTACGTGTATACAAGTGCGTGTGTGTATCTAACCCTGACGACTAGAGTCAAACAAAATCATATTCAAACCTGGAAAGTCCATGAAAGAAATCAGTTCAAAATTATAGAGTTTGGAATGATAGATCATTAGAACATACCTCAGATTTATAGTACTAGATGCTGGTAAAGCATCACGACGAATAGCTATGGTTATAACTCTTCATAGGAACGATCCACGGAAAGGGTAACGACCATTCATAGCGTAGAGTGGAGTCCTTCACAACAATCCCGACTTGTCTCAATTCAAAGCATATAATGTTTGAAATAAGACATACTTTGGAGGGCAAGTGTTATCCAGCCTTTTGACTAGGCAATATTCGGACAGACTCGACGATTGAACTTGGTAACTATCAAGGCAGAAAGCTCGAAGAAATAACTCGAAAGTCCAGAAACCAAGTGCAAGCAGAGTCATAGGACAAAGACCAAACTACCATAAGAAACAAGGCACAAAAGTCCACCCAAGTGGTGGATCGTATCGATCCAACATCTTGGACCAGTATCGATCCACACTGCTTCATCCAAACTTTTCCTAGCTCTTCCTATCCACACTACTTGATGAGATAAGCCTATTTCAAGTTCTTCTACTTCATTGTTCCCATGCAATTCTCCGTCGATCTCGATGAGCATTCAAAATCAGCATCTCTGTTCTTTCATAGATCCATCATTTGGACTTGGAAACGAGCTAATAATGGTGCAAACAAGTATGGAATCATGAAGCTAACAACAGATCGAGCCAACACAAAAAGTTCTAGACAACCATTTTAGTAAACTTATGGATTGGTACCGATCCAAGCCAATGGATCAGTACCAATCCACTTTTTTTTGCTGAGGTTGCCACATTTTCTCTAGGGGACTTGGTCTTGGCGTGGAAAATGAGGTGAGATCATGGAGGAGAGATTTTAGGCTTCCTACGTCTATAAATAGAGGGACATGGCTTATTTTTATGGATCTTTTTGGCTCTTGCTTTCTCTACTCTAATTTCTTGTAATTGCCCTTAGATTTATACCGATCCGTAAGAACAACTGCTTGTAATCCAATGGTCTAAGTAATAATATAACTGAGTGGATGTAGGCCAAGATTAGCCGAACCACTATAAACACTGTGTTCTTTTCTTGCTCATTTTCATTTATTTTCTTAACTTTTTATTCTCTACACATTCTTCTGAGTGTTTGTAACATTTTTGGTTCAAACAATTACAGTAAATAACTAATTTATTTCTATTATATAAAATTAATCGATTATTAAATATTTATTTACGACATCAGAAAACCTGTTTTAAATATCTAAAATACTTTACAAAACTAGACATTACATATAGGCACTATATCATGATTTAGCATGATTTGTTCTATTTTAAATAATTATAAAACATTCAAATTGGTTAACTATGTTTCTAATTAACTAAATATCATTTTAAAACTTAAATTTCATTTATATACTAAAACTTCACAATTTATAACATGCTTATTAATCCACTTAAGTAATACAATTACATTTGCATTATTTATTTTTCAAACTACTATTACATTTGTATAATTCAAGCTAGTGCATATAATATAAGAAGTAAATCAGGAAAGCTAAATAGAATGAATTAAACGACTTTTAATGTATATATAATGTCCAGTTATAATATTAAAATTTAAATACAGATTTAGTTTTGTTTGATTTAAATGTAAAGATACAACCAAAGTCTTAATTGCTAAAACTTGCAAGGATATATGATTGTGCTTACCCATACTGGACAAACACCTATTCAATAATTTAAACTTTTAGATATGCTTTGCATTGATATAACATGTTTAAACAAATGTAAAATAGCAGCAACTTAGAAAACAAATGGATTAAAGCAAAACTCAAAAGCAGTGCAATACAAGGACAATCACTTAATACCCGTAAATTAACAAAGCATGATACATATAAATGCATACTTATTCACATGTTGAAACAAACGCATGCAAACATAAACACATATATACTCAACTCACATGCAAACTAAAACACTCGAACATGCACACCACATAAACACAGTACACTATACACATCATTAATACACACTCACACATCAATACTCACCCACACGCTACCAGGTTTGCACGCACGAAACTCGACACCCATTCACACAAAGGCGCACACACAAATATTAATACCAATAAGCATAGAGACCCAAAACACTAAAATATACCCAGTTAAGAAACACACTAAATATATATGTATATGTATATGTATATGTATATTTGAATTATGAATTATTGTAGCTTGTATATATAAACATGTATATAGTGGCATGCGCTCGTAGGAAGTTGAAACTCAGCAAACAAATGTTCCTCTATATTAATACAAACATGAAATAGTATACCAGTAGTTTCACAATAAGAAAATGGTCAAGCAACAAAGCTAATATCATGGAAATGCATTACAATTAAGGTCAGGTACCCCAAACACAAACAACTACGAGACTTAATCACATGAATATATGAACTCACGCTTACATACATGAAATGACGTTATATCAATTTTTTCAGTAATGAGGTGTTAGAAATCTGCTATTAGAAACTGCAATCGTTTCATTTACTTTTAACGTTATGCAGTTTCTAATCTTAATGTGACCCTATTAATTAGGTCATAAATAGAACGTTTCATTTACCTTTAACGTTATGCAGTTTCTAATTTTAATGTGACCCGATTAATTAAGTCATAAATAGACCATTCTATAACTAGAACATTAGGTCTGTGATTAATCTTAAGCGTTGAATTGGTATATGATGGACGTACCAGATTTAGAGTTAAATGTTATATAAAGGATTGGGTCCTCTCTCTCCCATCCAACAGATGTATTCTTCTCCATCAAGAAACACATAAAGAAATAGGGTTAGAGAGAGAAACCGAATTCTAAGAAGAAGAGTAATCATTAGAAGTCAGAAGAAGAAGATGACAGCCATTACATCTTCCGCTGTTAATCAAGGTACGTCATCTTAAACAAAAAATCATATTAAGTTTTGTTTGTGAAATATTCGGTATTGGTGATCCTTAGGCTATTACTTGAATTGTTCATCATTAATCATGAAAGATCGAACATTAAAGAATTTCTGACATTTGGTATCAGAGCCACCAATCAATAACTGAATATTTCCTATGATTGCAATTGATCTGTTCTATGCTTTACTCATGATGTTTAATCAAGTATGTGTTATAAGTCATTTATGCACATGAGATTTATGATTTTGTTAATCACCAAAGTGGTCAAAATCAGAATAATCATTTAGTGCATAAGTGACATAATGATTATTGATAGAAATTGCCAGTTATAATAATACCAATTAAAAACTGGCATCACTAATGATAGAACCTGAGAACTTACCCAAAGGAAAGTCTTGTTCTATAACTAGTCGACATGATGAGGTTTAATAGATATCTTGATTAAATAAATATTGATCATCCAAAGATGTCAGTTCTATTTAATTGAATATATTTATTACTTACTTATGTTTTGGTATTTAATTATGTTAAGTTTAAGATAGTATCTACCCAAAGGAGTGCTATATTATACTATTATGTACATATCTGAATCGCGTTAGCTATGAGCTTATAGTTATTTCAATTTTTTTATTTAATTTGCAGTAGTTCCCATGAATACACATGCTTCATATGTTACATTGTTCACTGGTGTTAATTTTTCTGAATGGAGAGAACAAGTCAATTTCCATTTAGGTGTTCAAGATCTTGACTTGGCACTCCTTGAGGATAAACATGTTGCTCTTACAACAGCTAGTACTGAGACAGAAAAATCACACCATAAAGCATGGGAACGCAGTAACAGATTGAGCCTTATGTTTATTAAGATGACTGTTTCTAACAACATCAAGTCAACAATTCCGCAAATATAAAGTGCTAAGGAATATATGCAGTTTGTGGAAGAGCATTTTCGTTCAGCTGATAAGTCACTCGCTGGTACTCTTATGGCAGAACTCACGACCATGAATTTTGATGGGTCGCGAACTATGCAAGAGCACATTATAGAGATGACTAATCTTGCAACAAGGTTAAACCCCCTTGGACTTACAGTAGAGGATTCTTTTCTTGTCCAGTTTATCCTGAACTTGCTACCTTCTGAATATGGACCTTTTCAAATTAACTATAAGACTATAAAGGATAAGTGGAATGTTAATGAATTGGCTAGTAGACTTGTTCAGGAAGAAGGACGTTTGAAAAATCAAGTGAATCACTCAGTAAGTTTTGTGAGTAATAAAGCTGGTAAAGAAAAGAATGGAAAATCAAGTCATTTCAAGAAGAAAAAGGCACCTGCTAAGAATGGGCAGGATAAGAAAAAGAAGGAACTAAAGGATGTTCGATGTCATTTCTGTAAAAGGAAAGGACATTATCAAAATGACTGTCCGAAAAGGATAGCTTGGTTCGAAAAGAAAGGTAATCATCTATCTTTCGTATGTTTTGAATCAAATTTAGTTGAAGTTCCTATTAATACATGGTGGCTTGATACTGGTGCTACAACTCATGTCTCCAATAATATGCAGGGATTTTTTATGATCTGAACCATAAATCCAAATGAAGACCGTTTTCCCTTTATGGGAAACGGAATGAAATCCACAATAGAAGGCATTGGGACTTATCGTCTAATTCTAGAAAGTGGATATGTATTAGACTTATATAGTACCCTTTATGTACCTTCATTATCTAGAAACCTTATTTCCGTAAGTAAGTTGGATATTTCTGGTTTTAGATGTACGTTTGGATCTGGTTGTTTTGATTTATATAAGAATACTGATAATGTTGGTTTTGGTATTCTAATTGATGGTTTATATAAATTGAAACTGAATGACACTTATGCGAATTCCTTGCTGAATGTAATAAATGATGTTGGATGCAAACGTAGCATGTTGAATGAAAATTCTGCTTTCTTATGGCATAAAAGACTAGGTCACATATCCAAAGAAAGAATGATGAGATTAGTAAGTAATGAAATTTTGTCAAATTTGAACTTTAGTGATCTAGAATTATGTGTGGATTGTATTAAAGGTAAACAAACCAAACATAATAAGAAAGGAGCCACTAGAAGCAGCCAGCTTCTTGAAATAATACACACTGATATTTGTGGACCTATGGACACTCCAGCCTTTAATGGAGAAAAGTATTTCATCACTTTTATTGATGATTTTTCCCGCTATGGTTATGTCTATTTGCTTCATGAAAAATCTCAATCTGTGAATGTCCTTGAGACGTTTGTAAAGGAAGTTGAAATGCAATTAGATAAAAAGGTGAAAATCATAAGGTCTGATAGAGGTGGTGAATATTATGGCAAATATAATGAGTAATGCCAGTGTCCAGGTCCATTTGCAAAATTCCTCGAAAGTCATGGCATATGTGCGCAATACACAATGCCGGGTACACCACAGCAAAATGGTGTAGCAGAAAGGCGCAATAGGACGTTAATAGATATGATTAGGAGTATGATGTCAGATTCTACACTACCTAAGAATTTGTGGTCCTATGCTCTCAAAACCGCTAATTATTTGTTGAATAGGGTTCCTAGTAAAGCTGTTCAAAAGACTCCTTTTGAATTATGGACTAACAGGAAACCTAGCTTAAGACACCTGCATGTTTGGGGTTGTCCAGCGGAAGCGAAAATTTATAATCCACATGAAAAGAAATTAGATTCTCGAACGATTAGTGGGTATTTTTTAGGTTACTCTGAAAAATCTAAAGGATATGTGTTTTACTGTCCTAATCATAGTCCAAGAATTGTAGAAACTAGTAATGCAAGATTCATTGAGATTGGTGAAGTTAGTGGGAGTACTAGAAGAGAAATAGTGGAAATAAAGGAAACAAGGGTAAATGTTACATTGCCTAGAATAGTTCCTCCATCTACTATCACTCCAAATGTTGTTCCAGCTGTTGGAGAACAGAATGATGATGAACAACATATAAATGAAGAAGTACTTCTTGAAGGAAATGACTTACATAATGCTGATATGCATGAACCACAACAAGTAGCATTAAGAAGATCTCAAAGAGATCGTAGGTCAGCTATTTCTAATGATTGTATGGTTTATATGCAAGAATCACATTATGATATAGGAATCAATAAGGACCCAGTTTTCACATGCTGTAGAAAGTAAAGAGTCAAAGGAATGGATTAATGCCATGAAAGAAGAACTAAAATCCATGCAACAGAATGAAGTTTGGGATCTCGTTGAGTTACCACATGGCTGTAAAAGAGTCGGATGCAAATGGGTTTTAAAACCAAACACGACTCTAGTGGTAATATCGAACGGTATAAAGCTAGACTTGTTGCTAAGGGTTACACTAAGAAAGATGGTGTTGATTACAAGGAGACATTTTCTCCTATTTCGAAAAAGGACTCACTACGAATAATAATAGCATTAGTAGCACATTATGATTTGGAATTGCATCAAATGGATGTGAAAACAGCCTTTCTGAATGGAGATCTTGATGAGGATGTTTATATGGATCAACCTGAGGGTTTTTCTGTAAAAGGTAAAGAACAATTGGTGTGTAAACTTAAGAAGTCAATATATGGGCTTAAACAAGCATCCCGACAATGGTATATTAAGTTCAATACCATTATTACATCTTTTGGTTTTAAGGAAAATACGGTTGATCACTGTTTATACCAAAAGATCAGTGGGAGCAAGTTTATTTATCTAGTCCTTTATGTTGATGACATCTTGCTTGCTGCAAATAATTTAAGCATATTGCATGAGACTAAGGAATTTCTCTCAACGAACTTTGAAATGAAAGATATGGGAGAGGCATCCTATGTGATTGGAATAGAAATATTTCATGATCGATCACAAGGAATATTGGGATTGTCTCAGAAAGGATATATCGAAAGGATTCTAGAGAGATTTGGAATGAGTAAGTGTTCACCTGGGAAAGTTCCTGTACAGAAAGGTGATAAATTCAATCTCATGCAATGTCCCAAGAATGATGTTGAACGAAAGGAAATGGAATCAATTCCATATGCATCTGTAGTTGGTAGCCTAATGTATGCTCAAACCTGTACTAGACCGGAAATCAGTTTTGCGGTCGGTATGTTAGGGAGGTATCAAAGCAATCCAGGAAGGGAACATTGGCAAGCTGCAAAGAAAGTGTTGAGGTACTTACAAGGCAAGAAAGATTACATGCTCATGTATAGTAGATCCAATGAATTGGAGGTGATTGGATATAGCGATTCAGATTTTGCTGGATGCATCGATACTAGAAAATCGACTTTTGGTTACCTGTTTATGTTTGCTCAAGGAGCCATATCATGGAAAAGTGCGAAACAAACTATCGTTGCTTCATCTACTATGGAGGCAGAATTTGTGGCATGTTATGAAGGCACAATTCATGCATTATGGTTGCGGACTTTATTTCAGGACTTGCGGTTGTCGACACCATTAGCAAGCCGCTGAAAATTTATTGTGATAACTCTACAGTAGTGTTTTTCTCAAAAAAAAATGACAAGTACTCTAAAGGTGCCAAACATATGGAACTGAAGTATCTTGTTGTGAAAGATGAGGTTCAGAAACAAAGAGTGTCAATCATGCACATCAGGACAGAACTTATGATTCCAGACCCTTTGACGAAAGGGTTACAGCCAAGACAATTTAAGGAACATGTTCAAAGAATGGGTCTTGGTTGTATTAATAATAATTGATGTGTCACATTCTGAGCTCCTTTGTGTGTTTCTAATATACAATTATGTGTCTCTTGTTTTAATGTGGTAGTACGTACTTTATGTAATTTTAAAGAAGAAAGAGTCTTATAAAGATATTATGTTTAATCATTATGATATAAGACATTATGTGGACCATTATGCTGTTTTATATAAATTATGAATATAAAATGATGGATTGCTGGTATTGTAGTATATGGAAGAGAATGCATTGAATTAATAATGCACAACCGCCATAACTCTCAGCAATTTATCATAGTATGATGTTCAACACTTGATATTATGAATAATCAGGTCAAGTGGGGGAATGTTAGAAACCTGCTATTAGAAACTGCAATCGTTTCATTTACTTTTAACGTTATGCAGTTTCTAATCTTAATGTGACCCTATTAATTAGGTCATAAATAGAACGTTTCATTTACCTTTAATGTTATGCAGTTTCTAATCTTAATGTGACCCGATTAATTAAGTCATAAATAGACCGTTCTATCACTAGAACATTAGGTCTGTGATTAATCTTAAGCATTGAATTGGTATATGATGGGCGTACCAGATTTAGAGTTAAATGTTATATAAAGGATTGGGTCCTCTCTCTCCCAGCCAACAGATGTATTCTTCTCCATCAAGAAACACATGAAGAAATAGGGTTAGAGAGAGAAACCGAATTCTAAGAAGAAGAGTAATTATTAGAAGTCAGAAGAAGAAGATGACAACCATTACATCTTCCGCTGTTAATCAAGGTACGTCATCTTAAACAAAAAATCATATTAAGTTTTGTTTGTGAAATATTCGGTATTGGTGATCTTTGGGATATTACTTGAATTGTTCATCATTAATCATGAAAGATCGACAGTAAAGATTTCTGACATGAGGTAAATAAGTTAACTAGGGCATACATGTAAGATATATATACTTTAATACATAGAGAAGAGTACCAAGTGCGCATTTGCAATATAGGCAGCATAAAAATGCAGACTCTCATATACGCACACGCACCTTCACACCCTCCATCACTTTACACAGACGAGAATGTATAGGCATACACAGAAGTTCGCACATGTAGGCAGAAAGCACAATGCAACGACACCACAAAAAATTATGAAACCAAATTATATATATGAACACCTACATGATACACATCGATCACACACATTGCATATACATACATACACAACATAGAGACACACACACATATATAGTTGAATGCACACACAAACACATATCTCATCACCGGTATACATACCTACAAGCACAAACAGATTTAGCATCACCAAACACATCAATCTCCTCCATCTTTGTTAAGTTCTCAAGCCACTAATCACCGCCAGCCCAAATATTCCAGCCTGCAGCCACCAAGAATCACCAATCAACTTTGTCAGCATCTCCACCCTGCTTCTCTACCTCAAATCAGAAAACGTACATCTACCTTGCTCACTCACTTCTCCATATACATGCACATACTTCCAATGCATCAAGGAACCTCAGGTTGCTTCGCACATAGGTGGAAATCAATATCTCAAAGCTCGTGTATAGCTACAGAGATTTATTTAATTAATTTATAAAGGGATAGGGTGTAGGGATTTTTGATTGTTTTCTTCCTTTCCCTAATATGGTCGTTGATGTAATATTAACAAACGAGGAAGAAAAATTTAGAGATCAAAACCTCAGGAGAGTGAGAATTACTAATCATGATTTTATGGTTGCTATTGGGCTTGGGTTGCTTGGTTTAGGCTTTAGTGGATACTTAAGTAAATATACATATATTTACCTATTTTCCATTTCTTTTCTTTCCTCTTTATTATAATCCATTTCTATTTAAGTTAAATTACAATAAAATTGCAAATTTATATTTGTAACACTTGATAATTTATTCAACACTATAGACTTTCTGGAATTTTATTTCCCATGTTTTAACCGGTTTAAGTTTTTAAATATCTAACATTCTCACTTTAGGCCTAATAGCATATAATCTCCAAATTAATTTATTCCATAATACAAAAAATAATTATTTATTCCAAAACTATTTAATTTCATTACGAATTAATTTGCAATAAAATCCCGATATTCTAGATAAATTCCAGAACTTTTATTTCTAATTAATTAAATATTTATTGTTAATTACCTTTAAAACCGGTTGTTGTAGACTTCTCCTCTTAACAAAATTGCGTCCCCATAATTTTCATATAAAGAATTTATAGCAAAGCTAATAACTCCATGCCTTTAATAAGAATTTTAATCCATAACTTCGAATAATTCATTTCAACGCATATCATATTTCAAATCTACGACGACTATAGACTATAATAATGTTGCCTTACCATATAAAAACGATTCACTAATATAAATTGACCGCAATAGCTATAAATATAACCCTATTATCTTCAAAACAAATAATACATTATCCTCAAAATTATCATTCTAACAATATGTTCCACACTTACAAATTTCCAAAATTAAATTCAATACCAGAAATTTTCAAATATCCGAACAAGCATAAGAAACTAAAATAAATGTACCTAGCGGAAACAAATAAATAAAAAAAACTTCCCCCTACATACTCTGATCAAATAAAATCTCAATCACAATACCAAAGCAAACATTATAATGTAATATAATATCATCTGAATCATAATACAAATATTACTCGTCCGATTAACTCCTTTTGTCCTTACTACTCCAACCATTTATAAATTAATTTGCTAAACCTATTACAATTGCAAACATACAAACATGGTACACTGCTATCTTAACCTACTCATAAGCACCAACTACTGACATACAAACATAAAGAAACTACTAGTGACATTAGAATTGAAGATATACGAACATAGAACAGTGATAAAAAACAAGATAGTAATAATAGAATACAAACATGAAGAAACTAGACGTGATGATTAAACTACAACTCTTGTAAAAAAAAGTCTAAGACGTCTTATATCCTGTTCTAGCTCGTTTGCATATGTTATGCCCCTTGGACATAAAGGATTATCCAACCATTCGGCCAGAATTGACATAGCTGGATTCGACGACCAATATTTTCTCCATCCGCACGTACTATAACTTCGACTCCATACCCGCAGTGACAACAAACTGGGTACGATTCAACTTCTTGCTTAGTGGGAGGTTGAACAACTCTAACCTGGTTATCAGGTTGTTCATATGTCTAATGAACAACCTGTTTTTCATATGGTGGTTCAACCACCTCCTGAAGTCTCAGCTGGTCAAGGTCTGAAAACTGACCGTGGACATCTTCATAGTGTTGTTCTTGATAATTGATAAGCCAGTCCTCATCAGTATGTGGACTTTCCGTAGGCACGTAACCTGCATCTGAATCGATAGAAGAAGGCCAAGAAGGCATTGGGATGAAGAAGTTGTTGCTGTGATTGAGGAAGAAGATGATTATGAATGATGAAGAAGTAAATAAGAAAGCGCATATATAAACGAACATGTCTATTTCATTGATGTGATACCAATGCTTTTTGATCTGACAACAGCAACAGACATTATTTGTAACAACCCGCATATCTATCGATTTTATATTTAAATATTTTATCGTTAGTCGGTTGTTAGTCCGAAAAGCTACTTTTTTCATACGGTCAAATTAGGACTCGAGACCACCCCCATTGAGTTCAAAATGACGTTTGCGATCTTTTTGAGTATAAACTTCGATATGTTTGGAGATAGTGAAATTTTCGTCACTTTTTCCGCGTGTGACTTTGGTTTGGACTGCACTTCCTTAGTTCAGCCCAACCCCCTTCCTCACTTCATTCACCATTTGTTTTAACATTCAAGCTTCATCAAAAATGGTGGTGGGAAGTGGAAATTGAAACTCCAAACTCAAATTCTATTGCAAATCCGAGATTCAACATCAAATTCACGTGAAGAACATTGATTCAAGCTTGTTGGTGTTCTTGCTTTGCTTTCAAATCTCCATCTTCATCAAATTCCGTGAAAAGGTGAGATTTTTGATCTCACATCTTGCCTATATCTATCTTGGACTGTTGGGAATGATCCTCTATTGCAATTGTATGAATATCTGCATTTGGTTTGGATTGGATTGGCGAAAAACTCCAAAATTTAGTGATTTTGGTGAAAAACTGCTACTAGGTCGTTCTGGCCATTTTTAGCTCGTTCGGAGTTAGGTCGCTCGTCCATAGGTCGTAGGTCGTATTCGCCCTTAAGTCGTAGGTCGTTGCCGACCTATAATCTCCAGGCAAAATGTTAAGTCGTTCACGAGTTAAAGGCATAAGTCGTTCACGAGTTAAAGGCTTAAGTCGTTTGCAGTTAGCTCGTTCGCCTCGAGTTAAGTCGTAGGTCGTTTGGCCTTAAGTCGTTTGCAGTTAGCTCGCTCGCCCTGGCTTAAGTCGTAGGTCGTCCTCGACCTAACTTCACTAGGTCGTTCCTGCCTTAGCTCGTAGCTCGTATTCAAGGCTTAGGTCGTTAAGTCGTTCGTTCCACTAAGTCGTTCAAGGCTTAGGTCGTAAGACCTTAGGTCGCGCATCCCACTTAGGTCGTTAAGTCGTTCGTTCCACTAAGTCGTTCAAGCTTAGGTCGTAAGACCTTAGGTCGCGCATCCCACTTAGGTCGCAGAACCCTCTTAAGTCGTAAGTCGTTCGCGAGTTAGCACTTAGGTCGTTTGACCTGTTTTCCCCTAGGTCGTTCGACCTTTTCTTCTGCTAGGTCGCGTGGCATTCTTCCCTTAGGTCGAACCCCGTATTACTCTGCGAAGGCAATCTTATCTGAAAAGCATTCATCTGAACTTCCACTTTGATGCATTTTAAGCTGATTTCCTTGGATTTTATTCACGTCTCCGAATGTGAATTTTTGTGATAGATTGTTCCAACAATCGTTTTATGACTTTTCACTTTAAAGATATGAAGGTTTTAATACTAGTAGTAAATATCAAAACTCTTTCATCAAATCGATTTCAACACTATTTTTAATATCAAAAGTTCGTTTTCTCAAACCGATTTTCAATCTACTAATATATATAAGCCTTTACTTCACTCGAATGAGAAATCGACTTAAACGACTTAGTAAAACGAGTGGTATGAAACACTTGTGTTCACTTCGTCGGTTAGCTCTTGGACTTGTTCGATTGAACCCTTTTCGTGACAATTTCCTAGTGAAGATTTACAGCTTGTTCGTAAATATTTAAGTTAAGCAAGTGGTTATGGGACATGAAGCTAAACTCATATATTTACTAGCTTGGTGTGATTGACACTTCTCGCTGATCATGATGATCATTTTATGATTTAGACTAGCAATTGTGCGATGTCTCTTTGTTTGCAAGGTTAGACTAGACCGCAGTAGTGTGATTCCAACTCACACATATCTCTTTGTCCGCAAGGTTAGTCTAGACCGCAGTAGTGTGATTCCGACTCACACATATCTTTTTGTTTGCGAGGTTAGGCTAGACACCACTTGTGTGATTCCATTCACACATACCTTTTTGCTTTTTGGTTAGCCTAGGCCTCAATCAGTGTGATTCCGACTCACACATATGGGGTAGCGCCCCATGGTCTTCGGACCATCATGTGATAGGCCTCTTTCTCTTTTTATGATTTCTGGATTTCTTGTTTGATTTCTGGATTTTTATGTCATTGACTTGTTATGAGTACAAGTTTAGGGTATGATGCCCTCTTTGGATCTTTGAGAAAATTCTCGTGATATTGATCATTTCTCATCGGTTGATCTCCTGTTGATCATCATTTTCATATTTATAGTAGTATGTCAGTATGGATATTTTACGTTTATGCCATATCTCTTATTTTATATCATGTCATCTGATATTTATAGTTAGACTGATCCATTTATTATTTTCTTAAATAATACTCGGGTCAGACCGAGATGTTACAGGTGCTTCTGCTTGACTTCCTTCCGGGATTTGCTACTCTGACTTTTGGCTGACTATTTAGTTTAGCAGTTTTGTTGTATACACTTGAGATATGGACTCATAGTTGTATTCTTTTGGTATAGCACATGTTGCTATTCTTTTGTATTATTGTGGAACTTTTTGACCACTACTCTGATGTACACTTTCATGTGTTAGTTATATATTCATATCTTCTTCCGCCTTTGTGATATGGATGTCTGTGACTGCTTTGTGTTATGTTTATTTCTATGTTTGTTTCCGAAGATTATTTTATAGCCGCCGTGTGATAATCAATTACATGGATGGTCGCTCCTCAACAGCCTTATTCTCCATGCTAGTTGACAGCACTACATCGTAGTGTCCTTGGCTAGCGTGGGTATTGAGGTGGGGCGTCACATTATTATTTGAAAAGACAAATCAGAAACGACCGTTACACATTAAAAGATTCTTCATACAACATAATATTACTTAACCAACTACACATTAAAACATCTCCAAATAAATAATACAGTAATGACCGTTACATAACCAACTAGTAATACTATTATCTTAAGGCCATCCAAAAATTTCTAGCCAATTTTGGCGTATGAAGTACGCATCATGGCCAATGAATGGAGTGCGGTATTTTAAATTGTATCGACCGTCATAAGTCGAACGTGTAGTCTTGAACAAATTTTCTGATATTACCTCATTAATAACCTTTGTGTAACACGTGCATGCCTTAGTAAAGTTTCTGTATGCAGTCCTGACTTCTTGAGCCGTACGTCTGACTCGACAGCCCACGTCGTTGTTGTAAAGTTCAGCCAAAGTGTCCCAAAATTGAATTACCATTAACTCCTGATTGTCGCACATCTCATCGGTTTGTATGTAGTACTGCATAAGTAGCTTCAATTCATGAGATGTAAATGTCATGTTGGACATTGTAGCTTGAATAATGTTAAGTTTTTAAATGATTTAAACAGATAACGATTTGTGGATTTATATAAAGGATGTTCCTAGTCTCCACTCAATAAAGATATTAGCTGTGGCCGGCAGCGGAACGTGGCTACAGTCTATGATATGACCGCACACTGAGCCGCCTTGTCTCCACGAAAGAAAGCAGGGAATATTGGCCGGCAAATGAACGTGGTTACAGTATGTGATTTGACTGCACACCGAGCCACCTTGTCTCCACTCAATAAAGATATTAGCCGAGGCTGACAGCGGAACATGCCTACAGTGTATGATATGACTGAACATTGAGCCGCCTTGTCTCCACTCAATAAAGATATTAGCCGAGGCTGACAGCGGAATGTGCCTACAGTGTACGATATGACCGCACACTGAGCCGCCTTGTCTCCACTAAAGAAAGCAGGGAATCTTGGCCGGCAAATGAACGTGGCTACAGTATGTGATTTGACTGCACACTGAGCCACCTTGTCTCCACTCAATAAAGATATTAGCCGAGGCCGACAGCGGAACGTGGCTACAGTGTATGATATGACCGCACACTGAGCCGCCTTGTCTCCACTCAAGAATTAGTCCTATATATATAACCATATGGATCTCATACTTGTTCACAACAATTCAATCTAACAAAACATTCAAAAATCAAACAACTATCCTCATTAACAATGCCTGGAAATTTACTAAAAGCAATATTGCTATGCGACAGTGACTGTGAAGAAGAAGCGTATGCGTTAGCACATCAACAAGAGGAGGAGGAACTGATGGAGATATATCATGAAGCATACGGTTCAACTTCTGGAAAACACGGTGGCTCAGTTGTGGGTCGGAAATACATCAACCGTAACCAGCAAGCATTTCACAAAACACTTATGCAAGATTACTTTGCCCATGATCCAACTTACGGTCCATAGATGTTTAGACGACGATTCAGAATGAGTCGTCCATTGTTTTTAAGAATTATCGAAAGTATTCAGCAGAATAATTATTATTTTGTTTACAAGCAGGACGCTGCAAAAAAACAAGGTTTGAGTGGGCATAAAAAGATGACCGCAGCTTTGAGGATGTTAGCATACGGTACACCCGCCGATGCCCTTGACGACGCATATCGTATTGCGGATAATACGTCATTGGAAAACCTAGATCACTTATGTCAATCAGTTGTGGACATTTATGGGACTGAATATCTTCGTTCTCCAAACGAGGCAGATGTAACGCGCTTGCGTGAAATGCATGAAAGCAAAGGCTGGCCTGGCATGCTTGGAAGTTTAGACTGTATGCATTGGGAGTGGAAGAACTGTCCAAAAGCTTTTCATGGAGCATATAACAGCAAAGAAAAAAAAATCAACTATCATCTTAGAAGCAGTTGCCTCTCATGATTTGTGGATTTGGCATGCTTTCTTTGGAATGCCAGGTTCTCTTAACGACTTAAACGTTGTCGAAGGATCTCATTTGTTTAATGATTTGGCGCAAGGTAAGTCAACTCCCATATCATTTACTCTTGGTCATAACACATATGAGCATGGATACTATCTAGGAGATGGAATTTATCCCAAATGGAGTACGATTGTAAAGACATTTGCAAACCCAATGACGGCCAAAACAGAAACAATTTGCTGCAATGCAGGAAGGACGTAGAAAGGGCGTTTGTGGTCCTTCAGGCAAGGTTTGCAATGGTCAACAATTCATGTAGATTATGGAAGAGATCAAAAATGGCTACAATTATGTTCTGTTGTATAATTCTGCATAACATGATCATTGAAGATGAACGCGGTATGGACTATTCCGATTTCGAGTATGATGGGGCAAGACAACCCCCCGAATTGTTTCGCACAGCCATGTTACGAAATGAAGGACAGTACGCAATTCATGTCGATCATAATGAAGTATATCGTAATGCAGCTATTTATAATAGGCTCCAAAGGGATTTAATGGAGCATATTTGAAATTCTCATGGAAATCAGTAGTTCGGAATGATGGATCTTTGTTTAATTACATCTGTTTGCCTTTTTATTGGTGTAACGAAGTGTAGAATGCTATAATTTTGATGTTTGTAATAGCATTTATGTTTGGTGAAGTAAATCTATAATGATATCTACAGAATACATTGAAAAAAATGATATACCATTGAATATTTTTAAACTGAAAATAACACATGATTGAAAATATAAACTGAAGGTACATGGATATTTAAACTGCAATAACTAAAAATATCACATGAATATTTCAACTACATATGTTTTGTTCCTGATCTACTCTCAACAATGTGTTGTTTGTACTCCATCCAATATTGCATTATAATTGGGTCCATTAAGGTGACATCCTTTTCCGTTACTAAGGTCTCTTGGCGTTGCCGCTCTAGCTCAAACCGGCCCTTCTCAATCTCGGTCAGTTCTTTTAACACAACAAGCTTTTCAGCACTCCCTCTTTGACGTTCTGCATTTTCTCTCGCATGTTTTTCATGCATTAGGGCTAAACGAGAATCGATTTGGGATTGAACAACAATTTTCTTCTTATCTGCTCATTGCCCCATCAGTCTAGCATCTTCATCAAATGCGGGTTCTGCCTCTTCGTCTTCGTTATCTGGGCATACATTAGAGTCCATATGAGAAGAATTTCCTGGGCTAGAACTATAATTAGTTCGACTTGTTTTTTTTCTTGCCCTTCGACTTCGTTTGGACATCTCTTAAGCTTTTTGCGATGTTTGAGCTCCATTTTTGTTGACTAACAAGCAAGTCATAGCAGTTTGCAAACTGATAGTAGTGGGGTTTCTTTGTACCATTTTCTCTTGAAAATAATTTCAAGAATTGATCGTTCACCATTCTCTTCTAAAAAAACAGAAACACAAAATGATATATTAACAAAGTGATCAGAAATGAATATAAATTAAAAATCATATTTTCCAAAACGCTACCAATTCAGCTTCGCCACCCATTCCACTTGGATTTGCTGTTCTTATTTTATGAATCTGAGACTCATAGAATTGTGTTTGTCGATTAATCATCCCAAAACGACCCGTGATTGCAGACATTGACCTCGTCTTTTCAACATGCTTTTTATTGTACGTGGTTATGACTTTTGCCCAAAACGCCTCTCCACTTTGGTCATTCCCCTTTACCGAGTCGTTAGAAAAATGACAGTAAATATAACACAAATCTTTATCTTCATCGCCATACCATTGAGCAGAAGAATGGAAGGATAGAGGGGGAGCGGTCTGAGGATGAACATTTTGAAAGGGTTGGACCAGTTATCCATATTCATCGCTTCGGTATATGATTAAAACGGATGTGACATACTTTCAATATTATGGAATTGAGAATATAATTGTAATAGAAGAAGAGATGTGTGTATTACAATCTGAAAAATAGTCCGATATATTTATTGAAATCACAAATATGACCGTTTAATGCCGTTGTAATTTTAAATATGACCGTTTATAGCCGTTGGAGTCAAAATATGACCGTTTATAGCCATTGGAGTTCAAAATACGGTTGTTTATAGCCGTTGGAGGTCGGAATAAGGCGGCATGTACCGGGGAAGAGGGGGTATGGGTGGGGGAGGGGGCTTGAGCGCCCAAGCCCCGGCGCCCATTAAATGAGCGTCCAAGGCCAGTTCAAGATCCTGAACTTTCAGCTGAATTCGGGGCCTTAATTTGACGACTGGAGAATTTTTTTTGGCGTATTCAACGAATAATTCGACCACTGGAGATGCCCTTACAAGTGAGGTACACATCGACACATAATGTGTCTTGATTAACTAGTTGATCATAAAGTACATAATATTTCACCTCACCTCCATTGAGGGTCCCTTTCAATGAGGTGCTACAACAGTCCCATTTTACTTAAAACATGCATGCAGTTTTGCGTAATGTTGTTATTTTGTGCATATGGACTATCTCACGACATTAGGAAACCTTCTAGAGATGTGTCTTAATATTTATTTCATAAGATTCAAAGTTACCTATGGAAATTTATGAATTTCGAACAAAACAATGGGTATGTCCCTATTGAGCCAAAAATGGCTACAACCCTTGTTTTTTCTATTATAATAATTTTAAATCATTAAACAAGATATACCTCCTATTTTCTCTTTCTACTTCGTCTTCATATGTAGAACAAACAACAAGTACACTCTCACTTTCTACCCTTAACCTTATCCCTAATGCGCTAAAACTCATTCACTCAAGTGTTCGATAAACCTAAGCTTTGAAACCGATTGAGACTAATCCCCTCATTTCTGAAATAGAGGACTAATCTCAAAGAAAAATGAAGATATATCAAATCTAAGAGTTTACGATTGCATAAAAATAGAAAAATGACGACTTGTAAGCTTCATAGCTAAACAAACCCCATGCACAGTGTTTATTCCAAAAAATCATAAATTTTTCTCTCGAAACTTCGAATCATATGAAATAACGTATCAAAATGCATATCTCAAAGACCCAACATCATGGAACAGTCTAAATTTCAACATAACAACGTTCTTCAAAATTATCTATTTTACTCGTTTAATTTGAACGACAATAAAAAAATACGTAAAATAAATAGTACAACATCGGCGGATCGTTATGCCATAAACTGCAACATACAAAATACAAGTCTAGGCAGTAGAAGATGTGGTTGAGGCGTTCAATCTTACAAACAAAATAATATGATTTTGGAGCAAACAAACGAGAGTACCAATCCTTCCATTTAGTTTAGTTTCCTTTTCCGTTTCTTTTTAACCATCAGTGTCATTCCAAATTATCTCCATTACACAAAGAAAACGCTAGATGAAACATACAGCAGGTTCACTAAATATTAAATAGTTGGCACTGAAGTTTTCATAAAGTAACAAAGTCAACCATAGCAATTATCCTACTAGCGCAAATATTCTGTGAAATTAAGTTCAGCACGTAGTTACTGTTATGATTTGATTCTTCTAAAAATTAAATTACAAATAGACAAAGGCGATATAAACGCACCAAAAAATAGTCTAAAATCAATAAGATAACCTAAAACAATAAATGTTGCAGTGTGTTCGAGGCTAAATTCATAATTCAAAATTTTGACAGAACATAAAATCATGGTTTTGAAGATCGAACCGTATTGATGCAAGGTCAAAGGTTCTAATGGTTTAACCTGTCAGACCGGTATAACCGCGTTTATCGTTAATTTATTTTTTTCTGATTTAAATGAAAAATTATTCAATTAATGTAAAAATTTAACCCATTATAATTATTATATTGAACTTTAATACGATTATTTTTGAACATTTCATAACAAATATTAACTGAAAATAATTCTATAACAATTTTATTAGAGAAAAATTGTAATTTTTTTTATTTTTTAAGATGAAAATGGGTCGGTTTAACAATAATTTGTGAAATGTACACTAATAATGTATTATGTTGGTCAAAATTGATAAAGATAATCCAATAATTTAGTGGCTAAGGTTGTTAAATTATTTGTTAAATTGATTATATGAAGAAGAAAAAAATGAAGAATGAAGCGGTAGTTATTCCTCAAATTTGAAAAACTGTGTGGTTCAAAGAGGCCAATCTAGAGATTTTATCAAGGTTTTGAAGTTAAATCGCAGGTTCATCCACGCGCGAGGCTATTTCATTTTCAAAGTTTAACGCTCCAAAATTGTAGATTAACCGTGGTCGAATCGAAATTGGGTTGGGTTTTTAAAACAGTGCATAAAACAATAAAAATGTACATCAACTACTTCCAATGTTTATATTCCATATTGCATCTCATATCTCGTGATCTCGATATATAACTATAAAAGCATGTGTCTGTTCAAGGTAATTTTAAGCTCCTGTATTTTGAAGGATATAATTACATTTTAGTGATGAAATAACACCTAATAAATAAAATTTGTTGGACTGCAACTATAAGACCAAATGGATATTCCAAATGAATGCATTTTTTGTCATATCCAACAAAACCTTAAGAATATGTTTATGATGATACACTTAAAATGCATAAATGTACCTTCGTCCCTGATCCATATCTTCCCATGTGACATAACTACCAAAACAATTTAACTCGAATGGATGCCCAAGTTTTACGTGTCTGGATGACTAAAATAAGTAACGTCGCGTTTGGTTTCATTTTGAGTTTTGTGTTTTTGGTTTCTAACATTTATAACAAAATACGAGGATAACGGAAAAAAATTTAGGTAGTGTTTGATTTGAAAATAAGTTTTTTTGCATTTATTTGTGTGTGGAAGGAGTGGAGGTGTCGGAACATTCTAATCAATCCAACAATGGGAAGAAGCAATTGTTAAGGCTTACTGGGCTATGTTGTACTCTTCGTTTGTTTGTGTTGTAGTTACTGTTTCTGCATCTATTTAACAATCAATAAACCCTATTCTTTAGGGAGTAGTGTTCAGAACGGTTCAACCATGATAATAGGAGTTAGTGTGTATCGTGTGTTGTTGCATTTCTTTATTTTCAGTTGTAAAAGGCTGTTTTATAAAGTCAGTTTTCTGATTTCAATAAAGTAAGTTTTCCTTCCAGATTTGTGCGTATGCCTGAGTTTTAGAAAGCAAGTTTCAACAAGTGGTATCAGAGCAAAACAGAGGTATGGCAACAGAAGGAGGTTCCTTTGTTCAACCTGCAATTCCAAGGTTTGATGGTCACTATGACCATTGGGCCATGTTGATGGAGAACTTTCTCTGATCGAAAGAGTATTGGAATTTGGTTGAGGTTGGAATACCAGCGGCTGCAGCAGGAGTGGAGCAGTCCGAGGCACAAAGGAAGGCAATAGAAGATGGAAAGCTCAAAGATTTAAAGGTTAAAAATTACCTTTTCCAAGCCATCGATCGAACAATTATGGAGACCATCCTTAATAAGGAAACAACCAAAAGCATATGGGATTCCATGAAGCTCAAGTATCAAGGTTCCACCAGAGTGAAAAGGGCTAAGTTGCAAGCTCTTCGTAGGGAGTTTGAGGTACTCGGAATGAAGGAAGAAGAGACGGTCGACGAATACTTTGCCAGAACTCTCACCATTGCAAACAAAATGAAGGCTCATGGAGAAAAGATGGAGCACACTATGATCGTGGAGAAGATCTTGAGGTCCATGACTTCACGATTTGATTATGTGGTATGTTCCATTGAAGAATCAAACAATGTTGCTACTTTGACCATTGATGAATTGCAGAGCAGTCTCCTAGTACATGAACAAAGAATGAAAGGACATCAGGAGGAAGAACATGCACTTAAAGTCACTGGAGAAAGATCGGAAGCAAGGGAGGATGATAAAGGTGGATTCAGAGGAGGATTTAGAGGAAGAGCTCGTGGTGGAGTTTTCAGAGGTAGAGGAAGAGGCCGTGGTAGACAACCACTGAACCGAGCTATTGTAGAGTGTTACAACTGTCACAAGCTAGGGCATTTTCAATATGAATGCCCTAGTCGGGAGAAAAATATGAATTATGCAAAGCTTGAAGAAGAGGAGGAGATGTTGCTTATGTCTTATGTCAAATCTCATGATGCTCAAAGAGAAGATGTATGGTTCTTAGATTCAGGATGCAGCAACCACATGTGTGGTAATAAGGCATGGTTCACTAATCTCAATGAAGGCTTTAGGCAGTCCGTAAAGCTTGGTAATAACACAAAGATGGCTGTAATGGGAAAAGGAAATATCAAACTGACCATTGGAGGGGTGAATCAAGTAGTGAGTGAAGTATTTTTCATTCCAGAACTGAAAAATAATTTATTGAGCATAGGTTAACTGCAGGAGAAGGGATTGACTATACTCATTCAAAATGGTACATGTAAGTTGTTTCATCCAATTCGAGGCTTACTTTTACAAGCTGCCATGACAGCAAATCGTATGTTTGTTCTATTAGCTTCTATTAATTCCAAAGAAACTAAATGTTTCTAAAGTACAACTGATGCTGAAACTCAACTCTGGCACCGTCGCTTGGGACATTTGAGCTTCAAAGGGCTTAGAATATTGCATTACAAGAGGATGGTAAAAGGCCTGCCACCACTCAAAACTTCAGCAATTGTATGTGATGATTGCTTAGTTGGAAAACAACATCGAGAATCAATTCCGAAGAAGAGTCTATGGAGAGCCTTGAAGAAATTAGAACTAGTTCATGCTGATATTTGTGGACCAATAAAACCAGAATCAAACAGCAAAAAAAGGTACTTGATCACATTTATTGATGATTTTAGTAGAAAGACTTGGGTTTATTTTCTTTCAGAAAAATCAGAGGCACTTAACACGTTTAAAAAATTCAAGAATCTCGTTGAGAAAGAATGTGGCTCACTAATATGTTGTTTACGTACCGAGAGAGGTGGCGAGTTTACCTCTATAGAATTTAATGAATATTGTAGTGTGAATGAGATTAAAAGACAGCTTATGGCCTCATACACCCCCCAACCAAACAGAGTTGCTGAAAGAAAAAATCATACAATCATGAACCTTGTGAGAAGTACGTTGTCTGAGAAAAAAGTTCCTAAAGAGTTTTGGCCGGAAGCGGTGAATTGGTGCATTCACATCCTAAATCGAAGTCCAACATCAGTGCTCAAGGAGGTTACGCCAGAAGAAGCCTGGATCAATGTAAAGCCAACAGTTGATTACTTTCGTGTTTTTGGATGCATAGGCCATGTACATGTGCCAGATGTCAGGAGGAGTAAGTTGGATAACAAAAGCTCAAAGTGTGTGCTGTTTGGTGTAAGTGAAGGGACAAAGGCCTATAGGCTTTTTAATCCAATTACCAAGAAGATAGTGGTGAGCCGAGATGTGGTGTTTGAGGAGAACGAAAGATGGGATTGGGGAGTAAGCACCGAAACAATGACAAGTGATGTTATGGAATGGGAAGATGATGATGAAGTGATTGAAAATGAAATTTTAAAGGGAAATGAAGAAGATATTGAAGCAGTTCAAACCAATGCTAGAGCAGTAAGTGATCCATCTTCATTTGAGTCACATCATGATGCAGTTTCAAATCCACGAGAACAACCAAAAAGAGTTAGAAGGAAGCCTTATTGGATGCAAGATTATGAAACTGGGGATGGCTTGCATGATGATGATGTATTAATGCAAAATATGGTTCTCTATACAGCAGCACATGATCCAGTTACATATGAGGAAGCTTCAGCGAACCTAAAATGGAGAGAAGCAATGAAGAATGAGATGCAAGCAATAGAAAAAATGGTACTTGGGAGCTTACTGATTTACCTGAAGGAGTAAGGAAAATTGGAGTAAAATGGATTTTCAAAACAAAATTGAATGAACGAGGTGAAGTAGATTAATATAAGGCACGACTTGTAGCAAAAGGGTATGCACAAAAACATGGTATCGATTATACGGAGGTGTTTGCCCCCGTTGCTAGATGGGACACAATTAGAATGATTTTGGCATTAGCTGCTCAAAGAAAGTGGTGTGTGTACCAACTTGATGTCAAAAGTGCTTTTCTACATGGAGAATTAAAGGAGGATGTGTATGTAGAGCAACCACAAGGTTACAAGAAGCAAGGGGAGAAGAATAAGGTCTACAAACTTCGTAAAGCACTGTACGGGCTGAAACAGGCCCCTTGGGCCTGGTATAGTAGAATTGAAGCATATTTTGTCGATGAAGGATTTGAGCGATGTCCAAATGAACACACACTATTTGTGAGGGCTCAAGAAGATGGTGAGATTTTAATTGTAAGCGTTTATGTAGATGATCTAATTATCACAGGGAGTAGTCCAAGAATGATGGAAGGATTCAAAGCCTCAATGAAGTCTAAGTTTGACATGTCAGACTTGGGAAAAATGAAGTTCTTTTTAGGAGTGGAGATTGTCCAAAATGAAGAAGGTATCTTCTTAAGCCAACGCAAATATGCTCTGTAAGTACTCGAACGTTTTGGTATGGCAAACTCAAACTCAGTCAAAAATCCAATTGTACCAGGCTTCCGGATGATGAAAGATGAAGAAGGCATATGTGTTGATCCAATTCAATACGAGCAAATAGTAGGCAGTGTTTCCTGGAGATTTGACCAGGCAACTAAGTACCCGGCATTAGCATACTGTCCGGCATTTATGGGTCATTCGGCATCCATACCATTCGGCTCAACTGGGTTGTTCGGCATCTCGTTATGCTCGGCATCCACGAAGCGCTCGACATTAGCAAGCGCTCGGGATCCAGGAGTGCTCGGCATCCAAGATCGTCCCGCATATATGGGATGCTCGGCACGCAAGAGCATTCGGCCTTAAGAGACGTTCGATATTGTATATCGTCCGGCATCTGTGAACGTTCGACACAAGAGGTTTGCTCGGCATTTGAGTTCGTCCGGCATCCAAAGATTGTTCGGCATCTCGAGAATGTTCGGCAGCCAGAGGTGATCGGCATTCATCCAACCTCAGTCAACTTCAACCATTGGTCGGCATACACTCCCCACTCGGCACCTCACTTCGTTCGGCATGAAGATGGTCGTTCGGCACAAATACTTCCTATGGCATTCAGAGTGTTCGACCTCACTTCGATCGGCATAAGGAGATCGTTTGGCATTTAGTCGTTCGGCATATTTGGGTCGGCACATAGAGTTACTCCATATGGGTCGAGGTACTCAGCTACCAGGCCCACCAGGGAAGTCCAACCCATCTTTGTCTATAAATAAAGAGGTAGGGGCACAATGAAAAGGACCTTTTTTCGAGAACACTGGGGAGACCCTGCCACATTCAAGACTCATCCTCTTTACTTAGCAATTGTATTCAAGTAATTGGCAAACGGATTATATCTGTAATCAATTATCTAGTAAAACAATAAAGATTAACCTCAAAGTGGACGTAGGCAGTTACGCTGAACCACTATAAATCTGGTGTTCTCGTCTTTTCATTTAATTTAGCATATTGTTCCTTGTTTAAATTTACTTTCATCATTTATCTCTCTACACAATCTTTCTTAACGAGGTTAGTGACCAATTTTGGTGCTAACACTTTGGTGCTTTCACTGAGAACTGAATTCTCAGACCTCAAGGATCTACTTTGAAACTACTGGATTGAATAAATCCCCAAAGAAGATCCGATTCATTCGTAGGACGTCCGTTGATTCTACTCAGAGTTCATACCAATAACTCTACAATGGCAAGACCACGTACCAGATCAGCCTCTCATAATGCGGACGCCCACGAGACTGCTAGTGTACAACAAGCAGGACCTAGCAATCAGCAAGCAATGCTAGGTGCAGGGACTACCACCCAGGACCAAATGCAGTTGTCACCAGAATAGAGTTCAACGACTTGATGAGAGAGCTCAGGGAAAGCAGGAGACAACTCGGAGAGCAGATGCAAGCCAACGCCAACCTCATGGCACAACTCACTCAACAACAGCATCAGAATGCTGGGGGCAATCACGCTCCTTATTCTTCATCCGACAGCTCAACTTCGTCTGATGAACCTCCCCAGCGTAGACGCCGTAAGACTGAAACTACGCAGGTAGGCGCTGCTGTCCGAACAGCTAGAGACCGTGACCAAGCAGGAGCTGGAAATTTAGGAGCTGGAGTGCAGGTGGAGGCTGGAGGCCCAGATCGTCAAGATGCCAATGATGTCGAACCTCAAGATGCACATTTGGCAGATCGCCAGTAGAGGAGGCATCAGCCTGATCAATCACGTAGAACAGACTCCAACCTTGCACCTTCCATACAAACGCCAGACCTGACAGCCATGATCAGACAATTAATGAAAGAGAATCAAGGCTTATCAAATGATGATTGGGGAGTGTCAAGAAGTCATACTCCGTTCACGGACATTGTTCTATAGGCAGCGTACCCCAGAAAGTTTAGTATGCCAACTATCCCGGCATATGAAGGAAAGACTGATCCCAGACAACATGTCATGAGGTACGAATGGATGATTGATTCAGCTAGAGCAAATGATGCAACCAAGTGCAGGTGCTTTCCAATAACTCTATCTGGGATCGCTACCATGTGGTTCACCCGACTTCCTCCGCGGTCCGTATCTAGTTTCGAGGAGTTGGCGAAGAAGTTTATAGAACAGTTCAGGATACACACTACTCGTCCAAAGGACGTGATGTCTCTATCAAGTGTAATCCAGGCTCTAGGGGAATCATTGAAGGAGTATTTGCAGAGATTCCATGTTGCGGCAACTGAAGTCAGCAATCCCAATGATCATGCAATTCTTATGGCTGTGATACGAGGCGTGGATCCGGATTCAGAGTTTGGAGACTGGCTGGTAGGAAAACCTCCGACTACGCTAGAGCGTTTTTACTCAAAGGCACATCAGTTCATAAGAAGAGAGGAAGCCAGGTGGGTAAGGCAAGATAAGGCACCGGGACCTGTCCAGGAGTCCGTGAAAAGCAACATTGCTGCGAAGCAGTCCGGAGACAACTCGGGAAAAGTTCAAGTAAATGTCCAGAACAAGCCCGGGCAACCTAAGGAATCCGGAGGAAGAAATCAAGGGAAGAAGAGAGAAGCGGGGAAGTGGAAGTCGAGAATTCCAACCTACAACGAGTATACCCCGCTGAATGCGTCTCTTGAGAACATTTACCTATCAACTTGCAATACCTTTCAGTACAGAAAGCCACGTCCAAAGGAGTCAACTGAAGAACAAAAGCGGACTGGGAAATAATGCCGCTTCCATGAGACTTATGGGCACAATACGGAAGAGTGCATACACCTACACGACGCTATAGAGAAGTTGATCTGGCAGAAAAAGTTACAGGAGTTTGTGAAGGATCCACAGGAAGGGGGACAGGGAACATCCAACCCAAGTCGTGCACCAGCTCCGCGTCATCCCGAGGAGCCTGCCCGGACTGTGGGCAGACTAGTCATAAACACGATCATCGGCGGGCCTCACCCTGCGGATAAGAACTGGCAAGAGATGGAGCGGTATGCTAGTTCCCTGAAGCACGCAGATTTCGAGTGTTGTTCCAACATAGAGGATGGGACCCCTGCTAAACAGCTGCGCATGATGATAGACGATATAGTATTCAGGAGCAGAGATGCTGATCAAGTAGAGGCTCCTACCATCGACCCGATGGTCATATCTGCGACAATCGGGCCGGCGTATGTAAAGAGAATTTTGATTGATTGTGGAAGTTCAGTCAATATCATCTTCAAAAAGGCTTATGACCAGATGAAGATGGAGACGAAGGATTTGAAACTGTCTAAAGCTCGCATACATGGCTTTAATGGCGCAGCGACCGATGCAGTGGGATATTTTGAGTTACCAGTTGAACTGGGACAAGGTGAGCGAAGGAGGGTACGAATCCTACCTTTCATAGTTTTGGATGTGGATTCTCCGTACAATGTGTTCTTGGGTCGACCGGCCCTGGCTGAGTTTAGGGCAGCATTAGCCCCGTGGTGCTTGACTTTGAAGTTTCTGACTGACAAAGGAGTTGGTGTTGTTCATGGCGACCAGGCGACTGGCCGTGCATGTTATGTGGCTGAGCTCCGAGAGGCCCATCGGAGGGAGAAAGGAAAGGTTGCGGACAATACTGTCTGCATCCATAATATCGACAGTTGACAAGTAATGCCCGAGCCCTGGCTCGGGCGTGATTCTCGGATCTTCAGAGATATAGATCCGAGAGACGACGATGAGAAACCCAGGGAGGAAAAGGCAGCGCCGGCTGAATTGACAATTGACATTTCAGTCAGCCGAGACGATCCGTCGCGAGTACTAAAGATCGGATCACAACTCAGCCCCGCAATGACTGAAGATCTCAGTGATTTCCTCCGAGCGAATCTTGATGTCTTTGCTTGGACATATTCTGACATGTGTGGGATTTCTCCCGCTATTACGAGTCATATGTTGAACATAGACCCAAAGTACGTCCCGGTTAAACAAAAGAGGAGAGGGATGGACCCGGAGAGGTCCGCTGCTCTCAGAGAGGAGGTGGACAAACTCAAAGCCAATGGGTTCGTACGCGACGCCCTCTACCCTGAATGGGTATCAAACCCCGTGCTGGTGAAAAAGGCGAACGGGAAATGGAGAACATGTGTAGATTATTTCGATTTGAACAAAGCATGCCCCAAGGACAGTTTCCCATTGCCTAGGATTGATCAGTTGGTCGACTCCACTGTAGGACACAAGCTGTTATCATTCATGGATGCGTACTCGGGATACAATCAGATCCCGATGCATATTCCGGACCAGGAACACACCAGTTTCGTCACGGACGTTGGGCTATATTGCTATGTAGTGATGCCTTTCGGATTGAAAAACGCGGGAGCGACCTATCAGCGTTTGGTGAATCGAATGTTCAAAGACCAGATTGGTAGAACGATGGAAGTTTATGTGGATGACATGCTCGTGAAGTCACGACAGTCAAACGACCACATTCGAGACTTATCAAAGATGTTCGATATACTCAGATATTATGGAATGAAGATCAACCCTCTGAAGTGTTCCTTCGGCGTTGCGTCGGGGAAGTTTTTGGGATTCATTGTTAATGCCAGGGGAATTGAAGCGAACCCAGAAAAGATTCAAGCTATTCGAGATGTGCAAGTGCCCAGAACTATAAAACAGGTGCAAAGCTTGAATGGAAAGGTGGCTACGCTGAGTCGATTTATATCCAGAGCCACGGACAAGTGCATTCCTTTCTTCGATATAATAAAGAAGGGGAAGAGGAATTTCGAATGGACATCCAACTGTGAGGAAGCATTCCGAGATCTGGTGAGGCATTTAGAGAGTTCTCAAGTGCTGTTGAAACCAGTAGACCACGAGATGCTGTATGTATACTTGGCTGTATCCCCGCATGTTATAAGCGCGGCTTTGGTCCGCGATGAGGACCGAGTCCAAAAGCCAGTGTATTACGTTAGCAAACGTTTAACGGGGGTAGAAAGAAATTATCCTAAAATTGAGAAATTGGCCTATTGCTTGGTGATTGCATCACGTAAGCTACGACCATACTTTCAAGCACACTCAGTCAGTGTCTATACCGATCAGCCCTTACGGCAGGTACTCCAACGACCAGAAACTTCTGGAAGGATGTTAAAATGGAATATCGAGTTGAGTCAGTTCGATATTACCTACCTGCCACGAAGAGCCATACAAGGGCAAGCATTATCAGATTTCATCGCTGAGTTTACTGTATCTGACGAACCAGATAATCACAGTGTCATTCCCCCCATTCAATGGAAATTGTACACCGATGGGGCATCAAACGACCGTTGCTCCGGGGCTGGTGTAGTTCTCGTAACTCCAGAAAACCGATCGATTTGTTACGCTTTGAAGCTCAATTTCCCGGCTACGAATAATGAAGCAGAATATGAAGCACTGATTGCTGGCTTAAAACTCATTGGAGAACTCGGGGTTAAATCAGTTGAAATCTTTTGTGACTCGCAGTTAGTGGTCTACCAAGTGCGGGGAGATTACAAAGCAAGGGGACAGAAGCTTGCTCCGTACCTTGTTCTGGTTCAGGAACTATTGTCGAACCTCAAACGTTATGACATTTCGCATGTCCCGCGTGAACAGAACAAAGAAGCCGACTCATTGGCTATATTCGCAAGCATTGGCGATGCGCAACAAATGGGATTGTTTCTCGTTGAAACCTTGCATGCTCCAAGCATAGATGCGATGAAAGTTGATTTTGTGTTGGAAACAGGAATCGAAAGGGAGTCATGGATGACCCCATTCAAACTATACCTGATGACCGGGACTTTACCGGAAAAAAGGAGCAAAGACGACAGGTCATTCGAAAAGCCGCAAGATATGTGATGCAAGATGGAGTAATGTATCGAAAGGGGTTCTCGGTCCCCTTATTACGATGCATCGCCCATGATGAGACAAAACGGGTCTTGAAGGAGGTTCACGAAGGAGAATGTGGCGACCATACTGGGGGGCAAACACTAGCAAAAAAGATCCTCCGCTATGGATACTATTGGCCAACTGTAAATCGAGACGCTGCAGACTACGCAAGAAAATGTGACAAGTGTCAGAGATATGCGAAAATCCCGAAAGCTCCACCAACAGAACTCACACAAATGATTAGTCCCTGGCCGTTTGCAATATGGGGAATCGACATAATCGGCTCTTTGCCTATATCCAAAGGTGGTGCAAAATACGCGATAGTTGCAGTCGACTATTTCACAAAATGGGCCGAGGTAGAACCTTTAGCCACAATCACCTCCAAGAAGGTCATTAATTTCGTTGTACGAAACATTATATGCCGCTTTGGTCTCCCTCGAACCATCATTACGGACAACGGAACGCAGTTTGAAAGCAGAGAGTTCAAAGATTTCTGTTTGAAGTACGGCGTTGAGAAGAAGTTCGCCGCCGTTGCGCATCCGAAAGCTAACGGACAAGTCGAGGCCGTAAATAAAATAATCAAGTCCATACTGAAGAAGCGTTTGGAAAAAGCCGGAGGCAAGTGGGTAGACGAACTCCCAACAGCATTATGGGCTTATAGAACTACCCATAAGTCCGCGACTGGCCACACTCCATTCGCATTGGCATACGGCTCGGAAGCCGTTATACCAGTGGAGCTTGAAGTTCCATCGCATCGAGTGACATATTATGATCCTAGGACGAATCAGGATCTCTTGTTGGAATCACTGGACTGCATCGACGAAAAACGTGAAGAGGCTGAACTAAGGGCGGCAGCACATAGGCACCGAGTCAAGCGATATTACGATGACAAAGTCCACCCAAGGATCTTTAATGTGGGTGATCTCGTTTTGAAACGAGTTTTCCCGGTACCATCACGTATGAATCCCAACTGGGAAGGCCCATATGTCGTTGAACGGAAGCTTGGAGAGGGAACTTTCAAGCTAGCTACCGTTGATGGCGTGACACTCCTCCGAGCATGGAATAGTGAACATTTGCGGCGTTATTACACTTAGCTTATTTCTTTTATGTTTTAGGTGCAGTTATTTCCTGTATGTTTTTGTTCCGTTATCTCTTAGTTTCTTTTTGACCATGTAATCAGGCAATTTAGTTAGTTTTCATTAATAAAGGCTTGAAGCCGTCTGTTTCACGAATTATTAATGTTTCTGTACCTTATAATCTGGTGATGAACAGTGGGAGTTACATTATTCCGTATGATGTACGAACTCGCATAAACGAATTGAATCTCCGAGTCCCCTGAGCGCGGACCGGAGTACTCTAAGTCCCCGGAGCGCGGACTAGAGTATAAACGAATTGAATCTCCGAGTCCCCTAAGCGCGGACCGAAGTACTCTAAGTGCCCGGAGCACAGACTAGAGTATAAACGACTTGAATCTCCGAGTCCCCTGAGCGCGGACCGGAGTACTCTAAGTCCCCGGAGCGCGGAATAGAGTATAAACAACTCCAATCTCCGAGTCCCCTGAGCGCGGACCGGAGTACTTTAAGTCCCTGGAGTGCGGATTGGAGTATAAACGATTCGAATCTCCGAGTCCCCTGAATGCGGACCGAATTACTCTAAATCTCCGTAGCGCGGATTAGAAAAAATTCTAAGTACTCGAAAATGTGAAACGAGAAATATGCCACTCCAAAGAATGTTCGAACAATGTAAGAATGGATTGAGAAATTACGCAACTCATAAGAACTTGAGTTTCGACCACAGTTATACAGAAATGTACAATTCCAGAGAATCGTTCAAACGACAAAGAAACTAAACTTTATTCAATAATCCAAAATGGGGTTATACAACCACTCCTCCAAAACATGGAGTCAAAAATCTATCTGCACAAACTACAAAAACGAAAAAGCAAAAGTAGTTACAGGACCTAAATAAAATCTCGTTGAACGAGTATAGTGGCTATTTCTTCGGTTTCTTTTTCTTGTCTTCCTTTGTTTTCTCAGATGACTCCTCTCCCTCACGCTTCCTCTTGGATTTTCTGCTTGCCAAAGAAGCGGAGTCAGGAGTGGGAGAAGGAACATCCAGTGGTTTGGATTTGCCGGGAAGAATGACTTTCAGAGCCCTATTCAGCAGGTCAGTAAGTTCAAGTATTTGAGGCTCGGCCTTGATCTCGACCTTCTTTTTCTTCTCTTCTGCGAGTCGCTCCTTCATGCTCACCTTCAAAGTATGTTCTGAGGCGCCAGTGATTTCGATTTCATAACTTCCTTCAACGGGAGATGAAGTGTCAGACTTATTATCATCTAGCGCCTCGATCATTTGAGCGTCAGGGCCGGGAGTTACTCCCGCATGAGCGACATCGCCTGTTTTCCCCACCTCCTCCTTGGCGTCATCGCTCCTCGGAGTTGGTTCAGGATCAGAGCGGCCTGCATAGAAAACATAAAGAACGAACATTAAAACCAATAACCGATCGCAGAAAGCGACGGATCTTTGAACTTCTAGGAGAAGAGTTTTATACCAATTTCTTGCTGGCTTTCAACTGTGCGCGGAGTTTCACCCTCTAGAATGGGGGATAGCACATGAATGCCGAGACCACGATCTTTCGGATCATAGCCGTCATGCTGCTCAAACGGGTCAAGTGCTGGCCGATCGGCCGGTTGAATAGGAGGAGGGGCTGCAGCCTCGGTTCCAGACGGACCGGCTTTGTAATCTTTCTTTTTTGATGGGGAAGAGCCTTTACCAAAGAGAGCCATAGCTGTAGACAAGTCTGATGGCTCGTTCCCCCTAAGAAATTCTTTCACTAGAGCCTCCTCATCGACCTTCTCAGTGCCCACTCAACCTTCCTGATCTTTATTAAAGTCTCCCAGGCCTCAGCTAGAGATTCAAGATAACCCTCGCCTAGGAATGTTAGGTCGCGGTGCATAAGGACGCGGGCGCTGTATTCGGCAATCAGCGGGTCAAACATACACTTGACCTCTTCTCTGCCGGCTTCTGCAGCTGCTTCAAGATGGGAGTTGATCTCCTTGGAAGCTAGTCTCGTACCCTCCTCACGGGCTTCGCTCTTCATCACCTCAACCTTAGACAGCTCATCATCGAGCTTTGCTTTCAGGAGACGTGTATCAACGATCTCGTTACAGTACCGTTGAGACTCTTCTTGAGCCGCTGTCTTTTCTTCCCTCTCCTTAGAGAGAAGCTCCTTCAGCTCTTTAACCTGCAGGGCGAGTGTATCCCTTTCTTTTTGAATAGAATCTTTCTCTAGAGCTAGGGCCCCGCTGCATTGGACTGCGGCATCAAGTTCTTTCTTATGGGCCGTCTCTAGACGAGCAACAGCCTCCGCAGTCTCCTTAGCATTTTGTTCTGCGGCTTCAAGCTTGGACTTGAACAAAGCGAGCTCTTCATCTTGATGCTTAATGATGTCCTTGTCGAAGATAGCTTCCAGATTCAAACGGTCAATTTCCTGTTGTCGCTCAACGGATACTTCCGAGACTTTTTCGACCAAGTGTACAAACGTGTCATGTTGAACATAGACGTCGTTGTTGTAGGCGATGGCACTCTGCTTGACGTGCCCTGGGATGTGATGAATAGCTGGGAGGAACTTCAGGCCGTCAAAGCAGATTTTTGGAAATTTAGCCTTAAGATCAACCATCTTCTCTACTATCGTTGGGTCAGTCGCAGTAACAGGGGGAGGAGGCTTTGAAAGTTCTGTTCTTTTCCGATGTTCCTGAGATTGCCGTGTGCTGGATGAACCGGAATGTTGGTCTCGGGAAACATCCGGTTGAGACCCCTTTTGCGGAAGTTTTTCTCTGTCTGGCTTAGTTTGAGGAGGTGGATCGCGAGAGTATGAAGACTAGAAATATGATTTCTTTCGGTAAGACGATTCACGTGGACGGTAGTCTCGATCTTCGTAGTCGTCTCTGTCCCTACGTCTACCGGAGCCTGAATCCCGTCCCGGATGGTGAAATACAGAAGAACCGTGGAGACGATCGAACCCATGGGAGCGTCCCATGTCACCTGCATAGAATAAAAATAACAGCAAGTTAGGAAGAATCGGGGTAATGGCGAAAATTGAAGTGTATGGTGATGTGCGTGTGTGTCCTAGTGTTCCTCCCGACGGACCAGTTCCTTTATCTCTACTGATTGGAGTATTATCTCCCTGGACTCGGGCTTGAACTCCCATATCGCCTCTAGCGGGCGAATGAAACTTAAGGGCCTCCGGATCGTCGAAACCATAGTTGAGTAGATCATCAGGAATAGTAAGGTTCGACAGACCCTTTAAAGAACTTTCCATGTGCTGTGAAGAAGCCTCTTTCTCTAGCGGGATGAGCGTAACTTTGGAAGTTCCGCCAACCTTCTCCTTCCGTATCTTATACGTCAATCTCTTTTTCCCTTTCGAAGGGGAAGATGACGTTTCAATATCATGCACTTCGACCAGCGGATCCTGAGTAGGACCCACATTCTCGCCTTGTGTTTCAGGAGCTTCACTCTCTTTGATTTTCTCCCCTTCCTGTACATCAGGGGTATGGCGTGAAGACGATTCAGCTAGTTTTTTCCCTTTACCGGATGCGGGCTTGGGATTGGAGACGCCCTTAGGAAGACTAATCCGGCGACCTCCTGCTAACAGTCCGAATCTCGATAATGACTCATTTGAAATGAGGGTTCGGATGTCTCGTTCCTCGGCAGGAAGAGCTCTAATGGCTTCGACGGTCTTAGAATATCCTCGGCCCTCAGGACGTGGGTTGATACCTGAAAAGATGAAACAAGAAGTTAGAAAAAGCATAGCTCCGATAGAGCGCGAATATCGACTCAGGGTAAAGACTTACTGCCTTCAACCCATCTCCTCGCGAAACCAGGAGGGCAACGCACATAGAACCATTCCTGGTTGTACAGGGCAAATTTGCTACATGCTCCGGTCGAAATTTGGCATTTGTGGTACGGCTCGAGGAACACAAAAGAGGGGCTATCTTTCCGCTTCTTAATCATATAAATATATCTGATGTCGCCGGAAGTTGGAGGCCTAGAGAAGACGGCCATGAAAAGGAGGTAGGTCCCATATATGAACGCGTGGCCGTTTGGAAGCAGCTGTGACGGGGCGATGTCTATGTATTGCAACACGTCCCGAAGAAATAAATTGAATGGAGGCACGCTGCCCATCCAGCACATAAACTTATTACAGGCAGTATATCCAACTGGGGGCAGATGTGGGCGATCATGCCTCGATGGAACCAACACGTCGGCGAAAGGGATTCCGTGGATAGAGCATATTCGCTGAAGCGCGACTTCGGTGATCTTAGAAGCCTGTGAATCGATCAGATCATCCAAGAGAATCGATGCCTCCAGGGCATCAGGAGCTAAATTGTGAGCGGGATAGGTCGACGGATTTGAAGTGTCCGCGACTCCTTGTTTTGAAGACGGCCCGGGCCTATCTGAGATAGTGGCGGAGCTAGATTTTTTAGACATCTCCAATAAATAGTGAATCTAGCTAAGCACCTGTGAAAACTATACTTGAAAAATGTTCGAAGTTAGAATTAATAGCACGAATATCCCCCCAGGTGGTGTGTGAACTAGTGCAATCAATCGTGTATAAGCGTTGAAAATTTGAAAGTCACAAGGTTGCTGATATAAAACTGAGCTTCAAATCATCGCCTTCGAAGACCGTCATCGCTGACCGTCTCCAAAAGCCTGCCTTATGGTGATTACTGTTTCAAATTCAGAAAACGTTAAAAGAAGTTATCCGATTATGTCAATCTAAGTTCAGGTTTATGTCTACTGAAACTAGGGAGTTAATAGTCCAGATCAGTTTGATATGCTAGTATGCTAGAGTCCTTGTCCTTGTTTTGTTATGTGATTAGGAAAGGCAATTGTCTGTTCGGCATTTGTGATTGTTCGGCCTAAGTCATGTTCGGCTTGTCTATCGTTCGGCCTAAGTCATGTTCGGCTTGTCTACCGTTCGGCCTATCTATTGTTCGAACTGTGCATTGTTCAGTCAAGGCTTGGTTTGGCCTGAGTTCTGTTCGGCCGAGATGACGTTCGGCATCCGACCTAGTTCATACTTCCTCCTTAACCTTCCATTACACTGCCCGGCATGCGGCGAGTCATGCCAAGCCAAAGTCAAGCCGAGCGCTAACGCTCGGCACTCCGTCCTTAACAACCACCTCATTCTCCTCTTCTTTCTGCATCCTTAACCACACCGAACAACGAGGATGAATTGTTTGGCGAGTCAGACCGGACCGTGCCGTTCGGCATTCTAGCCAATCCCTACACCTCCTTCATTCTTTCCCTCCAATCTCGTTCGGTACAAGAAGACCGAACCACAGCACAACTTCCTCATGTGCTCAACTCTGGCCACATCTCCTTTCTTCCACATCATCCAGCCCTAAAAGAATATCCTAGTCGAAGTTCGATTCCTTCATCCACGCAACACCTATCGGCTACGGTTCTAATTTACGAACTCGAGCCTCGTGTTAAAACCTCTTTGTTCAGGGAAATGATTTAATTAGAGGGATCGTTACCTAGTTAGTAGATCGAGACTTGGAGAAATCTGGAGTTGAGGGCGCGGTTTTAATTAATGCCGAATAGATTGGGAAGGATTGTTAAGTCTTTGGAGGCTGTCAACAGGTGAGTTTCTCAAGTACAAGATAGAAGAAGTGAGTGTAAAAAAGAGAAGAAGATGGAGCAGGCCGGCCTTTATATAGGGAAGAAGAAGAAGTCGAAGAGACGATGACCGTTAGAACCGGTCAAAAACGAAGTCGTTCGGCAGACACGGAGTGCTCGGCTTCAGCTGTACTGTTCGGCATTCGCATGTCGTTCGGCACACACCACCTAGTAATCACAAGATGACACCTCCGAGAGAAATAAGACAAGGATTGAAACGGAACACAGAGAGCATGTAATTCAAAGCGTATCACGTTCGGTCATGTGATACACTTTGGGGGGCAAGTGTTTCCTGGAGATTTGACCAGGCAACTAAGTACCCGGCATTAGCATACTGTCTGGCATTTATGGGTCATTCGGTATCCATACCGTTTGGCTCAACTGGGTTTTTCGGCATCTCGTTACGCTCGGCATCCATGAAGCGCTCGGCATTAGCAAGCGCTCGGCATCCAAGATCGTCCGACATATATGGGACGCTCGGCACGCAAGAGCATTCGGCCTTAAGAGACGTTCGATATTGTATATCGTCCGACATCTATGAACGTTCGGCACAAGAGGTTTGCTCGGCATTTCAGTTCGTCCGGCATCCAAAGACTGTTCGGCATCCCGAGAATGTTCGGCAGCTAGAGGTGATCGGCATTCATCCAACCTCAGTCAACTTCAACCATTGGTCGGCATACACTCCCCACTCGGCACCTCACTTCGTTCAGCATGAAAATGGTCGTTCGGCACAAATACTTCCTATGACATTCAGAGTGTTCGACCTCACTTCGATTGGCATAAGGAGATCGTTCAGCATTCATGCCCTGTTCGGCATTTAGCCGTTCGGCATATTTGGGTCGGCACATAGAGTTACTCCATATGGGTCGAGGTACTCAGCTACCAGGCCCACCAGGGAAGTCTAACCCATCTTTGTCTATAAATAGAGAGGCAGGGGCATAGTGAAAAGGACCTTTTTTCGAGAACACTGGGGAGACTCTGCCACATTCAAGACTCGTCCTCTTTACTTAGCAATTGCATTCAAGTAGTTGGCAAACTGATTGTATCTGTAATCAATTATCTAGTAAAGCAATAAAGATTAACCTCAAAGTGGACGTAGACAGTTACGCCGAACCACTATAAATCTGGTGTTCTCGTCTTTGCATTCAATTTAACATATTGTTCCTTGTTTAAATTTACTTTCATCATTTATCTCTCTACACAATCTTTCTTAACGAGGTTAGTGACCAATTTTGGTGCTAACTTGATGTACTTAACAGTTACCAGACCCGATCTCATGTTTGTAGTCAGTTTGATAAGTAGGTACATGAAGAGGCCAACCGAACTGCATATGGCTGCTGCAAAAAGAGTGCTGAGATACCTAAAAGGGACAACTAAGCTAGGAATTAGTTACACAAGAAGAGCAGAGAATGGAGAAGAATTGATTGCTTTTTCAGACAGTGACTTTGCTGGTGATGTTGACGATCGAAGAAGCACCTCAGGCTATGTCTAAATGATGAGTGATGGAGCAGTGGCGTGGATGTCTAAGAAGCAGCCAATGGTAACACTTTCCACCACTGAAGCTGAATTTATCTCAGCAGCTACATGTGCTTGTCAAGGCGTGTGGATGAGAAGAGTACTTGAAAAACTGAAGTGTAGGCAAAGTGAGTCTACTATAATTTTCTGCGATAATAGTTCTGCTATAAAGTTATCAAGGAACCTAGTAATGCATGGAAGAAGTAAACACATCGATGTTAGATTTCACTTTATTCGTGATCTATGCAGTGATGGTGTCTTTAAATTATAATACTGCAGCTCACGCAATCAGTTGGTGGATATCATGACAAAGGCGTTGAAGTTGGAAACTTTTGAAAAGTTGAGAAGCTGGCTTGGAGTGTGCAAGCTACCAACAAAAGTAAACTGATTGCTTCAGGCAACTCAGTTTAAGGGAGGAAATGTTAAGGCTTACTGGGCTATGTTGTACTCTTCGTTTGTTTGTGTTGTAGTTACTGTTTCTGCATCTATTTAACAGTCAATAAACTCTATTCTTTAGGGAGTAGTGTTCTGAACGGTTCAACCATGATAATAGGAGTTAGCGTGTATCGTGTGTTGTTGCTTTTCTTTATTTTCAGTTGTAAAAGGCTGTTTTATAAAGTCAGTTTTCTGAATTCAATAAAGTAAGCTTTCCTTCCAGATTTGTGCGTATGCCTGAGTTTTAGAAAGCAAGTTTCAACAACGATGAGAAAAGATAGAATTAGATATTTTCCAAAAGACGGAAAACAAAAAAAAGTCATTTTCATTTTTATATGTTAAAACCATTTTTCAAATCGACCGTTTTGCACCGCTTTCGCTCTTCCGTGTATTTTAAAGTACACGTTGAAAACTCAAAACAGAAAACTCAATTCTCAAATCAAACGCTATCTTAAAATTTTAGACAATTACGACTACAATGGAGAAACGACGAAAAGGATGAATTGTTTTTCATCTTTTGTTTTCAATTAGCTTTATTTTTCAAATTTGTTCTTTTTTCAAAAATACGTGCGTCATATGCACGTTTTTTTGACAAAAACACAAAACTAAAAATGAAAAACCGAACGGAGCTAAGTCTTTCAAAAATAATATTTCAACAAAATACATGTATGTTAGTTTAGAACGTAGAAAACAAAGTTAGTGTAAAGCGCTAATACTGAATATACTTATATTTTTCACATAATGTAGAACACAGTTAAACGAAAATGTGGTTAATGGGGAGAGTGTTTCTGTAAGATATTTCTCATACTAGATTCATGTCTTATGTATACCGCTCCAAGGATTTCTATGAATGATGGACTCCACAGAAACAGAAATAACAAAATTAGCTTACTCACTTGATTCGCCAAGGTCCAAGAGATAATATCCCTATTCGAGGATGAAGAACCATACAAGCTTCTACATTCGAAATATCTAAAGCAGATGAATCCGTTCTGAATGGCATACCTTTGGTTTCTGTTGCACAAAAAGCAATTAATACAAGAGCACAATATCAGGACGTGTTTCAAAACTCAGTATGATTTCCATTCACGGATTTTATTTTAAAATTTTAGATAAATGCAATGGCCGTGCCAGAAGCAAGTAGAATAAAACAATTATATGTGCATGCATGTGTGTAGAGAGAAAGAGAGGGATTCATAGTCCCCACTCCAAACATCCAATTTTTAGCCACTAACATTGATTTAATTAATAGTATGATGCGGCAACAGATAAAACCAACAAATATTTAAATGAAAATTATTGGCGAAAAATAGGAGGCTAAGGGTGGGGCCTGTAATGAAGAGGCTACTTAAGATGTGTGAAATATGATATCATGGACAGCGTGACACCTTAGTGATCCAAATACAATTGAGAAAGTGGCTTTTTCAAGGGAAACACAGCATTATAACCATTTTAGAATGGCAAAATTTATAAATAGAGTGATATGATTACTCTTTGAGATGATAAACAAAAGCTTATGCTCACAACTAACACAAAATCCTCTTTTCATCCTTGCCTCCCAGATCAATTTATACATCCAGTGGAAGTCAAGATTGGATTGATACTTGAGTAATGAGTTGCATACTGCGGCTCTGTTGGCAATGGGCTTCCCAGTTTCTCGATTCTTCGTCTTCTCAAGCAATTTTTTTTCCCTTTTCGTCGACCTCTTCAGTTAAAGCCATTGCTGGATCTGAATTCTTTGTTGACATATGGATGACGAAAAGGTTTTAAAACAGAGAAAATAAACAATGAAATTCGGAGAAAATAATGTAGGACCTAAATTAAAGTGTTATTGAAAAGTGTGCTTTTGTTATGTGTAAACAGTAGAATAAGGTTGTATACACATAACTCCAACTTCATGCATTGGAAGTTGGCTCATGTTCCCTCACACTCTCATTTCAAGTAGAAATACTAAAACTGGATATTGACACCGACCAGGAAAACAAAATTGAGCACATAAGAAATCAACTGAACACCAAAATTATAATCAGAAATATCATGTTATCAACCAAAAATATATAAATATATAAACAATAATGATTTATTTTTGTACCAAACTAGCTAACTTGAAAGAACTATGAAAATTGTTTCAGCCGATTTAACAATTTCATACATCAAATGTCTTGAGAGATGGCAGAAAACACAATGGGAAGTGAACAAAATTTAGCAATTTACCAGGAGACAGGTAACATAACGCAAAAGCCAAATAAAGCATTATGCTGTTTAAAACTGGCATTCACAATTCTATGCTTCTCTGCGAAGGAATGATCATACACTGATCGCTACTGAAAAAAGAAGCAACCATTCAACAGAATTTTTTAATTAAACAGCAAAAATCAACATAGCAATTCTGCTACAGGAGGCAGTGGAACATGATGCGAAGACCATCCTATAACCTTATACTTGACAGACCACAATGTCATTGGGGACATCCAAACCGACAATATTTAAAACAATAAGACAATTAGTTTAATATTTAAAACTCTAACAGCATGAATAGGTTGTAAAAATAAGTGTAAAATGTAAAGAAACATTAAAATAGTTCAGACTTTTAAGATGCAAGTCTTGTGGCCATTCCAAATTGATCATAGCAACATGAGGATGCCATTAAGCATAGAAATGTCCAAGGAAATTTCATCAAATCAAAGAAGCATTAAATTTGACATATACTGATGAATATGAGAAGATGGTTTGGTACGCTCCGTTGAGTATCCATCAAAAAGTAGAAGCTAAAAATAATATTGACACTAAGCATATAATTGCCCTTGAAATTCCATCAACACCAAAAAACATATTATAGTCTCCATTTACTCAGGAACAGGGAAACACGACTTGGCAAGCCCGTATGCCCCATTGAGTATCCACAATAAAAAAAAAGGGCAATAATACTGACAGAACCATTAACAGAAATTTGTTACATAAGTGGACATAGTATATGTAAACAGATCAAATTTAAAACAATACAACTAAAGTAACTTGAATCGCTCTAAAGTCTAAACTGATTTATTTTCATAAAGTAAACTAGCAAAAAGGAGGGGAAGAAAATAATATACAAATTGCATGTCCCATGGCCAATCCGCCTGATAACTGCAGCAATGCCACTACAGACGGCAACAGAATATGAGACTGCTTCTGAGCAAAAAGACATTTCCAAAAAAATTCCATCGGTTCTAAAAGGTTTTATATTCAACCTTTACTTGAGAATATGCAAAAATGGTTTGGTAAGCTCCATTAAGTACTTGTCAAAAGAAGAAGCAATGGTATTGACAGAGAGAGAGCATTTGCAAAAATATTTATTCTTAGAAATACATCGAATATGCAGGTGTCATATGTATATTATCTTTCCACAAATAGGTCTGAAAATTATACAACTAAAGTGACACAAACCTCTTTAAACGGGTTTATTTTCAAAAATAAAGAAGCAAAACATAGGGAGAAAACAATTAAATTGCAAGTCTCATGACCGTCTATTGGCTCTTCCAAACGGATTGCTGCACAAGGAAATGAAATATGAGACCACTTCTAAATAAAGGAATTTCCTAAGAAATTCCAAATCTAAAAAACTTTGTATTTTAAATTTAGTCAGGAATATGCAGACATGGTTTGGTTAGCTCCAGTGAGTAGAGGTCTTAAAACGATACAATAAAGGTATCACAAATCTCTCTATGCAGTTTTAATTTCGAAGTTAAACAAGCAAAAAAGAATGGGTTAATAAAATAACAAATGAATTGTATGTCTCATGGCCATTCCAAACTGATTGGTGCAGCAATGCCACTACAGAAGGCGATGGAATATGAGACCGCTTACAAGCAGAGAAAATTCCTTCAACACTCAGTAGCTTCATATATGATGTACACTCAGGAATATGCAGACATAGTTTTTGTTTGCTCCATTGAACACACATCACATTAGTCACAAACAACTTCAAAATACTAAATGAAATTTTCAGTGCACAGTTCAATCGAAAAAAAAAAATATAACTTGCTCAAAAAATTGGCGCTATTTCCATACAGAGACAAGGAGTCGAGCAAATTACATTTTTAAACTATCACTAGGACAAATAAATCAGAACGGTGTAATCAAACTAAAATACAGTTCATTTGAATTATTCAGTAATCACTAACTGTAGATTAACATTAGAATTATACGTTGAAGTAAACTAAATATAGAACTAATATAACAATTGAGTGAAAAATATTTCAGTTGCTATGGGTAGAAAAAATCCGAGCCTAGATGGAATCAATAATGTTATTCACCAAGTTTATGATCTAAATTTGAAGAGAAAGGAGGAAAAAACCGAAATATCATCTCGACTCCGCATCAGGACTCGAATGGAGCAGACAGAGTAGAAGCACGGAATTTATAAGAATGCATTAGGGTTCTGTAGCACAGAAGAACCTGCACGTATCGAAACTTCTAGCACACAGTCTTAATGGGCTGGATTTCTGTTCATTGAAATGGTTGGGCCAGACTGTTGATAAACGAGTTTGGTAGTGGATATTGTGGGTCAACAAATTCTATGATAATTGCAGAAATTTGTACCTTTTGACCTGATAAAGTTAGTTGTACAAGTCTTTTGAATAAAGTTAGTTGTACAAGTTTTTTGTATTTATGAGTTTCTGGCTCATGTTTATTGAGTGAAATTTAACTATGCCAATTTTCGTGAAATATAATCCAGTTAAAATTGTATCAAATTTTTCTAAAATAAGTTTCTGGCATTCAATTCTAGAGATAATGCAAAGATATTCTTTGTTGTTTTCAATTATAGTTTCATTATGGTAACCATTCATTTTTATATCCTTAAATTCTTTTAGAATTGCTTGAGTATAATGCATTTTGAATGAAGATATATGTACCATTTGGTAATATTATATAGGCTCTTCCAGACCCTTCAATTATATTAGCAGATCCAGCTATAGTGAAAACTTTAGCTGAAATATTTTCAGATAATTCAGAGAAAAACTTCTACTTTTCAAAATCATATTAGTAGTTGCACTGTCTAGTAGGCATATATCACCACTTAAATATTGATGGTCCATACCTTAAGAATTTAAGACGGTATAACTAGTCAATTATTAAAATAATCCGTGAACACAGACAAATGTTAATACTTTCAAAAAAGAATTCCAAAACAAACTAATAATTAAAATCAACATCCGTCGGTCCACATTATTTCAACTAGTTCTCAAAAAAACCGAGAAACAAACAAATATCAACATCAAACTAATTTATTAATACAAGATAATAAACTAAAAATAAAATAAAACGAAAACCATACAACAAGCTTCAGGCTACTTCTAGTTGATTAGACCGATCATATCATGAACCATTGCATTGAGATTTTCATCATTTATGAAATTTCCATCATCGTCTTCGAAGAAATCATCTAACTAAATTAGTATTATCAAACAATCTTTCAATATTATTTGTTCTCGGTATTCTTCAAACGTTGGTATTCTTCAATTGTTTTCTTCCATGATCTGCATATACGCGACCAGTGGCCAGTGCATCCACATCTATAACAAACTTCCTCATAGTACATTTTGTTTTCTGGAGTAAAATCATTATTCATTTCAGGCTCATTTTCTTTTGTTGCCTTTTAAAGTTGGTAGTTTTATTGCCTCTAAAACCACCATAACAACCTCTGTTAGAGTTATATCCACGTTCACGTCCACATCCACATCTACGACTACGTCCTCTACCTCCACCTCTGCCTCTTCCGGAGTGGGCAAAATTAGCATTAACTTCTGCTAACGTAGCTGTTAGACGACATATTTTCTATTGATTAGAAAATCGTCGAAAAATTATATCGTTCTAAAATATCGTAAGCACACGACGTACAATTATAGTACATATGCGAGTACGGGTCGATCCGTAGGGAAATGAATTAATTTTAAATTCTACTCAATCAAATTAAACCAAAACTTGAGATTGTTATAAGCTAAGAAAAGTGTAAAAACTAAGTAAAACAAAAGTGAATAAAAATACGAGATTAAGAGACAATTTAGAGGCGAATCACTCTCATACTCTCACATAAATCAACACAAAATCAATTTATGATCTCTCATTTTAATCTAAGTAGAATTAGTGATGTAATTATCATAAGTATGGTCTATTTGTGTTATTAATTAACACAACTTAAACCATCAAACTTTAATACAACAACTAAAACCACTTTGTTAAATGTCATGAAAATGAATATGAAACTAAAACAAAATATATTTTAAGCATGATCTATTTACTATTTTTGATTAGTGACATAGATCATCAAATTTTGATTCTATTTTAATTCCATGGTCAAAATCACTTAGTTAGATGTTAATGTATATTGTGCTTATGTTTGAGTAAGAATAGCCTATTTATGATAAACAACATAGGCTATCAAATTCACCAATAAACTTACATCGACATCTAGCTATCCATGAAGCATAAAAAGAGATCATAAATTAGCAAATATGTTGAATCTAATCATGATGTATCAACAAAATGTTATCAATATATCCGTAAAAACAAGTGTACGTAATGCTCTCCATGTGATGGATGATGAATTACTTATGATCGTTGCAGACAATAAGGGATTACATACTTGTAGTTGTTTGGAACAGTCACAAAACAATTCAACGAGAGTCTCCATGTTGATAAAGTTAGGAGGGTATTCCTTAGGGGCAATTTTGTAATTTATTATAAATTATTAACTCTTTAATAATATCTCATTCGAAATAAAAGGTGTTTTTCTTTCTATTATATACTTAATATAATGTGTTATATTAATTAATTATTTAATTTAAATATATTTAGTAGAAAATCCATGAGAAATTTAAATATATTTAATAGTATTTATAACGTGTTGAGTTCATGAGCAATTTATCACAATGAATATAAATAAATCGTTTTAAATATTCATAGTCAAGATGTATCGAAACTAGATATCGATACATCCTTTGAGATAAGAGTACGTAATGCTCTCTAAATATTGGGCAATGCATTACTCATGGTTGTTGGGGGGCATTAAGGGGTTACGTACCGATAGTTATTCGATAAATATGGAATGATTTACTCATTATTTTCTATTAGTTAATATAACTGAGGTCAAGCATAAAATGTTGAAGTGGCAATATATTGCATTGTTCTCTCGACTTGAGGATACAGTTGAACTTCAACGTAGGCACTCCACTTTAATTATAGCAAAATCGTGGTACGACATCCATCGAGCAACTATAGTTGGGGCTGAGTTGAAGCACTGAAAGTGAAATACAATTCAATAGAGAATTCATCTCTTCGGTTATATGAGGTTAATATCACAGTCAACTGCGGTCAACTAAAATTCAAAGTCTCTGGCCAAAGCAGTTTAGTTAATTATTATTATTGAATAAGGACTTTTTTTGGATTATACATAATTAATGTGGACGATATTGGAATTTTGGCCAATACCAAATTCCATTAGTCCTAATGTGATATCTATATATAATGAGAATACCTCCATTTGAAGCTTTTGAAATTACTTGAACACCCCTTTAGCCTTCCATGTGATCTTAGGGTATTTTTGTCCATTTTCACATCCAAGTTTTCATCACTTCTACTGATATTATCCTACTAACACAAAATGCTCCTCACGATATCCTCCTACTCTCATGTCATTCCCAATCACAGGTTATCATGATGACCTTCATGTTTTTTACTCCTCTTTATCTTACCACATCCAATCCCTAATCTTACTTTCAAATTGCTGGCTTTTCATCATCTTTTCCTGATTTATGAGCATGAAGGAGATATGTGCTTTATTTAAAGAAACACCAACTTGCAGGTAATTAATTTTTTTATTTTCATTAGCTATTTTGGATTGTTGATGTTAAAGCTCAATTTGTTGCTAGAGTTTATATGAGTTGGTTAGAAAATTTCATGTTTTATGAAATGTTTTGCTTATAAATTGACTAATAGATGAATCAAAAATGATATGCAAACATTCTTCAGTTTGGCATCTTTGAAACTTTACTAACAACGGTCTGTAGAGTTATTAAGGATCTAATATATATGAAACTTTTGCTGCTAAACTAATGTGGATCTATTACTATATCAATATATGAATGCATCCAGTCAAAATTGGATCTGCAATCTGCTAATGAACAAAATTAAAATCTTAATCAAACCATTGCAATATGTTCGATTTGTTGAATTTCATCATAGTGAGTAGTAATAAACAATCTACTCCCAAAAATATATGACAACATGATATTCTTTTCAAAAAATTTGTGATTAGAAGCTGGCATCATGCTAGCAGTGATTCAAATGGGCATCTACAAAGGTGAAGTAAACATTAAGACATAAAATACATAATACCCATTAATGAGCAATTACGAGGGAATAATATGAAAGGGTATTTTTAAACCATATATACTATCCGCCTTTGCTAAAATCATATTTCATTCTAAGGTTACATCAGTTATGGTAGTCTACACTCATCAAAAATTTAATCGTTATATCTTTTCCAAATCATGCATACTAAATTTACTCTTAACAAATAATACTGTACAACAAATCATAAATTAAACTGAAAACTTACTAGAAAATTTCTATAAATATGTAAATACAAGAGAGGCAAAGCCTTTTTCGGCGTTCCAAAATTACTTGTTCTTTATATCCTATGGTAGGGTATTTATACATACGTTAAGGATATATTTTCAGTTTAACAAAATCAGATGAATTTAATTTTTCTCTATAATTGTTGATTTCAACTATAGTTAGCATTTACATAAGTTATACTTTTTATCTGTTTTCTATAAGGAGATGCTTGATTGTGTTTGTATGCATGCTTTTATGATTTCTTTATTGATTGCTTTATAAGTTATTCTTAATTTTTATTACTATTTTATTTCATTTACATTTCATTAATTCTAATCAGTAAGCTGCAGCAGGTCATGCATGTTTTTGGTCTCAACTTTGTAATCCATGTTTCAGTTACACTGTAATGTTTTTGCCTCTCAACCTAATTCATAAACAATTTCCAATTAATTATATTTTGAATTATAGATTAATAAATCAAATGGAAAACCATTTCTCAAGTTGGTATTTATCTTCCGAAGGTAGTTTTTAGTTTTGATCAACTATATGTATCATTATCTCAAGGTGTCATGAAAGTTATCAAAGGTTTTTCTACAAAATAGAAAATTTTGATGAAAAAATGGTACTCACACAAGAAAAATAGTCTACAAAGATGTTTTTATCATGTAATCAAGGTTTAAATTAATTAGAGTTTATGGTCACTTTTTATCTATCTCATTTATTCAAGCTCAAATAAAGTAGGAGACAAAACAATCGATAAACAAATGGTATAATGCTTGCCATTTATACTCTCATGTTAGACCATGAGATGTTTGTGTTTCTCAAGACCGTTTTGAATAATATGCAAATTAATGAATTTTGTGCAATATACATATATATGTGTGTGCGTTTGTGTGTGTGCGTGTATGGGTGTGTGTGTGTGTGTGTGTATGTGTGTGTGTGTGTGTGTGTGTGTATGCGCACGCGTATGTGTGTGTGTGTGTATATATATATATATATCCGTGTGTGTGTGTTCCCTTCGCTATTTATACAATAACCAAATTTATGCATAAAATGAATATATCGAGTTTTGTATACGTTTGTACATACTATTTTATACAGAAAAAAGTTAACTCACATTTTTCTTTGCACATGTCCAATGGACGTGCCTAACATACTGGTAGTTTTAACAAAGATAATTGGTGTAGATAATTGTCACTACCGGAGACCGCTTAAAATAGTAAAATTGGATTTGATCGAAACTATGTAAGTGACAAATTCGACCAAACCATCACACAACTAGCTAAGGTGACGTGTGAACATTAATACAAATTGTTCGATATCAATCGCTGACTGAATTTACACATATGTGTCACACAATCGAAATGTTAAATACTCCGAATACCACCTGATTTAATTGAATTATAATTGTTATAAATTCATTATATTAATTAATATTTGTGAAATATTAATTTATAAAAAATTTATTTGATTTATTTGAATAGGTATTAAAAATAGGGCATATATAAAAGTTATATATATATATATACGTATTAATATACGATGTTGATGTACATTTGAATTGGATTCAAATTGTGCAAACACCGATCTAGTTTGAAAATGCATATAGGCCCTTTTGCCTATAGGAGTTCCCGACCATGTATGGAGGTTAGGAGGGGTGTGATATTTTGATATGTGGGTTTGAATTGATAGAGAAAGAAGGGGTAAAAGATCAGATCTTGAACCCTTTTTTCTTCTCTCTTTCTTTTATTATATGAACTCGCTACCCTCTCCATTTAAATAATTATTTTTCTCTTGCCTCTATACCACCTTAGGCAGAAACCTCTTACCCTCCCCCTTTTATATTTTCAAATCAAATTAAAGTTAAATTAAATTAAAGGTTTGTAGATCTCTTCGATTACTAGCATTTTTTGTATGAGATTGAATAAGATTCTAGGAGTTCTTTCGATTTAACACTACAACTGAGGTAACATATATTTTGTATCAATTAATATATGCAATCTATTGTGATGTTGTATAAGAATAGGCTAAAATTATATCACGAATTCATATTTGTATTTGTTGTCATTCTACATATGAATGTGTTATAAAATAAAATAATTTTTTGTATATACAATTATATGTTATTTTCGGCCATAGCCTAAAAAAACATTTTTTCTCGAATTATTTTTTGTACTGGTAACCTTATATCTTCTAAATTAAGATCTGAGCTTAATGCCATTCAAATTCTGTTGCAGGATGACCCCTGTGATTTAGTGCTTTCAGATAAAGAGCATGAGCTTACCAAAAACTTGAAAATAGCTATCAAATCTGAATTACTTATGCTCCGTGATAAAAACAGACATAATTGGGATATAGGAGGTGACAAAAACTTTAAAACATTTCATAATTCTTTGAAACTGAAAAAGACTTCTACCTTAATTCACATGATTAAAGATATACATGGTTTTGAAGTGAACTCGCAGTTGAATATAAAGCACTCCTTTCTTAGCTATTATAAGCACCTTTTTGCTAATAATAACACTGATCCTAAATTGCATGTTTTAAATGACTTTTCGCTTAATTCTATCACTAATGAGCAAGCTGGAAATTTAATTAAACTAATTACCCCAGAAGAAATCCATGAAACTATTTCAAAATTGAAAACCACTAGCTCCCTGGTCCTGATGGTTTTACAGCTTTGTTTTTTCAGAAATGTTGGCACATTATAAATCATGATTTTTGTAAAGCTATACAACACTTTTTCAAAACCAACACTTTATTGAACGGCATTAATCATACTAAACTTGCTCTTATTTCCTAAGGTTAATCTTCCCCAATCTGTTTCAGATTTCAGGCCCATTGCCTATTGCAATGTTATTTACAAATGCATTGCTAAAATTATCTCTTCTCGCATGAAAAATTGCCTTTCTGATTTAATCTCTCCTAATCAAAATGGGTTCATATTTGGGAGATCTACAACCGATAACATTTTATTATCTCAAGAACTTATTAAAGGTTACAATAGGAAAAACATCTCTCCTAGATGTTTCCTAAAGTTAGATATCCAAAAAGCTTACGACTCTGTTCGATGGGATGCTATCATTTCTATTATGTCTAGGATGAATTTTCCATTACCTTTTTTAGCCTGGATATACACATGCATTTCTACTGTTTACGTGTCTTTATCTCTCAATGGTGAATCTTTTGGCTATTTTAAAACTCAAAAAGGAATTAGGCAAGGGGGTCCTATCTCCTCTTCTTTATTCATCTTAGTTATGGAAGTTCTTACCTATTTGACTAGCAGGGAATACAAAAATAAAAATATTGACTTTCACCCTAAATGTCAGAAACATCAAATTTCTACTTTGATGTTTGCTGATGATCTCTTGCTTTTTACTAAACCAAATATTAAATCTATCTCCAACGTGTTCTCTACTCTTCAAATCTTTAAACAAATGACAGGTCTCCACATAAATAAAAGCAAATCACAAATTAACATTGCTGGAGTTTCAGATAATGTTCACCAGAATATTCTTTATGCTTCTGGTCTTCAGGCCATGGATCCCAATGCCATGTACCTTGGTGCTCCGATGTGTAAGTCCAGAATTTCCAATGCGCAATGCCTTCCCTTATACGAAAAAATACTATTTAAACTCAAAACATATAATGGTGATGAACTATCACAAGCTGGCAGACTTGTGATCATAAAAAGCATTGCCATTTCTATGTGTACGTACTATTTTAGGCTGTTCATCATTCCTATAAAGCTTATTAACATGTTAAATCGTGCATTTAACCATTTTCTGTGGCACGGAAATATTTATTCTACCAAACTTATCCCGATTGCTTATAAAAAGATTATCTCCCCCTTTAATATGGGTGGACTAGGCATCATTAATCTTAAAATTTGGAACATTGCTACTGCCTCTCATCATGTCAACAGACTGCTTAGCAATAACCAGGGGTTGTGGGCTGTCTGGAATAGACACTACAATCTTAAAAGTAATAATATTTGGACCATGAATGTTAACAATGATGCTAGCTATCTTTGGAAAAGACTGATTGAGAATAGAAGATATTACCTGCCTTTGGTTCGATGCAACACAAACAACTCCTTTTGGCACTCCCCTTGGTGTGCTCCTGGTATGATCCTTTCCCACTCGATCGATTATAATCTTATTAATAATTCTGGTATTCCTCAAAACGCTAATGCTGTTTCATATATTAACAATGAGGGAATTCATCTTCCTCATGTCAGTTCTCCCTCTTTGACGAACCTCTGGTCTTCGATTGGAAACTCTTATTTGCCTTCTGATCAGCCGGGGCTAAGCTGGAACGCCAAGCATCACAGTATATCGTTGGTTTATAAAGCAATCGTTCATAGTTATTACAGTTTTCCTTTTCCTTGGCACGCTCGAATTTGGAATTCTGGATCAAAACCAAAGCACAATCTTCTCTTGTGGAAATGCCTGATGAATGATGTTCATACGCAAGATAATCTCGTTAGAAGACATTTTATCGATCACTCGTTGTGCATCCTTTGCAATCGTGCTGCTGAAAACGTTGGGCATCTTTTCTTCAGTTGTTTATTCTCTTTCCAGCTCTGGAAACGCGTCCTTCATCACTTACAGGAGTCTCCACCCTACAGAGATTACAAGCTTGAATGGATACGTATCTTCCAAAAAACTAGGTGGAAATCTTCTTCTTCCTCTCGTCTGCTCAAATTTCTCAAGCTTACGATTGCCGCGATTTGGGAGGAGAGGAATAAACGTAGATTTATGCGATCTAACTCTACTATTTCCGCTTTGTTATATGCAATTTTGTCGTGAGAGGTTGCAGTATCAGATGCGTTTTGTGTTTGTTGTCGCACCTCCCTTCTGTAATGCTTAGTTCTTCTACGAGTTTTTGTAATCTGTTTTTGTTTTAATAAATAGTGGACTGTCCACTATAAAAACAGGCTGGCCTTGCCAAAAAAAATAAAAAAAAAATATTTTTTTTAAAACATTGATAAATTAAAATTAAATTTTAAAACCATTGTTATATATAGTGGGAATTAGCCACAAGGGCCTCTTTAGCAAGTGAAATTAATTTCTAGGACACACAACTACAATAATTACTTTTAAGGATAATAAGAAAAATAATTAGTTTCTAGGGCCTAAAAACCTATGAAATTATGTCCTTGAAAGTAATTGGACAGCTGACTTTGTCCTTAAAAGTAATTATTCTGCTGACTTTGGCCTTGAAAGTAATTATATCAGATGCATGTCCTAGAAATTAATTGGACTGCAAAGTTAGTCCTTATGGTGAAATGCCCCTTATATATATATATATATCTTATAAATTTTAATACTTGTATTTTCGCATGTATATAAAAAAATTTAAATTTTGTTTATATATATATATATGATTTACTTCAAAATACGTTAATAATATTAATTATTTTAGAAGGCATTAAATTATAACTTGTTACTATAAACAAACATAAACCTATAAGTATTTTATAAATTAATTTTGTACGAAATTTAAAGTTAAAAAACAAATTTTTTTCTGCATGAAAATTTACATTAAAATAATTGTAATGTGGTTGAAAATAATATATATATGTGTATATATTATATGTTATTATGCAACATTGTTTAAATAAACAAATGAATTAAAATTTTAGGTAATATATTTATATAAATATGTATTTATGTAATTTCAAAAAAATAGTTTTACTTTGCCATGTGTACTATACATAAATATAATTTTATAAATTAATTAAAATATTTGAACTTGAATTTAAAAGCATATTTAAATTTAGATCTAATTTAAAATTTGAATTTTTCTCAAAGATTTAAAATTTGAATTTTAAATTATTTTATATTTCAATCCATATATAATTATTTTACATATAAATATATATGTGTGTGTATAGTTATTTTATATTACAAGTATGTGTGTATACATAAGTATATTATATATGACATTATATAGCATCAGGCAACAAATAGTATACGAAGGGGCTAATGTGTCCGTTGTAGTGCAAATCCTAACACCTAGATATGAGCATATTAAACCATGTACACATTATATGCTATACGTGCACATAAACGTATATGCATATTTAATACACTTGTACCCATTATATATATATATATATAAATATAATACATAAATAAATAAATATTTATCTTAATTAATTAAATAAAATTACGATTTTATTTAAAATAATGTAGATTAAATCTAAGTTAATTTTGATTTCATAGGCCCAGTAAGATCCGAAATGGAATTTTTTTTTTGAAATTCTCCCATTTAACCCCCTGCTTGCTGGTCTAGATCTAACGATGGTATCGAAGCCCAATAGCATATGCAGTCTAAATTAGCAGTATTAGGACCAATTAATTAAGCTTATCCATTTAGTACGATGTCTATAATAGTAGTTTCTAAGCTGAGTTTGGCTAATCAAGTAACCTGCCCTGCTTGGCTACCGGCATAGCCTGAAAGGTGATGTAAGCCTTTAAGTTTAGAATGTTAAATTAAAATAAGTAAATGAATAATATCCTAATCTACTTAATTAAATTTGTAGAAAATGTTTATACCAAACTTTTTTTTCTTCTAAAAACGACAAACTCACTGAACCTAACTACATATACTGGTTAAGAGAAATTAAGATAACGCTTATGCTTGAACATTTATAGTCGTCAATAGCACAACGACCCGTAAATTAATCGCTTTGTATTTGAATATTTAAATAATTATTAAATATTAAAATAATGGATTTTAATAACCAAATAGACATATTTTAAATATTAATTATGATATTAAAATCATTTTCAAATTTTGTTTACCAAAATAAATAGTTCAAATAAAAATAGAAAATGCGAACGAAAAACGTTTTTCGAAAATTCAATTTTTCGGCATCGGAAAGTCATCGAAAACGTTGTACAAATTTTTGTATCACTCATATACACATGCACACACATGCGCATATGCCATGTGATAAGATAATAAATGTGTTAAAGTTAATAATCAAGCTTAGTTTAAATATAGACCTTGATTTGACATAAAATGCATAAAATATATTAAATAACCTTAGGAAATTAATTAAATAACCTAACCATCACCTAAACTACCTAGGATAAGACCTAAAGCATGGTGTAGGTGGACCTAGGGAGGGAGGGGGTAACGTGTGTACTAAGGCTGGTGGAGAGGCATGGCTTCTATGTTACATGATAACTTTTATATTATTTAAAAGTTTAAGCTAATTTAAATAATACTACACTTCTCTGCCTATAAATATCCACCATCTCCACACATTCTCCCTTTACATCTTCATTTTCATATTCGCTTCCCTTTTCTTCATGTTCAAGAATATCCATGGCTTCTAAAATTATTTCCAACGTCAAAACTAGTGAATACACTTCCAAAAATCAAGCTAAACTCCTTACTTCACTTCCAAAAACCATCCTATACTAAACAAGACCCTATACCCCTACATATCCACCATGGCCGAGCCCTATATGACATAGGCCGAGCCCAAAAGCCTATAAAAGATCCACTAAATTGAACCATTTGCATAGTAGAGCTTAGATCTTGTTGCATTTGAGAAGTTAGTGAAAGTTCAGTACAGTTAGTAAGCGTTTTGGTGAGTGAAGCTTCCACTTTTGAACCATAAAGTTTAAACTATATTCATGCCCATATTTGTAGCTATTAAATGCTTACTATATAGTTGTTATAATGGTTTGGTTGTTGGATTGGTTTGTTGCTTGAAAAGTTAGTCGCTTTGGAAAGTTAGTAAACGAATCATTGGTTATATGAAAATCTAGTAGTTAAACCAATCCTAAATAAATGCTTGATATATGTTGTATCATTGTAAATCATCATGTATGTATGCTCATTCCCTTGCTTTATTATGTTTGGTTGTATTGCAAATGACATAAGCTTGAATTCCGAACTGCCCGTATAGCGATAGTCGCTATATCGGCACTTTCGGAAAATCTCCTTTTATAAAAACCATTTGGTTTCATTGTCATGCTTGGAATTATTTTACAAGTTAAGCAAGTTTTTAATTAATGATGTTTTCAAAAATAACTAATAATTTTAATAATGATTATTTAATTTGATTAATTATTTAATTAATAAGGATTAAAGTTTGCTAATTAACTTATTAACAGTGTGTTTTAAACTTAACTAATTACTTAGTAAATGACATTTTAAATTTAATTAATCATTTTATTTAATGATGATTAAGGCTAATTAATCTTTTGATAATGATGGATTAAGATTTATTAATATATTAATTAATGATGTTTTTAAAATTAATTAATCCCTTTTAATTAATGACTTTTAAAGGTTAATAGATTTGTTTAACCTTAATTAATCTTTCCTTGAATAAAGTTTTAAATTAATTAATCACGTTTAAATAATGATATTTAATTATTAATTAAATTAATTATATTATTAATTAATTGAATCAATGATGTTTTAAAGGTGATTTACCCTTTTTAATTAAAGGTTATTGAAGTTAATTAATCAACTTAGTTCACAAAGTTTAAAAGTTAATTAATCAATGAAATAAGGATTTTTTAAGTTGCTAAATACTTTTTATAATGATGGTTCAAAGTTAGTAAACTCTTTTAACAAAGTGTTTTAAAGCCAATACTTGTAATGTGAAGCCAAGTACGAATTCGGGTTTTTAAAAGATAAGTTTGAATTGTTTATGGAAATGAATTAATTTCCGTAAAGCGATTCACTTGTATGGAAATGATTTATTTGTATAATTAGCATTAAACATCGAAGAAGTAGACTTGTCTTATTTCGAAATAAGAATAATAGTGGGACATGACTTTAAGGTAACACTACCATGACTTGTCCAGTATTATTGTTAACCAAGAAATAGTACAAGTTTGAATTCGATGAGTGGTGGTGAGTATACAAGACTTAATTTCTATATACGATCGTTTTATATCCTCGATAGTTGGTTTCTCAGCTATCGGTTACTTCGGCTTCTTTATTATCATCATTCTAAGATGATTTGTTGCTCCATTGAGTTTGTTATCCTTTGTCGGTAAATGAATGAACCCAAGAGCGAAAGGATGTCCAGCTATGTGGGGTTGCTTCCATTAGGGTATTTTCACATCTCATATAGATCGAATTCAATTATGCATTTAGATGTAAATTATTCAGATTCTTGGTAAGGTTTGGCGGGGTCCGGCTGGTACATTTCCAAGAAGTGTCACGAAGTATTTGAGTTTCTCAGAAGTATATTACTAGAGGTATACTTCAAGGGTGGTGCACCTTCCTAGTCATTTGTTGGAGATCTTCCTTTTTGATTTAATTCGAACCTTCAAATTTATTTGCATCGGAAAAATTCAACCACTCTTCTGGTGTTTAATTATTTATCTATTCTTGACGTTTAGAAGTTGATTTATGTGGGAGTAAACCCGTTCCCTGTTCAATGGCATGGTCTCACATGCTTGTGCTTAATTTCACACCTATTGTTTAAAGTTTTATTCATATCAAACATATCGTCTGACCCGAGTTGTTTGTTTTCCTAAACTCTCGGGTACTCATTTTATTTGAGTAGTCCGAGAGTGGCAGGTCTTTGTTGGACTCTTTTGAAGACGGCGCCCGAGCAGGAGGCTTTTATCTTCTTAGTTATCTGTTCCGCTTTATTATCTTGTTTGTGTAAGTGTATTTTATTTCAGGATATGAAAAAAGGGATGTTATAACTGCCTAAGCTGTTTTATAGTACTTTGTGTAACTCTGATAACTCCCTGTTAAGGAGTAACCCGATGTACTATTGAACATTATGGTTTATTTAACAGTCTCATTGTGAGGTTCTATTCTGTTCTTTATTTCACCCCATGATGATTCATCTTTCTGATGCTTAGGTAATGACACACTAACAACAAGGATGTGTTAAGTGTCGTTCCTAGTGGTCAGAAAGGTGGGTCGTCACAGTTAGTATCGGAGCTTCGATTGAGTGAACACCTTAGCCTGATTGGGGTACAACTCATTAGAGATAGGGTAAGCCGAGCCCTAGAATGAGTTAATCTTGAGAGAGCGTTTCCTTTTGTCCCCTAAAAGTCTGGTTTTGGATCCTTTATTTCAGTTTCCTTTTTATCATCTTTGACCCTATCTTTGTATTCTAATGATACCTGTCACTTATCCAGGTTATTTAAAATAAGTACAAGAGGAAGAAGAGGGAGGGGATCTGGAACCAGCATGGATACAAATGGCAGAGCTCCTAGAAATGAGCAAGTTGTAAGGTCGGTATTAGAAGCAGTAATGCAAGTTCAGCTACCTCAGAACTATGCAAACTTGTGCAAGAATTACACCGCTTTAGGTAGTAAGCCTTTCTATGGAACTAAAGATATTTTGGGAGTTCAGACATGGCTCTGCTCTTGTGAAAGTATCTTTAGGGATCTTCAGTTGGGAGATGCTAGAAAGAGATTGTTAGCATCGCATCACTTTAGAAAGCAGCAATGGATTGGTGGGATTCAGTCACCATGAATACACCAGAAGAAGATTTCTCTTAGGCGCAGTTTAAAGAGGTTTTTGAAGCTCAGTTTATCTCAGAGGCAGGAAGGACTTAGTTGTTCTGAAGTTTTATGGATTTGAAACAAGGTGAGATGACAGTGGCGCAATATGAGCATCGGTTCAATGCATTGTCCTACTTTGGACCAAGATTGATTGATACACCACTCAAAAAGAATGAAATGTTTGCGAAAGGAATGCGACCAGAGTTTCATCGAGAAATGACCAATCATCCCAACGGTACCTTTACTAATATGATCAGTATGGCTTTGAGATTTGAGGCTCTTGATATTGAGCAAAGAGTGTATAAGGGGGTAGTTCCAATAGTCAATGCCCAACCTTTATCAGTGATACCGGTTGCCAGTAAGCCGTTTTTCAAGCGCAAAAGGAAGAATAAGTGGTCAGGAAAGAAGCCAGAAAATGGAGCTCCAGCTCAAAATAAGCAGTTAGTCTTGAACAAGATGCTTTGTTATAAGTGCAACAAAATGGGCCACTTTGCAAATCAGTGCTCGAACCTAGGTAGTGGACTACTCTGCTACAATTGCAATAGACATGGACATATGAAGAACCGGTGCCCTTTTCCAAAGAAGGGATCAAAGGGACAAGCTTTTACTATTGAGGAAATACCTTCTACTACTATGGATCCAAGAGGAAAGCGGCGTTGTAAGGTACATTATCCATTTTTGATATTCCTGTTAGAGTGTTATTTGATACCAATGCATCACATAGTTTCATTTTAATAGATCTTACAAGTTTAACCTTAAACCCATTCTTTTAGACAATTCTCTTTGTGCATCGAAACCCATTGGCGGACTGACAAATCTTGACACTATGTGTCTGAAAGTGCCTATTTATTATCGAGATCGGCACTTCTCATTCGACTTATTCGTTCTTGAGTTTATGGGTTTTGGCTTAGTTTTAGGGATGGATTGGTTATCTAAGTTCAATGTTATCCTAAATTGTAGTAGAAGAATCGTTGTGATAAAAGATGCAGTCGACAGAAGCATTGATATCTGTTGCGGAGAGCCTAATAAGTTGATGAGCAGTTTCCTTTAGTCCGTCGAAGTACCCGAAGCAGAGATAAGGAATATACCAATTGTTGGGGACTTTAAGGATATTTTTAAAGAAGTGCAAGGTTTACCTCCTCACCGGGAAGTAGAGTTCTCCATTGATTTGATTCCAGGAAACAGACCGATTGTACAACCTCCTTGAAGGTCGGCTCTGAAGGAAAGGAGAGATTTAGAGAAGTAGACATTTGATTTATACAAAAAGGTTTGATCAGACGCAGCACTTCGATTTGGGGATCGCCGGTAATGTTTGTTACCAAGGCTATGGTTCTCTTAGATGGTGTGTAGATTACCTAGAGTTAAATAAGAGGACAATCAAGAATAAGTATCATTTACCTAGGATTGACGACATGTTTGACCAACTCCACGGAGCTTGGATATTTTCTCAATTGGATCTAGTCATTGGTTTTCACAAATTAAGGGTAGCAGAGGAGAGTGTACCCTTAACAACTTTTCAAACCCCTGATAGTTTTTATGAGTGGTTAGTCATGCTATTCGGATTGACTAACGCACCCACTTATTTTGTGGATTTGATGAATAGAGTGTTTTGGGATTTTCTTAACAAATTTGTTCTAGTCTTCACTAATGACATTCTCGTTTATTCTAAAATGGAGGAAGAGCATAAGTACCATCTTCAAGTTGTTCTAAGCACTTTAAGAAGTCATGTTTTAAAAGAAAAGTTTTCTAAGTGCCATTTCTGGAAATTCGAAGTTAGATTTTTAGGGCACGTAGTTTCGAGAGAAGGCATATCAGTGGACCCAGCTAAAGTAGTCGCGGTTCAAGATTGGAAGAAACCTAAAAATGCGACTGAGGTCAGAAGTTTCTTGGGATTGGCAGGTTTCTATAGGAGGTTCATTTAAGATTTCTCGAAGATTGCTTCTCATCTAACAAAGCTAACGAAGAAGGATGCTAAGTTTGTTTGGACACGCAAGTGCGATCAAGCATTTAATGAGTTAAAGGAGAAATTGACAAGTGCTCCCGTTTTTACTATTCCAGATAGGAGTGAAGGATTAACAGTTTACACGGTTGCTTGTAGGACCGGATTGGGAGCAGTTTTGATGTAGAATGAACCTCATGAGAAGAATTACACTACGCACAATTTGGAGCTGTTGGTGGTAATCTTCGCATTGAAGGCGTGGAGGCATTATCTTTTGGGTGCAAAGTTTGAGTTATTTATGGATCACAAGTTATTAAAGTATCTTTTTTACCTAAAAGAACTTAAACTTAAGGAAGCAAAGATGGCTGGAGTTTCTTACATCTTATGACCTAGAGATTCTTTATACCCCAGGAAAAGCAAACACCGTTGCAGATGCGTTTAGTAGGAATGTGGCGACGACTGCAAATTTGGAAGTTAAGCCAGCATTAATGGAGAGAATTGCATATTTCCTGGAAGAAGACCCTATTTTAGCTCGGCTTAAGAAGGATGTTGAAGATCGAATTATTTCTAGTTTTCAAATTGACTCTCGAGGCATTTTGAGAATGAATGGATGGGTTTTTGTGCCAGATGTTAATGGAATTAGACAGGATGTGCTGAGAGCGTGCCATCGGTCAAGGTTATCTATCCACCTAGGAGTAACTAAAATGTTTCAGAATATATAAAGAAGACCTTTTGGTGGAAATGGATGAAGGAGGACATTTCGATTTTCGTAAGCCGGTGTGTGAATTGTCAATAGGTCAAGAGTGACCAGCAAAAGACTGCTAGGTTGCTCTAATAATTAGAGATACCGAATTGCAAGTGGGAGCAAGTACCCATGGACTTTATCGATGGGTTGCCTAGAACAAGAAGAGGTAATTAAGGCATTTAGGTAATTGTAGACCGATTAACAAAGAGCGCCCACTTTATTCCGGTGAAGTCAACAAAAACTACAGCTTCTTTGGCATGGATTTATTTGAGGTAGATCGTTCGACTGCATGGAATTCCTGTAATTATAGTTAGTGATCGAGATCCCATCATCATTGGTCGATTTTGGGGAGCATTGCAAGCAACTTTAGGGACAAAGTTGAATTTGAGCACAGCCTATCACCCATAAACAAATGGACAAACCGAAAGGGTGTACCGGATTTTGGAGGATCTCCTAAGAGTATGTATTTTGGATTTTGGAGGTTCTTGGGAAGATCATCTACATTTGATAGAGTTATCTTACAACAACACTTACCAAGCTAACATTGGCTGACAACCTACGATGCTTTGTATGGACGGCCATGTAAATCACCTTCATGTTGGGTAAAGACTGGAGACCGTTTAGTTCTTGGACCAAAGATAATTCGAAAAGCATCAGAGAAAGTGGCTATGATCAAGGAAAGGATGAAAGAAGCCCAGGATCGATAGAAAAGTTATGCCGATCAACGGAGAAGGGACTTAGAGTTTGCGGTTGGGTATTTGGTATTTGTGAAAGTTTCCCCGATGAAAGAAGTTGTATGGTTTAGAAAGGCAGGAAAGCTAGCACCCAGATTCATTAGACCATTTAGAATCCTTGAGAGAATTGGATTATTGGCCTATAGAGAGATTTTCCTAAGAGATTGCCTGAAGTTCATAATGTTTTTCATGTATCTCATCTGAGAAAGCATATTCATGATCCATCGCTGATTGTAGAGACGACTGTTCAAGAAGACTTGGAAATAGAACCAAATTTGACGGTAGTCCGATATCCAGTTCATATTGTAGATCGGGATGAAAGGAGATTGAGAAACAAAGTGGTGAAGCTTGTGAAGGTTCAGTAGAGTGATGATCCCCGCGATTGTACTTGGGAGACTGAAGATCATATTAGGGAAACTTACCCTGATGTAATGTCAGGTTAGTTGTTTGAATGCATTATGAATGTTCTTTTCTGGCATAGTTGCTTTGCATTGTTATATGAATTTCTAAGTATAATACATACCTTTTGGATTGTCTATTGTGTATTAATTTAGGGGACGAAGTTCTCCTAAGTGGGGAGAGTGTAACGACCCGTAAATTAATCACTTTGTATTTAAATAATTTTTAAATATTTAAACAATGGATTTTAATAACCAAATAAACATATTTTAGATATTAATTAATGATACTAAAATCATTTTAAAATTTCGTTTACTAAAATAAATAGTTCAAATAAAAATAGAAAATGTGACCGAAAAACGCTTTCCGAAAATTTGACTTTTGACATGGAAAGTCATTGAAAACGTTGTGCACATTTTTATATCACTCATATACACATGCACACACATGCACATATGCCATGTGATAAGATAATAAATGTGTTAAAGTTAATAATCAAGCTTAGTTCAAATACAAAATTTGATTTGACATAAAATGCACAAAATATATTAAATAACATTAGGAAATTAATTAAATAACCTAATCTCACCTAAACAACCTAGCGTAGGACCTAAGCATGGTGTAGGTGGACCAAGGGGGGGTAACGTGTGTACTAAGGGTAGTGGAGAGGCATGGCTTCAACATTCGAACGAATCTGATATGCTCGCTCGCCCCAAAAGATGATTGAATCGCGGCCATGGATCTAATCGGCGCGCGATTTATTTTGATTTGATTTTTTTTTATGATTGATCCGCTGTCTATTTGAACTGCAAGGAGAAAAGAGGGCTTGCGATCCAAATAAAGTCAATATTTTTTCAATTAGTTCGGCCATTTATTTTTCTTCGATTTAGAACTGAGGAACCAAGAAAACGGGTTGCGTGATTTAAAGAAAAAGAAGGGGAGACAAGAGAAGACGTTAGCCTGCTCGAGTTAACAGGCTACAGTGTTTGAATTGAAAGGAAAAAGTTGATGTGAGATAATTTCAACTGCAGTTGACTAGTATAAATATATTCAATTTAAATTCAAATTCAAACCGTTAGATAAATGCAACCTACAATTTTGAATTCCTATCGAGGCATGCCGCTAGGCGTTTATAAAGTTATACCTCTATTCCGAACGCAATGGAAAAGGTTTCAAGTTCAAATTTGATCGTATGGAGAAGATAGCTTTTAGGACCAGTTATAATATTGAATTCGATATAAATTTCAGCGCGTTTATATATCGTACGCTCACACAACAACTCCAAACACTACGAAAATTGAAATCCGATAATAATACACTATTACGGATCCAATGGAACTGGTTTCGTCGAATTCCGAGACTGTGCCTCAAAAAGCTATTTTTAATTATCGTTTTAAACAATAAAATTTCAAAACTGAACAAAGCATCTCCAAATTCAATTCTGAAGCTTCCATTATCTTCAGTATTATAAATATGAATTTTCCAAGACTTCAGACTATTTTTAGTCAGCTTAAAACTGAAGGTTCAATTTTTTTTCTTCCAGATTTAATAATTAAATCCAAAAATTAAATTGCCAAATTCATTCTGATATTCGAATTTCAAATTAAACTGTCTTCCAGATATTTAAAATCAATTAAATATCCTGATTTCTAATGTCAAAAATTCAGGGTCGTTACATTCTTCCCCCCTTAAAAGAATTTCGTCCCGAAATTACAAGTTAAGAAGAATGCTCCAATACCCATTTATCATTTTCCCAAAACCAAACAGTTTTATCAAATTTTCAAAACAAATCTTTTTATTAGAGATTCGTTATCACTTCAGCTAACTTTCCAAACACTTTCATAGTTTCAAGCAACTTTATTTTACTTCACAATTCAAATTTAAATTTAAATTCAAATTGTAAATTATCCAAAATTTCTCAAAAATTTCTAACTCTCTAAATTTTCAAGAAATTCCACCAGCGTCTCCTTTTCGCGGCTAGCTCGGTATAACTACAAAATGTCCTTACGGACCCCCAATTTCCAAAAGAAAACAAAATGCCAAGTGGCAAAATCAGAAACTCATCAAATTTCATACCGAAATTCAAATACATACCTTATTGTCGAGCAATTTAAATTATCTTCAAAATCAAAAATCCCAATTTTCTTTTCCTTTATAACCCCTGTATATCTTACTTGACAATAATGTCCAATTACAATATTCCAGTTAAATCTTCATTCACTTATTTTTTTGGCAAAGCCAGCGGGGTTAACTGGACCCCTACCAGTTTTATTGCAACAACAATAAAAAAGATTCAAAACAAGCTTTGAATCAAACATGAGACGGAGATAACAAAGAAGAAAGAAAGAAAAAAACAAGAAGTCAATGAGCCCAACCACTAGTCATGATATCAGGGAAAAGGCAAGCTCTCCTTTTCAATTTTCATTCACTTATTAACTTAGAATATTTCTCAATTCTAAATTTTTACTTAAGAATTTTCTCCATTCCTTTCTTAAGTTCAATATAAGTATTTACATACTTCTTATATTTGTTTTCACTTCACTACCAAAGTCATATATTCATTTCCATTCAACTTTGCATTTTCAATTCCATTTGAATTCAATTTACAATTTCAATTCTATTTGAATTCATTTTATCTTCGAAAATTCACTTAGTGAAAACTCGATATTCACTTTTTCTAAAGTTTTAACTACAACCAAAACAATGATTTTCATTTTCTAGTTTAATTCCTATGTCTCCATTACAATTTGAAAATCAATTTTTTCCGTTAACAAAAAATTTTCCAAATTTTTTCTAACTCCCAAAATTTTCGGAAAATTTTGGCGGAGTCTCCCTTGTACGGAGGAGCTTTTGCAATTTGACAAAAGATATAAATATATATACATCGACCCACTCGGTCGGAAAAGCAAAAACAGTTCATATTTTCTATTTTTGTATTGCGTAGGCGTACCTTTATTAGCATTTTAAGCAAAGCGGCTTATTTATTAGCATTTGCGCGACCAAATGCAGCCAAACGGCTCCCAAAAACCTGTACTTACTCAATTTAAATGCGTAAGTGACATATATAGGAAATTCATTTAACATTTCACTTATTTTCAATAACAAATACAGAGTTTTCATAAGCAATGCACTCAAAATAATTCCCATAAGCAATTTCTCAAGTTTTAATACAAATTTAATTGCTTTCATCTAATTTACATTCAATTCAATGGTTTACAATGCAATTCCTTATATTCAATTCATTTTTAAATGAATGTAACTCATATCCATTTCAATTGATTCAAAAATCAATTTTATTTGCTTTCATTAACTCATATAATTTTATACAATCTTGTTTGCGTCAAAAGACAATCATTTCTATGCAAATTCAACGATATCCCTTTAATAGAATATCCATTCTATTTTACAAGTAATTTAAATTGATACCAATTCAATTTATTTTACATTCCATATTCACATTCAGTTTATTTCATTAACCAAACAAATTCTATTCAAAACCATTCAATAAAAGTCGACGACGACCATTTCACAATTTTTCTTTTTAAATTTAAAATTTCCATATTCAAGTCATCTCGAATTTATTTTATCAATAACAAGGAAATTTTCATTTTATTTCTACTACTTGAATTTTATTTACAACACAAACCACTTCCGCTTTAATCCAACCCTTTTTTTTTCCAAGTTTGGATTTTTATTCAACTCGATCCAAATTAAATCTCATTCCATTTTTTCAATTCCAACTCATTTATTTACAAATGTAACCTCATTTGTTCATTCACTTATTCATTCCTTTCAAATTTCAAATATTTTTATAAGTTATCAAACTTATTTACATTCCATGACATTTTAAAGAAATCCCAGAGTCTTTTAAACAATTACTCACATTTCAAAATTATTTCTTGGAATCAATTATATCCTTTGAAATTTCAATCCAAATCCTTTAATACTTATTGCAGAAATTACTCTGGCACTTTATTTCAATTTATAAAACTCATTTATAAATTCACATTACCAATTTCATTCCATTAATGAATTCTATTTTCAATTATCTTCTTGGAATTCTATTTCAAATTGTAGATCACATTTACAATTTACATTTACAAATCTCATTTGTATATGAATTCATTTTCCTTATCCTTTCAATTCATATTTATAAATTTCATTTGTTAAATGAATTTATCTCCAAATATTTAATTATACCATTATTTCTTATCCCGTTTCCATATAACAATGATAATATTTCAATATTATCTCTTCCTAACAACCAGGCATCCATATACTATAATAATTTATGGAAAATCATTTCTTTTCTTATACAAAAATAGTTTTTTGGATAAAATTATTTCATTTACCCCATTTTAAAACAATATTGTGTTGGTTTATCTTGTTTAAGAGTTTAGAAACCCCTATCGATTACAGTTGGCCAGACTGCACCGACCAGAATCTATAAACAATCAACCAATAAGTCAACACAATACAAAACAAATTTTTATATTCACTAACAAATACGCGCTCATATCTATTATTACACTCACACTCATTCTAGAGTACTATTGACTCTATCTCTAATGAGTAACACCCAACAGAGCTAGGGTTATCGCTTAACCAATTGCTCTGATACCACATGTAACGATACGATCTTTCGACACTCGAAAGTCGACATTAATACGTCCACTGTATCAATTGCCGCGCAATCGAATGCCGGAAAACCGAACCATTAGGGTTAAAAAGAAGAGGTAGAAGAAGACAGAAGAAAAAGAAAGAAAAAGAAACAGAAACAATAACAAAATCTCACATTCACAGCGGAACAACATATAATAGATCAATAAATAATCTTTAAATCAAGAACTATATCAGTTTATACATTACATCACATCAGAGTCAATATTCAACACAATACATCAATGGACAGTTATATAAACTTGTCCTCATACAGAATACACAGTAGAATAAATAAACAAGTACGAGAATACGTCTCGCCATCCAGCTTGCCTCCAAAGCTCCAGAATATCCAGAATATCCTGATAACATAACTCTAGGCTGTTCGTGTGGAAAATTATGGGCACCCAGAGTTTAGAAAGGGAACAATAAACTCCAAGTCAGTCATGGTGACTGGTGTGAGATCGTAAAACAGTTATTCTTTAAAACAAACAACAAAAGAATTTTAAACATTGAAATCCGCAATGCTTTTGAAAAATGAAACTACCATAAGACCTCCCACCACACACACAATTCAATCGCAGACTTGGAGGAGATTTCTTCTTATGATAGTCAAATATGCTTACTACGCAAAAGAAATTCTTTTGATATTATTATTAGTGCATAGTGTACAAAATCATTTCAAAAATATAATATTAATCTTAGCCAGCATAGGTACCATTATATTATGCCTACTATAGCTGCCGCCTGAGGAGACAGGTTATACAAATTGCAATCGTAAAGGGATCGTATTGTTTCTTTGGATTTTCCAACAAATGGTCAGGCTAAGGAACTTTCTATTGCTACATGGGAACGCTTCTGGAGGGACGCCCCCAAGAACCAACCTGGCTCTCTGCCAACACAAGGCCGGTTACCCCCTTCCCGGGTAGTAAACCTGAGATATGCCACCCCCGGTCCTTTGGGACCTTTATCCGAGGCGCCTCGATCACAAAGCAACAATCACACAGAGTAAATGAGATTGAAGCAACCACACAGGTAAATATCTGGGCTCCATACCATGATACCACCTTTTTCCAAAAGGAATGGTCATACCCTAGGGGAGCTACCCCTGAAACCTTGCCGCATCTTTCCTGTTTCGACCATTTCCGGTCTGTGAGGCTCGATGAGGTCTCGTCCACAAAGCTACGCTTTTACATGAAAGCCATGCTTTGATCACAAATGATCAACGAATGATCATCATCACACAGCAACACTTAGCATGCCACACTACCAAATTGGGAGTATATCACTAATAACCTTAAACTACATAACCCCTGAGCTCGTACGTCTCAGAGAAGGGTGTTAAGCTAAGAGAATAAATCTCCGCCACCAAACAGAAATGTATTTGAAAGAAATCAGCTTTATATCTCAAAGTGTAGTGTCAGACATACAACCATATAAGTCTGTTCCGGGTTCGAACAGAACCGAAGGCACTTCCAAAGAAGCCCTTGCAAATCCGGATAATTTCTAATCACGTCCGGACTTCCCATCACAAGAAGAGTGATATAAATCTCTATACCGGAGCAACTCGGTGCAAAGACATTTGATAGGTTGTCCTTTCATTTTCGAAAGTATCCGGTCTTCACCACCGGTCTACAAATGCTATCCATACACGTCGTATCATTATTCGGAATGGGTTATATGACACAAAGGTCCTTTCCCGGCTAAACCGAATAACGAGCGTTTGTTTAAAAAAAATTTAAATGCCATTTCAAAGGCAAATATTGATAGTCGGTGATTTAACTATCAAACAACATTCACAACAATCACCAGATTTAAATAATTTTCCCGAATTATTTATTTTCAAAATATCTTCACAAGATATATATTTTTCCACACTTCAACATTTTGAAAACAAATTTCAAATCACTTTTCACCTTTCAACTTTTGAAAATAAATTTCAAATCAATTTCCTTACGCGGAATATATTTCCAAATATTTCTTTTAAAAACCAACTTTAGAACCTTTAATTTATATTTTTAAAAGCTACTTTGGAAATATACTCGGTTTTATAGTGAGAATACACTTTCACTTCAAAATGGTCCATTTAAACCAATTAAATAATCCTTATCGATTTATTTAAAATTTACGTTCCAAATCCATAAATTTATTTCCACACTTTAACAATAGATCAGTGTTTATTTTTAAAACAAATTTCCCTTTCCTTTATAAATTCCATTTGAATTTACATTTCCAAATATTCACTTTTTATACGATTTTCAAATCGATTTCTTAAATTATTCACTTTCAACTCCAAATCAACTTTCAAATTGATTTCCAAATTTATTTCAACACCAAATAAATTTTCATTCAACACCAAGTAAATTTTCATATTGATTTCCCAAAGATTTATTTTCAAATACCAAATTGATTATCAAATTGATTCCTAAAAATTTATTACCTTTTAAATAAATTCCTTCATTCTTTCTAAATCATTTAAAATTCCATTTTCAAAAATTTCTTCAACTTTTTAAATAATATTATTCAAACCCATTTATTAATATCTTTTCTCATATTTTGGAAATAATTCGATAAGATTTCAAAAATCAATTTTAATACTTTAATTCTTTTTTTTTAAATTCACCTAATTCTTTCAAAAGGAATTTTCTTAAAGTTTCCAACTTTAAAATTCAAAAATCCAATTTTATTTATTTCTGGTATCCAACGATACCAAAAATACATTCGGCTAAATTTTAGCCTTCAACAAATTTAATCACAAATATAATCACACACAGATTATAAACAATCACATCACAATATATGAAACAAATTCACATAATTTGAGGAATCCAGTTGGATCCCTCCAACTTGTTTCCCTGCATCCACAGATGTTAGCACAATACCAATTCCACTTCGAGGTGGAATATCGCGGTATATGGGATTTATAAATATCATCCGCTATTATGCGGCGCAATAGGGTCTCATCCGCTATATAATGCGGGAAAATCAATCACCAATATATATATATATATTCCAATATATATATTGCTATATACTAATATATATTATCAAAATCAGGCAATCAATCAATAACCGCAATTCAATTTTAATTTGAGTGAGAAGATCTCACCTTTATTTTTGTTTTGCAGTCCATTTTCCATTTTTGACCATTTCTTCATTGTATTAGACCTTGTATAACAATTATACAGTTGATTAATATTTTGATCAATTGGGCAAATAAATTTCCAAATTCAGTAAATCAAATATGTATACAAATCTTTATTTATGTATAATATTCTATAGATTTCAAAATCCAACTTTTAATAAATTCTTCAAACAATTTTAAAACCCCTATATTTTCTTTTAAAATTTGTCCTAAATATATTTACTGTATATTAAATTTTTATATACACAGAATTTTAAACCGAGATAGGAATTTACCTTACTATTTATAAACAAAACATGATTTTTTTACCTTTACTGTAATTATTATTTTCCTGAAACAGCATATACCAGAAAACTGTATCAATCCAACTTATATAAATTTAAATCTAAATCAGAGGGTTAAGATATTATATTTTCTTAATCTATTCAATTATAAATATAGAATTAAAAATAAAAAGAAAATACCCTACTGCCCAAATTAATTATTGGCTGCTTAAATATATTTAAATCGAAATATATATATATATATATATATACGTGTAAAAAAACTGCAGCTAAACCCTACTGTAAATTTTATTTATTTTCTGCATTAATCATTCATTAATTTAAATAAAACAATTCCTCCACTTACTCGAATCGAAACCACGACTTCGCCCAGCATCACGAGAGAAACCCTACTGTCAAAATCACACGGCTTCCTCTCTATCCATCACGAATGAATGCAGCCACCTGCGAGGCAAACCCTGAAGCCTCGATCCCTACCCTATGCGATCGCTTCCAATCGAAACGCGGCGACAAGACCCAAGGAAACCCCTTTGCTTGAAGATTCGAGCTTGCCTTAACATCGGTTCGAAAGGCAAAAGAAGGGTTTCGATAACACTCGACTTCAACATTCGAACGAATCTGATATGCTCGCTCGCCCCAAAAGATGATTGAATCGCGGCCATGGATCTAATCGGCGCGCGATTTATTTTGATTTGATTTTTTTTATGATTGATCCGCTGTCGATTTGAACTGCAAGGAGAAAAGAGGGCTTGCGATCCAAATAAAGTCAATATTTTTTCAATTAGTTCGGCCATTTATTTTTCTTCGATTTAGAACTGAGGAACCAAGAAAACGGGTTGCGTGATTTAAAGAAAAAGAAGGGAAGACAAGAGAAGACGTTAGCCTGCTCGAGTTAACAGGCTACAGTGTTTGAATTTAAAGGAAAAAGTTGATGTGAGATAATTTCAACTGCAGTTGACTAGTATAAATATATTCAATTTAAATTCAAATTCAAACCGTTCGATAAATGCAACCTACAATTTTGAATTCCTATCGAGGCATGCCGCTAGGCGTTTATAAAGTTATATCCCAATTCCGAACGCAATGGAAAAGGTTTCAAGTTCAAATTTGATCGTATGGAGAAGATAGCTTTTTGGACCAGTTATAATATTGAATTCGATATAAATTTCAGCGCGTTTATATATCGTACGCTCACACAACAACTCCAAACACTACGAAAATTGAAATCCGATAATAATACACTATTACGGATCCAATGGAGCTGGTTTCGTCGAATTCCAAGACTGTGCCCCGAAAAACTATTTTTAATTATCGTTTTAAACAATAAAATTTCAAAACTGAACAAAGCATCTCCAAATTCAATTCTGAAGCTTCCATTATCTTCAGTATTATAAATATGAATTTTCCAAGACTTCAGATTATTTTTAGTCAGCTTAAAACTGAAGATTCAATTTTTTTTCCAAATTTAATAATTAAATCCAAAAATTAAATTACCAAATTCATTCTGATATTCGAATTTCAAATTAAACTGTCTTCCAGATATTTAAAATCAATTAAATATCCTGATTTCCAATGTAAAAAATTCAGGGTCGTTACAATATCAAGATCACACTGTAATACATACATGCATACAGTCAGAGAAAACATTGATCACCAAACAAACATATCAATATGCAACACATAAAATATGGATTCAACGTAACCAAACAACCAGAGAGCATGCATACGAGACTCAACCAAATTAGACCTTCCAGTCTACAGTATAAAATGAAGACAATACAACTCGAGTGAACCAAATCAGACTTAAATGAAATATCTCAAATTCAAGTATCGAACAAAATAACAAGAATTGAACAAGTCAAGGTTATATCCAAATGTATCTGACCAACAAACAAGAATGTACAACAAACAACATGAAAGGACTCGTAGCAATGACATACCAGAATCAAGTTCAGGTCAGAGGCATGAACAACCAGAGTGTAGACAAGGCAACATGAAGACAAGACCAATGAAAACTACATTCATATGGAATAGTGAAGAACCATGTATATACATATGAAACAGAGTGAAATGCAAGGCTACCAAGTTCAAATATACACAGTAGCAGTTCGAGTAACAAAATGGAGGAATTGAAAAAGCAGCAGTTTGAATAGGATTTTAAAATGAACATATCAGGTTTAAATGCCAGTCAAAGCCAGGTGATAACAGGAATAGAACAAGTCCAAAAAATCTTAAAAATTCAAATACCACAATCGATTGCCAGCAGATCGTGGTGAACCGGTCAAGGGTATTTCAAACTAAACAAGTCGAAGTCAAAAATCACGTCAACCCAGTATATTATCTCAAAGTTCAAAGGGCCAAAGTCAAAGGAGTAATGAATGGAACCAACTTAGAAAAATATTCAAGCAAATTCAAATAAGAACAAGTCAGAATTATCACAAGCATTCAATTAATTATCTAATGGTCAAGCAAAAACCACGAAGAATTCAAACAAAATAAATACGAACGAAAATATAGGGCTTTAATCCCTATAAAACCCAGTTCATCGTCGACAATCAATTCAAGAGTTCGAGCCCAAGCAATTAATCATAGCATAAATTCGAATATATTCGAAAATCAAAAATGGGTGAATATCACATACCAAATTATCATTCAAACTCGAAGCGACCGCATGTACGCAAGAAACTTGAAGAAGCATCGAATCATATTTGTGAATTAAGAGCATACCAGTATTCGATTCGAGCTCAAATTGTTCAAGGCGGCGACTTCATTCAATCAAGAAACCCTAAATTTGTGAAGAGGAACGAAAAAGAGAGAGCGGCCACGAAAATAAAGAAAAGGAGAGCGGCCACGAAAATAAAGAAAGGGGAGACGTCTTTTTTCTTGTGATATAAATTAATGTGGGCCGGCTTCACTTAATAGTTGGGCTTAAATTAGAATTAGGGTTTTGTTTTTTTTAATTTTGTAATTTCTCTTTTAACTTGTGTAACCGTCTAGTCGTGTGTGACTAGGTTACGAACTATAGTGGTGTAGTTCGAGAATTCGCAACTTAGTGGCTGAGTTGTGGCAGAGTTTTGAGCGTAGAGTTAGGTTAGTCATTAACGGGTGTCGCAAGTTTATGTGTGTAAGCGTCTAATTATTTAATTTCTAGTAGAAACCTTGGGGGCAGCACGTAGGCAGAGTTTTGCCGAAGCTGAGTAAATCCGTGTGTGATCTTTACTACATTTTTTTTCTGCTGCTGTTTTTATTTCCGCATTAATTTTTATTATTATTAGTATAACCCTTTTCACCCCCCCAAGGTGAAAACGATCCTACAATAAAAATTAAATTATTGATATAACATTTTTTTTACATTCGATACATCGTTCGTAAAAACCACCTTTAGAAAAACTTTTCATTTTAAAGCTACAAAAATCTCAAGAGGAAAACGCTGGTTTAATTTTTACGTCTGATCCGTCGGACGTAAGAATTCACTGATTGATGTTCCAACTGCTTGTCCGCAAACGCAAAGTAAAGTGTCATATGTAAACGGTAGAATTAAGGTTGTGCATGCATTACTTCAACTTCATACAATGGCTCGTATTCTCTCAATCTCCCCCATTTTGCATGCATGCATTAAAACTAAATATTGACAATTAACAGGAAAACAAAATTGAGCATATAGAAAAAAACTAAACACCAGATTATAAGTAAGAATTCACATGAACTACTAGATTAAGCTATGCAAATTCTAGAAACAAATAGAAGCAACCAATTTGTGCTAAATAATTAGTAAGTTATGTAAAATTGCCTTGTTAATTCATGAGTGGAGTTACAATTCCTGTCTTATGTGTAAGCATGATTATGTATTTACAAGCTTTGTAATGAGATAGTATACAAAATTGATAATTAAATCCTTTTCTCTTGTTATTCTTCTCCATTACTTATTTTCTTCCTATTCTCTCCAAATCATTCTATTGTTGTCAAAATATTAAATTAGACATTTGCTCCTACCATATTATCAACCAAAATATATAACCATATAAACAGCAGTTATAGTACCAAACTAGCTGGACTAGAAAGAGTTATGAAAATTGTTGGAAGTGACTTAACAATTACATACATCAAATGTCTAGACGGATGGCAGCATGCACAACTACAATGGAAAGTGAACAAAATTTAGAATTTACCAGGATACTCAATTCATAGGATTCAACAATGAATTTTTAAATGACAAAAGTACTCATTTAGCTTTTACCATTCCATCACTATCTATATAAATTACACATAAAAATTGAATTTCAATTTCCCAACATGTTATTTGCTTTTTAATCATTACTGTTAAACTTTTATTATGATGATTCGTTTATTTTTATTCCTTTCATATGTATAATATGGTAGGCCTATGAATACTCGAAAAATCTGAAATCCATCCATGCCCATATCCGAAAATAAAGATATTATCCCATATTCAAAAGCGGACGCAGATATCCGAAAATATTTTCAGATGCAGATGCGGATAGCGTATCTGTATCCGAATAATGTCCGTCCTATCCGAAATTAAATACATTTTTTATAATTCTATTATCATAGAAATGGACACTATAATAAAAAATTACTCGTTTCGATGTTATTTCCAAAGATATTTTGCATTCTACCGTTCGGTTCCATATGAAACAATCCTAAGGCTTATAATACCCTTAACATTTTAAAACCATATTTACTATGTCTAAATTATTCTAATGCCTCTGTTTTCCCAACAATTTCACTTTCACCTTTCAATTTCATCCATCAACCGTAACTCAATGTAATCGAAAAACTTTCTATTTACTAAGTTGTATGTTTGTTCTTTATTTTTATTACGTTTATTCAAATTGTAATATCGTATGAATTAATTAATTATGCAAATGGTTGTTTTTTACTTGGAAAAGTGAAGTATTGTGGTTTATTAGTATTTATGTCCAATTGTCATTTGAACAACTCATAAATTGTGATTTTTTAATTTTAAAATTTCAATATAAAAACACAATTCAATTTCGAATGCGGATTTTCTGGATATTTTTGAACATCTGGAAATATCCGCACTCTCTTTTCGGATGCGGACAGTACCACATCCGTGTCCGTATCCGAAACCATTTTCGGATATCGGATAATTATCGTATTCACTAACGACCGATAAATCATGAAACATAAATGAAAATTTTTAGTTTAACATAAATGTTTTCAATCGCATTGATTATTAAAGTGTTAGAAATAAACAAATATGACGATAATAAATAGTTTTGAGCATTTAATATGCATTTAGTATGTATAATATAAACTTTTAACTTAATAAAACAATAAATAAACATCTTTCATTATATTAAAATATACATAATTTAAACTGTAATCTTAAGAAAAACATGACGAATAATTTTCGGATGCGGATGTCTTCGTATCCGCATTCACTTTTGTTTTTTCCAGATATCGAATACTTATCCGCTTTTTGGATACGGATACGAACGGATTTCGGATTTTTCAGATATCCATTGACAGCCCTAGATGCAAATATTTTGGCATATCTAGTAAAACTCCACGGATTTGGATACGGATGTGAATTTTGAGACATCCATAAAAATAGAATGCGGGTTTCAATTTTCAAATGATGATGCACAATCAGCGGTATCCATATCCTTCTGCATCTACGGTATATTATTTTCTATCAGAAAGCTTGTTACATTTTTGTTATCCCGCCTTTTGGCAAGGCCGTGACACCAAGGACTTGACTAGAAACCAGCGACAGATCGTCTCGTAGACCAGCTGCGCATAAGGATTGCTATGGATATCAGTGAAATTTGTCCGAGTCCAGTTCGGGCTACAATTGATAAGACATGACTAGAAAATCCGTGTAAGCCAACGTTCCAAATTTCGGAGCAATCCGAGTTCGTATGCCCAAGTTATCGTAGTTAGAAAGAGGAAGGACCTAGGGTCGGATCCATCCCCCTTAGCATTGCTTCGAATCCATAGAGTCATTGCATTGCTTCGACTCCATCAGCGCAGAGGCCCTCGTTCGAATCCATCAGGACCAAGCATTGGTTCGAAACCATCGAGATAGTATTGGTTCGAATCGATCGTAGTTGGCTGTGCTTTGAGTCGATTCGAACATACCCCAAGTTCGAATCCGTTGGAGCTTCCTACACCTCGAATCCATAAAGAGGAGGAGCTTTGAATCCAGGAGATATACCTCAGCTTCGACTCCATGACACTATTGTCTTCGAATCCCAAAGACGGAAGATGCTTCGTATCGATCAGTCATGACCATCCACGATCGATACGAAAGAGCGCGAATTCAATCGATTCGAGGAAAGCACGTCTTCGAATCGATAGTCTCGAATCCACCTGGTCTACGCAGCTAAAAACCCGGGTACGACTTGGTAGAACTCGGAGATAAAAGAGGGATGACCCGAGGCATGCGCGCCACACCATTGTCTTCGCGCGCAGGGAGATCGATTCGAACGAATCGATTCGAACTAAGGTCGATTCGAACCAGGCTGGTCAACCAGAAACGTGATCTTGAATCGATCATATCTCGAGTTCTACAAGTCCAAATGCCATGAAATTTTCACAGAAGCTCAAACACATGATGAAGAATGTACACACCAAATTTCAGCTCGATTGGATGATTTCTTGATCGATTCGAGCCAAGGGTCGAATCGATCCCAAAGTGGGCCCGGATCTCCAGATTTCGGCCATGTGGGCCCCCTGACGTACCAGAACTGGTCTCCCCTCATTTTAGGCGAAATATCAGCCTCCTACACCTATAAATAGAGCCCCTGGTCATTCAGAAAAGGGGTCGGATAATTCCAAGTACTAAAGAGCGCCCAGATTCTGCCAGATCTACTCCAAAACACCGTCGCTGCTTTAGATTGACATTTAGCAATTAGATTCAGTTGTATTACATTATAAACTACTGTAATCTTCAAGTAATCGAGTAATAAAATCATCAAAACTTCATAGTGGACGTAGGCAAAACGCCGAACCACTCTAAATCCTTGTCTTTGCAATTTACTTTATGTTATTTGGAGTTTTTGTTAGATAATCCACAGTTTTAACTTTCATTCTTCACTTTTATCTCTTCAAAAACTTCCGAAGAGTGTTGTGCCCATTTTTGGTACAAACACTTTGGTGCTTTCACTGAGAAAAAACCAGCTTTTTTCTCCTGCTCCTTGATCTACCATCGATACCGGATTGCACAAATCCAAGAGGAAGATCCAGATCTTCGATTCACAGTCCTTCCATTCTACTCAGATTTGCATAAAATCTAGGAAAAGGATTCATCATTCAAAATGGTTAGCACGAGAACCACTTCTACAGCTGCTGGACAAGAAGGTAGGGATGGACAGAATCCTGCTCAACAGCAGCCATCCAACCAAGACAACACTGCCCACTCAGATCCGTCTGGGGCAGTCACTAGATAAGAATTCCAGGTGTTGCTCCAAGAGCTGACTCAGAGTCGGCAACAGTTAGCCGAACAATTGCGTGCCAATATTGAATTGACAAACCAACTGAACCGCCAGGGCCATAGGAGGTCCAGAAGGGATGATGTTTCCCGCTCATCCACTGAAAGTTCTGCCTCATCTGACTATCATCATAGATCTACCCGTCCCCGATTAGACGGAGATCATGCTCAGACTGCCGGATATCAACCCGCCCTGACTGTCGGGCAATTAAGGGTAGGACCATCAACCAGCTTCCAGGCTGGGCCATCAGCGCGAGGTGGTCGTACTCCACAATATACCACGGACAATCATGTCACAGCTGCCACAGTAGAAACAAGGGTTGATACCCGACATCTTCCAGATTCGAGTAATCAACAACAGGGACGTACTTCTGAACCATACGTTCCGGAAGACGCTGAGCCAAGGAGGCGAAACTTGGACCGTCGACAGCGCCCGGTCCAAACTCGCACTGTGGAACCCGACCACACCTTAGCTCAGCATGCTCAAAATGTAGCAATGCCAGACATCTCGACTATGATACGTCAGATGATCCGTGAAAGCCAAGGTCTTACCAATGACGATTGGGGGATCTCTCAAAGCCATACTCCTTTCACGGACGAGATACTATACGCTGAACCTCCTCGGCGATTCAGAATGCCAACTCTCCCTATGTACGAAGGAAGTTCTGATCCCAATCAGCACATACTGAAATACGAATGGTCAATGAGCGCCGCAAGGGCCGACGATGCAGTAAAATGCCGGAGCTTCCCCATTTCACTGGGAGGAATTGCAACAATGTGGTTTACAAGACTACCTCCAAGATCTATCTCTTCATTTGACCAATTGGCTAAGAAATTTGTTGAACAATTCCGTATGCATGTCGCTAGACCCAAAGATGTTAACACCCTGTCCAATGTTACCCAGGCTCGTGGGGAAACATTAAGGCGTTACTTGGAGAGATTCCATGCGGCATGTGTGGAAATTAGTAATCCCAACGACAACTCAATTTTAATGGCATTGACAAAGGGAATTGATCCCGATTCTGAATTTGGAAACTGGTTAGCCGGAAAACCACCCGCATCGTTGGACCGTTTCTACTCCAAAGCCGCCCAATTCTTACGGCAAGAGGACGCGAAACAGTCTAGGAAGCAGGACGATGCGAAACCTGGAAATGAGGGAATACAAAGCAATGTAGCAGTTAAACAGTCCGGTGACAATTCCGGAAAAGTCCAGTTAAACATACAGAACAAACAAACTCAGCCAAGAGGTGGCAATGGTCAAAATAAGAAGAGAGATCCGAATCCAGGCCCACGGCGTAGGGCTCCGATGTTCGAAAGTTATACACCGTTAAACACTTCGCTGGAAAATGTATACCTGCAAACTTGCAATACAGAACAGTATAAGAAACCCGCTCCGAAGCGGTCATCAGAAAGGCAAATTCAGACAGGAAAGTTTTGTAGGTTTCATGAGAGTTATGGCCACAATACTAATGACTGTCGCCATTTGCAAGATCTCATAGAAAAGTTGATCAGGGAGAGGAAGTTAGATCAATTCGTGCGGGCGCCGCAGTCTGGTGGTGCGGGCCCATCGAATCCAAACCGTGCGCAAGACCAAGAAAGACAAGAGGAACCCGCTCGTACAGGCGGGAGGCTAGTTATCAATACCATAAGTGGTGGTCCTCATCCAGCGGACAGAAGCTGGAGGGAAATGGAGTCGTATGCTAGCTCTATCAGGCATGCGAGCTTCGAATGCTGCAGTAATTGTGAGGATGGAACCCTGGCTAAGCAACAAAAGACGATGTCTGACGATATCATATTTAGAAGCAGAGATGCTGATAAAATCGAAGCCCCAACAATTGACCCATTGGTCATATCTGCCCAAGTTGGTCCTGCTTGGATGAAGAGGATCCTGGTTGACAGTGGGAGTTCTGTAAACATTCTATTCAAGCGAGCTTACGATTTAATGAAGATGGAAGCCAAAGACTTGAAACCCTGCCAATCCCGAGTTCATGGCTTCAATGGGAGTGCAACGATACCTACTGGAATAGTGGAACTACCAGTAGAACTGGGGATTGGAGAACGCAGGAGAGTCCGACTGCTGCAATTCGTCGTTCTTGACATCGTTTCACCGTACAACGCATTCCTGGGTCGACCAGCCCTTGCTGAATTCAGGGCAGCCATTGCCCCGTGGTGTTTGACTTTAAAATTCCCAACCGATCATGGTATAGGAATCGTTCAAGGAGATCAGGCAGCAGGAAGAGCCTGTTATGTTGCTGAGTTGCGTGAAGCACAGAAGAAGGAGAAAGGAAAGGGCGTAGAGGAATCTCTCTGCGTCCGTTTTACTGATAATTGACAACTAACGCCTGGGCCCCGGCCCGGGCACCACTACCAATTCCTTAGAGATCTTGACCCTAGAGATAGCGAAGATAAAGATGAAGTAGAAGAGAATCAAGCGTCTCCAGCCGAATTGACTGTGGACGTCCCGGTCAGTGAGGATGACGACTCGAAAGTACTAAAAGTTGGATCTCAACTGGGAAAACAGATACAACAGGAATTGGTTGAATTTCTTCAAGCGAATCTTGATGTCTTTGCCTGGACGCACTCTGACATGTGTGGAATCTCACCGAACATTGCAAGTCACTCTTTGAATATTGATCCGCGACATGTTCCGGTCAAGCAAAAGAGGCGTGGTATGGATCCAGAAAGATCTGCCGCCCTTAAAGAAGAAATTGACAAGTTGCAATCAAATGGTTTCATCCGAGATGCTCTATACCCAGAGTGGGTGTCAAATCCGGTAATGGTTCGGAAACCAAATGGGAAATGGAGAACTTGTGTCGACTACTCCGACTTAAACAAAGCTTGTCCTAAAGATAGTTTTCCACTTCCTCGAATTGACCAACTCGTAGACTCAACTGCAGGCCATGAATTGTTATCCTTTATGGACGCTTATTCCGGTTATAATCAAATACCCATGCATCTACCCGATCAAGAACATACCAGTTTCGTGACTGATCTAGGACTCTACTGCTACAGAGTCATGCCTTTCGGTTTAAAGAATGCCGGAGCAACTTACCAACGCTTGGTTAATCGAATGTTCGCTGATCAGATCGGGAAGACCATGGAAGTCTATGTGGATGACATGTTAGTTAAGTCCCGATTTTCCACAGATCACGTCAAGGATTTAAATTCAATGTTCCGCATCTTACGTGAATATGGAATGAAGCTTAACCCGTTAAAGTGCCACTTTGGCGTCGCATCCGGAAAGTTTCTGGGGTTCATCATCAACGCTCGTGGGATAGAGGCAAACCCCGAAAAGATCTGGGCAATAAGGAATTTGCAAACTCCAAAGACCATAAAGCAAGTCCAGAGTCTCAACGGGAAGGTAGCAGCGCTAAGCAGGTTCATCTCGAAATCCATTGATAAATGCATCCCTTTCTTTGATCTAATCCGGAAAGGAAAACGAAACTTTGAATGGACCATGGAATGTGAAGGCGCATTCCAATCACTGGTTCAGCATCTCTCTACGCCACCGATTTTGTCGAAACCAATTGATCACGAACAATTATACCTTTATCTGGCGGTATCAGAGCATGCGATCAGTGCTGCTCTGGTCCGGGAAGAGGATCGAGTGCAGAAACCGGTCTATTATGTTAGTAAACGATTGACCGGAGCTGAGAGAAATTACCCCAGGTTGGAGAAACTGGCTTACTGTTTGGTCATCGCCTCGAGAAAGCTTCGTCCTTATTTCCAAGCTCATCCACTTACTGTGTATACCGATCAGCCGTTACGACAGGTCCTCACGCGGCCTGAGACGTCTGGAAGGTTACTCAAGTGGAATATCGAACTGAGTCAATTTGACATTACTTATGCTCCGCGGAGAGCCATTCAAGGGCAAGTCCTAGCTGACTTCATAGCTGAATTTACTGTTCCAGACGACTTACCCGAAACCAGCGAGTCTCCCGAATATGTCTGGAAACTTTATACAGACGGTGCATCAAAAGATCGGTGTTCGGGCGCTGGAGTTGTACTAGAAACCCCCGAAGGTCGATCCATATGCTATGCTTTGAAGTTTGATTTTCATGCAACCAACAATGAAGCCGAGTATGAAGCCCTGTTGACTGGGTTAAAGCTTGCCAGAGATCTGAGAATTATCGCTATAGAAGTTTATTGTGATTCACAGTTGGTTGTGTGTCAGGTACGGGGAGAATATCAAGCAAGAGATCGAAGGTTAGCTGCTTATCTAGCCCGAGTTCAGGAAGCACTGGATCAGTTTGATTATTATGCTATTTACTACATACCACGAGATCGCAATCAAAAGGCCGATTCATTGGCAAAGTTGGCCAGCACAGGTGAAGCACAGCAAATGGGACTTGTCCCGGTCGAAACTTTGTCCTTCCCAAGCATCGATCAAATCAAAACGAATGATGTGTTGGAAACCTTTCCCAGCAGAGAATCATGGATGACTCCGTATCGAAATTATATTGAGAATGGGATATTGCCTGAACACCGAAATGAGAAAAGGCAAGTTCTACGAAAAGCTTCGCGGTTCATCATTCAGGACGGGATCATGTATAGAAAAGGTTATTCTGTTCCACTCCTCCGGTGTATCGCTCACGATGAAGTCAAACGAGTGTTACATGATGTACACGAGGGAGAATGTGGCGATCACACCGGTGGACAGGCGCTTGCTAAGAAGATACTCCGATATGGATATTACTGGCCGACAGTGAATCGAGATGCAGCCAATTATGCCAGAAAGTGCGACAAGTGCCAAAAACACGCTCGAATTCCAAGAGCCCCGCCTACCGAGATAACTCAAATGGTCAGTCCCTGGCCGTTCGCTATGTGGGGTATCGATATCATTGGTGCTTTACCTCTGGCAAGAGGTGGTGCGAAGTATGCCATTGTCGCAGTTGACTACTTCACGAAATGGGCCGAGGCCGAAGCTCTCGCAACGATTACGTCGAAGAAAGTAATAAACTTTGTGGTCCGCAATATCATTTGCCGATTCGGACTCCCGCATACCATCATCACCGATAATGGGACCCAATTCGAAAGTTCGGAGTTCAAAAATTTCTGCCAACGATTTCATATTCATAAAAAGTTCTCTGCAGTCGCACATCCACAAGCAAACGGTCAGGTCGAAGCTGTTAACAAAGTTATCAAATCCATCTTAAAGAAACGACTGGAAAAGGCTGGGGGCAAATGGGTCGATGAACTTCCTATGGCATTATGGGCTTATCGAACAACTCACAAGACCGCAACTGGACACACCCCATTTTCCTTATCCTATGGCTCGGAGGCCGTCATTCCAGTTGAGACAGAAGTATTTTCTCACCGCGTAACTTATTATGATCCAAAAACAAACGCTATATTACTCGCTGAATCTTTGGATCTGTTGGACGAGAAACGAGAAGAAGCTGATTTAAGAGCGGCCGCCTACCGAAGTCGGGTCGCCCCGTTATATAACACCAAAGTTCGCCCCCGAACCTTTGAACTCGGTGATCTGGTCCTCAAGAGAATCTACCCGGTTCCTTCACACATGAAACCAAATTGGGAAGGGCCGTACGTGATTACTCAAAGACTTGGGGATGACACATTCAAACTATCAACCGTGGACGGTCTAGTTTTACCAAGAGCCTGGAACAGCGAGAGTCTCCGTCGCTACTACATATGACAGGCTTCATTTATTTCATTATGTTTTTTATTCAGCAATTTACTTTTGCATTTCGAAATTAGAATTTGTAATAAGGCAACTGATTTGCCATATTTTCTTATTTCAGCAATAAAATGCCATCTCTTCGAGCCAGAGCTGTGATTCATTAAATACAATGTACAACATCACAATGCATGAAGAGCTAAGTTCCATCACACAGTGGAATTTATTCAAGTAGGGAGTGGCTGTGAAGCAATCAACCACTCACTAAATGAAACCCGAGCTCGGGGGCAAGCCATCACATCAGGCCACGAAATGGGTTGATACACGACAACCCTTCATTCAACTCCGTACTCCCAGAGTGCGAGGCGGAGTATAAACATTTTACTAAACTCCGTGCTCCCAGAGCGCGAGGCGGAGTATAAACTTTCATTCAACTCCGTACTCCCAGAGTGCGAGGCGGAGTATAAACATTTTACTAAACTCCGTGCTCCCAGAGCGCGAGGCGGAGTATAAACTTACATTCAACTCCGTACTCCCAGAGTGCGAGGCGGAGTATAAACATTTTACTAAACTCCGTGCTCCCAGAGCGCGAGGCGGAGTATAAACTTTCATTCAACTCCGTACTCCCAGAGTGCGAGGCGGAGTATAAACATTCCCTAACTCCGTACTCCCAGAGTGCGAGGCGAAGTATAAACATACATTCAACTCCGTACTCCCAGAGCGTGAGACGGGGTATAAACATACATCAACTCCACACTTATCCCCAATGCTGGGGGCAGAACCATAATACATGACAAGTTGAAGACGAAAAGGGAATAAATTTTCATTTCCACTATCGACAAAAAGAATCTGATTACAAAGTGTTAAAAGGAAATTCTGCTAGTGGGAGCCGAATCCACATCTATACACGGCAATAGAAAAATCAACAAAATGCTACCCTACGCAACAAAGATTTAAAGAAAGAGTTCAATCTTTCTTCTTCCTTATCTTCTTCTTCGGGGTAGCCCCACCAGATCCACTGCCTGATTTTTTCCTCAATCGCTTACTCTTTTCAGGCTTGCCCTCCGACAGCGATATAATGTCGACGTCTTCCTCAGAGCTGGAGGCGACGGAAGTTCTTCTAGGAGGACGAGCTGGAGGCATAGGAGTAGTAGCAGGAGGAGGGACAGGAGCGGTCTCAATCACTACAGTACCGCCCGGTGAAATCACCATTAACGGGGCAGGCCCGGGCGGATTAGTACCCGCATTCTCTGCTGCCATCTCGGCATCAATCTCAGCAATGATGTCATCCTCACGAGATACTTGGGCCGCGTCGGATGTGCCAATAGCTGGCGTAGATGAACTAACGGCCGGAGCAGCTCCACTCACAGCATCGGACGGGTTGACAGAGGGATCGATGGGTTCATTGAGAAGCTCCTCAATCATTTGAGCGCTGAAAGAAAACATATTTGCATCTCCCTCCTCGCCAATCAAAGTAGAAGTCGTGATGGCTTCAGAAAAAACAACCCCTTGTGTTTGATGAGGAACTGATAGAGCAAGGGGCGCAGAAACAATAACTTCAGTCACTGAAATGCGACAAAACGAAGATTGTTAGCCAAGTGTGTTGCTTAAGGTTCTTCACAACTAAACTACGAGAAGCGTTCAAATACCTTCCTTGGTCTGGACCGAAACGTGGGCAGAATCCTCGGCCGAAGATAATAATGGTTGGTCAGGATTATAGGCAGGAACAGACTGGGGATCTACCGCACCAGTGGTTTCGGGCAATGTTGGAATTACAGTTCCAACACTTGTCCCGTGATGCACGATCCCCGAGCCTTCGCCTGTCTCTAGAGATCGAACGCCGAGCTTTTCTTTCGTCATAGAGATCACCACCTCATGAAGGGTCTTCCTCTCATCCTCGGTAAGCAAACGCATCTCCAGTTCAAAGTCGTCAAGTGTTCCATCTGGATGCGCTGCTCTTTTCTCATTCACCAGCCGGGTCCAGGCATTGTACAAGATCATGGAGTCATCTCCCAGCCACGCTAAATTTCTGTGTTCCAGTACATTAGCGTTATACGTGACTAAGAGGTCGTCAAACTCAGCATCTAGCCTAGACCTCTCCTCCAAGATCTTTTCCTGAATTTCTGCTTCCGCGGACTTAGCCTTGACCGCCGCCGCAGCAAGTTCGGTCCTAAGAGATACTGCTTGGTCGCAAGCCTCTTGAGCAGTGGCATTCACATCATCTTTCTCCTTCACCATTTCAGCGAATTTGGCCTTGAGCTCGTTCAGCTCTTTAACGGCTAAGTCTCGCTCAGCTGCAATGGTGGTGTTGCGGTGGCCCATCTCTTCCACCGTGGCGCAATGTTCTTGCTGCATCCTCGCTAGTTTGGCCACGACACCTTCATGTTTCTGAAGTGTTTCAAGCTCTGACTTCCGGGACGTCTCCACTTCGGATTGAAGAACTTGAATGATGCGTTTCTGCTTAGCAATGTCAGCATCACGTTCAGCAATGACCTTCGCCCTGTCGAAAGCTACTCTAGAAGCCTTCACGGCTGCCTTATACCACTCCTTGTACTGAGCATAGAAGTCGTGGATATAACTATGAGCAGTGGTCTCAGCTTCCGGAGGGATTCTTTTAAAGTTAGGAGGGAAGATATAGCCATCCATGCAAATTTCCGGGTAGTCATTCTTCATTTGGGCGAGTTTAGCAGCTCCCTCGCTTGTCAACTCAGCCGGAGCTTGTTCAATTATGGCGGCTGCTGTCGGTTCCATTCTTGGCCGCTGAGTGTCAGGCCGAGAAGATTGAGAAGGCAACTGTTGCTGATGAGATGGCCCTGGGAGGTCTACTGGAGCCCTGGGAGGCGGAGGAGAGCGAGATCGGGGTCGGTACTGGTATCCGCGGTCTCTGTCAGAATAATCATAGCCAGAACGGCCACGCGAGTAATCTCTGTCTCTTTCATAACGTTCCTGACTTGAATAGCTTCGCCCATGATCCCTGTCTGTTTCTCTCCTGCGGGAATCATAAAATGGAGAGGATTGGCACACATTCCGAAGCCTATCCAGCGTAGAGCCACGTCCTGACATCTCGCCTGCGATAAGAAAGAATTACGAATTAGGGTCTCTTAAAGCAGTGTTTACTATGCAAAAGTCATGAAGTGCCGTGGAAGTGTGTGTAAATGTATAAACCCCCAAACCGACCGGAAGTGTTGACCGCACTTAAAGGAAAGGGCTCGTTCATGTTTAGGACATCTTGAAATTCCTCCAACCCAGGATTATGAGAAATCGATATATAATCTGGGATAGGAATGTCGTCAAGCCCTTTGAGAGAATCTCTCGAATGAGAAGGGGAGGCCTCAGAAATCGTAACTCCGGAAGCGGGAAAAAACACATCTACAGATTTTACCCCCTTGGACTTAAGTTTTTTGGAAACGGCGGCCTTGCCTTTCCGTTTTTCTCCCGATTCCTCCAAGTTTCCCGAAAGGTCAGCCATTGGCTCTGAATCCGTATGGGTTCTTTCTTCGTCACTCGCCTCTATTATTTTGATTCCGAGTGACTTCTTCGCTTTTCTCTTCTTGGTTTTCTTCTTATCTTCCTTCTTGGAGGCGGACTTTGCAAATCCCTCAACAACTATGCTTTGATTGATGTCAATCAAGCCAAGGACTCTTAAGTTGTAATCATTCAGCACCGAGTCAATATGCCTCAGCTCGCTTGGGACTTCTTGAAGACTCCGGACGGTACCCTTGAAACGCCCTCCATCGTGCCTAGAGATAATAGCTGTAAAAGGAATGAAATGTCAATTTTAACACCGAAGAGCTATTGGTCAAGGAAACAGGTTAAGGCGCTTACGTCTAGACAACCATCGCCTAGCGAAACCCGGAGGGCACCGAACGTAGAACCACTCGTTCTTGAAATAGCTCAGTCGAGTCCAAGCTCCAACTACAACTTGGCAATTCCTAACTGCCTCCAAAAATGTAAAAGACGGGCTATCACCCCTACTCTTGAAGTTAAATATGTGTCTGATCTCGGAGGGCCTCGGCGGGCGAAAGAGACAGTCCATAAATATTACAAAGGCACTGTTCAGCAACGCGTGCCCGTTGGGATGAAGTTGTGAAGGAGCGATTCCTAAATACGATAGCATCCCTCTGATATATTGGTTGAAAGGAGGAAGAGTTCCGGCCGCACAAGCATGACGGTAGAATGCTGTATATCCTTCAGGCGGGTTGTGCGGTCTATCAGTGGCGCTGGGCAATAATACGTCACCTAGAGATATGTTATGCTTTAAGCATATTCGTCCCAATAAGGATTCAGAGATGTTAGACTGAACCGAATCAACAGGGTCCTCAATAAATATCGCCTCCGGTAATTCATCTGGAGCTGGATCGATTACATCGGCAGGGATATCGGGAATCTCAAGAACCGGAGGAGTCGAGCTCTGTACCTCTTGTTGTTGGGAACTCGAAGATTCCATAATCAACTAACTCATCAGAAAGCAACGTTAAGTTCGTAAACAGCCCGTGCATTCCCCAGTGTAGAGTGTGTGAGCGTGTTGTGCAGTGCAAGTGCTGTGCATTACTTAAGCAAATTTAACAGATTGAAGCAAGATGTCCGTACGACAAAAACTTAGGAATTTGAGAACGAAGATGACTATCATTGCTGACCGTCACTTCCACGCCATCCAGATGCTACTGGCCACTTCAAGTATAAATCAGTTGTATTGTTGGTTATGTCATAGTTCCATCGACGAGCCTCAAAGGAAATTCAAGTATAATCTTTCAGTCAAGTTCTGTTGTACAAGGCCGAAGCTCGTCGGAGTCGAGTATGCTAAAGTTCGGTAAGTTCGGAAAGTTTGTCAAAGTTCAAACTTGGAAATGGCCATAGTCCAGATGTTGAAACAAATCAGAAGAGTAGAAGCCTCTGAAGCAAGGGTGTTCGAATTGATCAACTCGAATCGATGTGCTTCGACTCCGCATGCTTCGACTCGAATCGATATGCTTCGACTCGAATCGATATGCTTCGACTCCGCATAGTTCGACTCGATGAAGTCTTGGGGTGGAGAAGCACTTCGAAACCATGAGATATACATAACCACGAATCGATCAAAACTGAGATCCTTCGAATCGATCGGAATATCGCTACTTCGAATCGATCGCCACGAACCTTCTTTCCTTTCTTCTCTTAAAACCATCGATTCGAAGTTATGCATTTAAAATCGATTCGAATGATTCATCCCTGGGTCGATACGAAGCAACGAGAAGCAACATTCTGACCGATACAACTCAAATAGTTTCGTTCCTCGGTTCCATTGAGTCGACCCACCTCGTTCAGATTTCATCACTCCTCGATTTTTTCAGAAGAAAAAACTGAATTGATGCCAAAAAATTCTAAGTCCTATCTTTCTTACTCATTTCGAATCGATCCCTTGGTTACCTGTTTTTATTACGAGCGAAAGCGTGAAGGGGTTCAATCGATCTGGAGAAAGCACGTTCGACTTGGCCTTGGAGAGATCGATTCGAAGAAGAGGCTATAGCAACAATAAGATGTAAAAAATGAAAGTGACACCGGCCTTACGTATTTATATGGACCTCGCGAAGGAAACGGGACGATTCGTATCTCGGTCAAAAATGACCAACTCCAACCGGTCACACAGTGATCCATTCAAATCCATCGCATTCGAATCCATCACGCTTCGAGCCCATTGCATTCGAATCCCTCAAAAATTCGAATCCATCTAAGCTGCATCGTTACAAAGCCTCATCGGTACGAAGCTACATCGATTCGAAGCTTTCAACAAAAGTTAGATTGGAGTCGTTGCGTCCTATCGATTCGAAGTACTGACTTCACGACCGTTAGCGTGCAATGATTCAAAAGCTATCAATTCGAACGACCATTTCGAATCCATCCCAACAACACCGATGCGAGACAGCATCGATTCGAAGAAACCAACTCCTCAAACCATCATTTCGAAAGGCCATCGATTCGAACATTCGTGACTTCGAATCCATCAAAGACCACCGATAAAAGCAGATGGATCGCTTCGAATCGAACATCCAATATTGCTTGTCTACCCTTTACACCGATTCAGGAGAGAATCGATACAAGAGGATGGTCATAGACAATCATAAAAGCAATGTTTTAACTCGAGTCTCAGACCGGTTCAGGAGAGGACCGGTGCAGATTTCGATAGCAGACCGAACTGACAACGACTTGCGATCACGCAACGTTAACCAAAATCAAGATAATATACGTATGCACGTATTTCTGACTAACGTTTGATCTTTATCATTTACAGGGATCAAATGTTCCCCTCGTCATAACCCCAACGGCAAACAGCCAATCACTATTGAACGACAGTCGGCTACAGCAATACAGAATACGACTTTCAACGAAACATGCAAATGGCCAGTCAGCATAAGTCCGTAACTTTTCAAAGCATGCCATGTTTACACAAGACATACTTTGGGGGGCAAATGTTATCCCGCCTTTTGGCAAGGCCGTGACACCAAGGACTTGACTAGAAACCAGCGACAGATCGTCTCGTAGACCAGCTGCGCATAAGGATTGCTATGGATATCAGTGAAATTTGTCCGAGTCCAGTTCGGGCTACAATTGATAAGACATGACTAGAAAATCCGTGTAAGCCAACGTTCCAAATTTCGGAGCAATCCGAGTTCGTATGCCCAAGTTATCGCAGTTAGAAAGAGGAAGGACCTAGGGTCGGATCCATCCCCCTTAGCATTGCTTCGAATCCATAGAGTCATTGCATTGCTTCGACTCCATCAGCGCAGAGGCCCTCGTTCGAATCCATCAGGACCAAGCATTGGTTCGAAACCATCGAGATAGTATTGGTTCGAATCGATCGTAGTTGGCTGTGCTTCGAGTCGATTCGAACATACCCCAAGTTCGAATCCGTTGGAGCTTCCTACACCTCGAATCCATAAAGAGGAGGAGCTTTGAATCCAGGAGATATACCTCAGCTTCGACTCCATGACACTATTGTCTTCGAATCCCAAAGACGGAAGATGCTTCGTATCGATCAGTCATGACCATCCACGATCGATACGAAGGAGCGCGAATTCAATCGATTCGAGGAAAGCACGTCTTCGAATCGATAGTCTCGAATCCACCTGGTCTACGCAGCTAAAAACCCGGGTACGACTTGGTAGAACTCGGAGATAAAAGAGGGATGACCCGAGGCATGCGCGCCACACCATTGTCTTCGCGCGCAGGGAGATCGATTCGAACGAATCGATTCGAACTAAGGTCGATTCGAACCAGGCTGGTCAACCAGAAACGCGATCTTGAATCGATCATATCTCGAGTTCTACAAGTCCAAATGCCATGAAATTTTCACAGAAGCTCAAACACATGATGAAGAATGTACACACCAAATTTCAGCTCGATTGGATGATTTCTTGATCGATTCGAGCCAAGGGTCGAATCGATCCCAAAGTGGGCCCGGATCTCCAGATTTCGGCCATGTGGGCCCCCTGACGTACCAGAACTGGTCTCCCCTCATTTTAGGCGAAATATCAGCCTCCTACACCTATAAATAGAGCCCCTGGTCATTCAGAAAAGGGGTCAGATAATTCCAAGTACTAAAGAGCGCCCAGATTCTGCCAGATCTACTCCAGAACACCACCGCTGCTTTAGATTGACATTTAGCAATTAGATTCAGTTGTATTACATTATAAACTACTGTAATCTTCAAGTAATCGAGTAATAAAATCATCAAAACTTCATAGTGGACGTAGGCAAAACGCCGAACCACTCTAAATCGCTTGTCTTTGCAATTTACTTTCTGTTATTTGGAGTTTTTGTTAGATAATCCACAGTTTTAACTTTCATTCTTCACTTTTATCTCTTCAAAAACTTCCGAAGAGTGTTGTGCCCATTTTTGGTACAAACAATTTTATAATTAAGTCATTAATTAATTAAATAAACAAGAAAAGAGTCACAGGTCCCTGTTTTTGATGTTGTTATAAGAAAAGTCCCTGTAGATATGAATATGTAAATTTAGTCCCTATTTTTTGAAAAATAGAAAACGCAAGGTGTTTTGCACTTTTCTGACAAAAAATGCAAGCTAACTTGCAACTTTTTAAATTTGAATTTTTTTTTTGAAAATTTTAAAACTTTTGAAATTTTTGAAAAGCGCAAGTTAACTTGCAAGCTAGTTTACGCTTTTATTTTAAATTTATTCTGAAATGTTTGAAATTATTGAAAAATGCTAGTTTACGCTTTTGCACGTTGCAGTCACATAATTGATAATTTAAATCAAAGATGCTATATTAAAGTGGATAAAACCAAACATATTCCTCCGAAGTACAAATACAATTATATGCTAAGTTAAGTTGCTAATCATGGACACAAACATGAGAATAACATACAAGTTAATCAACAAATATGATTAGACGATAATCTCAGAAGATTTGTTTACTAAAACGTTGCCAACCTCAATGCTTAAGAAATTGGTAAATATATTGATTAAGTTAGGAAATAAGAAGCTTAATTTCACTGTCAACCTGATTACTTCTTTTGCCTTTAAACCATATAAAAAGATTACATCCTGCACTTAATTACCCCTCCTAACTTATAATACAATATTATAAGTATATAACTTATATGAATTAATCAACAATGTATTGGATTTTTAATTATTTTTTTTCTTCCCCTTTTTCCTTTTTCAATCATTCATTGAATGCGTGATTAATAAAAAGTACCTTTGACGAAGTGTGTGGTTGCTTTAGTAACAGAATATAGGCGGTGTTATTCTCTTCGATGGTGACTATAGAATACCAAGAAGACAGGGACAAATTCATCGTGGAAGAGGAAGAATCTGTGGTGGACGCAGATACATGGTACCAATTCAGCTTCGCCACCCATTCCACTTGGATTTGCTGTTCTTATTTTATGAATCTGAGACTCATAGAATTGTGTTTGTCGATTAATCATCCCAAAACGACCCGTGATTGCAGACATTGACCTCGTCTTTTCAACATGCTTTTTATTGTACGTGGTTATGACTTTTGCCCAAAACGCCTCTCCACTTTGGTCATTCCCCTTTACCGAGTCGTTAGAAAAATGACAGTAAATATAACACAAATCTTTATCTTCATCGCCATACCATTGAGCAGAAGAATGGAAGGATAGAGGGGGAGCGGTCTGAGGATGAACATTTTGAAAGGGTTGGACCAGTTATCCATATTCATCGCTTCGGTATATGATTAAAACGGATGTGACATACTTTCAATATTATGGAATTGAGAATATAATTGTAATAGAAGAAGAGATGTGTGTATTACAATCTGAAAAATAGTCCGATATATTTATTGAAATCACAAATATGACCGTTTAATGCCGTTGTAATTTTAAATATGACCGTTTATAGCCGTTGGAGTCAAAATATGACCGTTTATAGCCATTGGAGTTCAAAATACGGTTGTTTATAGCCGTTGGAGGTCGGAATAAGGCGGCATGTACCGGGGAAGAGGGGGTATGGGTGGGGGAGGGGGCTTGAGCGCCCAAGCCCCGGCGCCCATTAAATGAGCGTCCAAGGCCAGTTCAAGATCCTGAACTTTCAGCTGAATTCGGGGCCTTAATTTGACGACTGGAGAATTTTTTTTGGCGTATTCAACGAATAATTCGACCACTGGAGATGCCCTTACAAGTGAGGTACACATCGACACATAATGTGTCTTGATTAACTAGTTGATCATAAAGTACATAATATTTCACCTCACCTCCATTGAGGGTCCCTTTCAATGAGGTGCTACAACAGTCCCATTTTACTTAAAACATGCATGCAGTTTTGCGTAATGTTGTTATTTTGTGCATATGGACTATCTCACGACATTAGGAAACCTTCTAGAGATGTGTCTTAATATTTATTTCATAAGATTCAAAGTTACCTATGGAAATTTATGAATTTCGAACAAAACAATGGGTATGTCCCTATTGAGCCAAAAATGGCTACAACCCTTGTTTTTTCTATTATAATAATTTTAAATCATTAAACAAGATATACCTCCTATTTTCTCTTTCTACTTCGTCTTCATATGTAGAACAAACAACAAGTACACTCTCACTTTCTACCCTTAACCTTATCCCTAATGCGCTAAAACTCATTCACTCAAGTGTTCGATAAACCTAAGCTTTGAAACCGATTGAGACTAATCCCCTCATTTCTGAAATAGAGGACTAATCTCAAAGAAAAATGAAGATATATCAAATCTAAGAGTTTACGATTGCATAAAAATAGAAAAATGACGACTTGTAAGCTTCATAGCTAAACAAACCCCATGCACAGTGTTTATTCCAAAAAATCATAAATTTTTCTCTCGAAACTTCGAATCATATGAAATAACGTATCAAAATGCATATCTCAAAGACCCAACATCATGGAACAGTCTAAATTTCAACATAACAACGTTCTTCAAAATTATCTATTTTACTCGTTTAATTTGAACGACAATAAAAAAATACGTAAAATAAATAGTACAACATCGGCGGATCGTTATGCCATAAACTGCAACATACAAAATACAAGTCTAGGCAGTAGAAGATGTGGTTGAGGCGTTCAATCTTACAAACAAAATAATATGATTTTGGAGCAAACAAACGAGAGTACCAATCCTTCCATTTAGTTTAGTTTCCTTTTCCGTTTCTTTTTAACCATCAGTGTCATTCCAAATTATCTCCATTACACAAAGAAAACGCTAGATGAAACATACAGCAGGTTCACTAAATATTAAATAGTTGGCACTGAAGTTTTCATAAAGTAACAAAGTCAACCATAGCAATTATCCTACTAGCGCAAATATTCTGTGAAATTAAGTTCAGCACGTAGTTACTGTTATGATTTGATTCTTCTAAAAATTAAATTACAAATAGACAAAGGCGATATAAACGCACCAAAAAATAGTCTAAAATCAATAAGATAACCTAAAACAATAAATGTTGCAGTGTGTTCGAGGCTAAATTCATAATTCAAAATTTTGACAGAACATAAAATCATGGTTTTGAAGATCGAACCGTATTGATGCAAGGTCAAAGGTTCTAATGGTTTAACCTGTCAGACCGGTATAACCGCGTTTATCGTTAATTTATTTTTTTCTGATTTAAATGAAAAATTATTCAATTAATGTAAAAATTTAACCCATTATAATTATTATATTGAACTTTAATACGATTATTTTTGAACATTTCATAACAAATATTAACTGAAAATAATTCTATAACAATTTTATTAGAGAAAAATTGTAATTTTTTTTATTTTTTAAGATGAAAATGGGTCGGTTTAACAATAATTTGTGAAATGTACACTAATAATGTATTATGTTGGTCAAAATTGATAAAGATAATCCAATAATTTAGTGGCTAAGGTTGTTAAATTATTTGTTAAATTGATTATATGAAGAAGAAAAAAATGAAGAATGAAGCGGTAGTTATTCCTCAAATTTGAAAAACTGTGTGGTTCAAAGAGGCCAATCTAGAGATTTTATCAAGGTTTTGAAGTTAAATCGCAGGTTCATCCACGCGCGAGGCTATTTCATTTTCAAAGTTTAACGCTCCAAAATTGTAGATTAACCGTGGTCGAATCGAAATTGGGTTGGGTTTTTAAAACAGTGCATAAAACAATAAAAATGTACATCAACTACTTCCAATGTTTATATTCCATATTGCATCTCATATCTCGTGATCTCGATATATAACTATAAAAGCATGTGTCTGTTCAAGGTAATTTTAAGCTCCTGTATTTTGAAGGATATAATTACATTTTAGTGATGAAATAACACCTAATAAATAAAATTTGTTGGACTGCAACTATAAGACCAAATGGATATTCCAAATGAATGCATTTTTTGTCATATCCAACAAAACCTTAAGAATATGTTTATGATGATACACTTAAAATGCATAAATGTACCTTCGTCCCTGATCCATATCTTCCCATGTGACATAACTACCAAAACAATTTAACTCGTAAGGATGTCCCTGATCCATATCTTTCCCATGTGACATAACTACCAAAACAATTTAACTCATAAGGATGCCCAACTTTGACGTGTTTGGATGACTAAAATAATAACGTTGCGTTTGGTTTCATTTCATTTTGAGTTTTGTGTTTTTAACATTTATAACAAAATACGAGGATAACGAAAAAGAAATTTAGGTAGTGTTTGATTTTAAAATAAGTTTTTTTTTGCATTTATTTGTGTGTGGAAGGAGTGGAGGAGTCGGAACATTCTAGTCAATCCAACAATGGGAAGAAGCGATGAGAAAGATAGAATTAGATATTTTCCAAAAGACGGAAAACACAAAAAAGTCATTTTCAATTTTATATGTTAAAACCAATTTTCAAATCGACCGTTTTGCACCGCTTTCGCTCTTCCGTATTTTAAAGTACACATTGAAAACTCAAAACAGAAAACTCAATTCTCAAATCAAACGCTACCTTAAAATTTTAGACAATTACGACTACAATGGAGAGACGACGAAAGAGATGGATTGTTTTTCATTAGCTTCATTTTTCAAATTTGTTCTTTTTTCAAAAATATGTGCGCCATATGCACGTTTTTTGACAAAAACACAAAACTAAAAATGAAAAACCGAACGGAGCCTAAGTCTTTCAAAAATAATATTTCAACAAAATACATGTATGTTAGTTTAGAACATAGAAAACAAAGTTAATGTAAAGCGCTAATACTGAAGATACTTTAATTTTTCACATAATGTAGAACACAGTTAAACGAAAATGTGGTTAATGGGGAGAGTGTTTCTGTAAGATATTTCCCATACTAGATTCATATCTTATGTATACTGCTTTAAGGATTTCTATGAATGATGGACTCCACAGAAACAGAAATAACAAAATTAGCTTACTCACTTGATTAGCCAAGGTCCAAGAGATAATATCCCTATTCGAGGATGAAGAACCATACAAGCTTCTACATGTAAGGAAATTTGACTGTTTTGTAAGGAAATTAATACGAAAACATTAATGGATTTCCTTATTTTGTAAGGAAATTTGACTGTTTCCTTCCTCAAACGTTTCCTTCCTCATTTTGTGGTCAATACAATCTAAAGGGTTTTCCTATTAATATGCTAATCAATAAAACGGTTATAATCTAGAGCGTTAATTTCCCCCATCTTGATCTTGATGGACGATCAAGACTAAGTCTACAAATCTAGAAATTTGGTCCTCTATCTACCTATAAATATTAACCTTTGCCCATCACAAAGGATATAGAAAAACACATAAAGAAAGATATAGAAAAAGAGAGAGAAACCATTTCCTTTCTCCATTGAAATAACTTTCGACAACAACCATTACTGATTCATATTCAAGATGTCTGGAGGTATGTTTTATTGATTCATTACATATGTGATAATCATGTAATTCTAGATCTTAGGGTTTATGTTATTTGCAAGATAAAGATTACATGTGGTATCAGAGCAAAGTTTTAGAATTCATGATTATCCATCAATATATATAAAACGAAACTAGCATAGATCTATGATATGATGTTTGTAATTTTACTATAATAATGATGATGATTATTAGTGTTAATATGATTCAAGTTTAATATTCATATTATTTAAGTTGCTATAGTAATCATGATCATCAATATTATTTTATTTACTGTATGCTTAGATCTGGATCTGGAAAGTTTATATTTATGCAAAAGTTATTTTTTCTACCTTAATGTTTGACCTACTGTATAATATGGAACAACTTATTGTATGCGAATACTTTTCAGAAAGTATACATATTGAAAACAATTGTTTTTTAGTTTGACATTAAATTCATAATCTGGAACTTACAAAATAATTGTTTATATGTTAAATTCATGTATGAAATTTATTTGGAGTTAGTAGACAATCCTTGCTGTGGATTACTTGAAAGAATGACAAATGTTTATGCGGAAAAAAAAACAAAGGAGGTGACCACCTGGTTCGATCCGGTTTCCCTCTTTTCTCTCTTGTTTTATTTTTCGCTTCCGCGCTTAATTTCTTTGTTTCCTCTGGTCTGATGCATGCAGTCCCGTCTACAAGCGGCTGCTGCTTGCATAATAACGCATGAAACATTAACGTTATCATTCTTCCATGAGTATGGTTCTACTGCCTACCCATAGGAGGCGCTAAACCTAACATCTTATTATGACATGTGTTTTATTCTAATAAAGAAGCCTACATTTCTTTTATATCTGCAGTTGCAATACCCTCAAACCTTAATTCGCACGCTACGTCTATCATCAGACTCAATGGAACCAACTACTCAGAATGGAGAGAGCAAGTTGAGTTTTCTTTGGACGTACTTGAACTGGACATGGCTCTCCTTAAGGAAAAGCCAGCCCCACTTACTGACACAAGTACGCTTGAGGAAAACAAACTACATGATGATTAGGAATGATCTAATAGGCTCAGCATGATGTTTATGCGAATGGTGATTGATACCAACATCAAAACCTCCCTATCCAAAACTGAAAGCGCAAAAGAATATTTGCAATCCATTGAAAATCGGTTCAAGACTGCAGACAAATCCCTTACTGGGAAACTTATGGCAGACCTTGTAACCATGAAGTTTGATGGTTCTCGCTCAATGAGCGCTCATGTCATTGAAATGATTAACCTTGCTGCCAAACTTAAGAACTTGGGATTGGTTATGGACGATGCTTTTCTCGTCCAATTCATTCTCACCAGCTTACCTCCTCAGTATGAACCATTCAAAATTCATTACAACACTATTACGGAAAAGTGGAGTCTAAATGAATTGACTAACAAACTGGTTCAAGAGGAGTCTAGGCAGAGCTCGCAAGGCATTAAAGTTGCTTATTTCACTCAAGGGGTTGGAAAACAAGCTGGCAAAAGGAACAACTCACAGCATAAAAGAGCACCACCCAAATCTGATGACGCCACTTAACCATCCAAGAAGAAAAAGAAGGATGATGTCTGCAAATTCTGTAAGAAACCTGGACACTTCCAGGAAGATTGCATTAAGCGCAAAGCATGGTTCGAAAAGAAAGGTAACCCAATGGGTTTCGTAAGTCATTTCGAATCAAATCTTACTAATGTACATTTTTCTACTTGGTGGATTGATACTGCTGCTAATGTTCATGTTTCGAATTCTATGCAGAGATTCATTACGATCCAAACCACAAACCCAAGTGAGAATTTCATTTTCATGGGGAATAAAGATAAAACTCCAGTTGAAGCTATTGGAACTTTTCATCTCATTTTAGATAGCGGTTATCAGTTAGATTTATGTCAAACTCTTTACGTTCCGTCTATTTCCCGTAATTTGATTTCTGTATGTATACTTGATAAATTTGGATATTCTTTTGAAGTTGGAAATGGAAATTTTAGTTTATTTAAAAATTCTAGTCTTATTGGTTCTGGAATATTAATTGATGGACTTTATAAACTTCATCTTAAACAAAATGCTAAAATCCAACTCACCCTGCATGGAAAAGAAACTAAAGGAAAGTCATCGAAGAATGATTCTTACTTCTTGTGGCATAAAAAAAACTGGGTCATATATCCAGTGAAAGAATCAAGAGGTTAGTGAAAAATGGTGTCCTACCGGACCTAGACTTCGCTAACATTACAACATGTGTTGATTGTATTAAAGGAAAAACAACAAAAAACACAAAGAAAGGAGCCACAAGAAGTACACAACTTCTTGAAATAATACATACAGATATTTGTGGACCTTTTAATGTTCCAACTTTTGGAGGAGAGAAATATTTCATCACTTTTATCAATGATTTTTCACGTTATTGCTATCTTTATCTGTTGCATGAAAAATCTCAATCAGTGAATGCTGTACAAGTATTTATTACTGAAGTCGAAAGGCAATTAGAAAGAAAAGTGAAAATCATTAGGTCAGATAGGGGTGGTGAATTCTATGGAAGGTATGATGAAACGGGACAACATCCTGGACCTTTTGCTAGACTTCTTCAAAAACTTGGAATTGTTGCACAATACACAACGCCTAGATCTCCATGGCAGAATGGTGTAGCTGAAAGGCGAAATCGTACATACATGGAAATGGTTAGATCCATGACGAGTCATGCAAATTTACCTATATCATTATGAATGGATGCATTACGAACAGCTGTCTACATCTTAAATAGAGTTCCAAGTAAGGCCGTTCCAAAGACTCCTTTTGAACTTTGGAAAGGATGGAAACCTAGTTTAAGACATCTCAAAATTTGGGGTTGCCCAGTTGAAGCTAGACTGTACAATCCAAATGAAAAGAAATTGGATTTTAAGACAATCAGTGGTTACTTTATAGGTTACCCAGAAAAATCTAAAGGATATAGATTTTATTGTCCTAACCATAGTACAAGAATTGTTGAAACCGGCAATGCCAAATTCTATGAAAATGGTGAAATCAGTGGGAGTACAAAACAACAAGAAGTGGTCATTCATGAAATAAGGGTACCCCTTATCTTACCCTCTATTTCGAAAGATATTGGGAATCATCCCATTGTTGAACCTATTCACAATAAGGGAAACCCAATAAATGATCAACAACTCCATAATGAAATTATCACCAATCATAATGTTGATGAAGTACCACAGGAACTAGTATTAAGAAGATCTCAAAGACAAAGAAGATCAGCTATTCCTGATGATTATATGCTTTATCTAATAGAATCTGAAGGAACTACGGACCCAATGTCTTATTCACAAGCCATTAAGGATTTTAACTCTCTTAAATGGATTGATGCCATGAAAGATGAACTGAAATCTATGGATAATAATCAAGTTTGGGAAATCGTTCAATTGCCGCAAGGACATAAAGCAGTCGGTTGTAAGTGGGTCTTCAAGACCAAACGTGACTGCAATGGTAAAATTGAACGATATAAAGCCAGACTTGTTTTCAAAGGTTTTAATCAGAAAGAAGGCATTGACTGTAATGAAACTTTTGCTCCTGTTTCCAAGAAAGATTCTCTTAGAATTATAATGGCATTAGTAGCTCATTATGATCTCGAGTTACATCAAATGGATGTGAAAACAGCCTTTCTAAATGGAGACTTGGAAGAAGAAGTCTACATGCGTCAACCTGAAGGCTTCATAATTGAAGGACAGGAAGACATGGTCTGCAAACTTAAGAAATCAATATATGGACTGAAACAAGCTTCTAGACAATGGTATCTAAAGTTTCATGAAATCATTACCACTTTCGATTTCACAGAAAACATAGTTGACCCTTGTATATACCTCAAGTTCAGTGGGAGAAAGTTCATATTTTTGATTCTGTATGTTGATGACATATTATTAGCTAGCAGCGACCTTGGTTTATTACGTGAAACTAAGGATTATCTCTCAACGAATTTTAAAATGAAAGATATGGGTGAGGCTTCCTATGTGATAGGAATAGAAATATTTCGTGATAGATCACAAGGAATTCTAGGATTGTCTCAAAAAGCATATATTGACAAAATTCTTGAGAGATTTGGCATGACGAATTGTTCCTCTAGTCCTGTCCCACTGCAGAAAGGAGACAAACTTGTTCTTGAGCAGTGCCTAATGACTCCTATGGAACGAGAAGAAATGACCAAATATCCTTATGCATCTCTTGTAGGGAGTTTGATGTATTCACAGGTCTGTACAGGACCCGATATCAGTCATACAGTTGGTATGCTGGGTAGATTTCAAAGTAACCCAGGAATCGCTCATTGGAAAGTTGCAAAGAAGGTACTGAGATACCTAAAGGGAACAAGGAATTACATGCTCACCTATAAAAAATCAAGTTACCTACAGGTAACTGGTTATTCTGATTCAGATCTTGCTGGATGTCCTGACACTAGGATCTGCACTCTTGGCTATGTGTACCTCTTATGTGGAGGTGCAATATCATGGAGAAGCTAGAAATCTGAGATGCTTTTCGGATCCACCATGATGGCTGAATACGTAGCATGTTATGAGGCTTCAATTCAGGGAACATGGCTGCGTAATTTTGTCTCACAATTTGGCACTTTAAGTTTTATCTCTAAGCCACTAACTGTCTACTGCGACAATGAAGCTGCAACCTTTTTCTCCAAGCATAATAGGATAACCAAAGGTTCCAAACACATGGACCTGAAATACCTACTACTGAAGCAAGATGTTAAACTAAAGAAAATTGTTATTGAATCGATAAGTACAGACTTACAAGTGGCAGACATATTCACGAAAGGACTACCTCCAAAGACCTTTCGGAGACATACTGATAGCATGGGTCTTGTAGATAGTTCCTAATTATCTCCTTATTATGTCATTTATTTTGTACTTAGCTAGACATAACAATTATTGAGCTCTTAATAATTTGGACATCTTTTATTTCTGTTTTATAATGTGTACACATTTATATTTAGATAAATGATAACAGAAACAGTCTTTTGCTTCAAGACATTATGTGACCATTAAGTTATGCTCATCTACGGTCTAGTTATGAAAGTTGTCAATGTCATAGTACATGGAAGTAAGCATGTTGCAAAATAACATGTACACGTCATGACTTCTATTGACCACTGGATTAGCCAAGACACTTATGATAACTGATTAAAGAAAAGTTTAGCATATCATGCGTGCCTTATGACCTTAATACGAAAACATTAATGGATTTTACTATTGACCAAGTGGGAGACTGTAAGGAAATTTGACCGTTTTGTAAGGAAATTAATACGAAAACATTAATGGATTCCTTCCTTATTTTGTAAGGAAATTTGACCATTTCCTTCCTCAAACGTTTCCTTCCTCATTTTGTGGTCAATAGAATCTAAAGGGTTTTTCTATTAATATGCTAATCAATAAAACGGTTATAATCTAGAGCGTTAATTTCCCCCATCTTAATCTTGATGGACGATCAAGACTAAGTCTACAAATCTAGAAATTTGGTCCTCTATCTACCTATAAATATTAACCTTTGTCCATCACAAATGATATAGAAAAACACATAAAGAAAGATATAGGAAAAGAGAGAGAAACCATTTCCTTTCTCCATTGAAATAACTTTCGACAACAACCATTGCTGATTCATATTCAAGATGTCTGGAGGTATGTTTTATTGATTCATTACATATGTGATAATCATGTAATTTTAAATCTTAGGGTTTATTTTTTTGCAAGATAAAGATTACACTACATTTGAAATATCTAAAGCAGATGAATCCGTTCTGAACGACGTACCTTTGAAAAAAGCAATTAATACAAGAGCACAATATCAGAACATGTTTCAAAACTCAGAATGATTTCCATTCACGGACTTTAGTTTAAAATTTTAGATAAATGCAATGGCCGTGCCAGAAGCAAGTAGAATAAACAATTATGTGTGCATGCATGTGTGTAGAGAGAAAGAGAGGGATCCATAGTCCCCACTCCAAACATCCAATTTTTAGCACTAACATTGATTTAATTAATAGTATGATGCGGCAACAGATAAAACCAGCAAATATTTAAATGAAAATTATTGGCGAAAAATAGGAGGCTAAGGGTGGAGCCTGTAATGAAGAGGCTACTTAAGATGTGTGAAATATGATATCATGGACAACGTGACACCTTAGTGATCCAAATACAATTGTGAAAGTGGCTTTTTCAAGGGAAAGACAACATTATAACCATTTTAGAACGACAAAATTTATAAATATAGTGATATGATTACTCTTTGAGATGATGATAAACAAAAGCTTATGCTCATAATTAACACAAAATCCTCTTTTCATCCTTGCCTCCCAGATCAATTTATACATCCAGTGGAAGTCAAGATTGGATTGATACTTGAGTAATGAGTTGCATACAGCGGCTCTGTTGGCAATGGGCTTCCCTGTTTCTCGATTCTTCATCTTCTCAAGCAAATTTTTTTTCCCTTTTCGTCGACCTCTTCAGTTAAAGCCATTGCTGGATTTGAATTCTTTGTTGACATATGGATGACGAAAAGGTTTTAAAACAGAGAAAATAAACAATGAAATTCAGAGAAAATAATGTAGGACCTAAATTAAAGTGTTATTGAAAAGTGTGCTTTTGTTATGTGTAAACAGTAGAATAAGGTTGTATACACATAACTCCAACTTCATGCATTGGAAGTTGGCTCATGTTCCCTCAATCTCTCATTTCAAGTAGAAATACTAAAACTGGATATTGACACCGACCAGGAAAACAAAATTGAGCACATAAGAAACCAACTGAACACCAAAATTATAATCAGAAATATCATGTTATTAACCAAATACATATAAATATATAAACAATAAAGATTTATTATTGTACCAAACTAGCTAACTTGAAAGAACTATGAAAATTGTTTCAGCTGATTTATTATTGTACCAAACTAGCTAACTTGAAAGAACTATGAAAATTGTTTCAGCTGATTTAACAATTTCATACATCAAATGTCTTGAGAGATGGCAGGAAACACAATGGGAAGTGAACAAAATTTAGCAATTTACCAGGAGACAGGTAACATAACGCAAAAACCAAATAAAGCATTATGCTGTTTAAAACTGGCATTCACAATTCTATGCTTCTCCGCGAAGGAATGATCATACACTGATCACTACTGAAAAAGAAAGCAACCATTCAACAGAATTTTTTAATTAAAACAGCAAAAATCAACATAGCGATTCTGCTACAAGAGGCAATGGAACATGATGCGTAGACTACCCTATAACCTTGTACTTGACAGACCACAATGTCATTAGGGACCTCCAAACCGACAATATTTAAAACACTAAGACAATTAGTTTAATATTTAAAACTCTAACAGCATGAATGGGTTATAAAAATAAGCGTAAATGTAAAGAAACATTAAAATAGTTCATACTTTTAAGATGCAAGTCTTGTGGCCATTCCAAATTGATCATAGCAACATGAGGACACCACTAAGCATAGAAATTTCCAAAGAAATTTCATCAACATCAAAGAAGCATTAAATTTGCTATATACTCAGGAATATGAGAAGATGGTTTGGTATGCTTCGTTGAGCATCCATCAAAAAGTAGAAGCTAAAAACAACAATATTGACACTAAGCATATAAATTGCCATTGAAATTTAATCAACACCAAAAAACATATTATAGTCGCCATTTACTCAGGAATAGGGAAACACAACTTGGCAAGCCCGCATGCCCCATTGAGTATCCAAAAAAAGAAAGAAGAGGCAATAATACTGATAGAACCATTAACAAATATTCGTTACATAAGTGGATATAGTTTATGTGAACAGATCAAATTTAAAACAATACAACTAAAGTAACTTGAATCACTCTAAAGTCTAAACTAATTTATTTTCAGAAAGTAAACAAGCAAAAAGGAGGGGAAGAAAATAATATACAAATTGCATGTCTCATGTCCAAACCGCCTGATAACTGCAGCAATGCCACACAGAAGGCAACAGAATATGAGACTGCTTCTAAGCAAAGAGATTTCCAAAAAATTTCATCGGCTCAAGAAGGTTTTATATTCAACCTTTACTTGAGAATATGCAAAAATGGTTTGGTAAGCTCCATTAAGTACTTGTCAAAAGAAGAAGCAAAGGTATTGACAAAGAGAGAGCATTTGCAAAATACTTAAGAGAGCATTTGCAAAATACTTATTCTTAGAAATACATCGAATATGCAGGTATCATATGTATATTATCTTTCCACAAATAGGTCTAAAAATTATACAAGTAATACAAACCTCTTTAAACGGGTTTATTTTCAAAAATAAAGCAATTAAATTGCAAGTCTCATGACCGTCTAATGGCTCTTCCAAACTGATTACTGCACAAGGAAATGAAATATGAGACCACTTATAAATAAAGGAATTTCCTAAGAAATTCCAAATCTAAAAAACTTTGTATTTTAAATTTAGTCAGGAATATGCAAACATGGTTTGGTTAGCTCCAGTGATTTATTATTGTACCAAACTAGCTAACTTGAAAGAACTATGAAAATTGTTTCAGCTGATTTAACAATTTCATACATCAAATGTCTTGAGAGATGGCAGGAAACACAATGGGAAGTGAACAAAATTTAGTAATTTACCAGGAGACAGGTAACATAACGCAAAAACCAAATAAAGCATTATGCTGTTTAAAACTGGCATTCACAATTCTATGCTTCTCTGCGAAGGAATGATCATACACTGATCACTACTGAAAAAGGAAGCAACCATTCAACAGAATTTTTTAATAAAAACAGCAAAAATCAACATAGCGATTCTGCTACAAGAGGCAGTGGAACATGATGCGTAGACTACCCTATAACCTCGTACTTGACAGACCACAATGTCATTGGGGACATCCAAACCGACAATATTTAAAACACTAAGACAATTAGTTTAATATTTAAAACTCTAACAGCATGAATGGGTTATAAAAATAAGCGTAAATGTAAAGAAACATTAAAATAGTTCAGACTTTTAAGATGCAAGTCTTGTGGCCATTCCAAATTGATCATAGCAACATGAGGACACCACTAAGCATAGAAATTTCCAAGGAAATTTCATCAACATCAAAGAAGCATTAAATTTGCTATATACTCAGGAATATGAGAAGATGGTTTGGTATGCTTCGTTGAGCATCCATCAAAAGTAGAAGCTAAAAACAACAATATTGACACTAAGCATATAAATTGCCATTGAAATTTAATCAACACCAAAAAACATATTATAGTCGCCATTTACTCAGGAATAGGGAAACACAACTTGGCAAGCCCGCATGCCCCATTGAGTATCCAAAAAAAGAAAGAAGAGGCAATAATACCGACAGAACCATTAACAAATATTCGTTACATAAGTGGATAAAGTTTATGTGAACAGATCAAATTTAAAACAATACAACTAAAGTAACTTGAATCGCTCTAATGTCTAAACTGATTTATTTTCAGAAAGTAAACAAGCAAAAAGGAGGGGAAGAAAATAATATACAAATTGCATGTCTCATGTCCAAACCGCCTGATAACTGCAGCAATGCCACACAGACGGCAACAAAATATGAGACTGCTTCTAAGCAAAAAAGATTTCCAAAAAAATTCATCGGCTCAAGAAGGTTTTATATTCAACCTTTACTTGAGAATATGCAAAAATGGTTTGGTAAGCTCCATTAAGTACTTGTCAAACGAAGAAGCAATGGTATTGACAGAGAGAGAGAGAAAGCATTTGCAAAATACTTAAGAGAGCATTTGCAAAATACTTATTCTTAGAAATACATCGAATATGCAGGTATCATGTGTATATTATCTTTCCACAAATAGGTCTAAAAATTATACAAGTGACACAAACCTCTTTAAACGAGTTTATTTTCAAAAATAAAGCAATTAAATTGCAAGTCTCATGACCGTCTAATGGCTCTTCCAAACTGATTACTGCACAAGGAAATGAAATATGAGACCACTTCTAAATAAAGGAATTTCCTAAGAAATTCCAAATCTAAAAAACTTTGTATTTTAAATTTAGTCAGGAATATGCAAACATGGTTTGGTTAGCTCAAGTGATTTATTATTGTACCAAACTAGCTAACTTGAAAGAACTATGAAAATTGTTTCAGCTGATTTAACAATTTCATACATCAAATGTCTTGAGAGATGGCAGGAAACACAATGGGAAGTGAACAAAATTTAGTAATTTACCAGGAGAGAGGTAACATAACGCAAAAACCAAATAAAGCATTATGCTGTTTAAAACTGGCATTCACAATTCTATGCTTCTCTGCGAAGGAATGATCATACACTGATCACTACTGAAAAAGGAAGCAACCATTCAACAGAATTTTTTAATTAAAACAGCAAAAATCAACATAGCGATTCTGCTACAAGAGGCAGTGGAACATGATGCGTAAACTACCCTATAACCTTGTACTTGACAGACCACATTGTCATTGGGGACATCCAAACCGACAATATTTAAAACACTAAGACAATTAGTTTAATATTTAAAACTCTAACTGCATGAATGGGTTATAAAAATAAGCGTAAATGTAACGAAACATTAAAATAGTTCAGACTTTTAAGATGCAAGTCTTGTGGCCATTCCAAATTGATCATAGCAACATGAGGACACCACCAAGCATAGAAATTTCCAAGGAAATTTCATCAACATCAAAGAAGCATTAAATTTGCTATATACTCAGGAATATGAGAAGATGGTTTGGTATGCTTCGTTGAGCATCCATCAAAAAGTAGAAGCTAAAAACAACAATATTGACACTAAGCATATAAATTGCCATTGAAATTTAATCAACACCAAAAAACATATTATAGTCGCCATTTACTCAGGAATAGGGAAACATAACTTGGCAAGCCCGCATGCCCCATTGAGTATCCAAAAAAAGAAAGAAGAGGCAATAATACTGACAGAACCATTAACAAATATTCGTTACATAAGTGGATATAGTTTATGTGAACAGATCAAATTTAAAACAATACAACTAAAGTTACTTGAATCGCTCTAAAGTCTAAACTGATTTATTTTCAGAAAGTAAACAAGCAAAAAGGAGGAGAAAAAAATAATATACAAATTGCATGTCTCATGTCCAAACTGCCTGATAACTGCAGCAATGCCACGCAGACGGCAACAGAATATGAGACTGCTTCTAAGCAAAGAGATTTCCAAAAAATTTCATCGGCTCAATAAGGTTTTATATTCAACCTTTACTTGAGAATATGCAAAAATGGTTTGGTAAGCTCCATTAAGTACTTGTCAAAAGAAGAAGCAATGGTATTGACAGAGAGAGAGAAAGCATTTGCAAAATACTTAAGAGAGCATTTGCAAAATACTTATTCTTAGAAATACATAGAATATGCAAGTATCATATGTATATTATCTTTCCACAAATAGGTCTAAAAATTATACAAGTGACACAAACCTCTTTAAACGGGTTTATTTTCAAAAATAAAGCAATTAAATTGCAAGTCTTATGACCATCTAATGGCTCTTCCAAACTGATTACTGCACAAGGAAATGAAATATGAGACCACTTCTAAATAAAGGAATTTCCTAAGAAATTCCAAATCTAAAAAACTTTGTATTTTAAATTTAGTCAGGAATATGCAGACATGGTTTGGTTAGTGTTATCCCAACTTTTAGCAAAGCTGAGATACCCAAAACTGACTGAAAATCAATAATAACTAGCCATGAATGTCAACTATGCATTGTAGGATAACCATGGATATCGATGAATTTTGTCCGAGTCCGGATCGGGCTGCAATTGACAAGATATGACAAGCAAAGCCATGAAAGCCAGTGCTCCAAGTTTCAGGTTAATCGGAGTTCATATGAGTAAGATATGATCGATACAAGTTAGGTAAAATCCCTTCAGAGAGTCGAGGTGATGGTCTATTCGAATCCATCAGATTCGTATCCATCAAAATAGTTTCGCCCCGCTTTGAATCCATCGCATTCGTATCCATCAGGACGACACCGCCTCAGTTTGTTCGAATCCACCAAGAGCTAGCGATTTCGAAACGATCGCCCTCGAATCGATCGTCTTCGCATCGATCCCATACTGTGATTCATGCCTATCGAGTTCATATCGACCCTGATCGAGTCCATCGCATGCCGCGTTCATATCTACCACTTAGCTGTTGTTCGTATCGATCCGAAAACCATTGGTTCGTATCGATCTGATAGATACGAACTTGACCAAAATCGATCGATCCGAGCATAAATTGCCGGTGCGAATGAAGTTGCATGCGATGGATGAGAAATGGTCTTCATCAACGTGAAATGGCGATGCGAGCAAAGCGCACGGAGGACTCGATCAATACGCCGCAAGAATTGGATCAATCCAGGAAACTCGCACCACGTCATCTCCTGCGCATGTGCCTCGATCGAGTCGAACGGACGGATACGAAAGCGTGGATTCGAAAGCGGCAGACTACGAAAAACACGACCTTGAATCGATCATATCTCACAAACTGTTGATCCAAATGCAACGAAATTTTCACAGGAGCTTACGCATGAGGTAAAGTTTGTCCCTGCCAAGTTTCAGCTCGATTGGAATATTTTCTGATCGATACGAAATTGTTTCGAATCGATCACAGATCAAGTCGAAACTTGGTGGGGTCGGTCGCGTGGGTCCCCTCACGTGCCAGAAGGAGTCTCCCGAAGTTTGAGCGCGATCTCAGCCTCCTACGCCTATAAATAGCCCCCTGAAGCCTACAGAAAGGGGATCTTTTTGGTTGCCCAACGTCCAGACTCTGTCAGATTCAGTTCTACTTCCTTCCATTGCTGTTCTACTCGAATTCATTCATTGTATCTGCTGTAATCATCTGTAATCAGCAAAGAACATCAATAAAAGATAAAAATCATTGAAGTGGACGTAACCCCGGAGATAGCCGAACCACTATAAATCTCGTGTTCTTGTGATTTACTTTTGGATTGCTGTTTATTGCTAGCTTAGATCTGAGATTTGTGTCTGAATATTACTGATTTGTATTCATATATTGGTGCTTTCACAATATTTGGGGTTTGTGACCATTTTTGGCGCAAACAATTAGCTCCAGTGATTTATTATTGTACCAAACTAGCTAACTTGAAAGAACTATGAAAATTGTTTAAGCTGATTTAACAATTTCATACATCAAATGTCTTGAGAGATGGCAGGAAACATAATGGGAAGTGAACAAAATTTAGCAATTTACCAGGAGACAAGTAACATAACGCAAAAACCAAATAAAGCATTATGCTGTTTAAAACTGGCATTCACAATTCTATGCTTCTCTGCGAAGGAATGATCATACACTAATCACTACTGAAAAAAGAAGCAACCATTCAATAGAATTTTTTAATTAAAACAGCAAAAATCAACATAGCGATTCTACTACAAGAGGCAGTGGAACATGATGCGTAGACTACCGTATAACCTTATACTTGACAGACCACAATGTCATTGGGGACATCCAAACCGACAATATTTAAAACACTAAGACAATTAGTTTAATATTTAAAACTCTAACAGCATGAATGGGTTATAAAAATAAGCGTAAATGTAAAGAAACATTAAAATAGTTCAGACTTTTAAGATGCAAGTCTTGTGGCCATTCCAAATTGATCATAGCAACATGAGGATGCCATTAAGCATAGAAATTTCCAAGGAAATTTCATCAAATCAAAGAAGCATTAAATTTGACATATACTGATGAATATGAGAAGATGGTTTGGTACGCTCCGTTGAGTATCCATCAAAAAGTAGAAGCTAAAAACAATTTTGACACTAAGCATATAATTGCCCTTGAAATTCCATCAACACCAAAAAACATATTATAGTCGCCATTTACTCAGGAACAGGGAAACACGACTTGGCAAGCCCGCATGCCCCATTGAGTATCCACAATAAAAAAAAGGGCAATAATACTGACAGAACCATTAACAAAAATTTGTTACATAAGTGGACATAGTATATGTAAACAGATCAAATTTAAAACAATACAACTAAAGTAACTTGAATCGCTCTAAAGTCTAAACTGATTTATTTTCATAAAGTAAACAAGCAAAAAGGAGGGGAAGAAAATAATATACAAATTGCATGCCCTATGGCCAATCCGCCTGATAACTGCAGCAATGCCACTACAGACGGCAACAGAATATGAGACCGCTTCTAAGCAAAAAGAGATTTCCAAAAAAATTCCACCGGTTCTAAAAGGTTTTATATTCAACCTTTACTTGAGAATATGCAAAAATGGTTTGGTAAGCTCCATTAAGTACTTGTCAAAAGAAGAAGCAATGGCATTGACAGAAAGAGAGCATTTGCAAAAATATTTATTCTTAGAAATACATCGAATATGCAGGTATCATATGTATATTATCTTTCCACAAATAGGCCTAAAAATTATACAACTAAAGTGACACAAAGCTCTTTAAACGGGTTTATTTTCAAAAATAAAGAAGCAAAACATAGGGAGAAAACAATTAAATTGCAAGTCTCATGATCGTCTGATGGCTCTTCCAAACGGATTGCTGCACAAGGAAATGAAATATGAGACCACTTCTAAATAAAGGAATTTCCTAAGAAATTCCAAATCTAAAAAACTTTGTATTTTAAATTTAGTCAGGAATATGCAGACATGGTTTGGTTAGCTCCAGTGAGTAGAGGTCTTAAAGCGATACAATAAAAGTATCACAAATCTCTCTATGCAGTTTTAATTTCGAAGTTAAACAAGCAAAAAAGAATGGGTTAATAAAATAACAAATGAATTGTATGTCTCATGGCCATTCCAAACTGATTACTGCAGCAATGCCACTACTGAAGGCGATGGAATATGAGACCGCTTACAAGCAGAGAAATCTGAAAGAAAATTCATTCAGTGCTCAATAGCTTTGTATATGATGCTCACTTAAAGAATATGCAAACATTGTTTTATTTGCTCCAATGAGTACTCATCGTAACACAATGGTAATCCAATTAAGCAAGTAATAATAATCAAAGACAATGACAAAATACTCAATAACAGTTTTAGGATCTTACAAAGTTCAATCAGAAAAGATAACTCAAAAAACTATCTTTATTCCATACACAGAGACAATAGATCACACAGACGGGAAAAAAATGTAAGACTAGCACTAGAAAAAATAAATAGCCGAAGCAATGTAATTAAAATAAAATACAGTATATCAAATTACTGAATAATAATAGTTGTAAGTTAATTTCAGGATGATACAAAGAGAGAAAATTGAGTTTTAGGTCTAGATGTAGAAGTTCAAACAACAAAATCGATTTCAAAGTGTGTATACACATTGAAATATGGATCTTTTAAATCTGTGATTTACAATTTACGATTTAAATCCTATTTTGAAAACCTTGCATGTGTACCCATATTCAACTTCATACTGTCCCTTCTCTTATTTTGCATAAACATATTACAACTATATACACAGACTAGAACCAGGAAAACAGAATTGGGCACATATGAAACCTACTGATGTCCAAAATTATAACTAAGAAAGCATATTATTAACCAAAAATATATATAACTATATGAACAGCAATTTATGTACCAAACTAGTTGTACCTGGAAAAACTACGAAAATTGAACTGATTAACAATTCGATACTTCAAATGTCTAGAGAAATGATAGACTGTGCAAATGCAATGCAAAATGAACAAAATGTAATAATTTCTCGGGAGACAAGTAACTTAATGAATAAAATGGAATAATTTAAACCATTATGGTGTTTAAAATTGGCATTATCAGTTCTATGATACTCACTAAGAAAATAATCCTATATAGCTTACAACTAGAAAAGAAGCAACTATTCAATATACTTCTGTAGAAGGCAACGCAACACCATTTATAGCTGAAGAAGACTCTAAAGCTTCATATTTGACGTTCAGTTAAGATTACACAAATATGGCTCTCAATGCTCAATTGTGAGTAGCCATTAAAAAAGGGCAATATTTAAACTCCTAAACAAATTGGTTAACATTTGGATTCAGAATAATTTTAAGAGTTTCACAAATATGCAAGTAAAGCAGCATACAAGTGCTATAAAAATGAATGCAATATGTATGCAAATAGGCATAGAAAGGGTCAAAAACAACAATTAATATGTTTCATGGTCGTTCAAAATTTATCGTAGCAGTAATAATACCGAAAGGGCCATCAACATTAATTTATCAAAGAACTATTTCATTTTGAGGATAGTGCATGCGTAAATAAATCAATTTCAAAACAATACAAGTGAAGAGGAAAGAATAACAAATGAATATGAAAACACTTCTAACCAAGAAATCTCCAATGAAATTCCACCCAGGCTAAAAGGCTTTATAATTTTGACATTTGCTCAGGAAACCACAAACATGTTTGGCAAGCTCCATCGAGTTCTCATTAAAAAAATTAGTTAAAAGCAACGATGTTGATAGGCAAAGCATTTATAAATATCTGTTCTTAGAGAATAACTTCATTATGTGGATATTGTATGTGTATGTTATCTTCATTAATTAGATTCAAAACAATACAACTAAATAACACAAATCCCTCCAAACCAAGTTATCTACAAAAATAAACAAGCAAAAAAGAGGGGGGAAATAACAAATGAATTGTATGTCTCATGGCCATTCCAAACTGATTAGTGCAGCAATGCCACTACAGAAGGCGATGGAATATGAGACCGCTTACAAGCAGAGAAAATTCCTTCAACACTCAGTAGCTTCATATATGATGTACACTCAGGAATACGCAGACATAGTTTTTGTTTGCTCCATTGAACACACATCATAATCACACTAGTCACAAACAACTTCAAAATACTAAATGAAATTTTCAGGTTCTTGCAAAGTTCAATCGAAAAAAAAATAACTTGCTCAAAAAATTGCCGCTATTTCCATACAGAGACGAGGAGTCGAGCAAATTACATTTTTAAACTATCACTAGGACAAATAAATCAGAACGGTGTGATCAAACTAAAATACAGTTTATTTGAATTATTCTGTAATCACTAACTGTAGATTACCATTAGAATTATACGTTGAAGTAAACTAAATATAGAACTAATATAACAATTGAGTCAAAAATATTTCAGTTGCTATGGGTAGAAAAAATCCGAGCCTAGATGGAATCAATAATGTCATTCACCAAGTTTATGATCTAAATTTGAAGAGAAAAAGAGGAAAAAAACTGAAATATCATCTCGACTCCGCATCAGGACTCGAATGGAGAAGCGGACAGAGTAGAAGCACGGAATTTATAAGAACGCGTTAGGGTTCTGTAGCGCAGAAGAACCTGCACGTATCGAAACTTCTAGCACGCAGTCTTAATGGGCTGGATTTCTGTTCATTGAAATGGTTGGGCCAGACTGTTGCTAAACGAGTTTGGTAGTGTAGTGGATATTCTGTGTCAACAAATTATACTACACTAAAATAAAATCACTATAACAGCCATGAGTAAATAAGAAAACCTTATGAAGCTAAGTTTACTACATGCACTAATGTTATTGCCTTTGTTATGGCGGCATTTAAATTTAAACAATCGTTACTGTAATAAAAATTGATTAATTCTAAAAAGTGCACATTGCAAGATTTGGTTCAGGATATTAGATATTTCATCGTTTCAAAGAATAAACATTATTAGTGAACTTTTAAACAAAGAAATAAAATTAAAAGTTAAACACTAGTTATTATACCAAAAATAGAGTAATTTTAAAAGAAGCAGATCCAATAGTTTAGTCCAAAATATCAAATATTGCATTCATACAAAATCAAAAATGAACTTGTTTACCAAAAAAAAGAAACAATTTTTAACAAAAGTAAGTAGAGAAAAATACAGAAATATGAAAAACTATTTAAAAGTTATTATCGTGACAAAGTCTATAGTTTAAAAATTGGAAGATATTAAAAAAAGAATTATCAAGTGTGTTGAAGTACCTTGTCATTAGAGAGTCAAATGAGGCAAGGTATTAAACATGCATATATGAATCTAATAAGGAGTTACGTACCACATCTTTCCAAACAACTGAAGAAAATAGACAGTCGAAGAAAAAAATTGATTAAACATTAGGGACGAAAATAACATGGATAATGGGATGAGGAATGTATTTCAAGACATTAATTTAGAAGACAACCCAGTAAATAGAATTACCGATTCATAAGAGTATAACAAGTTAAGCCAGAGAGAACGTATTTTTAAAACAGATCGATGACACGCAAATGACAGCTGAATAAGTTGATGGTTAAACCTTGAAGCTTGATGCGATACACGTCTTTTGTATGGCTCAAATAAAGTAAGCCCAAGGTTTAGCTTGAGTTTTTCCTTAGAATTAGGCCTTTTTTAAAAACTCAAACAAGGAATGATCGTGCCTTTATCAAGTTGAATTCCAATACGAAAAACTTTTTCTAGCCCCTTTATTTGGAATTTGTGCCTAGGCAGTTAACTGAATCAGTTTGATCTTTCTAATCCATCAATAGCTTGATATATATTGTTTGTATCAAAAATGGGCACAACACTCTTCGGGAGTTATTTGAAGAGATAAAATGAAGATTGTAAATGTAAAACAGAGGTTATTTAACAAAAACTCCAACAAACATAAATGTAAAATGCACACACAAGCAATTTAGAGTGGTTCGGCGTATTGCCTACGTCCACTATGAAGTTTTGATGATTTATTGATTCTCTTCCAATGGTTACAAGCGATTACAGCAAACAACAGCGGATTACAGAATAGAATTCGAAATTAACAGCAAAGGTATGATGCAAGTCTTGATCCGGCAGAGTCTGGACGCTTCAGAATCAAAAGATCCCTCTTCTGTAGGCTCTAGAGCTCTATTTATAGGCGTAGGAGGCTCAGATTTCGCTCAAACTCCGGGAGACTTGGCATGGCACGTGAGGGGACCCACGCGACCATTTCCAGAAAGTTTCGCCTCGATCTGCGATCGATACGAATCCATTTCATATCGATCAAGATGATGTCCAAATGAGCTGAAATTTGGCAAGGACATTCTTCAATGTGTACGCAAGCAATCCTGAAAATATCATTGGGTTTGGATCATTAGATCGTGAGATATTGTCGATACGAGATAGATTTCAACGCTGGCTGTTCTGTTCGGCTCCATTGTCTCAACTCCATCCCTTCGTGTCGATGACTGCACGTGTTCTCAAGATGATGTGGCGCGCGCGCTTCGCTTCGACCTGGCCTTCACTTCGTATTGACCGTTTCGACTCCAAGTATCTCGCCTCGTTTGCTTTGATGGATACGAAGTAGACATCGACTGATGGTTGCGAGGCGCGTCACTTGTGGAGGGACACGGACCTGATCGATACGAGCTCGATGGGTACGAAACACTGCCAACTCGATCGATACGAAATCGTGGAATTGTGCCGATGCTAAGCAGATGATGGACACGAGCTGGATGGATACGAAACAGACACTTGGCCAACCGATACGAATTGCGCTAATTATCGATGGACACGAACCTGATCGATACGAACTCGATGGATATGAACCATGACTATCTCCATCGATACGAAACGAAGTCCCCTGATGGATGCGAAATGAACATATCGGATGGATACGAAAACATGCTTTTTCCTCCAACTTGTATCCATCATAGCTTGAGCATACGAACTCGGATTGACTTGAAACTTGGAATTTGGTTCACTCTACTTTCCTAGTCATGTCTTATCAATTGTAGCTCAATCCGGATTCGGACGAAATTCAGCGATATCCATGACAAGCGATATTTGGAATCCAATCAACCCCTTGGTGTTCTGGTCTTGCCAAAAGGCAGGATAACATTTGCCCCCCCAAAGTACGTCTTGTGAAAACATGACGTGCTTTGAAATGCTGCAGGTCCTCACTGAACGATTTGAAAGTGGTACTCTGTATTGCTGTAATTGACTGTTGTGTGATAATGACTAGCTGGCTCTCGTTAATGTCGCAAGTTTGCAAGTTGTTGCCAATTTAGCTTGTTATCGAATTTCGTATTGATTCTTTCTTGGACCGATCTGAAATTCGAGTTGAAACAATGCTTGATGGTTGCTTTCGAGTTGTTCCTTCGTATCGATCCTCCCCCGAATCGATATAGAAGGTTGAAAAGTGGTTCTTCATAGCAATGCGTGTCAAGATGGATACGAAATGCTCAATCGTATCGATGGTCACAAATCATGGTGGATTCTGATTCGTATTGATGATATCTGATGGATACGAAGTGACTATTCGTATCGATGGGTTCCGATGGATACGAAAACTACGCTCGTATCGATAGATCTGCCCTGTTAAGGATTGATGGCTCACAAAACGGATGTTTCGAATCGATGGGGTCCATTGTCTTCAGGTGGCTTCTCTACGCATCTCGAATCGAGGAAGTCTGGTGGGTTCAAAACGGGCCTTCGCTTCGACGCGCTGTTTGACTGGTTGCGACCGGTCAGGTTGACTGGGAGTCAAATCGACTCGGTTCTACCCTAGACTCCATATAAATACCTGGGACTTAGCCCATTTTTCACTTTTACTTTTTACTGTTGCTCTCTGTTCTCTTTGCGATCGATCCAGGGAGAGAAACACCTCCGTACCTTCGACTCGATCAAAATCATCTCTTCGGATCTTCGAATCCTAATTCTTAGGTAAGCGATTGTGAATCTAAATGATAGGGCCGTCACGAATCCACTCTTTCTCCATCAATCTTCTCTTCTGGCAACTGGTAAAACCAGATCTGGCTCAAACATATGATGGCCATGGCGATCTCTGCAGATTGGAGAAGAAAGGGTGGAAAGGGTGATTTCGATTCGATTACGAGAGCCATGTTCGTGAAAGATGAGATCAATGGCGTTTTTCTGGATCTCGTATCGATTCTTGGGATACATCAGTAGAGACGATGCGATTTCGAATTGGTAGTTGTGGTGATGGGTCGTGTTGATACAAAGTAACTGATAACCAGTCAATTACTATTCTGAAGCCCCTAGCTCTAGATCGATACGAGTTTCGCCACCGCGATCGATACGAAAAGGATCAACTCGAGCGTTATCGATGCAAAGCTAAGGCCCTCCCGCTCGATACGAACCAGGCCACCAATGATCGATACGAAATCGCACCCGTTGTGATCGATACGAACCATGCTACCAATGATCGATTCGAAGCACGACGCTTGGTATCGATTCGAACTTATAACCGGATGGATTCGAACGTATCTACTGGGATCGATTCGAACTTTTCCTTTGATGGACACGAAATCCTAAGCACTTGAAAACATGATTCTGATAAACTTCATTCCTGCATATCTTGACTTGATAATTAAACCACACACCTGATTCCTACGAGCTCCTGCATTGCATAACCGAACTTGATCACAACACTGCACATCTGACTGCCTTTTGAAGCTCGTAGTTGGAACTGTAACCCAGCAAAGTGTAACGAACTTTAATCTGAATCGAACGACAATATTTGGATGGCGCGGTGGTGACGGTCAGCGATGATGGTCATCTCCAGCCTGACTCTCGGAGTTCCGTTGCTCACACACTTAGGCTTATTTCGTAGAGATTTATTCGTTCAAGTTATGCATAACACATGCACTGCACAACTCATTCACACACTTTACACTGGGGAATGCACGGGCTTTTTATCATCTAATGGTGGTTTCTTGTGAGTTAGCTAGTTATGGAACCGTCAAGTTCGCAGCAGCAAGATACTCAGCATTTGACCCCTCCCAGACTTGTGATACCGGACATCGAGGCCGAAGTCATCGGTCCAGCTCCGGACGAGCTGCCCGACGCATCCTTCATTAATTGTCCACCTGACTCGGTCCCGTCAAATGTTTCCGAGGATATGTTAGGAAGAATATGCCTACGTCACCATCTGTCGATGGATGACGTGTTATTGCCAGGGCCAGATGATAGACCACACAATCCCCCGGAAGGATATACCGCATTTAACCGACATGCATGCGCAACCGGGACACTTCCTCCGTTCAACGATTATATAAGAGAAGTGTTGGCTTACCTGGAAATTACTCCATCTCAGTTACATCCGAATGGATATGCTTCGCTCAATGGTTTGTTCATCGCATTTATGGAGTACCTCTATCGACCTCCCCGTCCGACCGAGATAAGATATCTGTTCAACTTCAAAAGCCGAACTGACAGCCCATCTTTCAAATTCTTGGAGTCTGTAAGAAACTGCCAAGTTGTCACGGGGTCGTGGACTAGGCTGAGCTACTTCAAGTCGGAGTGGTTCTATGTCCGATGTCCTCCGGGGTTTGCCAGAAGATGGCTGTTCAGACGTGAGTATTGTCTTTCTCCCAAGTAACCGACAGGGCAATTTCCGAATGAAATTAAACTCATATTTTCTACTCCTTTTCTTTCAGCAATAATCCAGCGACCTGAAGGTTGCTACTATAAAGAGATAGTTCGGGTCCTTCAAGAAATTCCTAGTGAAGAAAGGAATATTGAATTGCTATTGACGGACTGGAATCTCAGAGTTCTTGGGTTGATTGGGCGGAGGCAGAGCATAAGGCTTGATGGCGCATTAAAGACTGTCTCTAGAGAAAAAGTCAAGCGGAAAAAACCCAAAGTCATAGTAATTGAGGAACCTGACTCCGAAAGAACTCATACTGATGAGGAGCCGCCGGTCGAGCCTACTGGGGCAACCCCGGATTCCGATGAAAAAAGAAAAGGCAATGCAGTGGCCTTTAAACAATCCAAATCCGGGAGGCGGAAGTCTGTGGTTTTACACCGCCCTCTTTCAGGAGTTAGAATCTCGGAGGCACCCTCCCTGCAAGCCGAAAATCAATTCGAAGGGCTTGCTGACCTTCCAATTCCGGACCCCGAGTCCGCACAACATGACGTTGAATTGGATGGACTGCAGCATACTCTCGACGTTAGCGAGCCTCTTCTTACTAGCGCGACCGACACATCTGGTTGGTCCGGGGGTTTACACATCCATACACTCTTCTCGGCACAACACAGTTTTCTAACTATAAACAATATATCGTGAACAGTTACTGACTTTCTGTATCTTTACTTTCCAGGTACGATGTCTGGACGAGGTTCTGTGCTTGGCAGTTTGCGCAACAAGCGCCGTTATTATGAGCCACGCAGGAGAGAGGGCGAGAGGAATTATGATTCAGGACACTCTAGTCAGGAGAGGTCCGACAGAGACAGGGGATACGTTCACCGATCCCGATCTCGCTCTCCTCCTTCCAGGACTTCCGTACCGCCCACAGTAGCAGTTGCTCGTCCTTCTGAAACTTCACGGCCTAGGCCGCCTTCTCAAGCTCCGAGGCCCGATCCTCCGCATGGGACTGAAATAGCCACCTCTTCAACTACCACACCGATCACGACTGACGCGACCAGTGAAGGAGCGCTTAAACTGGCACAGATGAGGAAGGAATTTCCCGATATCTGCTTTGACGGTTATGTCTTCCCTCCGCACTTGAGGAGAATTCCGCCAACCGCTGAAAACACTATCCATGATTATGTTGCAGACATCTTCTTCCAGTATAGGGAGTGGGCAAGGGCCGCGAGGAAAGCATCCAAAGTGGCATTCGATCGGGGTGTCGTCATTGAGAAGCTTGAGAAGGAGTTGGGTCAAAATGACCGAATCATGAAAGCGCTCAATGCTGAGGCTGAGTCTTCCCATAAATCTGAAATGGAAGCCCTGAAAAAGGTTGACGAAGTAAACTCAGCCATGACCAGAATGAAACAAGAGCACTATACCACCATCGAAGACATGGGTCATAGGAACACCACCATTACCGCCGAGAGGGACGCCGCTCTTAAGGAGCTTAATGAGCTGAAATCAAAGTTCTCCGAAATGGCGAGGGAGAAGGATGCGGCCAATGTCTCCGCGCAGGAGGCCTGTGATCAGACGGTGGTGCTCCGGAAGGAGAAGGAAGCGGCTATGAAACAAGCCTACAAAGTTGAAGCTAGGGTTGATGAGAAGGTACGACAGGCGAAGGCCAGGATTGAGGCCGAGGTAGAAGAGCTACTTGTCACCTACAATGCCAACGTGCTAAGGCACCGAGATTTGACATGGCTCGATGATTACCCAATGCATCTCTATAACGCCTGGAACTTATTGGTTGAGGAGGAGAAGTCTGGGCACCCTGATGAAGCCATTGATGAATTCGAGCTGGAGAACCGCATTCTTAATGATGATGAAAAGAAAGTTCTCCATGACTCCATGATTTCTCATGAGAAGGATAGGCTTGGTGCCCAGTCTCAGGAAGTCGGAGAAAGCTCTGGTGCTGAGCACCATATTACGAGTTCTGAGATAATCGTGTCATCTCAATCTGAGCCAACTCCGATGATCGATTCCTAGCCTGTACCGGCATATGATCCAGACCAGCCACGCCTTTCTCCTATTAAGGAGCATCCCTCTGAAATCATCCAGACAACCCTGAGCCAAACAGAGGAAGGTACTCTGAACTAATCTTTTGTTTACTTGAATCGAAGAATTTGTATAGAAGCGTATACTAACAAACGTCTCTTTTCTTCAACCAGTGATCGAAGTTGCGCCAGCTGCGCCTCCCGTAGCCCAGGAGTCACGCCAAGTGCCGGAGGCTATCATCTCTGAGGCGACCTCCGTTGTGACAACAGTGCCGGTGGAAGTAACGCAAGGGAGTTCACTTTATTTCGATGAACAGATGATAAATGAGCTCCTTGGACGACAGAGTGATCCCTTTGCAGATCTACCATTCAGCCTGGGCGGATTCTCGTCTACTTCTGATATTTCAATTCAGGCCACTACGGCACATAGTAAGGCCAGAGCACAGCGAGAAGCAAGGATGTTGGCCGAGATTAACGCTGAGATGGCGGCAGCTGCGCATGGTGGCAGCGCGGATGGCGGAGTAGTAGCGCAGTGCCCTACTCCCCTTATGATTGTATCTCCCGGGGGCACGCTCATTGACACTAGTGCGTAAGTCCCGCCTCCGGATATTGGTTCTGTACCCCCAATTCCTCCTGCGGGAAGCATCCTCATAGATTCCAGCTCGGAGGATGATGTCGACATCATGCCTTCATCCGAGGGGAGCCCGCCTGAGGGGAAAAGCTCTAAACGAAAGATCACTGGTGGCTCCAGCAGCTCCTCGAAGAAGAAGAAGAAGCTGAGGAGAAAGAAGGATTAGATAGAATTTTTTAGGCATGTGTTTCCCTCTCGTAGTCAGGAATTTTGTTATCTTTTTTTTATAGGCCGTGTTTAGATGCGGGTTCGGCCCCTGCTAGTAGGAATTTTTGGAAAAGCTCGTGTATGAACCATTGCTTATGATTAGTTGAAATAAAATTTTTTCTCTTTGTCTCAACTTAAATTCCTTTTATGCTGAAATGTTGCAGTGTTTGAACTTCAGTTCGATGTACTTGTATTACTTTAACGTTTAAGCATAGCTTGTTTCATCTGCCAAGCCTGGAAATATTGAACTTGAGTTGTGATCGGAGATTGAATCGGAGCTGAACATCATACAGTTTCGAATAGTGATTAACACTTGCACCTGTCCCCAGTTCCGGGGTTAAGTTATGATGATCAGCTTGTGATCGCACTGAGTGAGGACCGAGCAGTCGAACTACACTTGTTTCCTTATGAATCGTTTCATCCACACTCCGGGGATATAAGTCATCTCGCAAGCAGTTGTTCACACTCTGGGAACTTGAGATTGCTCTTGGTACTCCAACCCATGTCCTGGGGGTTTGGAGTTAGTGTTCATACTCTGGCTCGCACTCCAGGAGCTCGGAGTTGTCATGACATATTCCGCTCCGCACTCTGGGGATACGGAGTTGAATGTTCATACCCCGTTTCGCACTCTGGGAATACGGAGTTGATTGTTTATACTCCGCTTCGCACTCTGGGAATACGGAGTTGAATGTTTATACCCCGTTTCGCACTCTGGGAATACGGAGTTGAATGTTTATACTCTGCTTCGCACTCTGGGAACACGGAGTTGGATGTTTATACTCCGTTTCGCACTCTGTGAACACGGAGTCGGATGTTTATACTCCGTTTCGCACTCTGGGAACACGGAGTTGGATGTTTATACTCCGTTTCGCACTCTGGGAACACGGAGTTGGATGCAGGATTGTCGTGTGTCAATCCTATCAACATTGGTGTAATGGCTTGCCCCCGAGCTCGGGTTTCACTTAGCGAGTGGCTGGTCGTATCACAGCCACTCTCCATTTGAATAAGTCCCATTGCATAATGGGATTTAGCTCTTCGTGCATCGTGATGTCGTATATCGTACTTAAGGAATCACAGCTCTGGCTCGAAGAGATGGCATTTTATTGCTGAAATAAGGAAATGCGGCAAAGTCAGTTGCCTTATTACAAAATTCAAATTTCGAAATGCAGAAACAAATTGCTAAATAGAATGAAATAAATAAAGCCTGTCATGTGTAGTAGCGACGGAGACTCTCGCTGTTCCAGGCCCTTGGCAAATCGAGACCGTCAACGGTCGATAGTTTGAATGTGCCATCTCCGAGTTTTCGTGTAATCACATATGGTCCTTCCCAGTTTGGTTTCATGTGTGAAGGAACCGGATAGATTCTCTTGAGAACGAGGTCACCGAGTTCAAAGGTTCGAGGTCGAACTTTGGTATTGTACAATCGGGCGACCCGACTTCGATATGCGGCTGCTCTCAAATCAGCCTCTTCCCGTTTTTCATCCAATAGATCCAAAGATTCGGCCAGCAGTATAGCGCTCGTTTTCGGATCATAGTAAGTCACGCGATGAGAAAACACTTCCGTCTCGACCAGAATAACAGCCTCTGAGCCATAAGATAGGGAAAACGGAGTGTGTCCGGTTGCGGTTTTGTGAGTCGTTCGATAGGCCCATAATGCCATAGGAAGTTCATCAACCCATTTGCCCCCGGCCTTTTCCAGTCGTTTCTTCAGGATGGATTTTATAACTTTATTGACAGCTTCAACCTGTCCATTCGCCTGAGGATGTGCGACAGCCGAGAACTTTTTATGGATATGAAACCGTTGATAGAAATTTTTGAATTCCGCACTCTCGAATTGGGCTCCGTTATCGGTGATGATGGTATGCGGGAGTCCAAATCGACAGATGATGTTGCGAACCACGAAATTTATCACTTTCTTTGTCGTAATGGTTGCAAGGGCTTCAGTCTCGGCCCACTTCGTAAAGTAGTCAACGGCAACGATGGCGTATTTCGCACCACCTTTCGCCAAAGGTAGAGCGCCGATGATATCGATGCCCCACATTGCGAATGGCCAGGGACTGACCATTTGGGTTATCTCGCTAGGCGGGGCTCTTGGAATTCGGGCATGTTTCTGGCATTTATCGCACTTTCTGGCATAGTTCGCCGCATCTCGGTTCACTGTCGGCCAGTAATACCCATATCGGAGTATCTTCTTAGCGAGAGCTTGCCCTCCGGTGTGATCGCCACACTCTCCTTCGTGCACATCATGTAACACTTGTTCGATTTCCTCGTGGGCGATACATCGGAGGAGAGGAACGGAATAACCTCTCCTGTACATGACTCCGTTCTGGATGACGAATCGTGAAGCTTTTCGTAGAATTTTTCTCTTCTCATTTCTATGCTCAGGCAACGTCCCATTTTCAATGTAATTTCGGTATGGAGTCATCCACGACTCTCTACCGGGAGCGGCTTCAAACACAAAATTCATCTTTATTTGATCGATGCTTGGGAAGGATAGAGTTTCGACGGGAACAAGTCCCATCTGTTGTGCTTCACCTGTGCTGGCTAACTTTTCTAATGAATCGGCTCTCTGATTGCGTTCCCGGGGTATATAATAAATGGCATAATAATCAAACTGATTCAGTATTTCCTGAACTCGGGCCATGTAGGCAGCCAGCCTTCGATCCCTTGCTTGATACTCTCCCCGTACTTGACACACAACTAACTGCGAATCGCAGTAAATTTCCACAGCGATAATTCTCAAATCTCTGGCAAGTTTTAGGCCGGTCAAGAGGGCTTCATATTCAGCTTCATTATTAGTTGCACGAAAATCAAACTTCAAAGCATAACATATGGATCGGCCCTCGGGAGTCTCAAGTACAACCCCAGCGCCCGAACACCGGTCGTTTGATGCACCGTCAGTATACAACTTCCAGATGTATTCGGGGGATTCACTGGTCCCGGGCAAGTCTTCTGGAACAGTAAATTCAGCTATGAAATCTGCCAGGACTTGTCCTTGAATGGCTCTCCACGGAGCATATGTGATATCAAATTGGCTTAGCTCAATGTTCCACTTGAGTAACCTACCGGACGTCTCAGGCCGCGTGAGGACCTGTCGTAACGGCTGATCGGTGTACACAGTAAGAGGATGAGCTTGGAAGTAAGGGGGGAGCTTTCTTGAGGCAATGACCAAGCAATAGGCCAGTTTCTCCAGTCTCAGATAATTTCTTTCAGCTCCTGTTAGCCGCTTACTAACATAGTAGACCAGGTTTTGCACTTTGTCTTCCTCCCGAACTAGAGCAGCACTAATCGCATGTTCTGATACTACCAGGTAGAGGTATAATTGCTCGTGGTCAACTGGTTTTGACAAGATCGGAGGTGTGGAAAGATGTTGAACTAGTGATCGGAATGCGCCTTCACACTCCGTGGTCCATTCAAAGTTTCGTTTTCCCTTCCGGATCAGATCGAAGAAAGGAATGCATTTATCGGTGGACTTTGAAATGAACCTGCTCAATGCTGCGACCTTTCCGTCGAGACTTTGGACTTGCTTTATGGTTCTAGGGGTTTGCAAATTTCTTATAGCCCAGATCTTCTCAGGGTTTGCTTCTATCCCTCGAGCATTGACAATGAACCCAAGGAACTTTCCAGACGCGACGCCGAAGTGACACTTGAGCGGGTTGAGCTTCATTCCATATTCCCGGAGGATGCTGAACATCGAATTTAAATCTCTGACGTGATCTGTGGAGAATCGAGACTTCACCAGCATGTCATCCACGTAAACCTCCATGGTCTTCCCGATCTGATCGGCGAACATCCGGTTGACTAAGCGTTGGTATGTTGCTCCTGCGTTCTTTAGATCAAACGACATGACTTTGTAACAGTAGAGTCCCAGATCGGTTACAAAGCTGGTATGTTCCTGATCAGGCAAATGCATGGGTATTTGATTGTAGCCAGAATAAGCATCCATAAAAGATAGTAGCTCATGTCCAGCCGTCGAATCTACGAGCTGATCGATTCGTGGAAGTGGGAAGCTATCTTTTGGACAGGCCTTGTTTAGGTCAGAGTAGTCGACGCAAGTTCTCCATTTTCCGTTCGGTTTTCGAACTAGTACGGGGTTGGATACCCATTCTGGATACAAGGCATCTCGAATAAACCCATTCGACTGTAATTTATCAACCTCCTCCTTAAGGGCGGCAGATCTCTCTGGATCCATACCGCGCCTTTTCTGCTTGACCGGGACATATCGCGGATCTATATTCAGGGAGTGACTTGCAATATTTGGCGAGATCCCGCACATGTCAGAGTGTGTCCAGGCGAAGACATCGAGAATCGCCCGAAGAAATTCAACCAACTCCTGCTGTGTCTGCTTGCTCAGTTGAGACCCAACCTTCAGCATCTTTGAATCATCATCCTCACTGATTGGGACGTCCACAGTCAGTTCGGCTGGAGAAGCTTGACTCTCCGTAGGTTCGTCTTTATCCTCATTGTCCCTAGGGTCAAGGTCTTTCAAGAATTGGTTGTGGTGCCCGGGCCGAGGCCCAGGCGTCAATTGTCAATTATCAATAGAGCGGACGCAGAGAGATTCCTCTATGCCCTTTCCCTTTTCTTTGCGCTGGGCCTCGCGCAGCTCAGCAACATAGCAGGCCCTCCCCGTGGCCTGATCTCCTTGAACGACTCCAATCCCACGATCGGTGGGGAACTTCAGAGTCAAACACCATGGGGCGATGGCCGCCCTGAACTCAGCTAGGGCCGGTCGGCCCAAAAATGCATTATAAGGTGAATCAATCTCTAAGACGACAAATTGTAACATCCGGACTCTCCGGCGTTCTCCAACCCCCAACTCAACCGGTAGTTCAGTCACTCCAATGGGTATCGTGGCACTCCCGTTAAAACTGTGGATTCGGGACAGGCAAGGTTTCAAATCCTTTGCCTCCATTTTCATTAAGTCGTAAGCCCGTTTAAGCAAGATATTCACAAAGCTTCCACTGTCAACCAGGATCCTCTTCATCCAAGCAAGACCTACCTGGGCAGATATGACTAGTGGGTCGATTGTAGGGGCTTCGACCTTATCAGCGTCTCGGCTCCTGAACACGATATCATCAAATATTATCTTTTGTTGTTTAACCGGGGTTCCGTCTTCACAATTACTACAACACTCGAAGTCCGCATGCCTGATAGAACTAGCATACGACTCCATTTCCCCCCAACTTCTGTCTGCCGGGTGGGGACCACCACTTATTGTGTTGATAACCAACCTCCCGCCCGTACGGGCGGGTTCTTCCTGTCTTTCCTGATTTTGTGAATGATTTTGATTCGAAGGGCCCGCTCCACCAGACTGCGGCGCCCGTACAAACTGATCTAATTTCCTTTCTCTGATCAACTTCTCGATGAGGTCCTGCAAATGTCGACACTCATTGGTATTGTGGCCGTAGCTTTCATGGAATCTACAGAATTTCCCTGTCTGAACCTGCCTCTCCGATGAGGGTTTCAGAGCAGGTTTCTTATACTGTACAGTGTTGCAAGTCTGTAAGTATACGTTTTCCAATGACGTATTTAACGGTGTATAATTGTCAAACATTTGAGCCCTGCGTCGTGGACCTCGGTTCTGATCTCTTTTCTTATCCTGGCCATTGTTTCCTCTTGGCTGGGTTTGCTTGTTCTGTATATTCAGTTGAACTTTTCCGGAACTCTCACCGGACTGTTTAACCGCTACATTACTCTGTATTCCCTCAATACTGGGCCTCGCATCATCCTACTTCCTAGACTGTTTCGCGTCCTCTTGCCGTAAGAACTGAGCGGCTTTGGAGTAGAAACGGTCCAACGATGCGGGCAGTTTTCCAGCTAACCAGTTTCCAAACTCAGAATCAGGATCAATCCCCTTGGTCAAAGCCATCAAGATCGAGTTATCGTTGGGATTACTAATTTCAACACATGCCGCGTGGAACCTTTCTAAGTAACGCCTGAGCGTCTCTCCATGAGCTTGAGTGACACTGGACAGGGTATTAACATCTTTGGGCCTAGCAACATGCATAGGAAACTGTTCTACAAACCTCTTGGCCAGTTGATCGAATGAAGAAATAGACCTAGGTGGTAATCGTGTAAACCACAACGTCGCGATTCCCCCAGAGAGATGGGGAAACTTCGACACTTCACTGCATCGTCAGCTCTTGCAGCACTCATTGACCACTCGTATTTCAAAATATGTTGATTTGGGTCACTATTTCCTTCATACATTGGGAGAGTCGGCATTCTAAATCGCCGAGGGGGTTCAGCGTATAATATCTCGTCTGTGAAAGGGGTATGACTATGAGAGATTCCCCAATCATCATTAGTGAGCCCCTGACTCTCGCGTATCATCTGACGTATCATGGTTGATATGTCTGACACCGGCAAATTCTAGGCATGCTGAGCTAAGGTGTGGTCGGGTTCCACAGTGCGAGTCTGGACCGGGCGCTGTCGACGGTTCGTATTTCGCCTCCTTGGCTCAGCGTCTTCTGGGACATATGGTTTAGGAGTATGTCCACGCTGTTGATTGTTCGGCTCTGACTGATTTCGGGTATCAACTCTTGTTTCTACCGCGGCGGTTGTAGCGCGGTTGTCCATGGTGTACTGTGGGGCAGTGCCTCCTCGTGTCGAGGGTCCTGTTTGGAAGCTGGTCGACGGTCCTGTCCTCAATTGCCCAACAGTCAAGGCGGGTTGATATCCAGTAGTTTGAGTGCGACTTCCCTCTAACCGGGGACGGGTAGACCTGTGGTGATAGTCAGATGAAGCTGAGCTTTCGGTAGATGCCCGGGAGACATCATCCCTTCTGGACCTTCTGTGCCCCCGGCGGTTTAGCTGGTTGGTCAGTTCGACATTGGCGCGCAACTGTTCAGCCAACTGTTGCCGGCTTTCGGTCAGCTCCTGGAGCAACACTTGAAACTCTTGTCGGGTGACTGGCCCGGATGGATCCGAGTGAGCAGTGTTATCTTGAGTGGAAGAAGGCTGCTGTGTAGGATTCTGTCTATCCCGGCCTTCATGATCAACGGCGGTAGTGGCAGTTCTTGTGCTAACCATTTTCAATGATGGAGTCCTTTCCTAGATTTTACTCAAATCTGAATAGAATGGTAGGATTCCGGATCAGATATCTGGATCTTCCTCTGGGATTTACGCAATCCGGTATCGAAGGCAGATCCAAGGAGCAGGAGAAAAAACTAGTTTTCTCAGTGAAAGCACCAAAGTGTTTGTACCAAAAATGAGCACAACACTCTTCGGGAGTTATTTGAAGAGATAAAATGAAGATTGTAAATGTAAAACAGAGGTTATCTAACAAAAACTCCAACAAACAGAAATGTAAAATGCATAGACAAGCAATTTAGAGTGGTTCGGCGTATTGCCTACGTCCACTATGAAGTTTTGATGATTTTATTGATTCTCTTCCAATGGTTACAAGCGATTACAGCAAACAACAGTGGATTACAGAATAGAATTCGAAATTAACAGCAAAGGTATGATGCAAGTCTTGATCCGGTAGAGTCTGGACGCTTCAGAATCAAAAGATCCCTCTTCTGTAGGCTCTGGAGCTCTATTTATAGGCGTAGGAGGCTCAGATTTCGCTCAAACTCCGGGAGACTTGGCCTGGCACGTGAGGGGACCCACGCGACCATTTCCAGAAAGTTTCGCCTCGATCTGCGATCGATACGAATCCATTTCATATCGATCAAGATGATGTCCAAATGAGCTGAAATTTGGCAAGGACATTCTTCAATGTGTACGCAAGCAATCCTGAAAATATCATTGGGTTTGGATCATTAGATCGTGAGATATTGTCGATACGAGATAGATTTCAACGCTGGCTGTTCTGTTCGGCTCCATTGTCTCAACTCCATTCCTTCGTGTCGATGACTGCACGTGTTCTCAAGATGATGTGGCGCGCGCGCTTCGCTTCGACCCGACCTTCACTCCGTATTGACCGTTTCGACTCAAAGTTTCTCGCCTCGTTTGCTTCGATGGATACGAAGTAGACATCGACTGATGGTTGCGAGGCGCGTCACTTGTGGAGGGACACGGACCTGATCGATACGAGCTCGATGGGTACGAAACACTGCCAACTCGATCGATACGAAATCATGGAATTGTGCCGATGCTAAGCAGATGATGGACACGGGCTGGATGGATACGAAACAGACACTTGGCCAACCGATACGAATTGCGCTAATTATCGATGGACACGAACTTGATCGATACGAACTCGATGGATATGAACCATGACTATCTCCATCGATACGAAACGAAGTCCCCTGATGGATGCGAAATGAACATATCGGATGGATACGAAAACATGCTTTTTCCTCCAACTTGTATCCATCATAGCTTGAGCATACGAACTCGGATTGACTTGAAACTTGGAATGTTGGTTCACTCTACTTTCCTAGTCATGTCTTATCAATTGTAGCTCAATCCGGATTCGGACGAAATTCAGCGATATCCATGACAAGCGATATTTGGAATCCAATCAACCCCTTGGTGTCCTGGTCTTGCCAAAAGGCAGGATAACATATATTTTTTATCTGGATAAGTTGGTATAATTGGTTTTGAAATTTTTACTGTGATGATGAGTTTATAAGATCACTTGAGTAATCAAGTGAATAATAGGAATGAAAATTTGCAAATGAGCGCACATAGAATCTTAATTTTCACTACAGTAACAGATTAATAGGAAACATGAAAATAGGCTCGCAAAAGAATTTAGTCTTAGGGACAACAAGTTTGTTTTCTTAGTCTGAAAGACACTTTATAGTGTAAACAAAAAATGATAGTTGCAACTATCATTTTGTGATTTATACTAAAAATTGTCCTCATAATTTATAACGCATTATTCAATTAGTCTGTTAATGCAGCCAAATACCAATTTTATACACCATCTTCTGAAATGTTGATTTTGGAAGTGCATTTGTGAACAGATCTACCAGATTTTCTTGGGACTAGATTTGTTTCACTACTATCTTATTATCCCTCATGTGTGAAGAAAAATTTAGGAGAAATGTGTTTCGTCCCATCACCCTTGATGTAACCTATCTGAATTTGAGCTACGCAAGCTGCATTGCCTTCATAAATAATAGTTGATCCTTCTGTAGCCGAGGGAAGTTGACACGTATTTCGAACATGCTCAATTAATGATCTTAAGCAAATACATTCTCGACTTGCTTCATGTAGTGCTAGTATTTCAGAATAATTGGATGATGTTGATACCAACGTTTGCTTCATGTACCGTCCAAAAGAAGATGAAAATGTATTTGGTCCAGGAAGTATCATATCTCAGTGCCATTGGTGCATTATTATATTTAGCCCAATGCACGAGACCAGACATTGCATTCTCAGTAAATCTTCTAGCAAGATACAGTTCAACACCAATGAAAAGATTCTAGATTTTACGCATATGAGTTTTCTGTGATTTTACGCAGCATACCCAGGATGACCCAATCGATCATGCCAAAGTGTCTTTGTATTTGTGAGCTTCTGGCTCATGTTTATTGAGTGGGATTCAACTATGCCAATTTTCGTGAAATATAATCCAGTTGAAATTCTATCAAATTTTTCTAAAATAAGCTTCTAGCATTTAATTCTAGAGATAATGCAAAGATATTCTTTGTTGTTTTCATTTATAGTTTCATTATGGTAACCATTCATTTTTATATCCTTAAAACTTAACAGATTTCTTTTAGAATAGCTCGAGTATAATGCATTTTGAATGAAGATATATGTATCATTTCATTTGGTAATACTTTATGAGCTCTTCCGGACTCTTCAATTATATTCGCAGATCCAGCTATAGTGGAAAATTTAGCTGAAATATTATCAGATAATTCAGATAAAAACTTCTGCCTTTTCAAAATCATATTAGTAGTTGCAATGTCTACTAGGCATATATCATCACTCAAATATTGATGGTCCATACTTTAAGAATTAAAGATAGTATAGCTAGTCAATTATTAAAATAATCTGTGAACAAAAATAAATGCTAATACTTTCAAAAAAGAATTCCAAAACAAACTATTAATTAGAATCAACATCCATCGATCCACATTATTTCAAGTAGTTCTAAAAAAAAACCGAGAAATAATCAAACATCAACTTCAAACTAACTTATTAATACAAGATAATAAACTAAAAATAAAATAAAATAAAACCATACAACAAGCTTCAAGCTACTTCTAGTTGATCAGATCGGTCATATCATGAATCATTGCATTGAGATTTTCATCATTTATGAAATTTCCATCATCATCTTCGAAGAAATCATCTAACTTCAAATTAGTATTACCAAACAATCTTTCAGTATTATTTGTTCTCGATATTCTTCAAACGTTGGTATTCTTTAATTGTTTTCTTTCGTGATCTGTATGTACGTGACCAGTGGCCAGTGCGTCCACATCTATAACAAACTTCCTCATAGTGCCTTTTGTTTTCTGGAGTAAAATCATTATTCATTTCAGACTCAATTTTATTTTGTTTCTTTTTAAAGTTGGTAGTTTTATTGCCTCTAAAACCACCATAACAGCCTCTGTTGGAGTTATATCAACGTTCACGTCCACATCTACGACTATGTCCTTTACCTCCACCTCTGCCTCTTCCGAAGTGGGCAAAATTAGCATTAACTTCTGCTAATGTAGCTGTTAGACGACGAAATTTCTATAGGTTAGAAAATCACCGAAAAATTATATCGTTCTAACATATCGCAAGCGCATGACGTACAATTGTAGTATGTATGCGAGTACGGATCGATCCGTAGGGAAATGAATTAATTTTAAATTCTACTCAATCAAATTAAACCAAAGCTTGAGATTGTTTTAAGCTAAGAAAAGTGTAAAAACTAACTAAAACAAAAGTGAATAAAATTACGAGATTAAGTGACAATTTAGAGGCAAATCCACTCTCATACTCTCACATAAATCAACACAAAATCAACCTATGATCTTTCATTTTAATCTAAGTAGTATTAGTGATGTACTTATCATAAGCATGATCTATTTTTTTTATTAATTAACACAACTTAAACCATCAAACTTTGATAAAACAACTAAAACCACTTTGTTAAATGTCATGAAAATGAATATGAAACCAAAACAAAATCTATTTTAAGCATGATCTATTTACTATTTTTTATTAGTAACATAGATCATCAAATTTGATTCTATTTTAATTCCATGATCAAAATCACTTAGTTAGATGTTAATGTAAATTGTGCTTATATTTGTTTAAGAATAGCCTGTTTATGATAAACAACATATGCTATCAAATTCAACAATAAACTTACGTTAACATCTAACTATTCATGAAGCATAAAAAGAGATCATAAATTATCAAATATGTTGAATCTACATTATTTAAGAGAGCTTCGTTACCCATAAATTGAAGGAGTTTAGCTTCTCATTTTTATTATCATTTCAACACATGTAGATTGCAACATTAAAAAGCAAGGAAAGTAAGAGCAACTTAAAAGAAAAGAGAACTAACTACTTACATAAAAATAAAAATAAACTAAGTGCATAAATGAAAATCTAATCTACTAACATAAAAGGAAAGAGGACATGTAAATAAAAATGTGCATAAAATAAAATGAAAGCATGTAAGAACAAAGAAGAAGAGGCTTAGGAAACCATTTTATTTCTCATTAGTTTTGTGGCTACAACTTGAATAATATGATAAGGTAATATAAAAAACTCCAACTTCATTACATAAACATAAGAGAGTTATTTATACATGACTAAAACCTTAATCCATTTTTAGGGAACTCCTTAAAACGCTCTTGAGGTAGTGTGGCGTCTAAGTTATCATTAGCATGAAATTAATCCCCCATTAAATGTGCATGTGTCAATAATCCACACTAACATGTGCATTAGCTTTTAATTGTGTTCATGGTTAGTGGATATGTGGGGTCCTCCATGATTACATGTATTCTTTTATTTCTTCGTTTCTTTGGCTTCTAACTCTTGTAGATGCATATTTCAATGAAGCCACTTCCAAGTTGAATCCAAATTTCTATAAAACAAATTAAAATGTGCAAGTAATTTTTTCCAAATTAATTCACACATGAAAATTATCGTTTTCCCCCCATATAAATGCATGAATGATGACTTGAAAGTATTTTTGAAATTTGGTTTCAAACATGTAAAAACATCCAATTATGACATTTAATTTACTAAAAATGAGATTAAGTGTGAGTAAAAATATATATTTTTACGTGCACATCAAATGCCCCTACACTTATCTTTTTATTCGTCCTCTAATAAACTAAAACTAAGATAAATCCACTTTTGTAGGGAGCATGGTTGCATTGAGCGTATGCAATAGGCTGTTAAATCTCTAGGTGTCCCTAGTAGGATGAGTGTCGTCTCGTGATGGTCTTCAGCGGATATTACCCACAAAATCCAAATGCAACATGAAAAATTCCTAAATGCAAGATTTATTTACAGAGATATGAATGCAAGTTTTTTGAAAATATTTACAAATAAAGAATTTACTTTTAAATTGACAAGAATAAGTTAAATATAAGTTCTGGTCATTATCAATAAATTTAAGTCCTTTTACTTGTCAAAACTTCCAACAAAAATTAAGTTATCCTCACAATTAGACTCTTGTTTGGCTAGTTGTTTCGGTTGGTAACATAGTGCAACTATGAAATGGATCCTTAGCTGATTATCAAAGTTTTTCAAAGTGGTATTTTTATTTCTTTTGAATAACAAGTCAAATCAACTAAGTGAAAATAGTGCTTGGATTTCAATTGCTTACTCTCTCTTTATTTCAAAACTTTATTGATATTAACAATATTTACATACGCCTAACTCAGAAAACTGAGGCCAGATATACCACCCATGCACCGCCTTGCGGGCTTACGTGAGGGGAATACAGAGCATGACGAGTGCACACAAAAGTGTGTACACCTATTGACTGTAGCTATTATTAATGAAAGAATTTTTATATACATACACCTAACTTAGAAAATTGAGGTTAGATATACCATCCATGCACTGCCTTGCGGCTTATATGAGAAGAGTATAGAGTGTGGCGAGTGTACACACAAGTGTGTACACCTATTGACTGTAGGTGTTAATAAAGTATATACATATATACAAAATTCTTTTTTTATCTATATTTTTTTGTTTTTTTTACGTGAGAAAGTATAGAGCATGGCAAGTGTACACACAAGTGTGTCCACATCTACGACTACGTCCTCTACCTCCACCTTTGCCTCTTCTGGAGTGGGCAAAATAAGCATTAACTTCAGCTAATGTAGCTGAACCGGTTGGTCTTGAGGAGTGATTTTAATAAGAAATTCATTATTTTGCTCAGCAATTAATAAATATTCTAAGAGTACAGAATATTTTGTAAAATGACGCTCTCGATATTGCTGCTGTAGGAGTATGTTCGAGGCATGAAACGTTGAAAATGTATTTTCAAGCATTTGTGCACCATCTTTCTTTTCTCCACATAATTTCAGTTTATAAGTAATTCTAAACATAGCGGGATTATATTCCCTTACAAATCTGAAGTCTTGAAACCTCAGGTTCAATCACTCTTGCCTAGTATTTGGAAGTATAACCGTCCTCTGGTGATCATACCGCTCCTTCAGGGAGTTTCATAAGTGGAGAGGATCTTTTTAAGTTAAACATTCTATTTTTAGATCATCCTGGTTGTGACGTCTTAAAAATATCAAAGCCTTTGCTTTGTCTTGCTGGGACATATTATCATTTTAATGCATTTTCTAAGAACTGAGATTGTAAATGGATCTCAGCATCCAATATCCATGACAAGTAGTTGTGTCCAGATATGTCCGAGGCTTTGAATTCAAACTTAGTTATGTTTGTCGTAAATTCTGTTTACTATAAAGAAGACGAGAAAAGGGAAAAATATATTGTAGTCTTAGAAATTCGAACCAAGATAAAGTACAAAACTGTGAACATAAACAGTATGTAAATAAAAACTGAGTGCAAGACAAAAGCAGTTCACGACTCTATGTTAATTTGATTATGAAACACCTTTATATTAGACTTCCAAACTGAGAAAATGTTTGCATGCAAGTATTACATATTGTTAGTCAAGAATGATGAGCCTAGTATAAATAACATAGCCTATGCTGTCATAAGGATGAAAAATATTAATAAAAAGAATGGATTAACTTATAAGATACAGGTATACTGAACATTCATCTATTTTTAAACGTAAAAAACATGAGATGTGAGAAGAAATGGAAAAGACTTTATAGCATGATATTGTAGTTTTACAAAGGTAGAAGCTAAAAAGTAAAATAATAATATAAATAGAGAGATGTTATGTTTCTTTTACCTTGTTTATATTAAAACAGAGAGATTAAAAAAAGCGAGTAGTAAATCAATTACAAAGAAATATGTCAGTGAAAGTTTCAATGAATTGACATTTAATAAAATAAAGTTACTACAACTAGCTTAATGTTACATTATCACATCAACTAAGGATGTTAGACTAAAACAATATCCTTTAAGATGAAACAACAAAAATAAATAAATATAACAAAGCGTTGAAGTACCTTAGTTGATGGGAAAAGTTAATAAAATTTTTACTGCAAGTAAAACCTAATCAGATTTATACTGGAACTAGCCATATAAAAGAATATTTATTGGGTAAAATTATGCAGTAAATATTCCATTGAGAACGAGTAAAAGTAGATGAAAATATGATACTTAGAAATGCTTGTTAAAACTGTTCCCAAAAAATAAGAGGATCAATATCTGAACGTATAAAACATAACCAAAGCATATAAAAAAATTAAACAAATTAACTTCATGCGTACGCATCACATGAGTGATGCATGGAAGCAGTAACATAAACCAACAAAAATAATAAAACTTCATGCTGATAACGTGTTATAAAATAAACAAGAATAGAAACCATTATAGAGAAGGTATTTTTATTCATTCAGATCATAGTATAATACAAATGAGCTCTCTATTTATAGATTTCATATGCAATGGAAATTACAACAATGTCCTTTGACATTGAGCATATCCACCCTTATTAGTAATATATATTATAATAATGTGCATATTTTTTGAATACAATATGGATAAAGGGGATAATCTTTAATTTTATGTAAAGAATAGTTCTTCTAAAGCGTAGGGTGTCATATGGCTCTTCAACTTTTTTTTACCAATAAATAATGCACATAGACAACTCCAAGCTTGTGGGTTTGAAATGATCCAATCAAACTAGTCTAATAAAAAAAGAGAAAACTCTATTCATACATTAATAATCCATTAATATACACCAAAAAATATAATAAACTAGTATACATCAAAAATTACTTTACATACACCATATCTTTTACAAAATTACTCTTATTTTCATCTTTATCATCTTTTCTCTTTAGAGCTTGAATATCTTTTACAAAAAATTAAAAATTCTAACACTAAATTAAGTTTAATTCAACAAAGTGAATTCTAACGTTTCACGATATATCATAATTTCTTTAGTTTTTCTTTTAATTTCTTAATCTCAATAAATTCAACTTTAATTTTAGAATTTTTTTAGAACAAGAAAAAAGGCTAAATACTTCTAAAATTAGCGAAGTTGATTATGAAATTGTCTTAACTGATATTTTAGGTTTCATGGTAAAATTGACCGCTTCATAAAAAATGTATAGATTTGATCATTTATTATTAACTTAATTTTTTTTATTTAATGGGTTATAAGAAAAAGACTAAAATTTGAATTAAGGAGAAGAAGGGTAACTTAGCAGTAAATTTTTTTAACGAGATAGTGGTGTATACTAGGTAATTTATAGTGTATAAATAGAATTTTCCTAAAAAGTACAGAATAACAGTTCAATTGTTAGGTTATGTGGAAGTAGAGATCCAGATTTCAATGGATCAATGAGGGAGATAATAACACCAATTTTTTTCATAATATAACTAATGGTAGAAAATGTGGTAATACTATTAATTCTATTTTCGTTAATAATGTAGAGTTAGTGGATCAAAGAGATCTTAACAAGGCTTTTACTGACTAGTATAAGGATATTTTTGGTTCAAAAATCAAACATAGAATCAATGTTAGATGGATAGATCTGTATCCATCTAATTCTAATGTTGATTTATCAGAATTAGATAATCCTTTTACTGAGGAGGAAATTAGTAAAGCAATTAATGACATGCCAAGTGATAAATCCCCGGGACCTGATGGGTTTCCAATTTTATTTTATAAAACTTTTTGGGATGTTTTAAAATTTGACTTAGTTAATATGTTTAATGATTTTTATAATGGTTGCAATTAGGGAGATTTAATTTCGCAAATGTTATTTTGTTACATAAAAAAATAGGAGCTAAAAACTTAAAAGATTTTAGACCTATTTCTTTGATTAACTATTCAGTTAAAATCATTTCTAAAGTTCTAGCTAATAGACTTAGTACAAGAATGAATGATTAATTGATTGTTCACAATCGGCTTTTATTAAAGGGAGAAATATCACTGATGGTGTGGCAGTTGTTCAAGAATATATTAATTACTGTTGTAAGAATAACATAACCTGTGTAATTTTAAAACTTGATTTTGCTAAAGCTTTTGATTTGGTGGATTGGGATTTTCTTGTAGATATTTTTCATGCTAGAGGTTTTGGTCATAGATGGATCAGTTGGATTATGACTTTGCTTAGAACTGGAAACTCTAGTGTTATGGTTAACGGTATATTAGGTAATAGAATTCAATCTAAGAGAGGCTTAAGGCAATGGGATCCATTATCGCCTTTATTATTTAACTTAGCTGCTGATGTTTTTGCTAAAATTATTAAAAGAGCGGTGGATAATGGATCTCTAGGATGTGTAGGAAATGACATTTCGCGTAATGGTATATCGGTTCTTCAATTTGCTAATGATACCATTCTTTTTTCTTCCCACCTTCCTAGATACATTATAACCCTCAAGTTTATCCTTTATTGTTTTGAACTTTTATTTGGCTTAAAAATAAATTTTGATAAAAGTTCTGTGTTAGTTTTAAATGATTTTGAAAAAGTTGAAAACTTAGTTGCTAATACTCTAAATTGCAAAATTATGAACTTTCCTTTTGACTATCTTGGTTTTGTGATTAGACCCACCAAACTCAAACATGATGATTGGATTATTATTATAGATAAAATTAAAAATAAGATTTCTAACTGGAATGTGAGATTTTTATCTAGAGCAGGTAGACTAGTTTTAATAAATTCAGTTTTATCAGCCCTTCCGATTTATTGGATGTCCATGCATCTGTTTCCGGATTGGGTTATTGATAAAATTGATAAAATTAGAAGAGATTTCTTATGGAGTGGGGAAAATTCTAATAATAATATAAAATGCCTAGTAAATTGGGAAACCGTCTGTAAGGCGAAAAAGGAAGGTGGTTTATGAGTTATTAATTTGCGTAATATGAATTTGTCTCTTTTAGGTAAATGGCTTTGGAAATTTAAAGATATAAATGATAACGCTATTTGGAAAGAGATCATTTCCAAATATTACTATAACGGTAATAGCAATTTATATCAAATTACTTTTCCGCACACCCATTATTTATCTAATTTTTGGAAAAACATTTTAAAATGTCATGAAAATTTTAACTTAGGAATTAATACGATAGTACATTCAGGTAATTGTACTTCTTTTTGGCACGACCGTTGGATTTCGATCTTGCCTCTAAAGTTAGAATTTAAGGAGCTGTATGAAATTTGTAACTTTAAGTATGCTTTAATCAATGAAGTTTATTCTCCTGAAATTGATCCTCCTTGGAATTTCAGTTTTAACAGAATTTTAGTTGATTCAACCCTTAGGCAACTTTCTTTGCTTTATGCTAGATTAAATCTTTATAATATTGATAATGATAATGATTTTATTAGTTGGGAATGGGATAAGAGTAAGAAATATACTTCTAATTCTTTCTACAGGTTTATTAATTTTTTGGGTACTATAAACAACTCTTTTAATTATTTGTGGAAATATAATGCTCCTCCTAAGTCCAAAATTCACATGTGGTTAATACTTCATGGAAAACTTAATACAATAGAATTTTTAAAAAGAAAAAACATTCAAAATGATAATAAATGTTATTTTTGTAATCTGCACCTTGAGGACATTAATCATTTATATTATGATTGTTTGGATTCTAATTACATCCTAATTAATACTCTTAAAATTTTTAACTTTAATATAATATCTAAAATTTCGGATTGTGAATCCTACTGGAATAATTTTAGATTCAAATTCAAAAAGAACATTAGATTTTTACTAGACACTTTATTCATTATTATTAGTTGCTTTATTTGGTTTGAAAGAAACCAAAGAATTTTTAATAATAATAACAGTCATTTAAACAAATTGATTTTTTCAATTTCTTCATTTTGTTTTAATTGGATTTCTAAACCCAAATATAAATTAGCTAAAATTATCCATTTCAAACGGTATCTTAACAAAGTTAATCATAATATTAACCTTTTTAAACACAACAATAATTTTTTTAACATTAATAATAGTAATATTAATTTTTTCTCAAATTTATATGATGATTTCACTTTTAATCATAACTTACTTATGATTAAAGGTACATAAAATAGTTCTGTCTTAATTTTTGTACTAGTCTCTGTTTGGTTTTAGTTTATAGGTAATTATTTTCTTTTGTTATTGTCCAAATAGTCTTATTTAGGTTTTTATTTCCTTCTTTATAAATACATATATATGTATATTTATTATATAAATATACATATATATGTACCATTCTAATTTTTTCCTTAGTAATGTTTCAGTTACAGGTATGGGAGATAGGATATCAGGTTCATTTTGCAGGTACTCTTGTCTTTAGATTGTTGGGTATAAGATTGTAGGGAGGTCATCAGAGCAGAGTTTCTTCATCCAGGACTACTAGCAGTTATCTCCTCAGATATAGGATACTGCTATCTTCATTGTGGAGTACTTTTTTCAGAAGGATCTATTCTCCAGTTTGGCACTTCTTCCTCTTGGTCAGAGCCTTCAGAGCGGTCTCTCTTTTCAGCAGTTCCTCTTCAGAGCAGATGCTTATTCACCCCTTCTGATTCAGATGTTTGGAGCTTCCTTATTAGTTTGTGTCGTCATCTAGTAGTTTTGTTTTTCTTTAGTTTTTTGGTACTTCTAACACCTCAATATCGGGCGGTGGCCATGCCGGAGGTCGATATTGGGGTGCGATGGGTGGTGGCCTTGACGGAACTCATCTTAGGAGTACTTGAGATTTGATATATGTATTTTGTTTTTGTTACCTGTCAGGCATGTTGGCAGCACCTTATGTACGTGATATATACATTCACATGTGTGCTCTCCTCTATTCGTAGAGGATCACACATTTTTCTCAAAAAAACAAAAAATTGTTTGGGGAACGGTGGTTCATTGAATTGCGTTCTAAGAACTTTGAGTGATGAAGCTGAGTTTGGATGTAATGTTTTGCAATATTATTTTATTGTTTTAATATGTTATTATTAGTTAAATAATAATTAATAAGTAGCTAATAATTAATAATCTAATAGTAATTTGGTATAATGTTATTCTTAGGTTTTTTAGTATTTAGTTTAATGTTACTAAAATAATTTTGCTAGCATGATGATATCCTTTTATTTAATGTATTTTTTTCAAAATAAATTGTTATTATTTTTATAATATTTGTTAGTACAAGGAGGTAGGAGGGTGGCAACTCCTCCCCCTAGGTGGTGTGTGGGACAACGTCCCTATGGGCGATGGTCGATCTAGTGAGAGTGCATGTAACAACCCAAGATTTTGTAAATATTTTTAAATAGATTTTATTTCAAACTTTGATTTTTAAATCATTTAAAAATTGAAATATTGGAATTTTCCAATGTAAATTTGGATTTTTGTTTGCAATTTATTTTCCAAATATAATAAGATAATGATTTTCCGAAATTTTATATTTTTGGTCAACTCTGGTCAAACTTTGACTTTCAGTTGAAATTTTTAAATTTGAATTTTTAAATTCTAATCTTTTTCGTTGAAACTATATTAGATTATGATGTTCGTGCTGCTTTTCGTTTCGTAAAATTCTGTTTTATACTTTTTAAATTTGGTAACTTTCAGCGTTTTACACGCGATTATTTCCAGTAAATATTGTCTATTCTATATTTTTTTTATCTTTCAACCTTATTTCTATCTTTCTATTTTCTATTTTTTTTATTTTTTTCCATTCTCTTTTCTATTAGATTTTTTATTTGGATTTTGGGCTTGGAAATTCAAAGAGTCTTTAGTTCTTTTCTTGGAAATCAAGTAAAACCTTTTCATTTGCTCCCTAGCCGTTCATAACCCCTCCACTAAACCCTAGCCGCCACTTCATTTTGTAAATCACGTACAAAAAGTTTCTCATCCCATCTCATTTCCCATTCACTTCCTGAAGAAAAAAAAAATACACAGTAAGTTCTCCATGGCTTCTCCTTCTTTTTTCATTTTCCTCTTTTCTCTTTTGTTGCTTCCCCTTACATGCTCGGCCATCCTCCTAGCCGACCACATCTCCCCTTCATCACCACCTTAGACCGGCCACAACCATCACCATCTCCTTACCATACCCCAAGCCGTGACTAATAGATCCAAACCCTTCACAAAACTTGATCACAAGACCCTAGCCGAGCCTATATGCATCCCTTCGTCCTTTGTTTGCCTCGGCCACACCTATTTCCACCACCCTCTCCTCCTCCTTACCTTGCTCTAGGCCGTGCCCCTCTTACCTGACCTGATCCAGACCATAGACCATAGTGGCCGAGCCACTTTGCATAGGGCCGAGCCCAAAATTGATCCATGCCTCTTGCCTTCCTATTGAATTTGCCTTGCCATCTCCTCATATTCCAAACCATAGCCGTGCCTTGTGACCTCATGGCCGAGCCTAGCATGCTTCTAACCATCATGGCCGAGCCATGTATTGATGTGGTTGAGCCCAATTGCATAATGGCCGAGCCCACTTATGGACTAAACCAATGTTTTCTTCACTTTGTTTCATTGTTTTAATTTATTTTGTGTTGAATATATATGCTTATATATGTTGTATAATTTGTTGTTACAAGACTTGGATCTTGGCTCTCCATCCACTCGTATTTGATTCGTGCTTTATCGTGCCTTTCAGAGTTGTTTGTCTTGTGTTTGATTGTTATCTCCAGCTTTAAAAGGTGAGTTTATCACTCTTGACAAATCGTACTTATATAAATGTGAAACAATGCCATTGGAATTGTAGTAGTTGATATGCTATGTTATATGTTCACATCTGCCTATTATCTGATATTATATAATGATATAACCTATTTATATACCTGTTACATCACCTGACATCGTATTATATGTTCTACTGTTTATATATTTTCTGTTTCTCACACTACAAGTTCCCTGTTAGAATAGAATCATTATGGGTTGAAATGATACATACTCGAACGAACTTTAGAATAAGGAAAAGTCGTTATGAGCTAAAATGATAGGCTCGAGCGATTTTTATTGTATTTTGACTTGGGATTACGGGTTTGAAATGATAAAACCCGGGATTTTAATTCATTACGGATTGAAATGATATATTATCCGTATTCACTTGACCTAGGTTAGAAAATATTATACATACCCGTGGTTAATTTTAAATATAAAGATTTTCTGAAATGTAAGTATTTGGAATTTGAATTATAAGAGATTTTAACTTAAACTGGATTTAAATGATTTAAATAAATTTTATAGTGATTTTTGTAAGTTGAAATTGTATTAATTAATAAATGATTGGAAATGTAAATAAAATATGAATTAATTTAATATTTGAAATTTGATTTAAAAATGGAATTTTAAACTTAACTTAGTAATTAAAATATTTAGTTATGAAATGGATATTTTAAAAGAAAGAAATATTAAGATTTGTTTATTAAAATGAAAAGTTAAGTAAATAATAATATGAATTTGACTTAGTGAATGAATTATAATATAATTGGATATTTATTTAATAAAATGTTATTTTATTAAAATTATAAGTTAAGTAATATCCAAATAATTTTTTTGAAAAGTGGGATAAGTTTGATAAGTTAAAAATGAGAAAAGTTGAAAATATATTGTTTAAATTGTTAAAATAAACTTATAACAGCAATTGTAGCATTTCAGAAATGCTGTGGTTTCAGTGTAGTGTTTTCCAAATGTCCACTATACTTACAGTAACGTTCTGTAAGTGCTATTGTTTCTTAAAAGTAATTGTTTTCAAAATTTACACTGTATCTACTATAGCAGTTTATAAGTGCTGCTGTTTCTGAAATTAAACTAAGTTCTGAAATGCTAATATACTTACTGTAGCACTTTGTCAGTGCTGCTATTTCTAAAGCTGAACTATTTTGAAACTAATATACGTACTATAGCAGTTTATAAGTGCTGCTGTTTCTGAAATTGACAATGTTTTGAAAAACTACTATATCTACCGTAACACTTTATAAGTGCCGCTGTTTCTGAAATTGACAATGTTTTGAAATACTACTATATCTACCGTAGCACTTTGTAAGTGATGAAGTTTCTGGAAAATACAATGTTTTGAAATTTTGTAATTAAATGAATGAACTCAGAAAAATGCTATAATTCTAGAAATTGAATATTTGATTTGAAAGTATAATGACTTCATATTTAAATGGTTTAAATGAATTATTTGATTTGGAATATAAACAATTTTTTGAAATTTATAACCACGGGTTATAATAACGATTGGTTGTTAAAGAGACCGGGATCGGATATGGACATACTCTCTGTCGATACCGAAAACCACTTTAACAACTGTGTACGCGGTGGAGATTCCAAAATGAAGTAGGATGGTGGCGACGATCCTATTGAGGTATATACATGGACCCGACTCCCGTGAGTTGGCATAAGGTGGCTAAAACATGAGCGATTCCGGGCCAATGAGGTAGCTCCTCTGATCGGACACACTTCTTCGATACCATTCTATTATTTTGTGATTGATTGGGTACACCATTTGATTTTTGGGAGTGTGGCTCGAGGTGGGCGGTAGTGGCTGCTATGCGTTACCACCAGTCCGGATGCGTAATTGGTATATCTACCCTGGCATTGCCTTTTTGTGTCGTGTCACCTACCCTAGCGCGCCTTATACGAGTTTGGTTTTGTGCCGTAGCCTGTGGAGTATTTAGGGTAGCCTCCCGATCTGGAGGTACGCTGGTACTGGACAGACTACTGGGACTATTTATGTGTTAAAGGGAATATTGGGTCACTCCTTAACGCTATTTTAAAGTTAGTTTATTTTACTATTAGACATTATTATAATAGCGTATATTACTACATAGTAGATAGTTTAACGGATCCTTAAAGAATGGGCGATCCAAAGCATTCTTTAAGTTACTTGTGCATTTATATTACAGTTCACTTGAGTTGGTTTACATTGTATAAGTATGTATGTCCTGACTCGAGTGTTTTGTGTTTTGCTTTACGCTCGGGGCAGCCTGAGTATTACAGCTTTGGATTCACCTTCTGGAGCTAGAGATTTCTGGAGTTTATCTGTTTATCTAGTTTCATTCAGCTTTGCTTATGTAATTGTGAACTTATGTATTCAGACTTCTGTTGTATCTGTTTTTAAGACTATGGTATTTTTATATTTGTTTTGAGACTATGTATTGTAGTGGCTTCATGAACCACTATTTATTTTATTTTCTGCTGCGAGTTATTCTGATATTCTGTGTCTATGATTGGTTTTATTTGCTCCAAATTTATTTACAATCTATTCTTTTGTATTATTCAAGTCTGACATGTGTGGTTTTATTGTCGATTTGAATGGTCCAAAATAGTGGGTCGTTACAGTGTAAGTGCTAAGTCGTTGGATTTAGGGGGCAACGCTGCCAAGAAGGGTACATGGAAGTGCCCCATTGAAGAATTGGTTCATTTCGATCAATAATAATTGAAACCACAACGATTGGTTTCAGAAAACTTATATAGATCTCTGCAAAGTATGTATGTCAACGCATATTATTGGATAGAGTGTCTCATTTATTTTTGAATGTAAAAGAAATTCATTGGTGGGAAAATACTTATCCTTCAATTGTTCCTAATCATGATGTATCGACAAAAAGAAATCAATACGTCCATAAAGACAAGTGTATGTAATGCTCTCCATGTGATGGATGATGAATTACTCATGATCGTCGGGAACAACAAGGGATTACATATTTGTAGTTGTTTGGAACAGTCACAAAACAATTCAACGAGAGTCTCCATGTTGATAGCGTTAGGAGGGTATTCCTTAGGGGCAATTTTGTAATTTATTATAAATTATTAACTCTTTAATAAGATCTCATTCGAAATAAAAGGTGTTTTTCTTTCTATTATATACTTACTATAATGTGTTATATTAATTAATTATTTAATTTAAATATATTTAATAGAAAATCCGTGAGAAATTTAATTATATTTAATAGTATTTATAATGTGTTGAGTTCATGAGCAATTTATCACAATGAATATAAATAAATCGTTTTAAATATTCATAGTCAAGATGTGTCGAGACTAGATATCGATACATCCTTTGAGACTAGAGTACATAATGCTCTCTAAATATTGAGCAATGTATTACTCATGGTTGTTGGGGGCACTACGGGGTTGTTTGATGTGTGTTTAGTGTTTGATGATAACAATATATATCGTATTTTAGATGTGTTTACAGATTATATACAGAAATAACAGAAATTTTATCAACACAGAATTTGAATTAAAACTGAAATTTTATTCAAGCAATCTTTTATTACAAATTTCGAATGGTACAAATTCTGACTCACTATAACTGTACAATTTCTGTATACATCACAATTTGTTTTTACAGTCACAGTCCTCACTACATCACTCATACACTCAGTTGTTTGTTTGCATTTGCACTGTCCAGTTCCAGTATCTGTCTTGTTTCCCATGTACCTGTATAATTGACAATTTACAGCAGTAATCTGAACAGAAACAAATTTAATTTGCAAAAATATAAAATTTGTTTTTAAAACTGTCTCAGATATATGGGTTAACGTCATCATCTTTGATTGTGTAATATCTGTGCATATCAGTATTCATATCAGGGACATAGAATTACGAGTGGCTGCAGTACACACGTATGCACGTGTGCACTGCCTCGCCAACTCGAGTGCACAAGGTCAAATCTATATCAGATTCAACACAAAGTGCCAATTGACTCGATCAAAATTCAAAGTGTAACTGCAACAAGGCAAATGCATGTACAAGTTCAACAAGACAAGTACAAACTGGACAACAACAAAAGCCACCAATAATGCAACAGTGACATGCACATGTACACAGAAACACAGCATCAAGATCAACATGATCAAGTTCATCAATGTGGTTCAACACAAGGCCAATGAACAGTCAAACCAAAATGCAACATTGCTTCTGAATGTATCAAAACCAATATAGATGAAGATACAGTGGAGCATGTACAGACAGTAGCAACATAACAAACTTCAGAGCACATATGCATGGAGCAAAGGAGACATCTCAAAATGAGCCAGACCACATCATGGAACAGGCAACTACAACAAACAATCACAAAACAAATTCAAGAATGCACAAGTGAACTGATAAATGCAATGCTCAAGTGAAGGGTGAACCAGACTACAAAGACCAAACATCACAATGAAGTGAGGAACAGATTCATAGTGAAATAGTGAATGCACCAACCATCTACAAACAAGTTCAACTACTCAAGTATACACATCACAGTGCACATATGTCAACTATACAAAAGACTCAAGCAGACATGCTATCAAACAGAGGAGTAAACAATGAAGCTGCACAGCAACTAAATGTACACAGTAACATGGTCAAGCTACAAGTAATATGTACAAGTCAGGGAAGCAGCTATAGTAAAGATCAAAGTCAGGGTATATGCAGTGGCAACGAAGTCATGAAACATGAACAAATCAGAAAAACAGGAACCATCAAATCGAGCAACAACAAATACATGATCAAATGAAACTATGATATGTATCAGACAGTGTATCATGCAGACCAGAGAATATCAATGGCAAGGTTAGTGCAGAGATATGACAATGTCAAACTACATGCAGTAGCAACAAGGTAATGAAGCCAATGTCAGATGGTCAGAGAACAATATGGATATATACAGTAGTGAAGATGATCAGAGAAGATCATCGAAGTCACAGCGAAGTCGTATGTTTAAAATCAGTGAAACAAACAAAAAAAGAGGAAAGTTTTGTTGCCGTGAAAATCAAGAAGGATCGAACGTCACAAAAATAAAGCCGTGCATCGAAAGGAATTCCCAAAAATACAAAGATTAAAACAGGAAAGTCTCAACAACGTGAAGAGCACGCATATCAAATCAGAGGTCTATATAAAGGACCCAAAAATCATCATTGACGTTGTGGTGAAAATCAAAGAAAAACCAATCATCACCAACAACAAAGCATAAATATTCAAGTTCAAATCGAGAGAACAACATACCTGAAATCGCAAAATCTCAGAAACCCTAAAGAGCAAGCGAAGCCGAAGCCAAGCAGATCGAAGTCTCAAGCAAAGCAGAGCGCAAAAGGGAACGAAAATCCCAAAATATCTCAAGCTCCAAATCAACAAAGGGAACAGCGAAGCCAGAGCTACAGAGAATCGACGAAGTCGTATTCGCCAGAGAATCTAAATCTCGAAAGCCCCAAGGAGCAAAAGAGAACGATACTATCTCAAGGCTATCGAGCAGCACAAAGCTTCAGACATCAAGCAAAACTCTCAAGCCCTAATTAGTGACAGAGAAATTGAAGAATACATCGTCGCCATTTTTGAGATAAATAGAACGGGCCGATAATTGAGTAAAACAAGCGGGCCGACATTATTAAAAAAAAAGGGAAGTGGGCCGATCAATTTAATTAGGGTTATAGTTTTAGTTGGGTCTAGGGTTTTAGTTTTTTCTTTTGGGCCAAGTTTTTTCTTATCAAATTTTTGGGCCAATTTTATTTGAGGGTAAAAATATTTTAAAGTGTCAATTTATATTATGCCCTGGTGCTTAAACTGTGTTTTGTATTTTCAGTTTGTATTGTCAAAGTCCAGTTAGAGTTAATCACCACCTAGGGTTTAGGTGTTGTCAGATTGTCTAGTTAGGGTTAGTTCAGTGAGCAGGGAGGCTGCGAGTTTGCAAAGCTCTATAGGCGGGAGCAGAGTTTGCGAGTAAACGAAACTCTATAGGCGGAGCAGGGTGTGCGAGTCTGTAGGAGTGTTTGTGAGCGGGAGCGAGTGTCTGCGAGTCTGTCAAAGTGTTTGTAAGCGGGATACTGTTTAACTCTAATAGAAATCTGGGAATGCAGCAGTAGGTAGGGGTTGCCGAAGCTGGGTAAATTCTGTGTGTGATTTACTTTACTGCATATTTATTTATTTGCTGTTTACTTCCGCATTTAATTTGAGAAAATTTGCGATAACCCTATTCACCCCCCCTCTAGGGTTAATCTAGATCCTACAGGGGTTGCGTACCGATAGTTATTTGATAAGTATAGAATGATTTACTCAATATATTCTATTCGTTAATATAACTGAAGTCAAACATAAAATGTCGAAGTGGCAATATATTACATAGTTCTCTTGACTTGAGGATACAGTTGAACTTCAATGTACGCACTCCACTTTGATTATAGCAAAATTGTGGCACGACATCCAACAAGCAACTATAGTTGGGGCTGAGTTGAAGCACTGAAAGTAAATACAATTCAATAGAGAATTCATCTCTTCGGTTATATGAGGTTAATACCACGGTCAACTGTAGTCAACTAAAAGTAAAAGTCTCTGGCCAAAGCAGTTTAATTAATAATAATTATTTTTATTGAATCAAGGACTTTTTTTGGATTATACATAATTAATGTGGACGATATTGGAATTTTAGCTAATACCAAATTCCATTAGTCCTAATGTGATATAGTTTTGACAAAGAGAAATGGTGTAGATAATTGTCACTACCGGAGACTGCTTAAAATAGTGAAATTGGATTTTATCGAAACTATGTAAGTGATAAATTCGGCCAAACCATCACACAACTAGCTAAGGTGACTTATGAACATTAATATGAATTGTTCGATATCAATTACTGACTGAATTTACACATATGAGTCGCACAATCGAAATGTTAAATACTCCGAATACCACCTGATTTAATTGTACTATAATTGTTATAAATTCATTATATTAATTAATATTTGTGAAATATTAATTCATAAAAAAATTATTTGATTTATTTGAATAGGTATTAAAAATATGGCATATATAAAAGTTATATATATATACACACATACACGTATTGATATACGATGTTGATGTACATTTGAATTGGATTCAAATTGTGCAAACATTGACCTAGTTTGAAAATGCATATAGGCCCTTTTGCCTATAGGAGTGCCCGACCATGTATGGAGGTTAGGAGGGGTGTGATATTTTGATATGTGAGTTTGAATTAATAGAGAAAGAAAGGGTAAAAGATCAGATCTTGAACCTTTTTTTCTTTTCTCTTTCTTTTATTATATGAACCCACTACCCTCTCCATTTAAACAATTACTTTTCTCTTGCCTCCATACCCCTTAAGAAGAAACCTCTTACCCTCCCCCTTTTATTTTTCAAATCAAATTCAAGTTAAATTAAATTAAATTAAATTTTTGTAGATCTCTTCGATTGCTAGCATTTTCTGCATGAGATTGAATAAGATTCTAGGAGTTCTTTCGAATCAACACTATAGCTGAGCTAACATTTATTTTGTATCAATTAATATATGCAATCTATTATGATGTTGTATAAGAATAGGCTAAAATTATATCACGAATTCATATTTGTATTTGTTGTCATTCTACATATGAATGTGTTATAAAATAAAATAATTTTTTTGTATATACAATTATATATTATTTTCGACCATAGCCTAAAAAACATTTTTTTTCGAATTTAATTTTTTTTAAAACATTGTTAAATTAAAATTAAATTTTAAAACCATTGTTATATATATATATATATATATCTTATAAATTTTAACACTTGTATTTTCGCATGTATATAAAAAAATTATAAATTTTGTTTATATATATATATATATTATTTACATTGAAATATGTTAATAATATTAATTATTTTAAAAGACATTAAATTATAATTTGTTACTATAAATACATATAAACATATAAGTATTTTATAAATTAATTTTGTACGGACTTTAAAGTTAAAAAAACAAAAAAATTTCTGCATGAAAATTTACATTAAAAAAATTGATTTTGTTAAAATTATTGTGGTCGAAAATAATATATATATATATATATATCTATATGTATATGTATATGTATATGTATTATATGTTATTATGCCACATTGTTTAAATAAAAAATGAATTAAAAATTTAGGTAATATATTTATATAAATATATATTTTTGTAATTTCGAAAAAATAGTTTTACTTTACCATGTGTACTATACATAAATATATTTTATAAATTAATTAAAATATTTGAACTTGAATTTGAATTTAAAAGGATATGTAAATTTAGATCTAATTTCAAATTTGAATTTTTTTTAGAGATTTAAAATTTGAATTTAAAATTAATTTATTTTTCAACCCATATATAATTATTGTACATATAAATATATGTGTATATATATAGTTATTTTATATTACAAGTATGTGTGTATACATAAGTATATTTTATATTATATTGACATTATATAGCATCGGACAACAAATAGTATACGAAGGGGCTAATGTTTCCGTTGTGGTGCAAATCCCAACACCTAGATATGAGCATATTAAACCATGTACACATTATATGCTATACATGCACATATACATATATGCATATTTAATACACTTATGTCCATTATATATATAATACATAAACAAATAAATATTTTATCTTAATTAATTAGATAAAATTATGATTTTATTTAAAATAATGTAGATTAAATCTAAATTAATTTTGATTTCATAGGCCCAGTAAGATCTGAAATGGATTTTTTTTGAAATTCTCCAATTTAACCCGCTGCGTGCTGGTCCAGACCAATGATGGTATTGAAACCCAATAGCCTATGCGGTCTAAATTAGTAGTATTATGACCAACTAATTAAGCTTACCCATTTAGTACGATATCTATAATAGTAGTGGCTAAGCTGAGTTTGGGTAATCAAGTAACATGCCGTGCTTGGCTACTGACATAGCCTGAAAGGTGATGTAAGCTCAAATGTTATCCCTAGTATGGTAGGTCCAATTTGAATTTGGGTCTTGGGCTATTTTTTAAAATCTATTTTGGAATTAAAATGAAAAATTTAAGTTTAAAAGTTTAAATTAAAATAAGTAAATGAATAATATCCTAATCTACTTAATTAAATTTGCGGAAAATGTCTATACCAAACTTTTTTTCTTCTACAAATGACAAACTCACTGAACCTAACTACATATACTGGTTAAGAGAAATTAAGATAACGCTTACGCTTGAACATTTATGGTCGTCAATAGCGCAACGACCCGTAAATTTATCGCTTTGTATTTGAATATTTAAATAATTTTTAAATATTTAAATAATGGATTTTAATAACCAAATAGACATATTTTAAATATTAATTAATGATATTAAAATCATTTTCAAATTTTGTTTACCAAAATAAATAGTTGAAATAAAAATAGAAAATGCGACTGAAAAACGTTTTCTGAAAATTTGACATTTTCGGCATCGAAAAGTCATCGAAAATGTTTTACAAATGTTTGTATCACTCATATACACATGCACACACATGCACATATGCCATGAGATAAGATAATGAATGTGTTAAAGTTATAACCAAGCTTAGTTTAAATATAAACCTTGATTTGACATAAAATGCACAAAAAATATTAAATAACCTTAGGAAATTAATTAAATAACCTAACTATCACATAAGCTACCTAGGATAGGACCTAAAGCATGGTGTAGGTGGACCTAGGGGGGGTAACATGTGTACTAAGGTTGGTGGAGAGGCATGGCTTCCATGTTACATGATAACTTTTGTGACGTGTCGGGTTTTGCCCGCTCGAAAATCAACATCCGTACTTCACATTGTACTAGAATGCCGCAGATTCGACCGTTCAAATCCGATTCGCCGGAGCTATAACACAATTAAGTAAATAACACAGCGGAAGAAAAAAATAATACATTGATATACAATATCTGATACAACAGAGTGATACAATGAATATCAATATACATCAGAGATATGATACAAGAAATAGCAGCGGAAAAGAAAAGATAACACCAGCAGCGGAACAATATCAATAGAAGTGATAACTCCAAAATGATCTTCAGACAAGAATGAATCCACAACTCCAAGATAAGCAACTCCGATGAATGAACTAGCTCTAGATAATCTACTAAACTTGAATATCTGAAAAGAAACCCAACTCTAGACTGCTCGTGTGTAAAATTATGAGCACCCAGAGTTTAGGAAGGGAACAATAAACTCCGGATCAGTCATGGGACTGGTGTGAGCAACAAAAACAATTTAACTTTAAACAACAACAAAAGGTTTTAAACATTGAAATCCGCAATGCTTTTGGAAAATGAAACTACCATAAGACCTCCCGCCACACACACAATGCAAACGCAGAATTGGAGGAGATTTCTTCTTATGATAGTCAAAGATGCTTACTACGCCAAATCATCTTGATATTATTATTAGTGCATAGTGCAGAAAATATTTCGAAAGTATAATATTAATCTTAGCCAACATACGACCAGTATCGTATGCCTACTGTAGCTACTATGTTCAATAGCAGGTTACCGCCACATTCCATAGCAGGTAATACAACTAAAACCGTACACGTCACGTATTGTTTCTTTGGATTTTCCAACAAATGGTCAGGCTAAGGAACTTCCTTCCGCCGCATGGGATCGCCTCTGGCGGGACGTCCCGAGAGACAAACTGCTCTATGCCAAACAAGGCCGGGTTACCCCTGTAACAGGTAACTCACGAATATGCCACCCCCCGGTCCTTTGGGACCTTTATCCGAGGCCTCGATAACCAACATCACACATAATAAAGTGTATCCACATGAGTAAGTATCTGGGCTCCATACCATGACACCACCCTTTTCCAAAAGGAAATGACATACCCTAAAGGGCGCGACCCTCATAACCTTGCCGCAACATTCCTGTTTCGACCATTTCCGGGTTGTGAGGCCCTGACGAAGTCTCGTCCACAAAGCTACGCTTTTTCAAAAAGCCACGCTTTGGGTCAACAGATGATCAACCTATGATCACAAAGATAAATGATCAAACAAATGATCATATCACAAATGATCAAACACTGATCATCACACAGCAACACTCAGCATGCCACATTACCAAATTGGGAGTATATCGCTGATAACCTTCAACTACATAACCTCTGAGCTCGTACGTCTCAGAGAAGGGTGTTAAGCTAAGAGAATAAATTCTCCGCCACCAACAGAAATGTATTTGAAAGAAATCGGCTTTATATCTCAAAGTGTAATGTCAGACATACAATCCATACAAGTCTGTTCCGGGATCGAACAGAACCGAAGGCACTTCTCACGAAGCCCTTGCAATTCCGGATAATTTCCAATCACGTCCGGACTTCCCGTCACTAAGGATGATAAAACCTCTATATCGGGGATCAGCCGATGCAGAGTAACTCGACGGTAATCCTTCCGTTTTCAAAAATATCCGGTCTTCAACACCGGTCTTCAAATGCTATCCATATACGACGTATCACATATTCGGAATGGGTTATACGACCCAAAGGTCCTCTCCCGGCTAAACCGAATAGTGAGCGTAATATTTAAAAACATATGGATATGGGATTTCAATCAAGTCACAACTTAAACCCAAACTTTCTTTTCAAATGGTTTAACAAATTACCATTTCAAACCTTTTAAACAAAAAGATTCATTTTAACAACCTTAAATGGTTTAAACAATTTCCACACTTTAATCTTTTAAATAAAAGATTTAATCACAGATTTTCCAAATTAATTCCCATTTCAATTTGATTAACTCGTTAAATCTTTAAATCAAAGATTTAACTTATAGCTTTCGAAACAATTTCATTTCAAATGGTTAAACAATTCATCATTTTAAATCTGTTAAAAATAAACAGATTTAATTCATAGCTTTCAAAAAAGAATTCATTCATAACTTGGAAAACCATTTTTCAATTCAGTCTTGAAATTCCTTTAATTAAACTGGAATTTCATTTCTTATCTGAAAGCTTTTATCTTTTGAAAACAAATAGTTTCATTTCAGAAAAACTGATTCATTCATACGAGTTAAGGTTCTTTGGGTTAAATCCAAATTCTCAAACCAATATTTTAAAATGGTTCAAATTCATAGAAAACACATTTATAATATCTTTAATCCCTAGTTTCAAATCATAGGATTCAATTTCAAACTTGAATTCAAATTTAAATCAAATTATTTAAATTTTCAAAACTCGATTAAGTTATTCAAAATAACTTTTATCTTTGAAATTCCATTTCAAAAGCTTTTCACTTTAACCCAAATTCCCAAACTCAAAAATCAATTGAAATAAAAATTTCAATTTCAAAAACATCAAATTTAAATTATCTGTGACTTAACCGATTTCCACGTGAAATCCATATTTGTGTGTGTAAAGGTGTAGTCCAGGGTTTCACACAGTAGTGCAACAAAATGAATCATCACATATCAGAATACAGAAATATAATTCGATAAGCGGTATAAGAACACGCTTATCGTTCATTCACAGATTCACAAATAGTATACAAATGTATCACAAATGAACGAATAAATTTCACACAACTCAATCCACAGAACAAAATATTATAGATCAGATATAACAATCAATTCAAGGTATCACATAAAATACGATCATTCATGAGTAAGGTCAAGCATTCAATAATCATTTGTAGGCAGGATTAATTAATCGTTTAATCCTAATTAAATTCAATTTATTTCAAGTTGAATCATTTACTTATGAATAATTTATTCAATCCTGGTTAATTAATTACAAATCATTTGATATAATTTAATAAATCAACCACCTTAATAAATTAAATTATTCTTGGTTAATCATATTTATTACGTCAACCATTAAACTATTTTCATAATTAATTAACCCCTTAATTTATTACAAAAGTAATTACCCACATTACTTCATTTATAAATCATCTTCTCTAATTACATTCTAGTAATTATCATTTATTACTTCCTTAAGTAATTATCTCCATTAATTCAACTAAGTAATTACACTTATCCAATTATTAATTGATTTTCTTAATTTATTAGACTAAATTAAATAAATTTTAATTAAACAAAATATCCCAAAATCAATTACAATTAGTAATTAATCCTTAATTACTTTCATTAAGTAATTAATAATTTACGATTAATTATCTAAATTTATTAATCTAATTAATTATCAAAATTTAATCACATAAATTAATTACTTAATAATCCCTAGTTAATTATCTTCATTAACTAATAACATTTTTTTTTAATTACTTTTCTTAAGGGATTATCTTAGATTAAATCCTTATTAACCATTTCCAATTATAAATTAAAATTCTTAACTACTAATTTATTTGATCTTAAATTTCAAATCTTAAGTTACTTCACAGACTCTTAATCATCTTGCCATTGATTTAAATCAAAGCTTGTATCTTGCATTTAAACAAAACTGTTTATATTAAAAATGTTAGCCTTTCATCATTTAAACTAAAACCTGAGCACACAATGCTTCCCGCTCGAACCAAACCCGGGTCCTCCTCGTCACTTCCCCGTACCCAGTTTCTTCTTCTCCTATTTTGTTTTTCTTTCTTCAAGTTATAAACTACTGAAGCATTTTATTTAAACGTGAGCACCCTGACACGCGACCGCCCTGTGCACGTGTACACCACCACGCCTCCGCTCCGGTGGTGATCGCGACCTCCAGCAAACCCCGATTCAACCCCACATACGAGATCGAAACCCATTACATCGCGAATTTATCGAAATCAAAATCTCGCTTGAAACATGAGCTAATCAACACAAACATATCGAACAAAATCACCTCGGCCTCCCAACGCCGACCACCTGACGCCATGAAACTCCGGCCCAAGCACGACAACACCCCAAGCCATCATCCCCCGAGTCCTCGTGAAGCTCGATCAACTCAAGAGGGCGCAATCCTCTTTTTACGGAAGACGTTCGAAACTGGAACTAAAACCCTAATGTGACCTTGAATCAAAGATTTACGAATTTATAAATTATGCTAGTATTTTTCTTGTAATCTCGCACCCCTAATCTATCCCTGACAATGAACTCGAGACCCACCATCGTTTGGATCCCCAGGATTTGTTAAAAGTTCATATTATGATCACGGTCCATTTTCCAGAGGAATGCCCAATGAAAAAATAAAATTTTTGTTTCTAAAATTATTATTTTTTAGAGAGGATTCGAATAGTATTGCTGAGATAAAAATTTGTGAAGTTCGAAAATTTGCAAATTTTGAATTGTGACTGTGTTTCATAATTCCAGGAAGAAGATTATATTTCATTGCTTTAATCTAGTACTGGAACTTAGTATAGGTTCTTTTTTTTTGTTACTGGAACACAATGCATAACAACCCGTTCACAAGCAAGTGTCTTTCAACATTCATTCAGGCATTCAAACAGCAGCAAGTGATTGAATAAAACAGGGGTTTACTCACATGTAAGTATTCAGCAGATTCAAACTTTTAAGTTTAAAAAAAAAAAGTTACTCACTTTATTATAATACCAATCACAACATCAAGTCATATAAACAAATCCAAGGTTAAAACAAAAGGTTGCTCACCTTTGAAAGGGAAGAACAGAGAAAGAACAAAACTTTGTTGTTTAAATCTGAGATTTGGGTTGATCTTGAGTTTCCAAATTTTAAACTGAAGCTTTGCATTGCTTTTGTTTTATCATTTTCAGATTGAACTCAAGTTGTAGCTGTTTGCTTTACTATTTTTTTCAGGCTTTACTATGTTTGTTATGAGCGAACTAACACAAGATGAATGTGTATTTACATAAAGGAAGACTTGGTACAGATAGGTGATATCTAGTACAACATATTGGGTCAGAGATTTTTATGAAGTTTGGGGGCTGGTATGCTATTTTCGGTGGCTAAGGAGATTTTGCATTTATTGCTTTGTGTCCTTGTGTTTCTTCATTTGCATAGATATATTACTTTGTTCTTACTTATGCTTTTTTTTATCTTTGTTTACTGTGTGATATAATATTTTTGTATAAGGTGATTATCAGTTTCCTTGTGCCAGTATTAAATGCTTTGCATTTCGGCTGATATAATAGCCTCAAGTACATATGTTTCTATTTTAGTTTACATGCATATCTTTGCTTTCTTTTACTTTGTTTCATCTATCTTCTTGCATACACAACTCATTTTAGATATATACGTACTTCATATGTTTACTTAAGTACCAATATGTTATTTTTACAAAAATAATTTTGAGTTTTATTTCTATTTAAAGTTTAAATATTTATTGTTATTTTACTTTATAAACTCAAACCATTATTAACCATAAATTCTAATATTTATTATTACCATTTATTTACAATTTAAATCCAAACCAACGTATATGCCCAAATACATATATATTCACACATATATAATATTTAAATTTAATCGGTTAACACAAATTTATTCGTCTCGGGGAAACTCGCATTACTTCATCGATTTATTTCAAAATTTTAATTCAACTATTCAATAAATTATCAATTTAAATTTAATTAAAATTCGGGGTCGTTACAGACTTCCCCCCTTAAAAGAATTTCGTCCTCGAAATTACCAAGGAGACAAAAAAATAGACGAAGAATATTTCATTGAATCAACTGAATATCTATTCTGCATTTGGCTTACCAAATCAGAATATCAATAATAGATACGAATCTATTTAATTTTCCACAGAATACTCGGGTTAACCAGATCTACGAAATATGCAGTGACATCGGTTAGTTCGAAAGAATAACTAACCATTCGTAGAATATACTGGGACCCAAAGAATAGATAGATCTATGGATACAATTTTCAAAATTTTTAGTTTAGAAACTAAATTATACCTATCAACCATAGCAATCAAAGCAAACAATTCATCCAAACAAACAATTTTGGCTCAGTTGGAGTTTATGTCCCATTTTTATATATCGAATTTATTCCTGGATCTACCAGAAATTATCGAAGAATTGAGAAAAGAGATGACGAATAAAAGAGATTGATAGAGAAAAGATTATTTCCTTATTGTTACAGGGTATTGACCATTTATAGTCGTATTCCCCTGTCCCCTATCTCATCCTCTTCTTGCACTCATACTCACTATCACGGAATAGTAAGAGAATTTACTGAGACGTTCAGACTGATATCTTAGGGATATACTCATTCTAGAGTTTACTTCACTCTATCTCTAATGAGCTACTTAACGTGTTATACTCCTGAGCTAAAGTTCAACCTTAGCTCTGATACCACATGTGACGTGTCGGGTTTTGCCCGCTCGAAAATCAACATCCGTACTTCACATTGTACTAGAATGCCGCAGATTCGACCGTTCAAATCCGATTCGCCGGAGCTATAACACAATTAAGTAAATAACACAGCGGAAGAAAAAAATAATACATTGATATACAATATCTGATACAACAGAGTGATACAATGAATATCAATATACATCAGAGATATGATACAAGAAATAGTAGCGGAAAAGAAAAGATAACACCAGCAGCGGAACAATATCAATAGAAGTGATAACTCCAAAATGATCTTCAGACAAGAATGAATCCACAACTCCAAGATAAGCAACTCCGATGAATGAACTAGCTCTAGATAATCTACTAAACCTGAATATCTGAAAAGAAACCCAACTCTAGACTGCTCGTGTGTAAAATTATGAGCACCCAGAGTTTAGGAAGGGAACAATAAACTCCGGATCAGTCATGGGACTGGTGTGAGCAACAAAAACAATTTAACTTTAAACAACAACAAAAGGTTTTAAACATTGAAATCCGCAATGCTTTTGGAAAATGAAACTACCATAAGACCTCCCGCCACACACACAATGCAAACGCAGAATTGGAGGAGATTTCTTCTTATGATAGTCAAAGATGCTTACTACGCCAAATCATCTTGATATTATTATTAGTGCATAGTGCAGAAAATATTTCGAAAGTATAATATTAATCTTAGCCAACATACGACCAGTATCGTATGCCTACTATAGCTACTATGTTCAATAGCAGGTTACCGCCACATTCCATAGCAGGTAATACAACTAAAACCGTACACGTCACGTATTGTTTCTTTGGATTTTCCAACAAATGGTCAGGCTAAGGAACTTCCTTCCGCCGCATGGGATCGCCTCTGGCGGGACGTCCCGAGAGACAAACTGCTCTCTGCCAAACAAGGCCGGGTTACCCCTGTAACAGGTAACTCACGAATATGCCACCCCCCGGTCCTTTGGGACCTTTATCCGAGGCCTCGATAACCAACATCACACATAATAAAGTGTATCCACATGAGTAAGTATCTGGGCTCCATACCATGACACCACCCTTTTCCAGAAGGAAATGACATACCCTAAAGGGCGCGACCCTCATAACCTTGCCGCAACATTCCTGTTTCGACCATTTCCGGGTTGTGAGGCCCTGACGAAGTCTCGTCCACAAAGCTACGCTTTTTCAAAAAGCCACGCTTTGGGTCAACAGATGATCAACCTATGATCACAAAGATAAATGATCAAACAAATGATCATATCACAAATGATCAAACACTGATCATCACACAGCAACACTCAGCATGCCACATTACCAAATTGGGAGTATATCGCTGATAACCTTCAACTACATAACCTCTGAGCTCGTACGTCTCAGAGAAGGGTGTTAAGCTAAGAGAATAAATTCTCCGCCACCAACAGAAATGTATTTGAAAGAAATCGGCTTTATATCTCAAAGTGTAATGTCAGACATACAATCCATACAAGTCTGTTCCGGGATCGAACAGAACCGAAGGCACTTCTCACGAAGCCCTTGCAATTCCGGATAATTTCCAATCACGTCCGGACTTCCCGTCACTAAGGATGATAAAACCTCTATATCGGGGATCAGCCGATGCAGAGTAACTCGACGGTAATCCTTCTGTTTTCAAAAATATCCGGTCTTCAACACCGGTCTTCAAATGCTATCCATATACGACGTATCACATATTCGGAATGGGTTATACGACCCAAAGGTCCTCTCCCGGCTAAACCGAATAGTGAGCGTAATATTTAAAAACATATGGATATGGGATTTCAATCAAGTCACAACTTAAACCCAAACTTTCTTTTCAAATGGTTTAACAAATTACCATTTCAAACCTTTTAAACAAAAAGATTCATTTTAACAACCTTAAATGGTTTAAACAATTTCCACACTTTAATCTTTTAAATAAAAGATTTAATCACAGATTTTCCAAATTAATTCCCATTTCAATTTGATTAACTCGTTAAATCTTTAAATCAAAGATTTAACTTATAGCTTTCGAAACAATTTCATTTCAAATGGTTAAACAATTCATCATTTTAAATCTGTTAAAAATAAACAGATTTAATTCATAGCTTTCAAAAAAGAATTCATTCATAACTTGGAAAACCATTTTTCAATTCAATCTTGAAATTCCTTTAATTAAACTGGAATTTCATTTCTTATCTGAAAGCTTTTATCTTTTGAAAACAAATAGTTTCATTTCAGAAAAACTGATTCATTCATACGAGTTAAGGTTCTTTGGGTTAAATCCAAATTCTCAAACCAATATTTTAAAATGGTTCAAATTCATAGAAAACACATTTATAATATCTTTAATCCCTAGTTTCAAATCATAGGATTCAATTTCAAACTTGAATTCAAATTTAAATCAAATTATTTAAATTTTCAAAACTCGATTAAGTTATTCAAAATAACTTTTATCTTTGAAATTCCATTTCAAAAGCTTTTCACTTTAACCCAAATTCCCAAACTCAAAAATCAATTGAAATAAAAATTTCAATTTCAAAAACATCAAATTTAAATTATCTGTGACTTAACCGATTTCCACGTGAAATCCATATTTGTGTGTGTAAAGGTGTAGTCCAGGGTTTCACACAGTAGTGCAACAAAATGAATCATCACATATCAGAATACAGAAATATAATTCGATAAGCGGTATAAGAACACGCTTATCGTTCATTCACAGATTCACAAATAGTATACAAATGTATCACAAATGAACGAATAAATTTCACACAACTCAATCCACAGAACAAAATATTATAGATCAGATATAACAATCAATTCAAGGTATCACATAAAATACGATCATTCATGAGTAAGGTCAAGCATTCAATAATCATTTGTAGGCAGGATTAATTAATCGTTTAATCCTAATTAAATTCAATTTATTTCCAGTTGAATCATTTACTTATGAATAATTTATTCAATCCTGGTTAATTAATTACAAATCATTTGATATAATTTAATAAATCAACCACCTTAATAAATTAAATTATTCTTGGTTAATCATATTTATTACGTCAACCATTAAACTATTTTCATAATTAATTAACCCCTTAATTTATTACAAAAGTAATTACCCACATTACTTCATTTATAAATCATCTTCTCTAATTACATTCTAGTAATTATCATTTATTACTTCCTTAAGTAATTATCTCCATTAATTCAACTAAGTAATTACACTTATCCAATTATTAATTGATTTTCTTAATTTATTAGACTAAATTAAATAAATTTTAATTAAACAAAATATCCCAAAATCAATTACAATTAGTAATTAATCCTTAATTACTTTCATTAAGTAATTAATAATTTACGATTAATTATCTAAATTTATTAATCTAATTAATTATCAAAATTTAATCACATAAATTAATTACTTAATAATCCCTAGTTAATTATCTTCATTAACTAATAACATTTTTTTTTAATTACTTTTCTTAAGGGATTATCTTAGATTAAATCCTTATTAACCATTTCCAATTATAAATTAAAATTCTTAACTACTAATTTATTTGATCTTAAATTTCAAATCTTAAGTTACTTCACAGACTCTTAATCATCTTGCCATTGATTTAAATCAAAGCTTGTATCTTGCATTTAAACAAAACTGTTTATATTAAAAATGTTAGCCTTTCATCATTTAAACTAAAACCTGAGCACACAATGCTTCCCGCTCGAACCAAACCCGGGTCCTCCTCGTCACTTCCCCGTACCCAGTTTCTTCTTCTCCTATTTTGTTTTTCTTTCTTCAAGTTATAAACTACTGAAGCATTTTATTTAAACGTGAGCACCCTGACACGCGACCGCCCTGTGCACGTGTACACCACCACGCCTCCGCTCCAGTGGTGATCGCGACCTCCAGCAAACCCCGATTCAACCCCACATACGAGATCGAAACCCATTACATCGCGAATTTATCGAAATCAAAATCTCGCTTGAAACATGAGCTAATCAACACAAACATATCGAACAAAATCACCTCGGCCTCCCAACGCCGACCACCTGACGCCATGAAACTCCGGCCCAAGCACGACAACACCCCAAGCCATCATCCCCCGAGTCCTCGTGAAGCTCGATCAACTCAAGAGGGCGCAATCCTCTTTTTACGGAAGACGTTCGAAACTGGAACTAAAACCCTAATGTGACCTCGAATCAAAGATTTACGAATTTATAAATTATGCTAGTATTTTTCTTGTAATCTCGCACCCCTAATCTATCCCTGACAATGAACTCGAGACCCACCATCGTTTGGATCCCCAGGATTTGTTAAAAGTTCATATTATGATCACGGTCCATTTTCCAGAGGAATGCCCAATGAAAAAATAAAATTTTTGTTTCTAAAATTATTATTTTTTAGAGAGGATTCAAATAGTATTGCTGAGATAAAAATTTGTGAAGTTCGAAAATTTGCAAATTTTGAATTGTGACTGTGTTTCATAATTCCAGGAAGAAGATTATATTTCATTGCTTTAATCTATTACTGGAACTTAGTATAGGTTCTTTTTTTTTTGTTACTGGAACACAATGCATAACAACCCGTTCACAAGCAAGTGTCTTTCAACATTCATTCAGGCATTCAAACAGCAGCAAGTGATTGAATAAAACAGGGGTTTACTCACATGTAAGTATTCAGCAGATTCAAACTTTTAAGTTTAAAAAAAAACAAAAGTTACTCACTTTATTATAATACCAATCACAACATCAAGTCATATAAACAAATCCAAGGTTAAAACAAAAGGTTGCTCACCTTTGAAAGGGAAGAACAGAGAAAGAACAGAACTTTGTTGTTTAAATCTGAGATTTGGGTTGATCTTGAGTTTCCAAATTTTAAACTGAAGCTTTGCATTGCTTTTGTTTTATCATTTTCAGATTGAACTCAAGTTGTAGCTGTTTGCTTTACTATTTTTTTCAGGCTTTACTATGTTTATTATGAGCGAACTAACACAAGATGAATGTGTATTTACATAAAGGAAGACTTGGTACACATAGGTGATATCTAGTACAACATATTGGGTCAGAGATTTTTATGAAGTTTGGGGGCTGGTATGCTATTTTCGGTGGCTAAGGAGATTTTGCATTTATTGCTTTGTGTCCTTGTGTTTCTTCATTTGCATAGATATATTACTTTGTTCTTACTTATGCTTTTTTTTATCTTTGTTTACTGTGTGATATAATATTTTTGTATAAGGTGATTACCAGTTTCCTTGTGCCAGTATTAAATGCTTTGCATTTCGGCTGATATAATAGCCTCAAGTACATATGTTTCTATTTTAGTTTACATGCATATCTTTGCTTTCTTTTACTTTGTTTCATCTATCTTCTTGCATACACAACTCATTTTAGATATATACGTACTTCATATGTTTACTTAAGTACCAATATGTTATTTTTACAAAAATAATTTTGAGTTTTATTTCTATTTAAAGTTTAAATATTTATTGTTATTTTACTTTATAAACTCAAACCATTATTAACCATAAATTCTAATATTTATTATTACCATTTATTTACAATTTAAATCCAAACCAACTTATATGCCCAAATACATATATATTCACACATATATAATATTTAAATTTAATCGGTTAACACAAATTTATTCGTCTCGGGGAAACTCGCATTACTTCATCGATTTATTTCAAAATTTTAATTCAACTATTCAATAAATTATCAATTTAAATTTAATTAAAATTCGGGGTCGTTACAACTTTTATATTATTTAAATGTTTAAGATAATTTAAATAACACTCCACTTCTTTGCCTATAAATACCCACCATCTCCACACATTCTCCCTTTACATCTTCATTTTCACATTCACTTCCCTTTTCTTCATGTTCAAGAATATCCATGCCTTTTAAAATTATTTCCAAAGTCAAAAACTAGTGAATACACTTCCAAAACTCAAGCTAAACCCCTTACTTCACTTCCAAAAACCATCCTATACTAAACAATACTTTATAACCCCACATATCCTCCATGTTCGAGCCACATATGACATAAGCCGAGCCCAAAAGCCTATAAAAGATCCACTAAATCGAGCCATTTGCATAGTAGAGCTTAGATCTTGTTGCATATGAGAAGTTAGTGAAAGTTCAGTAAAGTTAGTAAGCGTTTTGGTGAGTGAAGCTTCCACTTTTGAACCATAAAGTTTAAACTATATTCATGCCCATATTTGTAGCTATTAAATGCTTACTGTATAGTTGTTATAATGGTTTGGTTGTTGGATTGGTTTGTCGCTTTGGAAAGTTAATAAGCCAATCATTGGTTATATGAAAATCTAGTAGTTAAACCAATCCTAAAAAAATGCTTGATATATGTTGTATCATTGTAAATCATCATGTATGTATGCTCATTCTCTTGCTATGTTATGTTTAATTGTATTGCAGATGACATAAGCTTGAATTCTGAACTGCATGTATAGCGATAGTCGCTATATCGGCACTTTCAAAAAATCGCCTTTTGTAAAATCCGTTTGGTTTCATTGTCATGCTTGGAATTATTTTACAAGTTAAGTAAGTTTTTAATTAATGATGTTTTCAAAAATAACTAATTATTTTAATAATGATTAATTAATTAATGAATTAATTAATTATTTAATTAATAAGGATTAAATTAGCTAATTAACTTATTAACGGTGTGTTTTAAATTTAATTAATTACTTAGTAAATGACATTTTAAATTTAATTAATCATTTTATTTAATGATGTTTAAGGCTAATTAATCTTTTGATATTGATGGATTAAGATTTATCAATGTATTAGTTAATGATGTTTTTAAAATTAATTAATCCCTTTTAATTAATGACTTTTAAAGCTTAATAAATCTGTTTAACCTTAATTAATCTTTCCTTATATAAAGTTTTAAATTAATTAATCACGTTTAAATAATGATATTTAATTTTATTAAATTAATTTAATTAATTATATTATTAATTAATTGAATCAATGATGTTTTAAAGGCGATTTACCCTTTTAATTGAAGGTTATTGAAGTTAATTAATCAACTTAGTTAATAAAGTTTAAAAGTTAAGTAATCAATGAAATAGGGATTTTTTAAGTTGCTAAATCCTTTTTATAATGATGGTTCAAAGTTAGTAAACTCTTTTAAAAAAGTATTTTAAAGCCAATACTTGTAATGTGAAGCTAAGTACGAATTCAGATTTTTAAAAGAAAAGTTTGAATTGTATATGGAAATGAATTAATTTCCGTAAAGCGATTCACTTGTATGGAAATGATTTATTTGTATAATTAGCATTAAACATCAAAGAAGCAGATTTTTCGCTATTTCAAAAGTTAAGAATAATAGTGGGACATGACTTTGAGGTAACACTACCTTGACTTATCCGGTATTATTATTAACCAAGAAATAGTACAAGTTTGAATTCAATGAGTGGTGGTGAGTATACAAGACTTAATTTCTATATATGATCGTTTTATATCCTCGATAGTTGGTTTCTCAACTATCGTTTACTTCGGCTTCTTTATTATCATCATTTTAAGATGATTTGTTGCTCCATTGAGCTTTGTTATCCTTTGTCGGTAAAAGACTGAACCCAAGAGCGAAAGGACGTCCAACTATGTGGGCTTGCTCCCATTAGGGTATTTACACATCTCATCTAGATCGGATTCAATTGCGCATTTAGATGTGAAATATTCGGATTCTTAGTAAGGTTTGGCGGGGTCCGGCTGGTACATTTCCAAGAAGTGTTACGGAGTATATGAGCTTCTCTGAAGTATATTACTAGAGGTATACTTTAAGGGTGGTGCACCTTCCTAGTTATTTATTGGGATCTTCATTTTCTGATTTAATTCGAACCTTCTAATTTATTTGCATCGGGAAAATTCAACCACTCTTCTGGTGTTTGATTATTTATCTATTCTTTACGTTTAGATGTTGATTTATGTGGGAGTAAACCTGTTCCCTGTTCAGCGGCGTGGTCTCACACGTTTGTGTTTCATTTCACACCTATTGTTTAAAGTTTTATTCATACCAGACACATCGTCTGACCCAAGTTGTTTGTTTTCCTAAACTCTCGGGTACCGATTTTATCTGAGTAGTCCGAGAATGGCAGGTCTTCGTTGGTCTCTTTTGAAGACGGTGCCCGAGCAAGAGGCTTTTATCTTCTTAGTTATTTGTTCCGCTGTATTATCTTGTTTGTGTAAGTGTATTTTATTTTAGCATATGAAAAGAGGGATGTTATAACTGCCTAAGCCATTTTGTAGTACTTTGTATAACTCTGATAACTCCCTATTAAGAAGTAACCCGACGTACTATTGACTGTTATGGTTTATTTTACAGTCTCATTGTGAGGTTTTCTATTATGTTCTTTATTTCACCCCATGATGGTTCATCTTTTCGATGCTTAGGCAACGACATACAAACAACAAGGATGTGTTAAGTGTCGTTCCTAGTGGTCAGAAAGGTGGGTCTTCACAGTTGTATCGGAGCTTCGGTAGAGCGAACACCTTAGCCTGATTGGGGTATAACTCATTAGAGATAGGGTGAGCCGAGCCCTAGAATGAGTTAATCTTGAGAGTGCGTTTCCTTTTCTTCTCTAAAAGTTTGGTTTTAGATCCTTTATTTCAGTCTCTCTTTTATCATCTTTGACCCTATCTTTGTATTCTAATGATACCTGTCACTTATCCAGGTTATAGAAAATGAGTACAAGAGGAAGAAGAGAGAGGGGATCTGGAACTAGCACGACTACAAATGGCAGAGCTCCTAGAAATGAGCCAGTTGTAGAGTCGGTAGTAGAAGCAGTAATACAAGTTCAGATGCCTCAAAACTTTGCGAACTTGTGTAAGAATTACACCGCTTTAGGTAGTAAGACTTTCTATGGAACTAAAGATATTTTGGGAGTTCAGACATGGCTCTGATCTTGTTAAAGGATCTTCCGGGATCTTAAGTTGGGAGATGCTAGAAAGAAATTGTTAGCATCGTGTCAATTTTCGATAGCAGCAATGGATTGGCGGGATTCAGTCACCATGAATACACCAGAAGAAGATTTATCTTAGGTGCAGTTTAAAGAGGTTTTTGAAGCTTAGTTTATCCCAGAAGCAAGAAGGACTCAGTTGTTCTAAAGTTTTATGGATTTGAAACAAGGTGAGATGACAGTGGCGTAGTATGGGCATCGGTTCAATGCATTGTCCCACTTTGGACCAGGATTGATTGATACACCACTCAAAAAGAATGAAATGTTAGCAAAAGGAATGCTACCAGAGTTTCATCGGGAAATGACCAATCATCCCAAAAGTACCTTTACCAATCTTATCAGTATGGCTTTGAGATTTGAGGCTCTTAATATTGAGTAAGGAGTGTAGAAGTGGGTAGTGCCAACAGTCAATACCCAACCTTTACCAGTGATACCAGTTGCTAGTAATCCGTTTTTCAAGCGCAAAGCGAAGAATAAGTGGTCGAGAAAGAAGCCGGGAAATGGAGCTCTAGCTCAAAATAAGCAGTTAGACTTGACCAAGATCCTTTGTTATAAGAGCAACAAAATGGGCCACTTTGCAAATTAATGCTCGAACCCGGTTAGTGGACCACTCTGCTACAATTGCAATAGACAGGGACATATGAAGAACCGGTGCCCTTTTCCAAAGAAGGAATCAAAGGGACAAGCTTTTACTACTTAGGAAATACCTTCTACTTCTAGTGATCCAAGAAGAAAACAAGTGTTGTAAGGTACATTATCCATTTTTGATATTCTTGTTAGAGTGTTATTTGATACCGGTGCATCCCATAGTTTCATTTCAGTAGATCTTGTTGATAAGTTTAACCTTAAACCCATTCTTTTAGACAATTCTCTTTGTGTGTCGTACCCCACTGGCGGTCTAACAAACCTTGACACTATGTGTCTGAAAGTGCCTATTTCTTATTGAGATTGGCACTTCTTGTTCGACTTATTCGTTCCTGGGTTCATGGGTTCTGGCTTAATTTTGGGGATGGATTGGTTATCTAAGTTCAATGTCATCCTAGATTGTAGTAGAAGAATCGTTGGGATAAAAGATACAGTTGGCAGAAGCATTGATATCTATTGCAGAGAGCCTAATAAGTTGATGAGCAGTTTCCTTTAGTTCCTCGAAGTACCTAAAAAGTAGAGGAATATACCAATTGTTGGGAACTTCAAGGATATTTTTGAAGAAGTGCAAAGTTTACCTCCTCACCGGGAAGTTGAGTTCTGCATTGATTTGATTCCAGGAACCATATTGATTGTACAACCTCCTTGAAGGTTGGCTCTGAAGGAAAGGAGAGATTTAGAGAAGTAGACATTTGATTTATGCAGAAGGGTTTGATCAGACGCAGCACATCGAGTTGGGGATCTCCGATAGCGTTCATTACCAAGGCTATGGTTCTCTTAGATTGTGTAGATTACCAAGAGTTAAATAAGAGGACAATCAAGAATAATTATCCTTTACCTAGGATTGATGACATGTTTGACCAACTCCATAGAGCTTGGATATTTTCTCAATTGGATCTAGCCTTTGGGTTTCACAAATTAAGGGTAGCAGAGGACAGTGTACCCTTAACAACTTTTCGAACCCTTGGTAGTTTTTATGAGTGGTTAGTAATGCTATTCGGATTGACTAATGCACCCGCTTATTTTATGGATTTGATGAATATAGTGTTTCGAAATTTTCTTAACAAATCAATTCTAGTCTTCATTGATGACATTCTCGTTTATTCTAAAACGGAGGAAAAGCATAAGTACCATCTTCAAGTTGTTCTAAGAACTTTAAAAAGTCATGTTTTAAAAGCAAAGTTTTCTAAGTGCCATTTCTAGAAATCCGAAGTTAGATTTTTAGGGAATGTAGTTTCGAGAGTAGGCATATTAGTGGAGCCAGCTAAAGTAGTTGCGGTTCAAGATTGGAAAAAACCTGAAAATGCGATTGAGGTCAGAAGTTTCTTGGGATTGTCAGGTTTCAATAGAAGTTTCATTAAAGATTTTTCGAAGATTGCTTCTCATCTAACAAAGCTAACGAAGAAGGATGCTAAGTTTGTTTGGACACCCAAGTGCGGTCAAGCATTCAATGAGTTAAAGGAGAAGTTGATAAGTGCTCCCGTTTTTACTATTCCTGATGGGAGTGAAGGATTAACAGTTTACACGGATGCTTGTAGGACTGGATTGGGAGGAATTTTGATGCAGAATGAACCTCATGAGAAGAATTATAGTACGCACGATTTGGAGCTATTGGCGGTCTTCGCAGTGAAGGTGTGGAGGCATTATCTTTTGGGTGTAAAGTTTGAGTTATTTACGGATCACAAGTCATTGAAGTATCTTTTTTACCCAAAAGAACTTGAAATTAAGGCATCAAAGATGGCTGGAGTTTCTTGCGACCTAAAGATTCTTTATACCCCGGGAAAGCAAACACCGTTGCAGATGAGTTAAGTAGGAATGTGGAGACGATTGCAAATTTGGAAGTTAAGCCACATTAATGGAGAGGATTACATATTTCCTAGAAGAAGAACCTATTTTAGCTCGGCTTAAGAAGGATGTTGAAGATGGAATTATTTCTAGTTTTTAGATTGACTCTCGAGGCATTTTGAGAATGAATGGATGGGTTTGTCTGCCGGATGTTAATGGAATTAAATAGGATGTGCTGAGAGCATGCCATCAGTTAAGGTTATCTATCCATCCAGGAGTAACTAAAATGTTTCAGAATATATGAAGAAGACCTTTTGGTGGAAAGGGATGAAGAAAGACATTTCGATTTTCGTAAGCCGGTGTGTGAATTGTTAATAAGTCAAGAGTAACCAGTTTAAGACTTCTAGGTTACTCCAACCATTGGAGATACCGAATTGCAAGTGGGAGCAAGTACCCATGGACTTTATCGATGGGTTGCCTAGAACAAGAAGAGGTAATGAATGCATTTAGGTAATTGTATATCGATTAAAAAAGAGCACCCACTTTATTCTGGTGAAGTCAACAAAAACTGTAGCTTCTTTGGTAGGGATTTATTTGTAGTAAATCGTTTGACTACATGGAATTCCTGTAATTATAGTTAGTGATCGAGATTCCATCTTCATCAATCGATTTTGGGGAGCATTGCAAGCAACTTTAGGGACAGAGTTGAATTTGAGCACAGCCTATCACCCGCAGACAAACGGACAAACTAAAGGGGTGAACCGGATTTTGGAGGATCTCCAAAGAGTATGTATTTTGGATTTTGGAGGTTCTTGGGAAGATCATCTACGTTTGATAGAGTTCTCTTACAACAATAGTTACCAAGCTAGAATTGGCTGACACCCTACGAGGCTTTGTATGGACGGCCATCTAAATCACCTTCATGCTAGGTAGAGACTAGAGACCATTTAGTTCTTGGACCAGAGATAATTCTAGAAGCATCAAAGAAAATGGTTATGATCAAGGAAAGGATGGAAGAAGCCCAAGATCGACAGAAAAGTTATGCCGATCAACGGAGAACGGACTTAGAGTTTGCGGTTGAGGATTTGGTATTTGTCAAAGTTTCCCTAATGAAAGAAATTGTATGATTCAAAAGGGCAGGAAAGCTAGCATCCAGATTCATTGGACTATTTAGAATCCTTGAGAGAATTGGATCATAGGCCTATAGAGTAGATTTTCCTGAGAGATTTTCTGAAGTTCATAATGTTTTTCATGTATCTCATATGAGAAAGCATGTTCATGATCCATCGCTGATTGTAGAGACGTCCGTTCAAGAAGACTTGGAAATAGAACCGAATTTGACGGTTGTAGGACATCTAGTTCATATTGTAAATCAGGATGAAAGGAGATTGAGAAACAAAGTGGTGAGCTTGTGAAGGTTCAGTGGAGTGATGATCCCTGCGATTGTACTTGGGAGACTGAAGATCATATCAAGGAAACTTACCCTGGTGTAATGTCAGGTTACTTGTTTGTTGTTTGAATGCCTTATGAATGTTCTTGTTTGGCATAGTTGCTTTGCATTGTTATAGGAATTTCTAGGTATAACACATTTCTTTTGGATTGTCTATTGTGTACTAATTTAGGGGATGAAATTCTCCTAAGAGGGGAGAGTGTAACGACCCGTAAATTAATCACTTTGTATTTAATTATTTAAATATTTAAATAATGGATTTTAATAACCAAATAAACATATTTTAGATATTAATTAAAGATATTAAAATCATTTTCAAATTTTGTTTACTAAATTAAATAGTTAAAATAAAAATAGAAAATGTGACTGAAAAACGTTTTCCGAAAAGTTGACTTTTCGATATGGAAAGTCGTTGAAAACGTTGTACATATTTTTGTATCACTCATACACACATGCACATATGCCATGTGATAAGATAATAAATGTGTTAAAGTTAATAATCAAGCTTAGTTCAAATATAAACTTTGATTTGACATAAAATATAGAAAATATATTAAATAAACTTAGGAAATTAATTAAATAACCTAACCATCACCTAAACTACCTAGTGTAGGACCTAAAGCATGGTGTAGGTGGGCCTAAGGGGAGGGGGTAACGTATGTACTAAGGGTAGTGGAGAGGCATGGCTTCCATGTTACACGATAACATTTATATTATTTAAACGTTTAAGCTAATTTAAATAATACTCCACTTCTTTGCCTATAAATACCCACTATCTCCATACATTTTCCCTTTACATCATCATTTTCATATTCACTTCCCTTTTCTCCATGTTCAAGAATATCCATGGCTTTTAAAATTATTTCCAAAGTCAAAAACTAGTGAATACACTTCCAAAGATAAAGCTAAACTCCTTACTTCACTTTCAAAAACCATTCTCTACTAAACAAGATCATATACCCCCACATAACCACCATGGCAGAGCCCCATACGATCTGAGTTGAGCCTAAAAGCCTACAAAAGATCCACTAAATTGAGCCATTTGCATAGTAGAGCTTAGATCTTGTCGCATTTGAGAAATTATTGAAAGTTCGGTGAAGTTAGCAAGCATTTTGGTGAGTGAAGCTTCCACTTTTGAACCATAAAGTTTAGACTATATTCGTGCCCATTTTTGTAGCTATTAAATGCTTATTGTATAGTTGTGATAATGGTTTGGTTGTTGGATTGGTTTTTTGCTTGAAAAGTTGGTCGCTTTGGAAAGTTAATAAGCGAATCATTGGTTATATGGAAATCTAGTAGTTAAACCAATCCCGTTGTAAATAAATGCTTGATATATGTTGTATTATTATAAATCATCGTGTATGTATGCTCATTCCCTTGCTATGTGACGTTTGGTTATATTGCAAATGACATAAGCTTGAATTCCGAACTGCCCGTATAGTGATAGTTGCTATATCGGCACTTTTGGAAAATCACCTTTTATCGAAACCATTTGGTTTCATTATCATGCTTCGAATTATTTTACAACTTAAGCAAGTTTTTAATTAATGATGTTTTCAAAAATAATGGTTGGAGAGGAACATTAGAGTGTTTAGAGGGCAATCTACCACTAAACATGTAATGGTCCTCTCTATAATTAGATCTATGGTTTGCTAGCTTTCTTTGTGTGCTGTTAGTCTTTTGTTTTGTGGTTGTGTTTGTTGTAATGCACTGTATCCTTTTCTTTTTGTTTTTTCAATAAAATGGTAGGGGACCATTCAACTCCGCTGGCTTTGCCAAAAAATAATTATTATTTTAATAATGGTTATTTAATTTAATTAATTATTTAATTAAAAGGATTAAAGTTAGCTAATTAACTTATTAACGATGTGTTTAATTTAACTAATTACTTCGTTAATGACGTTTTAAATTTAATTAATCATTTTATTTAATTATATTTAAAGATAATTAATCTTTTGATAATGCTGGATTAAGATTTATTAATGTATTAATTAATGTTGTTTTTAAAATTAATTTATCCCTTTTAATTAATGACTTTTAAAGGTTAACAATCTGTTTAACCTTAATTAATCTTTCCTTAAATAAAGTTTTAAATAAATTAATCACTTTTAAATAATGATAATTATTATTAAATTAATTAAATTAATTATATTATCAATTAATTGAATCAATGATGTTTTAAAGGTGATTTACCCTTTTTAATTAAAGGTTATTGAAGTTAATTAATCAACATAGTTAACAAAGTTTAAAAGTTAATTAACCAATGAAATAAGTATTTTTTAAGCTGTTAAATCCTTTTTGTAATGATGGTTCAAAGTTAGTAAACTCTTTTAACAAAGTTTTTTAAAGCCAGTACTTGTAATGTGAAGTCAAGTACAAATTCGGGTTTTAAAAAGAAAAGTCTGAATTGTTTATGGAAATGAATTAATTTCCGTAAAGCAATTCATTTGTATGGAAATAATTTATTTGTATAATTAGCACTAAAAATCGAAGAAGTAGACTTGTCGCTATTTCGAAAGTTAAGAATAATCGTGGGACATGACTTTCAGGTAACACTAGCTTGAATTGTCCGGTATTATTGTTAACCAAGAAATAGTACAAGTTTGAGTTCGATGAGTGGTGGTGAGTATACGAGACTTAATTTCCATATATGATCATTTTACTTCCTCGATAGTTGGTTTCTCAACTATCGGTTACTTCAGCTTCTTTATTGTAACGACTCGTAAATTTCGATAATTAAAAATGGTTAACTTCATAAGGTTTTGTGACTTAATGTTGGAAGAAATAAAAATTTGTGATATATTAATGAAATAATAACTAAAATGAAATGAAATGCAATAATGTTAACTTAAGTTAATTATTAACAATTTGAATGAAATTCCAATCAATTGAAATGATTTAAAGGTTATACTTGGTTATAAAGTAAATATAGGAAAACAAATGTAAATATTGAATCAATTAATGAAATAACATATAATTTATGGTAATTGAATAAAATCAGTGTATGTTAGTAATTATAACATTTGGTTGTAAATAATAACTTATTAATGTGACTAAAAGTTAATGGTGACAAACTATTATATTTTACCTATTTATTTAGTCTGTTAAATTAAATTGGAAATCATTTATAATTAAATGAAATCAAATATTACATTAATGTGAGTTAAGACAATAAATGCAAATTGTGGATGTAATAAAATGTATAGGAATGTTAATTATATTCATGAGGAAATAATTGATTTAATAAAAGAGTGAAGCCAAGATAAATCAATTTATGGTTTTAAAATTCTATTTAGTGTGAAAATTGACAAAATTCAATATAATTGGAATAGTAGTTGATACCAATAAAAGATGGAAATGGTAGTATATTAGTGAAATAAGATATCAACAAATATTAACTATGTTATTAGAGTAATAATTGATTGAATATAAAGATTGAAATCAAATTAAAATAATTTATTGGAATGTAATTTCAATTAATTGGATTTAATTACAGTTGAAATTGAACACTATAAATTGTGAAATATTAAACACTGAATTTGATATGTAAATTTGCTTTAAGTTATTATAAATGTCTAAGTAACCAAAAATGATGAAATTTGTTAGTTTATATATATTAGATTGAAAAGTGATTTAATTAATTTAATATTAATTTATTTAATTAAAGTGAAAATAGCCATTTTGGCCACTGACTCGAATTTCGACGAAACTAGTTTCATCGGATCCGTAATGGTGAATTATTATAAGGTTTCAAGTTTCGTAGCGATCGAACTTGTCGTTTGATCGTACGGACTCGAAACGCGTAGAAATCAATTTAATTAAATCAATTGAAATCAATTTGAAATAAGCCAATTTTAAGCTAACTTCTTCATACGATGGAATTTGGACTTGAAACCTGTTCCATTGAGTTTAAAATTATCGAAAACATCTATTTTGATATATGGGATTTCCCATTTTCATTTCGGGAACGAAACGGGCTTTTCAGGTCATTTATTGTTCAAAATCCAAATCGATCGTGTCCCTTCTTTTCTATTTCAACTACACCTATAAATAGCCTGTTATAAACCCCAGCTATATTCTTATTCCATTTTTCAATACGTACATTTCATCTGCCTACTTCTCCTCCTCAATGGAAGAACCAAATCAAATTACAAAACCCTAATTCCCAAATTGCAAATTCAAGTTCAAATTCAATTCCAAAATCAAACTCCTCCAAACCATATCGAATTATATATCGATTTGAAGCTCTCGACGAGCGCAACCCAAATCTGTTATTCATTTTTCAACTGGACACACTGTTTGACCAGAATTCGTCGAAGAACTTCGGCCGTTCGTTTTAGGGTTTCGACAGTTTAACGGTGGATCTACGACTATAGGATGATCCGGCGGCGCCATTCGGTAGAGGGGCTCGAGCAGGTCGCATCCACATAGTTCGTTCGTCTCCAGGTCATCAAGGTTCGCCGAAATTTTTGATAGAAGGGGGACAATGGTGTACGGCCTATTGGCGACTAGAGTTCGCCGAAATCATGGCGTAGGGGCGGCGTGAGCAGGGCAGTTGCATGGAGGTCTCTGATCGTGTCGAAGTGACATGGTTTGGCGTGGGTTCGCGGGTTTTGGATTGCGGCCGCGTGCTGTTTGTTGTCAATAGTTGCTAGAGTTTCGGAGATCGTTATCTTACTGCGGCGATGATGTGTAAAGGTAAACATTTGTTTTAATTATTATATTTATTTCATTTTAAATTGTCGAGTGTCCTAACGTGTATAACTTTTACGTATGAGCTCGGATTTGGGCGCGGTTTGTTCCGCTGGGTTCGTATTGGAATTTTGGACATTCTGACGCTGATTTGGACAAATTCTGAGACTGTTTGAATTTTGGGCCTAAGTTGGATTTTAATTCGATTTAAAATCGAAGGTGAGTGTTTTAACTCACTCACAACTTCTAAAATTTCTTATGTTAGTCAAATTAAATTTATGATGTGATTAGAAATTTATTGATTGCTGTTTGGTATGTTAAATGGTCATTCTGTTTAAATTTGACTTTTATTGCATTTAATTATCGTTTAATGTAATATTGAATTTTAAATTGTCAATTTAATACCTGTATTGATTATCAGTTATCTATTGATGTTTATTGATTTATTTGGATGATGATTGTGATGTATGTTTGATTTTTGATATTGGATGACTGGATGTTGTACTTTATATTGTTATAATATTGCAAGTTCCCTATGGGTTGAAATGATACATACCCGAATGATCTATAGATTAGGGAAAATCGTTATGGGTTGAAATGATAGACTCGAGCGATTTTATGGATTTTTACTTAATTCGGAATTGCGGTTTGAAATGATATAAAACCGTAAAATTTTAAATTGCGGATTGAATTGATAAATATCTGTATCACTTGACCCTAGGGTAGAAAATTATATACGGACACCGGATTGGTTAAATTAAATGATTTTTAATTCCTTAAAATTTGTATTCAGTTAACTGGCATTTTGAAATAGAAACTGATTTATATAAAGTGAATTATTTTTGATAATCCAAATGTTAAGGTTGAAATTGGGATTAATTTAATGAATTGTTAAAGGATTTAAATTTGAATTTTAAAGTTGAAGTGTCAAAAAAATAAATGAATTTATCGAAATTGAGTTACTGAGTTTTTGGATATAACTTTGAAATTTATTTTAAACTATTTTAATTAAATTAACTATTTTAATCAATTTAAACCATTTTAAATTATTTTAATCTATTATAACCTATTTAATACAATTTAATCTATTTTACCCATTTTAAACTAATTAAATTTATTTAATCTATTTTAAATCTATTTAATATAATTTAAATCTATTTTAAATCTATCTAATAAAATTTAAATCTATTTAATCTATTTTAAATTTATTTAATCTATTTAAAAATATACTTAATATGATTTAAATCAATTTAATCTATAATAAATCTATTTAAAACATTTTTTAACCTAATAAAATCTATTTAATCTATTTTAAATCTATATAGATCATTTTAAAAATCTAATCAAATCAAATTAAATCTATTTAAACTATTTAAAACTATATAAACTATTTATAATTACCTAAACTATTTTCTAAAATTTCAGCCTGTGTAAAGTTGAAGTGTTTTATTAAATCTTTATTGATGACAGAACCCAAGTTGTAATTTGGAATTGATACCTTTTTGTGAAATGATAGATTTGAGTAAATAAGATGATTTTGAACTGAAGAATTAATTAACATAACTTATCTATAATTTCAAAGTGAATGTGAATTTCAAAAGTGAGTATGATTTGGAAGGGAATATGATTTGAAAGTGAATATGATTTTGGAAGTGAATATAGTTTGAAAGTGAATATGATTTCGAAAGAGATATGATTTGAAATTGAATATGATATTTTGATATAAATTGTGAATTGACTTTTTTTGAAATGTAAAAGAACCATCCGGTGTGAAATAAGCGTTTGGTTATTAAAGAGACCGGGATCAGATATTGTCATACTCTCTGCCAATACCGAAAACCACTTTAACAACTGTGTACGTGGTGGAGATTCCAGAAATGAAGTAGGATGGATTGGCGAATAATTTCTATATAAGGTATGACGTGACCCTGACTCCCGTGAGTCAGCTTAGATGTGACTAAAACAGGAGCTATACCTGGGCCAAGTGAGGTCATTCCTCCGATCGGACGTGCTTCTTCGATACCATATTATGACTTTGTGATGATTTGGTGGCCACCCCTTGATTTTTGATTTAGGAGTGTGTTCCGAGGTGGGTGGTAGTAGCTGCTATGCGTTACCACCAACTCGGTTCTGCAATTGGGAAATCTACCCTGGCATTGCCTCGAGTTCCATGTTCACATACCCTAGAGCGCCTTCTACGAGTTTATTTTGTACTGTACCTATGGGGTGTCCTCTGGGTAAACCACCGGTTTGGTGGAGCTTACGGCATTATATAGACTACGGGAATATATAAAATGTGTTAAGAGGGATATGGGTAACGCCTTAACGCTATTTTGATACTTTTACTTTACTGTAGACATATTATAATAGCGTATTGTACTACATAGTAGATAGTTTAACGGATCCTTAGGAGATGTGAATCTCGAACATCTCTTAAGTTACTACACTCACGTTAGACACTGAATATGAGATGTCAAACCCCGTAAACATCTCTGACGTCATCACACTCATATTTACCGTTTATTTAACTTATATAAGATCTTTTAGTTCTGACTCGAGTGTCTTGTTCTTTCAATTTGCTCGGGTCAGCCTAAGCATTTCAGGGTTGAAGACCTTATTTCTGGAGGATGAAGACGAAGATTTGCACTATTACTATTTAATGTATTTATTCCACTGCATCATGTTATTCCGCTGCATTTATTTATTTATTTCTTTATTCCTGTTTTATGTAACTCTGATTTTTGTGTTGTAAAAGAATAATCAAATGTATTTATAAAACAGCTTCATGAACTGTTATTTGATTATTATATTTTGTCATTCCACTGCGAGATTCTGTATTTGTTTTATTTATTTATTTATTTCTGTATTCCAAAGGACGGTCGATCTGTTATGTTCTAAGGTTATAATTCCCTACTACTAACAACGAGGTGGAGTATAAGGTTGTAATAGAAAGGCTGAAGATTGTGAAGGAACTTGGAATTAAAGCTCTCCATATTTACAGCAACTTTCAGTTAGTCATCTGTCAAGCGAAACGAGAGTATCAGGCTAAGCGTGTGAACCTCGCCCCTTACCCGTCGAAAGCATGGGATTGCTAATTGATATCGAACACTACATGTATAACTCATATTCCCAAGGAACAGAATGTTGGGCCGATCACTTGGCTATACTAGCCAGTTCCAGAGACACATATTCACTAGGACTAGTTCTAGTGAAAGTATTATCGGCTCCCAGCATAGATCAGATGGATGTTGACTGGATTCTAGAAACCATAGAAGAGGTGGAATCATGGATGACGCCAATCAAAGACTACCTACTCAGAGGAATACTCCCAAGGGATCAGAATTAATGAAAGAAGCTCCTTTAGAAGGCATCACGATTCATAATGTAGGATGGAGTACTGTACCGGAGAAGGTTTTCCAATCCCTTACTCGGATGTGTAACCAAAAACGAAGCCAAGAAAATCCTCATGGAAATTCATGAAGGAAGTTGCGGTGACCACACCGGGGGGCAAAAATTGGCGAAAAAGGCTCTACGCTATGGATACTTCTGTCGAACAATAAAACAAGATGCAACAAACTATTTTAGATGGTGCGATCGATGCTAGAGATTTGCAAAGATTCTACGAACTCCATCTACGAAGCTTATGCAAATGGTCAGTCCATGGCCATTTGCAATTTGGGGGATCGATCTAATCGCCATGTTACCAATAGCAAAAGGAGGAGCTACATATGCCATCGTTCCAGTTGATTACTTACAAAATGGGTCAAAGCGGAACCGTTTGCCACGATTACTACTAAAAAGTGATTACTTTGTAAAAAAAACATTATTTGCAGGTTTGGAGTACTACAGAAAATCATCACGGATACCGGAACTCAATTCGAGAGTGCTAAATTCAAAGACTTCTGCAAGCATTATTGGATCGAGAAGAGCTTTTACATGGTAGTGCACCCGCTGGCAAACGGGAAAGTGGAGGCAGTGAACAAAATCATCAAATCTACCATAAAGAAATGGCTGACAAAAGCTAAAGAAAATTTGGTTAATGAGCTTCCGTTTACACTATGGGTTTACAAGATGACACACAAATCAACGAGTGGACACTCTCCCTTCGCTTTAGCTATGGTTCAGAAGCTATGATACTAGTGGAACTGGAAGTGCCATCTCACCACAGAAGGCATTTCAATCAAAGAAAAAACGAGCAACTACTGCTCAAATCATTTGACCGGACTGATGACAATAGGGAAAAGTTAAGCTTAGAACTGCTGCTCACCAGAAAAGAGTAGCATGACACTTCAATACCAAGGTTAAACCATACCTTTGAAGTGGGAGTTCTTGTCCTAAAATGGACCTTCCCAAGTATGGAAGTACTCGGTCCAAATTGGGAAGGACCCTATTTGATCGACAAGGAACTTGGAGATGGAATATTCAAGCCGACAATGGTCGATGGAATTCGGATTCCCCATGCTTGGAACATCGACTCGCTTCGGCACTAATATATTTAATACTTATCTGTATTTTCTATTTTCGCAAATAAGCCATCCAAGGCCACGAGGGGCATTGTAAATAGGCAGGACTTTACTTTTCTTATTTTAATAATATATTTTGCTTCTTAAACCAATGGAACTATGTTCTTGTAAGAAAACCACTGAGTTGACCGAAAAAATCGACCCAACCCGTCGAATCGACGGGGAAAATTGATCAATGCCTTCTAAGAACTGGCATTGCTCTAGCAACGTTGGAAAGGCCCACCTCCTTGTATGCCACCAATAAGTCGCATGTCGCTGCTTGAACGGATGGAACTACATTGAAGTATGAAATACTCCCTGTGCGCCAAAAATAAGCTGCATGTTGCTGCTAGAACCGATGGAACTGCAGTCAAGTATGCAATACTCCCTGTGCGCCACTAATAAGCAGCATGTCGCTGCTTGAATTGATGGAACTATGTTCAAGTACACAATACTCCTTGCGCCACCAATAAGCCACATGCCCTTGCTTGGACCAATTGAACCGCGTCCAAGTACGCAAAACCCCTCATGCTCCATCAATAAGCTGCACGTCGCTTATGGAACTGATGTAACAACGTCCCTGCAAGCAAAACACGTCCCATATGACCGAGGAAATACTTCCTAATCTCCGGACGGGAAGTACAGACCATCAAACTGCCGATTCGATGGAAAAATTGATTTGAAATTTCTTGAGTACCCGTGTTGCCCCGATAACACTGGGAAATCCTTTTATTCTCTAGTAATCGATGTTACCCCGGTAACACCGACAGCTCATCCAAACTTTCTAAGTACCGACATTGCTCCGGCGGCATTGGAAAAGTTGCCTATCGTAGGTTTGGTGGAAATCAGCATTAATCCAGCAATATCATGAAAGTCCAAATCGGCAGATCGATGGTAACACCGGAGGAAAGTCTAAGCACATGAGTTGTGCAAAAGTTTCCAAAGGTAGAAACTGATATGCGAACAAGATCTCAAAACTAAAATTGGAAGAATCTAGTCACAGTCAAGGAACAAAATGCTCAGAATCGAGCATCAGAGCCACGGGTTCCCAAAGACACGAGCCTACTACGCGGCTCGGACTGGGGGCAACCGAACGTGTTGCTTAGAATAATCAATATCTATCCAATTTCTTGAACTCTGAGTTCATAGTAACCAGCCCTGTGGATCAGGGGGAGCACATGCACCAACACATCATCAGATAAGCTAAACTGAGATACACTATAGTTCTCTTGTGCCGAACGGAGTACTTTGGCAAATCATAACAGAGCTAAGCAATTTAATATGCTAAATGGCTGTAGGAATACCATTTACATGCATAGAGGTGCGGTAAATAAAGATATAACACAGACACAGAAGTATATGATATAGGAAATTGTAATGTAGGCGATCATATTATATACATAGGCAGTTATTTATAAACCAGCATAGTACATAGAATGTAGGAAAAGTAGGCATGAGATATTACAGTAGAAATGATAATCTTTCATTACTAATATCATTTTATGTACAAACCCGACAAACAGCCGGGGCCGTTCCTGCATAACGCCGGCCAGTTTCAAACATCACACAACAAAAAACCAAACAAAACAGAAAATACCTACTCTGTACTTGTACAGACTCGATCAACTGAAAAAAACATACAAAAACCATAAATGCTCCCCTCTACTGGAATTTGATCACATGATCATTTCTTTCCACCATGGCTACCTTTACCATTCTTGCCCGGATGAATCAGAATCTTTTTCCTCTTGCTTTCCTTGCCAAAGCCAATAACACCCTCCAAGGATGCAGACTTTCCTCCCGTGGCAGTTCCAGACCCCTCAGAACCTCCTATAGCCGCGTCTCCATTCTTTGGCCTCCGAAAATTGACTATAGTCGGAGTCTTGCGCTTTGCTTCCTCCTTTTCCTTCTTCACTTGCAGCCCCTTATTTTTCTTCTCAAGTCTCCCTACCATCATCTCCTTGTTAATCTGGTCTGACTCACCAGTCATTACCACTTCTTCTTCTAGAGACACAGAGACATCCTCCAGGTTCTACGTTGCACCGCTATTTGCTCAGAATCGGGCCTAAGCCCATAGATTTTGATAAGAATTGTATTAGAAGCCACTGTAGAGACAATAGTGGAGCGATAAAGATGGTAAAAGCTCCCAAGCCCTATGTTGTTGTAGGAGGAGGTGGGATAGATAGTTGACCTACAAATTGGGAAACACAGTTGTATAGTTTAGTAAAGGACTCCAGACTGAACTGGAGCGTTTGGAAGACTGGAGAAATGAGGGAAATACCTTAATCGAGAGTTTGTTCATGAACTTGAACTTCGAAATCCCTTGCTCCGGTCCCCAGTTCGTGGGGTCACTTGATGGTTTGAGGAAAGTATGGCTCGCGTAGAGCTTCGGAACATGGATGTGTGTGTGCGGCTTTAGAGCTGATAGCTATGGATGCCAGAATGATTGTTGTTTGCACTTGAGATTTAGGAGCAAATGTTTCACCCTAACCCAAAGAGCTTGGGCCAGTAAGAGCGTTAGCGGCTGCATCAGTGGTATCCTTCCTTCTCTCTTCTCGTAGAATCTCCCTACCGGCCGCTGGGAAGTCCATGTCCTTAGAAGTGAGATAAGTCGCCATTAACACTTCTTCAGATCACATATCCCTAGCTCGCTCTGATCTAACTAATATTTCTTCCCAAACCGTAGCGAGAGTCTGGGGATAATTGTTTCTGAACCACTTCAAACTGCCCTTGTTCATAACATTGCAAGTATAGAGATGTAGCATGCTGGCATCCATCTGGCTCATCGCTTCATCATGCTTCTCTTGAAGGTCAAAGAGCTCCGATCATGTGACCAAATAGTCATCTCGGCCGCTAGTTTATTGAATGCGATATGTTCTTTCTCCTTGGTTAGTCTTGCATTTTCATTGAGGAATCGAGTGAGTTTGGCAAACGTTTCAGCAATGGCGGCGACTTGTTTAGCAATAGTTTGGTCCTGGGCCATAACAACGTGCTTTCTTTCAATGACTTGCCTTTCAATTTGCTAGACTCCCTATGGGCTTCTTTGAGCCGATCATTGATCATGAGAAGTGCATTGCTGTGAGCCCGGCTTGCCTTAGTTAGAAGCTTATCACTGGCAATTTTTCCCTTTAATATGCATCTCTCTCCGTCTTCAACTAAGCTACTCATTGTCATGATTCTTACTTATTCTATCGTGAGCATCCCTTTCTGCCTCGAATGAAAGAATCTCCTGGTAGTTAATATGGTTAACGTTAAAAATGGCTCATACGAGACTCTTCCACTCGAACCCAGCCTCTAAGTCCTCGCGACCGCCTCGAGATTCCGGAGGGAAGTAGCTCTATTTGTGGACTTTATGTTCTTATCAAATTTAACACTGAGCAAGAACAGATTCGGGAAAGTAGCTTGAAGCTGGAGCGGACTCGGTGGAAGCGTGAACTTCTTTCCTCGAATAAAAGAAGCAAGAATAGGTGCAATAGTAGCAGTCTAAGCCTCGGTGTAGAGAGGAGCAACCAATAGTGAGGTGCTGCGGTGATCATGGTCATCCCTGTGGCGCTTATCCATATCGTCGGGGGAATTACCTTCATTGTCCAATTTTCTCCTCTCTACACTCTCACACTCTCTCTCCATGTAGTGGGCTTCATCATCTTTTCACTTCCTCCTCTCCTCATCAGTTTCATGATAAGAACAATGGGAGGGATCCGGAGTTTGATCCTTGTAAGAGCCAGTATTTTGATGTGGTTGATGGTATAGTCCATGTAAAAGCCCGCAAATCCGTACCCCTTTGAGTCGACAATATTTCACATCAGCTCAACTCAAATTGGACGGAAATATGAATCTTTAGGGTAAGAAGAAGAAAGATAGAAGAAGAAAAAGAAAACAACAACACAGAATCTTATAGTCGCAGCGGAACAAAATATAATATATAATAACAGATTTTTATATAAAGTATCTGTAACTGTTTTATATTTACAATCATCAGAGTATAATGATCAATACATCAAACTGGACAGTTATACAACTTGTCCTTACATAGCGGAATATAAGCCAAGTACGGAGATACGTTTCTGTCATCCAACTTGTCTCCTGAGCTCCATAGCATTCTATCCTGAATCTGTAATACTCGGTCTGACCCGAGCATTATAATAAAATAACACCCGAGTCAGTTTGGAAAACCAGCGGGAGAAAACACACTCAATTTGAATTATTAGAGTTATCAAAATCCTTTGAAAAACAAAGGTATCTCGTAAGACCACGTCACACATAAACACGACGGGTTTTTACCTTACGATAACCAAAACACTTTATAGAAAATCCGGCGATATTATAATAGTGTCTAAATACAAGTACTTATTCAAATAGCTGAATTTGTTACATTAATTAGATTCCAGCATACTAGGCTCTACAAACAAAATCGTAAGCTCGTATTGGAGAATGAATTCCAACGAATGACTGGGCCACTATGGTACCGCCCGTCACAGTACACCTCTAGAACAATGTACCGAGGACCATGCCGGGATCCCCTGCTACACAAGACCGGCCTACCCCTAACCTGGATAGACCGAATATGTTATCACCCCGAGTGTTCCCACCCTTACTATCGAGCGCTTCTTTCATACATACCCATATCTAAGATGAATAGGGTTCCGAGGACATCTAGAAAAGTGATAACATACCCTACTTGGGTGCGACCCACTTCGCCTTGCTGCATCTCCCCTGTTTTAGTCATTCTCGGTTGATGAGGTTCGAGGCTAAGTGTTATCTTTCAAGAACAATTCTACTTAGAATGCTCATCGTCCTCCAGTGACGATGTTCTGATAGCATTCGTCCATACAAGTTGCCCTGGGTCTGGACAAACCGAATCACCGTCTTCATCATCTTCATGGTATTCATTCTTTACGTTCAAACCAGATCGAAGTGGTTTTCGGATAATTAAATCCGATCCCGGTCTCTTCGAAATGATTAACGAAATTGGCCAATATTGATAGTCGGTTATTTAACTATCAAATAACAACCAAAAGCAACACAAGGCCTTATTTTATAAATCTCCAGAATATTTATTTCAAAACATCTTTCCCAAGATATGTGTGTGTGCGTGTATATATATATATATATATATATATATATATATATATATTCAATCTCTTCAATATTCTATATTTGATAACAATTTCAACACTTGTATCCATAACAGGATATTTCACCATTTCAATACTTAGAAATATTTTCCACTAAAATATTTCCAAAACCTCCCTTTCAATACTTAGGAAAATATTTATACGTATAATTTCCCAAAATCATTTTAATATTTAACTTGGAATATTTCATACTTATCTCATAAGTTTGCGGAATTTTTTAATAAATTCTTCTTACGATTTCCAAACCGATTATACTTATTTATAATCCCAACCAACCATTTTTAACTCCTTTAAATGAATTCACATTCTTCCCGAAGTTATCGTATCTAAGCATTTAAAATTCTCTTAAGTCTCTAGAATTCCATTTTATAAGATTTCTCTTATAAAATCTCCTCCATAAAATAAAATCTGTCTACACATCTCGAGAGAATTTTATAAATAAATTTTCAAACATTTCAAACTATAAATATATATGTATGTATATATATATGTATACAAGATCATTTTTAAAGAGTAATAATTTATTTTTATTTTTAAAATATGTTTTAAGTTATTATTTAAAATGTTAAACACTTTTTAATAAACCGTCAACAACTCATTTAAATGAAACAAATCAATTTACAAAGATGATTACAAAAGTTAAAATTTATTTTTCAATAAATATTAAATATTTGAAAATCCATTTTCCGAAGTATTCCAATACTAACTAGTTTAAAATTTCATAGTTTAAATAATAAAGTTTTTCCTTTGAAAAACAAACTTAACTTCTTAAAAATATATTTCAAAATCTCGATAACCAATTTAATTTATAACTTCCTCTCGATTCCACAACATATCGATTTATTTCCGCTTCCCTAACCGTTCCCATTTCAAAAATAGAATCTACTATTTTTCTCAACCCTGTTTCCATATTCTAATATAAATTCACCCTATGAATTTATATTTCCAATTATCATCTAATATCGAATTCCTTTATTTCAAGACATCGTTTATCAATTTTATAACCCCTTTGGTTTACCTATTTATAAAACAAATCTTATTTATAAAATTTCATTATATACATTCCTTTCTTATAAATTCCTTTTATACTTCTAATCTATTTTAAATATTGACTTTAACTCCTTTTTATATTTCTAGAACATCATTTATAAATTTTCCTATATAATTCATTTTTAAAATCCCATTTAATAATTCACGATAGTTAGGTATAACCAAAAATCAATATATTTTTTTCTAATTCGATTCTTTAAAATAACTCCAGTTCCAATATATATATTTTTATATCAAATTCTTTTTTATTCCTTAAATTTAAATAAAAATATTTATAGTATTTGAATTATCAAAATTCAGACCAGTGCTACAATAGCATCCAATAATTCTAATCACTACAATAATCTATAATAGATTATCCTACACAAATCATATATCACTATATATGAAAAATAAACAACGAATTTGAGGAATCCAGTTGGATCCCTCCAACCTGTTTCACTGCATCCACAGATGTTAATACAGCATAAAAAAATGCCAATCCCACTTCGAGGGGGATATCGCGGTCGCTATTATACGGGGTGTATAGGGTCTCAACCACTATAATGTGCGGGAATATCACTCCAAATACTAACATATATACTACTATATATATATTTAACATCAACAGATAATAATTGTATAAATTCATCCAAGCATCCAATAAATTATTTAACTACTTAAAATTTAAATTGGAAATTCCAAATGAGTGAGAGTTTTCTCACCTTTGATTTTTAAATTGGCCGACATCCAGATTTTAAATTTTCAACTTGTACATCTCTCATCTCCGAATACAACTCGTCTTGTTTTCTTCACAATTTTGGGCCTCGTATAAAAAGTTATACATTTATGAATTTTCTGACTTTTATTTAAAATAATCGAATCTACCTAATTACCTTACTAACAAATTTAATTTAAACTTAAATTGTAAAATTATAATTACCTAATGATTGCGAACTACTGCTAGATGATGCCTCGCCATTCAACTACAGCGGCAGCCTATAAAAACAGCACGAACAACCGCAGACAAGAACGCCACACCTCTCGACCTCTGCAGTACATCGCATATACTCCTCCTCCTCATGATGAAACTGCTCCTCTTTCCCACTTCACTGCAACTGGAAACTTCCACGACCTTCGACCAACCCAAAAGAACGCACTGCTTCGCCGTGACCATCCTTCCACTGTCGCGCCTCAAACTCCGCCTGCACTCGCCATGAGGTTAGCCTCCAGAACCCAAAGCCGTAAACCCTAGCCTACTGCAGTTCGCTCCCTCCTCATCGTCGCTCGCATCCCACTCATGTGCGATGTAACGACCCATAAATTTTGATTGGTTTTAATAACGAATTTAACTGAATTTCTTGAAATTTTAAACAATAAAATTTGAAATTAAAAAATTTATTATTTGGAATACGTCTATTTTAATATAGCAACTGGTAAATTTTCATCTGATAATATTGAAGTTTATTTTCCTTTAAAATTTCATTTCAAATCGAACCGGTTAATAACAGTGAATTTAAAAGTTTTCCGAAACCAAAATATGTCAACAGGAGAAAATTTATTCAGATCATTCTGAAGCAGACTGCGAAATTCGTTTTTCCAAATTTGGACTTCTACTGCTCCGTTTATCTTAATTCTGACAAAATAGCAGCATTTCTGGTACTGATTATCGACTTTTGATCGGATAATCGTATCACTGATATCTGTATACCGTTTTGATCGCCTCGTCGTGCTGATCTCTACGGTATATTCATTTCTGTATTTTGAGGTCCAGTACAAAACGAAAGCAATAAAGTGTTCGTTGTAACGGTACCCTAAATTGTGGCTTTACTGTTTCCTTTGGTTTTAAAATTCGAAACGTGCAGCGGGACCACAATAATAATTTGCTTTAATATTTGTCAGCTGAATCTACGGGGGGCTATTACCATTTCATCTATTTGTGTACGTTTCATTTTCAATTAGTGTACACATCACAGTTCCTTTTATCTTTCCCCTTCTATCTTCATTTTTCCCAGATCCACTGTGAACCGTCCTCTCCTCCTCTACTTTATATTTTGCCTGTGACAATTTCATTTGTCCAGATCTATTTCTTCTTCCAATATATTTTCCTCTCCACCATTCTTCTCCCTGAAGCCAACTCCAACCCACCACGCCTGACCTAACAACCGTCCATCCCATCTCCACTCACGCCACCCACCGCCTAACCCAAGCAAACCCACCTCCACATAGATCCAGCCCCACTCGCCGACCCAAGTGCTCACGTCTCCCCAGTCCTATCAACCGAACCCACACAATCTCCCCACCGGTCTCTCACATCCTTCACCGCGCGCAGCTGTCCCCTCCTCTCACAGCCGAGCACCATGGCCTCACCCCTCCTACCGCCTGTGCACGTGACCCACTGTTCTCCTCAGTCCTCCACGAAAATGCATAGCCGCACGTCACCGAGCAGCACCACCACCCCACCAAGCTTCGGCTCCTGCTTATCCACGCGTTCACCCATCTCGGCCTTCCTGTCAAGCAACCTGAAGCCACCGAGATCCTTTCATTCTTTTTTTTTTCGAAGCGCATCTTCCTTTTGTCATTTGTAGGTAATATATCTTTTATTAGTCTGTTGCATTTGAGTTATTATATCCTGTTAAGCCTATGTATATTTTTTTTCATTGATTCTAAATATAAAAGGTATATAACATTTATAAAGTTTTAAAGTTATAAAATAGGTTGTTATGAATATATACTCTATTGCACATCATTTTGGTTATAGTTATATTTATAATCTGCTTGTATATGAAACTAAGCTAAGTTATAATTATAATACTTATAATAGGAGCACTTAGATTAGCATGCATATAATATAACAGTTTAAGAGTAATTTCATGTTCTGGAATTTATAATACAATATATGATGGGTATGCCAGTTTTGTCATAAAGGTTGTTGTTTAATCTATTTATAAATAGGTTAGTTGGTACGCATGTCTATATTTCATGTTTTTCATTTGTCTACCTTATTCCGATAAACTGATTTCATATTATTTTGTATATATAAATACTATATTTTTAAAAAAAAATATCCAGTTTTGTAAATATGGAAATTTATATGCCTGCATTTTTTTTTGTGAAATTCATACCACGTATATACACATATTGTGATGTAGTCTATATAAGTTTATTAATATGAAGTTATATATACATTTTGCACAGTAGCTTATATGATAGGTTGCGTATGCAAGTAATCTTCTCCTGATGTTTATGTATATAGTTATAAAGTATATATTTATTAGCCTGAACAAATGCATTTGCAACCGTACAGAGTGTTATAAATTAGTTATATAGCTTCGATTACACATATGATTTTATTTTAAGTTGTATAATTATAGATGTTATAAGTTTATATAAGTTTATTTAGTGGTATATATTGTGTTGTATATTTATGCAGTTATACAAGATTGTATATAATGTGTCTAAAGGGTAAACAGTATAATATGTTTTTAAAACTTTCACTTTTCTGGTTTATTGTATAGGTCGTTATAATCTTTGATTTTATATATATATATATTATATAAAGTACGTACAACTTGGTTGGTTGATTATATCAGGGTCGGTTGAGTTGTAATGGTTTTATAGCATTTTATGTATATAGGTTTGTAGTGATTTATGATTCAATATATAATATATATAATATGTATATATGTTTGATTTCAATGAATATATATTTAAATTAAGGCTTATTTAAAATGTATATGTATTTTTAATTGAATATTTGGTTTAAGGAAGATAATAAAATACATCTCGTCTAAATTTATATCAAGCTTATTTGAGTCTGATTCGTCTTCGTCTATTCCTATTGATCAGCTCTTTTCGTCAATTCGTGCACAATCTTGCTTTGATTTAGGACTCTTGCTTGGATCCATAACCCATTTCATTGTCTATTCTCTCTAACCTCGAAGGTGAGCAATCACTCACGATTAACGTTCTTTTACTATTTAAATTTGATTTCATTTGAAATAGCAATTGAAATATGCTGCTGTAGTTATTTACATTGTTATATATGCTATTATCTATAACTGTTCACCTGTGACATCTGACACCAGTATCTAGTATTATATGCCTGTTATTACTATTATTTGTATCTGTTCACCTGTGACATCTGACACCCGTATCTGTTATTATACTGATGGTATATGCCTGTTGTTATATTTTTTTTAGTATCTGTTATCACTCTGCAAGTTCCCTGTTAGTATAGAATTTACTATAGGTTGAAATGATACATACCCGAACGGACTTTAGAATAGGAGAATTTCGTTATGGGTTGAAATAATAAACCCAAGCGATTTTCATTCGAATTGAAATTGGGATTACGGGTCGAAATGATATCTACCCGTATATATTTAAATTTCGAATTGAAATGATAAATATCCGTATCACTTAACCATATGATAAGTATATATACAGACACCATTGGTCCATATATATAAATATTTTGAAATTGAATTCTATGGTTTTGGATAGAAATATAGGGTTTTAATAAATGTTGAGCCTTAAATTACTTAATTTAAATTAGGATGGATTTAATACATATGATATGTTTAAGTAAAAAAAAAAATTATATTTCAAAATAGATTTTTGTAAAAATTTGAATAAGTTAAGGTTGGGAAGATAATTTTATTTAATTAAACCGATTTGAAACTTATTGAAATTGGAATTTAAGATATGACTTATAACTTGGGTTTGATTTAAGTAACTTAATAAATATTTCTTGTTTAAAATAAAGTTAAAGAAATATTTTGTAAAAATGTAATTTAAAGCTAGTTAAATGATATTGAATTTATTAAGTTAATATTCCCTTATTTAATAATAATAAAGAAATCAAGAGCTATATGAAACGGTTAAATTTAACTTTGAAAATGTTGAGTATTAAAGTTTTGAAATGTATTGAAAATTTAAATGGTATAATTAGAACTGAATTGAATTGATGAATAGAGCTTGAATAAAATTTGGATTTGGAATTTGAAGTTGATTTGAATCGATTTGCGAGACTTGAGAAAATTAAATGCTTTACTTTATAAATTAATTAATATATATACTATCTTGAAAAAAATAGTTATATTTGAAATGAAATGATATTTGAGTTTTAAAGTATAAATTAAATTGAAATGACCACGGTGTTATAATGTATATTTCCACCTCGTAGATAGTTCTGAAGATCCTTAGAGGATGGTTATCCCAAACATCCTTTAAGTTACTTGTATTTCAGTTGATATTTCACTTGAGTTGGATTTATTGATATAAGAATGTTAATCCTGACTCGAGTGTTTTTGTGTTTTGCTTTACGCTCGGGTCAGACCGAGTGATACAACATTTGAGACTCACCTTTGGAGTTTGGAGCTTCCTTTGGAGATCCAACTATCGCCTCAGCTTTCAGCTCTTCTAGTTGATTTGTTCAGAGAAGTCATCTGTTGTACTAAAGACTTCACTGCATTTGAGATATTATGTTGTATTTTATTTCTAACTCTGATGTTTATATAGTAGCTTCATGAACTACTATTTTATCTATTCCGCTGCGTATTATTGTATTACTCTGTGTCTGTGATTATGTGATTGATTTATTTACTGCATATGCTGAGTTTTGCCAAATTTTTATTACAATCTGTTATTTTGAATTATTCAAGTCAGACATGTGTGGATTTATTGTCGATTTGAATGGTCCAAAATAGCGGGTCGTTACAGTTGGTATCAGAGCTTTGGCTCTAGGCGAAACTTAGCATATATTGTAAATTTATTTACAGAATCACTTTCGTTTGAGTTTAATCTCTTCCTTTTGACTCGATTTCCTTTGAACTTTGGAACGTTCCCTACGGTTCCAAAATTCATTCTTGTCTCTCTCTATTTGTATTCTTTTGATTCTAGAGTATCCCATAACTCCACTTCGAATGATCTCTATAATAATAGGAGATCCCGCCAATCTTTGAAGGAATTGTGAAGGGGTGAAACTTCTTTACAATTAGCATTGATTCACCGGAGATTTATATATCCCTCGGTTTAAATGCTGCTATCTTTTGCTATCTCGAATTCTATCTTTGGCGATCGAATGTCGATTTGCCTTAGAATTCGGCACTGATCTTATTTTGGAATCACGGTTGATCGGTTAAGGTCGCCCACGATTTATATAAATGTATCGATCTATTGTTTTGTAATTAATTATCTCATTTTCGTTCGAACTTATCTTCGAATCAGAAATCCTAATCGATTAGAGTCCCTCTAATTTGAATCTCTATCTTTGTTTGAAATCCATTCTTAAATCATCCTTTGAAATCGGGTTTGTTTGTATTTTAAGAAATTGTTTTCTAAATCGAAATTATTATTTTTATAAGTATGATTATATTCTATATATATAAGTGAAATGTTTTCGATAAAGATTATATACCCTTTTTAAAATGAGAATTTGAGGTTTCGAAAGGATTTGTAATTTTGAAAAGTTATATAAGAAATTGATTTATATAAAAATGATTTATAACTAAAGGACTTTAAATTTGAAATTCGAGAATTGAACTCCGGTATTTTGAAATTGGTTTTAAGGTTTTGTAAATATATAATAATACGGTTTGAAAGTATTTTCCGAATAAGAAATGTTTCAAATGACTTCAAATGAGTTCCAATGAGTTTCGAAGAAATTTCAAAAGAAGTTTGAGAAAATAGAAGTCCAGAACTCACTTGTGTCGCTGGAAAATAATTTCGGTGATGAGTGCACGCATCATCGACATTGATTTTCGAGTTTCAGAGTGAGGGATAGGCCACTTCAGTAGCTTTGCTATGCGAGTGATTTTTTTTAAAACCATTTTATTTCAAAATTTTGAAGTATGATTGATATTCGAAAGATATATGTATATGTATTTGAAACGATTTGAAATGAGCCGGTGTTAAGTCTTCGAGTTTTGGATTTGATATAACCCTATCTATTAAAATTGATTTACTGATTTGTTGCTGATTTCCAACTCTTGAATTTGAAAATGATTTCTTCAACTATTTTGAAGGTTCGAGCACTTTCAAATCAAGGTTAACTTTTCAAAGCTAAGAAATTTTGAAAAGTATTTTGATAAAGTATATAAGTTTGTTTTGAATGTTTAAGTATGAAGTAATATGATTTAAATAAGTTGAAACTGTTTGGGTAAGTAAATGAATAAGGAAATTTTAAATTTTCTAATATGAAATTTAGATTTGAAATGTCTTGAGAAGAATTTGGTCTTCAAAATATTTTGAATAAAATTTAGTTTAAATGTTTTAACTTAGTAACATCTTTATGAAACTATATATTTAACAAGTTGGAATAAATATATAAGTTGTACGTATGCTGTTTTATTCGCATAATTAATTTGATCCAAGTTGGAGTACACAAGTTCGAGGTGGATTACACCATTTCATGTTAGGATTTTTCATTTGATTCTTGATGGCGAATATTTGATATGGATTTTGGGCTTGATTCTTGAATTCTCTATCGTAGTATATGGCTATGCAAGGAGACCGATGGCTTCTAGTCGAGAAACCATATCGAAATCCGCATTAGGGAAGTCGAATGGACAATACTAGTTCGAAAGCAAACTTGTGTGATCGAGCGAGCGATCAAATGTGATTCTGCGAAATGATGACGTATGTACACCTTATATTCTAATATCATTGATATATTTTGACGCTGAAATTGAAAGCTGTCATGTTAGAATATCTTTGCTTACTAAAAGAAAATTTCCAATTTAAATTACAAAGATATATAACCCATAAAAGCAAAGATATTCAATCCCATATGGCTCTTCATACAGCGAAATTTATTTTGAAAAATTTGATCCTTATATAAGATGGACCTTACGTAAGTATAAGATGATTTTGAAACATTTGATTTTGGAAATGAATTGGTTAACTTAAAATTTTTGACTTGGAAATTGGATTTATTTTCTAAATCTATTATTTTGGAAACTTTGAAACTAAAGATAATTAATTTGAGAAGAAATAATTTGGTGAAATTGTATATGATTTTGAAATTGAACTGATATTGAAACAAATTTAAATTTGAGAACCTTATGTTACTAAACACTTGATTTGGGAGTTGTCGAACTTATATAAAATTGATTTGTATGAGTATGAAATTGATTCAAAAATTATAGATTTGAAAAGGTACTCAATTTGAAAGTGAAATCTTATATAATTGAAGTCTATATAAGTATGATTTGATATACTATTGATTTTGGAAAGTAATTGATTTGAAAATTAAATCTTATATATAATGGATTTTATATAAGTACGATATTTGAAAGTGATTTGAAAAGGTACTATATGATACATATTTTCGAAGTAAAGATATGGAAAGTGCCTTCTGCTTGATATCCGATTTGTGGCCACATCTTGGATTCATTCTATCGATATTATTCTCTCTGATTTTTGGTTTTCCGGATATGATACTCGAGTGTCCTTCGAATTCCATGGCGTTACCCATGGTCTTACGAACTCGACTGCATAGCGTAATTCGTAAGGCGGTGATTGCTTAAAAGGTACGGATGTTTCCTGGGGGATCCAGGCGTAACCATTGTGTATCTGCGATCTATGGTCGAGTTAGTGGCGTAATCCGCAAGGCAGAGATTGCTTAAGGGGTATGGATGTTTCCTGGGGGATCCAGGCGTAACCATTTTTATGTATCCTGCGGTCCACCGTTTTGTTGCATGGCGAAATTCGCAAGGCAGTGAATGCTTAAAAGGTACGGATGTTTCCTGGGGGACCCAGGCGTAACCATTGTGTATCTGCGATCCATGATTTGTTCGTTTTTGTTTGGATTGTACTTTCCATATCTGTTTTAAAAAGTTTTCGAGTATTTTCACTGGGTGTTGAAACAAGTCTACTAAGTACCTGGAGAATTCTAGTTTTGCGCCTGATCAACGCACTACCAGAGTCTACAGGAACAAGGATAAACTTGTTGAAACATCGAGTTATAAAAGTATTTTCGAAAGAAAATTTGTTTCGTTATAAAGGTATTTTATAATAAAAGTATTTCCAACAAAGAAAATTTTGTATCAATATTTGGAATCAAAACCCTTATGGTTCTAATTTAACTATTCATGCCCGATACTACTCCTTGAATCTACCTTATCTACTCAGCTTTATTTATTCACCTATATTCGGGTTTTTCCAAGTCCCCCTTCTTTTCCTTGTTGACTATATCCTTTTAAACATGGTTTAATAGAAATTTTAGTGTTATAAATATTTTAGAAGTTATTAATTAAATAAAACAGATTTAAAGAAATGATTATTGATTTATTAATAATATTTGAAAAGTATTTTAGTTAGAATTAATAAATTTATGAATTGTGGATTTAATAGCTTCTTTGTAAATATAAGTAATAATGTAAACAATTGCTTTCAAATGGTTTTCATACATTTATAAAGTTGTCATTTAAACATATAAATGGTAGTATAAAGGAAGCAAGAAATTTTACAAATGGGTTTTTAAAAGTTTTAATGTATTAAAGATAATTGAACTACAAATGAAGTTTTCAAATGAATATTTCAAGTAAAATTTATATAGTTTGAATTAATTGTTTATCCTGGTCTTTCAATCTATTTTTCTTTCTGGTGGTTTCTATTCTCCTACCTCCTTCCTTTTCGGGGACGAAAAGTTTTGAGTGGGGGAGAGTGTAACGACCCATAAATTTTGATTGGTTTTAATAACGAATTTAACTGAATTTCTTGAAATTTTAAACAATAAAATTTGAAATTAAAAAATTTATTATTTGGAATACGTCTATTTTAATATAGCAAGTGGTAAATTTTCATCTGATAATATTGAAGTTTATTTTCCTCTAAAATTTCATTTCAAATCGAACCGGTTAATAACAGTGAATTTAAAAGTTTTCCGAAACCAAAATATGTCAACAGGAGAAAATTTATTCAGATCATTCTGAAGCAGACTGCGAAATTCGTTTTTCCAAATTTGGACTTCTACTGCTCCGTTTATCTTAATTCTGACAAAATAGCAGCATTTCTGGTACCGATTATCGACTTTTGATCGGATAATCGTATCACTGATATATGTATACCGTTTTGATTGCCTCGTCGTGCTGATCTCTACGGTATATTCATTTCTGTATTTTGAGGTCCGGTACAAAACGAAAGCAATAAAGTGTTCGTTGTAACGGTACCCTAAATTGTGGCTTTACTGTTTCCTTTGGTTTTAAAATTCGAAACGTGCAGCGGGACCACAATAATAATTTGCTTTAATATTTGTCAGCTGAATCTACGGGGGGCTATTACCATTTCATCTATTTGTGTACGTTTCATTTTCAATTAGTGTACACATCACAGTTCCTTTTATCTTTCCCCTTCTATCTTCATTTTTCCCAGATCCACTGTGAACCGTCCTCTCCTCCTCTACTTTATATTTTGCCTGTGACAATTTCATTTGTCCAGATCTATTTCTTCTTCCAATATATTTTCCTCTCCACCATTCTTCTCCCTGAAGCCAACTCCAACCCACCACGCCTGACCTAACAACCGTCCATCCCATCTCCACTCACGCCACCCACCGCCTAACCCAAGCAAACCCACCTCCACATAGATCCAGCCCCACTCGCCGACCCAAGTGCTCACGTCTCCCCAGTCCTATCAACCGAACCCACGCAATCTCCCCACCGGTCTCTCACATCCTTCACCGCGCGCAGCTGTCCCCTCCTCTCACAGCCGAGCACCATGGCCTCACCCCTCCTACCGCCTGTGCACGTGACCCACTGTTCTCCTCAGTCCTCCACGAAAATGCATAGCCGCACGTCACCGAGCAGCACCACCACCCCACCAAGCTTCGGCTCCTGCTTATCCATGCGTTCACCCATCTCGGCCTTCCTGTCAAGCAACCTGAAGCCACCGAGATCCTTTCATTCTTTTTTTTTTTCGAAGCGCATCTTCCTTTTGTCATTTGTAGGTAATATATCTTTTATTAGTCTGTTGCATTTGAGTTATTATATCCTGTTAAGCCTATGTATATTTTTTTTCATTGATTCTAAATATAAAAGGTATATAACATTTATAAAGTTTTAAAGTTATAAAATAGGTTGTTATGAATATATACTCTATTGCACATCATTTTGGTTATAGTTATATTTATAATCTTCTTGTATATGAAACTAAGCTAAGTTATAATTATAATACTTATAATAGGAGCACTTAGATTAGCATGCATATAATATAACAGTTTAAGAGTAATTTCATGTTCTGGAATTTATAATACAATATATGATGGGTATGCCAGTTTTGTCATAAAGGTTGTTGTTTAATCTATTTATAAATAGGTTAGTTGGTACGCATGTCTATATTTCATGTTTTTCATTTGTCTACCTTATTCCGATAAACTGATTTCATATTATTTTGTATATATATATACTATATTTTAAAAAAAAAATATCCAGTTTTGTAAATATGGAAATTTATATGCCTGCATTTTTTTGTGAAATTCATACCACGTATATACACATATTGTGATGTAGTCTATATAAGTTTATTAATATGAAGTTATATATACATTTTGCACAGTAGCTTATATGATAGGTTGCGTATGCAAGTAATCTTCTCCTGATGTTTATGTATATAGTTATAAAGTATATATTTATTAGCCTGAACAAATGCATTTGCAACCGTACAGAGTGTTATAAATTAGTTATATAGCTTCGATTACACATATGATTTTATTTTAAGTTGTATAATTATAGATGTTATAAGTTTATATAAGTTTATTTAGTGGTATATATTGTGTTGTATATTTATGCAGTTATACAAGATTGTATATAATGTGTCTAAAGGGTAAACAGTATAATATGTTTTTAAAACTTTCACTTTTCTGGTTTATTGTATAGGTCGTTATAATCTTTGATTTTATATATATATATTATATAAAGTACGTACAACTTGGTTGGTTGATTATATCAGGGTCGGTTGAGTTGTAATGGTTTTATAGCATTTTATGTATATAGGTTTGTAGTGATTTATGATTCAATATATAATATATATAATATGTATATATGTTTGATTTCAATGAATATATATTTAAATTAAGGCTTATTTAAAATGTATATGTATTTTTAATTGAATATTTGGTTTAAGGAAGATAATAAAATACATCTCGTCTAAATTTATATCAAGCTTATTTGAGTCTGATTCGTCTTCGTCTATTCCTATTGATCAGCTCTGTTCGTCAATTCGTGCACAATCTTGCTTTGATTTAGGACTCTTGCTTGGATCCATAACCCATTTCATTGTCTATTCTCTCTAACCTCGAAGGTGAGCAATCACTCACGATTAACGTTCTTTTACTATTTAAATTTGATTTCATTTGAAATAGCAATTGAAATATGCTGCTGTAGTTATTTACATTGTTATATATGCTATTATCTATAACTGTTCACCTGTGACATCTGACACCAGTATCTAGTATTATATGCCTGTTATTACTATTATTTGTATCTGTTCACCTGTGACATCTGACACCCGTATCTGTTATTATACTGATGATATATGCCTGTTGTTATATTTTTTTTTAGTATCTGTTATCACTCTGCAAGTTCCCTGTTAGTATAGAATTCACTATGGGTTGAAATGATACATACCCGAACGGACTTTAGAATAGGAGAATTTCGTTATGGGTTGAAATGATAAACCCAAGCGATTTTCATTCGAATTGAAATTGGGATTACGGGTCGAAATGATATCTACCCGTATATATTTAAATTTCGAATTGAAATGATAAATATCCGTATCACTTAACCATATGATAAGTATATATACAGATACCGTTGGTCCATATATATAAATATTGTGAAATTGAATTCTATGGTTTTGGATAGAAATATAGGGTTTTAATAAATGTTGAGCCTTAAATTACTTAATTTAAATTAGGATGGATTTAATACATATGATATGTTTAAGTAAAAAAAAATTATATTTCAAAATAGATTTTTGTAAAAATTTGAATAAGTTAAGGTTGGGAAGATAATTTTATTTAATTAAACCGATTTGAAACTTATTGAAATTGGAATTTAAGATATGACTTATAACTTGGGTTTGATTTAAGTAACTTAATAAATATTTCTTGTTTAAAATAAAGTTAAAGAAATATTTTGTAAAAATGTAATTTAAGGCTAGTTAAATGATATTGAATTTATTAAGTTAATATTCCCTGATTTAATAATAATAAAGAAATCAAGAGCTATATGAAACGGTTAAATTTAACTTTGAAAATGTTGAGTATTAAAGTTTTGAAATGTATTGAAAATTTAAATGGTATAATTAGAACTGAATTGAATTGATGAATAGAGCTTGAATAAAATTTGGATTTGGAATTTGAAGTTGATTTGAATCGATTTGCGAGACTTGAGAAAATTAAATGCTTTACTTTATAAATTAATTAATATATATACTATCTTGAAAAAAATAGTTATATTTGAAATGAAATGATATTTGAGTTTTGAAGTATAAATTAAATTGAAATGACCACGGTGTTATAATGTATATTTCCACCTCGTAGATAGTTCTGAAGATCCTTAGAGGATGGTTATCCCAAACATCCTTTAAGTTACTTGTATTTCAGTTGATATTTCACTTGAGTTGGATTTATTGATATAAGAATGTTAATCCTGACTCGAGTGTTTTTGTGTTTTGCTTTACGCTCGGGTCAGACCGAGTGATACAACATTTGAGACTCACCTTTGGAGTTTGGAGCTTCCTTTGGAGATCCAACTATCGCCTCAGCTTTCAGCTCTTCTAGTTGATTTGTTCAGAGAAGTCATCTGTTGTACTAAAGACTTCACTGCATTTGAGATATTATGTTGTATTTTATTTCTAACTCTGATGTTTATATAGTAGCTTCATGAACTACTATTTTATCTATTCCGCTGCGTATTATTGTATTACTCTGTGTCTGTGATTATGTGATTGATTTATTTACTGCATATGCTGAGTTTTGCCAAATTTTTATTACAATCTGTTATTTTGAATTATTCAAGTCAGACATGTGTGGATTTATTGTCGATTTGAATGGTCCAAAATAGCGGGTCGTTACATGCGAGTTGACCCGACCTCGCGCTCTCGCCTACCGCGCCACTCCATCGAAATTCCCAAGCCTCGCCTCCTCGTCGCGCTCATGAATGTGGACCCAAACATCACGACCACGTCGCCACCTAATGCCGAACGTCCATCGCGATTAAATCGATCGCGGTTTTTATTTGCTTTTCCCTTTTTTTAAAACACGAATTTATTTCATTTCTGATTTGAATTGAAGAGCAACCGATTGGAGAAAGGAGGATATGACTTATACGTGAAGGGGTGGGTTTGGGTACGATGTTGGTCGGCTAAGATTTGACTTGATCGACCGTATATATTTTTATTCTTATAATTTAATTATCTTACGTTACATACCACGAAATCTTAAACCCCTATGGAGGCGTGCCGCTAGGCGTTCATAAGGTTATACCCCTATTTCGAACACAATGGAAAAGGTTTCGAGTCCTAATTTGATTGTATGGAGGAGATAGCTTTTTGAATCGACTGCTTTAAATTGATTTCGATATTAATTTCAACGCGTTTATATTCCGTACGATCAAACGATAACCCCAAATGCTGCGAAACTTGAAATCCGATAATAATACACTATTACGGATCCAATGGAATTGGTTTCGTCGAATTCCGAGATTGTGTCCCGGATGGCTATTTTTAAATGTCAATTTTGAACAAACTATTTTGAAAATTGAACAGATCACTTTTAAATTCAATTTTTAAACTTTTATTATCTTCATTATTATTAATATAAATTTTACAAGCCTTTAAATAATTTTTATCGAGCTTAAAACTCAAGATACAATAATTTACCTAATATTCAATTATAAAATTCAATAATTAAATTATTCAATAAATCGCTATATTTAAATTTTGAATTTATTTTATAAATAAAAACTCAAATTTCTATATCCAAAATCAATCTATAATTCAAATTCAATATTTAAAACCATTTAAATATTCCAAATCAAACGACGAAAAATCCGGGTCGTTACATTCCTCCCCCTATAAGAATTTCGTCCTTGAAATTGCTAAGGCAGGAAAAACGCTCCAAACCCATTAACTTATTAAAACCCACTTAGTGAAAATTCGAAATTTCACTTTTCTAATCGTTTTCCTTCATCCAAAACAATTACTTCCCCATCCTAAGCCAAAATCCTTTATTTCGATTATAAATTCGAAATCAATTTTCGTTAAAAAAAAAATTTCCCAAAAATTCTCAAAATTTTTCTAACACCCTAAATTTCTGAAATTTTTTGGCAGAGTCTCCCTTGTACGAAGAGGCTTTTGCAATATGACAAGAGAGATAAATATATATACATCGACCCACACGGTCGGAAAACAAAATATATAACAACATTCTATATTTTCGTAGTATTTAATCCGAAAACGTACCTTATTTTAGCATTTTTAAGCAAGCGGCTATTTTATTTTGCAATTCGCGCAATCAAAGTCAAGCAAAATAGCTCCAGGTACCTGTACTTACTCAATTTAAACACGTAAGTACCAAATATATGAAATCCACTAACATTTCATTTATTTAAACCACTACAACACATGAATTTCAATAACCAATCACGCTAAACATGTATTATAAGCAATTATAAGGGTCTGACATTCATTTTATTACTTTCAATCAATCCATACATCATTTCATTCAATCTAAAATGATTTAAAACCCAATTTGCTTACATTCAATTCACATTGTACTAAACAAATTAATATCCATTCCAAATTGATTAAAAATCAATTTATTCACTTTCCATCCATTCACAGAATTTAATTTATTTTTGTTTACATCAAACGACCAATTTTTCTATGTAAATCCGATGATATTCGCTTAATAAAATATCCACTTTAGTTTATAACCATTTTAAATTGATTCCAACTCAATTTGTATTTAATTCTATTCCACTTCTAATTGATTCTCGATCAACTCATTTTGCATTCCCTTCAAATTCACTTTTACTATACTCAAATCCATTTAATTTAGCTCGGAAACATTCCATGTTGTTATATTAAATAACCATTTCACAAATTAATTTAAGCCAAGCTTCCATTTAAAATATTTACCTAAGTTAATTTATTTACTTCAATCATTTCAACTCCATAACTTAAGTTTTTTTTCTGGTAAACAATTTCCAATTCAAATTGCAGATTTAATTTTTATTCAATCGAATTTCATTCTGTTTACTAATTTATTTAATTAGTTCATTCATTTATTCCCCTTCAAATTCAATTTCATACTCAAATTCATTTTAATTAATATCCCAAGTCCATATTTAATTCATTCATATTCAAATTGGATTTATTTGCAACTCAACCCATTTCTATTTTCATTCAATTCCATTTTATTCGACACGTTTTCTAATTGTATTTAATTCACTTACAATCTAAGTTGAATTTTATTTATAACTCAAGTTTCATTTTCAAATTCCATTTTTAACTCACAATCCAAATTTATTCAACCCAGTTAATATCCATTTTATATCCAATTAACTAATTAATTATCTAATTAGTTCATTTCCACTTTATAATTCAATATCTGATTTTTATTTCAAAAATCACATCAACCAATTTACTTGAGTTCAAATTTATTTTATAATTCAAGTTTTGGGTTTTTATTTCATTTCTAAAATATCAAACCTCTTTATTTTGGGTTCTCCATTTTACTTTTCAATTTTATAAGACACACAACTTATTTTTCTCATTTCATAAATTCTACACTCGAGTATATTCACATTTTATTTTTAACTCGAGATTATACATTTATTTATAGCCCACGTATATTTTTATTCAATTAATTTCAATTTTTATAAGCTATTGAAATTTATTCATTCCAATTCAATTTTTATTTTAACTCAACTTACGTTAAATTTAAACTTCACACCATTTCTTTTAATTTATTTAAGTAAGAATTTAATTCAATTTTAATATCATCCATAACTCAATTCAAATTTTATTTTTAATTCAATTTTAAGCCCAACCCGACTTTCTTTAACTTAGCTTAAGTTAATTTTTATTCATTTTAACTTTCTTAGATTAAAATTCATTTCCAAAACTCAAATTCCATATTTTTCTTTTCTTATTTATAATCATTCTCAATTTATAAGTTTACAACTTATTTCCTGATGATTTCTAAGTTATTTAAATAAGGATTCTAGAATTCAAACACCCGGTATTTATTTTAAATCATTTTGAAATCAATTATATACATATATATAACCCTTTGTTTCAACAAACCATTCCATTGGAATTTTCTTATAAATTTACATGGTTCCATCCCAAAGAAATTCCCCTTTAGAATTTTCAAAACAAAACTGGTTTGACCAACAAATCCGAACAAATTAATTACGGTAGCAATTCATCACTTAGAAACTCGAAAATGAACACCGATGATGTCGCGATCATCATCGGAATTATTTTCCAGCGACCGAAGTGATTTCAGTGCTATATCCCTTCCAAGTCCATTTAAAAACATTTTTCTATTCAAAAATATCTCCAAAACAATAATACTATTATTTTTTTCAAAATACTTTGGAAAACACTGTTATCCCGCCTTTTGGCAAGGCCAGGACACCAAGAAGCCGACTAGAGAACAAGGACAGCACGCCATGGATATCATTGAATTTTGTCCGAGCCCAGAGTGAGCTACAATTGATAGGACACGACAAGAAAGGCCATAGAGATCAGCACCTCAAATTTCAAGTCAATCCGGACTCATACGCTCAAGTTATGATCGAGTCAAATTGGAGGGAAAAAGCCCAGATTTCGTATCCATCACTCTGGGCGATTTCGTATCCATCACCGAAGCCCCAGTTCGAATCCATCATCCTTCGTACCGATCAGCTCCGGATCCATCGAGGTACCCAGGTTCGACTCGATTTTCTTCGTATCCATCGAACTCGTATCGATGGACTTCACACATACCAGCAATTGAAGGACCTCGTATCCTACAGCCAACGTTTACTTCGTATCCATCACTCTGCGCTTGCTTCGTATCCATCTCTCGATGTTTGCTTCGTATCCATCACTCGATGCTTGCTTCGTATCCATCAGAGGACCTCACTTCGAATCCATGCCTAATGACTTGTTCGTACCCACGAGTCAACTGACCAGGGATGACCTGTCTTCCATCAAAGTAAAACGAGGCGAGATATGTGGAGTCGAAACAGTCAATGTGGCACAAAGACCGGATCGAAACGAAGCGCGCGCGCCACCTCACTTCAAGAGCACGTGCAGCCAGCGAGACGAACGGATGGAGTCGAAATCATGGATACGAACCAGACAGCCTATGAGGAATTCCAGTTCGTATCGACCATATCTCGTAATCCACTGATCCAAACACGATGAAATTTTAACTGGAGGTTGCACACACGACAAGGAACATCTCCACCAATTTTGAGCTCAATTGGAAGTAATCTTGATCGATACGAAATGATTTCGTATCGATCACAGATTGGCTTGAAACTCTCTGGAAGTGGTCGAATGGGTCCCCTCACGTGTCAGGCCAAGTCTCCCGGAGTTTGAGCGAAATCCAAGCCTCCTACGCCTATAAATAGAGCCCCAGAATCAACGGAAAAAGGATCTTTTTTCTCTGAAGCGTCCAGACTCTGCCGGATTGAGATTTGCATCATACTTTTGCTGTCAATTTCGAAATCTAAACTGTAATCCGCTGTTCATCACTGTAAACGCTTGTAATCATTGAAAGAGAATCAATAAAATCATCAAAACTTCATAGTGGACGTAGGCTATACGCCGAACCACTCTAAACTGCTTGTCTGTGCACTTTACATTCTTATTTGTTGGAGTTTTTGTTAGATAATCTCTGTTTTACATTTATAATCTTCATTTTATCTCTTCAAACAACTCCCGAAGAGTGTTGTGCCCATTTTTGGTACAAACACTTTGGTGCTTTCACTGAGAACACCAGCTTTTTCTCCTGCTCGTTGGATCTGCCGTCGATACCGGATTGCACAAATCCAAGAGGAAGATCCAGATATCCAGTCCGGAATCCTTCCATTCTATTCAGATTTGCTCAAAATCTAGGAAAGGACTCCACCACCGACAATGGTCAGCACAAGAACTGGCGCCACCGCTACAGAGCAAGAAGGCAGAGACAGGCAAAATCCAACACAGCCGCCTTCTTCCAATCAAGACAATGCCACTCAGTCAGACTCAACGGGGCTAGTCACCCGACAGGAGTTTCAAGTATTGCTCCAGGAGCTGACCCAAAGCCGTCAGCAGTTGGCAGAACAGTTACGCGCCAATATCGAGCTGACCAACCAGCTAAACCGCCGGGGGCACAGAAGGTCCAGGAGAGATGATGTCTCCAGAGCGTCTACCGAAAGCTCAGCTTCATCTGATTACCACCGCCAAACTACCCGTCCTCGACTAGAGGGGAATCGCGCTCAAGCTGCTGAATATCAGCCTGCCTTAACTGTTGGGCAACTGAGGGTAGGACCGTCGACCAGTTTCCAAACCGGTCCCTCAACACGAGGAGGTACTGCCCCACAGTACACCACCGATAACCGCGCCACAACCGCCGCAGCAGAGACAAGGATCGATACCCGAAATCAATCTGAGCCGATCAATCAACAGCGAGGACATACTCCTGAACCTTATGTCCCAGAAGACGTTGAGCCAAGGAGGCGAGATACGGGTCGTCGACAACGCCCGATCCCTACTCGCGCCGTGGAACCCGACCACGCCTTAGCTCATCACGCTCCGAATCCGCCTGTTTCGGATATATCAACCATGATACGTCAAATAATCCGCGAAAGTCAGGGGCTCACTAATGATGACTGGGGGATTTCCCGTAGCCATACCCCTTTCACAGACGAAGTATTACATGCCGAACCTCCTAGACGATTTAGAATGCCGACTCTCCCGATGTATGAAGGGAATAGTGACCCCAACCAGCATATTCTGAAGTATGAATGGTCGATGAGCGCCGCAAGGGCCGACGACGCAGTGAAGTGTCGGAGTTTCCCCATCTCTCTGGGAGGAATCGCGACAATGTGGTTTACCCGCCTACCGCCTAGATCAATTTCTTCGTTCGATCAGTTGGCCAAGAGGTTTGTGGAACAATTCCGGATGCATGTTGCTAGGCCAAAGGACGTCAACACCTTGTCCAGCGTCACCCAAGCTCCTGGAGAAACACTCAGGCGTTACTTGGAGAGGTTCCACGCAGCATGCGTCGAGATCACCAATCCCAACGATAATTCAATCTTAATGGCTCTGACCAAGGGGATTGATCCTGATTCTGAATTCGGAAACTGGCTGGCTGGAAAACCGCCCGCGTCGTTGGACCGTTTTTACTCCAAGGCCGCTCAATTCCTGCGGCAGGAGGATGCAAAACAGTCTAGGAAGCAGGACGATGCGAGGCCTAGCATTGAAGGAATACAGAGCAATGTGGCAGTTAAACAGTCCGGCGAGAGTTCCGGGAAAGTTCAGCTGAATATACAAAACAAGCAAACCCAGCAGAGAGGAAACAATGGCCAGAATAAGAAGAGAGATGAGAACCGAGGTCCACGACGTAGAGCTCAGATGTTTGACAGTTATACACCGCTAAACACATCATTGGAAAACGTATACTTACAGACTTGCAACACTGTACAGTATAAGAAGCCTGCTCCGAAGCCCTCATCGGAGAGACAGATTCAGACAGGGAAATTCTGTAGGTTCCATGAGAGCTATGGACATAATACCAACGAGTGTCGACATTTACAGGACCTCATCGAAAAGCTGATTAGAGAGAGGAAGCTAGATCAGTTTGTACGGGCGCCGCAGCCTGGCGGAGCGGGCCCCTCGAATCAAAATCGTTCACAAAATCAGGAAAGAGAGGATGAACCCGCTCGTGCGGGCGGGAGATTAGTAATCAACACAATAAGTGGTGGCCCCCATCCGGCAGACAGAAGCTGGGGGGAAATGGAGTCGTATGCCAGTTCTATCAGGCATGCGGACTTCGAGTGCTATAGTAATTGCGAGGATGGAACCCCGGCAAAACAACAAAAGATAATGTCCGATGATATCGTGTTTAGGAGCCGAGACGCCGATAAAGTCGAAGCCCCTACTATCGACCCACTAGTCATATCTGCCCAGGTAGGTCCTGCTTGGATGAAGAGGATCCTGGTTGACAGTGGGAGCTTTGTAAACATCTTGCTCAAACAGGCTTACGATCTAATGAAGATGGAAACGAAGGATTTGAAACCCTGTTTATCCAGAATCCATGGTTTCAATGGAAGTGCCACGATACCCATCGGAATAACTGAACTCCCAGTCGAGTTAGGCGTTGGAGAACGCCGGAGGGTCCGCATGTTACAATTTGTTGTGCTAGAAATAGATTCGCCATACAATGCGTTTCTGGGTCGACCGGCTTTAGCCGAGTTCAGGGCGGCGATCGCCCCATGGTGTCTGACTCTGAAATTTCCCACTGATCATGGGATTGGAGTTGTTCAAGGAGATCAGGCCTCGGGAAGGGCCTGTTATGTTGCTGAGCTGCGCGGGGCGCAACGTAAAGAGAAGGGGAAGGGCGTAGAGGAATCTCTCTGCGTCCGTTCTATCGATAATTGACAATTGGTGCCTGGGCCTCGGCCCGGGCACCACGACCAATTCCTGAAAGACCTGGACCCCAGGGACAACGAGGATAGAGACGAATCAACGGAGAGTCAAGCCTCTCCAGCCGAACTGACTGTGGACGTCCCAATCAGTGAGGATGATGATTCGAAGATGCTGAAAGTTGGGTCCCAACTAAACAAGCAGACACAGCAGGAGTTGGTCGAATTTCTTCGGGCGAATCTCGACGTCTTCGCCTGGACGCACTCTGACATGTGCGGGATCTCGCCGAGCATTGCAAGTCACTCCCTGAATATAGATCCGCGACATGTCCCAGTAAAGCAGAAAAGGCGCGGTATGGATCCAGAGAGATCTGCCGCCCTTAAGGAAGAAGTTGATAAACTGCAATCGAATGGGTTCATTCGAGATGCCTTGTATCCAGAATGGGTGTCCAACCCTGTACTAGTTCGGAAACCAAACGGGAAGTGGAGAACCTGTGTTGACTACTCTGACCTAAACAAGGCCTGTCCAAAAGATAGCTTCCCGCTTCCGCGAATCGATCAACTCGTAGATTCGACGGCCGGACATGAACTACTATCCTTTATGGACGCTTATTCCGGCTACAATCAGATACCCATGCATCTGCCTGATCAGGAACATACCAGCTTCGTGACCGACCTGGGACTCTATTGTTACAAAGTCATGCCGTTTGGTCTAAAGAACGCTGGAGCAACATACCAACGCTTAGTCAACCGAATGTTCGCTGATCAGATTGGGAAGACCATGGAGGTTTACGTGGATGACATGCTGGTGAAGTCCCGATTCTCCACCGATCATGTCAGAGATTTGAATTCAATGTTCAGCATCCTCCGGGAGTACGGAATGAAGCTCAACCCACTCAAATGTCACTTTGGCGTTGCATCCGGAAAATTCCTTGGGTTCATTGTCAACGCTCGAGGAATAGAGGCGAATCCTGAGAAGATCTGGGCTATTAGAAATTTGCAAACCCCTAAAACTATAAAGCAAGTCCAGAGTCTTAACGGGAAGGTCGCAGCATTGAGCAGGTTCATTTCAAAGTCCACCGACAAATGCATTCCTTTCTTCGACCTGATTCGGAAGGGCAAACGAAACTTTGAATGGACCACGGAGTGTGAAGGCGCATTCCGATCTTTAGTTCAACATCTCTCCACACCTCCGATCTTGTCAAAACCGGTTGACCACGAGCAACTATATCTCTACCTGGCAGTATCAGAACATGCGATCAGCGCTGCTCTGGTCCGGGAAGAAGACAAAGTGCAAAACCCGGTCTACTATGTCAGTAAGCGACTAACAGGAGCTGAAAGAAATTATCCAAGACTGGAGAAACTGGCTTATTGTTTGGTCATTGCCTCGAGGAAGCTCCGTCCCTACTTCCAAGCTCATCCGCTTACTGTGTACACCGACCAGCCGTTACGACAGGTCCTTACGCGGCCTGAGACGTCCGGTAGGTTACTCAAGTGGAACATTGAGCTAAGCCAATTTGATATCGCATACGCTCCACGGAGGGCCATTCAAGGACAAGTCCTAGCTGATTTCATAGCCGAATTCACCATTCCGGAAGACTTACCCGAAACCAGTGAATCTCCCGAATACATCTGGAAGCTGTATACTGATGGTGCGTCAAATGACCGGTGTTCGGGCGCTGGGGTTGTACTTGAGACTCCCGAGGGCCGATCCATATGTTACGCTCTTAAATTCGACTTTCATGCAACTAATAATGAAGCCGAATATGAAGCCCTCCTGACCGGCCTGAGGCTTGCCAGAGATTTGAAAATTATCGCTGTAGAAATTTATTGCGATTCGCAGTTAGTGGTATGCCAGGTGCGAGGAGAATACCAGGCGAGAGACCGAAGACTGGCCGCTTACTTGGCACGAGTTCAGGAAATCCTAAACCGGTTTGATTATTATGCCATCTACTATGTACCTCGGGAACGCAATCAGAAAGCCGATTCACTGGCGAAGTTAGCCAGCACAGGCGAAGCGCAACAAATGGGACTTGTCCCCGTTGAAACTTTGGCCACTCCGAGCATCGATCGGATAGAAATGAACTCTGTATTTGAAACCGCTCCCAGTAGAGAGTCCTGGATGACTCCGTATCGGAATTACATTGAGAATGGGGTGCTACCTGAACCTAGAAATGAGAAGAGACAGATTCAGCGAAAAGCCTCGCGGTTCGTCATCCAAAACGGAGTCATGTACAGGAGGGGTTATTCCGTTCCTCTCCTCAGATGTGTCGCCCACGAGGAAATCAAGCGAGTGCTACATGACGTGCACGAAGGAGAGTGTGGTGATCATACCGGCGGGCAAGCTCTCGCTAAAAAGATACTCCGATATGGGTACTACTGGCCGACGGTGAACCGAGATGCGGCAAACTATGCCCGGAAATGCGATAAATGCCAAATACATTCCCGAATTCCGAGAGCTCCGCCAACTGAAATAACCCAAATGGTCAGTCCCTGGCCATTCGCAATGTGGGGCATTGACATCATCGGCGCTTTACCTTTAGCAAAAGGCGGTGCGAAATACGCCATCGTCGCAGTTGATTACTTCACAAAGTGGGCTGAGGCCGAAGCCCTAGCAACCATTACGACAAAGAAGGTGATAAATTTCGTGGTTCGCAACATCATCTGTCGATTTGGACTCCCGCATACTATCATCACTGATAACGGAGCCCAATTCGAAAGTGCGGAATTCAAGAATTTCTGTCAACGGTTTCATATCCGCAAAAAGTTCTCGGCTGTCGCACACCCCCAAGCGAATGGGCAGGTTGAAGCTGTCAACAAAGTTATAAAATTGATCCTGAAGAAACGATTAGAGAAGGCTGGGGGCAAGTGGGTCGATGAACTTCCTATGGCGTTATGGGCCTATCGAACGACCCACAAAACCGCGACCGGACACACTCCGTTTTCCCTATCTTATGGCTCAGAGGCCGTTATCCCGGTCGAGACAGAGGTGCTCTCTCATCGCGTGACTTATTATGATCCAAAAACAAACGCTATACTCCTAGCCGAATCTTTGGATCTATTGGATGAAAAACGGGAGGAGGCTGATTTGAGAGCAGCCGCACATCGAAGCCGGGTCGCCCGATTATACAACACCAGAGTTCGACCTCGAACCTTTGAACTTGGCGACCTCGTGCTCAAGAGAATTTACCCAGTTCCTTCACACATGAAACCGAACTGGGGAGGGCCATATGTAATTACACGAAAGCTCGGAGATGGTACATTCAAGCTGTCGACTGTTGACGGTCTCGATTTACCGAGGGCTTGGAACAGCGAAAGTCTCCGCCGCTACTACATATGACAGGCTTTATTTATTTCATTCTGTTTAGCAATTTGTTTCTGCATTTCGAAATTTGAATTTTGTAATAAGGCAACTGACTTTGCCGCATTTTCTTATTTCAGCAATAAAATGCCACTTCTTCGAGCCAGAGCTGTGATTCATTATGTACGATATACAACGTCACGATGCACGAAGAGCTAAATCCCATCACGCAATGGGACTTATTCAAATGGAGAGTGGCTGTGATACGACCGGCCACTCACTAGGTGAAACCCGAGCTCGGGGACAAGCCATGACACCGATATTAATAGGATTGACACACGACAATCCTACACTTAACTCCGTATTCCCAGAGTGCGAAGCGGAGTATAAACATTTAACTCCATATTCCCAGAGTGCGAAATGGAGTATAAACATCCAACTCCGTATTCCCAGAGTGCGAAGCGGAGTATAAACACTTAACTCCATGTTCCCGGAGTGCGAAATGGAGTATAAACATTCAACTCCGAATTCCCAGAGTGCGAAGCGGAGTATAAACACTTAACTCCGTATTCCCAGAGTGCGAAGCGGAGTATAAACACTTAACTCCATGTTCCCGGAGTGCGAAATGGAGTATAAACACTCAACTCCGTATTCCCAGAGTGCGAAGCGGAGTATAAACACTTAACTCCGTGTTCCCGGAGTGCGAAATGGAGTATAAACATTCAACTCCACATTCCCAGAGTGCGAAGCGGAGTATAAGCAGTCAACTCCATGTTCCCAGAGTGCGAACAACCGCTTACGAGATGACGCATATCCCCGGAGTGTGGATGGAACGATTCATAAGAGAACAAGCGTAGTTCGACCACTCGGTCCTCGCTTGGTGCCATCACAAGCTGATCATCACAACTTGACCCCAAAACTGGGGGCAGAAGCGAATGTTAGTCATTGCCCGAAACTGTATGGTGCTCAGCTCCAATGCGATCCCCTATCACAACTCAAGTCCGAAAGTTCCGTACTTAACAAGTAAAATGAGCTATTCTTGAAGCAATCAGAAAATGCAAATACACTGGACCAAAGTCCGAACACTGCAATATTCAAGCATAGAAAGGAACGCAAGCTGAAGCTAAAAGACAAAATTTTATTCCAACTAAACTCAAAAACAATGCTTCATACATGAGTTCTTTCCAAAATGTTCCTACTAGCAGGGGCCGAACCTGCATCTAAACACGGCCTACAAAAGGGAAAAGACAGAAAAAATAACAAAAGTCCCTAACTGCCTATGAAAAGGATGTCTAATCTTTCTGCTTCCTCAGCTTTTTCTTCTTCTTCGAGGAACTACTGGAGCCGCCAGCACCCTTTCGCTTGGAGCCTTTCTCCCTAGGCAAGCTCCCTTCGGGTGAAGGCATAATGTCAACGTCCTCGTCTGAGCTAGACTCTATAGGGATGCTTCCCGCGGGAGGAGTGGGAGGAACAGACTCCGCAGCCGGAGGAGGGGCTGGTACATCAGTATCAGTAAGTGTGCCCCCAGGAGACACAGTCATAAGAGGAATGGGGCACTGTGCTGCCGCTCCGCCATCTACTTCACCGCCGTGCGCCGCAGCCGCCATCTCGGCATTGATCTCGGCTAACATCGCCGCTTCCCGCCGTGCTCTGGCCTCGCTAGGAGCCGTAGTAGACTGAGACAAGGTGTCAGAAGTAGTCGTGAATCCACCCAAGCCAAATGGCAAGTCCGCAAAAGGATCACTTTGACGACCAAGGAGCTCGTTTATCATCTGCTCGTCGAAAGAAAGTGAGCTCCCCTCCGTCACTCCAACTGGTGCCATTGCTGCGACGGAGGTCGCCTCAGAAACGATGGCTCCTGGCGCTTGACCTAATACTTGGGTGGTAAGAGGCGCGGCTGGTGCAACTCCTGTCACTGATCAAAGGAAAAGACATGTCATTAGCAACATTTCAACACGGATTCTTCAATCCAAATATACTGGAAGTTAGTTCAAAATACCTTCCTCGGTTTGGCTCGAGGTCGTCTGAACTACTTCAGAAGGATGTTCCTTAATAGGAGATAAGTGCGGTTGATCTGGGTCATACGCTGGGATAGGCTGGGAGTAGATCATTGAAGTTGGCTCAGACTGAGATGACACGACTATCTCAGAACTCGTAACATGGTGTTCCGCACCAGAGCTCTCTCCGACTTCCTGGATCTGAGAACCAAGCCTCACCTTGTCATGGGAAATCATGGAGTCATGGAGAACCTTTTTTTCATCATCATTAAGGATGCGGTTCTCCAGCTCGAACTCATCAGGGGCTTCATCAGGGTGCCCAGATCTCTCCTCATCAACCAGTAGGTTCCAGGCGTTATAGAGATGTGTGGGGTAATCGTCGAGCCATGTCAAGTCTCGGTGCCTTAGCACATTGGCGTTGTAAGTGACGAGTAGCTCCTCCACCTCGGCCTCAATCCTGGCCTCCGCCTGCCGTACTTTCTCATCGACTCCAGCCTCAGCCTCACGGGCTTGTTGTACAGCCGCTTCCTTCTCCTTTTGGAGTGTCACTGCCTGGTCACAGGCTTCCTGCGCAGAGACATTGGCTGCGTCTTTTTCCTTAGCCATCTCTGAAAACTTTGACTTCAGCTCATTAAGCTCCTTGAGAGCGGCATCCCTCTCGGCAGTAATGGAAGTGTTCCTGTGACCCATGTCCTCAATTGCGGTGTAATGTTCTTGCTTCATCCTGGCCATGGCAGCGGTCACTTCATCAACTTTCTTTAAAGCCTCCATTTCAGACTTACGAGAAGACTCAGCCTCTGAGTTGAGCGCTTTTATGATTTGGTCGTTGCGACCCAGCTCCTTCTCAAGTTTCTCGATGGTGACGCCCCGCTCAAATGCCACTTTAGATGCCTTCCTCGCGGCCCGTCCCCACTCCCTATACTGGAAAAAGATGTCCGCGACATAATCGTGGATAGTGGTTTCCGCGGTTGGCGGGATTCTCTTCAGGTGCGGGGGGAAGACATATCCATCAAAACAGATGTCAGGAAATTCCTTCCTCATCTGTGCCAGCTTAAGTGCACCTTCGCTAGACGCCTCGGTCGGAACCGGTACAGTAGCCGAGGAGGTGGCTATTTCAGTCCTGCGCGGAGGATCGGACCTCAAAGCTTGAGAAGGCGGCCTAGGCCGTGAAGTTTCGGGAGGACGAGTAACTGCGACCGTAGGAGGTGCAGAGGTCCTGAGGGGAGGAGAGCGAGATCGGGATCGGCGAACATGTCCCCTATCTCTGTCAGACTTCTCCTGACCAGAGTGTCCCGTGTCATAATCCCTCTCGCCCTCTCTCCTGCGTGGCTCGTGATAACGGCGCTTACGCAAACTACCAAGCACGGAACCTTTCCCAGACATTGAACCTGAAAAGAAAACCACAAAGAATCAGTAACCGTTTGCGATGTGTTGTTTATGGTTAGGAAAATGTGTTGTGCCGTGAGGAGTGTGTGAATGTGTAACCCCCCGGACCAACCAGAAGTGTCAGTCGCATCGGCAAGCTCAGGCTCGCTAACATCGACAATATGTCGCGGTCCACCCGACCCAACATCGTGTTGCTCCGGCTCAATGTCAGGGATTGGAGGGTCAGCAGGCTCTTCGAGTTGGTCTCCAGCTTGCAGGGAGGCTGCCTCCGTAATCTTAACCCCTGGCGAAGGACGATGCAAAACCACAGACTTCCGCCTCCCAGACTTAGGCTGTTTCGAAGCCACAGCTTTGCCTTTCCTCTTAGCATCGGACTCTGGGGTTGCGTTAGCAGGTCCGACCAACGGTTCTTCGTCAGTGTGGGTTTTCTCGGAGTCGGGTTCCTCGATTATCACAACCCTGGGCTTCATCCGCTTGACCTTTTTCCTGGAGATGGTCTTTAATGCACCGTCGAGTCTTATGCTCTGCCTCCGACCGATCAGCCCAAGGACTCTGAGATTCCGATCTGTCAATAACAGTTCAATATTCCTTTCTTCGCTAGGAATCTCTTGGAGGACCCGAACTATCTCTTTATAGTAGCCACCCTCAGGCCGCTGGATGATAGCTGACAGAAAAAGAGAAGAAGACGTAAGTTTAATTTCACTCCGAAAATTGCCCTGTCAATTACTTGGGAAAAAAGACGATACTCACGTCTGAATAACCATCTTCTGGCAAACCCCGGAGGACATCGGACATAGAACCACTCCGACTTAAAATAGCTTAGCCTAGTCCACGACCCCACGACAACTTGGCAGTTCCTTACAGACTCCAAGAACGTGTAAGATGGGCTGTCAGTCCGACTCTTGAAGTTAAACAAGTATCTTATGTCGGTCATACGAGGAGGACGATGGAGGTACTCCATGAATACAACGAACAAGCTATTGAGTGAGGCATATCCGTTTGGATGCAATTGAGACGGAGCGATGTCCAGATAAGCCAACACTTCTCTTATATAGTCGTTGAATGGAGGAAGTGTGCCGGCTGCGCACGCATGCCGATTAAAAGCAGTATACCCCTCCGGGGGATTATGTGGCCTATCATCCGGTCCAGGCAACAATACCTCATCCAAAGATAAACCATGCCTTAAGCATATCCTCCCCAGCATGTCTTCGGAGATATTGGATGAGACGGAATCAGGTGGACTGTTAATGAAGGACGCGTTGGGCAACTCGTCCGGAGCTGGGCCAATAGCTTCGGTCTCGATGACCGGAATCTCAATTCTGGGAAGGATAGGGTTCTGAGTTTCTTGCTGCTGCGAACTTGACGGTTCCATCACTAGCTAACTCACGAGAAACCATCATTAGGTGACAAAAAGCCCGTGCATCCCCAGTGTAAAGTGCATGAATGTGTTGTGTAGTGCGAGTGCTATGCGTGACTTGAGCAAATTCTGCAGAATTAAAGAAAATGTGCAAGCGACGAGATTCTGGAAGTCAGACAAACATGACCGTCATCGCTGACCGTCATGACTGCGCCATCCAGATGATAACGATCGATTCAAGATTAAAGAGTTCGTTGTACTTTTTTGTTAAAAGGCAGTTCCATCGACGAGCTTCGAAAGTCAGTTAAATATGCAATCCTGTAATCAAGTCCAATTATGCAAGGCAGAAGCTCGTCGGAGTCGAATATAAGAACATGCAAAAGTTCGCTAAGTTCGTCAAATTCCAGCATGGAATCGATCGTAGTTCAAGTTCAAATTCAGTCGGAGGCGTGATGTCTTTTGTATTGATCCAGTTCGAATCGATACTTTCGTATCGATCAGGTCAACTCGATACCTTTCGTATCGATGTCAGTTCGTATCGACCGGAGGAGAAGATTTCGTATCGATCAGGTCAACTCGATACCTTTCGTATCGATGTCAGTTCGTATCGACCGGAGGAGGAGATTTCGTATCGATCAGGTAGGCTTACTTCGTATCGGCCAAGGGTTAACGGTTGTAAGACGACCAAGTGCAATAACTTCGCATCAATCTGGGGCTATCGATATGGGACCAATGAGATCTCTTGGTCTTCGTATCGATCGAGAGAGGTAGATTTTCGCATCGATCACGCCGGCCAAGCGCTTACATCAATCATCTCAGTTCAACACAAGCCCCAACCACCTTAGATCGATGCGAACCTCTGCATCCCCTTTAACCCATCAATCGATGCGAAATCATGAAATCTGGATCGAGTCGAACCCTCCTGTCCCGGATCGACACGAACTAGTGGTGAGACAATTACTCCGGAACTCTTTCTTCTCCGATTGAAGCGAACATAGCCATGGCCATCCTCGACCAAGCTCTGGTCCAGATCTGGCCTTGGCACCACCAAAATCGATAATCAGCAAAGGCACGATGGATCTGAGATCTGAACTTCGTCGCTCGAATTTAGCCGTGATTGCTTATTTACCTGAATCGAATTGGAGTTTGGGGAAATAGTAAGATGATGTTTGATCGATTCGAAGATTGGAGTAATTCTTCTCTCCTGCTTGTCTGTGAATCGATACGAGAAGGCAGAAGACAACAGTAAAAGTAAAAGGTAAAAAAGTGAGAAATGGCAAAGTCCCAGATATTTATATGAAGCCTAGGACGGAACCGAGTCGATTCGACTCCCAGTCAATCTGACCGGTCGCAACCAGTCAAGCAGCGCATCGATGCGAGCGTTCGTATCGAGCCCACTAACCGTTATCGGTTCGAAGCGCACAGGGAGGCCACGTGAATACGATGGGTAGATGCACGCGCTCTCCTCGCATCCATCAAGCTGTGCATTCATGAAGGCGAAATGTTCACCAAAAACCATCGTTTCGAAACATCCAATGTATGAGCCACCGATTCGAAACAGAGCAGACCTGTTAATACGAGCGTCCATTTCGTATCCATCAGAATCTATCGATGCGAACATCCATTTCGTATCCATCAGAATCTATCGATGCGAGCATCCATTTCGTATCCACCAGATATCACAAATTCGAATCAGGATTCACCGCGATTTGTGACCATCGATACGAATGATTGTTTTCGTATCCGTCAAGTCAACCCACATCGATACGAAAGAAGGCTTTTCGACTTTGAGCATCGATTCATAAGAGGACCGATACGAGAGAATGGCTAAGGGGTACGACTTTCAAAATTATCCAAAGAAGACATACAACTTTTCAAAGCACGTCATGTTTTCACAAGACGTACTTTGGGGGGCAAATGTTATCCCGCCTTTTGGCAAGGCCAAGACACCAAGAAGCCGACTAGAGAACAAGGACAGCACGCCATGGATATCACTGAATTTTGTCCGAGCCCAGAGTGAGCTACAATTGATAGGACACGACAAGAAAGGCCATAGAGATCAGCACCTCAAATTTCAAGTCAATCCGGACTCATACGCTCAAGTTATGATCGAGTCAAATTGGAGGGAAAAAGCCCAGATTTCGTATCCATCACTCTGGGCGATTTCGTATCCATCACCGAAGCCCCAGTTCGAATCCATCATGCTTCGTACCGATCAGCTCCGGATCCATCGAGGTACCCAGGTTCGACTCGATTTTCTTCGTATCCATCGAACTCGTATCGATGGACTTCACACATACCAGCAATTGAAGGACCTCGTATCCTACAGCCAACGTTTACTTCGTATCCATCACTCTGCGCTTGCTTCATATCCATCTCTCGATGTTTGCTTCGTATCCATCACTCGATGCTTGCTTCGTATCCATCAGAGGACCTCACTTCGAATCCATGCCTAATGACTTGTTCGTACCCACGAGTCAACTGACCAGGGATGACGTGTCTTCCATCAAAGTAAAACGAGGCGAGATATGTGGAGTCGAAACAGTCAATGCGGCACATAGACCGGATCGAAACGAAGCGCGCGCGCCACCTCACTTCAAGAGCACGTGCAGCCAGCGAGACGAACGGATGGAGTCGAAATCATGGATACGAACCAGACAGCCTATGAGGAATTCCAGTTCGTATCGACCATATCTCGTAATCCACTGATCCAAACACGATGAAATTTTAACTGGAGGTTGCACACACGACAAGGAACATCTCCACCAATTTTGAGCTCAATTGGAAGTAATCTTGATCGATACGAAATGATTTCGTATCGATCACAGATTGGATTGAAACTCTCTAGAAGTGGTCGAATGGGTCCCCTCACGTGTCAGGCCAAGTCTCCCGGAGTTTGAGCGAAATCCAAGCCTCCTACGCCTATAAATAGAGCCCCAGAATCAACGGAAAAAGGATCTTTTTTCTCTGAAGCGTCCAGACTCTGCCGGATTGAGATTTGCATCATACTTTTGCTGTCAATTTCAAAATCTAAACTGTAATCCGCTGTTCATCGCTGTAAACGCTTGTAATCATTGAAAGAGAATCAATAAAATCATCAAAACTTCATAGTGGACGTAGGCTATACGCCGAACCACTCTAAACTGCTTGTCTGTGCACTTTACATTCTTATTTGTTGGAGTTTTTGTTAGATAATCTCTGTTTTACATTTATAATCTTCATTTTATCTCTTCAAACAACTCCCGAAGAGTGTTGTGCCCATTTTTGGTACAAACACACACTTCCAAAAATCTCCAAGATTTAATTTTTCAAACTCTAGTTTAAACCCATTTTTAGTTTTAAACTTATTTGTATAATTTATACTCATACAATTTAATTTGGCTTTTATATCTATTCCAAATTTTAAAGTCTTATTTTGGTTATATATATAATAACAACCAAACACACCACTATAATAATTTTCAGAAAATTATTCTCTTTTATATCAAAATACAGTTTGGGTAAAATTATTTCATTTACCCACTTCAAAACCATAATGTGTCGATTTACTTTATTCAAGTGTTTAGAAACCCCTATCGATTTAGTGGCGTCCCGCTACTCGAACAGAATTTATATACCGCTCAACAGATAAATCAATACAATATAAAACCATTTTATATTCACTAACAAATACGCGCTCATATCTATTAATACTCTCAACTCATTCTAGAGTACTATTGACTCTATATCTAATGAGTAATCCCCACCAGAGCCAAGGTTCTCGCTTAACCTTCTGCTCCGATACCAACTATAAAGGCTCGCAAATCCGTACTCCTTTGAGTTGACAATATTTCACATCAGCTCAACTCAAATTGGATGGAAATATGAATCTTTAGGGTAAGAAGAAGAAAGATAGAAGAAGAAAAAGAAAACAACAACACAGAATCTCACAGTCGCAGCAGAACAAAATATAATATATAATAACAGATTTTTATACATAGTATTTGTAACTGTTTTATATTTACAATCATCAGAGTACAACGATCAATACATCAAACTGGAAACTTATATAACTTGTCCTTACACATCGGAATATAAGCCAAGTACGGAGATACGTTTCTGTCATCCAGCTTGTCTCCTGAGCTCCATAGCATTTCTACCCTAAATCTGTATTACTCGGTCTGACCCGAGCATTATAATAAAATAACACCCGAGTCAGTCTGGAAAACCAGCGGGAGAAAACACACTCAATTTGAATTATTAGAGTTATCAAAATCCTTTGAAAAACAAAGGTATCTCGTAAGACCGCATCACACATAAACACGACGGGTTTTTACCTTACGATAACCAAAACACTTTATAGAAAATCCGATGATATTATAATAGTGTCTAAATACAAGTACTTATTCAAATAGCTGAAATTGTTACATTAATTAAATTACAGCATACTAGGCTCTATAAACAAAATCGTAAGCTCGTATTGGAGAATGGATTCCAACGAATGACTGAGCCATTGGGGTACCGCCTGTCACAGTACACCTCTAGAACAATGCACTGAGGACCATGCCGGGATCTCCTGCTACACAAGACCGACCTACCCCTAACCTGGATAGACCGAATATGTTATCACCCTGGGTGTTCCCACCCTTACTATCGAGCGCTTCTTTCATATATACCCATATCTAAGATAAATAGGGTTTCGAGGACATCTAGAAAAGTGATAACATACCCTACTTGGGTGCGACCCACTTAGCCTTGCTGCATCTCCACTGTTTTAGTCATTCCCGGTTGATGAGGTTCGAGGCTAAGCGTTATCTTTCAAGAAAAATTCTACTTAGAATGCTCATCATCCTCCAGTGACGATGTTCTGATAGCATTCGTCCATACAAGTTGCCCTGGGTGTGGACAACCGAATCACTGTCTTCATCATCTTCACGGTATTCATTCGTTACGTTCAAACCGGATCGAAGTGGTTTTCGGATAATTAAATCCGATCCCGGTCTCTTTGAAACAATTAACGAAATTGCCCAATATTGATAATCGGTTATTTAACTATCAAATAACATCCAAAAGCAACACTAGGCCTTATTTTATAAATCTCCAGAATATTTATTTCAAAACATCTTTCCCAAGATATATATATATATATATATATATATATATTCAATCTCTTCAATATTCTATATTTGAAAACAATTTCAGCACTTGTATCCATAATAGGATATTTCACCATTTCAATACTTTGAAATGTTTTCCACTAAAATATTTCCAAAACCTCCCTTTCAATACTTAGGAAAATATTTATACGTATAATTTCCCAAAATCATTTTAATATTTAACTTGGAATTTTTCAAACTTATCTCATAAGTCTCCGGAATTTTTAATAAATTCTTCTTACGATTTCCAAACCGGTTATACTTATTTATAATCCCAACCAACCATTTTTAACTCCTTTAAATGAATTCACATTCTTCCCGAAGTTATCGCATCTAAGCATTTAAAATTCTCTTAAGTCTCTAGAATTCCGTTTTATAAGATTTCTCTTATAAAATCTCCTTCTTAAAATAAAACCTGTCTACACATCTCGAGAGATTTTATAAATAAATTTTCAAACATTTCAAACTATATATATATACAAGATCAATTTTAAAGAGTAATAATTTATTTTTATTTTTAAAATATATTTTAAGTTATTAGTTAAAATATTAAACACTTTTTAATAAACCGTCAATAACTCATTTAAATGAAACAAATCAATTTACAAAGCTGATTACAAAAGTTAAAATTTTTATTTCAATAAATATTAAATATTTGAAAGTCCATTTTCCGAAGTATTCCAATACTAACTAGTTTAAAATTTCATAGTTTAAATAATAAAGTTTTCCCTTTGAAAAACAAACTTAACTTCTTAAAAATATATTTCAAAATCTCGATAACCAATTTAATTTATAACTTCCTCTCGATTCCACAACATATCGATTTATTTCCGCTTCCCTTACCATTCCCATTTCAAAAATAGAATCTACTATTTTTCATAACCCTGTTTCCATATTCTAATATAAATTCACCCTATGAATTTATATTTCCTATTATCATCTGATATCGAATTCCTTTATTTGTAGACATCGTCTATCAATTTTATAACCCCTTTGGTTTTACCTGTTTATAAAACAAATATTATTTATAAAATTCCATTATATACATTCCTTTCTTATAAATTCCTTTTATACTTCCAATCTATTTTAAATATTGACTTTAACTCCTTTTTATATTTCTAGAATATCATTTATAAATTTTCTTGTATAATTCATTTTTAAAATCCCATTTAATAATTCACGATAGTTAGGTATAACCAAAAATCAATATTTTTTTTCTAATTTGATTCTTTAAAATAACTCCAGTTCCAATATATATATTTTTATATCAAATTCTTTTTTATTCCTTAAATTTAAAAAAAAATTATAGTATTTGAATTATCAAAATTCAGACCAATGCTACAATAGCATCCAATAATTCCAATCACTACAATAATCTATAATAGATTATCCTATACAAATCAAATATCACTATATATGAAAAATAAACAACGTATTTAAGGAATCCAGTTGGATCCCTCTAACCTGTTTCCCTGCATCCGCAGATGTTAATACAACATAAAGAAATACCATCCCACTTCGAGGGGGATATCACGGTGTATAGGGCATCCGCTATTATGCGGGGCGTATAGGGTCTCATCCGCTATAATGTGCGGGAATATCACTCCAAATACTAATATATATATACTACTATATATATATATTTAACATCAACAGATAATAATTGTATAAATTTATCCAAGCATCCAATAAATTATTTAACTATTTCAAATTTAAATTGGAAATTCTAAATGAGTGAGATTTTTCTCACCTTTGATTTTTAAATTGGCCGACATCCAGATTTTAAATTTTCAGCTTGTACATCTCTCATCTCCGAATACAACTCGTCTTGTTTTCTTAACGATTTTGGGCCTCGTATAAAAGTTATACATTTATGAATTTTCTGACTTTTATTTGAAATAATCGAATCTACCTAATTACCTTACTAACAAATTTAATTAACCTTAAATTGTAAAATTATAATTGCCTAACGATCGTGAACCACTACTAGAAGATCGCCTCGCCATTTAACTATAGCGGCAGCCTATAAAAACAGTACAAACAACCCAGGACAGGAACGACGCACCTCTCTACCTCCGTAGTACACCGCCTATGCCGCTCCTCCTCACGATGAAGCTGCTCCTCTTTCCCACTACGCTGCAACTAGAAACTCCCACGAACTTCGACCAACCCAAAAGAGCGCACCGCTTCGCCGCGACCATCCTTCCACTGCCGCTTCTCAAACTCTGCCTGCACTCGCCACGAGGTCTGCCTCCAAAACCCAAAGCCGTAAACCCTAGCCTACTGTAGTTTGCTCCCTCCTCATCATCGCTCGCCTCCCTCTCGTGTGCGAGTCGACCCGACCTCGCGCTCTCCCTTGCCGCGCTGCTCCATCGAAATTCCCAAGCTTCGCCTCCTCGTCACGCTCATGAACGTGGACCCAAACATCGCGACCACGTCGTCGCCTAATGCCGAACGTCCATCGCGATTAAATCGATCGCGGTTTTTATTTGCTTTTCCCTTTTTTTTAAAACACGAATTTATTTCGTTTCTGATTTGAATTGAAGAGCAACTGATAGGAGAAAGGAGGATGCGACTTATACGTGAAGAGGTGGGTTTGGGTACGATGTTGGTCGGCTAAGATTTGACTTGATTGACCACGTATATTTTTATTCTTATAATTTAATTATCTTATGTTACATACCAAGAAATCCTAAACCCCTATGGAGGCATGCCGCTAAACGTTCATAACGTTATACCCCTATTTCGAATGCAATGGAAAAGGTTTCGTGTCCTAATTCGATCGTATGGAGAAGATAGCTTTTTGAATCGACTACTTTAAATTGATTTTGATATTAATTTCAATGCGTTTATATTCCATACGATCAAACGATAACTGCAAATGCTGCAAAACATGAAATCCGATAATAATAATACACTATTACAGATCCAATGGAACTGGTTTCGTCGAATTCCGAGACTGTGTCCCGGATGGCTATTTTTAAATGTCAATTTGAACAAACTATTTTTAAAATTGAACATATCACTTTTAAATTCAATTTTAAAACTTTTATTATCTTCATTATTATTAATATAAATTTTACAAGCCTTTAAATAATTTTTATCGAGCTTAAAACTCAAGATACAATAATTTACCCAATATTCAATTATAAAATTCAATAATTAAGTTATTCAATAAAATCGCTATATTTAAATTCTGAATTTATTTCATAAATAAAAACCCAAATTTCCATATCCAAAATCAATCTATAATTCAATTCAATATTTAAAACCATTTAAATATTCCAAATCAAACGAAGAAAAATCCGGGTCGTTACAGTCCACAACCAGTAGAACCTTAAATAAAAAGAAAAATGAAGTTAACTCTCGAATTCTAAAACCTAACTCAATGCAAAAATGCATGTCCACGATCCTAAATGGAGTGTGCAGTGCCACCCTTTATAAATTCTACAAACCGTATCGGCATGGTTTCAGAGTTGGAGTCCTTCCAGCTTCGCTTATAAAGGCATTAGAAGATATGTTGATACGCGAACCAATCTCGCCTATCATTTCACTAATCAAGAAATCCCCAAATTCATTCAAGTGAATGGAGACATCTCTTCGAAAATCGAAGTGTGGCGTATCTCCAAAAGGGGTTTCAACAGCTTTGACCTCCAATTGATTGAGGAATTTCAGTGGTTAATTGTTCTTGAGAAGAAATGGGAAGCTCAGGATTCTCCTCCTCTGTAGTTAACAGTTCCGAAGAAGGTAGGTGAGGGAGAGTATGGCTCATTATGGGTGACTCGCCGAATGGCTCCTCCCCTTCTTCGCTAGCATAATAATCGTTGTCATCGTCATCAGATCCACACTCCTCTTCACCAATAGCCGGCTCTTTTCCTAACCTCATCATGAATCCCACGTCCTTCTCCAGAATCGTCGGCATTCTAACGCCATCGCCCTCATCACCGCGGGCATTATCTCCCACAGGTTTATCAGCCCACATCCTGATAGCTTCTTCCTCATCATCCCCCATGGGCTCATCGACCTCTGTATCAATAGTCCCTTATTTATGTTTATCGCCTAATCTGCTTTCTTCCTCTTCCTCTTGAGGACCCTCATCAAAGCCATGGGTAGGGGCAGTGGAATGGGTGCATGATATAGAACTGCTCCATGTTGAGGATTCCATATCGGCTATTCTTCTCAATTGGAGCAGTCCATACTCTTGTAAGTTTTGTTCATCAAAAGGAACTTGATGGTACGTTGGCTCGCACTAATGACCTTCAATTCCTTGAGCATTCTCTCATGCTTTAGCTTCTTGGCTCATTTTGGAATACCTACAGGAACATACATTAAGTTAGAAACTTAGGGATTCCAATGTCGGAAAGACCGACAGGAAGAAATTTACTTCTTCTTAACCAAAAGCGATTGAACCCTTCTGGACAACGTATGAAGAAATATTTATTTTTAAAGTAGGAACGCTTGTTGTGGAGGTTCTCAATGACCTTTCATCGTGTCCAAGCCTCAATAATCACAAAAGACAAGCATTCCTTTCTCCTCTTAAACTTAAGAAGGTATGTGAGCTCGTTGAATTGTAGAGGGGGCCGAATCTTCGCATATATAAGATATATAATGAACTCAACAAGGCATGCCCATTTGGGTGAACCTGAAACGGCACGGGCCCAATTTCTCCCAGAAAGCTCTTCAAGAAAGGATTAAAAGGCCGGACGACACCACTAAGACACCTATAGCGGCTACAGGTTGTGAAGCCATATAGGGGGTGATGGGAAAGTTGATCTCCTGTTGGCAAACGACCATCTTCTTTGGGAATCCTATGTTACAAGCAAATGTTCTTAAGCATTTTCCCGGTCAAAACGAAAGGCCTCCATTTCAACGGATCTTTTATAATCCTAGAGGCAACGGGCATAGAACGGGATCGATCTGTACTATCTAACTCTCAAACTTGGAGGTCATAGGTTGGTTGGTTCTGATAAGAACGGATGGTGAAATTGGAGCAGTAGTGGATGTTGCTTCAAAAAATGTAGACAATCCTTCACCAGGTTTGAGGCGAGACAATTGTCAAGTCATTCTAAACAAGAGAATATAGCGTTCAACATGGTCAAGTAAATTTAACTTAGGATAAAAGTACCCATGTGGCGAACACTTGAAATCCAAAAGAAAACAATGTGTTCGACGTGTTAACCGATTGGATTCTAAGTGTTGACTGAGGAAGATGCAGTTTATTATCTACATAGAGTGTGTCCACTATCCCGAGCATAGCGAACGAACCATCCTATGTGGATAGCTTTCTCATGTTTGAAAAAAAAGTCGCGTCACATCTTAAAATTTTTTCTTTTTGAGCTTACTCATTATCGATGAAAACTGATAACGGATCCGTTGTCCTGAGTGATGCAGATTTTTTTCTTTTCAAGATCACTGGATGTGCAAGAATGGAAAATGATGCAATGAAGTTCTCCAACACATCCAAACTTAAAAGTAAATCGTTGTATCGTAGTTAGTTCAATGGTCCGCACTTAGACAATCTCATAAAGGAAACAATCAATCAAGCTTTTTTAGAATCACCCATGTTTGAACAGGGCAAACCCCAAGTGTTATCTCTAATCAAATGTACAAGATTTCATTTTTTTCCTATTTAATAGAATCGAATATGCCCAAACCATCTCCTCAACCATCACCACCTTGTAATACATTAGCACCCACCTACGGTTGAAATCTCAGCCTAGGGTTTCATGCTTAAATCGGACCTAAGAAGTCTTAGAGACGGTTTAAAGGTAGCGGCAGCGACGGACGGTGGCGAGTTGCCTGGTGAGGTGGAAGTAGTTGATGGTGGTGCGAGAGCAGGTCAAAGGTGATGTCGATTGATGGTTGATGGAAAGTCGGTAGTGAATAGCTCGGGTAAGAAGTCCAGATACTTGGCAAGGAAATAAAGGAATGAAAGTATAGGAAAAGTTCTTACTTATAGATTTAGGAAGAATTTACTTAAGTATTCATGTCGATACCAACATGAACATGTCGGTACCGACATGTTATTTCTCACCCAATTTTTTCCAAATTCATCACTTGGGATCTGTTCGACAACGTAGTGAAGCACGATAGTTCTAGTATGCAGATTGCATAGCTAATGTAGAAAAGAGAATTTCAACTCAAACTAGTGCGGGTGGTTAATAAAAATTGGCCAATTAAAACTAGATAAAAGTAATGTCTCAAGACGATGTTCAAATGATAAACTGGCATTCGCATTATAGGAATCCAATACTTGTCTCGATCCGGAGCATACTTTGTTTTCAATGAAAGCATACTCTGAAGGGTAAATGTTAACTGGGTTTCTAAACAAGAAAAAATTAATAGAAGTTAGATATTAAGACGAAGATAAAAGGACTTGAAATCTTGGAAGCACACTCAGACAGGGCAAAGGAATAGCTCAGGCGAGTTTCACTAAAAAATGCAAAGGAGAGAGGTCGGTACCGACCTCATCATGTCGGTGGTGACTTTTCTTAGCTTCATATTTCCCACTCATACTTTGCAGAAGTCATTCTCTACCTCTTCTATGCTTGCTTAAGAGATTTCCAAGGCTTCGAATAGCCGTTTATAAGAGTTGAATAGTTAGCAGTTCGAGCAGCAAAATAAATTAAGCGATGAAGGAAATATCACCAATATCAACCAACTACTTATGAAATCAACATGGTACAACTCAAAATCAAGTAGCACGAAGAGTGCAAAAGGGATCAACTCAATTGGAGTTAACCATATATGTCAGCACCGACATGAGAGATCGGTACCGACATGTGTGGTTAGTTCAGGTGAACTTGTGATTTTAGATACTCTATCGGGCCTACATTTGAACTGCACAATCTCTCCTTCTAGCCTAGTACGATTACTACCCCTATAAATACAACCCATAGAGCAATAAAAACAAGATCTGGTTTCTTCCACCACTATGTGGAAATTTTGTCTCTTCTTCATCGCCTTCCTCTACACAATAGTCACCAAGGGTAGCTATTTTAAGCAATTCTACGACTAAGAATCGGTTTAAACCCTGTATTTGTGACTTATGCTTTCTCAGACCCTTTGTAATCTCAATGAAATCTATAAGCACCAAAGCTCTAAGGTGGACGTAGATGTCGAACCACTATAAAATCTTGTGACTCTCATTCTTATTGTTTTTTTATTTCCCTTTACTATTACTATTAACTGCTAGATAGGTTTCACAGGTTTCCTACAACTTATTCTTGAATGCTGATCCATTTTTAGCATTAACAGGAAAGTTCTTCATGATTGAACAAAAGCTTAGAGACAGAACTTTCAACCCAGCGACTGTTGATGGATTATGGTCCCACGGGCGCAGAGTCGCATGATAGAGTTATGCCATAGGGGTATGTAATTTGTTACATATATCTAACTCGATAACCAATCTTATTTGAAATAAAAGGTATTTTCTTTCTATCATGTACTTGTTATATTATGATATAATAATTTAAGTAAAACTTCAAGTATAATAAATAGTTGTTAAGCGAGTTTTTAACCAAGCAGAAGTCAATGGAAGTTAGAAAGTCGAGACGAAGACGAAACGACTTGAATATTGGCCAGCATACTTAGATAAAGTAAGGAAATAGGTTGGAAAAATTTAAGCCAAAAATACACAAGGGAAACATGCTGGCACCGACATGTTTCATACCAACATGTTTCATACCGACATGTTTAATGACGACATGTTTATGACGACATGTTATGATGACATATTTATGACGAAATATTTATGACGACATGTTTTTGCTCCACATCCCTCCACTCCAACTTCACACGAGTTATTATTTGTCTATTCCACATGTGCATAAAAGATTTTCAAGAGTTTCGGACAACCTATTTGAAGAGTTAAACAGTTGTAATGGCATAATAAACTAAGCGATGAAGGTACAATCGCTAAGATGAACCAAGAATCAATAGAAATAGCATGGGATACATCACTATAAAGTAAGAAGAAGAGTGCAAAAGAGGTCGACGAATATCGAGCTAAACAAACATGTCGGCAGTGACATGAACAAGTCAATACCGACATGTTTGTACAACCCGGTTGGACTTGCGATTTTACACATTGCCTCGGGCCAACATTTGGACTTTGCTCCAACTCAGCTTCTGGCCCAACATAACTGTTTCCCTATAAATACAAACATAGAGCAAACAAAAGAGGACCTTCTTTCTGCTATTTCTTCTTCACTTTAGACCTGGATTCTACCATCACTATGCAGAAGCTCTGCCTCTTCTTCCTCTACATAATAGTCACCAAGGCAACTACTCTAGGCAAATCTAGGACTTAGAATTTGTCTAACCCCTATACTAGTGACTCATTCTCTCTCAAACCCCTTGTAATTTCAAGCAAACTATATCAAATCAATAAGCCACAAAGCTATAAAGTGGACGTAATCCAAAGATTGCCAAACCACTATAAGATATTATGTCTCTCTTTCTTATTTCTGTTTATTTTCTATTATTTCTGCTATTATCTACTAGATCTAGGTCTCAAAAGTTCCCCATAACCTATTCTTGGGTGTTGATCTACTTTTGGCGTTAACATTTTGGTGTTTTCACCGAGAACACTGAATACAGGCTTATATCTAGCTTGCTATTTTGGGTTAGAAGAGATCTAGTGGTTAGATCCATAAAACTTTCTTTGAGGGATTTGAAGGCTTGCTATTGAGGATCAATGGCATCTAGAAAACATAAATACGCTTTTGGAAGACCTACAGGAGCAACACTTGGTGGTGAAGCAAGCATAAACCAAATTGAATTTAACAATGCTAACAATCAACAAATGGAGGTTAACACTGAATCGCAGCTCCAGGATCCTCCACTCGATAGGAAGTTGTAACCAGAGGAGAGCTCAACCAGATGGTTAATGAAATTAACGGGAAAATGCCTGATAGACATAAGGCTCTCATGGATAAGATTGATGCTTTGCTAGCACTACAGCCACTATGTGCTCCGAGAGCTAGGCAAGAAACTGCAACTGCTATGGAACATGAGAATTCCTTTGTTTCAAGCTTAAACGGGAGGAATGACAAACAAAAACAGAAAGAGGTAGCTGGTGAAGCTGCAGCGATTATTATAAAGGGCAATGAAAGTGCTCCTCTTACTCGAAGACAACCTACTACTGACCCAAATCTTGGAGTGAACAATGCGATGCTTGTTTTTGATTCCAAAGATGACATGCAACTTGATGTGGTGGATTGGAACTAAATGCAGATGTAAACAAGCAAAATGTTGGAAATAAAGTCCAAACTACCATGGTATGGTCGACCGCATGCCAAGGGAACTCTGCTGGAGTGGTTCTCCCAGAGAATGGAGAACCTAGCTTTAACTAGAAAATCAAGACCGTTTGCGGAGTCGAACACTCGACACAGCCCCTGACAGTCGACCTCTAGACTACCATGCCAGCAAAGACTACATCGTTGACCTGGTCAAATGGTTGGTGGAGGAAAGTAGGGCAGGAGGAATGAAGAGTGGGGTTCAATGCCAAGCCACACTCCATTTACTGAAAATGTTCCAAGAAAATAATATCCTCGAAAGTTCACAATGCTAACTATGCCATCATACAACAGCACAACAGATCCTAAACAACATTTGTTCAAGTACAAATGGCACATGGACGGAGCTAGAGCTACGTAAGCCATTCGCTGTAGATGTTTCCCTATCTTCTTGGAAGGAGTTGCTTCCATGTGGTTTACTGCACTTCCACCGAAATCCATTCCCACTTTTGGAAAATTGGCAAGGAAGTTTTTGGAGCAGTTCAGGCTCCATGCTATACGTCCCAAGGACGTGATGCTCTATCTAGCCTCTCACAAGGACCTAAAGAATCACCAAAGGGTTTCTTGAACCGATTCAATATCACCGTTATAAAAATAAGCCTCCCAAGGACATTGGTGGCCTTGTAAATAGGCAGGACTTGCCATTCCTTCTACTCATTAATAAAGTTTGCTTCTTGGGCCAATGGAACTCACTCTTGCAAGAAAATCCCATGTGCTACATAATAAGCTAAATGATGCTTCTTGAGATGATTGAACCAGGCTCTTGCAAGCAACTTCCATGCGCCACATAATAAGCCGCATCACGCTTCTTAAACCGATGGAACTGAGCTTTTGCAAGCATCTTCCATGTGCCACATAATAAGCCAGATGATGCTTCTTAAGCCAATGGAATCATGCTCTTGCAAGAAACTTCCATGCGCCATATAATAAATCACATAACGCTTCTTGAGCCGATAGAACCGCGCTCTAGCAAGCAACTTCCATGCACCACATAATAAGGTGCATGTCGCTTCTTAAACCGATGGAACCGCATTCTTGTAAGGAATTTTCTATAGGGAACCATACAACAAGCTGCATGTCACCTCTTGAACCGATGGAACCAGGTTCTTGTAGGCAATCTACATGTGCGCCATACAATAAGCTGCACATCGCTGCCTGAAGTGATGGAACCGCACTCTTGTACACAATACTCATATGTGCCATACAATAATCTGCACATGCGAGGAAACATTCCTTTGTCTTTGGATTAGGAGTATGTACTCAAAACTGCCAAATTGATAAATATATCGATCTCAACCTGATCGGCGTTGCTCTATGAAGTCGAAAAGACCTATATTGCCGTGTGCACACCTTAAGCCGCACGAAGTTTCTTAGATCGATGGAACCACATTCAAGAAAGTAACAATTGCCGTGTGCACACCCTGAGCTGCAAGAAGTTTAAAGAACCAATGGAATCACATTCTTGGAAATAACATTTCCATGCGCACACCGTAAGCGCACGAAGTTTCAAGAACCAATGGAACCGCGTTCTTCGAAATAACATTTCCATACGCACACCATAAGTCTCACCTACAAGAAAACACTCCTTTGCCCTCAAACAAGAAGTGTGTACTCAAAACCGCTGGATCGACGGGCAAATTGATCCTAACTTCTTAAGTACTAGTGTTACCCTGGCAATGCTGGGAAATTCTTTTATTCATAAGTACTGATGTTGCCACGGCAACGCCGAGAAATTCTCCCACTCTCAAGTACCGTTGTTGCCTTGGCAACTCTATGGAACGATCCAACATTATAAGTACCGGTATTGCCTTGGAAACGTTGGGAGATATTTCAACTACAAAATTGGAAGGAAAATTGGTCCAGCCTCCTAGGCACCCGATATTTCCCTAGCAATATCGAAAAGTCGAGACCGTCATATCGATAAGAGAATCGAACTCCTTAGAATTCATTGTCACCCAGAGATAAGCAATAATAGGAAGAACTTACCATCACCCAGAGATAGGCGATGACGAAAGACATTTCCAAAATCAAATCTTTGATGCACTGGTTTTCGAAGACAAAAGCAGGTGCTCGATTGAGTTCTCAAATCCAACTTGTAGGAATCCAGCATAGCCTGATGACCGATAACATTTGGAGGAAATAGCTTATCTTTCAGAAATCTGATGCTGCATGGAGACTAGCGATGTCAGAAAGGATAACCCTTGACCATTATAACATCGTGGCCTAGACTTCAGCCGTGCTTAGAATAATTAGTCACACAGAGACCGATCACGTGCTTCGACTCTCGCTTGTGAAAAACCAACTGTTGTCCGAAGACAGACAACAACAAGGAGAGAACACTTGGGATCAAGCAACTAAACCATCAATTCTTGAAGATCGAAATTGATGAATAAGGCGGATATCCACAACAACGATAACAGCTCAGCAGAAAACATATAGCCCGGAATAAGAAAGGTCAAGACAAGCACTACCGAACACTACCTATCCATGACCAGGATAGGAAGAGCGCGGTCATACCGGGGGCAAAGTAACAACTCGCCCCACAACATATAATTTTCTTTTAAGTTCCCGAAGGTTAGTACTTAGGAATTATAGGTTATAAACAATGGAAGTCAGGTTGCAACAAAAATGGGTCGGAGGAAATTCGACCCTACATGGATAAGAATAACTATCGAATTAGTTAAGCAACGACCCTGCACAGCCAAAGGGAGCACTTGAAGGTTATAAACAAAGCTAAGTAATAAAACACCTGGGACTCTCATTCTTCTGGAATGTAGCGTAGTCCGAAGTTAGGCAACGTCAAGAAAGCTGCCACATTTGGTCGAAAGGATTCTTCCTAACTCTACAGGATAGGAAGAACGATTCGATCCCAACTTATAGGACTTTAACACCACCCGAAGACTGGAAGCACTAAGAAAGGACTCTTACGATCCAATCATCAAAGTGCTAGTTTTCAAAGACTGAAACTAGTACTCGACTGAAATACAATACCGCCGAGTCGACGGGAAAAATCAACCCAAACAGCCAGATCGATGAAAAATCGATCCCTGCCTTCTAAGAATCAACGTTGCTCTAGCAATGTCGAGAAGGCCCAAAACCATTAGATCGATGGGGAAACTAATCTCAACTTCCTAAGTATCAGTGTTGCCCCGGCAGCATCGAGAAATTCTCCCATTTCATAAGTACCGGCCACAATTCCAAAAAACTTTCTATTTTCTAAGTACCGGTGTTGCTCTGACAACCATGGGAAATGATCCAACTTTCTACGTATCGATGTTGCCCCGGCAATTCTAGAAAAACTTCAAACTGCTAGGTCAATAAGAAACACTCACAGTAGTAAACCATCAATACACTAGCTTCCAGAGAAAGAGGTTGGTTCTCGACTGAGGTTCTACCCTTTTCTTCAGAAAAACTACGGTTGCCTGAAGATAGGTGACAATGGGAAAACATAACCTTTTATAGGTCAATCGAATGGCCTCGGCCCTTTATAGTAGGAATTAGCCGCCGCCCGGAGATAAGGCAGTGTTGAAGGGAAATCCCAAGGATTGAATCGCTCATATGTTAGTTCTTAGAGTTTGAAGTTGGTGCACGACCGAATTTCCAGTATTAAACTTAGAAAGAGTTTTGACGCATCTCATGGATAGGCAGCCTAGAGAAAATATTGCTTGGAACCAAGCAGCTAAATCACTAGTTCTCGAAGATAGGAACTGACATATGAGCATGACTTCCGTGACGACATTAGTAGTCAAGCAAGGCACGCATGGTGAAGGACAAGCGGGGAAAACATGGAAAGTTGAGAATTAAATCACCATACTTCCTTAATCCCAGAGTAGGATTGAAAGCCCGACTGGGGGCAATTAAATCGTTTGCCGTAGACTTTTCCACCTCTCATAAACGCCCGAATACATACGTTTGAAATAGCTAGTCATGCGAACAAGGATAGGCACATAAATTCTTGGTCGAAGGAAACCACACCAAGTACAAACACGGATTACCAAGAAATTAGTTAGATAATAGTTATGTTTTGCAAAGCAAAGCATTTTGGCAACAAATTGCCATCCAAGGAAATGAAGGTCTTAACGTTTAAGAATACGGCATTGCTCTAAGACAGTCAATGTCAATAAGGAAGCAACTTCCCTCCCTCAGAAATCTAGCATTGCCTGAAGATAGGCGGCATTAGGAAGGAAAAACTTAAACCTCTAGGAATCTGCTATTACCCGAAGATAGGCGATGACATGGAGAGGAAGAACCTAGTCCTTAAGAATTCATTACTGCCCGGAGATCAACGACGGTGAAAAGGTTCTCAAAACCAAATAAGGAACCAGGTGGATAATTCAGGTTCGACCTGAATAAATTTTCCATGGCCTAAAGTTTGGCAATGACAAAAAGGATTGGTAACCTACTTATGAACCGACCGGATCACTCGGTCCCAGCTGCATGAATATGCCATCGCCAAAAGATTGGTGATGCTAAAGAGAAACACCTTAGAATAGGACTATTGATACACTGGTTTTCGAAGATAGAAGCAGAAGCTCGATCGAATTTCAGCCATACCTTCTGGAATCTAACACTGCCCAAAGATTCACAACATCAAGGATCTCAACACCGGGCTTGGAAGAATCTACTATGACAAAAGATGACGGCGATACATCTTTCTGATACATACATCCAGAATGACATTTTCCGATGGTGTCAACTTGGAAGAATTAAATCGCAATCAAGGAACCAATAGCCTTAAAAACTCAGATACTAGAATCAAATAGCAAAGTCACTAGTTCCCAAGATGGCAACTAGCGTGCGAATCAGGCTGGGGGCACTCAAATGTATTGCTCAAGAAACCTTGCCTTCCGAAAATGTATAGACTTAGTGTTCAGAGTGATCAACTTATGGACTAGGGGTATACACCTACATTTGGTCGTAATGAACTCGATCAAACCAAAATAGGAATAGCTACGGAATTGGTTAAATCAATCCACATCACAGTCCTGAACAGAGCTATGTAATAGAATATGCCAAAATGACCGCAATAATATGATCTAAATGCACAAAGTTGCGATAAATAAACATGTTGCACAGGAACACATAAGGTGTAGCAGCAAGAAAAAAAATGCACGGAATCGAGCAATTAAACCACCAGTCCCCAAAGGCAGAGACTGGTGCGCAAATTGGATTTTGGAAAACCGCAAAGAAAGGGAAATCAACATTAGCAACATGCAACCGGTGGCGAGGAAAAGGACAAAATATGATATCCCTGCCATCGATAACCGGTGGCAAAGCGGAACTGCTTGCCATAATCATGGTGAAAAAAGACAAAAGGACAAGTGGAAGCAATGAACCAAAAGTTCTCGATACCAAGAGGATCCTCTCGGTAGTGAAACGCTCAAAATTGACCCATTGATGTGCCATTTTCTGGAGATAGAAATTGATGCACAACTGGAATTTTAGCCACAACCTATAGGAACCGTCCATCACCTAGAGATTGACAACGTCAAGAATGTGTAATCATTAGCTTCAAGAATTTTATTATTCTCGAAAATAGGCAACTTCAAGGAAGAATAATCAGAATTAAATAATTTATGAGCTAGTTTTCAAAGATTGAAACTATGCTTTTCCGAACTTCAATGATATTGCTAGCGACCATAGAACATGCTCGATAGAGGATAAGCAAAAACAGTCATGCAAAATTGAAAACAAGTACTATTAGACTTGTTCTCGACCCAAGACCGGGATTGGGGAAGCTCAATTAGATAGAGAAGCAGTCGGATAATTTTCCCTGCATGTTTAACTCACACTAATGCCCAGACTCGCGGCCGAAGAACCGCATCAATAGGATTCAGTTCACAAAAGAAACATATAACCGAGGAGTAAATATTATGTGTAACGACTCTCAAATTTGAACTATTTAAATTAAGTATTATTTGAATTTAAGTTAAATTTTAAATTTTGAATTTAAATAACGAATTTAAAATGTTGAGTAATATATTTTTCCAAATTCAATAAAAGGAAAATTTTGTGAAATTTTAATTTTTGGTCAAATTTATTCAAAATTTGAATTTGAGTTGAAAATTTGAAATTAAATTTTTTTATGATACTAGACTAAATTCTAATCTCCACTCTACTTTTCGTTTCGTTAAAATCCGACTTCTGTAGCTTTTAATCTGCAATTTACAGTGTAAAAAAGGGTGAATACGGACGTTGTATTTGTGTGTATTTCTACCTGTATTTTATTTTGTATATTGGGTTTTGGGTTGTGTTTGTTGGGCTTGTGTTTATTGGGCTTGAATTTTAAGGGTCACCTAAAAGACCATGTACCCTTTCAACCAACAGATGCTTCTGTTGAGAAAAGGTACGTACCTTTTTTTCTTTTTTGGCTTCTCTCCCTCATTCTCTTCTCATTTGCTCCAGAAAACAAATTACACTAACCTGCTCCCCCTTCCTCCTCCAATCCCTAAGCCAAACCCTAGCCTCTCTTCCTCCTTCCTCCTATCTCCTTCCTCTCTCTCCTCTCTTCTCTCCTTCCTTCCCCTTGCCGTCGCCGTACCCTCTCACCCACGACCACCCTCTATCCTAAGGCCGTGTGCCTCCTCCTCCTAGCCCACACACCCGAGCCATACACACCCACACCATAGCCGTCCGTCACTAAGCCAAGGCCGAGCCAATCATCCCCACGGCCAAGCCCTTTTGCCCTCTCTCTCCTCTTTTATAAAAAAAGAAAAAAAAAGAATTTTGTTTAAAATTTCGAAGCTTGGTTCGTTTCGTGCTTGTGGATTTGCTACTTGAGATTCAGTTCTATTCGTGCTTTGTTTCGTAGTCGTAGTTGTCACTTTCGTTAGCCACGAAAGGTGAGAAATCACTCATGACTTAATACTTATTATTAAGTGAATTAATATCACTTGAATTGTCATCGAAAAAATGGATTTTGTTATGATATGTGATTTGATATGTGACTAATGTTATGTTTATTATATACGAGTGTTATGGCATGCGCTTCGCGCGTGAATTGTTCTCCTTATAAATTGTATATTTTTAAATCAATCAAAAAATGATTTTTTTTATTATTTTCAAGTGATATTAAGATTTGTATATTTTGTAAAGAAGTATTTTGAATTTGTAAAGAAAGTTTAATTTTAGATCCTATTTTTAGACATGTTTTGAATTTTTAAAGCATGTTTAATTGTTAGACCTTACTTTTAGGGGTATTTGAATTTGTAAAAGAAGTTTAATTTTAGATCCTATTTTTAAGTGATTAAGATTTGATAATATATAGGTGGGTATTTTTGGTAGTTCAAATTGATACCAAAAAAGTGTCGCACCGAAGCTATTACAACTATTAATAAAGATATGTTGTTATCACACTGCAAGTTCCTTTTGTTGTTGTTAGGAAATCACTACGGGTTGAAATGATACATACCCGAATGATCTTATAGATTAGGGAAATCGTTATGGGTTAAAATGATTCAGACCCGAGCGATTTTATTGATTTTGAATTTTACTTGGGATTGCGGGCTGAAATGATATATACCCAAAAATTTAAATTATTGTGGGTTGAAATGATATATATATCCGTATCACTTGACCATAAGGTAGAAAATTATATACGGACACCATTGGTCGGTTTTAAATATTTTCTAAATTTTAAAGTATGTTTAATTTATAAATATGATTTTTGATTTAATTTAATGATTTTATCTAAAAATTTATATTTGGAAAATAATTTATTTTATATGTTTAAAGTTTCAAATTATAAATCAATATATGGTTTTGAATGAAAATTTAAGATTTAACTTATAATTTTATTTAGTTTTAAAAATATAATTTAAATAGTTTAAAATTTAATTTAATAAAATATTTAATATAGTTTTAAGAGATTTATTTAAAATTTAACTTAATATAATATAAAAGTTTAATTTAAAATAACATAAATACTTAATTTAATAAATTATTTAACTTTAAAAATTAATTTTTATAAGTTTTAAAATTTATTTAGAATTTTTTTTAAATTTAAATTTAACTATATAAAGATTTTTTTTTTATTATTTTAAGAAATATATTTTAAGAAGGATAAGTTTAAGATTTTTATTAAGTTTTATTATTATGTAATTTCAAGGATATAATTTTGTCATTTAATAAATTGGTTTGAGAAATAAAACTTATTAACTTGATTTTGTTAATATCAATAAATTTAATTGTTTAAGCTAAGTAATCTCAAATGATAAATATGTTTGAAGTTAATATTTAGATTTGACGTAACTTAAATTATTTAAGTATGCTTTTATAAAATAACCACGGTGCGAAAAATAAGCATTTGGTAGTTAAAGAGACCGGGGCCGAATATTGCCATACTCTCTGTCAATACTGGAACCACTTTAACAACTGTGTATGTGGTGGAGAATCTAGAACGAAGTAGGATGGTTTGGCAAACGATACCGGAATGAGGTAAGAAACGCAGCCTTGACCTTCGGGTCATAAATAAAATGACTAAAACAAGAGCTATACCGGGCCAAGTGAGGCCGCTCTTCCTATCGGACACACTTCTTCGAAACCATATCTTTTGCTTTATGATTGATTGGTGCGCACCCTTGATTATGAGAGTGTTGTCTCGAGGTGGGTGGTAGCTGCGGCTATGCGTTACCACCAGTCCAGCGCGTGCAAAACGGTAGAATCCTATCCTGGGCATCGAGCCCACTACGACTTTGGTTTGTGTTGTACCTGTGGAGTGCTCCCTGATAGCCCACCGGTTTACGGTGGAGTTTACAGTACTGTATAGACTACAACACTTATATAAAATGTGTTAAGGACGATATGGGTAACGCCTTAACGCTATTTTCAATAGTATACTTTACTGATAGACATTACATATAATAGCGTATCTTACTACATATAGATAGTTTAACGGATCCTTAAAGGATGGGTGATCCCAAGCATCCTTTGAGTTACTAATGCAATTATTTGAACAGTTCACTTGAGTTGATTTACTTATATAAGTATGTTAGTCCTGACTCGAGTGTTTTGTTTTACTTTGTGCTCGGGTCAGCCTGAGTATCACAGCCTTAGATTCACCTTTTGGAGCTAGATATCTGCTGGAGATTTAGCTATCTATTATTTCCTATTTCAGTTATTTCCCTTTCAGTCATTTGCTTATGTATTAGTGGACTTATGTATTTAGATTTCCAGTTGTATTTGCTTTCAGACTCTGATATTATGTGTTGACTTTGAGACTATGTATTTAGTAGCTTCATGAAATACTATGTTTTATTTGTTCCGCTGCGAGATATTCTGCTATTCTGTGTCTATGATTCTGTGATTGATTTTTATTCACCCCAAATTAATTAACAATCTTTTGTTTTGAACAATTTAAGTCTGATATGTGTGGTTTTATTGTCGATTTGAATGGTTTGAAATAGCGGGTCGCTATAGTTGGTGTCAGAGCTTTGGTTTTAGGCAAACCTTAGCCTACGGGGTAAAATCTCATTAGAGATAGGGTAGCGATACCCTAGAATGATTAGAATCAGTCTCAAAATCATTCTTGAGAGAGTGTATTTTGAAAAGTATAAAATGATTTTAAACGGTTTTTAAAGGACTTTTGGATATAAAAATTTGTTTTAAAATTTAATCCTTTTCTTATAATTTCCTTCCTTTCGAATCCATGTTGTTAGTTAGAATTCTTTGATTAGGATTTTCTTTAAGTCTAAATTTTTACCCTTGTCCTAAAAATTCATTCTTGAATTTCCAGGATGAATCATAGGAATGCCAGAGGTAGGGGTCGAGGAATTGCCCCAGCACCAGAACCCGTTGCACCAGTCAGATTCACCACTCTCTGCAAGAAGTTCACTCAGCTTGGTGGTATCAAGTTTACTAAAGCAGAGAGTATCATTAAGGATCAACAGTGGCTGAGGAGTTTAGAGAGGATTTCCACCGGTCTTGAGATCACCGACGCTCAGAAGCGTCACTTAGCCGCTTGGCAGTTGTAGGAGGCAGCCCAGGATTGGTGGGAGTCTGTTACAGCCCACACTATTGAGGAAAATATCACTTGGGAGCAGTTTAGGTATAAATCTTGAGCTGAATTCAAGTTTGGTTAAGTTATCTCTTTGGAATCTTCCTTAAGTCCTGAATACCATATTTCAGGGATGCTTTTGTAGCTAAGTGAATGCCCGAAGCCGGGAAGTCTCACTTATACAGGGAATTTATGGATCTTAAGCAAGGGAGTATGACATTTTCTGAGTATGAGAGGAAGTTCAACGAACTGTCCAAGTTTGGTCCTAGCTTGATTGATACCCCACTTAAGAAGAATGAGAAGTTTATAGCTGGAGCTCGCCCAGAGTAATATGATCATTTGATTGTTCATGTGCACAACCCTCTTACTGGATTGATGGATATGGCTATTAGGTATGAGAACCCCACTTCTAAGGAAGCATCTGTTGTTCGTACACCTCCATTTCAGCCTTCCTCTAGCAGCTCCAAGATGAGGAAGTTCAACTTCCATCAGCAGAAGAAGAATTGGCAAAAGACTCAGGGTTTAGGATCTTCTTCTCAGAGGCAGCCTATTGATCTATCTTCTATTACTTGCTTCAAGTGTGATCAGAAGGGAAACCATGCCAACAGCTGTCCAAGTTCAGTCGGAGCTTCTGTCCCACCAGTTCAGATGATTATGCGTGATCTATGCCATATTTCCTTGCAGCCAGGCAACTTCAAGAAGGACTGTCTCACTCGGCAGAAGGATAAGGCATCTGGAATCTTCGCAGTTACCTCTTCCACTTCTACTGGTGATGATACTAAGGGTACGCTTCAGGGTACCTTTACTTTGCATTTTCATCCTATTCGTGTTTTATTTGACACCGATGCATCTCATAGTTTCATCTCTATTGACCTCTGTAATAAGTTGAGCATATTCTTTCACCCAAATATGCAACTGAGTCCTTATGCCTGTCTAATCCTATTGGCGGTCCAGTGAACCTTAGTAGGATTTGTAAAAGGGTGAAACTCTTTTACAACAACCATCATTTTTCTGGCGATTTCTATGTTTTTGGTTTTGATGCTTTCGACATTTTGCTTGGAGGGGATTGACTGAAGAAATTTGAAGCTGTTATCTCTTGCAAAGCCCGAACTGTTCCTTTAGTTGATGATAAGGGTAATCCTTTGGTGATTGGATGTCGTATGCCTCGGGATTAAGATGGCAGTTTTATCTTTTCTCTTGACTCTCATCCTAGCGATCTTGACTCTACTCCAGTTGTCCAACTTTTTCCCAATGTATTTGGTGAAGTCTCTTCTTTACCTCCTCAACGAGAAATTGAATTCCGTATTGATCTTATTCCTAGAGCCCGAATTGTAGTTCTTCCTCCTCGTAGGATGGCACCTAAGGAGAAAGCTGAGTTGAAGAAGCAGATTGAAGATTTTTTTTCTAAGGCTTTGATTAGGCGTAGTCACTCGGAATAGGGAACAGTGGTAGTGTTTGTCACTAAGGCAGATGGTTCTTATCAATGAAATGTTTGATCAGCTCCCTGGAGCTAAAGTGTTCTCTCAGCTTGATCTTGCCACCGATTTCCACCATCTTAGAGTGGCTAAGGAAAGCATTCCCAAAACCGCTTTCCGAACTGAGAATGTTTTCTATGAATGGTAAGTTATGCCCTTTGGCTTAACTAATGCCCCAGCTTTCTTCGTCGACCTTATGAATCGTGTCTTTCATGATGTTCTTAACAAGTTCATTCTGGTTTTCATTGATGATATTCTGGTCTTTTCTAAGTCAGAGAAGGAGCATGAATCACATTTGGGTTTAGTTCTTAAAACCCTAAGGAGTCACCAATTGAATGCTAAATTCTCGAAATGCCATTTCTGGAAAGATGAAGTCCGATTTCTTGGGTATATTGTTTTTGAAAATGGAGTTTCGGTTGATCCAGTTAAGATCGCCGTGATCAATGTAAGTCTATCCTCTTTCTTCTTTTGTAACTTAATTATCTTATTTTCTTTGTAATTCAAATTCCCTATTCTATTTCAGGATTGGGAAAAACCTAAGACCCCTTTGGATATTCGTAGCTTCTTAGGCCTTGCTGGTTATTATCGAAGGTTTATGGAGAATTTTGCTCGGATTGCTACACCTCTCACTGCTTTGACTCGTAAGAGTACCAAGTTTATATGAAATGTAAGTGTGAAGCTGCCTTCAATGAATTAAAGTGCAAGCTAACTTTTGCTCCCGTTCTTACCATTTCAAATGGAAGTGAGGGATTAACGGTTTACACTAACGTTAGTCTAGAAGGTTTGGGAGCTGTTTTGATGCAAAATGGAAAGGTTATTGCTTATGCCAGTCGTCAGTTGAAGACCCATGAAGCCAATTATACAGATCATGATTTGGAATTGCTTGCCGTAGTATTTGCTTTGATGTTATGGAGGCATCATCTTTTGGGAACTAAGTTTGAGCTCTTTACGGATCACCAGTCGTTGAAGTTTATTTTCACCCAGAAGGATTTGAACCAAAGGCAAGTTAGATGGCTCGAGTTTCTAGCTGCTTATGACCTCGAATCAACTATGCTCCCAGGAAAGCTAATGTAGTAGTCGATGCCTTGAGTCGAAAGAAGGCGATGTTATGTCAGCTTGTTGTTTCCTCCACCCTTATGGATCGTATTATTGCTAAGAAAGATGAAGACAAGATGCTAAGGCTTATTAAGGATAATGTTCGTAATAGGGAAGGTGGTAACCAAGATGGAATGGGAGCACAAATTGATAATAAAGGGATTTTGAAGATTAATAATCAAATTTGTGTTCCGAATGTTGATGGATTGAGGCAAGAGTTACTTCGGGAAAATCATCAGTCTAGACTTTCTATTCATCCCGGTGTGACAAGGATGTACCAAAATATGAAGAAGTTGTATTGGTGGAGTGGTATGAAGCGTGATATCTCTCTTTATTTCAGTAGATGTGCAACTTGTCAACAGGTTAAGGTTGATCATCAGTAGACCGCTTGATTATTGCAACCCCTTGAGATTCCCAATTGGAAGTGGGAACATGTTTCCTTGGATTTTATTAATGGATTACCGAGGACGAGAAGGGGTAATGAGAATATATGGGTGGTTGTTGATAGACTGACCAAGTCGGCTCATTTCATTTCGATCAAGTCAAATCGCACTGCTTGGAGTTTAGTTGAGATTTATATGAGAGAGATTGTTCGACTTCATGGCGTTCCGATCACTATAGTTTGTGATAGGGATTCCATCTTTACCAGTAACTTTTGGAGGGCATTTTAGGAAGCTTTGGGTACTCGGTTGAATCTTAGCACAGCTTACCATCCACAGACCGACAGTCGGATGGAACGGTGAATCAGATTTCGGAAGACTTTCTTTGTGCCTGTGTTCTTGATTATGGAGGATCTTGGAAAGATCATCTCCATCTCGTCGAATTCACTTATAATAACAGCTATCAGGTATAATCTTAATTTTAAATTAAGGTTACCGTAAGCGTAAATCAATTTAATCCCTTCCTTTGAATTCAGGCTAGTATCAAGATGTACCCTTTCGCTGCTCTTTATGGACGTAATTCTCCATCTTGCTGGATTGAATCCGGTAATCGTTTGGTTCTTGGTCCTGATATGATTTTGGATGCTTCTGAGAAGGTTGAGGAGATTAGGAGGAAGATGAGGATTGCTCAGGATATGCAGAAGAAGTATGCTGATAGTAGTCTTTTCCATATATTAGAGAGAGTTGGTCCTTTAGCTTATCGTGTGGATTTGCCAGAGAAGCTGTCTTGAGTGCATAATGTGTTTCATGTTTCGCATCTTCGCAAGTATCTTCATGATCCATCTTTAATTGTTCAGCCTCCTTTACTCAAGAATTTGGATGTTGAGCCGAATCTCACCACCGAGAGGAAGCCGCTTCGTATTATTGATCTAGGTACGAAGCAGTTGAGGAGGAAGTCAGTCAACCTGGTCAAGGTGCAGTGGAGTACTGATGATCGAGATTGTATCTGGGAGACGGAAGAGAGCATGCGTGCTTCGAATCTAGAGCTGTTCGTTCCAGGTACTATTCGTTGAATCTATCTTATCTTCCTTTTGTTTCTATTCCCGTGTCTCGTTCTTATTAGGGACGAAAAGTTTTGAGTGGGGGAGAGTGTAACGACTCTCAAATTTGAACTATTTTAAATTAAGTATTATTTGAATTTAAGTTAAACTTTAATTTAAATAACGAATTTAAAATGTTGACTAATATATTTTTCCAAATTCAATAAAAAGGAAAATTTTGTGAAATTTTAATTTTTGGTCAAATTTAGTCAAAATTTGAATTTGAGTTGAAAATTTAAAGTTTGAAATTTTAAAATTATTTTTATGATACTAAACAACTTCTAATCTCCACTTTAATATTCGTTTTGTTAAAATCCAACTTTTGTAACTTTTAATCTTCGATTTATAGTATAAGAACACGCGAATACGGACGTTGTATTTGTGTGTATTTCTACATGTATTTTATTTTGTATATTGGGTTTTGGCTTGTGTTTGTTGGGCTTGTGTTTATTGGGCTTGAATTTTAAGGGTCGTCTAAAAGGCCACGTACCCTTTCACCCAACAGATGTTTCTGTTGAGAAAAGGTACATACCTTTTTTTCTTTTCTATCTTCTCTCCCTCATTCTCTTCTCATTTGCTCCAGAAAACAAATTACAGTAACCTGCTCCTCCTTCCTCCTCCAATCCCTAAGCCAAACCCTAGCCTCTCTTCCTCCTTCCTCCTATCTCCTTCCTCTCTCTCTCTCTCTCCTCTCCTTCCTTCCCGTTGTCGCCGCCATACCCTCTCACCCACGGCCACCCTCCACCCCAAGGTCGTGCGCCTCCTCCTCCTAGCCCAAACACCTACCTTCTAGTCGAACCACACCCATACCCCTCTTTCCTAGCCGCGCACACACACATCCACACACACACCCGAGCCACACACACCCACACCATAGCTGTGCGCCACCAAGCCAAGGCCGAGCCAATCATCCCCAAGGCCGAGCCCTTTTGCCCTCTCTCTCCTCTTTTATAAAAAAAGAAAAAAAAGAATTTTGTTTTAAAAATTCAAAGCTTGGTTCGTTTCGTGCTTGTGGATTTGCTAGTTGAGATTCAGTTCTATTTGTGCTTTGTTACGTAGTCGTAGTTGTCACTTTCATTAGCCACGAAAGGTGAGAAATCACTCACGACTTACATACTTATTATTATGTGAATTAATATCACTTGAATTGTCATTGAAAAAATGGATTTTGTTATGCTATGTGATTTGATATGTGACTAATGTTATGTTTATTATATATGTTGTTATCACACTGCAAGTTTCCTTAGTTGTTGTTAGGAAATCACTATGGGTTGAAATGATACATACTCGAATGATCTTATAGATTAGGGAAAATCGTTATGGGTTGAAATGATACATACCCGAGCATTTTTATTGATTTTGAATTTTACTTGGGATTGCGGGCTGAAATGATATATATTCGGAAATTTAAATTATTGTGGGTTGAAATGATATATATCCGTATCACTTGACCATAGGGTAGAAAATTATATACGGACACCGTTGGTCGGTTTTAAATTATTTTCTAAATTTTAAAGTATGTTTAATTTATAAATATGATTTTTGATTTAATTTAATGATTTTATCTAAAAATTTATATTTGGAAAATAATTTATTTTATATGTTTAAAGTTTCACATTATAAGTCAATATATAGTTTTGAATGAAAATTTAAGATTTAACTTATAATTTTATTTAGTTTTAAAAATATAATTTAAATAGTTTAAAATTTAATTTAATAATATATTTAATATAGTTTTAAGTGATTTATTTAAAATTTAACTTAATATAATATAAAAGTTTAATTTAAAATAACATAAATACTTAATTTAATAAATAATTTAACTTTAAAAATTAATTTTTATAAGTTTTAAAATTTATTTAGAATTTTTTTAAAATTTAAATTTAACTATATAAAGATTTATTTTTATTATTATTTTAATAAATATATTTTAAGAAGGATAAGTTTAAGATTTTTATTAAGTTTTATTATTATGTAATTTCAAGGCTATAATTATGTCATTTAATAAATTGATTTGAGAAATAAAACTTATTAACTTGATTTTGTTAATATCAATAAATTTAATTGTTTAAGCTAAGTAATCTCAAATGATAAATATGTTTGAAGTTAATATTTAGAATTTGACGTAACTTAAATTATTTAAGTATGCTTTTATAAAATAACCATGGTGTGAAAAACAAGCATTTGGCAGTTAAAGAGACCGGGGCCGAATATTGCCATACTCTCTGTCAATACCGGAACCACTTTAACAACTGTGTGTATGGTGAAGAATCGAGAATGAAGTAGGATGGTTTGGCGAATGATATCTGAATGAGGTAAGAAACGTAGCCTTGACCTTCGGGTCATAAATAAAATGACTAAAATAGGAGCTATACCGGGCCAAGTGAGTCCGCTCTTCCTATCGGACACACTTCTTCGAAACCATATCTTTTTCTTTGTGATTGATTGGTGCGCACCCTTGATTATGAGAGTGTTGTCTCGAGGTGGGTGGTAGCTGCGGCTATGCGTTACCACCAGTCCAGCGCGTGCAAAACGGTAGAATCCTACCCTAGGCATCGAGCCCACTACGACTTTGGTTTGTGTTATACCTGTGGAGTGCTCCCTGATAGCCCACCTGTTTACGGTGGAGTTTACAGTACTGTATAGACTACAACACTTATATAAAATGTGTTAAGTGGGATATGGGTAACGCCTTAACGCTATTTTCAATAGTATGCTTTACTGATAGACATTACATATAATAGCGTATCTTATTACATATAGATAGTTTAACGGATCCTTAAATGATGGGTGATCCCAAGCATCCGTTGAGTTACTAATGCATTTATTTGTACAGTTCACTTAAGTTGATTTACTTATATAAGTATGTTAGTCCTGACTCGAGTGTTTTGTTTTACTTTGTGCTCGGGTCAGCCTGAGTATCACAGCCTTAGATTCACCTTTTGGAGCTAGAGATCTGCTGGAGATTTAGCTATCTATTATTTCCTATTTCAGTTATTTCCCTTTCAATTATTTTCTTACGTATTAGTGGACTTATGTACTTGGATTTCCAGTTGTATTTGCTTTCAGACTCTGATATTATGTATTGACTTTGAGACTATGTATTTAGTAACTTCATGAAATACTATGTTTTATTTGTTCCACTGCGAGATATTCTGATATTCTGTGTTTATGATTCTGTGATTGATTTTTATTTACCCCAAATTAATTAACAATCTTTTGTTTTGAACAATTCAAGTCTGACATGTGTGGTTTTATTGTCGATTTGAATGGTTCAAAATAGCGGGTCGTTACATTATGGATAATTTTCCTTAGCGATAGGGAGCAAGACAGAGCTTAGACTATGTGTAATAATAGTTAGTCGAAAGGAACATGACCAAACACATTTAGGAATGGATACAGGGTTGTTTAAATGATGTCCCTATGTTGCCAAGTAGATCACTTTGGCAACTGTATGTACGGTTGAATAAAGAAACATAACCAAAGAAATTGCTGGGATTATATCTACTTGCACAAATTACAAGACAATAGAGGCCGCCCCCACGCAAGCACAACTAAAAAGAAGGCTGATAGAACAAGCTTCGGGGAATCCCTGCTTGCTCCTCCCTCTTCGTCCAAGGCTCTTAAGGCTGTGTACAAATTTAGAGGAGAAGGCGGATTTAGCAACAGCTCTACATGAGGTCATGAGCAACAGCGCCTTGCAATTTAGCCGTAATCAATCATCCCGATATGACAGGGATAAAAGTGAAGCCTAAGCTGTGAAGGATCTGGCTTCTAGAGGAGTGGAAGTTCCTTTGCCAGACTAATGACGGGATGACCAGAAAGTCTAACTAAACAATAAAACTTGACTTTCAACACTGTCAAGTATGTTTTACTTTGAATAATATTCCCATATGAACAATGCCTGAAATCCAAGGAAAGTCGACGTATAATGATCAACCGGATTCCAAGCATTGACCAGGGCAAGTGCAGTGTGTTATCTATCCAAAGCGAGTCCAGTGCCCCGAACACCACGAACGGACCGTCCTATGTAGACACCTTGCTCATGCTAGAAAAACAAGTCGCATCATACTTTAAGATTATCTTTTTTGGGACTTACCTGTTATTGATGAGAAATTGATGATTGAGCCACTATCTGAAGCGATGTGGAAAGCTTTTCTTTTCAGGATCACTCGAAGTGCAAAAACAGGAAAAGCGATACGATGGAATCATCCAATACGTCCAATTTTACAACAAATCGTCGTGTTGGAATTCAAATGGCGATAGAAACTTAGCCAAATTCTCGAAAAGAGATAGCTTAAGCCAGAGAACCGAACTTGGCTCTGGAACAGCGTGGTTCCAATCGAGGCAAAAGATAGCTTCACCACCGGCCAAGTACAATCCAAAATTCAACCATCTCCCTTCAAAATTGCCATCATCCTGAAACCATAGTGAAGTGTTTCTATACCAACCTAAAGCACAACGTAATCTCTGGAGTGCAGATTGCATCGCTAACACAAAGGAATGAGATCTCAACTATAGCAAAAGCATTTAAAGAGTGATCAACTAAGTAAAAGCAACATCTCAAGACGACATCCAAACAATCACTTGGAATTTTCAGCATGGTGGTTTATAACATTTCTTGATCAGAGCACGCTTTGTTTTAAATGAAAGCATACTCCGCGGGGCAAATGTTAACCAGGTTTTTAACCAAGCGGAGTCAACGGAAGTTATAACGTCGAGATGGAGACAAAACGACTTACAAATTGGCAAGCACACTTAGTTAAAGCAAGGAAACATCTCGAAAAAATTTCATCCAAAAATACACTAAGGAAACATATTGGAACCAACATTTTTTTGACGACATGTTTATGACGATATGTTTTATGATGACATGTTTATGACCACATGTTTTACTACGCATCCCTCCACTCTAACTTCGCATGAGTCATTATCTGCCCTTTCCATATGCGCTCAATTAATTTCCAAGAGTTTTGAAAGATCTATTTTTGAGAGTTGAAGATTGAAGAGTTAAACCGCTGAAACGCAAGAACAAACCAAGTGATGAAGGAACAATCATCAAGGTTAACTACCGATCAATAGAAACAGCATGGGACACATCATGATGAAGTAAGAAGAAGAGTGCAAAAGGGCCTGATGAAAATCAAGACAAGTAAACTATCAGCACAAACATGAACAAGTCGGTACCGACATGTTTGTACAACTCGGCTGGACTTGCAGTTTTACAAACTGCCTCGAGCTGACATCTGGACCTGCTCTAACTCAACTTCTATCCTAACACAATTATTTCCCCTATAAATACAAACCGTAGAGCAACCAAAAGAGGATCTTCTCCTTACTCTTTCTTCTTCACTTTAGACCTAGATTCTGCCATCACTACATAGATGCTCCACATCTTCTTCATCTTCTTCCTCTATACAATAGTCACCAAGGCAGCTACTCTAGGAAATTCCAGGACTTAGAGTTTGTCTAACACCTATATCAGTAACTCGTTCTCTCTCAAACCCCTCGTAATCTCAAGCAAAACTATATCAAATCAATAAGCAATAAAGCTATAAAGTGGACGTAGGCCAAAGGTTGTTGAACCACTACAAAATCTTATGTCTCGCTTTCTTAATTTTGTTTATTTTCCTCCACTATTATCTGCTAGATCTAGGTCCCATAAGTTCCCTATAACCTATTCTTGGCGTTGATCCATTTTTGGCGTTAACAATAGAAAATCCATAAATGGTATATTTCGTGATAATAGTTATAAAGTGTTATAACCATGAGCAATTTATCATAATGAAATTAAACATACCGTTTTAAATATTCCTAGTCAAGATGTATCGAGATTGGATATCGATATATCCGTTGAGACTAGTGTACGTAACACTCTCAAAATGTTGGGCAGTGTACTACTCATGACTGCTGAGGGCACATAATATGCTAATAGTTATTGGATAATTATGAAATGACTCATTCGATAGTTTTCTATTGGTTAGTATATATAAGGTCAAACAAAAATATCAATGTGAAAAAATTACACGTTTCTCTGGACATAAGAATATTGGTAATCTTCGGCGTGGAAGATCTGCTTTGTTTATAGTTAAATTATGGCACGACATCTTACCAAACGCCTATAGTTGGGACCGGAGGAAGCGTTCGAAGTGAAAAACGATTCAAGGGTGAATTCCTCTCCTTAGTTATACGAGGTTAGTATCACGATCAACTGAAGTCAACTTAAAGTCAAATCTCTAGCCAGAGTAGTACGGTTAATGATAACTATTATTATCGAACCAAGGACTTTTTGTTTGGATTATAGAGTTGAATATGGATGATATTGAAATTTTGACCACTACCAATCCATAAGTCCAAAGTAATATAGTATTGATGAAGACAATTAGTGTAAATAGTTGTCTCTACCAGGTAACACTTAATAAAATAAAATTGGATTTATCATACTAAGTACGCAATAAAATTGGCAATAATGTCACACCACTTTCTAAGTGAAGTGTGAACATTAATATTCGAATTATTCTATATTAATTGTTGACCAAATTTACATCTAAGAGTCACACAACCGAAATGCTGAATACTTCGTTAAAATTGGCAATAATGTCACACCACTTGCTAAGTGAAGTATGAACATCAATATTCGAATTTTTCGATATTAACTGTTGACCAAATGTACACGTAAGAGTCACACAGTTGAAACGTTGTATACTTCCTTTCACCACCCGATTTAATTAATTTGTCATTGCTAAAAATTAATTAAATTGATTAACATTTATGAAATATCAATTATAAAAATTTATTTGATGTGCTAAGCAACATTAAACAGTGTATTTGTAATATTTATACATATATCGATCAATATAGGATATTGGTATGCGTTTTAAATTGGATTTAAATGCAGCAATTATTGTTTGGACATGGATTGGTCTTGAGGCCCATAACGCGCACGTTATAAATGGCTATAGGGCAACACATTAGGGTCGGCTATATGATGGTAGAAAGGTAAGGAATTTTAGTTCAAAAGAGAGAGAAATGGTAAGAGAAATAATTGGATTTTGATTCTCATTTCACTTCCTAGTCCCTCTCTTATATAATCCCTCTAATCCTCGCTTTGTAAAGGCTTTTGCACCATTCCTTTGTGCTCTTATCAGATTGCCCTCTCTCTATAAAAACCCCAAAAATCCTAACACTAATTCACATCAATTTACTTCGATTTGATTATCGGTGGTAAGGCAATTTGAAAGCTAGCAACTTTGGGATTGGGATTGGGATTGGATTCAAGAAGTCTATCTTTTCGTTTCAACGTGCAAACTTTGGGCTTTGGTGAAAGGTACTTGCCAGTCTATTATTATACAATAATGTTTATATATTCATTATTCCATATGTTGTTTAGTTAGAAATATCATGAATTGGTATACAATGGACCGTCACATCCTGATGGTTATATAAATAAGCGCATATATATATATATATATATTATAAAAAAATATTATATATATATATATATATAATTATATGACGCCCATGGCCTAAAAATAAAAAATGTTTTTAATTAAAATAATAGTATTAAATGATTTTTTGAATTAAATTTAAACATAAAACATTAAAACATATAATAAATATATCTTAAATTTTATAAAATTTTCTGGTCATATCAAATTTTTTTGGCAAAAGAAGTAAATATATATATATATTATAGTTTAATTATTTATTTAACTAAAAATTTGTTATATAAATAAAATAAATGTAGGCACGTTTATTTCTAATATAAAATTGCATAAAAATTTAATTAATATAAAATATACAATATATTTTTGAAACTGAATTTTTTTAAATTTTTAATTAATTTCATGCAGATTTTATTTAAATATATCCATTTATTAACAAATTATTTTAAAACATAAAATAAATAAAAAAATCAATTTTTTCACGCTGACAGCCACAACAATATACATATACATACACATATAATAGATAATATATGTATATATAACTAGATATATGTTTATATGTAAGATGTATGTAAATTAATTTTTTCAAATTATAAATAAATAATTTTGGTTTGGATTTTATTTAATATTTGAAATAATTTTATAATTTAATTATATATATATGAATATGTATGTTTTATAAATGCTTTCTGCAGATAATTTATGATTAATATTTTATAATAATTACACACACACACACTTCTTTATACAATATTTTTGATGCCCACATACCATACATATATACAAATTTAAACAACTCATGTGTTTACACGAGGGGCTAATATGTACGTTGTAGTGTAATCCGAGCATCTATATACAGACATGTCAAACCATGTACACATTATCCTATTGCATATGCATGTACATACATATATGTATACACATATATGAAATATAATACATGTTATATGAAATAAAACTTTATTTATAAAATTAAACAAACTATTAATTTTATTTAAAAGAAATTTAGAAAAGTTCAAAATGAATTTGGACTACATAAGCCCATTAAAAGTCTAAATAGGTTAAAAAATTATAATTTACCTAGCTATTCCACTACGGGCTGACCAATTCCAACAATAGTATCAAAGCCAAATAGCCTATGTGGTCTAAATTAGCTATATTATGGCTAACTTATTAAAGCGTACCCACAGTAGAGTGTCTAGAAAAAAGTAGTGTTTAAGGTAGGTTTGGGTAATTAAGTACGATGCACTACCTGGCTACTGACCTGGCCCGAAAGGATGAGGTAAGCCTGAAGGTTATCCCTACTTAGAAAATGCCAAATTTGAATTGGGCTTTGTGCTAATTTCAAAATTTAAAGTAAGAAAAATATTATAAATGTTATATTATATATTTTTAAATTGCTTTGAAAATTAAAATAAAGGTTTTAAATTTAAAAGTTAAATTTAAAATAAAATACATATTATAGAAGTTATAATATAATTTTTCAAAATATTTAAATTTTTTATAAAATTAGTTCCAAAATTATTATTTATTTATTTATAAGATTAATAAAATAAATCAACTAATTAAATAAGCTAATAAATTAAATAATAAATATACATGTATAATATATATATATATATATAAATATATAATGATATGTGTTATGTTGTCTTGAATGTCTAAGACAATATGAGTATACACGTGTGTATAGAAGAACTTTCAAAATTAATAAAATTTAATTAAAATTGTTTAATTAAATAAATAAATTAATAATTGATTAATAAATTAAAGTACATGTACATAAGATATATGTGTATTACTATAAAGGTTATAATACAAAACGTTCAATATAATATGTTATAATTGAATAATGTAAAAATTAATAAAAGGGTTAATTAATTTAATTAATTTAATATGATTTAATTAATATAATGTTATACATAAAATATTATATAAGTTAAATAAAGTATAGTTATTTAATAATAAAACATATATAATATGAATGTATAATAAAAGGTAGAATGGTAAGAAACCTTATTAGACATAAGTAACAAATACGCATGTATACCGTGATTTCTGATGTGTTTGACACTTGAATCACGAGGATATTTCATAAGAAATACATTACTCCGTAAGTCGATATCACTCAACTAAATATATAAAGATTGTGAATCTTTTATACAAGTGTCGTCCTTTTCCATTTATATATTAATATATTACTTACATACTTTGTAGTTGTTAGCAAACTCAAGCTAGAGATGTTATGTGTAGTATTATTAATATATTGACTAAACGAGATAAGATAACTATATGTATTTGTTGAGCAAACTCAAGCTACATATACTATCCTTAGGTCACCGCAAAATAGTTGGTGCGAGTGAATAATCTCTTTCGATTTGTTAAGAAAACTCATGGTCGATATGAGAGTAAGAGAAGGACCATGAGTTAAGAGTTGTATATGATACAACAGGTAAAGAGTTATCCATCAGTTTTGGGGCTATGACATGTTAATCAAACACAAGATCAGAATCCCAAGATAGATGGGTCTCAACATCCACTAATGAAGTCGAAAGACATATGTTTCATCTTAGAGTTTGGAGAAACATAAAAAATTAGTGGGAGCCTTATTAGAAAATGAAATGGTAACATTTAACCTTTCTAATATTTTAATAATATATGTTATGTAAATTTATAATAATACATTGATAAATTTATGCAATTAATATCATTGACAAAATTTTTAAAAATTGAAATATACAAACGAACTGAACTAATATTGACAAATAGAATCTAAAATATAATTACCACTAAATTTATCATGTATACCCATGCAAGCGCCTAATTATATAACCATTAAATACACTCGTAACTTGGTCACTTGCGAGTTACTTGCTCGAGACTATGTATTGTCACCAATGAGTTTCGAAATCTAAAAACAATACAAAAATATGGATATTTGATCCATATACGATCACATATAAATGTCATATGCTGAATGGTCATAATTCGTAATGTATGAAATCTCGATCAAATTAGATTTTTGAAATAAGGAAGTAAACTATAGTGTGAGATCAATTATTCGATATGACTGATTATAATAATGATCTTGTTGTGTTAAATGTAACACTAGACCAAAGGCTACAAGATAAATCTAAGAATTTGATTACTGAAATGTCAATTTGATAAGTTTACGTAAAGTGCAATTTATTTGATATCCTTAAAATTTAACTTAAAAGTTAAGAATGACCAAATTTACTTTTGTAAAGAGTTCGTTATGATATTGTAGTAGGATTTCCTCTGAATGGTTCGACCGTTTAGAAAGGAAATCGAATGTATAAGTGTGGATGTAGCCTAAGGCACAGTTGAGATGAAGAGTGAATAATTACTTCTTCATAAAGAAACATTAGAAACGAGAATTTTTAAATAATAATAGATACTAAACATTGAATGAGAAATATGATTTTTATTTCAAAACTATATTTTTATATAGAAAATTGTTTTCTATGAGATTTATTTCTTTGAGTTCTAGATATTTGATCTGAAAACTTTCGACTATAAACTGGGTATAGTAGATGAAATAAATAACAAATATTAAATGGTCAAATGGAGCTTCATATTTTATACACTATTATAGTAATGGCGGAAATAGTGGGAGCATGCCATATAACACTTATTGATCGCATTAAGTTATAAAATTTGTTCTCGTAAAATGTACCAAGCATTATTTATGAGATAATAATTATTTTTCAGTGTTGATTAAAAAATAGACATAGTTTTGTCTCAATATGAATATTATGAATATTCGTTACAAAATAAAACTATAATAGTGGTATTTGAATGCATCAGAAATACAACAACATCTAATTTTATTTGCAATTATTTTGGAATTATTGGCTAAGCAATAGTTTGGAGAAATAATTCTTTGATTATATGATTATGAATCTCATGGTACTAGTAAATTATATCTCAAACAATAAAAGGTGAAGCACCCATTCAGTGGGAGCAACATGAGAGTTAAAGAACTCTTCAGATTAATGCTTGTAGTGTATGCAATCAGAAGTCTAATAATACCAAAATGATTCTACATATTTCATTGTATTCATTAACGAGTTATCATAAACATGAACCTATGTATTTCATATGCATGTAGTATGTCTATGATAAGCTCATAGAATATTAAATAGAAGCACATAAAATAACGTGCAATAGAAAATAAACATGATCCGATTTAATTGAATGGGTAAGTATATTGGAAAGTGTTTCAAACGTACCTGAAAATGAATAAAGATTCGATGTCAAAATCACTCCTCTCTATGATACATAATGATGCATCGATAAAGAGTATTCAACTTTTATTGAAAAGAAAGTGTTAGGATAAAAGTTGGGATTTTTATGTTTTGGGCTATTGAACGAAGTAAGGTGATAGAAGTATGCTCATTGTGAATCCCATAGTTTCAAATGTTGGTTCGAAGTCAAAATTCATGTACACAAGGTAAAGAAGTATTCACATATATAGTTAGAAACCCAGAATAATTCGTTACGCAATTTACCTAAAGTACAAGTCCTTGTTTACAAGATTATCAATTCAATTTGCCCTAGCGACCATGAATCTCCAAATTGGAGTTCGCTTTACAATGCCGAAGTAAAATAAAAAATAAAGGAATAGGAGATCTAAAAATTCCACCCCTTTGTAGGTGGGGGTGCATGCTTATTTATAGAGAACTCAGGCCATGAGATTCTTGACACGTGGCACCTTGTTAAGAATAGACGGTTGAGATACTCTAATGTGGCTTATATTCGAAATGGCATGTGGCACGTCCTTTCATGGGCTAATGAGCTGATTTTCTTTCATTGGAGCTTGGTTCATAAACACACGATGGTTTCATTTCAACTTCCCACGGTGTCTTCTGGAACTATTGTTATATGGCATTAACTCTTCATTTCTAAATAGCTTTACGAAACACACCATGATGACCCCTAAGTGCTTTATATCATGATAGCTCTGTAAAACATCTTACGATGACTTTGGGTGCTTTATATCACGATAGCTCCATAAAACATCTCATGATGACTTTGGTTGCTTCATATCATGATAGCACTACAGAATACTTCACGATGGCTTCAATGCTACATCTCCCGATAGCTTCCTGGGTTAGATCATGATGGCTTCTACATTTCTTGCTCAAATTTATCATACATTAGTCACTGAACATTTTCCTTTTACAGCTTCGTTGATCACCCCATGATAGCTTTTGGAGATCATATTACAATGGCATAAAGTTTTCGTACAGTGGCTCTATGTCAGCTTCCCTTTCATAGCTTCATTTTTATTCACGATGATCACTAGGATTGCTTCTTAATGGTTTTCATTCATCATTCCACGAACACTCATTATTACTATTATCCATGATAGCTCTAATATTTATCCTACGATAGCTCTTCTGCATATCCCACGATAGCCATTATCTATGTCCCTCATTTGCCTTCCTTATTGCATCTATCCACGAGAGTTTTGGTACATATCTCACAAAAGCTCCTTACTTTATTAACTTGTGATGACTATTATATTTGGGGTATTATACTTTCTCCCTTACCTTCATTTTATTATATTTATTTATACTTTAGTATAAGTAAATATTAGGCATACATCCCTAAAAGCAAACTTAATTCACCAAAACTCCTCCCGTAAAAAAACATACTTTGCAGATCCTTGTTTTTTCATTTTGGATATTTTCTTCCTCAAAATACCCCTCCTCTTTTTACAGGATCGACTTTAATGGCGAGCTCATCTTTCTTGATTTCATCTTCTTCTTCAATGGCGAGCTTATCTTTCTTGATTTCATCTTCTTCTTCAATGGCGAGCTCATATTTCTTAATTTCATCATCTTCTTCAATGGCGAGCTCGTCTTTCTTAACTCTATGAATAAATGTAATTATTTAAAGGCGAATCAATCTTTTTTACAAAATATGAATTGTTGTTTATTTTTTAGGGATCGTTGGTGTTGTATTGATGTTTAAATTCATTAACGATAACATGAAATGACTGCAGATTAATGTTTGAAGTTTTTATGCAAATATTTGTAAATATTCATACTACGTGTAAAAATACTGCAAATATTACAATATTTGCAGTTTTTCTGCAATTATTCTCAATATTTGCAGAAAAATATGCAAATATTGAGAATACTTGCATAAAATACTGCAAATATTGTCAATATTTGCAGTAAAACATCTAATTGTACAAATAAAAATATCTGAGTTTTCTCAGTAAATGTTTGCTCATTTTTATTCAAAGATTCAGAATACTTGCAGTTATTGCTGCAATTATTCTTTATAATTGCAGAAAGCTCTGCAAATATTAAGAAATTTTGCTTAAAATACTGCAAATATGATCAACATTTGGAGTAAAAAATGTAGTAATATATATTGGCGTTGCAAGAATTATTTGAATTCAAATAATTGCAAGCATGCATTTTAGAATATAAATGATTTTAAGTGAATAATTGCTAATAAGTGAGCAATTATTCAGAATAATTGCATAAATACATTGAAATATATTTATTTGAATAATTGCTAATAAGTAAAGAATAATTCAGCATACTTGCAGACATACATGCAATTATTCAGAATAGTTGCATACATGTCTGCAATTATTATGAATAACCGCAGAAAAAGATGTATATAATATTCTTTATTAATATAAAATCATTTTTATATTATTTACAGTTATAAATATCTTTTTTGGTATAGAAATGATTTTAGTTGAATAATTGCTGATAAATAAGCAATTATTCCGGATAATTGCAGACATATATTAAAATGAATTTATTTGAATAACTGTTGACAAGTAAGCAATATTCAGCATAATGCTTTATTTTGTTATTTATAGTTATTGTCTTTTTTGGATTGAAATGATTTCATATGAATAATTGCTGATAAGAATGCAATTATTCAGAATATTACAGACAAACATGCAAGAAATCATAATAATTGCATATATGTCTGCAATTATTCTGAAAAATTGTAGAGAAAGATGAATTCAATCCTCATAAGTTCTGAAAAAAATCTTGCAATGTTTATTTTGGTTTGTTACATTTTCTACTGTATATATAAACAATATTTACATTATTCTAATAATTATTCACAATAATTGCAGCAAAATCTACAAGTATTGTGAATAGTTGCAGATTTTTCTGTTGGTATTATCAATATTAGTACAAAATTGGAAAAACAATAATTATTTGCTGAAAAACTCTTACATAACATTTCTCATAATTATTGAAAATTAAAACATCAATACAACAACATTGAAGAATACTATGCAATAATTGAAAAAATATGAAGTGATGTGCACGTAAATGTGCATATTTTTACCACCATATTTAATCTATTTAAATTAAATAAATGATCATATCAGGCATTTTAACTTGTTTAAACCAAAATTCATATTATTTTCAAATCGTCACATATTCATCTTCATCCAAGGGCAAAATTGTCATTTTTGTGCATATGTTAATTTGAGAAAATTTAATTGCAAATTTCTATATTATTTTATAGGAATTTGGCTTCATATACAAGTGGTTTCATGATGATATATGCATGCACAAGAGTGAAGAGAACAAATGAAGATGGAAATAATTCAAAGTGAAGATAATGGAGGACCCCACCTACCCACCTACCTTATTGTACAAATTAGAGGCTAATGCACATGCTTATGGAATTGATGGCTTCATGTACACTTAAATGCTGATTAGTAGAAGCTAATGATTACTTGGCCTCCACACTTTCTCAAGGGTATTTTGGTCATTCCCCAAAAATATGAATTAGGGTTTAACACATGTATAAGTACCCCTTATGTTTCATGTAACCCCTTCCTCTCCTTAGTTCCTCTTAGTTTTAGTTTAGGCTCAAAATAAAAAGACAAGCTCTCTCTTTCTTTTTCATGGCTACTTAGCCATTTTTATTTTCATGTAATTTCTTTTCTTTTTCTTATGCAATTTAATTACTTGTTCATTTACTTTATTGTTGGTAGTGTAGATTTACATTCATGCAAAGTAGATTACTTTTAATTCTTGTTAATTAGCTTCTCTTTTCCATTAGCTTTCATTTTCCTTTCTTTTTTGTTTTCATGTTGCTAGCTACATTTGTTAATCAAATGACAAATATGAGAGGCTAAACCCCTTCAATTTAGGGGTGATGAAGCTCTCTAATTATGTAGCTTCAACTATTTGTTAATTTATGCTCTCTTTTTGTGCTTAATGAAGAATGATTGAAGTGGTTTAATTGTTGTTTTTGCCTTGAATTTGATAGTCTATATTGTTGACACCAAATAGGCTATGCTTAAACAATCACTAACACTAATTGCCTCTTCATCAAAATATGATTATGGCGAAAGAAAGTGATTTGAAATTAAAATTTGATGGTCTATATTTCTAATCAATAGTTAATAGGCCATACTTAAAATAGATTTCATTTTCATTGTCAAATTTCATGAAAGTTAGAAAGTGGTTTAAGGGGTGTGTCAAAGTTTGATGGCTTATGTTGGCTAACTAATAGCACAAATATGCCATACTTATGATAGGCACATCAATTAAAGCACTAATGAAAATAAAAGAGAGATTATGATTTCATATGTGTTGAACTACATAATCTAGAGAGTGGATTTATTCTCTAAATTGTCATTTAACCCTTATATTTGCATCTCTTTTTTAGTTAGTTAGCTAAATTTCTAATTCTCTAGCTTAACTTTCACTCGACTTTGGTTTAATTTGATTGAATAGATTTTTAAAATCATCAATTCCCCGCGGATCGACCCGTATTCGCCACGTACTACAAGTGTACGTTGTGCGCTTGCGGTTATTTTAATTTTAATTTTTTCGACTATTTTCTAAACCGATGGAAATTTAGTCGTTGAACATGAAGATTTGTAGTTTTGTTTATTTTGATGTTCGATTTCGAAATCCAAATGTTGAAATTGAATTTTATGATGCTTCTGTAAATCGATTTGCTAATAATGAAATTGCTGATTTGTTAATAATAAAATTGTTGATGATTTACTGTTAAATCGGTGAAGATTGAAAAGAATATACATGCGTGAATTTATTTGATGAGGCTGGGGGTAATTTGGGAAGTAAAATAGAGGAATTGGAAAATAGGGATGTAATTTACAAGTTATTTTTGGGGAGGATGTTTTGTGTATTTTGAAACATATTAGGGATGTGAGCTAATGTAGCCCTTCGTAGTGCCTAATTTGCTTATCATAGTCATTCATTTATATCGTGCCTAATCTATTTTTCACCATTTCTCTCTCTTCCATTATAAATAGTATGCCTTCTCCTCATATTTTCTTTTCCCAATCTTGCTTAAAAAGAATCGATCTTACTCTTATTGTCTAAATTACAGTTCTCTCCAGGCTATTAATCGGTGAGTAATCTAATGTTTTACACATGAAAGTTTATGTTTTAAATCTATGCACGAAAATTTTGTTTGGGCTTAACACATGAAAACTCTTGTTTTAAAATAACGTGAGAAAGCTTTGCTTAAGCTTGATACTCGAAAGCTCTTCCTTCTTATTTACTCACGAAAACCATGTTTTGGTTTATATGTGCATACTTTGTTTAAATCCTTATACAAGAAAACAAACCCTGCATGGAGAACCCACGCTCACGCTTACACATGAAGTACCTATGTTTTGTTAGTGTTCCTAACTTTCAACGGGTAGACATTCTCGTGGTAGCTTTTACTTAATAACTTTAGATTCGAATGTTAATTGCATTGATTTTTCAATTTCATTTTTGCATGCAATAGCTTGATTTTATAGTTATAACATCTCTCAGTAAAATATTTTATTACATGATAACTTAAATTGTAATGGGTCATGGTTCGAAAATTACTTCTATCGATTCATAGTCATTTATCATACTATGTATCCACCATTAAATTTATCATAAGTTAAATTCATTCATTTAAATTTATCATAAATCAAATTCATACCTTAGGGTTTAACGTTTACTTTATGATAATTTAACATTTGAAAATTATCTCTTTTGGTCGGTTTGAGTTATATAAATGTTGGCACATGTATATGGCTTATTGATCCTTGTATGGTTTTTATTCATAAGAGAGAAAGATATCACCATATCTGCATTATTCTCTCTTTATCAATGAGGTCCAATTTCATACTTGAAATCTAATCATTGTAGGTATCGTGGCCAAAGGTAGAAAAGAGACTCTTTGGGGAATGACTAAATCTCCTAAATCTCCCAGGGTTAAAGATTTTTCCAAGGAGAATATCTACACTTCTCATAATCCTATTTCATGGCTCAAGAGGACATTGATTTTGTTCTGCATTTTTTTGGCATACCAGGGATTGAAGCTAGGGCACCTAGCCTAGATTGCAGGATAAACTCTCTATCATAAGGGTTTTTTTACCATTCCTACTATCTATCCTTCAACCCAATCATATCTACTGTCTTGTACTACCTTAAAATTGCTCCAAACCAACTGAATCCCAACTCCTACAATTATATCAACTCATTATTTATTTTATTTAAGGAACTTAGGTTGCAAGATTTATCCCCATCTATCATGTGCCCTGTAGTCACCCTTCGGAAGATGAAACAACAACCTAAATATTATATTTACTATCTTAGTTTTATGGGTAGTGGAGTGGTTTTCGATTTCGTCAATAGGCCTAGAGACTGGAGCCATCAATTTTTCTTTATTAGATGTCATTCTCATGACGATACTGGGGAGATTTCCTTTCCTAGTAAATTACTAAGCCATCTATTTACTATCTTAGTTTTATGGGTAGCTGCTGATTCGAAGAGCATAGATCCTAAGATTTTAGCTAAGGTTAACCACTTTGGTGATGCTTTAGAGTTTTCCATGAGTCTACTAAGACTCCTTACTAAAGAAAAACTAAGAAAGCACTCTCCCATTCAACCTTCTCATCACGTCCTAGGTGAACCTTCGATGATGAAAAATAAGAAAAATTGTCCGTCGACCCTTATTGCAGCCAAACTTGATGTCTTCTCTGTGAATTCCCCATTCAACCGTTGGTAGTCCCGGTTATTCTCCAGGTCTCGTCTCTTACTTTTTTCTTCACATAAGAGAAATTTCCCTAAGACTCTTTATTTTACGAACAGATCTTCACGCAGTTCATCTGGTTAGCACAGATGCTTTATTATCTAACAAAGGTCCCTCTGATTTGCCTATTTCTTTTAAAGTAATTAAGAAGTCCATGCCACCAATAGCTCTTTCATCGTCTATTATTTCCAATGCAGAAGATGCTTAGCGATGGCTAGATCAAAGAAACGAAAAGGTTCTGATATTGAGTTTGTTTCTCTGAGGCTCCCTTCAAAAAGCCTAGAGAAGCCGAGCTTACCACATCTCTTCCAATAGCTCCAACTTCTAGCGTTGTGACCACTTTTTCGACTAAGATCCTCCCATTGATACTTCTTGTCCCTCTCTCCATACATCCATGGCCTCCTTACAATAAGCCTTTGGGTTTAATTCGCCGTATTCTGAAGATATTCCTCCTCCACCTCATCTTGGGGCAGTGTCTCCCTCTAACACCAATTTCATAGAATACCTAACAAGAATTCTTCTCTCTCCCATTTTCACTTCGCTAAGACCTTCATAAGCTTTTTCTTCTCCTCTTTCAAAGGAAACTTGGGTTTTCTCTCTGCAACGTCTTGTTAGGTATGGATTCTTCTTCTATTTTTCTCAAATATGTATATTGAAAATTTTCCCTCTTTTATTATCATGATTCATTTCAGATTGGACATAACTTAACTAATTTTCAACAATCATCCTTGCTTTCTTCCCAAAGTATGTCTTCCCTATAGGAAATGAATTCCCGCTATCTGCGAAGCCGACTACTCTTGAAACCCAGCTTCACGATCTCCAGTCTAATAATGAGTTGTTATCTTATGAGAAGGAGTTTGAAAAGAAAAGATCTCACTATCTAACGAGCAGGTAAAAACCTTAAAAGATAAACATTCCCATGTTCGGCAGGAGGTTTCCGAGCTCCAAATAACTTAGGCCTGAGTTCTCACCTTAGAGAAGAGCTTAGACAAGAAAGAGCTTATTATCGACAAACTAGAGTCCTCTATGCATGTTATAAAGTCTAAGGTTTCTTCTTTTCCGAGTGATACTCTTCCACGGTGGAAGAAGCAGCGTGCTAAAGTATTTTTTTCATTATTTTAAGGATAATGTTGACAATGCCCAAATTTGGACTTTTCTTCACTGAACACTACAATAATGGATTACAAAAGGAAGTTCGATATCCTTCTAAATCACATTCCTGGAGATTATTCCAAAGCCGAGGATGAAAATACTATCGATCTTGCGAAGTCTTTGGCTCTTGATGATATACCATCAGACGATGATGATGAAAATCAGAGAATGACAAAGAAGATGTAGGAATGATGATAACGATGACAATGATAACAATGATAGAGTGCCCATGGTAACTCACCAACAGGAGATGGAAATGTTGGTTCATGCCAAAGCGGACTCGGAACCTTTCAAGGACAAATCCATACTCCCAATCTTCCCTCTTCTAGGGCCAATAAGGAACTTAACAAAGATTCTTCTTCTTCCCCTCCTCTTGAAAAGCCAGTACATGCTGGATCAAGCAAGTTAGGTGAGTCTCCTTTTGATATTCTACATGTTCGATCTTTTATGCCAAACGTTACAGCGACTCCTTCTCAACTGTTTTATATTAGCTTATTTACCATGAGTTTCCCATACACATACATACATATAGTTGGTTGTTTTTTAACGTATATTAATTATCAATGTAGAAGAGCAAATATAAATTACATAGAGATTATAATAGATAAAAAGAAAGAGGAAGTTTTAAGGCTTAACCGAGAAGGAGAAAGGCTATGCAAGGACTTAAATGAATCGAATGCGAGGTATATGAGAATTCTAAAAAATCTCAACTATCTTGAGAATTTCAAGAATAAAAAGGTCGTGCCTCTCCTTCGGAAATCACATTTTCACCAGGACAATTTTTGCAAATAAAATGAAGAATTAACCATTCTCTTTTGGATGCTTACTAAGGATAAAGCTAAACTGATGGAGTTTCTATATCTTGTACATGTTCAATTTCCCATGAACGACTTTTCTTTTCTGGATGACGGTTGCAAGGGATTGATTAGTTGCCTTCATAAGAGGTGCTTGGATTTACATGGATTTGATCCTCACCCCCGGGGAGTGTTGGAATTTGCCCAGAGTTCCTAGCACACCTTTATCTATTGAGACCCTACCACCTGAAAAGGTTAAATTTAACAAGGATAGAATTATTATCGAGTATTACAAAGAATCTGTTCTTTATGAGCCTTTGTAATGTTGTAAACTAATTATCGTTGTTTTTAAGTCAAAATTGCAATGATTTTGTCGAATTCATGTTTTAATATAAAATCAACGTGCAAGCATCTAAATTTGTTCTTGTTTATTCATTATCTCCCATTTCAAGAGACAACGTAAGTAAATTGGTCAGATGAAAATGGACTTTCAAAGAAAATTTATCCTTGATTAATAAATCTAGCTTAAGAAAATACTGCTTCCTTCGAGACCTCCATCGCGTTTAAACACTATTCCCGACATTAGATTTCACTTCTTGGGGGATCACAAAGACCAATTCTTTCATGACATTTGAACCGAGTATGCCAAGTTATTGTGTAGTGGACTTAGCCCTCATCCTAAAGAATGGGACTACCATGGATTCCCCCTGGTTAACTCCTCTCCTAGCATTGAGGCACCTTTTAGAAAATCTCGCCTTCTTCCTTCCAGAAGATTCAAGATGCCCTTTCTAGTGCTAGGAATTATTTGTGTTGTAACTCTCGAGAGTATTGTTATTATGAATGTAATGGTTTCTTGGTTATTAATGAATATTTTGTAATCTTTTATATTTCTTCTTTTTCTTTCATTGAAAGTTCATATGGTTCGTTTTCTAATTAGGGTGAAGAATTTCCTTAATCTTTGAATAATCCTAGTCTCAACCAACACTCAAGAACATTCAAGCTAAGCTAACAATAACTTTAAAAGATCGGTCTTCATGTTCCATTATTAGCTCAAAATCCATTAATAAGACGGAGGCTAACAAATGGTACAAAAAGTATCTCTAAGTGAGATCTATTTTAAAGATTTATCAAGAGATGGTCGAGAACCTTAAAAAGAAAGTTTCAACAAAGGACGAAGAAATCGCAAGACTGACAGATGGGCTCAATTCATGCCCATCCCCAACAACCATTAGATTATGATGCAAGAATTTCTTAGTTGAACCAGCATGTTTTTGACTTGAATAAAAAAATGAATGTCAATCATATGAAATCATATTAACCTAGGGTGAATAAGAACTACACACTCCCACTCCAACCGAATCTCCTAGGAAAGCATCTTTGCATAGCTCTTCTTTATTGCCTCAGGAGCATTAGGTGCGTGGTAGCGATGTACCCAATTTATCTTTATAAAGAGAGTCTGGTAAACTTACAAAATCAAGTAGGTCCCTTAAGTTAGAGTGTAATCAAGCGGTAAAGGACAACTGGAATAAGAAGTTTATCAACACTTACTCAAAACTCATATTGGAGGTTGGGACACTGGATTGTCAATGTAACAAACTTTCACTAACGATTAAAGCACTTGAAGATGATATAAGTAAATTATCTCTCAAGGCCTTCCAACTAAAAAAATGTTAATAAGACTTATGAGAAAGTGCTATTAGTTCAGATAGACTTCATTGATTCCCTTAATGTCATCTGTTACAAAGAGAAGAAATTGAAAAAATATCTTCTTGTAGCAATCAGCATATTGTTGATCCCCATGCTGCACAAGAAATGTTGATGGACAAGGTAAAAGAGCTTAAAGATCAACTAGAATAAAAGAGCTTAATTAATAATCAGCATATTGTTTTATTCTACTAGGGTATCACAACGTGACTCTCTTGTCGATTATTTAATTGAAGTCATAGTGGCTTTGACTTGAGAATCAATTTCATATTTTTAGGTGCGGAGAGAATTATAGATTGAGAAAGGCTGTTGTCTATAGTTACCAACGGTATTCTTTCGATATAGGTGTTATGATGCTTTAAAGGAGATTGAAGGGCCTTCGATTGTTTATAAGGACATAGGATCGACTAGTGAGCAACATTTTTGTTCCTTAGATTGTGTTGGAAAATGGAGGGAGTTGGTTTATCAACACCACCCTCTCTCTCCTCCTCCGCAGTCATGAGTTTAGAAGAAAACATTTTGTTGTGAAAAGGAAATTGTTTACGTAGTATTTTGTAATGTAAAACATTGTGAAATTTTGTATGATATCATTATATGAAATTGTGTAATATCATAGTATCATAATGCATAATGTAGTTATTTTGTTACATAAAATTTTGCGCACCTGACTTCTCATGGAACATTATTTTGAGTTGCTTCCATTTGCTTGCCATCGTAGTTCTCATGTTTTATCGACATTCTGACTGATCTTGGATGGTTGTTGTTGAGTCAATCTCCTTTTTGTAGACTCAAGGCTTGCTTTATTCTCCACTTTTCAGATGGATGCCTTAGCATGAAGGATTTTCTTCCTTTTTCCTTGGATGTGTACTTTGACTAGGCCCGGCGATAGGACCAAATGCTTAATTGACTATCACTCTTTGGATGGGTGCTCCGATCAGGCCTTGTGGTAGGATCGAAGGCTTTTCGACCATCTCCATTGGATGAGTGCTTCGGCCAGGCCCAGTGGTGGGATCAAAGGCTTAATTAACCATCACTCTTTGGATGGCTCCGGCTAGGCCTTGCAGTGAAACCAGAGGCTTTTCGTTCATCTTCTTTGGATGGGGTGCTTTGGCCAGCCTCGACAGTGGGACCAAAGGCTTAATTGACCATAAGTCTTTCGATGGGTGCTCCGGCCAGGCCTTGTAGCGTGATCGAAGGCTTTTCATCCATCTCCCTTGGAACAGTGCTTTGACCAGGCCTAGTGGTGGAACCAAAGGTTTTTACAATCCATTAAAGCCTCTTTTTATGTAAAGATAGAATTTTTATTACTATTGTCCTTTATACATTGCTTTGTTTACTTCAACTTTAACTTCTTGAACATTGAGACTCTGTAAACTCTTGTAGTTCTCCTTTTCTGACATAAACTTAGTAATCCCTAGCATAGATCAATCGTTAGCACATTACTCATTAGCTTTATGATAGTGCCAATATGCTCCCATAATGTCTTTCTCCCGTTCTTGATGTTTTGTTAGGGATCGAATAGTATAACTTTTCCATTGTACGAAAATACACTTCTTCTTGAGAGAGGAGAAGGGGGTGACAATTTTGGCTTTCGACCCTCTCTCTGTTTCAAAAGAAGATTTTGTAAATCGAATTTCCATTTCCTTAATCGAAAATCCCTTCCTTCAAAGTCTAAATCGACCAGACCTTTCTATTTTGAGAAAATTGCACAAAAATTTGGTTCAATTCGGTTTCAAAATAGTTCCTTATGCTTGCAATTAGATGCTTTGCCTGGTCTGTGAAAATGGGTCCCTTCCTGGTCTTGTGTTATTCCCATATTTTGGGTTTGATCTTTCTGATCTTAATTTATTGGCTAAGGGTTAGATTTTCTCTATTCCTATATGAAAGGGATTTAGGCTCCATTTGACTGGACTATACTGAGCCACCCTATTCTTTTCCTCCAAAGTTTGTAGGGCTAGCCTTCTTAAGTTTAACTCCTGCTCTATTCTAATCTGCCAATCAGTTTGTAGATAAGGTAAAGGGTTCGAATGTGGCTCATTGGATCATTGTTGAGAAATAATTTCCATAGTGAAAATCCAAGTGGGATATGCAAGCTTAAGAAAAGAGAAAGTCTCCGAGTTCAACTCCCAATGAAAGCACCACTTAATGTTAGGACAAATGTTGAGCTTTTTATGTTTCGGGCTGTTGAACCAAGTACAAAGTACGATCATTGTGAATCCCATTGTTTCAAATGTTGGTTCAAAGTCGAAAGTCATGTACTCAAGGTAAAGAAGTAGTCATATATATATAGCTAGAAATCTAGAATAGTCGGTTATGCAATTTGCCTAAAGTACAAGTCCTTGTTTTTAAGATTCTCAATTCAATTTGCTCTAGCAGCCATGAATCCCCAAATTGGAGCTCACTTTACAATGTTGAAAGTAAAAAAAACGAAGGAGAAGGAGACCTAGAAATTCCACCCCTTTTAGGTGATGGTGCATGCTTATTTATAGAAAATTTAGGCCACGAGATTCTTGGCACGTGGCACCCTGTTGAGAATAAACGATTAAGATTTACTAATGTGGCACACATTTGAAATAGCATATGGCACATCTTTTCTTTGTCTAGTGAGCTGATTTGCTTCACGAGGCTAGGTGTAGAAATACACCATGGCTTCATTTCACCTTCCCATGATGTCTTTTGAAACTATTGTTATATGGCTTTACCCTTCATTTCTAAATAGCTTTGCAAAACACACCATGATAACCCATAAGTGCTTCATATCATGATAGCTCAATAAAACATCTCACGATGACTTTGGGTGCTTTATGTCATGATAGCTCTATAAAAACAACTCATGATTACTTTAGGTGCTTCATATCATGATAGCTATAAAATATACTTCATGATGGCTGCAATGTTATATCTCTCGATAGCTTCCTAGGTTAGATCATGACGGCTTCTATATGCCATGCTCAAATTCATCATATATTGGTTACTTAATCATTTCCCTTTTACAGCTTCGTTAATCACCCCACGATGGCTTTTGGAAGATCATATCGCAATGCATAAATTTTCCACACAATGGCTCTATGTCACCTTCCCTATCATAGCTTTATTTTTATTCACGAAGATCACTGGGATTGCTCCTCAATGGGTTTCATTCATCATTCCATGAGAACACTCATTATTGCCATTATCCACGATAGCTCTAATATTTAGCCTACGATGGCTCTTCTGCATATCCCACGATAACTATTATATATATCCCATGATAGCCTTTCTTATTACTACTATTCACAAGAGCTTTGGTACATATCTCACGAAAGTCCCTTACTTTGTTAACCTGTGATGACTATTATATTTTGGGTATAACAAAAAGTATGATTAATTGTGAGCCAAGTTGAGTTAACTTCTTTCTGTAAGGTCATGTACTTAAGAGTAGTACACAAGTTTAAAATTAGTTTCATCTAAAGAATAGTTTATAAAATCATACAAGATAATGGTTTATAAGACTATACATAATCATTATTGGCAGATTGTATGAGTCGAATGACTACATGTAATGATTAATGTTCCTATGTGATCTTGTACGAGTTGCCCCAAAAGGATTTTGGAAACTATCATCATTGAATCATCAATTCATGTTTTAAATGTAAGTATCGTAAATTAAAACCAAACAAGCTTTATATATAAGGCAATTCATGAAGTATATATGCATACCCATTCCATTGCATGAGAAACAATTGTTGTTTCCAGAATTACCAACTTCGTAGCGAAGGAATTTCTTTTAGAATTTATTGGTAGTAAAATGGATTTGGATACGATCCAAAGATGAAACTGATCACGTAGTATGAAATAAAACTAACCTAACCTAAATGAATACATCACATTAGAGTGTCTAATAAGTATTCTCATACATTGAAGAGAAACCATGAGTTTTTATCAATATTGAAAATAGATAATCCTCGACAGTCAATTAAACCATTAAGAGTATTGACTATATGATATGGTATGATACACAAATTCGAAATGGATTCCAACTATAGTATCAAAATATGATTCTGATAGTTGTACCCAAAGGGATATGATCCATCGGCCATGATCGAGTCTTCAAAAGCAAGACTAATGCAGCTGGAATACAATGAACAACAATGATAAGGGTAGCATTGTAAATTTCATGTTGAAATTAGCATAATAGATACGTTATTCAACTTGCTCAACTAATTGGATTTACTTACAAAATTATCGCTTAATGCAACTTTTTGTTTTGGTACATATTCTTTGAAATATAAATTCTAAACAACGATTTAGAATAGACTTTTTGCACATAGCAAACAAAGTGTCTCAAAGTCAGTGGGAGCGATATTGGATTTGTGGGTTTTCGGATATGATCCAAGAGAAGATATGAAGATATCATTTGATAAGCACCGAAGTTGAACAAGTGTTTTGATAGAAATATCAAATAGTTTGGTTTTCAATCAAAATGCAGAGCAAGCATGTTTCAATAAGAAATAACAATAAAGGCACATTGACATTTCTAAACTAAGTAAACTACATACTGGTGATTGTTAACGATGTACTTATGTTAAAATGAGTAATAGTTTGGTTCTTTAATACTCAATATTGTTTGTAAATTATATCTTTTATATTAATTATAAAGGATGTTGGGAATGTTCCAAACGATATGCAAAGACACCTTATTAAAATGTTTAATAAGGAACATGATGAATTCCTTATGCTTTAGCAATAGGACTTATCATATATGTCGTATCGTCTACAATATCGTAATTTGCTTATGTATTTGATATATAATGCAAATTTCAAATCCAAATTAAGATCACTAAATGATACTTTAGAGTATCCTCGAGTATTTATGAAATACTAGAGAATTGTTTATAGATATAACGAACTCCTTATGAAGGCGTGTACAAACTCAAACTTTATGAGTGATATTGAGTATAATATGTCATCTTAAATTCATTTTCAAACCTTAACTAAGAAGCTGTAAGTTGGAAATGTTCAAAATGAAGCATTGTGTCGGATTCAACAAAATTGCTATGTACATTGCCTTGAATAGCGCTACGATAAAAGCAACGTATAAATATGCACAAATCTATAACTGAGCTAGAGTTGATTCCAAAATATTAAGAATACTACATCATTATTATATGATAACATTGTAATAATATGAGCTCATTAGATGTCGAGAAACATACTCTAACTTGTTCCACATGATAAAGGTAGTTTATCAACATTGGACAGAGTTGATTGACAGAGTAGATAATCAAAATAACATAGCAGATCCATTCTAGAATGGTCTAACTCAGTAAGTGTTTATCAATCTGATCGAAGGAATGGGATAGAGATTCCATAATTAGCCCCAAAATGCAAGTGGGAGATTGATAAAGTTAAGGGTATGCCCTAGGGAAAATTATGTAATTTGTTACATATATCTAACTTGATAACCAATCTTGTTTGAAATAAAATGTGTTTTCTTTCTATTATATACTTGTTATATTATGAGATAAATAACTAAGTAATAAATAAAGTATATTTATTAGAAACTCCGTAAATGGTATGTTTTGTAATAGTAGTTACAAAGCGTTATCACCATGATAATTTATCACACTGAAATTAAACATACCGTTTTAAATATTCATAGTCAAGATGTATCAAGGTTAGATATCGATTCATCTGTTAAGATTAAAGTATGTAACGCTCTTCAAATATAAGGTAGTGTATTACTCATGACTGTTGGGGGGACTAAAGGGTTATGTGCTGATGGTCATTAGATAAATGTGGAATAACTCACTCAATAGAATTCTATACGTTAATATATCTAAGGTCAAATAGAAAATATCGATGTGACGAATTTACACAGTTCTCTTAACTTGAGAATACCGTTGATCTTTAATGTGGAAGCTCCATGTAACGATTGACCTTTTTGACTCTCAAAAGTTGACACTAATACATTCATGGTATCCATGTGCCTAGCATCCAAGTGTTGGAAAGACAGATTGTTGGGGTAAAAGAAAGAACAGAATCTCACATTGTGACGAGTAATCTATAATATACAATAGATCTTTTACTAAAGAAAATTATACTATACCTACATCAATCAGTTTAAACCAATCTATCATCGGCCTGGATGGTTATAACAATCTGTCCTAACAAATGCTAATAAATACAAGACGAAAAATGCAGTGGAAATAAAATATATGTGAATACGTCTTGGAAGCATCAAGCTCATCTCCTGAAGCTCCAAAACATCCAAAGCTAAATCCAAAAATATACTTGTCTGGCCCAAGCATTATAAGAAAATAATGCCGGATCAGTCTGGTAAACCAACATGAGAAACACACATCATATTGATTTTTAATGTCATAAAACCTTTCGAAAATAACGGTATTAAGTATAATCATGCCGCACATAAACACGGATGGGATTTTACCTTATGGTAACTAAACCATTTCTAATAGAAAATTCAGTGATATTATAATAATGTCTAGGGTTTAAATAAATATATAATATAGCTGAAACGCTTGCATCTCAAGTTCCAGCATAGTTGGACACAACTAAATCCATAAGACACTTATTGGAGAATGGATTCCCTCAATAATAAGGCTACTTGGGCACCACCTATCATAGTACACCTATACAAAAATGTATAGAGGTCGCAGAAGCATTTTGCGCCCTTGCCAACACAAAATCGGCCGACCCCTTCTTGGATAGTATCGAATATGTCATCACCCTACTTGCTTTACAACCTTTTCCTTGAGCCTGCAACATACATAAATTCATAGATAGTGATCTAAAAGGGTGATGACATACCCTAATGGGTGCGACCCACATAACCCTGCCGCATATCCCCTTTTTTAGCCAATACCGGGTGGCGAGGCTTGTGAGGTCATAATTACCTTTTTTCTTCTCTTAGCAATTCCCGCTTGCAATGCTAATACTGCCATCCAAGCATAATGCAATGCCAGCATTCATCCATACAAGTTGTTCAAGATATGAACAAACCAAAGGTACTACATTTACTACATCGTTATGATTAGTAGCAAGTTGCCCTTGCACTTCAAAGGGCTCCGTCTTTGATTTCCATCATCTTTAAGATGTCTCACATTCGAACACTTATGCCAGTTCGAAGTGGTTTTAGGATAATATATTCGATCTCAGTCTCTCTGAACCGACAACGATAGTTTTAAAATTGGTCAAGATTTGATAGTTAGTTTATTTAATATCAAATAAACAAACAGTTCAACCAAATATTTAATTCCATTTGGAAACCAAACATGGTTAAGCACATAAGCAACAACAAAGCCTCTTTAATTAATCCTTTCATTAATTAAAATCTCCTTTCAAATATTTGTATTAAAATACCTTTTTCAAAAGATATATTCACAAACCCTCCCCACTCCTTTTCAATGCTTGAGAAATATTGATATACTTATCTCAACTATATAAGTATATCCAAAAACCATGCATGCATAGCAACTGTAAGTAACATCTAGATGGAGCCAACTACACCCTAAGGGTTTGCCAACCCTAATGGCCATGCCTCCTATCTCTAGTTTTAGTCATTACCGCTGGTGAGGCTACATCCGGTATTTCAGCTCACTCACCGTCATCAAAACAGATCATAAATCACATATGGATTCCAATACCCCAACGGGTCTTGGAATCACACATGTATTCCCACATCTCAAATAGATCTTGGAATCACACACGGATTCCCATAGCCTAACGGGTTCAGAACCACACATGTATTCCAACATCTCAATATCCCATGGAACTACTCTGTATAACTGAAAATGGTTTCGGAGTGGTTACGGTTTTCGAGTCATCTCTTACGAGTACACTCTTCCGCTTCCCTGGCGCTCCAAAGACCAATTGTCTATTTTTCGGAATGCTCAATACCGGTTCTTTAGGAAATAATCAGATAATGCATAAGATAGGGGATCACCCCCTAACCTATTAAGTGGATGGAACTACTTGTCATTTGTCCTGGAAGAAAGAACGAGTTTATACGTACAGTATAGCACCGCCGATGGTAACTGTACCATATAATCCCCGTGTAGATATTTCCAGAGTTAAAATCCTTCGGTATTAAGTAGGGAATTGTTTCCCTACCATCAAAATTAAGAAGGGTTACATATTTAGGTCAAGATTTGATAGTCGGTTATTTAACTATCAAATAAACAAGCATTCAAACAAACATTTCATTTCCCATGGAAATCACTAAGCCTCTTAAGGTTAATCTTTTATTGTTTTAAAATCACTTTTCGCATACTTATTAAAATGTCATGTACTTATCTCTTCGGGATAACCATATTCACAACCATTTCACTCAAAAATACTTGAAAACTTTTAAGAAAAATAGATATGGAAAGCACTGTTCAACATCGTAAACGGTAGGCAATCATTGCCCCTCGAATTACGCCATGAAAACCGATCATTTCTTTCGAAATTTCTTTATTTCATAAATATCTCCAAATCAATTTATAAAGTTTCTTTGTAAATCTCTAATCCATCTATAAACATTCTTAATAAATCTTACAACCCCATTTATAAATCTTCTCCTTTTCAGGTCTTTCAAACTCATTTATAAATTCTTTTATAAATATATAAAATCATTTATAAAACTATTCCCATATTTAAACAAACCTATTTAATAAACTCTTTAAGTCGGTAAGGTTCCCTTGATAAACCATAAATTATTTAAAATAAGTTTAAATAATAAGTTATCATTTTAACATCCTTCTATTTCGGTTTAATTAAATTTCATCTAAAATAATAACTTTAGAATCTCATTAATAATATATTAAATTAATTTTGAGCATTATTATCGTATTAATAAGTTAATTTCGAAATAATATTAAATATAATAATTAATTAACTTTAAACATTGTTAATACAATAATCAATTAACGTTAAAACAATATTAATATGAAAATTAGTTAACCTATAAATAAAATTAAAAAAACTTAAATCCATATAATTAAATAACTTTAATTAAAAATTAAAGCATAGTTAAATCACTTTAAATAAATAATTAAAAAAATAAAAAATTAAAAAAATAATTTTTTTTTAAATAATAATTAAATGTTCTTAAATAACTTTAAAGATAACCTTTAAAAATTATATTACTAAAATAATTACCTTTAAATCATTTTTAAAAACAATTATTAATTATCTTTAAAACATTATTGATAAATAGTCATTACCTTTTAAATCTTATTGCAAAATAATAATTATCTTTAAAGCCCTTATAATAGATAATAATTATTTTAAAATAACTTTCAAATCAATAATTAACTTTTCAAATTTGAAAAAGGCTTAAAGATCACAACGGTGCTTAAACTTGGTACCATATCATTCAATTAAACTTTCCAAGCTAATAACTGTAATCACAACTATGTAAACAAATTCAACACTTAGCCGTCATTAGCTAACATAAAACCTTTTCAAAGTGGCATATCAATTAACGATATATAATCAGATGTCCAAATCTATAAAATAGCAGAACAATGATTTATTTTGCTAGTTAAATGTCAAATTGATTTAATCAACGGAACAGTGTTTTATTCCGCTAAACAGGTGTCCAAATACCCTATTCCATTTACTTTAATAGTACGGTGTTTATATGCCCCAAAAAGATGACACCTATGAAGTATAATTAATTAAACTACAACATTATTTAAAATAACATGATTAAAATCAGTCAATATAAATTTATTATTAAATTATACTACACCAAAAACTAACAATAGTTTATGTAAAAACATTGTGCTCGTCAATACGAAACCAACTCAAAAATCTACAGGCCAATCGGATTTACAACGAAAAAGCTGTAGCTTTTTAAACACTAACACACATTTAAGTAACTATTTAATAAACAAACATAACCAAATTAAATATAAAAATTCTCACCCATAAGCTCTTGGCTTGGCCCACTTTCTCAAATGTAAAGGCGAACCACAATAGAAAGTGTAACAGCCTGCACCTCACTTAACGCAGATATTGTCCCCAACTTAGTCACCTCCACCTCATGGGCCAAGCCAAGGTGTGGGGTTTTGTTCCTCAAAAGGCCTCGACGTTGTTATGAGGTGAAGGCTTTGATATATAAGTACCCACTTCATAGAGTTTTTCTGCGATGTGGGACTATTATTCCCATTTTGAAGGGGTGTTACAGAAAGCCTCTCCCTTTAGTGCAATTGAATACATTTTTAAGGGTTTATTTACAAAACCCTTTGTTATGAATAGTGCTCTATCTTCTAGTTTCTTTTAAATCGCATGCATAGGCCCTCGCTACTTCCTATGCCAAAAACTATGCTACCCCTCTCAATATATTTCCACGAGTCCATGCCTGCAACCATGCCTCAATCCAGCTCACCTTCTTCCCATGCCGCAACCACCCCTAGTCTCCACTGCCAAAGTCCACTTGCACGCACGGACCACCGGACCTCAACATGCATGCAAGCCTCTCCTTTATTTCTCATGTTCCACTGCTTGTACACAGTATACTCACGGCCATGCATAAATGTGTATATATACTACACAAACAAAACTTCATATACTCACATGCACATAGCCTCATATGTATATAGCGTCTTGTTTTTGTTGAGGATAAGAAAGGATAGGAAAAAGGAGGAGCATTTGAGAAGTGTGGTGCTCTATGACATATACTTGTATGCAAAAGAAATATAAGTGATACAAAATGAGAAAGTCCATCTTTTTTTTCTTCTAAATGAATGAATGAAGAAAGAAGATGGATAAACAAACGAATTGAATGAATGTGAATGAATAAAATGAAAGAAGGCTATGGTGGTTGCTATGTAAATGAACAACAGACTAAAGAAAGTTTTATAAATAAAAATGAAGAAAAGAATTGAAGAGGTGTTCTGTTTCCTTACGTGCATGTGTCCAGTTTACGCAAAGAAGAAAATATGGTATGTGTATGCTTATGCATATAAACAAATTTCCTTAACAGCTAAGCATCCAAAGAGAAAAGAAAAAAACCAGAAGAATGCATTGTGTCCCCTGGTTAAATGTATCTATATAGAAACCAAAGTACAAAACAATTAATTGCAAGCCACCAAAGTGTCATGAGCAAAGTACATAGAAAAGATATACATTAAAAGCAAGCCACCAATGTGTCATGAGCAAAGGATGTGGAAAAAAAACATGCAAGATTATAGTGTTGTGTTAATTTTGTTTCGGGGTACTTCGCAACGCAGCATCTCGTTTGCGTACGAGCCGCGAATGACAGAAATAAAAATGCCATTGTGCATAGAAATATGACATGATCATTAAACAACAATAAAACAGATAAGTTAACTTATTCTGTTTAATTCCAAAAATGCCGATGTTTGACGTAAAATACGTCTAACAATAATTTAAGTATTTTCTAAATTAAAATTTATGGAAAATTCTATAAATTAAATTAAAAATACATCATCAAAATCGAACAATTATTTGATACATAGATTTTAATATTAAAATTCCAAATCGAATATTTAAAACTAATTAAATATTTTGAAAGTCAAACTGATAAAATTCTGGGTCGTTACACTCTCCCCGGGTACAAAGAATTTTGTCCCCGAAATTTCACCACATGAACATCCAATATTATTCATAAGCCAACATGATGTCCATAGATCATTTATATACAAAATTCGATTCGATCACTACTTGAATACATAACTTCACTTCGAACTAGCATTGTTCACCCGATTTACTAGTGCGGACTGCGATTAGGCTCCTTGATTAGGAACCTCTATTTCCCTTACATGGCATATACTATGATAGAAAACTTTGATTCCATATTAAGAACCCTCATCAAGTGCTCACCATAAAAAATTTAATGATAAATCATTATTCGGAATGATGGGAAACACCTCAAGTCATATACTCGAATCTTAGATCGAAAACTATATAAGAAGGGGAAATGATCTACGTACAACCAACATATTTATTATTGGTCCTTACCCATATCCTGCTAAAATTATTTATGAAAACATTTCATAAAAATTCCAACTTAGGTTCAAGAATTTTAAATGATACAACTTTATTAATGAAACCCTTTCACAATCTCACTTTACTTTATAAACTCGTATAATTTTCTCCAACCTCCTAAGAGTATATACAAAACATCTAATTTTAATTCTATTCACATTTAACTATTCAGCTGTACGCTCAAAATAATTTTGGGTCTTAAAACCGAGTCGAATAATACAACCCATCTACCCGTTCGGTCTGGTAATTAACTAAGAAGAGTAGGATGCTGGTATCCAAACTCCATCCTCGAGTCTACTTTTCTTTAGACACTCCTAGGTAAAAATGTTTATTAGCCGGTCCAATAACATCAAATAATTTTTAACTTTCTAGATGTTAAAATTCAAATACACGGTTTAATAAAACAATGTTTGTTAAACCTTCTTAATAAATTCGACCCAATTAAAACTTCATTTGTTAACCTAATTCAAATCAAGGTACCCTTATATTTTGGAAACTTAAGAGTTAAATACCTGTATATTTATTTCATAAACTTTGAAATGATACTATATATATTTTAATCCATAACAAATATATATATATATATATATAGCCCGAGTAACCCTAAAATGAAACCAAGGAATAGGGTACTACCAAAGAGTATTATATATTCCCTTACAGAGAAGGGTAATACTTAAGAGAAGCGTACTATCCGGATACATCTCCTACCCATTTTTAGTTATTTTCGAGCCATTCACACTAGTTAACTTAAAATACCTTTTTTTTCCTTTTTTTTCTATTTTCAAAACCCTCTTTTCGAACCAATACTTTATATATTTCCAAACAAATAGTTTTAACAAAAATATCAATTTCCAACTTGCTTTGGGTTCGTTCGGATTCGAACTTGTCTAAATCATACAGTGATAAAGGGAATAACTTACTAAGTGCACAATACCGTTCACCTCAGCAAACATCTGATCGTCACTTAGAAGATTATTCGGATCATTAAAAAATAAATTGGGCCTCGTTTCCCGAACCTAACCAATGAAAACACACTTTTCTTTTAAATTTTCTTTTCAAAAGTATTTATACTAAAAATATTTTAAGTAAACCCTTACTATTATTTCCAAAAATATTTATACCTTAAAACTCTCCTAAGTAAAATTATTATTTCTTTTCCATACATCATTTGAAATGATAATATACATCTTTCCTTTTGTCTACCAAATTATGCTTTTGGGATTTAATCAAAACTCTGTATTTACCTAAACAAATCTATAACAAAATTCCTTTTTAAAATACCTATATTTGTAAAATATCTTGAAATAATATTATTATTACCTTCTTAAAACTTTGAAAACCATTTTCCAAAAGCTTCGGGATTTAAATTCCCAATTTTTTTATTTATAAAACACATTTTTATAAATAAAATTACTCCTTTAAAGAAAATTATTTCTTAAATATTTATTGCGAAAATATTCTAACTTCCTTATATAAATCATTTTCAAGTATTTTATGAAACCTAATTATTTTAAAATCAAATTTATATAAAATCATTCCTAAAATGTTTATTTTAAAATATTTAAATTTACTTAAAATAAACAACTCATATTGAAGTCAAATTCCAACTCAGCATTGTCAACAAACGCCTTATAGTCAAATTGTGAAACTTAATTCACAAGGTGTTCGTTTCAATGTTTCCAAATTTCCTTTCAACCCAAACCAAGTTTCAAAAAGAAATATGTCATATAGATCAACAAATAATAGTCAATGCTCAAAACTGGACAAACATGACTAGGCAAATTCTAGAAGATAATGATTAATTATTTATCATTTCCTAACAAACAAGCACAACCAAAGATAACTACATTAAATTTTTGAAAAATTATCCTTTCATATATACAAAATATATTTCTAGGTAAAATTATTTCATTTACCAATTTAAAAGCAATATTATGTTGATTGGCCTTGTTCGGTGGTTAGAAAATCCTACCGATAACGTTGTCCAGATGCATCGACCAGAATTCATAAACCACCCAACATATCAAACAAACATAATTTACAACATTTTTATGAAAATACCAAATACGCGCTCTTATATATACCCTCAAACTAATTCTAGGATATTAATAATCCTATCTCTAATGAGTTACTCATTCTAGGGCATTACTAACCTTATCTCCAATAAGTTTACCCCCACTAAGGCCTAGGTGTTCACTCAACCTAAGCTCTGATACCACGTGTAACGACCCACTTTTTTCGTATAGTTTAAGCGGTCAATAAACCATACATGCCCCCACTCAAATTGAATGAAAAGACGGATAGTTAGGGGAAAAGAAAAAAGGAAGAAGATAAGAAGAAAAATAACATCACATGGTCTCACCGCCGAATGAATAATCTATAATATATAAAAAATCTTGACACCAAAAAAAACTGTAATAATTGTATATACAGACATCTATCAGAGTATACTAACCTATTTCAGCCCAGACAGTTATAACAACCTGTCCTCACAATTGCCTATAAATACAATAATGAGTGTCATAGAAAAATAACCATGTACGTGGATACGTCTTTGGGCCTCCAGCTCGTCTTCTAAAGCTCCAAGCCTCTAACAAAGTTTGTAATATGTTCGGTCAGACCCCAAGCATTATAAGAAAACAACGTCCGGGTTTGTCTGGTAAAACCAGCGTGAGAAACTCAAATCGTAAGGAATTTTATTTATTATAGCTTGTAAAGTCCTTTAAAATCAAAGGTATCTCATAAGACCACACCGCACATAAACACGGATGGGTTTTTACTTTACGATAAAAAATATTAATATAATAAAATATCATGTGCTTATCCCACTGGGATAAGCATATTCACAACCATTTCACTCAAAAATACTTGAAAACTTTTAAGAAAATAGATATAGAAAGCACCATTCAATATCGACCATGGATCATAGCCTACACAATGGTTACGTCGCTATCCCATCGAAAACATCGTAAACTGTAGGCATCACTGCCCCTCGAATTACGCATGAAAACCGATCATTTCTTTCCAAATTTCTTTATTTCATAAATATCTCTAAATCTATTTATAAAGTTTCTTTATAAATCCCAAATCTATTTATAAACATTCTACAAAAATCTCAAAACTCATTTATAAAACTTCTCCTTTTCAGACCTTTAAAACTCATTTATAAATTCTTTTATAAATATCTAAACTCATTTACAAAACTCTTCCCATATTTAAACAAACTTATTTAATAAACTCTTTAAGTCTGTAAGGTTCCCTTGATAAACCATAAATTATTTAAATTAACTTTAAATAATAAGTTATCATTTAAACATCCTTCTATTTCATTTTAATTAAATCTCAATTAAAATAATAACTTTAGAATCTCATTAATAATAAATTAAATTAATTTTAAGCACTATTATAGTATTAATAAGTTAATTTCAAAACAATATTAATATAATAATTAATTAACTTTAAGCGTTATTAACACAATAATCGATTAACTTTTAAATAATATTTATATGAAAATTAATTAACCTATAGATAAAATTAAAAAAGCTTAAATCAATATAATTAAATAACTTTAATTAAAAATTAAAGCATAGCTAAATCACTTTAAATAAATAATTAAAATAAATTAAAACATTTTAAAAAATAATTAAATAAGTTTTAAAATAATAATTAAATGTTCTTAAATAACTTTAAGAAATAACCTTTAAGAACCATATTAATAAAATAATTACCTTTAAATCATTGTTAAAAACAATTATTAATTTTCTTTAAAACATTATTGATAAATAATTATTACCTTTTAAATATTATTACTAAATAATAATTATCTTTAGAAACCTTACAATAGATAATAATTATTTTTAAAATATCTTTTAAATTAATAATTAGCTTTTCAAATTTGAAAGAGGCTTCACAATCACAAAGGTAGTTAAATAGGGTACCATATCATTCAATTAAACTTTCCAAGCTAATAACCCATATTTACATAATCACAACTATGTAAACAAATTCAACACTTAGTCGTCATTAGTTAACATATCACCTTTTCAAACTGCCATATCAATTAACGATATATAATCAGAAGTCCAAAACTACAAAATAGCAGAATGGTAATTTATTCTGCTATTTAAATGTCAAATTGATTTAATTAGCGAAAAGGTGTTTTATTCCGCTAAATAGGTGTCCAAATTATCCTATTCCATTTACTTTAACAGCACGATGTTTATTTGCCCCAAAAAGATGGCACCCATGAAGTATAGTTAATTAAACTACGTTACTATGAAAATAATATGTGATGAAAATCAGTCAATAAAAATTTATTGTTAAACTATACTACACCAAAAACTAACAACAATTTATGTAAAAACATTGTGCTTGTCAATACGAACCCAATGCAAAAATCTATAGGACAATCAAATTTATAATGAACAAGTTGTAGCTTTTTAAACACTAACACACATTTAACTAACTATTTAATAAACAAACATAACCAAATTAAATATAAAATTCTCACCCACAAGCTCTTGGCTCGGCCCTCCTTCTTAAACGTAAAGGAGAACCACAATAGGAAGCCTCTCCCTTCAGTGCAATTGAACACATTTTTAAGGGTTTATTTGCAAAACCCTTTATTATGAATAGTGCTCTATCTTCTTGTTTCTTTTATAAATTGCATGCATAGGCTCCCGCTACTTCATATGCATGCAACTATGCTACCCCTCTCAATATATTTCCATGAGCCCATGCCTAAAACCATGCCTCAACCTGGCTCACCTTCTTCCCATGCCGCAACCACCCCTAGCCTCCGTTGCAAAAGTCCACTTGCATGCATAGACCACCTGCCCTCAACACGCATGCAAGCCTCTACTTTATTTCTCACATTCCTATGCTTGTACACTGTATAATCATGACCATGCATAAATATATATATATACTACACAAACAAAACTTCATATACTCACATGCACACAGCCTCATATGTATATAGTATCTTATTTTTGCTGAGGATAAGAAAGGATAGGAAAAAGGAGGAACATTTGAGAAGTGTGGTGCTTTGTGACATATATTTGTATGCAAAAGAAATATAAGTGATACAAAATGAGAAAGTCCACCTTTTTGTTCTAAATGAATGAACGAAGAAAGAAGGTAGATAAACAAATGAATTGAATGAACGAGAATGCGTAAAACAAAAGAAGGCTATGGTGGTTGCTATGTAAATGAAAAATAAACTGCAAAAAGTTTTATAAATAGAAATAAAGAAAATAATTGAAGAGGTGCTCTGTTTCCTTGCATGCATGTGTCAAAGTTTATGTAAACAAAATATATGGTATATGTATGCTTATGCATATAAACAAATTTACTTAACAGCTTAGCATCCAAAGAGAAAAGAAAAAAAACCAGAAGAATGCATTGTGTCCCCTGGTTAAATGTTTATATATAGAAACCAAATTACAAAACAATTAATTGCAAGCCACCAAAGTGTCATGAGCAAAGGACATAGAAAAGATATACATTAAAGGCAAGCCATCAAAGTGTCATGAGCAAAGGATGTGGAAAAAAAGTAATCAAAATTATAGTGCTATATCAATTTAGTTTCGCGGTACTTCGCTACACAGCATCGGGTTCGCGTTCAAGCCGTAGATGACAGAAATAAAAATGACATTGCACGCATAAATATGACATGATCATAAAACAACAATAAAACATACAAATTAACTTATTTGTTTAATTTCAAAAATGTCGACACTTGACGTAAAATACATCAAACAACAATTTAAGTATTTTTTAAATTAAAAATTATTGAAAAAAATCTATAAATTAAATTAAAAACACGTCATTAAAAATTGAACAATTATTTGAAACATAGATTTTATTATAAAAACCCCAAATCTAAAATTTAAAACTAATTAAATATTTCAAAATCAAAGTGATAAAATTCCAGATCGTTACATGTTAATGTATTAACTTTTCAATAAAATAAATACATCCCGAAATACTTTCAAAATTTATCCTTATTAATTAGAAAAGAGTACACAAAGGTTGAAGTAAAATAGAGGAGTTCGCAAACCTTTTTCAAACAAAATACCATTGAAAATTTCAAAAATCACATGTAAAAATTATTTTTCAAATCAAAACCATTTCCAAATCAAGATAACAATTAATATTATTTCAAAATAATATAACTAGGATAATAGCTACCATAACACTTAATCAATGCTAACGCTACCTTTATCACTAAAAAAATTCAACTTTTAACATATATCAATGTCATATCCAATATGTCCAACCACCAAGTTTTGACATTTAATAATTTATAAAACAGGTATAAAACTGAAACAAAAATCAATAGTAGTGAAACACCCCACACCCCCTAGTATACCCAAAAGGACACACTAAAAGATGTGGTGCATTGTAGGTATAACTAAAGCTAGTAGAGACTAAGATTCACAAGACAAAATAGATAGATAATAACACAGCGGAAGTAATTAAAAACAATAAGTGATTTTAAAAATTAATACTTCATAAATACTTCAGACAAACCACATATGTTCCAAATACCAAATACAATTGTCTTATGAAAATAATATCTCAGTCTCATCAGAAAAACCAGAGTACAAACACAAACTTTCCCTCAATACTGTGCCAGTACAATAAAAGAACAAAAAGCTGGAAAAAAGAAGGAATACATGATAGGGTCCCAGAGTTTCCAAGAAGCTGCGTTCTATCTTCCTTGCTCTTGCTAGCCTATGGGGGGAAAAAGGAAAATGAAGGAGTGGGTCAGACTAAAAGTCTAGTGAATGATAGTAATTACTAGAATCTTTAAGCAAAGTAAAAGTAATAGACTTTACAGCAGTTCTAGTATATATAAAGGAAACAAAGAGAATAGGAAGAAAAAGGAATAAGCTGGAAATAAATACGAATTACTAAATTAACGCAATTGATTAACTTTGATTGTTTGCACATGTCTTTGTTAGCTGCTTTGATTAGGCTGAATTCCTAATCCTTTAATTAGGCTGAAATCCTAATTCTACCCTTTGATCGACCTGCTACTCCATAAACCATACTGCAGACTAGACGGTATATAACTCCATACACATAAGGTAATGGCATCTACGAAAGACGCACAAAGTACAATGGTGTCTATGAAAGACGTACAAAGTATTTCTTGTGGACTAGACGTTATATAGATCCCTACACAGAAGACAATGGTGTCTACGAAAGGCGCACATACTAAGCGCTTGGAACTCATAATGATTTATGAGCTATTATTGGAAGTCGCACGTGTGACCACCACTAAGTTCGCGTTACCTATTGTTCCACCTATTGGGTCTTCTTATTACCTCAAGCTCCAGCATAAGCGTGCTCCTCGTCTCACTTCAATAATTATATGAAACACCGTGTCCATAGAAATAATAGGGGAAATGCTGTTGATACCGGCCCTTCATCCAAACAATATCTAGTTGCGCCCCTTGTCCAAATTCCCCGCAATTTGGACTTCTATTTGACCAATTACTACCATTATTAGCATAAGCGTGCCCCTCGTCTCACTTCAGGATTTTGTGAAACACCGTGTCTATAGAAATAATAGGGGAATGCTATTTGGTACAGGTCCTACTTTACTTCTTTGCTTATTAACTTAGATAAATTATTCAAATAAGCCTTGATTATTATTCTTACTGTCTATGCTTATTAATTTATCCTAAGTCTTAAAATAAACCTCATTTTGATCTGTTTTCTTATTATAACCTATGTTATAATCATGCTTATTACTTAACCCAAGGTCTAAGTGTGAAAATAAGCTTCTTTCATCTTTTACTCTTTTAAGTTATAATTCTAAGTTATAACTAGGCCAATTTCTTTAATTTAGTCCGGTTCTAATATTTACATCACAATTTCAGTCCAATTCCATTTCTTATTACAGTCGTTTCATTTTACATCTTATCTTCCTTTATTTTATTATTTTTATAATTTTAATTCATATTTGCATTTAATCCATTCTAATCCATACGCGAAGAAGAAGGAGAAACAAAAGAAAACTGAAAATAGAAGAAAATCCAAAGCGTATGAAAACGATGTAAATAACGCATAAATAACAGTAAATAAATTTAAAATAATGTAAATAACTGTAATTAAACGAAAAAGTTATAATTTACAGATATTAGCTACAAATAACTAAAAAGAATAGCTAAAAAGAAATAGACTGAAAATAAATCTAAACTGATAATAACTGATAAAAAGGTATTTCCAAAATCGTAGAAAAACTACAACTATTGAAAACCCTATTATTTTATATTGCTTAAAAATCTAAATAATTACAATCACTCATCTGTGGTCCTAAGCTCTTCCCTTTAGGTCTTCCCGGATCCACTTGGGGTTGTTAAATATTTTAATTTAAAACGACTTTCTCCTTGGAAAATTATTCCGCTTAGGGTCCTTCCTGAAAAGGTGAACCCAATTGGAGAAAATCTTAGAATGAGAAAAAGTTTTAGGCCGAGGTCTTATTTATAGAGGTAGAAGTGGATCTCAGACCGTTAGATTTGGGGATTGAATAGGATGCAACCATGTCATAGGCTGAATAGGAGCCGTCGGATGGAAGCACGGAAGGACCAGATGGAGCCAAAGATCGAAAAAATTGTGTACAAAACTTGCTGGAATGAACAAAAAGTTCGTTCGCTCACCACGTAGGGTGGGTCGACCACCATGTCGACCTTCCCTCCCCCTAGGTCAACCGGGCGGTGACCTAGGGTGTGGTTGGGTCGACCTCCTGGTTGTCCTGACCCATGTAATATTATTTTTTTCGTTGATTCTTGTTTCGTGCGCAACTTCTTCATATTGACTCGGATTCTGACGTTCTATATATGGAAATTGACCAGAAAATTACCACGGACACAATGGTGCAACTCCTGTGGCTCAATTCTAATAATTTCACAAAGTTATTTTAACATTTCATTAATTAACGAATTAATTATTATGGGTTAAATTTCGGGTTGTTACATTCTCTCCTCAAGGGATTTCGTCCCCGAAATCTTTAAGGATAAAAGAACGAACTAATGTTTTCATCCAGGTTCTACAACCAACTACTCAACCATCATCCATTCGTCTATTGTCCTTAAGTTTTTCTAATGCAATTTATGATACTTATGCAATTAGTTAGTGTTAATGTCCCTAACTAATGCAAACGATTAGGTGATCCACTGATTCAGTTGACCTCCTTTTATGCAATTATGTCTGTGCTATGTATCCAAATGAATGCAAAAATTCCTAATGGTAACTGATAGTTCTATATGCGTGCTTCAATCATCATCCAAAGCAACAACCATGTGATAAACATTCATTTATAGCAACCATGAAAATAAATAAAAATGCAAATGTGCACACATCCATATGCATATGCTCTAGTGTCTTAGTTAGGCCGATCCCTAAGAGATAATACTGCCTAGTGTAAGTATATGCGTCCATAGCATTCACTGGCAAACACTTGCAACCACTAGCAAACATCATACATAACATGTTCTATTAACATGTTTTCATCAAATTCTATCATCCATAGGTTAAATCCTGAGTTCTACCCTCCCAAAGGATGATAAAGGAAAGAATCTATTCAAAACTAAAGATGGAAATAGGAAATTCGAAGACTTATTATCAAAGAGAGATGTGGATAAGAAGTACGTATTTTCTCCTAATCGATTTAATCTTCTCCGGAGTCTTTTTAACCTCTGTAGACTCTATCCAACACGAAAGCGACTTGCGTGGTCTTCCATAAAGAGCTTTGGAAGGTGTCATTCTAATGCTAGCTTGAGAACTACTATCTTATGCGAATTCCACTAAAGAAAGATGCTTTTCCCAAGTTCTTCCAAAATCAGGAATATCCATTCTCAACCATGCGTGTCTTACAATTTTACTAATTCCATTTTACTGTTCTTCTTTAGTCTGCTCACATGACTCAACATTCCTAGGTTCTCACTAGGGTCCTATACACTCTACAGAAACTCTATTATTACTTCCAAAAGTAATCACTGCTGTCTCCTTTGTAGCCTTACACCTTTTCCGTTACACCTAGGAAATGTTTCCTATCCACTTCACATTTAGGAGTTTGGTTCGGTGTTTATAGTTCCATTTTAAAAATTAAGGCTTGTAAATTTTTAAAACATCAAATCCCAAAACCTTTGTTTTTAAAAGTGTTATCTTTAAGTTTCTATTAAATTCAAAAATACTAGTTTACTTAAAATCTTATCTTTCTAGACTTGCATCTTTACAACTTTTTGAATTTACATTATTTCCCAAACCTAGAAGGAAAAACTTTAAGTCCAAAACTTATTCCTCGTTTTCTTTTAAAGACCTTTTCAGTTTTCTTTAAAATTTGAATTTTCAAATTCTACTTTTATTAAGTTTTTCATTTCCAAAAACTTATTTACTTTTTTTCTTTTTACCAAACCATTTTCTTTAAAATACCTTTAAAATATCCTCATGTGTTTTCAAAACATCTTCATATTACACCTAACGGTCTCATACCTTAATGTATTGGAACTGCTTTCTCTTATGAGAAATTACTAACGCTAAAATCTTCTACGAACCTTTTAAAAGAGGACTTCATGTTTATATGAAATTACAAGGAACTTATTTTATATTTTTTGAAATAGGCTATACAAAATATGGTTCTCCCCATACCTTGTACATCTCTTTCCTGCATTCCTTGTAACTTGCACAAAACATTTTTATTGGTTTCTTAGAAAAGTTTATCATTATTCATTTCGTTCCAATATATTAAAGTATTTTTAATTTATATTCTCTTACCATAGACAATTTCTATGAAGTTTACTAATTTCCTAATATTTAACTTACACTTTTCTTTTTAGAAAAACTCATTTTCAAAACTGTTTTTAATATATCCATAACTAGAAAACATTTCCTCATACTTATTTAAATATTTAGTGTACTTACAAACCACTTTATTTATATACTTGAAAATTTTCTTCACAACACATTTTTATGTGGGTCAAAGCAGATGTTGCGTAAAACACTGTTACTACAACCCAAAAATACTAGTGTATGGATTCAATTAAAATAAATACTAATAAACCTCATATACTATGTAAAAACATTTCCTTTTGAAGTCACCTACTATAACAATAGTGCTATAGTCTATGATCCCTTTACTTTTCATGAAAACATCTATTACAACAATAAAAGTTGTAACCTACGTTTTCGAAACTTAATAACTTCTAGGTTGTTATATTTTAAATCTTTGTTTAACTACAAAGAAACTAGCGAGCTATAATTCTTCAAAAAGAATCTTAATTTTAACAAATTTTATATCATATAAAAACCAATTTAAATTTCATACCAATTTTCAAAAACCAAATATTTATTTCCTAAAAGAAAATATTAACAACGAAAATATTCAATTCTAACAATTATATTCTATTGAGCTAAACATAAGGTGGATTTTCTTCTCATTACCCTAGGAGTATCCTTCCTAAATTTTGGTAATCCCATTTCCTTGCTAAAGTCTTTTAGTACTATCGTTAAATCCACTTATCTAAAACAATTGTAATTTCTGCAATTATCTACACATGGGCTTTCTTCTTTTCTTATCAACAGAATCTATTGTACATCTCCAATCTTTGCCTACCTCTCTTTGGTTTTCCATAATCCGAAACTAAATATACAAAACCATTTCTCAAACTCTTACTATGTGTAGACCTTCTCTATGCCCCGAGAAACGCACTTCCTTACGCTAAAAGTGTCACTACAAGAATTTTGCCTTCCACCGATGAACGCGGAGCGTACGAAGAACCTCCTCAAGATGAATAGCATGCTTTTCCATACTCTTGGAAAACACCAAAATGTCGTTCATGAATACTACCCCGAACTTATTTAGGACATCTCTAAAAACACGACTCATCAAATCTATGAAATAGGCTAGGGCATTTGTTAGCCCAAAAGGCATAACCAACTACTCAAAGAATCCGTCAGGTGTTCTAAATGCGGTCTTATCAATGCTGTTATCAGCGACCCTAAGTTGATGAAATCCAGTGGCTAAATCAAGTTGAGAGAATACTGTAGAGCCAACTAACTGGTCAAAAAGGTCATCTATCCTAGGGAGTGGATAACGATTCTTCTTCGTGAGCTTATTCAATTCCCTATAGTCTACGCAAAGTCGAAGGGAACCATTCACCTTAGTAGCAAAGACGACTGGTGCTCCCTACTTCGATATGCTTCTTCTTATGAAACCTTTCAAACCGATCTGCTTGCTCAATTCCTTCCTCTCCCTAGGTGCCATGTGCCTCATGGGTAATGCTACTGGCTTAGCATTATCAGTCAAATAAATCCTGAAGTCAATCTCTCTCTTAGGCGGTAGTCCCCTAACCTCCTCAAAGACGTCTGGAAAATCTCTGACGACAGGAACCGAATCTAACTCTGATGATGATGAATCGAGAGAATAAAGGAAGCTCAACATAACTGACCCTTGTGAGTTGCAAGAAACCTCAAGAGTCCTACCGCTGCATGTCTCTAGTCTAAAGACTCTCCTCACGCAGTCTAATATAGCTCCAAATGTGGATAGCCAATCCATTCCCAAAATCATCCCATACCCCGAAAATCCCAAAACATAGGCGTCATAGTCAAATTCTACTCCTAGTATAAAAAATTTCAAACCCCTACAAACCATAGACAAGTGTGTCGATTCTCCTATGGGGTTTGAAACAACAATTGGGTCTACTACCAAAGAGAAGTCTAAGTGCAAACAATCCACAAGAGAGCTAGAGATAAAAGAGTGTGAAGCTCAAGAATTGAAAAGAGCCCGAATGGAAAAATCAGGAATAGAAACCAATTTTTCCTACCTTGATTTGGTATGCTACTGGAAGGTGCTGTATCCAAAGTCTGAGTCTATGCTGCAGGTGCGCTCGCTGCCCGCCCCATTTTCTGAGGACAAATCTTACTAAAGTGACCAAGCTATCCACAATTGAAACACGTTCCCTTCATTCCTGCCTTCTTATAGTCTTTTGCGTAATGACCAGCCATTCTACAATGCTTACATTTCCCACTTTTCTTGATTTGCTTCTAAGGTCCTCCCTCATTCCTCTTGTCCTTATCCTTCATGTCCTTCCCCCACTACTTCTTAGAGCTTGTAGGAACCTCCTTAAGCTCTCTCTTATGCTACCAAGATGTAGGTTGACTACTCTGTCGACCTCCAAACCTAACCGCCTAAACCTTTGTTCCATATTCTCCAACCTAGCTCGCGTCTTCTCTGAATCCTTCATGCTAGAAAACATTACGCCTCCTATACCAGCGAAGTCCTTAGAAAAGTTTGCTGATGTTGGTGGGTTAAAGGGATTTCCACCTACCGGTGTTGTATTGGGCACTTGCCCTTGCACCTCGGGTACCGTAGCTCTACGAAGCCAGTCAGCCATACTATGCAAAGAAAAGAAAGCTTAGTCTTGAAAGAATCAAAAGAAGGTTGAACTGGATCTTTGAGGGTATTTTTATAAAAACTCTTTTATACTTGAAAACTATTTCTAAGAGTTCCTTGAAAAATACTTTTAAAACAAGTTATTTGGAAAAAATATTTAACTTTTAAAATAAATTTTTAGGAATCTCGTAACCTTAGGCTCTGATACCAAGTGAAACACCTCACACCCCTTAGTACACCCAAAAGGACACACTAAAAGATGTGGCGCGTTGTAGGTATAACTAAATCTAGTAGAGACTAAGATTCACAAGACAAATAGATAGATAATAACATAGCGGAAGTAATTAAAAACAATAAGTGATTTTAAAAATTAATACTTCATAAATACTTCAGACAAACCACATATGTTCCAAATACCGAATACAATTGTCTTATGAAAATGAAATCTCAGCCTCATCAGTAAAACTAGAGTACAAATACAAACTTTCCCTCAATACAGTGCCAGTACAATAAAATAACAAAATGCTGGAAAAAAGAAGGAATACATGATAAGGTCTCCAAGTTTCCAAGAAGCTGTGGTCTATCTTCCTTGCTCTTAGGGGGAAAAGGGGAAAATGGAGGAGTGGGTCAGACTAAAAGTTTGGTGAATGATAGTAATTACTAGAATTTTTAAGCTATGTAAAAGTAATAGACTTTACAGCAGTTCTAGTATATATAAAGGAAACAAAGAGAATAGGAAGAAAAATGAATAAGCTGGAAATAAATATGAATGACTAAATTAACGCAATTGCTTAACTTTGATTGTTTGCATTTGTCTTTGTTAGCTGCTTTGATTAGGCTAAATTTCTAATCCTATAATTAGGCTGAAATCCTAATTCTACCCTTTGATCGGCCTGCTACTCCATAGACCTTACTGTGAACTAGACGCTATATAACTCCCTACACAGAAGGCAATGGTGTCTACGAAAGACACACATACTAAGCGCTTGGAACTCATAACGATTTATGAGCCAACACTGGAAGTCGCACACATGACCACCCTTAAGCTCGCGTTACCTGTTGTTCCACCTATTGGGTCTTCTTATTACCTCAAGCTCCAGCATAAGTGTGCCGCTTGTCTCACTTTAGGATTATGTGAAACACCGTGACCATAGAAATAATAGGGGAAATGCTGTTGGTATTGGCCCGTCATCCAAACAATATCCAGTTGCGCCCCTTGTCCAAATCTCCCATGATTTGGACTTCTATTTAACCAATTACTACCATTATTAGCACAAGCGTGCCCCTCGTCTCACTTCAGAATTATGTGCAACACCGTGTTTATAGAAATTATAGGGGAATGCTATTTGGTACAGGTCCTACTTTACTTCTTTGCTTATTAACTTAGATAAATTATTCAAATAAGCCTTGATTATTGTTCTTACTATCTATGCTTATTAATTTATCCTAAGTCTTAAAATAAACCTCATTTTGATCTGTTTTCTTATTATAACCTATGTTATAATCATGCTTATTACTTAACCCAAGGTCTAAGTGTGAAAATAAGCTTCTTTCATCTTTTACTCTTTTAAGTTATAATTCTAAGTTATAACTAGTCCAATTTCTTTAATTTAGTCCAGTTCTAATATTTACATCATAATTTCAGTCCAATACCATTTCTTATTACAGTCGTTTCATTTTACATCTTATTATCCGTTATTTCAGTATTCTTATAATTTTAATCCATATTTGTGTTTAATCCATTCTAACCCATACGCGAAGAAGAAGGAGAAACAAAAGAAAACTGAAAATAGAAGAAAATCCAAAGCGTATGAAAAGATGTAAATAACGCATAAATAACAGTAAATAAATTTAAAATACTGTAAATAAATATAATTAAACGGAAAAACTATAATTAATAGAAATTAGCTACAAATAACTGAAAAGAATAGCTAAAAAAATAGGCTGAAAATAAATCTAAAACTGAAAATAACCGATAAAAAGGTATTTCCAAAATCGTAGAAAAACTACAACTATTGAAAACCCTATTATTTTAGATTGCTTAAAAATCTAAATAATTACAATCACTCACCTGTGGTCCTAAGCTCTTCCCTTTAGGTCTTCCCGGATCCACTTGGGGTTGCTAATTATTTTAATTTAAAACAATTTTCTCCTTGGAAAATTATTCCGCTTAGGGTCCTTCCTGAAAAGGTGAACCCAATTGGAGAAAATCTTAGAATGAGAAAAAGTGTTAGGCCTAGGGTCTTATTTATAGGGGTAGAAGTGGATCTCGGACTGTTAGATTTGGGGATTGAATAGGATGCAACCACGTCATAGGCTGAATAGGAGCCGTTGGATGGAAGCACGAAAGGACCAGATGGAGCCAATGATCAAAAAAATCGTGTACAAAACTTGCTGGAAGGAAGAAAAAGTTCATTCGCTCACCACGTAGGGCGGGTCGGCCACCAGGTCGACCTTCCCTCCCCCTAGGTTGACCGGCCGGTCGACCTAGGGTGTGGTTGGGTCGACCTTCTGGTCGACCTGACCCAAGTAATTTTTTTTCTTTGATTCTCGTTTCATGCGTAACTTCTTCATATTGACTCGGATTTTGACGTTCTTTGTATGGAAATTGACTAGAAAATTACCACGGACACAATGGTGTAACTCCCGTAGCTTAATTATGATAATTTCACAAAGTTATTTTATCATTTCGTTAATTAATTTATTAATTATTATGGGTTAAATTTTGGGTTGTTACAAGTAACGAGGAATCCATATTCCTCTACAAATTTCCTTGTATTTCATTTTATATATCATTCACTTTTCAAAGTGGAAATTCAACCAAACCAAACCCATAAATCATGTAAACACAAAACATTAATTTCTATCTATTATATACTATACAGTATTCATCCAAAGGTGAGATAACTTGCCAAAATTCCAGTTGACGCTTAAGCATTCTGGTTTGATCTAAAATCGAATGACATTCGATTTTAGATAAAAATTCCACTTGCTCCAAGCTCAATGAAACCAATTCCAATGTGTAGATATCGCTCCTACGAGCGCAATGCTAAAGACCACGTCTCGATTGGATCTCGTATGAGAAAGCTATCGATTTTATAAGATTTTGATTTTAAAAATATAATTAAATTAACTAATCACTTTAATTAACTAATCACTCACACTAACCCTTCTTCTCCAATTCCAATATCTCTGTACACGCACCCCATATCACTCTAGGCCCGTGCATGCACCCATCTCCTCCTTCCATCCACGAAATCAACCAATAACACTGCCTACGAACTCCACTCTTCATGTGCTTTGATTCGCACCCCCGATTGAAGTTCGATCCTCTCTTGACGATCACGACATGCTACCAAGAACGCCTAAACCCTAATGTTGCATCCCTAATCCATGATCGCAACTCACTAAATCGCCTTCGCCCCTTTGCCTTGCCATGAGAAATTTGATGCATCTATTGCCATCACTTGACATTGCCTAAATCAACCTACAACATAAACCCTAGTTCACGAGAAAAAGGTTATCCATCCATACTCACTACTGTACCCTCCAATCTTCACATAGATTTGAAGATCTCATCGCCACGAACACAACAGATCCAAAGTTATATTTCTTTTTATTTCATAAATTATTTGATTTTGAATTTAAAAGGAAGAGGATTGATTTTTTTTGTCTAACGTAAAATAAAAGAAGATGGAAAAGGAAAATGGAAAGAGGGAAAAGAGATTAGAGCAAATCCTATGGGAAAAGGATTGTTTTTTTACAATTTTCAGTACTTCGCTACATAGAATTCCGTCTGTTTATGAACCGCTAACGACAAAAACAAAATAATATGGTCGTGCACAAAAATAAGACATGATCATAGAACAACAATAAAGTATACTGGTTATCTTATTATGTAAAATTTTAAACATACCAATGTTTGCTAAAAATACATCAAACGTAATTTAAATATTTTTCAAATTAAAATTAATGGATAAATCCTATAAATAAAATTAAAAATATGTCATTAAAAATCAAGTCGTTTTATTAAAAATTGATTTCTGATCATCTATTACATTCGAATCAAATTTGAATATTTAAATAAATTAAGCATTCCTATTTGAAATGTTAAAATTTTTGTGTCGTTACATTCTTCCCCCTTAAAAGAATTTTATCCTCAAAATTCCCAAAGAAAGAAAAATGTCTCCATGCCCTTAAACATATAAAAACTCTCAATTAAAACGAGTAATTAAGTTTATATAATCCCATATGTTATGGAAAAATTCGGCAGCACCTCCTTTGTGCGGCTCGATCGGAAAAATCGGAGTATCGATATAAGCTTATATCTGGACCTCCCGTATCTTGGGACAAGAGAATGATAATATTTACGTATGATATATCTTATAGAGTGTGTATGTCACATAGCAAACACACCCATTAAGCAATAAAAACACACCAAATTGTCGAGCAATCAACTGTACTCATGAAACCAAAAGCAGCAAGCTAGCCTTTGTTTCCATGTACCTGTATCTCACTTAAAAATGCCATCAAACCATATAACTTGCGTTTCTAATGTAAGAAGTATAAAATCACATTAAATTTTGCACGATGTACATACATCATCCATATGCAATACCAAACCCGATCACTTACTCAATCACATAAACTTCTCTTCTGAACTAGTATTGCTCATTCGACTTCCTTAGTGCGAACTCCGATCAGGTTCCTTGATTAAAAACCTCTGTTCTTCTTACATAGCCATATACTATGATAGAAACTTTAAAATCAAACCAAAAACCATATCAAGTGTTCTCCATTAATAATCGAGTGAAAAATCATAACTTGGACCTATGTAAATCACTTCGAAATCATGTACTCAAATTTGGGTCAAGAACAATTATGCGAATAAAATGATTTAGATACAACATACGTATTTATTCCATTGGCTTCTTAACTACACCAATTTTTTCTAATTTTGAATCGCATTCATTTTTACTAATAGTACTTACCTTTAATACTAAATCATTTAATTTATAACCATTTCATACTTAAGTTCATATTCGTATAATACTCTTCTACATTCAAAGAGTATACATACAGTATCAGATTTGTTTTACTTATTCAGAATATTTAAAAATTTTAAAACTTGTTAAATTCTTGCTATCTTTCCAAGTTTATAACTTACAAAAACTTTTTTCTTATAATTTCAAAAAAACACTCAGCTCTAAGTTCTTAACTAATTTGAAAGTTTTTGACTGTCCAAAATCATCAAAAATTCCATTTCATTTTAACAAATGAAAATACCAAACAACACATCATAATGAGATGCACAAACTAAACTATCATAATGTATAGGATACACGCGTCCATGAAATAACTTAACTGAAAACTTCGTAATTAAACATCCAGGTTTTATTTCTACTTTATTTGAAATAATAATATATACTTATCTCCTTTTGTATATCAAATCATATTTTTGAGATTAAATCAAAATTTGTTTTTCCTAAACAACTTTATAGCAAATTACTATGGCAGCATTCTTCCACTTAGAAACACGAAAATGAATTTTGACAATGCTGCAGGCATCACCAAAATTATTTTCCAACAACAAAAGTGGGTTTAGTGCTTTCTATCTCCTTTAAAATCCATTTAAAATACATCTATTCATAAATACCTTTAAATAATACTACTATTAATTTCTTAAAAACTTTGAAGACAATTTCAAATCAAAGGGATTTAAGTTCTCAAATTCTCAATTTTAAATCCTTTTTATTTATAAACCATACTTATACACTTTCACTTTCTTATATAAAGTTACTTCCATTTAACGAACAATAGTCAATGCTCATAACTAGATGAGCATGATTAATCAAATAATAAATGATAATAATTGAATATTATCATTTCCTAAGAAATAAGCACATCATAAATAACAGTATCAAATTTTAAAAATGATCCTTATATATATAAAATATAATCCTACGTAAAATTATTTCATTTACAAATTTTCAAAACAATACTGTGTTGGTTTGCCTTGTTCAAGTGTTTAGAAACCCCTATCAATACGGATGTACCTTCTATATCGACTAGAATTCATAAACCACTCAACAGATAAATCATCATAATATAAAACATTTTTATATCACTAATAAATATGTACTATCATATATACTACACTCAACTCATTCTAGTGTGTTACTACCCCATCCCTAATGAGTCTACCCCACCAAGTCCTAGGTGTTAACTTAACCTAAGCTTTGATACCACATGTAATGATCGGCCTTTTAAACACTCAAAAGTTGACACTAATAAATTAACCGTATTCATGTGTCAAGCAACTAAGGGCTGAAAAAATAGATTTTTGGGGTGAAAGAAAGAAACTATTGAACTGAATCTCACATCATGACAAGTAATATATAATATACATTAGAACTTTTAACAAAGAAAACTATACAATACATACTTCAATCAGAGTAAACCAATATATCATTATCCTGGAAATAACAGCCTGTCCTCATAAATGCTGATAAACATAAAACAACAAATGCAGTGGAAATAAAATATACATGAATACGTATTGGAGGCATCCAGTTCATCTTCTAAAGCTCCAAAGCATCCAAAGTTAAGTCTAGAAATATACTTGGTCTGACCTGAGCATTATAAGAAAATAACGCCCGAATCAGTCTGATAAATCAACGTGGGAAACATACATCATATGAATTTTTAATGTCATAAAACATTTCTAAAATAAAAGTATCTCGTAAGACCATGCCGCACATAAACACGGATGAGTTTTTACCTTACATTAACCAAACCATTTCTAATAGAAAATTTAATGATATTATAATAGTGTATAGGGTTTGAAATAAATATATAACATAGCTAAAATTCTTGCATCTCACGTTTTAGCATAGGTGGGCACAACTAAGTTCATAAGGCACTTATTGAAGAATGGATTCCATCAATGATAAGGCTATTGGGGTATTTCTTGTCATAGTACACCTTTAGAAAAATGTATCGAGGTCATAAAAACTTTTTGCATCCCTGCCAACACAAAATCGGCCTACCCATTCCTAGGTAGTACCGAATATGTCATCATCCAAGTATCTTTGCAACCTTTTCCTCGAGCTTGCAATATACATAAATTCATAGATAGTGATATAGACGGGTGATGACATACCTTAATGGGTGCGATCCATATAGCCTTGCCGCATATCCCCTATTTAGTCATTATCGTGTTGTGAAGCTTGTGAGGTCACGATTAACTTTTTTCCTCTCTTAGCAATCCTCACTTAGAATGTTAATACTCCCCTACAGGCGCAATGCAATGCCATTATTCATCCATATAAGTTGTTCAAGATATGAACAAACCAAAGGCACTACTTCTACTACTTCCTCAGGACTGGTAGCAAGTATCCCTTGCACTTCAAAAGGCTCCATCTTTTATTTCCATCATCTTTAAGATGCCTCGCATTCGAAAGTTTATGCTGATTTAAAGTGGTTTTCGAATAATATATCTGATCCCGGTCTCTCCGAACTGACAACGATAGTTTTAAAACTTGCTAAAATTTGATAGTCAGTTATTTAACTATCAAATGAACATCGAAAGTTTCAAAAATACCATCTAAAAATCACCTTTCAAATCAAAATCATTTCCAAATCAAAACAACAATTCATAGCATTTCAAAATACTATCAAGTGGCCAATAGCTACCACCACACTTAACTAATGCTATTACTACCTTTATCACTAAAAGGGTTCAACTTTTAACTTATATCAATGTCATATCCAATATGGCCAACTACCAAGTTTAGACATTTAACCATTTATACAACAAGTATATAACTGAAACTAACATCCATAGTAATGAGGAATCTGGATTCCTCTACAAAGTTCGTTGTATTTTATTTTATATGTCATTCACTTTTCAAAGTGAAAATTCAACCAAATCAAACTAATAAATCATTCAAACACAAATCATTAATTTATATCTATTATATGTCATATAGTATTCATCCAAAGGTGAGATAACTCACCAAAATTTCCAGTTAAAGCTTAAGCATTTTTGTTTGATCCAAAATCAAACTTTAGCTCAAAATTCCACTTATTCCAAACTTGATGAAATCAATTCCAGTGCATAGATATTACTCCAATGAGCGCAACACGAAAGACAGCGTCTCGATTGTACCTCGTATGAGAAAGTTTATCGATTTCATAAGATTTCAATATTAAAAATATAATTAAATTAACCAAACACTTTAATTAACTAATCACTCACAATAATCCTTCTTCTTCTCCTATTCCAATGTCCTTGTATGCGCACCCCGTATCACTCCAGGCTCGTGCATGCACCACCCATCTCCTCCTCCCACCCACGAAATCAACCACCGCCATGTCCTACGAACTCCACTCCTTCTGTGCTTTGATTCGCACCCTCTGCTTGAAACTCGATCCTCCCTCGATAATCACGACCCACTACCGAGAATGCCAAAACCCTAATATCGCAACCCCAAATCCATGATCGCAACCCACTAAATCGCCTAACCACTTTGCCTTGCCATGAGAAACATGATGCATCCATCGCCATCATCTGACATCGCCTAAATCTACCGGAAACCCAAACCCTGGTTCAAGACAAAATGGTCGGCCGTTCCCAATCACCACCGTACCCTCCAATCTTCACATTGATTTGCATCATCACAAACACAACAGATCCAAAGTTGTGTTGTTTGTTTGGTAAATTATTTGATTTTGAATTTAAAAGGAAAAGGATTGATTTCTTTTGTTTACCATAAAATAAAAGAAGAGGGAAAAGGAAAATGGAAAGAGGGAAATGAAATGAGAGAAAAGTCTAAGTGTAAAGGATTGATTACTTTATAATTTTTAGCAATTTGCTATATAGAATTCTGTTCGCGTAAGAACCACGAACGACAAAAACAATAATACGGTAACTGTGACACCCCACCCCGAGACCCACATTAATAAATAGTATTACTGGGTAATACTGTCTGCTAATGCGGATAATAGGGCTGGTTAGGAGCGACCATCTATAGCCTTGTCTTAAATATCTATTGAATACGTTGACAAGTGCTATATTTTTTTTCTGTCTCAAATGGATCGACATATCCAATAAATACTTAATACAAAGCCATAAGTGGCTATAGGATCTACCAGAACAAAATACAACTCAAATGCAAAACACATCACAGTACAGTAGATCATCACATATACATATACATATACAGATACATCACAGAGTATACAAAATGATACATGTCAAGTGGTATAGCAACCACAATATACAAGCTAGTCAAAAGAATATACATATCAGAATAGCAAAAAAAGGACTATACAAAAAGCTGTAACAAAAGAGCTACCAGAATAGTCCATGAGGAAGCAGAATAGGCTAAGTCCAAATGTACCTAACCTGAAACACCTCGGTCTGACCCGAGTATAAAATACACAGATCAGTCTAGCTAAAAAAATCAGTTTACAAGGATAAGCGATAATATGAGCATATGGATAAAGTGATAATATTCCCAAGTGAGAAAGGACAATTTAAAGGGTAAGGTTACTTCATGTGATGAATGGTATCACTACACAACATATAATCTCAAAAGAGATAGAACAACCCATAAAACGCTAAAAGTAGCGAGCCTCATATCATCGGCATTCATAAAACATCAAATATGGTTTAGGGGGAAAACCTAAACCCACCAAACCGGCAACCCAAAACATGCACAAAGTGATCCCATCTCAAACACGCCATAAGGAAAATATATATCCAAAGAGGAGAATAAAATCTCAAGTAAACGCCAAAAGGAAAATCTCATATAATGTCGCCAAAAGGAAAATCTCAATAACGCCAGTGTAGGCAATTCAAATCTCAAAACTAGAACTCCCAAGAGTTCAAATTCCCGAAAGGTAATCGCCAAAAATATATATCGAATTGTTCAAAGGACCAATTCCGGGAAGGGGCGATACACTAGGGAAAATAGTCAAAGAAATCATCTCAAAAGTTTAGCGCGTGCATGTGGCCGAAGCCTTGCCAAGTACTATTATCTCAAATAGGTATCTCGCCCGAAGGCAAAACGTCACAATGACAAATACGCCGCAATGGCAAACGTCTCGAAGACAAATACGTCGCAAATGGCAATGACCCGAAGGTCCAGTACTAGCACGCCGTAATGGTAAATGTGTCACAAACTCTCGAACGGGAACCCAGACAGTTTTAACGTGTCCCATACCACACGTTCGCACTAAATGGTTTACTAACCGCTATTAAATTTAACACCCAAAGCAATAAAAAGTTCACCTAATCTCATCGGTAAACTCGACTCGAAGGTCTAAACGATCAAACGGACAAGTCGGGAATTAACTGATAAGATAAATGCACGTGTCCCATACCACGTGTTTTACCAAACCGTTTAATTCTCCTTCTCATTCGCTCGAATAGTGTAAAAACGTGTAGTTTATATATAAAATAATTTACTTTGGAAAACAAGCTTTGAAAACCAATTTCCGAAATCAATTTAAAACCCATATTTGAAAATTCCCTTATTATAGAGAATAAATAGATTTTACACTTGAAAATACTTCAAAATTTGAATTTTTAAATTTCCAAAATTTGGCTAGTCTATTGATAGACATCATGGCCTATAATCATCATCAAAACCATCGCGAATATAGCTGGAAAAATGAAGCAAACGAAAGTCGGAAACATCAAAACACAAGAGGAGACAAGGCAAGATTTTGCCTTTTGCCAGGTCGACCTTGGGGTTGACATGGAGGTCGACCTCCTTCGTCCCTAGGTCGACCATACGGTCGACCTAGGAGGCACTAGGTCGACATGCACCTGCATGTCGACCCAGGGAGGGTGGCAGTCGACCTAGCATACAGACATTGTTTCAGTTGATTTCCTGCTCGCAATCTGATTTTCTGAGCAACTTCTGGCTTATCAAACAGCAATGTTTTTCAATGAAATTTTACAAGGATGAAGTCCAACATGCAAGCTACAAAATGCAAGAAATCCAGCAGCATTTCGTTGCTGGAATCACAAGATATAAGGGTGCAAAGATGCAACAGAAACTGAATATAAACAAGCAAAATATTCACTACAGGAAATTTCTAACGGAAACAAATTTTCTACAGATTCAAGCACTGGCACTTTTGTTTTCGCTAGTTTGTGAGTTTATACCACTCACCTTGCTGATCTGTTGCAAAAACTCAGATTATTGATGAAAAGAGGAGCTTTGCTTGAGAATACAAGCCTTTAGAAACTGTAGAGATCAAATACAGAACATGCAAACAACATAGGGTAAAAATTTTAGAAAGCTATTTACTGTAAAAGAATTTTTTATGATTAAAGTGTATGATTTGGAGTTGTATACATTTGATTTATCTTTATCTTGCAAAAAGACTTGAATTTTGGTGAGCTTAATTGAAGATTGGGCTTAATTTTTGAGAAATTGGTAAAGTGGTATACTGACTTTGCTTTTAGGCTGAAGGAGGAAGAAGGTAATATGAAATGAACGTATGTCCAATTTATTTTTCCTCTTTTCTTAACCAGGCTAAGTGATATTCGGCTAATTGGGTTTGATAATTAAAAGAATTAAATGGCTTAAGGTTTAAATCAACTCTTAACAAATAAATGTGTACATATCACATATACGCATAAATAAAAATGCATTTCTCCATATTTACACACAAGAAAAATATGATAACTAGTATACAAACAAAATAAAACATTTTATATCATATAAAAAAGGTTAACTTATATTTTTAAAACATTTTTATTATTAAAATTCTTAATTTAACAAAAATACACCATTTACTCAAATAAATGAATAAAACATTGTTTTTAACTGGACTGAATCAACTGCTTGGACTCAAGCTCCAAAAGCAGCTTCTTAAGTTCCTCATTTTCCTTTGTAGACATCCTCGTGGGAGGAAGACTAACTGGCTTCGCGCCTGGAATGAGATCAATGCGGAACTCGATTGCCCGCTTGGGTGGCAAACCCGAAACAGGCTCAAAAACATCAGAGAAATCACAAACAACGGGTATACAAGATATATCATCATCATCTCATGAGTCTAGAGAATATAAAGCCACTTCGGAATTTTCCACATTTCGAAGAACAAATGATAGCAGAGAAGACAAATCTGTATGTCAAAGATATAAAACTCTCTCAGAACAAATAATCCTGGCATCGTATCGCACTAGCCAGTCCATACCCAAAATCATATCAAAACCCAAATAAGTAATAACGTGCAGATTCGCACGAAAAGAAAATCCACATAAAACAATCTCAACACCATCACAAAGCATACTAAGGGTTGCGGATCCCTCGATAGGATTCGCAATCCTCAATGAAGTAACAAGGCAAGAAACATCCAAAGAAATAACATCAACGAGCTCTTTCGATATAAATGAATGCGACGCACCCATATCAAAGACAACTCGAATAGAACGATCATGGAATAAAATAGAGTCTTCAAGGATAGAATAAGATGTACCTCTGTGCTGAGAAGACCCTCCAGAAGCATCCACTACATTTAGCTTACCAGACTGGGTATTACTAGGAGCAATGAGCCAAGTGACATGACGATAGCCTTCCTTCTTGCAATAACGACAGAAGAGAGGCTTAGGACAATCACAAATCATGTGGTCAGGAGAACCACAATTGAAACACCTCTTCCGAGTAGGAGGTGTTCCACTAGGATGAGAACTAGGACCAGATCCAACGGGCTTCTTCTTCTTGGAAGGGAAAAATTTAGGCTTATGAAATGGGAACTTCTACTTATTGGGGTTCTTGCAAACCTCAATCCCATCACCACTACCGCACTACTTCTCGACGGCTTCGAGATGAAGCGCCGAGTCAACCAACTCCTCGAAAGAAAGCTTGAGCTGGAGCATCAAAGGCTTCTTGAGATAATTCTTAAGACTTAAGATTCTTCTTATATGGAGTGCTGATGTATTCAAGACCAGACTTAGATAAGGCCTCGAATGATGAAACATAATAAGAGACAGAGGACTTTCCTTGCTTCAAATCGAGGAAGTGACGGGCCAATAAAGCTTTCTCAGATTCAGGAACGAACTTGCGCTCGAATTGTTCCCGAAACTGAGTCCAAGAAAGAGTAGACTCATCGAGCTCGGATATTAGAAGCTCGTACCAATCAAGGGAATGCTCTTGCAGCATGCTAGATGCTACAAGAACTCTGTCGTGGTAAGAAAGATCTATGCGAGCAAAGATGCGCTTGCACGTACGAATCCAAGCTTGGACCTCACGAATGGACTCGGAGCCTTTGAACGGCTTTCCTCCGAGATATGAGAAATCACCACACAAATGTGCAAAGACAGACTTGCGTGGAGAAGATGCTCGAGTAGGAGCTAGAGGTTGAGTGCTCCTAAATAATTCCATAAACTGATCGGTAGACATATAAACGCCGTTTGGATGCGAGCCGCTGGATTGCCCAATATCCGAGCGTCGTCCTCTGCCTCTTCCAGCCATTAGCTAAAATTTAAGAGAAGATAAAGATTATTCACAGGGTAGATATCATTAATTCAACAAGGAATACTACGGAACTAAAATGAATTCCTAGACGTATTCCCAAATTTCTATCTACCCCAAAGGACAACAAAAGGTCAAAGGCACGATGATTAAGGGATTCGTAACACTTGTATTACACTTAGATGTACCGTAATATGTGCTTCTGTTATGTGTTTATCATATTTTGTTCTGAACCTAGCTCTGATGCCAAGTTGTGATGCCCCACCCCGAGACCCACATTAATAAAGAGTATAACTGGATAATACTGCCTGTTAATGCGGAGAATAGGGCTGGTTAGGAGCAACCGTCTATAGCTTGTCTTAAATATCCATTGAATGCATCAACAAGTGCTATATTTTTTTTATATCTCAAGTGGATCGACATATCCAATAAATACTTAATACAAAGCCATAGGTGGCTATAGGATCTATCAAACAAAATACAACAACTCAAATGCAAAACACATCACAGGACAGTAGATCATCATCATATATATATATATATATACACACATATACAGATACATCACAAAGTATACAAAATGATACATGTCAAGTGGAATACCAACCACAATATACAAGCTAGTCAAAAGAATATACATACCAGAGTAGCAAACAAAAAGGACTATACAAAAATCTATAACAAAAGAGCTAGCAGAATAGTCCACGCAGAAGCAGAATAGGCTAAGTCCAAATGTACCTAACCTGAAACACCTCGGTCTGACCCGAGTATAAAATACATGGGTCAGTCTAGCTAAACAAATCAGTTTACAAGGATAAGCAATAATATGAGCATATGGATAAAGTGATAATATTCCCAAGTGAGAAGAGACAATTTAAAGGGTAAGGTTACTTTATGTGATGAATGGTATCACTACACAACATATATTCTCAAAAGAGATAGAACAGCCCATAAAACGCCAAAAGTAGCGAGCCTTATATCATCGTCATTCATAAAACATCAAATATGGTTTAGGGGGAAAACCTAAAGCCACGAAATCGGCAACCCAAAACATGCACAAAGAGATCCCATCTCAAACATGCCATAAGGCAAATATATCTCCAAAGAGGAGAATAAAATCTCAAGTAAACGCCAAAAGGCAAATCTCATTTAATGTCGCCAAAAGGAAAATCTCAATAACGCCAGTGTAGGAAATTCAAATCTCAAAACTAGAACTCCCAAGAGTTCAAATTCCCAAAAGGTAATCCCCCACAAATATATATCGAATGGTTCAAAGGACCAATTCTGGAAAGGGGCGATACACTAGGGAAAATAGCCAAAGAAATCATCTCAAAAGTTTAGCACATGCATGTGGCCGAAGCCTTGCCAAGTACTGTTATCTCAAATAGGTACCTCGCCCGAAGGCAAAACGTCACAATGACAAATACACCGCAATGGAAAGCGCTGCAATGGCAAACGTCTCGAAGGTAAATACGCCGCAATGGCAATGACCTGAAGGTCTAGTACTGGCACGCCGCAATGGCAAATGGGTCACAAACTCTCGGACAGGAACCCGAACAGTGTTAACGTTTGTCCATACCACACATTCGCACTAAACGGTTTACTAACCACTAGTAAATTTCACACTCAAAGCAGTAAAAAGTTCACCTCATCCCATCGGTAAACTCGACTCGAAGGTCAAAACGATCAAACGGACAAGTCGAGAATTAACCGATAAGATAAATGCACATGTCCCAAATACATGTTTTACCAAACCGTTTAATTCTCCTTCTCATTCGCTCGAATAGTGCAAAAACGTGTAATTTTTGTATAAAATAATTTACTTTGGAAAACAAGCTTTGAAAACCAATTTCCGAAATCAATTTGAAACCCATACTTGAAAATTCCCTTATTATAGAGAATAAATAGATTTTATGCTTGAAAATACTTCAAAATATTATATAATAATAATTTTGAAATGCCCGTTAATTTTAAAAATCATTTCAAAAATATTTGCAGAAAACAGTGCTCGAAAACGAATAAAAACAAGGAAAATCACTAAAACCGATATTCGAATTTAAATTCAAAATAATTCAAATGAATTTTTAAATTTCCAAAATTTGGCTAGTCTATTGATAGACATCATGGCCTACAATCATCATCAAAAACATCATGAATATAGTTGGAAAAATGAAGCAAACGAAAGTCGGAAACGTCAAAACACAAGAGGAGACAAGGCAAGATTTTTCCTTTTGCCAGGTCGACCTTGGGGTCGACATGGAGGTCGACCTCCTTGGTTCCTAGGTCGACCTAGGAGGCACTGGGTCGACCTGCATGTCGACCCAGGGAGGGTGGCAGTCGACCTAGCATACAGACTTTGTTTCAGTTGATTTCCTGCTCGCAATCTAATTTTCTGAGCAACTTCTGGCTAATCAAACAACAATATTTTTCATTGAAATTTTAAGGGATGAAGTTCAACATGCAAGCTAACAAATGCAAGAAATCTGGCAGCATTTCGTTGCTGGAATCATAAGATATAAGGGTCAAAGTTGCAACAGAAACTGAACATAAACAAGCAAAATATTCACTACAGGAAATTGCAAACAGAAACAAATTTTCTACAGGTTCAAGCACTGGCACTTTTGTTTTGGTTACTTTGTGAGTTTATACAACTCATCTTGCTGATTTGTTGCAAAAACTTGGATTATTGATGAAAAGAGGAGCTTTTCTTGAGATTACAAGCCTTTAGAACCTGTAGAGATCAAATACAGAACATGCAAACAACATACAGTAAAAAATTTAGAAAGCTATTTACCGTAAAAGAATTTTTTGTGATGAAATTGTATGATTTGGAGTTATATACCTTTGATTTATCTTTATCTTGCAAAAAGAATTGAATTTTGGTGAGTTTAATTGAAGATTGAGCTTGATTTTTGAGAAATTGGTAAAGTGGTTTACTGACTTTGCTTTTAGGCTGAAGGAGGAAGAAGGTAATATGAAATGAACGTACATCCAATTTATTTTTTCTCTTTTCTTAACCAGGCTAAGTGATATTGGGCTAATTGGGTTTGATAATTAAAAGAATTAAATGGCTTAAGGTTTAAATCAACTCTTAACAAATAAATGTGTGCATATCACATATACACATAAATAAAAATGCATTTCTCCATATTTACACACAAGAAAAATATGATAACTAGTATACAAACAAAATAATACATTTTCTATCATATAAAAAGGATTAACTTATATTTTTAAAACATTTTTATTATTAAAATCCTTAATTTAACAAAAATACACCATTTACTCTAATAAATGAATAAAACATTGTTTTTGACTTCTAAATTTCCACAAAATTTATTTTCCCACCTAGAAAAATATTTCAACCCATTTCAAAACATTATTTATAGCCAATACTTATTTTTTACCCAATTTCCACCATTTATTCCAATAACCCACCTTTAAATTTTACATACTTCTTTTAAAAATTATTAAAAGAAGCAATTGAACAATAATTAATATAATTATTTCATTTTCTCTAAAATGAAATCATTTTCATTATTTAAAGCCCATATTCCATTTATTATCACTCCAAACAAAATAAAATAAAGCTTGGAATTCCATTTTTCTCATTTTAAATTCCAAAATCCATTGTTTATTCTAAATAAACAATTTAATTTCTCCAATTTTAATTTAATTTACAATATTAAATTATAATTATCATTATAATTCAATATTGAAAGGTAATCTCCAAACTATGGTTGTTATAGGGTCCCCCCTTAACCAAATTGCGTCCTCGCAATCCTAGAGAAGAATTTGTATTCAACTATTTAATTTCATCACTCAAAAAGAAAAGAAATAAGCTTGAGGTAAACAGATATTCTCACCATCACTATGCGAAGATAGAAAACCAGGATATGAATGCTCGATAAACTCTATGGTTTCCCAAGTGCAGTCTTTGGGATTAGCGGACCATTGAACTTTAACGAGCGGCACGTCCTTGTTTCGAAGGCGTCTCACCTCCGAAGCAAGTACGTGAAAAGGCTCCTGCACAACTAATAGGTATGGTGAGATCTCAAGCTCTTGAAAATCAGGAGAATCGATAATAGATTTTGACTCTCGAAGACACTTTCGAAGCTGAGAGACGTGAAACATGTCATGAATGCCAGATAGATGAGCTGGAAGTGAAACTCTATAAGCCACAGGGCCAATACGTTCAATAATTGGAAATGGTCCTATAAAGCGAGGAGCCAATTTCCCAGTCGTACTGAAGCACATAACCCCTTTTAGAAGAGAAACACGAATGAAAATGAAATCATCAATAGAGAACTCGAGAGGCTTCCTACGGTTGTCCGCGTAGGATTTCTGGCGGCTCTGTGCCTCTTTCATTCTCCGACGAATAAGAATAATCTTCTCAGAAGAATCACAAATAGAATATGGGCCAAGAATAAGCTTCTCTTCAGATTCCAACCAACACGAAGGTGATTGACACGGCCTTCCGTATAAGGCTTCGAAAGGAGCCATACCGATACTAGACTGGAAACTATTATTGTAGGAGAATTCCACAAGAGGTAGGTGATCCTCCCAACTAACACCGAAATCTAGAATGCAAGCACGGAGAAGATCCTCAAGAATACAATTCACCTGTTCAGTCTGTCCATCAGATTACAGATGATATACTGTGCTGAAATTAAGCTTTGTTCCCAAAGCTTGCTGATGACTCTGCTAGAAATGACTCGTGAAAAGCGGATCACGGTCATAAACAATCGAACTAGGAACACCGTGAAGTCTCATGATTTCCTTGATGTATAACTTAGCCAAATGAGAAGCACTCCTATTAGACTTAACAGGAATGAAATGAGCTGATTTGGTGAGGCGATCAACAATAACCCAAATGCTAGGATGGCCCGATATCGAACAAGGTAGGCCGTCAATAAAATCCATGGAAATCTGATCCCATTTTCACAATGGAATCTCTAGAGGCTGAAGGAGACCATAAGGGTGCTGACGTTCGGCTTTGATAAGTTAACAAGTCATGCAATTACTCACATAACTCGCCACATCGCGCTTCAAGCCTTCCCAATAATAAAGGCGATGTATATCGCCATACATCTTACTACTTCTTGGATGAATGGTATACTTAGAACGATGACAGTCATCGAGAATGTCACGCCTAAGTGCAGAATCAGAAGGCACGACTAGACGGTTCTTCTTGCGAAGACACCTATGAGAATCAATACTTAAATCCCGCAACTCCTCATCACGGGACTCAGACTCACAAATCTAGATAAGGGGCACAAGATCGGGATCACGCAGCTGAGCATCGACAATACGATCCAATAAACTGCATCGAGCTTCCAAACTGAATAATAAAATAGGAGAATTAGAAGATGAAGCTTGATCACAAATATCACAAAGTGATAAGGTCTGTAGAACATCCCACTCGGCTAGCATCATAGAAACAATAGCCGAATGTTTGCGACTAAGCGCATCAGCAACACAATTACCACTACCAAGGGTATACTGGATATCGAAGTCATAGGAGGCAAGGAACTCGAGCCAATGTTGTTGCCTCATATTGAGCTCCTTCTGAGTGAATAGATATTTCAAGGATTTGTGATCGGTATAGAGAATGAAGTGCTCGCCTAATAATTAGTGTCGCCAAATCTTTAAAGCGAAGACAATGGCAGCTAACTCGATGTCATGAGTGGCATAGCGAACTTCATTCGGTCATAGTTTCCTAGAAGCATAAGCAACTACCCGATCCTTTTGCAGAAGCATGGCACCGAGGCCATAATGACTAGCATCGGTCTAGACAAAAAGATCTTAATTCCCTTTGGGAACCACAAGAATAGGAGCATTAGTGAGAAGCTCCTTCAACTGCTGAAAAGAAGCTTCACACTTGTCGGACCAAATAAATCGAACGCATTTCTCGGTAAGGCTGGTGAGAGAAAGCACAATGCGGGAAAATCCTTAATGAATCGGCGGTAGTAACTCGCCAATCCAAGGAAGCTGCGAATCTCACGAACATTCTCTGGCCTCTTCCAATTCTGGATGGCTTCGATCTTCGAAGGATCGACTGAAATGCCCTTGGAAGAAATAACGTGGCCTAAGAACTTAACCTTATTCTCCCAGAAATGGCACTTGGAGAATTTGGCTTTAAGCTGATGATGGCGAAGAGTACTCAAGACAATTCTCAAGTGATTAGCATGCTCGGCTACAGACTTCGAATAAACAAGGACGTCGTCGATGAACAAAAGGGCGAACTTATCGAGATATTCCCGGAATACTCGATTCATAAAAGCGACAAAGAAAGCAGGAGTGTTCGTCAAACCGAATGGCATAACGAGCCACTCGTAAGATCCATATCGAGTGCGGAAATCTATAAGAGGAATGCTATCTTCCACAACTCGTAGCTAATTAAAACCAGTGGCAATGTCGAGTTGAAAAAAGACCATAGTACCACTCAATAGATCGAATATATCGTCGATCCTAGGCAACAGATACCTATTCTTGATTGTCAACTCGTCAGGCTTACTATAGTCGATGCAAAACCGAAGAGTTCCATCGGACTTCTTTACAAAGATGACCGCGACACCCCACGGTGAAAAACTGGACTGAATCAACTGCTTGGACTCAAGCTCAAAAAGCTGCTTCTTAAGTTCCTCATTTTCCTTTGTAGACATCCTCGTGGGAGGATGACTAACTGGCTGTGTGACAGGAATGAGATTGATGCAGAACTCGATTGCCTGCTTGGGTGGCAAACCCGAAATAGGCTCAAATAAATCAGAGAAATCACAAACAACATGTATACGAGATATATCATCATCATCTCATGAGTCCAGAGAATATAAAGCCACTTCGAAATTTTCCACATTCCGAAGAACATGTGATAGCAGAGCAGACAAATCTGTATGTCGAAAATATAAAACTCTCTCAGAACAAATAATCCTGTCATCGTATCGCACTAGCCAGTCCATACCCAAAATCATATCAAAACCCAAATAAGAAATAACATGCAGATTCGCACGAAAAGAAAATCCACATAAAACAATCTCAACACCATCACAAAGCATGCTAAGGGTTGCAGATCCCCCGATAGGATTCGCAATCCTCAATGAAGTAACAAGGCAAGAAACATCCAAAGAAATAACATCAACGAGCTCTTTTGATATGAATGAATGCGACGCACCCGTATCGAAGAGAACTCGAATAGAACGATCATGGAATAAAATAGAGTCTTCAAGGATAGAAGGAGATGTACCTCTGTGCTGAGAAGACCCTCCAGAAGCATCCACTACATTTAGCTTACCAGACTGGTTATTACTAGGAGCAATGAGACAAGTGACATGACGGTAGCCTTCCTTCTTGCAATAACGATAGAAGAGAGGAGTAGGACAATCACGAATCATGTGGTCAGGAGAACCACAATTGAAACACCCTTCTGAATAGGAGGTGTTCCACTAGGCTGAGAACTAGGACCAGATCCAACGGGCTTCTTCTTCTTGGAAGGGAAAAACTTTGGCTTATGAAATGGGAACTTCTTCTTATTGGGGTTCTTGCAAACCTCAACCCCATCACCACTACCACACTCCTTCTCGATAGCTACGAGATGAAGCGCCGAGTCAACCAACTCCTCGAAAGAAAGCTTAAGCTGGAGCATCAAAGGCTTCTTGAGATACTTCTTAAGACCAGAGACAAACTTAAGATTCTTCTTATATGGAGTGCTGATGTATTCAAGACCATACTTAGATAAGGCCTCGAATGATGAAACATAATTAGAGATGGAGGACTTTCCTTGCTTCAAATCGAAGAAGTGACGGGCCAATAAAGCTTTCTCAGATTCAGGAACGAACTTGAGCCCGAATTGTTCCCGAAACTGAGTCCAAGAAAGAGTAGACTCATCGAGCTCGACTATTAGAATCTCGTACCAATCAAGGGAATGCTCTTGTAGGATGCTAGATGCTACAAGAACACTGTCGTGGTCATAAAGATCCATGCGAGAGAAGATGCGCTCGCACGTACGAATCCAAGCTTGGACCTCAAGAACGGACTCAGAGCCTTTGAATGGCTTTCCTCTGAGATGAGAGAAATCACTACATAAGCGTGCAAAGACAGACTTGCACGGAGAAGATGCTCGAGTAGGAGATGGGGCTGAGTGCTCCTAAATAATTCCATAAACTGATCGATAGACATATAAACGCCGTCTGGATGCGAGCCGCTGGATTGCCCAGCATCTGAGCATCGTCCTCTACCTCTTCCAGCCATTAGCTCAAAGTTAAGATAAGATAAAGATTATTCACATGGTAGATATCATTAATTCAATAAAGAATACTACGGAACTAAAATGCATTCCTAGACGTATTCCCAAATTTCTATCTACCCCAAAGGACAAGAAAAGGTCAAAGGCACGATGATTAAGGGATTTGTAACACTTGTATTACACTTAGATGTACCGTAATATGTGCTTCTGTTCTGTGTTTATCATATTTTGTTCTGAACCTAGCTCTGATGCCAAGTTATGACGCCCCACCCCAAGACCCACATTAATAAAGAGTATAACCAGGTAATACTGTCTGCTAATGCGGAGAATAGGGCTAGTTAGGAACGACCATCTATAGCCTTGTCTTAAATATCTATTGAATGCATCAACAAGTGCTATATATAATATTTCAATCTCAAGTGGATCGAAATATTCAATAAATACTTAATACAAAGCCATATGTGGCTATAGGATCTATCAAACAAAATACAACAACTCAAATGAAAAACACATCACAAAACAGTAGATCATCACATATATATATATACATATATAGATACATCACAAAGTATACAAAATGATACATATCAAATGGTATAGCAACCACAATATACAAGCTAGCCAAAAGAATATACATATCAGAGTAGCAAACAAAAAGGACTATACAAAAAGCTATAACCAAAGAGCTAGCAGAATAGTCCATGCGGAAGCAGAATAGGCTAAGTCCAAATGTACCTAACCTGAAACACCTCGGTCTGACCCGAGTATAAAATACATGGGTCAGTCTAGCTAAACAAATCAGTTTACAAGGAAAAGCGATAATATAAGCATATGGATAAAGTGATAATATTCCCAAGTGAGAAGGGACAATTTAAAGGGTAAGGTTACTTCATGTGATGAATGGTATCACTACACAACATATAATCTCAAAAGAGATAGAATAACCCATAAAACGCTAAAAGTAGCGAGCCTAATATCATCGTCATTCATAAAACATCAAATATGGTTTAGGGGGAAAACCTAAACCCGCCAAATCGGCAACCCAAAACATGCACATAGCGATCCCATCTCAAACACGCCATAAGGCAAATATATCTCCAAAGAGGAGAATAAAATCTCAAGTAAACGCCAAAAGGAAAATCTCATATATTGTCGCCAAAAGGCAAGTCTCAATAACACCAGTGTAGGCAATTCAAATCTCAAAAATAGAACTCCCAATAGTTCAAATTCCCGAAAGGTAATCGCCACAAATATATATCGAATGGTTCAAAGGACCAATTCCGGAAAGCGGCGATACACTAGGGAAAATAGCCAAAGAAATCATCTCCAAAATTTAGCACGTGCATGTGACCGAAGCCTTGCCAAGTACTGTTATCTCAAATAAGTACCTCGCCCGAAGGCAAAACGTCACAATGAAAAATACGCCGCAATGGCAAACGTCTCGAAGATAAATACGTCGTAATGGCAATGACCTGAAGGTCTAGTACTGGCACGCCGCAATGGCAAACATGTCACAAACTCTCAGACAGGAACCCGAACAGTGTTAACGTGTGTCCCATACCACACGTTTGCAATAAACGGTTTACTAACCACTAGTAAATTTCACACTCAAAGCAGTAAAAAGTTCACATCATCCCATCGGTAAACTCTACTCGAAGGTCAAAACGATCAAACAGACAAGTCAAGAATTAACTGATAAGATAAATGCATGTGTCCCATACCCGTGTTTTACCAAACCGTTTAATTCTCCTTCTCATTCGCTCGAACAGTGCAAAAACGTGTAATTTATATATAAAATAATTTACTTTGGAAAACAAGCTTTGAAAACCAATTTCCGAAATCAATTTGAAACCCATATTTGAAAATTCCCTTATTATAGAGAATAAATGGATTTTACGCTTGAAAATACTTCAAAATATTATATAATAATTATTTTAAAAATCATTTCAAAAAGATTCGAAGAAAACCGTGCTCGAAAACGAATAAAAACAAGGAAAATTACTCAAACCGATATTCGAATTTAAATTCAGTTTAAATTAAAAATAATTCAAAATTTGAATTTTTAAATTTCCAAAATTTGGCTAGTCTATTGATAGACATCATGGCCTACAATCATCATAAAAAACATCATGAATATAGCTGGAAAAATGAAGCAAACGAAATTCAGAAACATCAAAACACAAGAGGAGACAAGGCAAGATTTTTCCTTTTGCCAGGTCGACCTTGGGGTCGACATGGAGGTCGACCTCCTTGGTCCCAAGGTCAACCTAGAAGGCACTGGGTCGACCTGCATGTCGACCCAGGGAAGGTGGCAGTCGACCTAGCATACAGACTTCGTTTCAGTTGATTTCCTGCCCGCGATCTGCTTTTCTGAGCAACATCTGGCTTATCAAACGACAATATTTTTCAATAAAATTTTACAGGGATGAAGTTCAACATGCAAGCTACCAAATGCAAAAAATTTGGCAGCATTTCATTGTCGGAATCACAAGATATAAGGGTTCAAAGGTGCAACAGAAACTGAACATAAACAAGCAAAATATTCACTACAGGAAATTGCAAACAAAAACAAATTTTCTACAGATTCAAGCACTGGCACATTTGTTTTGGTTATTTTGTGAGTTTATACAACTCATCTTGCTGATTTGTTGCAAAAACTTGGATTATAGATGAAAAGAGGAGCTTTGCTTGAGATTACAAGCCTTTAGAACCTGTAGAGATCAAATACAAAACATGCAAACAACATACAGTAAAAAATTTAGAAAACTATTTACAGTAAAAGAATTTTTTGTGATGAAATTGTATGATTTGGAGTTGTATACCTTTGATTTATCTTTATCTTGCAAAAAGACTTGAATTTTGGTGAGTTTAATTGAAGATTGAGCTTGATTTTTGAGAAATTGGTAAAGTGGTTTACTGACTTTTCTTTTAGGCTGAAGGAGGAAGAAGGTAATATGAAATGAACGTATAGCCAATTTCTTTTTCCTCTGGGTTTGATAATTAAAAGAATTAAATGGCTCAAGGTTTTAATCAACTCTTAACAAATAAATGTGTACATATCACATATACACATAAATAAAAATGCATTTCTCCATATTTACACACAAGAAAAATATGAAAACTAGTATACAAACAAAATAAAACATTTTCTATCATATAAAAAAGATTAACTTATATTTTTAAAACATTTTTATTATTAAAATCCTTAATTTAACAAAAATACACCATTTACTCAAATAAATGAATAAAACATTGTTTTTAACTTCTAAATTTCCACAAAATATATTTTCTCACTTTGAAAAATATTTCAACCCATTTCAAAACATTATTTATAGCCAAAACTTATTTTTAACCCTATTTCCACCTTTTATTTCAATAACCCACCTTTAAAATTTATATACTTCTTTTAAAAATTATTAAAAGAAGCAATTGGACAATAATTAATATAATTATTGCATTTTCTCTAAAATGAAATCATTTTCATTATTTAAAGCCCATATTCCTTTTATTATCACTCCAAACTAAATAAAATAAAGCTTGGAATTCCATTTTTCTCATTTTAAATTCCAAAATCCATTGTTTATTCCAAATAAACAACTTAATTTCTCCAATTTTAATTTAATTTACAATATTAAATTATAATTATCATTATAATTCAATATTGAAAGGTAATCTCCAAACCGGGTTGTTACAGTCGTGCACAAAAATACGACACGACCGCAAAACATCAATAAAATACACTGCTTATCTTTCTCTGAAAAATTTCAAAAAACACTAACATTTGTCGAAAAATATGTCAAACGGTAATTTAAATATTTTTCAAATTAAAAATTATGTAAAATCCTATGTATTAAAATAAAAATACATCTTTAACAATCAAGTCGTTTTATTAACAATTGATCTCTTATCATTTATTACATTTGAAATAAATTTGAGTACTTAAATAAATTAAATATTCCCATTCAAAATGTTAGAAATTTTGTTCGCTACGCTTCGCTTTGGTTACAGTTAAATCATTCCATGACATCCATTGAACGAATATAGTTGGGTCGAGACTATTGGAAGTGAAACAACATTCAAGAATGGATTCGTCTCCTCAATTATATGAGGTTAGTATCACGGTCAACTGATCAACTCAAAGTCAAAGTCAAATTCTCTGGCTAGAGCTGTACGGTTAATAATAATTGTTATTATTGAACCAAGGACTTTGTATTTAAAATAGAATATGGATGATATTGGAAGTTTAACCATCACCAAATTTCATAAGTCCAAAGTGATATAGTTTTGATGAATATAATTGGTGTATATAATTGTCACTGCCAAGTAACGTTAATAAAGTAAATTGGATTATACTAATATCAAGTAAGTGATATATTTGGCCATAATGTCACACCACCAACGAAGTGAAGTCCAAATATTGATATTCGAATTGTTCGATATTAATTGTGACAAATTCACACCTTAGAGTCGCATAACCGAAAAGTTGAAAACTCCTTTTATGACCCAATTTAATTAATTTGTAATTATTATAAATTACTAAGATTACTTAATATTTATGAAATATTAATTATAAAATTTTATTTGATGTGTTGAACAATATTAAATAATATATTTATTATAGTTATAAATATATTGATCGACATACGATATCGGCATGCGTTTAAATTAGGTTTAAATTTAGCATTTATCGTTCGGGCTTGGATTGGTCTTGAGGCCCAGAAGGAGCATGGTATATGCGGTTATAGGGAAACACATTAGGGCTGGTCATATGATGGTAGAGAGGGAAGGAATTTTGGATCCAAAAGAGAGAAATTGTAAAAGAAATAAGTGGATCTTGATCCTCATTTCACTTCCTAGTCTCTCTCTTAGATAATCTCTCTAACCCTCACTTTGTAAAGAATTTAACATTCTTCCTTTGCAGCTCCTATCAGGCTACCCCTCCCTATAATAACCCTAAAAATCCAAGCACTAATTCTCATCAATTTGCTTCGAATTGATCGTTAGTGGTAAGGCAATTTGGAAGCTTGCAACTTCAGGATTGGGATTAGATCAAAGAACTCTATTTCATTGTTTCAATGTGTAAACTTTGTGCTTTGGTGAAAGGTACTTTGTTGGTCTATTATTATATAATAATTTTCATTATTCATTATTCCATTTATTGCTTAGTTAGAAATACCACGAATCGGTATATCGAACGATTATCACATGCTGATACTTGCATATATAAGTGCATATATATGTATATTATTAAAAAAATCATGCATACTAATATGATGCTCATGACCTAAAAATAAAAAATTTATTATTTGTAATTAAAATAATATTATTAAATGAGTTTATGAATTAAATTTAAACATAAAAGATTTAATCATATAATAAATATATTTAAATTTTATAAATTTTCTATTCTTATCAAAAAGCTTTCGGTAATAAAAAATAAAAAATTATTTTCATATATAGATATATATATATATATTATATAGTTTAATTATTTAGTTAATTAAAAATTAGTTAAATAAACAAAATAAATGTATACACATTTATATATATATATATAATTGTGTAAGCATTTTATGTAATATAAAATGTACATTTTTTTAAAGTTAATTTTAAAAATTTATTTAATTTTTATGGATTTTAATTAAATATATGTATTTGTTAATAAATTATTTTAAAACCGAAAATAAATTTAAAAAATCAATTTTTTTTCAGGTCGAGAGCTACAACAGTATATATATATATATATATATATATCTGTGTGTGTGTGTGTGTGTTTATATGTAAAATGTACGTAAACTAATTTGGAAATAATTATAAATAAATAATTTCAGTTCAGATTTCATATATAAAAACACTAATTTCTGAAATAATTTTATAATTATATTATATATATATGTTTGAATATATATGATTTGTAAATGCTTTATGTAAATAATTTCTATTCAATATTTATAATAATATTATATATATATATATACATTTGTTTATAAAATATTTTTGATGCACGCGCGTCCACGCACACATATAGATACACACACACATACATACATTTAAACAATCCATGTGTATACATGAGGGGATAACATGTCCGTTGTGGTGTAAATCGCAGCATCTATACAGGTACGTCAAACCATGTATATATTATCCTATTCCACATGCACGTACATATATATGTGTATATGATACACATACATAAAATATAATACATATTGTGTAAAATTAAAATTTTATTTTTAGAATTAAATTAAATATTGATTTTATTTAAAATAAATTTGTGAAAGTTCCAAATGAATTTAGACAATATAGGCCCATTAAAGCTCCAAATATGTTAAAAAATTTGAAATTTCCAATTACTTTGTTATGGGCTGGCCCAGTTTCAACATAATGACCTGTTGCGATGCTATTTTGTAACGACCCGTAAATTTCAATAGTTTTAATAATATGTTTAATTGAAATTTTGTAAAATTTTAAATAATAAAATTTGAAAATAAAAATTTATTATTTGGAATACGTCTATTTTAATATAGCAACTGGTAAATTTTCATCTGATAATATTGAAGTTTATTTTCCGTTGAAATCTTATTTCAATTTAAACCGGTTAATAACAGTTGAATATAAAAATTTTTCGAAACCAAAATATGTCAACAGGAGAAAATTTATTTAGAGCATTCTAAATCGGACTGCGAAATTCGTTTCGTGAAATTTGGACGTTTATAGCTCCGTTTGGATTTTCCCGTACGAAATAGCAGCATTTCCAGTACCGATTATCGACATTTGATCGGATGATCGTACCACTAATATCTGTATACCGTTTTGATCGTCTCGTCGTGCTGATCTCTGCGGTATATTTATTTCTGGATTTTGAAGTCCGATACGTCATGGAAACCGCAAAATCGGTAACCGTATCGGTATCGGACCCGTGACCTTTTGTTTTCTTTTGAATTTCAAACTTCACAGTGTCATCCAAGCAACAATAAATTGCTTTAACGAGTCAGCTGAATCATAGGGAACTGTTGCATCTCATTTATTTCATATTTATTTTGGTGCCTTTTTAACTTTGCTTTATGGGTCCGTCATTCCATATTTCCTTCATATATTAAAACTTTGCTACTGTTATTTTCTTTTCTCTTCATTTTACCTGGAGCCACGTTTCTCTTCATTTTCCCACTTCTCCCACCACCAGATCTTGCCACAACCATTCCCTCCGCCGAAAATCTCGCCCGCCTTGACCTTCACAAACGCTGGCACGGCCTCATCCACCCACATCGACTTCCCTCCACGTGGCCACACAACCCAGATCCATCACCACTCTCCTGCCGACCCCACATCGACCCTGACCAAGAACCGCCGCCGATCACCACCGCTCAGAACCACCGAACCCAATCTCCTTCCGCAACCGACCTTTTCCCATGACCGAGTAAAACACCCTGTCGCCTTCATTCCGACCACCATAGCCTTCAACACCGTGCTTCCATCGCCCTGCACACCTGACCCAAATTGCTAGGACATGTTTCCCTTACCCAACGCTGTAGTTATAAAGTAAAAGGTATACAAGAGTTTATGATAGTTTAAATTTTAATGTAAACTTCAGGCACCACATATAATATAGTAGTTTCGTGAGTAGATATATCTATATATTTGTTCATATATAAAATGTTTGTAAAGTTAGTTCTTGGTACATGCTTGATTTGGAACGTATGTTATATATATAGATGTGCGTGCATTTTATAACTAAATTTTTTTTATCTATATTTTATAAACAACAGTTTAGTTTATATAAATTTTTATTAAAAGATATGTATACGGTTTGGTTGATTTATTTTGTAATAAGGCTGTACTAGTATGGGTTGGCGTGTGAGGTATAGTGTGATATAAACTCTGGATACAGCAAATATATAGCCTGCAAATTTATTCTTGTGTACATTATGTTATAGTATATTTCATTTTTATCAAATATTATTATATCATAGTGATGCGTGGGTCTCACATAATAGTATTATATATTTTATCATAGTATATTTTATCATATCATATTTTATCACATTTTATTTTAAGGTGCAGCTCAACCAAGAAAAACCAGAGTTTATATATATATGCTCTTGCTTCTTTGAATTATCCATATATATGTTTGCCTTTGTGTACGTGCCGAGTTATACGAATTTTTGATTTTGGACATTTGACTTTATGTTAGTGTTTTTAAATACTATTTTAAAGAAAAGGACAATTTAGCGCATATATAAATGGTTTGAAAGATAATAGTCGGTTGTGTATGTTTTTATATTGAGTTTATACCGTTTATAAAAATATAAAGGTTTACACAGTACGTATTTAACCTGGCATTATTCTTTATACCTAATATACGCATATTCTGGAAATTATATACAGGTTTATATATTGATTTGCATAGGTTCGTTATATTAAGTCTGGTCTGCATATTTGCTTGGATATGTAGAGTTGCATATGTTCAGTTATAGTGTACATGTACTTGTCTGCATGTATTATTTTCTTAAAGTTAGAAATGATATATGTATATATATATATTTAAGTGTATATTTCAAAAAAAAAAATTATATTTGATTTTTGGAAGATAGGTAGATAATATAAATCTGTTTCAATTTATACCAAACTGATTCGATTTATTTCGATTTCTCAGCTTGTCTATTGAATTTCTACCCATCAGGCTTTTCTTCGAAATTCGTGCCAATCTTGCTTTACTTTGGAATCCGTGCTTGGGTTCGTAATTCATTTCATCGTCAAAAAAATCTCTAGCCTCGAAAGGTGAGCAATCACTCACGATTAACATTCTTGTATTTATTAAATTTGATTTAAATTGAAACGACAATTGAAATATGATGCTGTAGTTATTTAAATTATTATATATGCTATTATCTGTATATGTTCACCTGTGACATCTGACATCAGTATCTAGTATTTATATGCCTGTTATTACCATTATCTGTATATGTTCACCTATGACATCTGACACCAGTATCTGTTATTTATATTGGTGATATATGCCTATTGTTATATTTTATATTATCTGTTATCACTCTGCAAGTTCCCTGTTAGTATAGAATTCACTATGGGTTGAAATGATACATACCCGAACGGATTTTAGAATAGGAGAAAATCGTTATGGGTTGAAATGATAAACCCAAGCGATTTTCATTTGAATTGAAATTGGGATTACGGGTCGAAATGATATCTACCCGTATATATTTAAATTTCGGATTGAAATGATAAATATCCGTATCACTTAACCATATGATAAATATATATATACAAACACCGTTGGTCCATATATTTAAATATTTTGAAAAAAAATTCTATGGAGTTGGGAAGAAAAATTTATATTTTATAGATTTTGGGTAATAATTTGAACAAATTAAGGTTGGGAAGATAATTTGAATTTAGTTGAAATGTATTCATTTAAGAATCTTATTTAATTAAAACGATTTGAAACTTATTGAAATAGGAATTTAAGATATGACTTATAACTTGGGTTTGATTTAAGTAACTTAATAAATATTACTTGTTTAAAATAAAGTTAAAGAATTATTTAGTAAAAATGTAATTTAAGGCTAGTTAAATGATATTGAATTTATTAAGTGAATATTCCCTGATTTAATAATAATAAAGTTAAATCAAGAGCTATATGAAACGGTAAAATTTAACTTTGAAAATGTTGAGTATTAAAGTTTTGAAATATATTGAAATTTTAAATGGTATAATTAGAACTGAATTGAATTGATGAATAGAGCTTGAATAAAATTTGAATTTGGAATTTGAAGTTGATTTGAATCGATTTGCGAGACTTGAGAAAATTAAATGCTTTACTTTATAAATTAATTAATATATATACTATCTTGGAAAATAGTTATATTTGAAATGAAACGATATTTGGGTTTTTAAGTATAAATTAAATTGAAATGACCACGGTGTTATAATGTATATTTCCACCATGTAGATAGTTCTGCAGATCCTTAGAGGATGGTTATCCCAAACATCCTTTAAGTTACTGGTATTTCAATAGATATTCCACTTGAGTTGGATTTATTAGTATAAGAATGTTAATCCTGACTCGAGTGTTTTGTGTTTTGCTTTACGCTCGGGTCAGACTGAGTGATACAGCATTTGAGACTCACCTTTGGAGTTTGGAGCTTCGTTTGGAGATCCAACTTTTGATTCAGCTTCCAGCTTTCCAGTTGATTCGTTCACAGAAGTCATCTGTTTGGATTGGAGACTTCACTGTATTTGAGATATTCTGTTGTATTTTATTTCTAACTCTGATGTTTATATAGTAGCTTCATGAACTACTATTTTATCTATTCCGCTACGTATTATTGTTTTACTCTGTGTCTGTGATTCTGTGATTGATTTATTTACTACATATGCTAAGATTTTCCAAATTTAAATTAACAATCTGATATTTTGAATTATTCAAGTCAGACATGTGTGGATTTATTGTCGATTTGAATGGTCCAAAATAGTGGGTCGTTACAGTTGGTATCAGAGCCAGGTTCTAGGCAAACTTAACATATATGGTAAACTGATTCGCGGAATCACTTTCGTTCTGGCCTCTCCCTAATTATATTCTTATATGAGTATATCCATCTTCTCTTTTTGAATTTTAATTATCTCATCTTCGTTCGAGTCCTTTCCCTTTTGTTTTGAAACTCCCTTTGATTTAATTTTCCCTTAAATTTTGAACTTCTATCTTATTGATTTTGGACTCATTGAATATTTGAATGATAGGAAACTATTTTGTAATGGCAAAATCAGAAGAGCAGAAAGCAGCCCATTGGGCACGAAGAGCACTGGCCCGTAAGGAACGGGAGGAAGCAATCAAGGAACAAGAGAGGCTGTGGAGAGAAAGAGCAGAACCGGGTCCTTATGACCATGTCATTTGTTATCGGTGTCAGGAAAAGGGACACTATGCAGCTATGTGCGGAAAAAGAAATGCAGGAAAGAAGAAGGAGGGCAAGCGTTTTCGATCCAAGATCTTCTGTTTTAGATGCCGTAGTGAGGGGCACTTTCCCAGTCGCTGCCAGAAGGTGAAGAAAGTAAAATCTGCACCCACTACATCAGTCGACCAATCAACCATTTGCTATCACTGTAAGAGGCCTGGGCATATAGCCAGGAATTGTTCTGTGCGAAAGTATGGAAAGAAGGTTGCGTACCCGCAGTTCATTAAGGAAGATGGGAGTGTAGTGCACCTATGCCAAAAATGCAGATGTTGGGGGCACATTGAGGGGGAGTGTTCTGGACCCATTGATGTACCACCTGGAAGAATTAATACTGATGCTTTGTTTATGTAGGAGTGGTAAATCTGTGGACCTTTTGTTATCTGTTGTATGTTAGGTTGCTTTAAGCGAACTCTATTGTATCTTTTTCTTAGCTGAAGTTGTCAAACTGGAGATATTTATGCTTCTGTTTTTCGTATGTTATGAATTTGAGTCTTTCCAAATTTTGAATGGGGAATTCTTCTGTATCGATATAGGTTATATACCTCTAATCTTGGTTGGGATTTGCTTCGATTAGGATTCCTCACTACAAGAAAATTTACATTTTGCAGCACTTAGTTACAGCGTTTTATACAAAGAGTTGTTTTATATATTTTTAAACTTAAATAAATATCAATGAAACGTTGCTTAACTAAATCAATTAGGGCCGTATTTCTCCAAACCCCACCTCGTTTTGGAACGATTTCATTCCCGCTTCCCTCTTGCTTCCCAATCTTTTGTTCCCGCTCTAAAAATCCTAAACCTAATAAATTTTTCCCAAAATTACATCACTTTCCCACTCACGATGTTGCTCACCTCACTTCCAACGATTCTACTCACCGCCGATCGATGATGCTGATCCAATTCTTCCCATTGCACTCTCAATTTTCACTCTTTTCCTTTGCGCGTGCTGCTCTAATGTTGGTTTTTCTTCACTACCTGCAATTGCCCCACAGTTCGTGTTAGTGCATAACCTCACGCTACCTAGTATCTTCTAGATAATGAAAATCAAAACCGACTACCTTTCCTTGCTTCTCACCTCAAGAGTCAAGACCTCACCTACCACTTGCTACTTCTGCTACGTTTCTTGTGAGTACCGATTAATTATGTCTTTTGAATTAAAATTATATGTTTGGATCTTTGGTTTAGTTAATGAAATTAAATTGATTGAATTTTAGTTAATCATGTGAAATGTTTGGTTTCATACATACTAAACTGGATGGTTGGAATAAACTTTATTTTGCATGAATAACCTTGAACTTTTAATGACTATACATTATCTCTTTAAATGACTATAGATTCATTGTTCTAGCTTTTGATCATCGTTTTAATAAGCTAAGGTAAATTTCCTATCCATGTTAGTAAGACAACTATATTTTTTCTGGTAATTATGGGAGTCTAAATTTTTATTTAAATTGGATTTAAAGCAACTTTTCTAAACAAACTCCTGCAATGCACAAGTCAGTGGGAAACGTTTTCCTATGATCAACAGGTATGACTGGCCATTGTCTTTATGTCAAGATAGATGTCTTTACGTCAGGATAGAAATTTGATCATCATTCTAGTTACTAAAGTCAGTGGGAAACATTTTCGTATGATCAGCGGGTATGACAAAATATTGTCAGATATGATTCATGAACCAAATCATTAATTGATGAGATATACACAGTCGTTCCCACTACTTGAATACTAGTAAAAATAGTTTACAGAATCATTTTAATTCATAATACTATAACTAAAAGTGAATTTAATCGATGGTGCTCTGTTTTTCGAATGCTAATTTGATCTGGAAAAGAGGAACTTTTACCTGCGCACTGCCATGAATGTTTTATATATGGAAGGGTTTCAGTTTTAACGAGTTGTATTGATTGTTATGGAGTGATACATGGTGTAATCTAGGGGTTTTCCATTTTTTGTTGCTGGCTTAAAGGGTTCATTAGATTCGGGTAGAGTAGCCGGTGCATGCACCCTAGCATTCGTTGTTTGTATGTGTTTGGGCCGCTTGGGCTGGTTGTTTTTGCTTGTACAGTTTATTTCAAAGGTATAAAGAGCCATTTTCTAAAAGAATGTATTCAATTGAAATTGATTCCATAAAGAGGAATAAAATCGATTTTAAACAGAGAAGATTCTCAGGAACAACTCCACATCTATGAAAATTGCAAGTCTTTTACAATTCAAAAGTGTACAGGAAATAAGTTTAGTTTATATACACTTTAAAAATAAACTAGGTAATCATATAGTATAATTCTGTAGCATGATAAAATAAAATGACCATCAACAAACAAGATATACATTACAAACACAAACTGCTAAAGTTGCTTACTTTAAAATACACGATTCTCTCGAGACTTCCTCTGAACAAGAACTAATATACAAGAAGTTTACGCTCAATCTCGCAATAATAACCTCCTTTTGTGATGTATAAAAATATCAAACAAGGATTATCGTCATGTGAAGTTTTATGTTCTATAGTCCCACTTAACAATTTCACAAATGAAGCATTCTACAGTCCCACTTAACAATTCCGAGCAAAGTACACCACTCTCCAATAGTGCGCTGTTTCATAGTCTGAAACACTTTTTTTTTTCTTGACAACAAGGAAATGGTCATTCGACCCTGTCAAGGGTTCTCAGATGTAAAAAGAGAAGTCAATAAGGGCGAGGTTGGAGGATAGGTGAAACATTTCTTATAATTTGGCTTATCTAATGCATTAGATATTATTCTTAGCATCTAAAATGATGTCCATTTAAGTAAATTGTTGTTGGGTCTGATTTTGTGGTAGCAAACTCCCTATAATAAATACATAAAATTGTTATTAGATCTGCTGTGAAAACTTCAATACAGGCCTTTGTCTCATGTCACAGGAAATATAAAAGAATTTAATATGTGTCCAGCATCGTATTATTTTGTACAAATTGTTTTAGTTCTTTAAGCTGCAAAATTGACATATATGCCTGACCCTTAATTCAGTTTTCGCTTGCTCTATTATAGATCCATGTGTTATAATTACCATTGGCATATGTCCTTTTTCTTGATTATATTTGATATTAGACCTGTTATGTTGCCTGATATCTAGTTGTAATATTATGTCATATAGCATTTTATCACGAACTTTCATAAGAAATGTCACCATTTTCAACTATGCTGACAGCTATAGGAATGTTACTTGTATGAGCAAGGTACTTAAACTCGATAGAGATAGGAATTATTGGCATCAGTTACATTCTAGTCACATCCATAATTACTCAGTATTAAGACGTCGTGGTCCTTCACCCTTCAGGGCTCCCAATAGATCGATGAAATATTCTTGGAACGGTTACTGCATTAACAATTTTTACACTCTTGCAAAGAAATCCACATCACATTATGCACCATATTTTCGGAAACACAAAATCTTGTAAATACTCTTCACTATAGAAAAATTCCACATTTAAAGACACATGATTCTCAAAGGGTTAATTATGCGATGATTTTTCATGCTCAAGCAAAGAATAATAAATTGGTCTGCGCTTTGAGCTTATGCTTAACTAGATATCATGTGGTTCCTGGTATTCTTACTTTATTTTTTGCAAAAGCAGCAACTGGTCAAAAATATTGGGCTGATGGATTTTGTTCAAAAGCCGAAGACACTTATGAGCTTTTATCGTCATATATTTTTTCGATATTTGAGTTCTTTATATTGATATTCAGATCGATATATTTAGCAATTCTGTTTTCACCTTCCATTGCATTAGCCCCATTTGCAGATTCAGTTGGTGTTGATTTAAGAATTGTGCATATATACGACTCTTGAAAAGGCAGGACCTGCATTTATAAAATGGGGTCAGTGGGCAGCTACACGTCATAATCTCTTCCCGAAATATCTATGCTTAGAACTTGCAAAGCACCTGCTCATAGCTTTGCATATAGTAAACTTACCATAGAAAAGGCGTTCGGCCGGCAACTTTTAGAAATCTTTGAATATTTTGAAGATACTCCTGTTGCATCTGGTAGCATTGCTCAAGTTCATCAAGCTACTTTAAAATATCAGTATTCAGGTCAGAAACTGAAGAAACCAATTGCTGTTGTTGTTAAAGTTAGACATCCTGGAGTTGGAGAATCTATAAGGAGAGATTTTGTAATCATTAATGTAGTAGCGAAAATTTAAAACTTCGTTCCAGGATTGAGTTGGTTAAAGCTTGAAGAAAGTGTGAGGCAGTTTGTTGTTTATATGATGTCTCAGTTGATTTGGCAAGAGAAACCGCCAATTTAAGTCGATTCATATATAATTTCCGCAAGAACAATAATATTTCATTTACAAAAAAAATGCCTGAAATTTTTTCAACTATAGGTACAAGTCATTATTTTGAATTTTTACAGTCGAGTTCTCAATAATGAGTATTTATCACTTGAGCTTTTGCAGTTTTATTCAGGAGAAATAATGTTGTTTGGATGACTAAATCTTCATTTTCACATACCCATAGCATGGTGATCGACCGATTAATAAACCGACTCCTCAACATTTTGTATACTTTTTTTTCCAGCTTGAAGTTTTGTTAACATATATAGGTATGTTCAGGTTTTTAAGAAATTCATATTTATTGAATGCTGCCATTGGTATTTTGTTTGCGCCTAAATTATTTTTCCCTTTCTTGGAAACTAACATGTAGATTATTTTTGACTTTCCTATTCTGTCTTTCTAATTACTTGTATTAATATTTATTTTTGATGTTACCGTATGTATGGCAATTGCAGATCCATTCTACTGCTAGCATCATGGATAAGAACAATTTGAACAAGTATGATAGGAAGAGTGGATATTTCCAAGTTACTGACCTTGATAGAATTGCAAGTAATTACAATATAACTCATGGACCAGTAGCTACATACAATGAGTACTTAAAGCCCACAACAGATGATATTGAACTATTGCGTATTGTCTCCCTCTGTTAAGAATTAAAGCGTGTGTCACTTAGGCAAGATGAAAAGATGGAATTGACAAAGCTTATTGATACCGCGCCTGTTCCTGTGAAAGAAAGCTTGGAAGAACCAAGTGCCAAAGTCAATGTTCTTCTACAGACTTATATATCACAACTGAAGCTTGAAGGTAATGCAAATTTTAGATGTTTCAAACTAAACGACTAGTATTTAAAGTTGAATTATTTGATGTGGAGTTTCAACATATTTTATCATGTTTAAAATAATAGCTAAATGAAAAGCTAGCTGTTTGAATATAAAAAAAAAATTATACTTTTAGTTAGCCAATGTTCCATAGGGTGTCTGTAATTCTGGAGGTTTAAATATAACCAAAATTTCTTCTTTGAACGTTTGCCATTGATCACAGTTTCTGACATTCTTGGTACACTAACGATACCAATGCTACTGACTGTTTAAGGTTATACCTATTTTTCCATTTTGCTTTACCTGATATAATAATAAGATAAATGTATATAACTTCTGTTTTCTGAAACCCGAGGTGGCAGTGTAGAAAAAAATTTGCAGAACATTTACCTGGTAGTTATCTCTATATAATTTAAGAATAGCAACATGAGTTAACAATTGATGATGGGCTATGATACAGGGTTAGTTCCTGAATTGCCCATGCTGCACCTACTATTTTTTCAAGGGGAGGATCGACTAGAGCATAAATGCCACTTGAGTATCCACGTACTGAAAAATCCATGGTTCATTTAGTGTGATCTAGTTCTTACACTTTATCTCAAACATTGCAAAGCATAAATTGGCATAATTTTGGAAGTCCTCCCTGCAAAAATACCAGGTTTGATATGTTATTTGAATACAGTTAAAAAATAATATAGGGACCACGTGAAATCAACATGCTTAATGCAATGATTGTAGTTCTTGACATAATATATGAACTAAGCATGTTATATTTTGATATAGATTTACATAATTAGTGGGCTGAGGAAACCGCTATGTTCATCTTCTAATGTTTGAGGAAGATCCCAATGAAATATAGTTACAAATGGCTCAATACCTACACTTGTTTCTTGCATATTAATTTTGTTTTCACTAGCCATATCTTAATATGGTTTAAAAGTAACTAGAATGGGTGATGCTAACAATGTTGAATTCATTCGAAGTCATTAAATCTTTAATTTTTTCTGCATCTGGATATAATACTAGTGTGTATCTTGTACATATTTAAACGGTGGTCCAAAATGGCATATCATAGAAAATTTCAAACATTTGTTACATAATTGTAAAGAAGATTACAGAAGATTATGCTCTATTAAAAAGTAAAGGGAAATAGCCCAATATATGTATTGCATAAAATTAAGTGCACTCAATACAAACATCATCATATTTTCTGCTATGGATTATGTTACTAGAGATAGTTTGGATTAATGAATTATTGTGTTTGAACAGTTGCAGTTATGACTAGCAAGGTCCAGGGGCCTAACTTGAGAACTCCGACTTATGGTGTGCTAGGACTTGGCAGTGGGCGGTCAAGTGTGATTTCATAGTTGAAGTAGCAAGGAATTACTCAACATGTGAGTGGTCATTGTTTAACATATTAACATATTTTTTCTTACATCTTTGCAGTTTCAAAGTGAGCATGCTTATGTAATTTGACTGACTTAGCTAGTGGAGGTTGAATTGTTGAAGAGGATTAGCTTGGACTCTCACAACTCATATTTTGCTTAATTTAATATGCTATTTATGTAAAACAATGTTACTATCATATTTGCTTACAACATTATGTATGAAATATACGATTATCGTTTATTTTGAGTATGGAGTTAATGCAACTTTATTATGTTTAATATAACATGCGAAGATTATATTTATTTATTGTGTTTTTAATTAACTGATATTATCAGATATAAAATTTTATAGTTGGTGGGATGATTGTAAATATAAACTTTTGTGCATGGTATTTTTCATATTTAACAGCGTTTTAAAAACACTGTAAAAAAGGAAAAACGCTGCAGATGTCAGGCAAAGGGAAAACGCTGTGAAACATCCACCCATATGCAGCGTTTGCTTTATGGTGCTAAATGCTCATTTACAAGCTTTTCAAAACGCTGTAAAAGAGTATTGCAGCGTTTTTAAAATGTTGTCTAAAGGAAGAAGAAACAATGGGTAAGGACATATTACAACCATCATTAAAACGCTGTAATAAGAAAACGCTGTAATATGTTGCTAATTTTGCAGCGTTTTAGAAACGCTGTGATATGTCTTGACTCTATTACAGCTTGTCGTTAGAGAGCGTTCTTCATAACGCTGCGAAAGGATTTGACAGCGTTTTTAAAACGCTGCGAAAGACCATTTTTCTTGTAGTGCCTTTAAACTTTGGAACATTCCCTACGGTTCCAAAACTCATTCTTGTCTCTCCCTATTTGTATTCTTTTGATTCTGGAGTATCCTATAACTCCACTTCGAATGATCTCTATGAGAATAGGATCCCACCAATCTTTAATGAGTGTGAAGGGGTGAAACTCCTTCACAATTGGCATTGATTCACCGGAGATTTTATATCTTTGGTTTAGATGTCGCTATCTCTTGCGATCGAATGTTGATTTTTCTTAGAATTCTGCATCAATCTTGTTCTTGAAGTCACGGTTGACCCGGTTATGGTCGCCCGCGGTTTATATAAGTATATTCATCTTCCATTTGAAATAAAATTATCTCATCTTTGATCGAGCCTATCTTCGAATCAGAATTCTATTTGATTTGAATTCCTTTAATTTGAATCTCTATCTTTGTTTTGAAATCCATTCTTGAACCATACTTTGAAAAATCGGGCTTGTTTATATTTTAGAAATTGTTTTATATATCGAAATTATTACTTTGATAAGTGTGATTATATTCTATATATAAAGGTGAAATGTTTTCGATAAAGATTATATACCCTTTTTAAAATAAGAATTTGAGGTTTCGAAAGGATTTGTAATTTTGAAAAAAAAACTATATAAGAATTTGGTTTATCTAAAAATGATTTATGACTAAAGGATTTTTAAAATTTGAAATTCGAGAATTGAACTCTGGTATTTTGAAATTGGTTTTAAGATTTTGAAATATATAATAATAATATGATTTAAAGGTATTTTCCGAATAAGAAATGTTTCAAATGACTCCTAATGAGTTTCGAATGATTTCGAAGAAATTTCAAAAGAAGTTTGAGAAAATAGAAGTCCAGAACTCACTTATGTCGCTGGAAAATAATTTCGGTGATGAGTGCACGCATCATCGACATTTATTTTCAAGTTTCAGAGTAGGGATAGGCCACTTTAGTAGCACTGCTACGCGAGTGATTTTGCGAAACAAATTTTGATTTCAAAATTTGGAAGTATGATTTGATATTCGAAAGATATATGTATATGTATTTGAAACGATTTGAAATGAGCCGGTGTTCAGTCCTCGAGTTTTGGATTTGATATAACCTTATCCATTAAAATTGATTTACTGATTTGTTGCTGATTTCCAACTCTTGAATTTTAAAATGATTTCTTCAACTATTTTGAAGGTTCGAGCACTTCCAAATCAAGGTTAACTTTTCAAAGCTAGGAAATTTCGAAAAGTATAAAGTATATAAGTTGGGTATGTATGTTTAAAGTTTGTAGTAATATGATTTAAATAAGCTGAAACTGTTTTGTTAAGTAAATGAATAAGGCTATTTTGAATTTTTCTAATATGAAATTTAGATTCGAAATGCTTTGAAAAGAATTTGGTCGTCAAAATATTTTGAATAAAGTTTAGTTATATGTTTTAACTTAGTAACATCTTTATGAAACTATATATTTAATAGGTTGGAATAAATATATAAGTTCTACGTATGCTGTTTTATTCGCATAATTAATTTGATCCAAGTTGAGTACACAAGTCCGAGGTGAATTACACCATTTCGTGTTAGGATTTTTCATTCGATTCTTGATGACGAATATTTGATATGGATTTTGGGCTCAATTCCAGAATTCTCTATCATAGTATATGGCTATGCAAGGAGACTGATGGCTTCTAGTCGAGAAACCATATCGAAATCCGCATTAGGGAAGTCGAATGGACAATACTAGTTCGAAAGCGAACTTGTGTGATCGAGCGAGCGATCAAATGTGATTTTGCAAAATGATGACGTATGTAGATCTTATATTCTAATATCATTGATATATTGTGCCGCTGAAATTGAAAGTTGTCGGGTTAGAATATCTTTACTTACTAAAAGAAAATTCCCAATCTAAATTACAAAGATATATAACCCATAAAAGCAAAGATATTCAATCCCATATGGCTCTTCATACAGCGAAATTTATTTTGAAAATTTTGATCCTTATATAAGATAGACCTTACGTAAGTATAAGATGATTTTGAAAACATTTGATTTTGGAAATGAATTGGTAGACTTAAATTATATTGATTTGGAAATTTGGATTTATTTTCTAGATCTATTATTTTGGAAACTTTGGAAACTAAAGATAATTAATTTGAGAAGAAATAGTTTGGTGAAATTGTATATGATTTTGAAATTTAACTGATATTGGGAAAAAAAATTAAAATTTGAGAACCTTGTGTTACTAAATACTTGATTTGGGAGTTGTCGAACTTATATAAAATTGATTTGTATGAGTATGAAATTGATTCAAAAACTATAGATTTGAAAAGGTACTCAATTTGAAAGTGAAATCTATATAATTGAAGTCTATATAAGTATGATTTGATATACTATTGATTTTGGAAAGCAATTGATTTGAAAATTAAATCTTATATATAATGGATTTTATATAAGTACGATATTTGAAAGTGATTTGAAAAGGTACTATACGATACATATTTTCGAAGTAAAGATATGGAAAGTGCCTTCTGCTTGATATCCGATTTGTGGCCACATCTTGGATTCATTCTATCGATAGTATTCTCTCTGATTGTTGGTTTTCCGGATATGATACTCGAGTGTCCTTCGAATTCCATGGCGTTACCCATGGTCTTATTTTTCTCTCGTGACTGCATAGCGCAACTGCCTGGCTGAGTCTTGCCTAGGGGTACGGATTGTTTCCTGGGGGATCCAGGCGTAACCATTGTGTATCCTACAATCTGTGTAGGTTGCGAATAGTAGCGCAAATGCTTGGCTGAATCTTGCCTGGGGGTACGGATTGTTTCCTGGGGGATCCAGGCGTAACCATTGTGTATCCTGCATTCTACTAGTCATCATGGCATAACTCGCAGGGCTGAGAAAGCTTACGGATATGGATTGTTTCCTAGGGGACCCAGGCGTAACCATTGTGTATCTGCGAACCATGGCTAGACAAAGGTTTTGTTTGTGTTTTTGATTGGATTGTACTTTCCATATCTGTTTTTAAAGGTTTTTCCAGTATTTTCACTGGGTGTTGAAACAAGTCTACTAAGTACCTGGAGAATTCTAGTTTTGCGCCTGATCAACGCACTACCAGAGTCTACAGGAACAAGGATAAACTTGTTGAAACATCGAGTTATAAAAGTATTTTATTATAAAAATATTTCCAACAAAGAAATTTTGTATTAATATTTTGAAATTCTTATGGTTTGAATTAATTATTCATGCCCGATACTATTCTTTGAATCTACCTTATCTGTTCAGCTTTATTTATTCACCTATGTTCTGTTTTTCCATATCCACCTTCCTTCCCTTGTTGACTATATCCTTTTTAAATATTGTTTAATTATAGACTACATGGTTTAATAGAAATTTTAGTGTTATAAATATTTTGAGGTTATTAATTAAATAAAACAGATTTAAAGTAAATGATTATTGATTTATTAATAATATTTGAAAAGTATTTTAGATATAATTAAAATTTATGAATTATGGATTTAATGTTTTCAAATAGCTTCTTTGTAAATATAAGGAATGATGTAAATAATTGTTTTCAAATAGTTTTCATATATTTATAAAGGTATTATTTAAACATATAAATGGTATTTATAAAGGAAGCAAGAAATTTTACAAATGGGTTTTGAAAAGAAATTTTTTTTAAGTATTAAAGAAATTGAATTTCAAATGAAGTCTTCAAATGAATATTTCAAGTAAAATTTATATAGTTCAAATTAATTGTTTAATCTTGACTTTCAATCTACTTTTACTTCTGGTTGTTCTATTCTCCTACCTCCTTCCTTTTCGGGGACGAAAAGTTTTGAGTGGGGGAGAGTGTAACGACTCGTAAATTTTAATAGTTTTAATAATATGTTTAATTGAAATTTTGTAAAATTTTAAATAATAAAATTTGAAAATAAAAATTTATTATTTGGAATACGTCTATTTTAATATAGCAACTGGTAAATTTTCATCTGATAATATTGAAGTTTATTTTCCATTGAAATCTTATTTCAATTTAAACCGGTTAATAACAGTTGAATATAAAAGTTTTCCAAAACCAAAATATGTCAACAGGAGAAAATTTATTTAGAGCATTCTGAATCGGACTGCGAAATTCATTTCGTGAAATTTGGACGTTTATAGCTCCGTTTGGATTTTCCCGTACGAAATAGCAGCATTTCCGGTACCGATTATCGACTTTTGATCGGATGATCGTACCACTAATATCTGTATACCGTTTTGATCGTCTCATCGTGCTGATCTCTGCAGTATATTTATTTCTGGATTTTGAAGTCCGATACGTCATGGAAACCGCGAAATCGGTAACCGTATCGGTATCGGACCCGTGACCTTTTGTTTTCTTTTGAATTTCAAACTTCACCGTGTCATCCAAGCAACAATAAATTGCTTTAACGAGTCAGCTGAATCATAGGGAACTGTTGCATCTCATTTATTTCATATTTATTTTGGTGCCTTTTTAACTTTGCTTTATGGGTCCGTCATTCCATATTTCCTTCATATATTAAAACTTTGCTACTGTTATTTTCTTTTCTCTTCATTTTACCTGGAGCCACGTTTCTCTTCATTTTCCCACTTCTCCCACCACCAGATCTTGCCACAACCATTCCCTCCGCCGAAAATCTCGCCCGCCTTGACCTTCACAAACGCTGGCACGGCCTCAGCCACCCACATCGACTTCCCTCCACGTGGCCACACAACCCAGATCCATCACCACTCTCCTGCCGTCCCCACATCGACCCTGACCAAGCACCGCTGCCGATCACCACCGCTCAGAACCACCGAACCCAATCTCCTTCCGCAACCGACCTTTTCCCATGACCGAGTAAAACACCCTGTCGCCTTCATTCCGACCACCATAGCCTTCAACACCGTGCTTCCATCGCCCTGCACACCTGACCCAAATTGCTAGGACATGTTTCCCTTACCCAACGCTGTAGTTATAAAGTAAAAGGTATACAAGAGTTTATGATAGTTTAAATTTTAATGTAAACTTCAGGCACCACATATAATATAGTAGTTTCGTGAGTAGATATATCTATATATTTGTTCATATATAAAATGTTTGTAAAGTTAGTTCTTGGTACATGCTTGATTTGGAACGTATGTTATATATATAGATGTGCATGCATTTTATAACTATATTTTTTTTATCTATATTTTATAAACAACAGTTTAGTTTATATAAATTTTTATTAAAAGATATGTATACGGTTTGGTTGATTTATTTTGTAATAAGGCTGTACTAGTATGGGTTGGCGTGTGAGGTATAGTGTGATATAAACTCTGGATACAGCAAATATATAGCCTGCAAATTTATTCTTGTGTACATTATGTTATAGTATATTTCATTTTTATCAAATATTATTATATCATAGTGATGCGTGGGTCTCACATAATAGTATTATATATTTTATCATAGTATATTTTATCATATCATATTTTATCACATTTTATTTTAAGGTGCAGCTCAACCAAGAAAAACCAGAGTTTATATATATATGCTCTTGCTTCTTTGAATTATCCATATATATGTTTGCCTTTGTGTACGTGCCGAGTTATACGAATTTTTGATTTTGGACATTTGACTTTATGTTAGTGTTTTTAAATACTATTTTAAAGAAAAGGACAATTTAGCGCATATATAAATGGTTTGAAAGATAATAGTCGGTTGTGTATGTTTTTATATTGAGTTTATACCGTTTATAAAAATATAAAGGTTTACACAGTACGTATTTAACCTGGCATTATTCTTTATACCTAATATACGCATATTCTGGAAATTATATACAGGTTTATATATTGATTTGCATAGGTTAGTTATATTAAGTCTGGTCTGCATATTTGCTTGGATATGTAGAGTTGCATATGTTCAGTTATAGTGTACATGTACTTGTCTGCATGTATTATTTTCTTAAAGTTAGAAATGATATATGTATATATATATATATTTAAGTGTATATTTCAAAAAAAAAATTATATTTGATTTTTGGAAGATAGGTAGATAATATAAATCTGTTTCAATTTATACCAAACTGATTCGATTTATTTCGATTTCTCAGCTTGTCTATTGAATTTCTACCCATCAGGCTTTTCTTCGAAATTCGTGCCAATCTTGCTTTACTTTGGAATCCGTGCTTGGGTTCGTAATTCATTTCATCGTCAAAAAAATCTCTAGCCTCGAAAGGTGAGCAATCACTCACGATTAACATTCTTGTATTTATTAAATTTGATTTAAATTGAAACGACAATTGAAATATGATGCTGTAGTTAGTTAAATTGTTATATATGCTATTATCTGTATATGTTCACCTGTGACATCTGACACCAGTATCTAGTATTTATATGCCTGTTATTACCATTATCTGTATATGTTCACCTATGACATCTGACACCAGTATCTGTTATTTATATTGATGATATATGCCTGTTGTTATATTTTATATTATCTGTTATCACTCTGCAAGTTCCCTGTTAGTATAGAATTCACTATGGGTTGAAATGATACATACCCGAACGGACTTTAGAATAGGAGAAAATCGTTGGGTTGAAATGATAAACCCAAGCGATTTTCATTTGAATTGAAATTGAGATTACAGGTCGAAATGATATCTACCCGTATATATTTAAATTTCGGATTGAAATGATAAATATCCGTATCACTTAACCATATGATAAATATATATATACAAACACCGTTGGTCCATATATTTAAATATTTTGAAAAAAAATTCTATGGAGTTGGGAAGAAAAATTTATATTTTATAGATTTTGGGTAATAATTTGAACAAATTAAGGTTGGGAAGATAATTTGAATTTAGTTGAAATGTATTCATTTAAGAATCTTATTTAATTAAAACGATTTGAAACTTATTGAAATAGGAATTTAAGATATGACTTATAACTTGGGTTTGATTTAAGTAACTTAATAAATATTACTTGTTTAAAATAAAGTTAAAGAATTATTTAGTAAAAATGTAATTTAAGGCTAGTTAAATGATATTGAATTTATTAAGTGAATATTCCCTGATTTAATAATAATAAAGTTAAATCAAGAGCTATATGAAACGGTAAAATTTAACTTTGAAAATGTTGAGTATTAAAGTTTTGAAATATATTGAAATTTTAAATGGTATAATTAGAACTGAATTGAATTGATGAATAGAGCTTGAATAAAATTTGAATTTGGAATTTGAAGTTGATTTGAATCGATTTGCGAGACTTGAGAAAATTAAATGCTTTACTTTATAAATTAATTAATATATATACTATCTTGGAAAATAGTTATATTTGAAATGAAACGATATTTGGGTTTTTAAGTATAAATTAAATTGAAATGACCACGGTGTTATAATGTATATTTCCACCATGTAGATAGTTCTGCAGATCCTTAGAGGATGGTTATCCCAAACATCCTTTAAGTTACTGGTATTTCAATAGATATTCCACTTGAGTTGGATTTATTAGTATAAGAATGTTAATCCTGACTCGAGTGTTTTGTGTTTTGCTTTACGCTCGGGTCAGACTGAGTGATACAGCATTTGAGACTCACCTTAGGAGTTTGGAGCTTCGTTTGGAGATCCAACTTTTGATTCAGCTTCCAGCTTTCCAGTTGATTCGTTCACAGAAGTCATCTGTTTGGATTGGAGACTTCACCGTATTTGAGATATTCTGTTGTATTTTAATTCTAACTCTGATGTTTATATAGTAGCTTCATGAACTACTATTTTATCTATTCCGCTGCGTATTATTGTATTACTCTGTGTCTGTGATTCTGTGATTGATTTATTTACTGCATATGCTAAGATTTGCCAAATTTAAATTAACAATCTGATATTTTGAATTATTCAAGTCAGACATGTGTGGATTTATTGTCGATTTGAATGGTCCAAAATAGTGGGTCGTTACATATTTCATTTAAACTCGGTTCTTTACTTCAGCAAATAAACCATCCTGTTTTATGGGATAAGGTGCAATAAGGATGGATTCATCATCTTTTCATATATAAATAAAGTTGAATTTTTAAACCAATGGAACCGTGTCCTATAAAATCTGACTTTCTGCCACATAATTAGCGGAAAAAATAGATATTCTTTATTGTGAAAAACCAGATGTCTAGATACCTGAAGATATGTAACATTGGACTCCTTCGATGCCGGATCAGACCAAAGGAGTATAATCATACCGAGGTCGGTCGAACAATTCGCCCTACATATTAGATCCTTAACTTATACCCGAAGAAATTTAAGGTTAAGGACCGATACCCGGAGATAGGCATCTAAGACACTAAATCCTAGAGATAAGAACTAGTGTATAACTAAATCTTTTGCAGGTATGAATACACTTGCAACCTAGTGGGACACGCGCAGTCGAGGATTAGTGAGGACGGCCGATGACTACACCGATCAAAGCCTAGAGACAACATAATTGACAATGGGCATCCAAAGATTGATCTCTAGGTCATAGTTTTCTAGAGATAGGAAATGATATGAAGCTAAACACTTCCTTACACATGACCTTGTTTACAATCAAATGAAACTCGAGCGAGATTAAACAAAGATGGTCCCGAGGTTGACCATGTAGACTCAAGTTTTGTTTAACCAAAAGAGGAATACTTTGGTAATAGTAAACTGAACTAAGTGATAACATACTACTAAAGCAAACATAGAAGTTTATTTATATGTACAGAGTTACAGTAAGCGATAGCATTGCACAGACATAGGCATGTATAATATACGTAAATCATATTACAGGCGGTTGTATATAAACAAGTAAAATAAAAGTACAGGAATGTAAATAGAAACAAAGGTTGTCTAGCAACAACAATCTTTATATACATTCACTTTTTATACAAACTACATAAAAATAAGACCAAAAGACACGATCTTCAAAATATATCAAAATAAGCTAGGCGTCCACTTCCTCTTTCTAAAGTGCTTCCCAGCTTTGGAACTGGATCAATTGTGCAGTCTCTTTGGACCTTTCTTATCATCAAACTTTCCCTTCTCGAGAGTGTTTCCTTCTAAATGAGTGGCCTCTCCTAGGTCGTAATGATGATGGGATCTTCAGGTTTATCAACGGGAGTGTCAGAAGACTAGCTTGGAGGATTCACCAACACCACTACCTTTCGGAAGTTTGATTTTAACTGGTGGAATTTTAGAGTAGGGCCTGTTTTCTCTAAGCAAGTAGGTACTTCAGTTCCTAGCTCCTTTTCGATCTTAACCTTGCCGAGGTCAATCTTTAGCCTTTTCACCATGAAAAAAAATCTATTGGGCTTGTAGCACTCGTAATTGTATCTTCTTCCTCTAGGGAATGATAGATGTCCTCCAATCCTTCTAGAGCCCATATCTTCTGTGAATCAGGATCAAGGTCAAAATTGGAGGGAGGAAGTGGAGCAATAAATTCCTTGGCGAGAGGTTGATTCGTTAAAAATGGTGCTTGAGCCCAAGCTTTGAGTTGTTGGTGGTGGAGGAGGAAGCATCATATGACCTGTAAGTTCAAAAACGGTGAAGTATAGGTTAGTGAGGTCCTCGGGTGAGAACTAAAGCTTCTTGAATACCGAAGAGATGAGGGAAATACCTTCACTGGTTGGAGTTTATTTAGAAGAGGATTTATTGATTTCACCCTCTTTTGTTATTGACTGCATTGGCTGGGTGACGAAAGATGGAATATAAGGCTCGACGGAGATTACAGCGGTGGGAGCAGGAGTCCTAGTAAGGCTGGCCTCAGAGCTATGCCCTACGAAAATTGGAGTCTTAGTTGTAGGCTCTTTTGATTGAGGAGTCGATGATTTTGCTCGATCCGATGCAATTAGATCGGTAGAAGGCTCAACATGCAACTTGCTTGCAGCCACGTCCTGTTCAACAAGGATCACCTTAACTTTTGTAACATCCTAGATTTTTATCGTTTTGATTTTGAATATTTAATTAATTTTGAATATTTAAATAACTGGTTTTTAAAATATAAATAACTTACATTCAAATATTAGGATTATTTGAATAGTGAATAGTGAATTAAAATATTAACTAAATGGATTTAATAGCCTTATTTAACTCCTTTTAATTGACAAATAATGAATGGCAAACTCATTTTGTAAATTTATTTACAATAATAAATGGTTTGAATAAGCAACAAAAAATCAATTGTTAATAAAACGTCTTGATTTTTATTAGCATATTTTTAAGTGAATTAATAGGATTTTTCCATAATTTTAAATTTAAAAATATCTAAATTATCGTTTGACATATTTTTTGGCGAACGATGGTATTTTTGAAATTTCATAGAATAAATTAACCAGTGTATTTTATTATTGTTTGAGATTGGGTCGCATTATTTTGCGCAATCGGATTTTTGTTTTGTCGTTCGCGGTCCGTACGCGAATGAAATTATGTGTAGTGAGATGTCAAAAATTGAAAAATAAAAATGACTTCAACCTTAGACAATTCAACACTTATGACTTTTCTTTTTCCCTCTCTCTTTCACATTTTAATTTCCTGTTAAACAAAAGAAAGCAAATCTCTATTAAAAAATCAAAATCAAATCATCTACACAATGAAAAATTATAAAGTTGGATTCTTTAAGTTGGTGGTGATGAGACCTACAAATCTATATGAGCTGTAGGGGTTGCAATCGAGTTGGTGATGACCGACGTGAATGACATGAATTGGGGTTTCGATTTTTGGCCGATAGAGTAAGAGTTAGGCGATTTGGAAGGTGGTTGTTTTATGTTTCTCGTGTGTTACTGCATTGACTAGTGAAGTTTGGGAAGGTGCGGCACCTAGGAGCAAATTGCGACATTCTCACTATTGCACGTTAGGTCTCCAAGTTGCGACCTTATTGAGGTGATCGAGCTCTAGTTTTTGGTGTTCAAGGTGTAGCACTTGTGAAATGAAACTCGCCTTGCACGTCGTGTACATGTATAGGCGTTGTAATTAGAGCAAAGGGAAAGAAAAATTAGTATGGTGATTAGGGTAATTAATTGAGTAATTAGTTAACTATAATATTTAAATCTAAATAACTTAAAAAATGAATATCTCTCTTATACAAAGTCGGATTTAGACGTGATCTTTTACGTAGGACTTGTATCGACAGTATCTACGCATTGGAGTTGGATTCATTGAATATGGAGCTAGTAGAATTTTATTTCAGTTGTACAATTTTAGATCAAACCGGAAAGCAAAAGCGTCAACTAGAATTTTGGTTAGTTTACTCACCTCTAAGTAAATTATATGATATCTGTATTGCTATAAATTATTGTTGAATGCTTGGAGATAGTTTGTATATTATTGTTTGATTGTTTGTTTGGAATTGATTCCTACATGGAAGCGATGGTGTAGATAACTATTGTTTCACAGGGAAAAAAAGCAAGAGGAAGTTGAAGTTGAAGTGTACGTAGCGAATAGATCTGTAACGATCCGGATTTTTCGCGTTCGAAAATCGACATCCATACTTTACATTGTACTCGAATGCCATAGATTCGACCGTTCAAATCCGATTCGCCGGAGCTTATAACACAATTAAGTATAACAACACAGCGGAATAAAAAGAATAATACATTGATATACAATATCTGATACAACAGAATGATACAATGAATATCAATATACATCAGAGATATGATACAACAAATAGCAGCGGAATAGAAAACGATAACATCAGCAGCGGAATAGAATGTCTCCAATAGAATGCTCCAAGATAAGCAACGTCAGTCCATGAACTCCAAGAACTGAACTAGCTCCAAATAATCTACTAAACTTGAATATCTGAAAAACCCAACTCTAGACTGCTCGTGTAGAAAAATTTTGAGCACCCAGAGTTTAGGAAAGAAACAATAAACTCCGGATCAGTCATGGGACTAGTGTGAGCAACAAAAACAGTTTATCTTTAAAAAAACAAATAGCAAAAGAATTTGAAGTAAATTCGCAATGCTTTTGGAAAATGAAACTACCATAAGACCTCCCACCACACACACAATGCAAACGCAGACTTGGAGGAGATTTCTTCTTATGTTAGTCAAAGATGTTTACTACGCAAAAATCAAATTCTTTGAATATTATTATTAGTGCATAGTGCAGAAAACATTTCGAAAGTAGAATATCAATCTTAGCCAGCATAGGTACCATTATAGTATGCCTACTATAGCTACCATATTAAATGGCAGGTTCTACAACTAAAACCGTACAAGGCTCGTATTGTTTTGTTTGGATTTCCAACAAATGATCAGGCTAAGGAACTTCCTTTTCCACGATGGGTACGTCCCTGGAATAGACGACCCGAGAACCTAACCGGATCTCTGCCAACACAAGGCCGGGTTACCTCTGCAAAAATAGGTAACTACTGACACGCGTATGCCATCCCCCGATCGTCACCGATCTTCCCGAGGATCCCCGATTTCCAATAACCACAAAGTAATAAACTTGCAGCAACCACAGAGGTTAAGTATCTGGGCTCCATACCATGATACCACCTTTATCCAAAAGGAATGACATACACTAAGGGGCGCTACTCCCTAGAACCTTGCTGCATCCTTCCTGTTTTGACCATTTCCGGGGTGTGAGGCTCGACGAAGTCTCGTCCACAAAGCTACGCTTTCTACAAAGCCATGCTTCAGGTCAAACAAATGATCAACCTATGATCACAAAGATATAAGATCAAACAAATGATCATATCGCAAATGATCAAACACTGATCATCACACAGCAACACTCAGCATGCCACATTACCAAATTGGGAATATATCGCTGATAAATTTCAACTACATAACCTCTGAGCTCGTACGTCTCAGAGAAGGGTGTTAAGCTAAGAGAATAAATTCTCCACCACCAAACAGAAATGTATTTGAAAGAAATCAGCTTTATATCTCAAAGTGTAATGTCAGACATGTATCCATACAAGTCTGTTCCGGATTCGAACAGAACCGAAGGCACTTCTCACGAAGCCCTTGCAATTCCGGATAACTCTCAATCACGTCCGGACTTCCCGTCACAAAAGAGTGATATAAATCTCTATACCGGCGCGACTCAGTGCAGAGACATTCGACAGGTTGTCCTTTCATTTTCGAAAAATATCCGGTCTTCAACACCGGTCTTCAAATGCTATCCATATACGACGTATCACTATTCGGAATGAGTTATACGACACAATTGTCTTTTCCCGGCTAACCCGAATAGTGAGCGCAATATTCAAAAACAAATGGATAATGGGATTTCAATTAAGTCACAACTTATTACCCAAACTTTCTTTTCAAATGGTTTAACAAATTACCATTTTAATTTTTTAAACAAAAAGATTCAATTCACAAAGTTCACTTAATTTCACAAAGATTCATTCATAGATTTTCCAAATCAATTTCCCTTTCAATTTGATTAATTCGTTAAATCTTTAAATCAAAGATTTAACTCATAGCTTTCAAAACAATTTCATTTCGAATGGTTTAAATAAATCATCATTTTAAATCTGTTAAAAACAAACAGATTTAATTCATAGCTTTCAAAAAGAATTCATTCATAACTTGGAAAATCATTTTTTTTAATTAAATCTTGAAATTCCTTTACCTAAATTGGAATTTCACTTCTTATCTAAAAGCTTTTATCATTTGAAAACAACAGTTTTCAATTTGGAAATCTGATTCATTCATACGAGTTGAAATCCTTGGTTTAAATTCAAATTCCCAAATTATACTTTAAAATGGTTTAATTCATACAAACACATTTATATCATCTTTTATCCCTAGTTTCCAAATCATAGATTTAATTTCAAACTTGAATTCAAATTTAAATCTAATTATTTAAATTTTCAAACTCGATTAAGTTATTCAAAATGACTTTTATCTTTGAAATTCCATTTCAAAAGCTTCTACTTTAAACCCAGATTTCAAATTTCAAAATCAATTGAAATTAAAATTTTCAATTTCAAAAACATCAAATTTAAATTTATCTGTGACTTAACCGATTTCCACGTGAAATCCATATTTGTGTGTGTAACAGTGTGGTCTAGGGGTTTTATACACAATAGTGCAACATCAATCATCACATAACAAAATACAGGATATAGTTGATAAGCGATATAAACTATACGCTTATCGTTCATTCACAGATCACAGATATATATCACAGGTAAGTAAACTACAGATCACAACATAAATCAGGGTGTATCACAAAGCATTATATATCAGAGATATCAAACAATCAAATCATCCAATAGAATCCAAATATTCATAAGTAAGATCAGTTAATTGTCTGATTAATTCAAATCAGATAAATTTATTATGAATAAACTACAAATCTTGGTTAATTAATCATTAATCAATTATAAACCATTTCAATTAATTAATCTTTAATCATTTATAAATTAACTTTTAAAAATATATTAATTAACCTTTAATTATTAAATAATTAACTTTTAATTATTTAATTCTCCATTTAATTAATTATCATTCCTTAATCACCTTCATTAATCAATTAACCTTTAATTAATTATTCTCAGATTTATTACTTTAATTAATAAATCATATTAATTATTTAATCTTTAAACCAATTACATAATTAATCAACCCTTAATCATTCAATTATTCTTAAATTAATCATCTTTGTAATTAATTTTAAGATAATCTAGTTAATGATTCTCATTAACATTTATCTAATTATTTTTCTAAAATAATTAACTACATGAATCATTATTAATTACAAGTTCAGTTTATCATCCATTAATTAATTAAAGTCTAATCTATGATCTTTAATTATATGATAATTACTTAATTCATTATTTGAACTTAATTGATTACATTTACTTACATTTAATCAATACCAATTTACCAAATATCATTCTAATTATTTCTATAGTAAATGAAGGTAATCCTTAATCTTAATTACTTAAGAAACTCATTTTCATTCTTTATTCAATTTTCACTCTCAATATGTTTGAAAAACATATATTTTGCTTTTCCTTTAAAATCCATTAAATTATAAATTAAAAACAATTCTTTGTTATGAAAGGAATTTTTAAACCAAATTTTCCTTAAATTCTAAAAATTTAAACTTATTTAAAAGTATTTAAATTAAAACTTTCTTTCATTTTAAATCTGGAATTTAAACTTAATTTGACCTTTGATTTAAATTTTAAACCCAACAGTTTAAAATTGTTTACTGGAACAAAAACTATCCCCCCGAGCTACAACGCTTCCAGCTTCGAGCCCTACCCCTCAAAACCTCGAGTAATGCTTCGTGTCAACAAACGCGAGTTCACCTTGCTTCTTCCCTCTCTTCCTCCCCCTTTTCACGTTACTCCCTCATCATTTCCAGGCAACAACCGTGCACGCGAATGCACGTATACGTGCACAAGCACGTCGATCACCTGCGATCATCGTCGAGGCCACCAGACGTCCACCCATGATCATCAAAGCGAATCCCATTCACCCAAAACACGAAATCTCTACTGAAACAAAATCGAGCCAAAATCGACATCCAATCACTGCAACCCAAATTTGAAACCACCTCGCACGCCATCCTCCGACAACCAGATCATCGCCACCTCCGGCCACGCCTTCGATAACCCCAAAGCTAGCCTCCCCCTGAGTATCATTACACTCGATCAACTATGAAAGCCTCGCCGATCAAAATTTTAAATCCCATCAAAACTAGGGCTACGTACTTGAACCCATCACCGTCGCCATGGCATCCACCTGCAACCCCAACCAACATTTTTCCTAGGGGCCTCGATCCCTCCTCTACCATTTCCAAGAACCCCGGCCTCCATCAACGTCGAGATCACCGGAAATGACCAAAACTATGAAATCCAGTCAATTCCTGATTCCTCACCAATCCTTATTCTAAAATTTAAAACTTTTACTTTAAAAATCATGATTTAGTATATGAATTCAATGTATATGCCTGAATTCGTAAATTAATAAGTTTAAAATTTGAACTTATTTGGACCCTGGCTCTGTTCTTTGACTTCCAGAATCTTGACAAGTTATTTTAACTTGTATACATTTTTAAACCTTAATATACTAGGTAACAACCAACTTTTGTTTTGATCACCAGTACCAAAAAGTCAATGAATCAAAAGAATTGATTTTTGAATTAAAACTTGAGCTTGACAACTGGCAGAGAGATGATACAGGAGATAACTGAGCACATATATTTATTCATCATTCATGTATACGCAGAGAAACATACTTGTATACAAATGTACTTACCTCAAATACTTGCAAACAGAACTATGTTGAAAATTTTAGAAAGAAGAGTTACTCACCATTTTCAGAAAGAACAGAGTTGCTTCATTTTGAACTGCCTTGTGAAGATTTCAAAACTGAAACTTGATTTGAAAATTTGTATGCTTTTGTTATTTTGATTCCAGAAATTTGTTGTTCAAGTTTGGACTTTGTTTAAATTTTAGTTGATATTCACTTTAGTTTTCTTGGCTTTGAAGAGATGAAAAATGAGAAGTTGAGGTATAAAAGAAAGCAAGTTTGCAGGCTATCTTTTATTTTATTTATACAATAGGGTGGCTGATGGTTCTCTTGGGTACGGGGTGAGATGATCTTGCTTATAGCATGGGTGAAGTGTTTGTACAGGTATTGTTGGAGGTATGGCTGAGGTTGCTTAAGTCATGGGTTTGATACTTTGTTTATTTGTTTATTTATTTTTTTCTTTATGTTTGCCTAGTTTGTTTCGGCTGGAAGATAGTTGTGGTGACTTTGTTTTCTTACTTGTTTTATTATTTCTCCTACTTCTTATTTTATTCTACATCTTTTGTTTTGTTTACTTTACATATTTACAACTTTGTTTCATATTTTTAAATGTTGTTTCTTTTCTTATGGCTTAATAATATAAGTAGATTTCTATTTTAATTTGTCGTTAGGAATTTAGCTATCGGGTTATGTTTACATCTTTAAACCATTTATTTACACTTTGTTTCCAAATTAAATATATATAAATATTTTAAATCTATAACTTAATATATTTTCGATTCGATTGGGGAAACTCGCTTCAATATCTAATTAAATTAACAAATTTTTATCCAAAAATTTATTTAATTACTCAATTAAATTCAAAAATTCAATAAATTATTAATTTAAATAAATTTAAATTCTGGGGTCGTTACAAATTCCCCCCCTTAAAAGAATTTCGTCCTCGAAATTCACAGGCACGAAAACGACACAGAGATAGACAGATTCGATCTCCTATAATTCCTCTACTCTAGTTACGGATTCCGAACTCAAGTCGGAATATCTCAGAATACATACCAATTTATCCCTCTTCGGACTTTGGTATTCACAAGAAATTTCAATAGAATTTCAAAATTTGGTTTTAAACGATATCGTTTTAATTGATTCAATTCAATTTACCCTCATATTTTATTAATCAATTTAATTCAATTTCAAATTCCAATTTCAAATTCATTAAGGTTTAAATCCAAAAGCTGATAAGAAACCGATTAAGATACGAAGTAAGAATTTCTACTACGATTCGTAGAGCCATCATCACATCGAAACTACTTCTTGAGCTGATACAAAGAAATCAAAAGAATTTGGAATCGAATCAAAGAAAATTGATAGAGAAAGATTGTTTCCACTGTTGCAGGGTATTGACCATTTATAGTCGTATTCCCTTGTCCCCTATCTCGTCTTCTTCTTGTACTCATACTCACTATCAGTGGATAGTAAGAGAATTTACTGAGACACTCAGATGGATATCTTAGAGATTACTCATTCTAGAGTTTACTTCACTCTATCTCTAATGAGCTACTTAATGTGTTATACTCCTGAGCTAAAGTTCAACCTTAGCTCGGATACCAAATGTAACGATCCGGATTTTTCACGTTCGAAAATCGACATCCATACTTTACATTGTACTCGAATGCCATAGATTCGACCGTTCAAATCCGATTCGCCGGAGCTTATAACACAATTAAGTATAACAACACAGCGGAATAAAAAGAATAATACATTGATATACAATATCTGATACAACAGAATGATACAATGAATATCAATATACATCAGAGATATGATACAACAAATAGCAGCGGAATAGAAAACGATAACATCAGCAGCGGAATAGAATGTCTCCAATAGAATGCTCCAAGATAAGCAACGTCAGTCCATGAACTCCAAGAACTGAACTAGCTCCAAATAATCTACTAAACTTGAATATCTGAAAAACCCAACTCTAGACTGCTCGTGTAGAAAAATTTTGAGCACCCAGAGTTTAGGAAAGAAACAATAAACTCCGGACCAGTCATGGGACTGGTGTGAGCAACAAAAACAGTTTATCTTTAAAAAAAACAAATAGCAAAAGAATTTGAAGTAAATTCGCAATGCTTTTGGAAAATGAAACTACCATAAGACCTCCCACCACACACACAATGCAAACGCAGACTTGGAGGAGATTTCTTCTTATGTTAGTCAAAGATGTTTACTACGCAAAAATCAAATTCTTTGAATATTATTATTAGTGCATAGTGCAGAAAACATTTCGAAAGTAGAATATCAATCTTAGCCAGCATAGGTACCATTATAGTATGCCTACTATAGCTACCATATTAAATGGCAGGTTCTACAACTAAAACCGTACAAGGCTCGTATTGTTTTGTTTGGATTTCCAACAAATGATCAGGCTAAGGAACTTCCTTTTCCACGATGGGTACGTCCCTGGAATAGACGACCCGAGAACCTAACCGGATCTCTGCCAACACAAGGCCGGGTTACCTCTGCAAAAATAGGTAACTACTGACACGCGTATGCCATCCCCCGATCGTCATCGATCTTCCCGAGGATCCCCGATTTCCAACAACCACAAAGTAATAAACTTGCAGCAACCACAGAGGTTAAGTATCTGGGCTCCATACCATGATACCACCTTTATCCAGAAGGAATGACATACACTAAGGGGCGCTACTCCCTAGAACCTTGCTGCATCCTTCCTGTTTTGACCATTTCCGGGGTGTGAGGCTCGACGAAGTCTCGTCCACAAAGCTACGCTTTCTACAAAGCCATGCTTCGGGTCAAACAAATGATCAACCTATGATCACAAAGATATAAGATCAAACAAATGATCATATCGCAAATGATCAAACACTGATCATCACACAGCAACACTCAGCATGCCACATTACCAAATTGGGAATATATCGCTGATAAATTTCAACTACATAACCTCTGAGCTCGTACGTCTCAGAGAAGGGTGTTAAGCTAAGAGAATAAATTCTCCACCACCAAACAGAAATGTATTTGAAAGAAATCAGCTTTATATCTCAAAGTGTAATGTCAGACATGTATCCATACAAGTCTGTTCCGGATTCGAACAGAACCGAAGGCACTTCTCACGAAGCCCTTGCAATTCCGGATAACTCTCAATCACGTCCGGACTTCCCGTCACAAAAGAGTGATATAAATCTCTATACCGGCGCGACTCAGTGCAGAGACATTCGACAGGTTGTCCTTTCATTTTCGAAAAATATCCGGTCTTCAACACCGGTCTTCAAATGCTATCCATATACGACGTATCACTATTCGGAATGAGTTATACGACACAATTGTCTTTTCCCGGCTAACCCGAATAGTGAGCGCAATATTCAAAAACAAATGGATAATGGGATTTCAATTAAGTCACAACTTATTACCCAAACTTTCTTTTCAAATGGTTTAACAAATTACCATTTTAATTTTTTAAACAAAAAGATTCAATTCACAAAGTTCACTTAATTTCACAAAGATTCATTCATAGATTTTCCAAATCAATTTCCCTTTCAATTTGATTAATTCATTAAATCTTTAAATCAAAGATTTAACTCATAGCTTTCAAAACAATTTCATTTCGAATGGTTTAAATAAATCATCATTTTAAATCTGTTAAAAACAAACAGATTTAATTCATAGCTTTCAAAAAGAATTCATTCATAACTTGGAAAATCATTTTTTTCAATTAAATCTTGAAATTCCTTTACCTAAATTGGAATTTCACTTCTTATCTAAAAGCTTTTATCATTTGAAAACAACAGTTTTCAATTTGGAAATCTGATTCATTCATACGAGTTGAAATCCTTGGTTTAAATTCAAATTCCCAAATTAATACTTTAAAATGGTTTAATTCATACAAACACATTTATATCATCTTTTATCCCTAGTTTCCAAATCATAGATTTAATTTCAAACTTGAATTCAAATTTAAATCTAATTATTTAAATTTTCAAACTCGATTAAGTTATTCAAAATGACTTTTATCTTTGAAATTCCATTTCAAAAGCTTCTACTTTAAACCCAGATTTCAAATTTCAAAATCAATTGAAATTAAAAGTTTTAATTTCAAAAACATCAAATTTAAATTTATCTGTGACTTAACCGATTTCCACGTGAAATCCATATTTTTGTGTAACAGTGTGGTCTAGGGGTTTTATACACAATAGTGCAACATCAATCATCACATAACAAAATACAGGATATAGTTGATAAGCGATATAAACTATACGCTTATCGTTCATTCACAGATCACAGATATATATCACAGGTAAGTAAACTACAGATCACAACATAAATCATGGTGTATCACAAAGCATTATATATCAGAGATATCAAACAATCAAATCATCCAATAGAATCCAAATATTCATAAGTAAGATCAGTTAATTGTCTGATTAATTCAAATCAGATAAATTTATTATGAATAAACTACAAATCTTGGTTAATTAATCATTAATCAATTATAAACCATTTCAATTAATTAATCTTTAATCATTTATAAATTAACTTTTAAAAATATATTAATTAACCTTTAATTATTAAATAATTAACTTTTAATTATTTAATTCTCCATTTAATTAATTATCATTCCTTAATCACCTTCATTAATCAATTAACCTTTAATTAATTATTCTCAGATTTATTACTTTAATTAATAAATCATATTAATTATTTAATCTTTAAACCAATTACATAATTAATCAACCCTTAATCATTCAATTATTCTTAAATTAATCATCTTTGTAATTAATTTTAAGATAATCTAGTTAATGATTCTCATTAACATTTATCTAATTATTTTTCTAAAATAATTAACTACATGAATCATTATTAATTACAAGTTCAGTTTATCATCCATTAATTAATTAAAGTCTAATCTATGATCTTTAATTATATGATAATTACTTAATTCATTATTTGAACTTAATTGATTACATTTACTTACATTTAATCAATACCAATTTACCAAATATCATTCTAATTATTTCTATAGTAAATGAAGGTAATCCTTAATCTTAATTACTTAAGAAACTCATTTTCATTCTTTATTCAATTTTCACTCTCAATATGTTTGAAAAACATATATTTTGCTTTTCCTTTAAAATCCATTAAATTATAAATTAAAAACAATTCTTTGTTATGAAAGGAATTTTTAAACCAAATTTTCCTTAAATTCTAAAAATTTAAACTTATTTAAAAGTATTTAAATTAAAACTTTCTTTCATTTTAAATCTGGAATTTAAACTTAATTTGACCTTTGATTTAAATTTTAAACCCAACAGTTTAAAATTGTTTACTGGAACAAAAACTATCCCCCCGAGCTACAACGCTTCCAGCTTCGAGCCCTACCCCTCAAAACCTCGAGTAATGCTTCGTGTCAACAAACGCGAGTTCACCTTGCTTCTTCCCTCTCTTCCTCCCACTTTTCACGTTACTCCCTCATCATTTCCAGGCAACAACCGTGCACGCGAATGCACGTATACGTGCACAAGCACGTCGATCACCTGCGATCATCGTCGAGGCCACCAGACGTCCACCCATGATCATCAGAGCGAATCCCATTCACCCAAAACACGAAATCTCTACTGAAACAAAATCGAGCCAAAATCGACATCCAATCACTGCAACCCAAATCTGAAACCACCTCGCACGCCATCCTCCGACAACCAGAGCATCGCCACCTCCGGCCACGCCTTCGATAACCCCAAAGCTAGCCTCCCCCTGGGTATCATTACACTCGATCAACTATGAAAGCCTCGCCGATCAAAATTTTAAATCCCATCAAAACTAGGGCTACGTACTTGAACCCATCACCGTCGCCATGGCATCCACCTGCAACCCCAACCAACATTTTTCCTAGGGGCCCCGATCCCTCCTCTACCATTTCCAAGAACCCCGGCCTCCATCAACGTCGAGATCACCGGAAATGACCAAAACTATGAAATCCAGTCAATTCCTGATTCCTCACCAATCCTTATTCTAAAATTTAAAACTTTTACTTTAAAAATCATGATTTAGTATATGAATTCAATGTATATGCCTGAATTCGTAAATTAATAAGTTTAAAATTTGAACTTATTTGGACCCTGGCTCTGTTCTTTGACTTCCAGAATCTTGACAAGTTATTTTAACTTGTATACATTTTTAAACCTTAATATACTAGGTAACAACCAACTTTTGTTTTGATCACCAGTACCAAAAGTCAATGAATCAAAAGAATTGATTTTTGAATTAAAACTTGAGCTTGAAAACTGGCAGAGAGATGATACAGGAGATAACTGAGCACATATATTTATTCATCATTCATGTATACGCAGAGAAACATACTTGTATACAAATGTACTTACCTCAAATACTTGCAAACAGAACTATGTTGAAAATTTTAGAAAGAAGAGTTACTCACCATTTTCAGAAAGAACAGAGTTGCTTCATTTTGAACTGCCTTGTGAAGATTTCAAAACTGAAACTTGATTTGAAAATTTGTATGCTTTTGTTATTTTGATTCCAGAAATTTGTTGTTCAAGTTTGGACTTTGTTTAAATTTTAGTTGATATTCACTTTAGTTTTCTTGGCTTTGAAGAGATGAAAAATGAGAAGTTGAGGTATAAAAGAAAGCAAGTTTGCAGGCTATCTTTTATTTTATTTATACAATAGGGTGGCTGATGGTTCTCTTGGGTACGGGGTGAGATGATCTTGCTTATAGCATGGGTGAAGTGTTTGTACAGGTATTGTTGGAGGTATGGCTGAGGTTGCTTAAGTCATGGGTTTGATACTTTGTTTATTTGTTTATTTATTTTTTTCTTTATGTTTGCCTAGTTTGTTTCGGCTGGAAGATAGTTGTGGTGACTTTGTTTTCTTACTTGTTTTATTATTTCTCCTACTTCTTATTTTATTCTACATCTTTTGTTTTGTTTACTTTACATATTTACAACTTTGTTTCATATTTTTAAATGTTGTTTCTTTTCTTATGGCTTAATAATATAAGTAGATTTCTATTTTAATTTGTCGTTAGGAATTTAGCTATCGGGTTATGTTTACATCTTTAAACCATTTATTTACACTTTGTTTCCAAATTAAATATATATACATATTTTAAATCTATAACTTAATATATTTTCGATTCGATTGGGGAAACTCGCTTCAATATCTAATTAAATTAACAAATTTTTATCCAAAAATTTATTTAATTACTCAATTAAATTCAAAAATTCAATAAATTATTAATTTAAATAAATTTAAATTCTGGGGTCGTTACAAGATCGCTATGGAACACTTCGAAATACACATTCATATGTGTGATTTACAGGGGACTTTTTTAGAGAGACCCTAAGGGGTTTCTTGCTAATATTGATTTATTTATATTCCTATGTTGCTTACATTGACTTTAGGTTGAAATGTTTATGTCATACTACGTGATTTGTTATCGTTATAGAAAGTGTAAGTGTCATTATAGCAATTATCACTATACCGATACTTATGAAATACCATTTCCTTAAAACTGTGTGTGTTGAACTTATGCTTGTATTTTTACAAAATAAATGTTTGGATGCGTTTTCTCCCTTTGAGAGTTGTTTAAAGTATATTTTAAAGTATTTTGGAGAAATTTGAAATAAAGGGTAAGTGTTGTTTAAATTTATAAAAGGAGTTATAAATTGGATTAATTATCTTTCGAGATAACTCATGTTGTTTTAAATTTATAAAACGTTATAAATTTGATGAATTATCTTTCAGGATAATCAATGTTGTTTTAAATTTATAAAAATATAAATTTGATCAATTATCTTTCGGGATAATTAATGTTGTTTAAATTTATAATAATATTATAAATTTGATTAATTATCTTTCAGGATAATTAATGTTGCTTTAAAGTTATAAAAGGATTATAAATTTGATTAATTTTATTTTGGGATAATTAACATAGTTTTAAATTTATAAAAGAGTTATATTAATTAGCTTTCAAGATGATTAACATTATTTTCAATTTATAGAAGTATTATATCAAATTACCTTTCAGGATGATTAATATTGTTTTAAATTTAAAAAAATATTTTATGTTGATAACAAATGTTGTTTTTGATTGATTATAAAAGAGTTATAAGTGTTATGTCAATTATCTTTCGAGATAACAAATGTTATTTTAAAGTCATAAATGATAGTTTATAAAAGAAAATCTTTAAAATGGGAATGTTTAAAAATAAAGCTAAGTGTGAATTGCTTTGGGTTTATAGTAAACGATGTTTTAAATGACATCGTTTTTTACCTTTCTTTTTAATACGGTTAGAAATATAATCGACTCTTTAAAAAGAATATTTTTAAAGAGTGTTTTTAAAGTGTTTTATAAATATTTGTGATGTGAGAATCAACCACAAGTGTGAGTCAAATGAATTAAAAAGTTTGCGTTGTTTATAGAAAATATTTAGTCTTACACTTAGCACTAAACGTTGAAGGAAATCTTGCAATTCTTACAGTTAAGAATGTTGTCGTGACAAGGTGGGAAGCAACACTACTCTTTCTTGTCTGGCTTCATAGTTTTCCCTAGGGTAGTGCTAGTTCGAGATTAACGAGCTATTATAAGTGTAAGAGATTTAATTTACATATACGAACATTTTTGTTTTCCGCGATAGTTGATTTCTTGACTATCGATTTCGATTCCGCTATCTTTTAATTATGTTTTGTCAATCTAAGACGATTTGTTGCTCATTTGAGCGTTGATATCCTTTGTTGGAAGTGAATAAAACAAAAGAGTGAGTGGGGGGCAAGCTATGTGGGGTTGCTCCCATTAGGGTATTATCACATCTTCTCTAGATTGGTTTATATGGTATGTGCTCGAAGATGTGAAATACTTGAATTCTTGGTAAGGTTGGTAGGGTCCAGCTTGGAGGTTTCTGAGAGAGTTACAGAGCATATGACCCTCTCAAGTATGTGTGACTCTCTCAAGTATATTTTGTAGAGGTATACTTTCGGTAAGGGGGTGCACCCTCCTAGTCATTATTGAAAAATTTCCTTTTCCTCGATTTTGATTCAAACCTTTGAATTGTTTTCTTAATTGCAACAAGAAGTGCCCAGAGCTCTTCTCAATATTAAATTATTTATGTCCATTTTAAGTTTGGATTTTTTCTCTTGTTTATGCCCATTCTTTTAAGTTTGGTTTTTGTTCTAATTTGTTTCCATTCTTTCATGTATCAATATATTTCTTGTAAGGTAAAACCCATTCCATATTTAACGGTGCGGTCTCATAGAATTATTATATGTTCACCATATTCCTTGAGTTTTCTCATGGTGGTTTTTCAGGCTGATCCGGGTGTTATTTTATTATAATGCTCAGGAAAAATTGAGTTTTTTCAAGTTGTCGTTGGTGGGACATGGAGCTCATGCAATAGAGTTGGATGTTCACCTACCATAGTATTTTTATTTCCATTGTATTATTATGTATATACCCATTAGAAATTGTAAGGTCGGGAAGTTATAACTATCCAAACCGATGAGCTTTGTTTTTAACTCTGATATACCATGTATTTTAGTATGACAGCTTTTACAATCTTTGTAATATTACATGTGATCGTTTCACCGTGAAATTCTTTTTCTGTTCTTTTTCGTTTTCTTTCCTTTTCTTTTGCCCTTACAATCTACCTCACCGCCACTTGGATTCTCGACATTTGAATACTGTGGATGTATTAAGTGACAACTTTCGAGGGTCGTAAAGGCGATTCATTACAGAATGGTATCAGAGCTGAAGATTAAGTGAGAAGCTTAGCTTTTGTGTGGTAACTCATTTGAGATAGGGTAACTGACACCCTAGAATGAGTTTGAGAGTATTATATATATGAGAGCGTATTTGTCATTACTATAAAAACCTATCATGTTACTTGGTCTATTAAGTTTGAATTTTGAATTCTGGTCGAGACTTGGGACGTCATGGTGTTGATAGGGATTTCAAAACACTAGAACAAGGAAAACAGACACGATTGTGGTTTTTGAAAATTGGTAAATGAAAGATTTTACCTAGTATTATGTATTTTATACATGCAAAGGAATAATTTTCAAATTTATATAGTTATTTATGGTGTGTTAGTTCGTTAGAAAATGATAATATTTCTTTATTATCATTACTGTTTGATTTGTCATTCTTGGGTAGTTAGGAGCATTTACTAGTTTGTTGATTGTAAATTTTTACTCAACCAATTTATGAGCATTTACTGTTTTGATAATTGTGAGTACATTGAAAATGAACCCCTTATGAATAAGTTTCACACTTGACTGTAAGGTGTTTAGTGAAAATGTTAAGTTAAATGTCATCTTTTAATAAAGTTTTTAGTATATTCTAAATAGGAAGATAAGATATTTAAAGTTTAAATATTTGATAAAATTTTACTATAATAAAGGGAATTTATTATAATATAATATGATTTTTAAAAGTTATATTTTATATAAGTATGATATATAAAATAATTTATATGACTTATAAAATTGTTTTATAAGTAAATTAGGTTTTTGTGAATTTAAACCCCGATATTGGTTGAAATGGTTTCAGAAAGATTTTGAGAAAAGTAATGAGGGTATTTCTTGGAAGTATTTATAGGTCAAAATATGTTAAAGGAAATTTTTAATAAAGATGCATTTTCTTTGGATGGTTCGGCGAAAACATCTCGATTAGTTTTGTGGTAATCTGAATAATCTTCTAAATGACGATCGAATGTTGCTTAGGCGAATGTTGTAGTATATTTGGTAAATTATTCTCTTTATCATTGTGCGATTTAGATGAGTTCGAATCCGAACAAAGTAACAAACCCAAAGCGAGTGTTAGTGAATAAATTGTGAAAGTTATTTTATATATAGAAATTTATAAAGTATGATTTAAAAAAGGGGTTTTGAAATAAAAACTGGGTATTTAGTTCTTAAGTTTCCTTAAAGGAAATTGATTTAAAATTAAAGGTAGTTTGATAAATTAATAATTAGGTAAATGAAAATTTTGACCCTTGGATAGAAAAGAGATAATTTAACATAATTTTTAAATGGGTCAAATTAGATTGGAAGGTTTAATAAACATCGTGTTATTAAAACCATAGTTTTGTTTAAAGCATTAAAGTTGTGTAAACTATTTGATGTTAATGGGCAAACCCGTAAAAAACTTTCCTTAGACAGTCTAAGGTATAAAGGTCGAAGTAGTCGGTTCAGCTTTAAGACCCATATTTTGTGTAACATCCCAGAATTTATCATTTTGATTTTGAATATTTAATTAACTTTAAATATTTAAATATTTGGTTTTCAAAATATAAATTACTTATGTTCAAATATAGGGATTGATTAAATATTTGAATTTTGAATTAAATATCAATTAAATTAATTTAATAGCCTTATTTAACTACTCTACTTAATAAATAATAATGGTAAACCCATTTTGTAAATTTATTTACAATAATAAATAGGTCGAATAAAGAACAAGAAAATAAATTTCTTAATAAAACTACTTGTTTTTTATTGTAGTATTTTTAAATGAACTTATTAGATTTTTCCATAATTTTATTTGGAAAATATTTAAATTTTCGTTTGACGTATTTTACGGCAAACGATGTTATTTTTTGAATTCACAGAATAAAATAATCTGTGTATTTTATTGTTGATTTATGATCGTGTCACATTTTGGTGCACGATTGTAATTGTTTCTGTTGTTTGCAGTTCGTGCACGAACGGAATCTTATGTATCGAAATACCACAAAACCTTCTTAAAATCAAATCAAAATTCAAATTTTGGTCAAACCTTAAAGGTGATATGAAGTGTTGCTTGTAATTTTTGGTTTGCTTGAAAATATTGGTTAGCTTATGTGGGAAGTAATGTGATTATTTTGTGGTATAAGATACTTCAATGCTAGAATTTTCTTCATTTCACTTTCCTCTCATTTTTTACTTTCATTTCTTTCCCTCCTTTCTTTTCTCTTTTCACTTTTGCAGTAAACGAAAACAAGTTTTCCCATTTAAAAATCCAAATCAAATTAAATACTCATCTAAAAATCATGAAACAACATTCGTTGCGCTCATAGGAGCAATGGCTTCGTTTTGGTATTGATGGAAGTGCATGCGATGGAACCTGGCCATGGGCGATTTTGTGAAGGCTATAGGGTTCGAATTTGCTGATGACAGGGGAGGAGTTTGGAGAAATAGAGTATGCCATGGCATTTCTCATGGGAAGCCCCACTTATTGACGTCGACGAGGTGGACTATAGTGGCTAATTGCAAAGTGTGACATGCCTTTGTCCTATATGCATGCTTCGGGTTGCATTTTTCTTGGAGCAGCAGACCGTGAGGAGAGGGGGTAAATGGCATGGAGATTGCGGAGGGGATGCGTTGGCAAAGGCGATTCGTCTAGTCGTTGCTTGTGGAGGGAAATATCAGTGCAGATGCACACGACCATGGTGGGTTTTGTGTGCACGGGTCATGTACTATATATGAGGGATTAGGGAAGATGGAATTAATGTTAATTAATGTTTAAATAAATAATTAATTTAATTAATTATTTCGATTTAACTTGAATCTTATTAAACCAATAACTATTGTATTCTAGGTCGGATCCGGACGCGGTCAGTTGTGTTGGACTCGTATCAATGTCATCTACGCGCTAGAGCTAGTTTTGTCGAATTTGGTGCTAGTAGAATTTCAAGCTAAATCGAACGTCATTCGATTTTAGATCGAATCGGAACATGAAAGCGTCAACTGAAATTTTAGTGAGTTTACTCACTTCTAAATAAATTATATGATATCCGTGTTGCTACATATTATTATTAAATGCTTGGACGATAGTTGGTAGTTTTAATTAAGTATGAATTAATGATAAAATTATAATGAATTAATTTGATTACATTTTGTGGGTTGCAGAATTATGGATCTTAAGGCTAATTAAACACTAGAGGGGAGGGTGAATAGTGTTTTTCTAATTTTTATGAATCATTTTAAAATTGTTTCAAAATTATTATTAATCAACACAGAATAAACAATCACGGATGTAGACATAGATAAGAATAATGCAGTAAAGTAAAAAATAGAGAATTAGAGAGATCACAGTAGGAATTTTTATACTGGTTTGGAGTTACCTACATCCAATCTCGTACAATTGCTTGTGCAGTCTTTTCAAATGATAATTTTCAAATGGGCAGAAGGCAAACCCAATACAATCTCGATTTCAGGGCTACGAGACACACCCTCCAGATTTTCCAAGCTTTGGGTACACTCACTTGATTTAGATGGGACATAAGCACACACAGTTGGAATTCCAGGACATCAAGCACCACCATTGATTTGAAGGGGTTATAATCACACCTACACAAATACAACTAGAGTTTGATGGTTTTTCCAGAAAATTTCTTGATCTTTGGTTACAACTGATCCTATAGCCTCTTGGACAACATTTTGATCTTTGATTGAGAGAGAGAGAGATGATTGAAATCAAAGAGTAAATAGTAGAGAATCAATACAATGAATATTGATTGATTCTAGTTTGAATTTGAGAAGTTTGAATAAATTTTCACTTGAAATTTTGGCAGAGTAAGAGGAGAGAAGATAAGAAGAAAGTAGGTGTTAAGAAATTCGTTTGAAACCCCTTATATATAGAGAATAAATAGACATGTCTATTCGTGAAGAGTTACAATGAATAGACACTTCATTTCACAATTTGAACTTCAAATTAGCGACATGTCGACATATCATCTGCATATATGTCGACATAGGCTAGTGTATTTTTAAAACTTATTTATTTAAAATGTTTTGAAAATATTATGCTTTGTAAAATATTTTGATACTTTGTAAAATAATTTAGACAAAGTTTATAAACAGTAAACTATAAAAACTTTTATAAAATATTTTTATATTTTTTAAATATCTAATTTGTTTTGAAGGATTAGAAAATGAGAAAATAGAGATCAAAGGTTGCTACTAGGGACCTTAACAATATTCTACGACTCTATAAACTTTACTATAGTCTTGTGATCTTTATATTTTGATCTTTATACTCACGAGTCTTCATGTCCATTCCTTGAGTCTTTATATTGTACAGTCTTCGATGCAATACCTGTGTAATATCCTACACTATATGTAACGTCCCAGATTTTCGCGTTCGAAAATCGACATCCATACTTTACATCGTACTCGAATGTCGTAGATTCGAGCGTTCAAATCCGAGTCGCCGGAGCTTATAACACAGTTAAGTAAATATCACAGCGGAATAAAAAGAATATAGATATACAACATCTGATACAATATCCAGATACAATGATGATACAATGAATATCTATATACATCAGAGATATGATACAATAAATTGCAGCGGAAAGAAAAATAGATAACATCAGCAGGGGATAATCTTCATCTCCAAAGCACGATCCAGAAATAGCTCGAACTCCCAATAACGAGGCACAAAGATAAGCAAGTGCAGTCTGATCCAAAGACTGAACTAGCTCCAGATAATCTACTAAACCTGAATATCTGAAAAACCAAACTCTAGACTGCTCGTGTAGAAAAATTTTGAGCATCCAGAGTTTAGGAAAGAAACAATAAACTCCGGATCAGTCATGGGACTGGTGTGAGCAACAAAAACAGTTTATCTTTAAAACAAATAGCAGAGAATTTTAAAGTCAATTCGCAATGCTTTTGGAAAATGAAACTACCATAAGACCTCCCACCACACACACAATGCAAACGCAGAATTGGAGGAGATTTCTTCTTATGATAGTCAAAGATGCTTACTACGCAAAATCAAATCATTTGATATTATTACTAGTGCATAGTGTAGAAAACAATTTCGAAAGTAGAATATAAATCTTAGCCAGCATAGACATTTCGCACTTATGCCTACTATAGCTACCATGTTCAATAGCAGGTTACCACCACATTCCATGGCAGGTAATACAACTAAAACCGTACAGGGCTCGTATTGTTTTGTTTGGATTTCCAACAAATGGTCAGGCTAAGGAACTTCCTATTCCACGAAAGAAACGCCTCTGGCGGGACGTTCCGAGAACCAACTGTTCTCTGCCAAACAAGGCCGGCAACCCCTTTTCCCAAGGGATAAAAGAAACCTCAGATATGCCACCCCCGGTCCTTTGGGACCATTATCCGAGCGCTCGATAACCAACATCACACATCATAAAGAAAGTGTATCCACATGAGTAAGTATCTGGGCTCCATACCATGATACTACCCTTTTCCAGAAGAAATGGTCATACCCTAGGGGAGCTACCCCTGAAAACCTTGCCGCACAATTCCTGTTTCGACCATTACCGGGTTGTGAGGCTCGACGAAGTCTCGTCCACAAAGCTACGCTTTTTTCAAAAAGCCACGCTTTGGGTCAACAGATGATCAACCTATGATCACAAAGATAAATGATCAAACAAATGATCATATCACAAATGATCAAACACTGATCATCACACAGCAACACTCAGCATGCCACATTACCAAATTGGGATATATCGCTGATAAATTTCAACTACATAACCTCTGAGCTCGTACGTCTCAGAGAAGGGTGTTAAGCTAAGAGAATAAATTCTCCGCCACCAAACAGAAATGTATTTGAAAGAAATCGGCTTTATATCTCAAAGTGTAATGTCAGACATGTATCCATATAAGTCTGTTCCGGGTTCGAACAGAACCGAAGGCACTTCTCACGAAGCCCTTGCAAATCCGGATAATTTCCAATCACGTCCGGACTTCCTGTCACAAAAAGAGTGATATAAATCTCTATACCGGAGCAACTCAGTGCAGAGACATTCGACAGGTTGTCCTTTCATTTTCGAAAATATCCGGTCTTCATCACCGGTCTTCAAATGCCATCCATATATGACGTATCACTATTCGGAATGGGTTATACGACCCAAAGGTCCTTTCCCGGCTAACCCGAATAGTGAGCGCAATATTTAAAAATATATGGATATTGGGATTTCAATTAAGTCACAGTTTAAACCCAAAATCTTTCTTCTCAAATGGTTTAACAAATTACCATTTTAATCTTTTAAATAAAAAGATTCATTTTAAACAACATTCAAGGGTTTAAACAATTTCCACATTTTTATCTTTTTAACAAAAGATTCATTCACAGATTTTCCAAATCAATTTCCATTTCAATTTGATTAACTTGTTAAATCTTTAAAACAAAGATTCAACTTATATTTTTCAAAACAATTTCATTTCGAGTGGTTTAAACAAATCATCACTTTAAATCTGTTAAAAATAACAGATTAAGTTCATAGCTTTCAAAACAATTTCATTCATAACTTGGGAAAATCCATTTTTCAATTCAGTCTTGAAATTCCTTTAATTAAACTGGAATTTCATTTCTTATCTGAAAGCTTTTATTCCTTTAAAACAAACAGTTTTCATTCTGGAAATCTGATTCATTCATACGAGTTAAAATCTTTGGGTTAAATTCAAATTCCCAAAATTTTACTTTTAAAATGATTTAAATTCATATAAACACATTTATAACTTGAACAGCCTTTTTAAACCCTAGTTTTCAAATCATAGAATTCAATTTCAAATATTGAATTCAAATTTAAATCAAATTATTTAAATTTTCAAAACTCGTTTAAGTTATTCAAAATAACCTTTATCTTTGAAATTCTATTTCAAAAGCTTTTCACTTTAAACCCAAACTTCCAATTTCAAAATCAATTGAAATTAAAATTTCAATTTCAAAAATATCAAATTTAAATTATCTGTGACTTAACCGATTTCCACGTGAAATCCATATTTGTGTGTGTATGGTGTAGTCTAGGGGTTTTACACAATAGTGCAACATCATTTCATCATCAAAGATTCAAATACAGAAATATAGTTAATAAGCGGTATAAACTGTATCGCTTATCTTTCATATACAGATCACAGATATATATATATATATCACAGATAATAAATTACAGCACAGATAATCAATTATACTACAGATCACAACATAAAATCAGGATATGTCACAAAGTATCACAGATCAGGGATATCAGACAATTTATCATTCAGTCAAGTTCAAACATTCACAAGTAAAATTCATTAGTTGACTGATAAATTTAAATCAGATGTATTAATTTTTAAATCTGGGTTAATTATCGTAAGTTAATTACAATTTATTTGGAATAAAATTCCTTTTTATCATTTATTAGTTCAATTTTAATTATTAACAAATCAATCTTAATTAATGAATCAATTTAACCTTTAATTTATCTCAATTAATTTCAAGTATTTATTTAATTCTTTAATTAATAAATTTAATTAACCCCTTGATTAATAACAAATATTTATGTCCAAATTACCAATTGTCATTCAATTAATTACATCCGATAATTGTCAATTAATTACTTTTTCTAAGTACTTATATTTTCCAAATGGTTAAATGATTATTTTGAATAAATTTAAACTTAAGTAATTGACTTAACAAATCCAATTAACTTAATTAATTACACTGTAATTTAATCCCATAATTACTGTCATTAAGCAATTATACTTAATAATTTCATGATTGATTTTTATTAAATTAATTAATTATCAAATAAAATCTTAGTCATGACTTCATTAACTATTGAGTTCCTTTAATTACCTTTCTAAAGAAATGCACTTATAGAAATCAATATTGATTATAAATCGATTCACCATTTAGCACTCATTCGTTAGTGAATTTGAAACCATAAATCTATATTGCTTAAAGTCACTCTTCCATATTTTATGATTTGATTTCTTTTCTCATTTACCATATAATTGAAATCAATTTTCTTTCAATTTTACATATTTAAAAGTACTTAAACTTATTTAAACATTTAAATTTATAAACTTTATTTTATTCAAAATCTTGAATTCAAATTTAGATTTAAATAGTTTAAATTAGAAAAAAAAAACCTAACACTGTCAGGTTTAAGCAAAGACCTGAAACAAAATAATTTACTCGAGCCACTATTATGTTTTCTTCGAGTAAGTAAACACTTCGAGACAAATACGAGTATGCACTGATACACCTAACTTGTCTAAATCCAAATCATCAGGAAACTCATGCCCGTGTGCACGTGCACCGCCCCGGTGATCTTCTTCAATCGACGCTGCCTCGTCGTACAGGTCAACGATCCCCCCACATCAACTTCCAATCATCGAAAACTCCATCGTTGATTCAAAAATGGATTCGAGATCAAGGTCGAACCTGGAACTCGTCATAAACTCCTCACCCAAACCTGGAAGTAACAAAACCCATCAGCGACCCAACCTGCCAACGCCCCAATCTCGGCGCTCCGACCACCGGCCAATCTATAACTCCGGCCATCGACTCCCCAATACTCGCTCCACCCATCCTCCAAACCCCGTCGAACTCGATCACCAATACAAGCCGTGGTGATCGATTCATTCAACCCCCTGGACAATTTAGGGTTAAACCCTGATTTGAACTCGAATACGAAATCTAGATTTTAAAAATTCAACTTGCATTTTTCTGGTGATGTCAAGCCCTCCACCTAGCTGCGACGGCGATCACGAGGCTTACGATCGTCTTGGTTGCCGGAATTTGACAAAAGTTTGATTTTCTGATCATCTCAGAAATCTCAACAAATACTTAATGAAAAATCACTATCTTTGTTTTAAAAATCCTATTTTTAAGTAACTATTCAAGTTATATAATTGAATTCACAAATAATCATATTCGAGTATATCACACTTTGGTTTTGTTCTGTAAAATCAAGTTTTTTTTTTGTTTTCTCCAACCTGTAAGTTTAATCTATTTGAAACTATTTTTAAACCATAACTGATACTTAAACAAGCATATTTACTTTTGAAATCAAGAGCTAACAAAGGTTGATTCAAGGGGAAATGAATTTTAATAAAAATCTAGGCTTGAATTCTAGGAACTATAAACAGAGAAACTCACATGCATTTCATACATTCATATGTATTCGGCAGAACTTCATATATATATATATATACACACACTACATACTTATTCAAAGATGAATCATGCAACAGATTTACATACTTAAACCTTTAAAAGTGATGTTACTCACCTGTTAAAAGTTTGGAACAGGGAAGCTTGAAAATGTGCAAGTTGAAAGCTAACAAGTTGTGAACTGGCAAGTTAACCCTTTTTCCATCCTCTGATTTTGAATTGTTTTGCTTGAGTTTTGAATGACGTTCTTTTTCTCAGTTTCTTTCTTAGCTTTATTTTTAATTGAAACGAAGTGGTGATGAAGAAGATATAAAGAAAGAAGTATATTGGGATAGAAGTATACAGGGTATACAAAACTGGTACAAGTGATATCTCAGTTTTTTTCTTCCTTGTATAGTGGCTGATATCATGCTTTGTACAGGGGGGAATTGTATTTGTTTATACAATCAAGGACAGAGATCTTTTCTTTGCTTTGCTTATTTAGCTCGGCTGACATGAGATGTTGTAGTGTACTAAGGTATGGGTATTTATTGCTTTGTACAACATACTTACCCTTATTTGCTCTAGCCATACATGATTTCGGCTGGCAGCTTTCATGCTTACATATATACTTACATATGTATATATTTACTTTATCTTATTCTTCAAGCTTGGAGATATTTTGTTTTATCTTTTTTTCTTACCACTTTGAAATGTAAATAAATTTCTATTCTAAATTGTTGTTAGAATTTTTAACAAATATTCTACTTCTATTTTTATTAAAACTTACCTTATATTAATTTCAATTTCTAGTTCAAATATTAATTATCATTATTTACTTAATATTTATTGTCTTATATTTATTTTATAAACTCAAACCATCTTTAACCATCAATTCAAATATATATTAAATTTGCTCGTATATACCTAAATATATATATATATACATTCAATATACACACATATACTCACATATACACTATTTACAATATTTTAATCTCAAATGGTTTATACAAAATATACTTGGATATCGGGGAAACTCGCAATAAATAAATCAATTAATTTCACTTTAAACCATTTGTTTTACTATTTTTATTCAAAATAAAATAAATTAACAATTTTAAATTCAAAAACTCAATTAATTATAAATTTAAATACTTATGAAATTTGGGGTCGTTACAAATTTCCCCCCTTAAAAGAATTTCGTCCTCGAAATTCGCAGGCACGAAAACAACATAGATAGACAGATTCGATCTCCTATAACTCCTCAAACTTACGATATGAATTCCAAACTCAAGTCGGAATATCTCAGAATACATACCAATTTGTCCCTCTTCGGACTTTGGTATTCACAAGAAATTTGAATAAAATTTCAAATTTGGGTTTCAAACGAAATCGTTTTATTGATTCAATTCAATTTAGCCTTCATATTCTTTTAATCAATTTAACTCAAATTAAAATTTCCAATTCAAATTCATTAAGGTTTAAATCAAAAAGCTGATAAGAAACCGATTAAGATACGAGGTAAGAATTTCTACAACGATTCGTAGAGCCATCATCACATCGAAACTTCTTCTTGTAGCTGATACGAAGGAATCAAAAGAATTTGGAAACGAATCAAAGAAAATTGATAGAGAAAGATTGTTTCCACTGTTGCAGGGTATTGACCATTTATAGTCGTACTTCCCTGTCCCCTATCTCGTCTTCTTCTAGCACTCATATCTACTATCAGTGGATAGTAAGAGAATTTACTGAGACGTTCAGACGGATATCTGAGAGATTACTCATTCTAGAGTTTACTTCACTCTATCTCTAATGAGCTACTTAACGTGTTATACTCCTGAGCTAAAGTTCAACCTTAGCTCTGATACCAAATGTAACGTCCCAGATTTTCGCGTTCGAAAATCGACATCCATACTTTACATCGTACTCGAATGTCGTAGATTCGAGCGTTCAAATCCGAGTCGCCGGAGCTTATAACACAGTTAAGTAAATATCACAGCGGAATAAAAAGAATATAGATATACAACATCTGATACAATATCCAGATACAATGATGATACAATGAATATCTATATACATCAGAGATATGATACAATAAATTGCAGCGGAAAGAAAAATAGATAACATCAGCAGGGGATAATCTTCATCTCCAAAGCACGATCCAGAAATAGCTCGAACTCCCAATAACGAGGCACAAAGATAAGCAAGTGCAGTCTGATCCAAAGACTGAACTAGCTCCAGATAATCTACTAAACCTGAATATCTGAAAAACCAAACTCTAGACTGCTCGTGTAGAAAAATTTTGAGCATCCAGAGTTTAGGAAAGAAACAATAAACTCCGGATCAGTCATGGGACTGGTGTGAGCAACAAAAACAGTTTATCTTTAAAACAAATAGCAGAGAATTTTAAAGTCAATTCGCAATGCTTTTGGAAAATGAAACTACCATAAGACCTCCCACCACACACACAATGCAAACGCAGAATTGGAGGAGATTTCTTCTTATGATAGTCAAAGATGCTTACTACGCAAAATCAAATCATTTGATATTATTACTAGTGCATAGTGTAGAAAACAATTTCGAAAGTAGAATATAAATCTTAGCCAGCATAGACATTTCGCACTTATGCCTACTATAGCTACCATGTTCAATAGCAGGTTACCACCACATTCCATGGCAGGTAATACAACTAAAACCGTACAGGGCTCGTATTGTTTTGTTTGGATTTCCAACAAATGGTCAGGCTAAGGAACTTCCTATTCCACGAAAGAAACGCCTCTGGCGGGACGTTCCGAGAACCAACTGTTCTCTGCCAAACAAGGCCGGCAACCCCTTTTCCCAAGGGATAAAAGAAACCTCAGATATGCCACCCCCGGTCCTTTGGGACCATTATCCGAGCGCTCGATAACCAACATCACACATCATAAAGAAAGTGTATCCACATGAGTAAGTATCTGGGCTCCATACCATGATACTACCCTTTTCCAGAAGAAATGGTCATACCCTAGGGGAGCTACCCCTGAAAACCTTGCCGCACAATTCCTGTTTCGACCATTACCGGGTTGTGAGGCTCGACGAAGTCTCGTCCACAAAGCTACGCTTTTTTCAAAAAGCCACGCTTTGGGTCAACAGATGATCAACCTATGATCACAAAGATAAATGATCAAACAAATGATCATATCACAAATGATCAAACACTGATCATCACACAGCAACACTCAGCATGCCACATTACCAAATTGGGATATATCGCTGATAAATTTCAACTACATAACCTCTGAGCTCGTACGTCTCAGAGAAGGGTGTTAAGCTAAGAGAATAAATTCTCCGCCACCAAACAGAAATGTATTTGAAAGAAATCGGCTTTATATCTCAAAGTGTAATGTCAGACATGTATCCATATAAGTCTGTTCCGGGTTCGAACAGAACCGAAGGCACTTCTCACGAAGCCCTTGCAAATCCGGATAATTTCCAATCACGTCCGGACTTCCTGTCACAAAAAGAGTGATATAAATCTCTATACCGGAGCAACTCAGTGCAGAGACATTCGACAGGTTGTCCTTTCATTTTCGAAAATATCCGGTCTTCATCACCGGTCTTCAAATGCCATCCATATATGACGTATCACTATTCGGAATGGGTTATACGACCCAAAGGTCCTTTCCCGGCTAACCCGAATAGTGAGCGCAATATTTAAAAATATATGGATATTGGGATTTCAATTAAGTCACAGTTTAAACCCAAAATCTTTCTTCTCAAATGGTTTAACAAATTACCATTTTAATCTTTTAAATAAAAAGATTCATTTTAAACAACATTCAAGGGTTTAAACAATTTCCACATTTTTATCTTTTTAACAAAAGATTCATTCACAGATTTTCCAAATCAATTTCCATTTCAATTTGATTAACTTGTTAAATCTTTAAAACAAAGATTCAACTTATATTTTTCAAAACAATTTCATTTCGAGTGGTTTAAACAAATCATCACTTTAAATCTGTTAAAAATAACAGATTAAGTTCATAGCTTTCAAAACAATTTCATTCATAACTTGGGAAAATCCATTTTTCAATTCAGTCTTGAAATTCCTTTAATTAAACTGGAATTTCATTTCTTATCTGAAAGCTTTTATTCCTTTAAAACAAACAGTTTTCATTCTGGAAATCTGATTCATTCATACGAGTTAAAATCTTTGGGTTAAATTCAAATTCCCAAAATTTTACTTTTAAAATGATTTAAATTCATATAAACACATTTATAACTTGAACAGCCTTTTTAAACCCTAGTTTTCAAATCATAGAATTCAATTTCAAATATTGAATTCAAATTTAAATCAAATTATTTAAATTTTCAAAACTCGTTTAAGTTATTCAAAATAACCTTTATCTTTGAAATTCTATTTCAAAAGCTTTTCACTTTAAACCCAAACTTCCAATTTCAAAATCAATTGAAATTAAAATTTCAATTTCAAAAATATCAAATTTAAATTATCTGTGACTTAACCGATTTCCACGTGAAATCCATATTTGTGTGTGTATGGTGTAGTCTAGGGGTTTTACACAATAGTGCAACATCATTTCATCATCAAAGATTCAAATACAGAAATATAGTTAATAAGCGGTATAAACTGTATCGCTTATCTTTCATATACAGATCACAGATATATATATATATATATCACAGATAATAAATTACAGCACAGATAATCAATTATACTACAGATCACAACATAAAATCAGGATATGTCACAAAGTATCACAGATCAGGGATATCAGACAATTTATCATTCAGTCAAGTTCAAACATTCACAAGTAAAATTCATTAGTTGACTGATAAATTTAAATCAGATGTATTAATTTTTAAATCTGGGTTAATTATCGTAAGTTAATTACAATTTATTTGGAATAAAATTCCTTTTTATCATTTATTAGTTCAATTTTAATTATTAACAAATCAATCTTAATTAATGAATCAATTTAACCTTTAATTTATCTCAATTAATTTCAAGTATTTATTTAATTCTTTAATTAATAAATTTAATTAACCCCTTGATTAATAACAAATATTTATGTCCAAATTACCAATTGTCATTCAATTAATTACATCCGATAATTGTCAATTAATTACTTTTTCTAAGTACTTATATTTTCCAAATGGTTAAATGATTATTTTGAATAAATTTAAACTTAAGTAATTGACTTAACAAATCCAATTAACTTAATTAATTACACTGTAATTTAATCCCATAATTACTGTCATTAAGCAATTATACTTAATAATTTCATGATTGATTTTTATTAAATTAATTAATTATCAAATAAAATCTTAGTCATGACTTCATTAACTATTGAGTTCCTTTAATTACCTTTCTAAAGAAATGCACTTATAGAAATCAATATTGATTATAAATCGATTCACCATTTAGCACTCATTCGTTAGTGAATTTGAAACCATAAATCTATATTGCTTAAAGTCACTCTTCCATATTTTATGATTTGATTTCTTTTCTCATTTACCATATAATTGAAATCAATTTTCTTTCAATTTTACATATTTAAAAGTACTTAAACTTATTTAAACATTTAAATTTATAAACTTTATTTTATTCAAAATCTTGAATTCAAATTTAGATTTAAATAGTTTAAATTAGAAAAAAAAAACCTAACACTGTCAGGTTTAAGCAAAGACCTGAAACAAAATAATTTACTCGAGCCACTATTATGTTTTCTTCGAGTAAGTAAACACTTCGAGACAAATACGAGTATGCACTGATACACCTAACTTGTCTAAATCCAAATCATCAGGAAACTCATGCCCGTGTGCACGTGCACCGCCCCGGTGATCTTCTTCAATCGACGCTGCCTCGTCGTACAGGTCAACGATCCCCCCACATCAACTTCCAATCATCGAAAACTCCATCGTTGATTCAAAAATGGATTCGAGATCAAGGTCGAACCTGGAACTCGTCATAAACTCCTCACCCAAACCTGGAAGTAACAAAACCCATCAGCGACCCAACCTGCCAACGCCCCAATCTCGGCGCTCCGACCACCGGCCAATCTATAACTCCGGCCATCGACTCCCCAATACTCGCTCCACCCATCCTCCAAACCCCGTCGAACTCGATCACCAATACAAGCCGTGGTGATCGATTCATTCAACCCCCTGGACAATTTAGGGTTAAACCCTGATTTGAACTCGAATACGAAATCTAGATTTTAAAAATTCAACTTGCATTTTTCTGGTGATGTCAAGCCCTCCACCTAGCTGCGACGGCGATCACGAGGCTTACGATCGTCTTGGTTGCCGGAATTTGACAAAAGTTTGATTTTCTGATCATCTCAGAAATCTCAACAAATACTTAATGAAAAATCACTATCTTTGTTTTAAAAATCCTATTTTTAAGTAACTATTCAAGTTATATAATTGAATTCACAAATAATCATATTCGAGTATATCACACTTTGGTTTTGTTCTGTAAAATCAAGTTTTTTTTTTGTTTTCTCCAACCTGTAAGTTTAATCTATTTGAAACTATTTTTAAACCATAACTGATACTTAAACAAGCATATTTACTTTTGAAATCAAGAGCTAACAAAGGTTGATTCAAGGGGAAATGAATTTTAATAAAAATCTAGGCTTGAATTCTAGGAACTATAAACAGAGAAACTCACATGCATTTCATACATTCATATGTATTCGGCAGAACTTCATATATATATATATATACACACACTACATACTTATTCAAAGATGAATCATGCAACAGATTTACATACTTAAACCTTTAAAAGTGATGTTACTCACCTGTTAAAAGTTTGGAACAGGGAAGCTTGAAAATGTGCAAGTTGAAAGCTAACAAGTTGTGAACTGGCAAGTTAACCCTTTTTCCATCCTCTGATTTTGAATTGTTTTGCTTGAGTTTTGAATGACGTTCTTTTTCTCAGTTTCTTTCTTAGCTTTATTTTTAATTGAAACGAAGTGGTGATGAAGAAGATATAAAGAAAGAAGTATATTGGGATAGAAGTATACAGGGTATACAAAACTGGTACAAGTGATATCTCAGTTTTTTTCTTCCTTGTATAGTGGCTGATATCATGCTTTGTACAGGGGGGAATTGTATTTGTTTATACAATCAAGGACAGAGATCTTTTCTTTGCTTTGCTTATTTAGCTCGGCTGACATGAGATGTTGTAGTGTACTAAGGTATGGGTATTTATTGCTTTGTACAACATACTTACCCTTATTTGCTCTAGCCATACATGATTTCGGCTGGCAGCTTTCATGCTTACATATATACTTACATATGTATATATTTACTTTATCTTATTCTTCAAGCTTGGAGATATTTTGTTTTATCTTTTTTTCTTACCACTTTGAAATGTAAATAAATTTCTATTCTAAATTGTTGTTAGAATTTTTAACAAATATTCTACTTCTATTTTTATTAAAACTTACCTTATATTAATTTCAATTTCTAGTTCAAATATTAATTATCATTATTTACTTAATATTTATTGTCTTATATTTATTTTATAAACTCAAACCATCTTTAACCATCAATTCAAATATATATTAAATTTGCTCGTATATACCTAAATATATATATATATACATTCAATATACACACATATACTCACATATACACTATTTACAATATTTTAATCTCAAATGGTTTATACAAAATATACTTGGATATCGGGGAAACTCGCAATAAATAAATCAATTAATTTCACTTTAAACCATTTGTTTTACTATTTTTATTCAAAATAAAATAAATTAACAATTTTAAATTCAAAAACTCAATTAATTATAAATTTAAATACTTATGAAATTTGGGGTCGTTACACTATATGCTATATAACTTGACAAAACATTAGAATCCATATTTTATATGAATATATTATTTCTATTAAGGTTGTTACATCAAAATCAATAACAAAGGAATTAATAATCTCCCCCTTTTGGTAATGAAAACCATTAATGTCCTCTATATATAACTCCCCCTGAGTTAGATAACTCCCCCCGAGTATATGCATATGAATATTTTATATTTTTCTCCCCATTTGTCATTAAGAAAAATGGGTGAAAATCTCCCCCTAAATGAAACCTTTAGAAACTATAGATTCAAAATCAATAATAAAAAATATGATGATATATGAAAAATATATGATAAACAATATACTATTCTACATTAAGAATGATGATGTATGATAATAAAATAGATTTTATTTATGTAATTCAAATAAATCCAATTATGTAATAGTCAATCAAAACAAATCAAACATACAAATTCAAACAATCCAAACCATCAAATTCAATCCAATTATTCAAACCAAATCATAAGAATATGCGTGTTTATATATACACGAGCATCAAATTCAAACTAAATAACTAAACATTTCGAGGAACATCAACCGAACCGTCAGACCCAAAGATTGGATCTGCTTTGATGGAATCCCAATCTTCATTATCCTTGTTAACAGTGCACTCTGGGTTGTTGGATGGTTCGTCTTTGATTAGGTAAGAAATCATCCATCAAATAGCGTCAACATTCTTTTCTTGTTCCTTTATTATTTGCATTTGACTCAATTCTAAGCGACTTTGACTTCTTAGGATAAAAGAGAGAATGTCTTTGAAGGATTAAAGAGTTTGTTAAAGATTTTCACATAGACGTGGAGGAGACATATTTGTAAAAATGGGTTTGAGAATGAAAATAGAGTATATAATAAAATGATGAACGAGTTTTCTGGAAGAAATAGGCTTATATAAGAGTAGAAAGTCATTTGAAATGAATGGATGGATGGTGGTTATTTTTGTTTTAAAATTTAAAATTCTTCTTTCTGGTCGTTATATGTCGACATATCACTAGTATGTATGCCGACATACATACCAAAATTTTCAAACTTAATGTTTTTATTATAGCTTTTGTTTTAATCTTATACTATTATATATATTTATAACTTCTAGAGACGAATAAACAATATAGAACAGTAATTAATACTTTTCATTACGTAGAATTTGAATAATACATGGATTTCTTTTGAAATAAAGGAAAATACATAAGAACAACATGAATTTAAACTAAAAAACACACAATACAAAGCTAGATAACACAAGTAAACAACTAGATATATTTATAAGGATGTAGATGATGATGGTAACGAACCACCAAGTTTGCGATTGATCTTTCCAATGTATTTATCCACTTTATTGGAAAGAGAAGTGAACTTCTTACTAAATGATCGCTTAAGCTTCTTTTTGTTCTAAAGAAGATTTTCTTGGTTTTTAATGATCTCTTTGTTGGAGTGATGGATCGGTTTGTCAAAACTTTCTAAGGAAGTTTCCATTTCTTCCTCCTCCTTCTCTTCTTCTTCCACTTCCATTTCATCTCCTTCTTCCTTCGCTCCTTGTTGAATCTCTTATTCTTCTTCCCACACCAACCTTTGCTCATTTTCAGGGAGAGTCTTATATGGTTCGAAAAATGGTGGAACGTATATAAGAAAGATATTTGCTTGGTCAAAAACATTTCAAGGAATGTATTTTCCCCTCTTAAATCCACACCAAAATATAAGAAAATTCTAGTATGATACACACCATGAAAGAGTGTGTTCTCATGTCGAAAATGTTCTTTTGAACAAAGTCATCAAAAACGACTAGTGCCTAATTTATATTGTAATGATCATAATAGCAAAAGGAGCATTGAAAACCTTTTGAGTAGGATTATTATAATTACCCATCCTCGGAATAATATTTTGTTGTAAAATGAGACCTATAAGCCCCGATTTTGGATGAAGATTTTTGTGTTCAAATTCAGAATCATCATCATTTTGAAAAGATCGTGAAAAACTTCATGGTTTTGAACATTAATTTAAAAAGTGGATAGGTCAATTCCACTTGACCTACAACCAAGTATATGACCCAAAAGTCCACCATTGAAAACTATTCGGATACCATTAATGCTGCTCCAAACTTGACCTTCTTCTCTTTGATAAAATTTTCGTTTAAATTAGCATAAAACATTTTGACCAAATCGGGGTTACAAACAAAATAATTTTGAGAAGATTCAATCAAACTAAGAATATTATTTTCAAAACAAAGATCATGTAAACCATAAGAATAAAAAACTTCAAATTCAGAAAACCTTCCAGGAGAAACTTTTCTAGAAGTAGTATATTCCAAATAGGCTTCAATTGCATTTTTCTCATTGAAGGCAAAGCATTCTATTTTCTTATAGAGCCTAATGTTTTTTAGGTTTTGACTAAAGGAAGTCATTTTTGAGTGTTTATAAGGAGAAATGAAAGTGAAATGATACTTGAATTTTGAAATAAAGAGAATGAATAGATCGAGGGAATAAGTCGAGAATCAAAGGACATATTCTCTGGTCAAAAAGACATCTTTTCAGAACATAAGAGTTAGTGTAAAAAAGAGAGGGAAGTTTGAAACTAAAATTTGAATTAAAATTTCAAATTTCATTTTCTAGAATATATGTCGACATATGATAGGGGGTATGTCAACATATAGCATGAAATTTCCAAAAATGAAACTATGCTTATATATTCCTATATATATACTCATATACTTATATTTATCCAATATTATTATTAATCTATATGTTATTATTAAGAACCAAAATCAACCAAAAATTATTAAATAAATGGTGCCGTTTTTGCTGCTTTTTGTTAATCAGTTCTAACTAGTCTATTGTTGCCGTGAAACACATATTCACATTCTCGGTGTCTAGTTCATTGTCGCTAGAGGAAGTGTTTGAGTCATCCAAAGTTGCTGTATAAGCCCTTTATCTTTTTCTAGATGAATCATTTGATGGTGAGATCTTTGATTTATTTGGATGTGGGAAGTCTCTCTGAAAATGACCGGTTCATCATAGTTGAAGCATCTAGTCGCAGTTCCAATTCCATTGGTCATGTTTTTAAGTTTTTGAAATTTGTTCGTTTTTCTATACTTCAGAAATTTTATGAAATTTCTAGTTATGAAAGCAATTTCTTCGTCATTATCATTGAGAATTCTAATTGTCATTTATTTCATTGAAATGGATTTCTTTTCTATTGTCGTACTTTCCCTTCTACCCTGCATTTGTGCTTCATAGGACATTAAGTTGTCTATTAACTCTTTAATTTTTTGAGTACTAATATCATTAGCCTCTTCTATTGCAAGTGTATTTTGATTCCACTCTTAAGGGAGTGAAATGAGGATTTTTCTAACTTGATCCTCTTCAAAAAAAAATTCCCCAATGCAACTAATAAATGCACTATATCTTGAAACCCACAGTACATGTCATAAATGGACTCATTTAAATTCATTTTAAATAAATGAAACCGATTAGTTAACATGAAATTTTAGTATGTTTAACTTTACTAGTTCCCTCATTTGTAACTTGTAGTGTTCTCTAAATTTCATATGCAGACTTACAAATAGACACTCTATTAATTTCATTTTTATCTAATGAACTAAATAGAATATTCATGGGTTTAGAATTATTCTGTGCAAGTTCCTTTGATCAGCATTCCAGTATGGAAAATTTGTTTGTGGTTCGGTATTTATTTTGTGTAACATTCCAAATATCTAAACAATTAAATTGTAAATAGATTTTCATACTACATGACCAATAAGTGTATTACTATCATTAAAAAGTGAAGGTCTAGTAGTAGATTGTCCTTCGACAAAAGTGTTAACAAATTACTAACAGTATTATTAGCCGTTAAATCTTTCCACAAATAAAATTACTAATACTTGAAAATCTAGTGGTCTTATACCAAGTGTGGGTTGCACAATTATGGATCTTAAAGCTGATTAAACACTCAAGGGGGGGTTAATAGTATTTTCTAATTTTTATGAATCTTTTTAAAATTCTTTCAAGATTATTATTAATCAACACAGAATGAACAATCACAGATGCAAATACAGTTAAAGATAATTAGAGAGATCACAACAAGGATTTTTATACCGCTTCGAAGTTACCTTACATCTAGTCCTATATAATTGCTTGTACAGATTTTATTTCAGATTCCATTCTTTAAACGGGTAGAAGACAAACCCAATACAATCTCGATTTCAAGGCTATGAGACACACCCTCTAGATTTTCTGAGCTCTAGGTACACCCACTTGATTTGGACGGGACACAAGCACACCCACTTGAATTTCCAAGACACCGAACACACCCAATGATTTGAATAGGCTACAATCACACCCATGCAAATACAAATATAGTTTGATGGTTTTTCCAAAGATAATTTCTTAGTCTTTGGTTAAAATTGATCTTGTAGCCTCTTGAATAGCACTTTGATCTTTGATTAAGAGGGAGATGATCGAAATCAAAGAGTAAATATTAGAGAAATAATACAATGAATACGGAATTGATTTTTGTTTGAATTTCAGAAGTTTTGAATAAATTTTCATCTAAAATTTTAGCGGAGTTAGAGGAGAGAAGATATGTAACACCCCTAATTTTGATAACATTATTCATGAGATTTAATTAGATATATTAAATAGAATATATATTAGAGTGATGAGCGGATTGAGATTTGAATAAATAAAAAAGAGTCTGTGCTTAATAATATAAATGGGCTTAAAAATAGCTCATGTGTTAATTAATTAAACTAAGGGCATTTAGGGTAATTGCGTACCATAACCCTTATGTATTATGTATCCTTTCATTTTCATGTTCATTCTTCATTTTACAAGGACGTAAATCAAAACAAAGAATAAAGGAGCCAGCCATTACCAAGGGAAAAGAGAAAGAGAAATTAAATCTTAAGCTAAGGAATTAAAGCAAGGGGATTAATCTCAATCAAATCTCAAAGTCCTTATCAAAAATCAAGGTGAATAATAATCTTCATCATCTTTATTTTGTTTTATAATCATCGTTTTTAGATTTAAGATTAAATCCATTTTTATGATAATTTGGATGATGATATGCTTGGATTTATAACATGTTCGATTTAAACAAAATTGTTTAAATATGATTTTATACGGTTTTAAGAGTAAAACCGATTGAAATGATTTTCGAATGCCATAGAAAAATTATATGTCATATAAAATATGATTTTGGAGAGGGGTTTCAATTTTTTTAATTTTCCAAGCTATGGAAAATTTAATATGAATTTTCAAAGGAAAATATGTATAGTTGGGTTTGAAATTTTATTTCGATTATTTCAGGAAGAAATTGAGTCTGAAATTTTTATATGTTCGATAAAATATTGAAAGTGAATTTCTGTAATTTTTGGGGGATTTTTCTAGATGATTTACTATGAAATGATATTATTTTAGAAGAAGGATTTAAGTGCAATATTGGTTTTGCTTAATGGAAGAGCTTAAATTGTTAAATTTTCCTCGATTTAGATCTCAAAATATGCAGCGGTTATTTTTGTAAAGAATTTGAAAAGTTTTAAGGCAACCAATTAAAGGATTACAAATAGGAAGGTTAGTTATAAAGTAATTACTATAAGTTGCATTAATTCAGCCTTTACCCAGAAAAAATGAGTTCCGCCTCTTTCAGAAGCACCTTTCGACCCTGTACTTCCACTTCGACTCAGTCCAAACCAAACTACCTGAAACCTACTAAAGCCAAAACCAATACACATGGTATTAATGAGATTGGTACGAAGTGGATTGGAGAAAGGCGGAAGGCATGGTGTCGAAAGCATTGCTTTCGATGGTGTCGAAACCTTTGTTTTATCTTCAAATGATAAGCACCTGCCTTATTTTAAAAAAAGTTTCGAAGGAGTCGAAACATATGCTCTCGAAAGAGTTTTCTAAATGTCTTTCGAAGAGGGTTGCAATCTTTCATTTTAAGTATGAGCTTTCGAACGAGTCCCTTTGTTTATAAAACAATGCTTTCGAAAATGGTGGTTCCGACCTAGTCGAAATCCTATTGCCGTTCTTTTGCCTTTCGAGTGTATTGTAGTCATCAATGCTTTCGAAGGGTAGCCTTTGTTTTAAACTTATACTAAGCCACTGCCTACATGCCATCGAAAGGGTTCAAGGGTTTCGAAGGCAATGACTTTGAAAGGGGATTTCGATGCTATCCTTCAATGTTTTACTTAAAGGTTATGAGCTTTCGAATGGATAGTTCTGACGCCATCAAATTTTCTCCAAACAATTTTATTAATGGTTTCAAAAGAGATACTTTTGTATATATTCACTTTGACCCAAAGAAGTATTTAAAGCAAAACCTAATGGTTTCGAATGGGGTACTTTCAACGGTTTCGAAGCTATGCTTCAAAGAGTTAATAAGTGATGTACGATACTTTCAAAAGGTATTGTTTGATGGTTTCGAAAGGTTTATGCTTAGTGTTTTGAAAAGAAGTTTTAATGCTTTCAAAGGAGGTTATCCAGGGGTTTCGAAAGTAATGTTTTAAGGTTTCGAAAGTGTTAGTTTTCACAAATAACCCAATCTCATTTAAAAGGAAAAACCATGGCGTAATAAGAGAGTTTTGAAATAATTTTAATATGGAGTTTTTGAAGAAGTTTTTCTTGATTAATAGGTTAAAGAGATTAACCAAGTTTTATATGAAATGATTTCAAGGATATTAAACTGCATGTGTTGGTATTATTATGTATTTTGTTTACATCTTTATATATATTCACATTGTAAGGGACCCATAACTGTATTTTGGGGAAGGGCGGAATTACCAGCTAGGTTGACCCAATAGTGAACATGAATTAGATTAACTCCCGAATGAGTAGAATTGCATCTAGGAGGTCAGATAGACTAGAATATAAGACGCTAAAATATTGAATAAAGAAGTTGTCAGGAAGACAGATTCATAGTAAACCCATGAAAACTATGTTTAGAAGAAGTTATTGGTAGGGGCCAATAGGTTTGTAATGAACCCATGAAAAATATATCCGGATTAATTAATGACAGAAGTCAATAGGTTCGTAGCCAACCCATGAAAACTAGGATATTGAGAAGATATTGGAATTACCAATAGGTTCAGGGAGAACCCATGAAACAATAAAGTTATTGGCAGAGCAATAGGTTCTTAGTGATCCCATGAAAACTATGAAACTGGACAGGGAGTCCATAAATATTAAACAGGTTATTAGTAAGCCCTTGAAAACTGTTAGGTTAACAGTGACCTAACAAACTTTAAATGGGATAGTTAGTCAAAATGAATGGGGATGGGAAATCCAGAATTGATTTAAAAAATTTCATATCATCATAATATTTTGAATTGCTATGTTTTTAACCAATGTGGATGCATGAGCATTGTATTTGGTTTTATAAAGTTTTTAGGATACTAGTAAGGGGAAAACCCATTCCGCTAAGCGACATGCTCTCACTAGATATCTAAATGGTTTGAGATGATCGATTATTATTCATATCGGGCTTTGACTCGAAGTTTATGTTTTCACCTTAAACTTCCGGGTGCTCAATTGATTTTGAGTAGTTTGAGGTTTAAGGTTTTCAGGTTCACTTTAAGACGAATAAGCTTCCAAAGACGTGTAGGAGGCAAGCTAGTTGATAAGAGCTCTTTTTATTCCGCTATGTTTTGGTTGTAAAGGTAAATTTGTTTTATTGCCTAACTATATACTCTAATCATCCAAGGGGCCATCTTCATATGTCACTCTTGGTGTATGTGTAATAATTATATTTTATCTTAATGTGGTTACGATTTTGGGATTACGTAATGAACTTGAAATGTTATAAAATGGAATATGGAACATGTTTGATGTTTTAAATTTTTTTTCCATATTCATGTGTTTCTATTATATCGATGTATCTAACATTACCGTATTTGGTCACCGAAGATTAATAACTGTGGATGACTGAGCATCAGTAGCCGTTAGTTTTGGGCCTCCAAGTGGAGGATGTTACAAGTTGGTATCAGAGCATAGGCTTATGAAATTTATAAGAAATTTAAACTTAAAAGGATTTTTCAAAACATAATCCAATGAATCAGAAAATAAGATCGGGGTTGGGGATAACTCTACAGTGACGTACTTGTATTTGATATATATATCTATGTATGTATGTATGTATGTATTCCCCGTTCTCTTAGACCGTTCTTATGTATCTTACTAAGGCTTGTATGTAGATTTACGAGAAAGAAGATATGGAAGCAGAAAACGGAAGAGGAAATCTCGGTGTAGGAAGCTCCACAACCAACGGAAACGCTCGTCCCACCAGGAGGAACCCAGGTCGAATGGCTAATGCTAACCAAAATGCTGATGCCAATGTGGATATGGGGGCGATGTACCAGTTCTTCATCAATTTGATGCAAGCAGGAGCTGCTGCTGGAATTGCTAGAAATGTAAAAGGAGCTAATCATGTGGCTCCACTTGGGAATAATTATGCTAGGCTGAGTAGAGATTACACCAGTCTTGGTGGAAAGATATTTATGGTAACAAAGAATACCATAAAGGTGGAGAATTGGTTGTTGCAATGTAAGAGATTTTTTGTTGATTTGGGTTTAGATGATGAGCAGAAGAGGTGACTGGCCTCTACGCAGTTGCAAGGGTCCGCGCTTTATTGGTGGAATAGTGCCACTGCCAGAGTTCCGGAGGAGGAGTTAACTTAGGCAGATTTTTGAAGAAGATTTGAACAGTGGTTTTTATCTGAGGTTGCTAAGTCAGCATTGCTGAGGAAGTTTGTGGATCTGGAGCAAGGAGATACGTCAGTTATTGAATATGCCACTAAGTTTGATGAGTTGTCCCATTATGGATATAATACTATAGACCCCGTCATCAGGAGGAATGAGAAGTTCATTAGGGTACTAAGGCCCGAGATTGCTAGGGAGACCCTGCCACATCTCCATGATCTTAGTAATGTAGTTGTGAAGATGGCGATCTGCCATGAGGAGATGCTTGTTATTTGTGCTAGAAGGAAACCAGTTGTAATCCAGGGTTCTCAGGGAAAGAAAAGAAAGTTCTTTAAGAAGAAGGGAGCCCAGAAGGGAGATGCTGCCAAGAAAGCAAAAGATGATTTGGTTTGCTTCAAGTGCAACAAGAAGGGTCATTATGTGCATGAGTGTCGGTCAGGTAAGGGGAAGAAGGCTGCAGATAAGAAGAATGTGAAATGCTTCAACTGCGATCAAGTTGGGCATTACAAGAATCGGAGTCCCGAGCCAATTAGAGCGAATAGAGGGAACGTTTTCGCTATTAGACCATCATCGACTAGGCCAACTGCAGATGATAAAGGGAAGAATATGATGGAACGTACGCTTTTGAATCAGAGTATACCAATTAGGGTACTATTTGATACTGGTGCATCCCATTCATTTATATCTCAGTGTTTGGTTGATAGATTATGCTTAGAACCCACCTACCTTTTTACTTCCTTAAGGGTTGTGAATCCAATAAGAGGGTATGCAACTCTAGGGACGAGATGTGACTAGTTAGAACTTGATTTGTTAGGTCATAAGTTTGCATGCAGTCTGTATGTTTTTTATGTCACTGATTTCAAAATCATCTTGGGTATGGATTAGCAGGGTAAATATGGCGCTAGGATATTTTTCCAAGATAAGGTGATATCATTGAGACACCCTGATAGTCATAACCGAGTGATATTCTCAGTAGAGAATTCTGACCGGAGTGTTTGTGCTTTGCTAAGTGCTATAGAGGTAGGAGAAGAGTTATGTTAGATTAGAGTAGCAAGAGAATTTGCAGATGTCTTTTAGCCGGTTATAGGACTACCATCGAAATAAGCGGTTGAGTTTTGGATAGATCTTGTGCCAGGAGCTAAACCTAAGAGTAAACCACCTAGCAGGATGACACTGACTGAGATGAAGGAATTGAAGGTGTAGATAGTGGATCGTGAAGGAAGGAATTTTATTAGACCAAGCAATTCGCCTTGGGGAGCAGCCGCAGTGTTCGTGAAGAAACCAGATGGGTCGTTGAGAATGTGTATCGACTATCGTAAGTTGAACGAAAAGACGATCAAGAATAAGTATCCTTTGCCAAGAATAGGCGATCTATTTGATCAGTTGAGCGGAGCCAGAGTGTTTTCCTAGTTGGATTTGGTGACAGGTTTCCATCAGCTAAGAGTGCCAGAGGACAGTATTCCTTTGATGGCATTTCGAACTAGGTATGGTTCGTATGAGTGGTTAACAATGCCATTTGGGTTAACGAATGCATTTGCTTTCTTCGTAGATTTGATGAAACAGGTTTTCTGATAGTACTTGGATAGGTTTGTGATGGTGTTTATAGATGACATTTTAGTGTACCTTAAGGATGAGAGAGAGCATGAGGATCATCTTAGAGTTGTGCTTGAGATGCTAAGGCAGTGTTAGCTGAAGGCGAAGTTTACCAAGTGTCATTTTTGGAAGAAAGAAGTTAAGTTTCTTGGTAATGTGGTTTTAGAGAAAGGCTTGTCAGTAGATCCAAATAAGATCGATGTTGTTGATAATTGGAAGAGACCAGAGAAGGTGACTGAGATTAGAAGTTTTCTTGGACTTGTTGGACACCATTGGAGATTCATTAAGGATTTCTCGTAGATAGGAGCACCTTTAACTAAGTTAACCGGGAAGGATGTGAAGTTTATCTGTTCCGACAAGTGAGAGGAAGCATTCCTTTAGTTAAAGCATTTGTTGACTAGTGCACCTATGTTAGTAGTTCCAGACAGAAACTAAGGGTTGGTGATATATACCAATGCATGCGGAACTGGATTGGGAGCGATGTTGATGCAGAAGGGTAAATTTATTGTCTATGCTTCACGACAGCTTAGACCGCATGAAGTGAGATATCCTACTCATGATTTAGAGTTGGCTACGGTAATCTTTGCGTTGAAGATTTGGAGACATTATCTCTTAGGGGAGAGATTTGAGCTATACACAGATCATAAGTCTTTAAGGTATTTATTCTCTCAGAAGGAGTTGAATATGAGACAGCAGAGGTGGCTGAAGTTTTTGGCTGCTTATGATTTCGGTATAGATTATACACCGGGGAAAGGAAATAAGATAGCGAATGATCTTAGTAGAAGACATCAGAATGTGGTGTTAGCTATGTTGACAGAATGGAAGAATTTAGAAGCTTTGACTACTTGTAGTATGCAGTTAAGATAACTGCTAGTTTTAGTCAGAGTACCGCCATGTTGTTTTATTTGGAAGTTCGACCAGTGTTGATCGAGAGGATTGCTTCAAAGTAAAGGGAGGATCTAGTATTAGCCAAGAGGATTATAAGGCTTGAGGTTGAATGGAGATCGATGATTTTAAGGATTTATTCTTGACCAGAGAGGATGGTTGAGAAAGAAGGGACGGTTGTATGTTTCGAATGTTGAGGACTTGAGGAAAGAAGTTCTTGAAGAATGTCATCGATCCAAATTTACGATTCATCCTGGAGGGATCAAGATGTATTAGGATACGAAAAGGAGCATCTATTGGGAAGGTATCAAGAGGGATGTTGGCTAGTGGGTTAGGTAGTGTGCTAACCGTCAACAAGTGAAAGCTGAACATCAGAAGCCAAGTGGGTTGCTTTAACCTTTAGAGATTCCAATTTGGAAATGGGATTCGATATCCATGGATTTTATAAACAGGTTGCCAAGGTCAAACAGAGGAAATGAAAGTATATGGGTCATAGTGGATAGGTTGACCAAGAGTGCCCATTTCTTTCCAGTTAAGTCAACTAGGATGGCACCTATTTTAGCTAAATTGTTCGTGAAGAAAATAGTTCGACTGCATGGAATTCCTAGTAGTATAGTTAGTGAATGAGATGCTTTGTTCACTAGTGAATTCTGGAAGAGTCTACAGGATGTATTAGGTACCAAGCTTAATATGAGCAATGCATATCACCCTCAGACGGATGGGCAGACAGAGAGAGTCAATAAGGTACTAGCGGATTTACTTAGAGCTTGTGTATTGGACTTTGCTGGATCTTGGGAAGATCACCTACATTTGGTTGATTTTTCCTATAATAATTGTTATCAGACTAGTATAGGAATGGCGCCATTTGAAGCTTTGTATGGAAGGCCATGCAAATCACTAGCATGTTGGTTGGAGACTGGACATAGATTAGTCTTAGGTCCAGAATTAGTTAGAGAGGCATCAAAGAAGATTGAATTGATCCTAGAAAGGATGAAGGAAGCTCGGTCCAGATAGAAGAGTTACGCAGATAAGAGCCGTAAAGAGATAGAATTTCCAGTTGGAGATAAAGTTTTCATTAAAGTATCACCGATGAAAGGTGTGGTAAAATTTGGAAAGTAAGGGAAGCTGGCACCGAGATATGTTGGTTCATTCCAGATTATAGAGAGGATTGGAAAGCTCGCATACGGAGTAGAGTTGCCGAGCAGTATGGCAGGTGTCCATAATGTATTTCATGTGTCTTCGCAAGTATGTGCATGGTCCAGAGACAACTATTCCTCCAACAGGGTTGGAAGACATGATTGTAGTGCCTAATTTGACTATTGTTAGACAACCAGTCCAGGTTGTAGCGAGAGATGAGAAAAGATTGAGGAACAAGATAGTCAGTTTAGTGAAAGTTCAGTGGAGCGACAACGAGAAGGGCAGTACTTGGAAGATAGAAGACAAGATTAGAGGAACTTATCCTATCTGCTTTGAGGGTATGTCTATATTTGCTTTATATAGATAGTTGTTAGTCAGATAGGCTAGTATGGTTGTTAGGAGTTGTTACAGATTATTGCTATATTTAGAATTTAATCCTTACTGAATTTCGAGGACGAAATTCTTTAAGGATGGGAGCTTGCAACACCCCTAGTTTTTGATAACATTTTTCAGGAGATTTAATTAGATAAATTAAATAGAATAATGTAAATATTAGAGTGATAAGGGGATTGATATTTTAATAAATAAATAAGAGGCCGTGCTTAATAATATAAACGGGCTTAAAAATAGCTCATATGTTAATTAATTAAACATAGGGCATTTAGGGTAATTGTGCACCATAACCCTTATGTATTATGTATCCTTTCATTTTCATGTTTATTCTTAATTTTCACAAAAACGTAAATCAAAACAAAGAATAAAGGAGTCGACCGGGAAAAGAGAAAGAGAAATTAAATCTAAAGCTAAGGAATTAAAGCAAGGGGATTAATCTCAATCAAATCTCAAAGTCCTTATCAAAAATCAAGGTGAATAATAATCGTAATCATCTGTATTTTGTTTTATAATCATTGTTTTCGGATTGAAGATTAAATCCATTTTTATGATTATTTGGATGATGATATGCTTGGATTTATAACATGTTTGATTTAAACAAAATTGTTTCAGTATGATTTTATACGGTTTTAAGAGTAGAGCCGATTGAAATGATTTTCGAATGCCATGGAAAATTTATATGTTATGTAAAATATGATTTTGGAGAAGGGTTTTAATTTTTGTAATTTTCCAAGCTATGGAAAACTTAATATGAATTTTAAAAGCAAAATATTTATAAGGGTTTGAAGGATTACAAATCGGAAGGTTAGTTATAAAGTAATTACTATAAATAGCATTAATTCGGCCTTTACCTAGAAAAAGTGGGATCCGCCTCTTTCTGAAGCACCTTTCAACCCTGTACTTCTGCTTCCACTCGGTAGAAACCAACCTAGTTAAAACCTACTAAAGCCGAAACCAATACACATGGTATCAATGAGATTGGTACGAAGTGGATTGGAGAAAGGCGGAAGGAATGGTGTTGAAAGCATTGTTTTCAATGGGGTCGAAACCTTTGTTTATCTTCAAATGGCAAGCACCTGCCTTGTTTTAATAAAAGCTTTCGAAGGAGTCGAAACATATTCTTTCGAATAGGTTTTCTAAATAGCTTTCGAAGAGGGTTGCAATCTTTCATTTTTTAGTATAAGCTTTCGAACGAGTCCCTTTATTTATAATACAATGCTTTCGAAATGGTTCTGACCTAATCGCAACCCTGTTGTCGTTCTTTTGCCTTTCGAGTGTATTAAAGTCATTAATGCTTTCGAAGGGTAGCCTTTGCTTTAAACTTATACTAAGCCACTTCCTACATGCTATCGAAATGGTTCAAGGGTTTCGAAGGCAATGACTTCGAAATAGGGTTTCGATGCTATCCTTCAATGTTTTACTAAAAGGTTATGAGCTTTCGAACGGATGGTTCCAACGCCATCAAATTTTCCCCAAATAATTTTATTAAAGGTTTCGAAGGGGATACTTTTGTATATACACACTTTGACCCAAAGAAGTTTTTAAAGCAAAACCCAATGGTTTCAAAAGGGGTACTTTCAACGGTTTCGAAGCTATGCTTCAAAGAGTTAATAAGTGATGTATTGATACTTTCGAAAGGTATTGTTTTAGTGGTTTCGAAAGGTTTATGCTTAGTGTTTTGAAAATAAATTTTCAATGCTTTTGAAGGAGGTTATCCAGGGGTTTCGAAAGTAATGTTTTAAGGTTTCGAAAGCCTTAGTTTTCGAAACAAATAGCCTAGTCTCATTTAAAAGGAAAAACCATGGCGTAATAAAAGAGTTTTGAAATAATTTTAAGTATGGAGTTTTTGAAGAAGTTTTTCTTGATTAATAGGTTAAAGGGATTAACCAAGTTTTATATGAAATGATTCCAAGGATATTAAACCACAGGTGTTGGTATTATTATGTTATTTTGTTTACATCTTTATATGTATATTCACATTGTAATGGAACCGTAACTGTATTTTGGTGAAGGGCAGAATTACTAGCTAGGTTGACCCAATAGTGAATATGAATTAGGTTAACTCCTGAATGAGTAGAATTGCATCCAGGAGGTTAGACAGACTAGAATATAGGATACTAAAATATTGATTAAAGAGGTTGTCAGGAAGACGGGTTTATAGTAAACCAATGAAAACTATGTTTAGAAGAGTTACTAGTAGGGGCTAATAGGTTTGTAGTGAACCCATGAAAAAATATCTGGATTAATTATTGACAAAAGTCAATAGGTTCCTAGCCAACCCATGAAAACTAGGATAGTGGGAAGCTATTGGAGTTACCAATAGGTTCAGAGAGAACCAATGAAACAATAAAGTTATTGGCAGGACAATAGGTTCTTAGTGATCCCATGAAAACTATGAAACTGGACAAGGAGTCCATAAATATTAAACAGGTTATTAGTAAACCCTTGAAAACTATTAGGTTAACAGTCACCTTAGAAATTATAAATGGGATAGTTAGTCAACATGAATGGGGATGGGAAATCCAAAATTGATTTACTAATTTACATATCATCATAATATTTTGAATTGCTATGTTTTTAACCACTATGGATGCAGGAGCATAGTATATGGTTTAATAAAGTTTTTAGGATACTAGTGAGGGAAAAACCCATTTCGCTAAGCGGCATGCTCTCACTAGATATCTAAATGGTTTGAGATGGTAGATTATTATTCATACCTGGCTTTATGTCTGGCTCGAAGTTTATGTTTTCCCCTTAAACTCTCAGGTGCTCAATTGGTTTTGAATAGTTTGAGGTTTAAGGTTTTCAGGTTCTCTTTAAGACGAATAAACTTCTGAAGACGTGCAGGAGGCAAGCTAGTTAATAAGAGTCCTTTTTATTCCGATGTGTTTTGGTTGTAAAGGAAAATTTGTTTTATTGCCTAACTATATACTCTGATCATCCAAGGGGCCATCTTCATATGTCGTTCTTGGCGTATGTGTAATAATTATATTTTATCTGAACGTGGTTACGATTGTGGGATTAAGTAATGAACTTGAAATGTTTTGAAATGGAATGTGGAACTTTTTTGATGTTTTAAATTTTTTTCCATGTTCATGTGTTTCTGTAATATCAATGTTCTAACATTACCGTATTTAGTCGCCGAAGATTAATAACTGTGAATGACAGCAGCATCCATAGCCGTTAGTTTTAGACCTCTAAGTGGGGGATGTTACAAGTTGGCATCAGAGCATAGGTTTATGAAATTTAAAAGAAATTTGAACCTAAAAGATTTTTCAAAACATAATCCAATGAATCAGAAAATAAGATCGGGGTTTGGGATAACTCTATACTAATGTACTTATATTTGATATATATATATATATATATATATATAAGTACGTATTCCCCGCTCTCTTAGACCGTTCTTATGTATCTTACTATGGCTTGTTTGCAAATTTACGAGAAAGAAGATATGGAAGCAGGATACAGAAGAGGAAATCTCAGTTGAGGAAGCACCACAACTAATGGAAATGCTCGTCCTACCAGGAGGAACCCGGGTCGACAGGCAATGCTAACCAAAATGATGATGCCAATGTGGGTGCTGGAAATCACCAGTAGATATGGGGGCGATGTATCAGTTCTTCGTCAATTTGATGCAAGCAGGAGCTGCTGCTGGAGTTGGTGGAAATGTAGGAGGAGCTAATCCTGTGGCTCCACTTTGGAATAATTATGCTAGGCTGAGCAGAGATTACACCTGTTTTGGTGGAAAGATATTTATAGTAACGGAGAATGCCATAGAGGTGGAGAATTAGTTGTTGCACTATGAGAGAATTTTTGATGATTTGGGTTTAAATGATGAGCAAAAGAGGAGGCTGGCCTCTAGGCAGTTGCAAGGGTCAGTGCTTCATTGGTGGAATAATATTACTGCCGGAGTTCCGGAGGAGGAGCTAACTTGGGTAGATTTTTAAAGAAGATTTGAACAGTGGTTTTTATCTAAGGTTGCTAAGTCAGCATTGCTGAGGAAGTTTATGGATCTGGAGCAGGGAGATATGTCGGTTGTTGAGTATGCCACTAAGTTTGACGAGTTGTCCCATTATAGTTATAATACTATAGACATCGTCATCAAGAGGAATGAGAAGTTCATTAGGGGATTGAGGCCCAAGATTGCTAGGGAGACCCTGCCACATCTCTGTGATCTTAGTAATGTAGTTGTGGAGATGGAAATCCACCATAAGTAGATGCTTGTTATTTGTGCTAGAAGGAAGCCAGTTGAAATCAGGGTTCTGGGGGAAAGAAAAGAAAGTTCTTTAAGAAGACGGGAGCCTAGAAGGGAGATGCTGCCAAGAAGGAAAAAGCTGATTTGGTTTGCTTCAAGTGCAAGAAGAAGGGTCATTATGTGCATGAGTGCCAGTCAGGCAAGGGTTAGAAGGCTACAGATAAGAAGAATGTGAAGTGCTTCAACTGCGATCAAGTTGGGCATTACAAGAATCAGTGTCCAGAGCCAGTTAGAGCAGATAGAGGGAAATTTTTCGCTATTGGACCATCATCGGCTAGGCCAACTGCAGCTGATAAAGGGAAGACTGTGATGGAAGGTACGCTTTTGAATCAGAGTATACCAATTAGGGTACTATTTGATACCGGTGCATCACCTTCATTTATATCTCAGTGTTTGGTTGATAGATTATGCATAGAACCCACCTACCTTGTTACTTCCTTAAGGGTTGTGAATCCAATAGGAGGGTATGCAACTCTAGGGATGAGATGTGACAAGTTAGAACTTGATTTGTTAGGTCATAAGTTTGCGTGCAGTCTATATGTTTTTGATTTCATAGATTTTGGAATCATCTTAGGTAGGATTGGCTGGGTAAATGTGACGCTAGGATATTTTGCCAGAATAGGGAGATATCACTGAGACGCCCTAATAGTCATAACCAAGTGATATTCTCAGTAGAGAATTCTAACTGGAGTGTTTGTGCTTTGCTAAATTCTATGGAGGTAGGAGAAGAGTTAAGTCAGATTAGAGTAGTAAGAGAGTTTGCAGATGTTTTTTAACCGGTTATAGAACTACCACTGAAATGAGCTGTTGAGTTTTGGATAGATCTTGTGCCAGGAGCTGAACCTGTGAGTAAACCACCTAGCAGGATCACACCGACTGAGATGAAGGGATTGAAGGTGCAGCTAGTGGATCTTGCAGGAAGGAATTTTATTAGACCAAGCAGTTCACCTTGGGGAGCAGCCATGGTGTTTGTGAAGAAACTAGTTGTGTCGTTGAGAATGTGTATTGACTATCGTAAGTTGAATGAAAGGACGATCAAGAATAAGTATCCTTTGCCTAGAATAGATGATCATTTTGATCAGTTGTGCGGAGCTAGAGTGTTTTCCCAGTTGGATTTGGTGATAGGTTTCCATCAGTTAAGAGTGGCAGAGGACATTATTCCTTTGATGGCATTTCGAACTAGGTATGGTTCGTATAAGTGGTTAGTAATGTCATTTGGGTTAACGAATGCATTTGCTTTCTTCGTAGATTTGATGAACCAGGTTTTCTGAGAGTACTTGGATAGGTTTGTGTTTGAAACACCCCACACCCTTTAGTATACCCAAATGGACACACTAAAAGGCATGCTGCGTTATAGGTATAACTAAAACTAGTAGAGACTAAGATTCACAAGACAAAAATCAAATAATAATAATAGTAGTAACACAGCGGAAAAAATTATAGTATTTTTCTAAAAACAAATTCCATAATATAAGATGATAAAAATAAGTCACCAAATACCCATGACAAAATACCTATACAAGTCTCGTGAAATCAAAAACCAAAGTCTCAAATAATATCGGAGTACAATACATCCCTCTCAAAATACCAGCTCAACAAAAGAACTAAAAACTGAAACTGAAGGAAAGAAATACATGATAGAATCTCCAACAAGTCTCCAAGAAGCTGCGGTCTACCTTCCTTGCCCCTGATTGCCTACGGGGGGAAAAAGGGGAAAAATAGAGGAGTGGGCCAGACTAAAAGTCCGGTGAATGATACTAATTACTAGAATCTTTGAGCAAAGTAAAAGTAATAGACCTTACAACAGTTCTAGTATATAAAAGAGAGCAAAGGAAATAGGAAGAAGGAATAAGCTGGAAATAAATACAAATTAACTAAATTAATTAACTTTGATTGTTTGCACTTGTCTTTGATAGCTGCTTTGATTAGGCTGAATTCCTAATCCTATAATTAGGCTGAAATCCTAATTCTACCCTTTGATCAGCCTGCTACTCCATATACCTTAATGCGGACTAGACGCTATATAACTCCCTACACAGAAATGGTGTATACGAATGACACGCAAAGTATCTACGGTGGACTAGACGTTATATAGCTCCCTGCACAGAAGGCAATGGTGCCTACGAAAGGCACACATACTAAGCGCTTGGAACTTATAACGATTACTGAGCACCCGAATGGAAGTCGCATGCGTAACCGCCACCATGCTCATGTTACATGTTGTTCCACCTATTAGGTCTTCTTATTACCTCAAGCTCCAGCATAAGCGTGCCCCGCATCCCACTTCTGGCTAATGTGAGATCAACGTGTTCATAGAAAATAGGGTAAATGCTGTTGGTACTGGCCCGTCATCCAAACAATATCTAGTTGCGCCCCTTGCCCAAATCCCCATGATTTGGACTTCTACTTATTGACTAATTACTACCATTATTAGCATAAGCGTTCCCCTCGTCTCACTTCTGGATTATGTGAAACACCATGTCCCTAGAAATAATAGGGGAATGCTATTTGGTACAGGTCCTACTTTAATTCTTGCTTATTAACTTAGATAAATTATTTAAATAAGCCTTTACTTTTGTTCTTGCTATCTGTGCTTATTAATTTATCCTAAGTCTTAAAATAAGCTCATTCTGTGCTTGTTCTTATTATAACCTACGTTATAATTTAGCTTATTTACTTAACCCAAAAGTCTAAGTGTAAAAAAATAAGCTCCTTTCATCTTATACTCTTTTTTAGTTATAATTCTAAGTTATAACTAGGCCAATTATTTTTAATTAGTCAAGTTCGAACATTAATATCATAATTAGGCTCAATTTCAGTCTTACTTCCATTTTTATTACAGTCTTTACAATATACATCTTATCTTCCGTTATTTCAGTGTTCTTATAATTTTAATCCATATTCACGTTTAATCTATTCTAATCCATACGCGAAGAAGAAGGATAAATAAAAGAAAACTGAAAATAGAAGAAAATCCAAAGCGTAGGAAAAAGATGTAAATAACGCATAAATAACAGTAAATAAATTAAAATACTGCAAATAAACTGTAAATAAATGGAAAAGCTATAATTAACAAAATTAAACTAAAATTAACTGAAAAAATAGCTAAAAGAAATAGACTGAAAATAATTTTAAAAACTGTAAGTAAATTACTAAAAAGATTATTCCAAAAATCATAGTAAAAACTACAACTATTGGAAACCCTATTATTTTAAATTACTTAAAGAAATCTAAAATGATTACAATCACTCACCTATGGTCCTAAGCTCTTCCCTTCAGGTCTTCCCGGATCCACTTGGAATTGTTAAATATTTTTATTTAAAATGATTTCCTCCTTGGAAAATTATTCCATTTAGGGTCCCTCCTGAAAAGATGAACCCAATTGGAGAAAATCTTATAATGAGAAAAAGTGTTAGGCCTAGGGTCATATTTATAGGGGTAGAAGTGGATCTCAGACCGTTGGATTTGGAGATTGAATAGGATGCAACCACGTCATGTTGTAGACCGTCGGGTCAACCTTCACCCCCCTAGGTCGACCAGCCGGTCGACCTAGGTGATGGTTAGGTCGACCTCTTGGTCGACCTACCTATATATATATTTTCCTTGTTTGATTCATAACTTGCTCATATTAACTTGGATTTTGACGTTCTATATATGGAAATTGATCAGAAAATTACCATGGACACAATGGTGCAACTCCCGTGGTTCAATTTTGATAATTCACAAAGTTATTTTATCATTTCATTAATTAACGAATTAATTATTACGGGTTAAATTTCGGGTTGTTACAGTGTTGTGTTTATAGCTGACATTTTAGTGTACTTTAAGGATGAGAGAGAGCATGAGGATCATCATAGAGTTGTGCTTGAGATGCTAAGGCCGCGTCAGCTGAAGGCGAAGTTTACCAAGTGTCATTTTTGGAAGAAAGAGGTTAAGTTTCTTGGTAACGTCGTTTCAGTGAAATGCTTGTCAGTAGATCCAGATAAGATCGAAGCTGTTAATAAATGAAAGAGACCAGAGACGGTGACTGAGATCAGAAGTTTTCTTGGACTTGCTGGCCACCACCGGAGATTCATTAAGGATTTCTCACGGATAGCAGCACCTTTGACTAAGTTAATTAGGAAGGATGTGAAGTTTTTCTGTTCTGACAAATGTGAGGAAGCATTCCTTAAGTTAAAACGTTTGTTGACTAGTGCACCTATGTTTGTAGTTTCAAACGAAAACCAAGGGTTGATGATATATACTGATGCATGTGGAACTAGATTAGGAGCGATGTTGATGCAGAAGGGTAAAGTTATTGCCTACGCTTCACGACAACTTACACCGCATGAAGTGAGATATCCTACTCATGATTTAGAGTTGGCTACGGTAATCTTCGCATTGAAGATTTGGAGACATTATCCCTTAGGGGAGAGATTTGAGCTATACATGGATCATAAGTCTTTAAGGTAATTATTCTCTCAGAAGGAGTTGAATATGAGACAACAAAGGTGGGTGAAGTTTTTGGCTGCTTATGATTTCGGTATAGAGTATACACCTGGGAAATGAAATAAGGTAGCGGATGCTCTTAGCAGAAGACATCAGAATGTAGTGTTAGCTATGTTGACAGAATAGAAGGATTTATAAGCTTTGACTACTTATAGTGTGCAGTTAAGATCAACTGCTAGTTCTAGTCACAGTACCGCCATGTTGTCTTATTTGGAAGTTCGACCAGTGTTCATCGAGAGGATTGCTTCTAAGTAAGGGGAGGATCTAGTATTAGCCGAGAGGATTAGAAGGCTTGAGATTGGAATAGATATCGATGATTTAAAGGATTTTAGTCTTGACCAGTGAGGATGGTTGAGAAAGAAGGGACGGTTGTGTGTTCCGAATGTTGAGGACTTGAGGAAAGAAATTCTTGGATAATGTCATCGATCCAAATTTACGATTCTTCCTAGAGGGATCAAGATGTATCATGATATGAAGAGGAGCTTCTATTGGGAAGGTATGAAGAGGTATGTTGGCTTGTGGGTTAGGCAGTATGCTAATCGTCAACGAGTGAAAGTCGAACATCAGAAGCCAAGCGGGTTGCATTTGCCTTTAGAGATTCCAGTTTGGAAAGAGATTCGATATCTGTGGATTTTATAGACGGGTTGACAAGGTCAAATAGAGGAAATGAAAGTATATTGGTTATAGTGGACGGGTTGACCAAGAGTGCTCATTTCTTTCCAGTTAAGTCAACTAGGATGGCATGTGTTTTAGCTAAGTTGTTCATGAAGAACATAGTTCGACTGCATGGAATTCCTAGTAGTATAGTCAGTGAATGAGATGCTTTGTTCACTAGTGAATTCTGGAAGAGTCTACAGGATGTATTAGGTACCAAGCTTAATACGAGTACTGCATATCACCCTCAGACGGATGGGCAGACAGAGAGAGTCAATAAGGTACTCAAGGATTTACTTAGAGCTTGTGTATTGGACTTTGGTGGATCTTGGGAAGATCACCTACATTTGGTTGAGTTTTCCTGTAATAATAGTTATCAGACTAGTATAGAAATGGCGCCTTTTGAAGCTTTGTATGGAAGGCCATGCAAATCGCAAGCATGTTGGTTGGAGACTGGACATAGATTAGTCTTAGGTCCAGATTTAGTTAGAGAGGCGTTAGAGAAGATTGAATTAATCATAGGAAGGATGAAGGAAGCTCCATCTAGACAGTAGAGTTACGCATATAAGAACCGTAAAGAGCTAGAATTTCCAGTTGGAGATAAGGTTTTCATTAAAGTATCATCGATGAAGGGTGTGGTACAATTTGGAAAGTAAGGGAAGTTGGTGCCGATATATGTTGGTCCATTCCAGATTATAGAGAGGATTGGAAAGCTCGCATACGGAGTAGATTTTCCGAACAGTATGGCAGGTGTCCATAATGTATTTCATGTGTCTCATCTTCACAAGTATGTGTATGATCCAGAGACTACTATTCCTCCAACTGGGTTAGAAGACAAGATAGTAGTGCCTAATTTGACTATTGTTAGACAACCAGTCCGGGTTGTAGCGAGAGATGAGAAAAGATTGAGGAACAAGACAGTCAGTTTGGTTAAAGTTCAGTGGAGCGACAACGAGAAGGACAGTACTTGGAAGATAGAAGACAAGATTAGAGGTACTTATCCTGATTTGTTTTGAGGGTATGTCTATATTAGCTTTATATAGATAGTTGTTAGTCAGATAGGCTAGTATGGTTGTTAGGAGTTATTACAGATGATTGCTATGTTTAGAATTTAGTCCTTACTGAATTTTGAGGACGAAATTCTTTAAGGAGGGGAGCTTGCAACACCCCTAGTTTTTGATAACATAATTCAGGAGATTTAATTAGATAAATTAAATAGAATAATGTAAATATTAGAGTGATAATGGGATTGAGATTTTAATAAAAAAATAAATAAGAGAACATGCTTAATAATATAAATGGGCTTAAAAATAGCTCGTATGTTAATTAATTAAACAAAAGGCATTTAGGGTAATTGCGCTCCATAACCCTTATGTATTACGTATCCTTTCATTTTCACGTTCATTCTTCTTTTTCACAAAAACGTAAATCAAAACAAAGAATAAAGGAGTCGGCCGAGAAAAGAGAAATTGGAATTAAATCTAATACTAAGGAATTAAAGCAAGGGGATTAATCTCAATCAAACCCTAAATTCCTTATCAAAAATCAAGGTGAATAATAATCTTAATCATCTCTATTTTGTTTTATAATCATTGTTTTCAGATTTAAGATTAAATCCATTTTTATGATGATTTGGATTATGATATGCTTGGATTTATAACATGTTTGATTTAAACAAAATTGTTTAAGTATGATTTTATACGGTTTTAAGAGTAGAACCTATTAAAATGATTTTCAAATGCCATGGAAAAATTATATGTTATGTAAAACATGATTTGGGGATGGATTTCAATTTTTGTAATTTTCCAAGCTATGGAAAACTTAATATGAATTTTCAAAGGAAAATATGTATAAGGGTTTGAAATTTATATTTCGGTTATTTCAAGAAAAAATTGGGTCTGAAATTTTTATATGTTAGATAACATATTGAAAGTGAATTTCTGTAATTTTTGGGGATTTTTCCTAGGTGATTTACTAAGGAAACTAAATTATTTTAGACGAAGGATTTAAGTGCAATATTGGTTTACTTAACGGAAGGGCTTAATTATTCAATTTTCCTTGATTTAGATCTGAAAATATGCGGCAGTTATTTTTGTAAAGAATTTGAAAAGTTTTAAGGCAACCAATTAAAGAATTAAAAATAGGCAGGTTAGTTATAAAGTAATTACTATAAATAGCATTAATTCAGCCTTTACCTAGAAAAAGTGGGATCCGCGTCTTTCTAAAGCACCTTTCGACCCTGTACTTCTGCTTCGACTCAGTTGAAACCAACCTAGCAAAAACATACTAAAGCCGAAACCAATCCATATGGTATCAATGAGATTGGTACGAAGTGGATTGGAGAAAGGCGGAAGGCATGGTGTCGAAAGCATTGTTTTCAATGGGGTCGAAACCTTTGTTTTATCTTCAAATGATAAGCACTTGCCTTCTTTTAATTAAAGCTTTCGAAGGAGTCGAAACATATGCTTTCGAAAGGGTTTTCTAAATAGCTTTCGAAGAGGGTTGCAATCTTTCATTTTTAAGTATGAGCTTTCGAACGAGTCCCTTTGTTTATAAAATAGTGCTTTTGAAAATGGTGGTTCTGACCTAGTCGTAACCTTGTTGCCGTTCTTTTGCCTTTCGAGTGTACTGAAGTCATAAGTGCTTTCGAAGGGTAGCCTTTGTTTTAAACTTATACTAAGCCACTTCCTACATGTTTCGAAAGGGTTCAAGGGCTTCAAAGGCAATTACTTCGAAATGGGGTTTTGATGCTATCCTTCAATGTTTTACTTAAAGATTATGAGCTATCGAATGGATTGTTCCGACGCCATCAAATTTTCCTAAACAATTTTATTAAAGGTTTCGAAAGGGATACTTTTGTATATATTCTATTTGACCCAAAGAAGTTTTTAAAGTAAAACCCAAAGGTTTTGAATGGAGTACTTTCAACGGTTTCGAAGCTATGCTTTAAAGAGTTAATAAGTGATGTATTGATACTTTCGAATGGTATTGTTTTGATGGTTTCAAAAGGTTTATGCTTAGTGTTTTGGAAAGAAATTTTTAATGCTTTTGAAGGAGGTTATCCAGGGGTTTCGAAAGTAATGTTTTAAGGTTTTGAAAGCCTTAGTTTTCAAAACAAATAACCCAATCTCATTGAAAAGGAAAAACCATGGCGTAATAAAAGAGTTTTGAAATAATTTATGTATGGAGTTTTTGAAGAAGTTTTTCTTGATAAATAGGTTATAGGGATTAACCAAGTTTTGTATGAAACGATTTCAAGAATATTAAACAACAGGTGTCAGTATATTATGTTATTATGTTTACTTCTTCATATGTATATTCACATTGTAATGGACCTATAACTGTATTTTAGGGAAGGGCAGAATTACCAACTAGGTTGACCCAATAGTGAATATGAATTAGCTTAACTCCTGAATGAGTATTGCATCTAGGAGGTCAAATAGATTAGAATATAGGAGGCAAAAATATTGATTAAAGAAGTTGTTAGGAAGACAGGTTCATAGTAAACCCATGAAAACTATGTATAGAAGAAGTTATTGGTAGGGGCCAATATGTTTGTAGTGAACCTATGAAAACTATATCTAGATTAACTTATTTATAGAAGTCAATAGGTTCCTAGTCAACCCATGAAACCTAGTATAAGTGGGAAGTTATTGGAGTTACCAATAGTTTCAGGGAGAACCCATGAAACAGTAAAGTTATTGGCATGGACCAATAGGTTCTTAGTGTCCCATGAAAACTATGAAACTGGACAGGGAGTCCATAAATATTAAACAGGTTATTAGTAAACCTGTGAAAACTATTAGGTTAATAGTGACCTTGGAAACTATAAATGGGACAGTTAGTCAAAATGAATGGGGATGGTAAATTGCTATGTTTTTAACTATTGTGGATGCAGGAGCACAGTATATGGTTTTATAAAGTTTTTAGGATACTACTAAGGGGAAAACCAGTTTCGCTAAGTGGCGTGGTCTCACTAGATATCTAAATGGTTTGAGACGGTAGATTATTATCCATACTAGGCTTTATGTTTGACTCAAAGTTTATGTTTTCCCCTTAAACTCTCGGGTGCTCAATTGATTTTGAGTAGTTTGAGGTTTAAGGTTTTCAGGTTCTCTTTAAGACGAATAAGCTTCCGAAGACGTGCAGGAGGCAAGCTAATTAATAAGAGTTCTTTTTATTCCGCTGTGTTTTGGTTGTAAAGACAAATTTGTTTTATTGCCTAACTATATACTCTGATCGTCCAAGGGGGCTTCTTCATATGTCGCTCTATGCGTATGTGTAATAATTATATTTTATCTGAACGTGGTTACGATTGTGGGATTATGTAATGAATTTGAAATGTTTTGAAATGGAATGTGGAGCTTATTTGATGTTTTAAATATTTTTCCATATTCATGTGTTTCTATGATATCAATTTATCTAACATTAACATATTTGGTCGTCGAAGATTAATAACTATGGATGACTACAACATCCGTAGCCGTTAGTTTTAGGCCTCTAAGTGGCGGATGTTACAAGATAATAAGTAGTTGTTAATAAATTCATTTGAAACCTCCTATATAGAGAATAAACGGACATGTCCATTCGTGAAGAGTAACGATGAATAGACACTTCATTTCAGAATTTGAATTTCAAATTAGCGGCATGTATATCGACATATCATTTATCTATATATCGACATAGGCTAGTGTATTTTGAAAACTTGTTTATTTTAAAATGTTTTGAAAATCTTATGCTCTGTAAAATATTTTGATATTTTGTAAAATAATTTAAACAGTTTATAAACATTTTAAACTTTAAATAACTTTTATAAAATGTTTTTAAATATTTTAAAAATATATTTTAAAGGATTATAAACTGAGAAATTAGATATCAAAGACTGCTACTAGGGACTTTAACAATATTCCATGACACTATAAACTTTACTATAATCTTGAGATCTTCGTATCTTGATCTTTATACTCATGAGCCTTCATATCCATTCCTTAAGTCTTTATACTATATAGTCTTCGAATCAATACATGTACAATATCATGCTCCATATGCTATATAACTTGACAAAACATCAGTATCTGTTAACCAGCCTTTTGGAAAGGCAGTATATAGGCGGATTTAACCCAACGGACTTCATGATCGTCAAGAAGGGATGCCCGGAGAAACGGTTACTAGGCTCAGAGATTGGTTATAAACGAGACTATGGACAATAGTCAAATAGATTCAGATCAAATCCTTAATTTTTGTCCCAATCAGGTTGCAATTGGTATGAAGTGATAAGGAAGGCCTCTTAAGGCTACTTTTCAAATTTCAAGTCGATCGAAGTTCGTCTGTTAGAGTTATGGGCAACAGAAGAGGGATCGACTCATATTCAGCTCAGCAGCATAACTCAACAATGGTTGCTCCATAACTCAACAACCACAAGGTGGATTGAAGTGAAAATTTGGAAACAATAAGAGGGGACCCTAGGAAGTCTACTCTAGGGATCTCATGGGATTTGGAGGAGATGGAGGGATCGACATCTATCCATCTAGAGGGGTCGTCCTCTTCCCTCATAGGGCTTGGCTATACACAATTTTCTAGCAAAGATCAATCGATATCTCAACATCTACACATCCAATTGTCATGAAACTTAGAGGCTAAGCATAATGCAACATGGAAGCTCCCCTAGGGATAGCATGCAATTTGGAGCAAGTTGGAGGGATCGATACATATCCCTCTAGAGGGATCGGCAGAAGTCAGGGTACATGCAACTCCACTTCACGGAAAATGCGATATCTCACAAACCGTACGTCAGAATGACACAAAATTTGGAGAGAAAGAAGCTAACACCAAGGGGAACCACCCAAAGGGATCGCACCTTATTTGGACACCAAAATAGGGATCGGTACCGATCCCTATTGTGGGCCCCAATGAGCCTGGAAATTGTTGGGTGGCCTCGTCTTGGTCTCCAGAACCTTCTGTCAAAATTGCAACTCGATCTGTGCACGTCTTCCCCTATAAATACAGCAGGTATGGCGTCAAAAAAAGGATTTTCTTTCTTCTTTTATTCATATTCAACCTAGGCTACACTCTGTCAATTTTATTCTTGGATTTCGGATTGTAACTGTAAACAATCTTCGGTATAATAAAAAGGATTATTTGGGAGTGGACGTAGGCCAGAGTTAGCCGAACCACTATAAACCTTGTCTCCTTTTACTTGCTTTCTAGTTGTTTTAATTTTGTTCTTCATTTATTTCTCTTCATATTTCTATGATTGGATTGGATATTGGAGTTTTCGCATAATTGGGTGTTGGTGGCCAATTTTAACGCCAACATTTTAGTGCTTTCACTGAGAAGGCTTGCACATGTGGATTTGGAAGCTAGGAGCATAGATTTTGAAGCTTGGATACTTGGATATTGGAAGCAATAGTGAGACAATCAACAAGGAGAGTGCTACCAGAAAGAAGCCACCATAGAGGGAGTGAGGAGGCTTCCTCGGTAGCTGGAGATGATCAAGCATCTATCTACATCACCAGGGATGAAATGGAAACAATGATGGATGCTATGCAGGAGAGGATGCTGAAAAGGCAGGAGGAGATGATGCAAAATCTACTTCGACAAATCGGACAGGCTGGAGCCATAGGAGCTACTGGAATGCAAAACTAAGGAGCTGGAATGATAGAAGTATTAGAGCTATGGACCAATGAGTTGAGGTGGAAGAAATCATTGGAAATCAGAACCGGGAAATGGATATGGAGCCGGTGGACGAAGGAGTTGGGTAGAGTAGCCGGGGGTAGCCCCTTGCCATCATAGAGGGATCAGCACCGATCCCTCCAGAGGGATCGGTACCGATCCCCAAAGTCTAAGGGGCATGCCCTAGAGTCTAGTTGATCGTGATGTTGGAGGATCTGCAGTCAATCCTCTGGAGCTTGGTGTGAATCGGAATTTAGATGCTCGTTCGAAGGAATACGTTCCATAATTCCCTCATAGACTTAGGGACAACTAGGAAATTATGATAGGAGACTGCCACTTGAAGACAGAGACTGGTTTGCAGAGATGATCAGGTGAGCTATGCGTTGAGGGTTAGTGAACAGGGATCTGGAGGATGTGAATAGAAGTCCATTCACTCCTAATATTAGGAATGCTTAAATTTGGATCAATGTAATGGATAAAACAGGTCGTTATGCCTGGCAAGGGGTATGTCACTTCGCTCGAACGCAATGAATCGACCTACTCAGGTCGTCGAGTACGGACTGTGCTCGGCAAGGATCCGGAGAGATCAAGGTTGTCAGGCATGGACTATACTTAGCAAGGGGTAAGTCGCTTCGCTCGAACGCAATGGATGACCTACTTAGGTCGTCGAGTTTAGACTGTGCTCGGCAAGAATCTGGAGAGATCAAGGTCCTCAGGCATGGACTATGCCTGGCAAGGGGTGGGTCGCTTCGCTCGAACGCGAGGATCGGCCTACTCGGGTTGTCGAGTACGGATTGTGCTCGGCAAGGATCCGGTGAGATCGAGGATTTGGATTAGGATAACAACCGAAAAGGTTATGGATTTGGATATTAGCTTTGAACAGCTATGGATTTGGATATGGGCCCAGAGCAGTTTGGGATTTGGCTAATGACCCGGTGAGGTCGAGGGTTTGGACAAAACGATCCAGAGAGATCGTAGATTCGGGATTGGATATCGACTCAGAATGGTCATGGATTTCATTAACGATTTGGAGAGATCATGGATTTGGATTGGCAATGGATTGGATAATATGGCTATCTATGGATTATGGACTTCAAATTTTGGATTTATGGAAATTCAAAACACGCCTTGCTATCGCAAGGCATGTTTTGGGGGGCAAAGTGTTAACCTGCCTTTTAGAAAGGCAGTATACATGCGGATTTAACCAACGGACTTCATGATCATCAAGACGGGATGCTTGGAGAAATGGTTACCAGGCTCAAAGATCGGTTATAAACGAGACTATGGACAATGGTCAAGTAGATTCAGATCGGATCCCTAATTTTTATCCCCATCAACGTGCAATCGGTATGAAGTAATAAGGAAGGCCTCCTTAGGATACTTTTCAAATTTCAAGTCGATCGGAGTCCGTATGTTAGAGTGATGGGCAACAAAAGAGGGATCAGTTCATATTCAGCTCAACAGCACAACTCAACGATGGTCGCTCCATAACTCAACAAACACAAGGCAGATTAAAGTGAAACATTGGAAACAAGAAGAGGGGACCCTAGGAAGTCTACTCTAGGGATCACATGACATTTGGAGGAGATGGAGGGATCAACATCTATCCATTTAGAGAGGTCGGCCCCCTTCCCTCATAGGGATCGACTATACACAATTTTCTAGCAAAGATCGATCGATATCTCAACATCTACACGTCCAATTGGCATGAAACTTGAAGGCAAAGAATAATGCAACATGGAGAAGCTCCCATAGGGATCGTATGCAATTTGGAGCAAGTTGGAGGGATCGGTACCTATCCCTCTAGAGGGATCGGCAGAAGTTAGGGTACATGTAACACCACTTCACGGAAAATGCGATATCTCAAAAACCGTACGTCGAAATTGCACGAAATTTAGAGAGCAAGTAGCTAACACCAAGGGGAACCACCTAAAGGGATTGCACGTCATTTAGACACTAAAATAGCGATCAGTACCGATCCCTATTGTGGACCCCAATGGGCTTGGAAAAATTTTGGGTGGCCTCGTCTTGGTCTCCAGAACCTTCTGTCAAAATTTCAACTCGATCCGTACACGTTTTTCCCTATAAATACAGCAGGCAAGGCATCAGAAAAAGGATCTTCTTTTTGCTTCTCTTCATCTTTAACCTAGGATACACTCTGTCATTTATTTCTCTTTATATTTCTATGATTGGATAGGATATTGGATTTTTCGTATAATTGGGTGTTTGTGGCCAATTTTGATGCCAACGGTATCCATATTTTATCCGAATGTATTATTGTTATTAATGTTATTATCATCAAATCAATAACTAAGGTATTAACACATTTAACATAGTTAAATTAGTTATACTTTGTTTGGGATATCTATATTAGCGCAGAATAAAACATCGTTATGTTATAATTAAATTGAATTGATTATTTCAGACATCTATCGAGCAAAAATAAATCACCGTTATGTGCTTGCAAAGTAAAAAGATTATTTTTGAAGTTAATTAATTAGTAAATGATATGTTGGCTATTGATCGCTAATTGTTGGTAACAATATGTTTGTTAATATTGTTTGATTATTTGTTTGGATTTGAATTCCCGCTTGATAGTGGATGGCATAAATAACCATTGTAGGGAACAAAAGGAAGAAGTTGGAGTGTTTTCATAGCGAATGGGTCTCTACGGGACACTTCGAAGTGCTTATATATATGAAATTTACAGGGGACTTTTGTAGAGAGATCACAAGGGGTTTCTTGCCAATATCGATTTATTTATATTATTATGTTGTTATATTAATGTTTGGTTGAAATATTTGTGACCTACGGTTTGAATTGTGTAAGCGTCGTTATAGCGATATTTGCTATATTATCACTTATGAAATACCATCTCCTTAAACCCTTGTGTGTGTTGAACTTGTGCTTGTATTCTTATAAAATAAATGTTTGCTCACGTTTTTGCACTTGAAAGTTGTTTAAACCATATTTTCAAATATTTTGAAATTTCAAAAATTAAGGATAAGTATTGATTAAAATTTATAAAAGAATTTATAAATTTAATTAATTGTCTTTTGGGACAATTAAAATTGTTTAAATATATAAAACGAATTTATAAATTATTTTTTTATTTACCTACGGGATAATTAATGTTGTTTCACTTTATAAAAAGGATTTTTACCTTTAAAATAATTAATGTTGTATAAAATTATAAAGGATTGTAAATTTGATTTATTTTCGTTCAGGATAATTAACATTGTTTGAAATTTATAAAAGATTGTTTATAAATGAGAAAATCCTTTAAAAAGGAATATTTAAAAATAAAGCTAAGTATAAATTGTTTTTGGTTTATAGTAAACAATATTTTAATGACATTCCTTTTTGACCATTCTTTTTAGTACACCTAGAACTATAATTAGCTCTTTAAAGTGATATTTTTAAAGAGTGTTTTTATAGTGTTTTACAAATATTTATGATGTGAAAATCAAGCATAAGTATGAATCAAATGTTCTAAAGGCTTGATTCATTTATTGGTGGCAAGTGTATGTGATTTAATTCTAATAAACAATCATTTGTTTGTTCTGATAATTGATTTCTTAACTATCGATTTCATTATCCTCCTTTGTGTTTCATCGATTCAAGAAGATTTTGTTGCTCGTTTAGGGCATTTAAACTCTTACTATTCTTAAAGCTAAGAATATTATCGTGGCAAGATAAATAGTAGCACTGCCCTAGCTTGTCTGACTTCATTGTTTTTCCTGGGGTAGTATTAGTTTGTTTTTTATAGTTGATTCATCAACTATCGATTTTGGTATCCTTCTTTGTGCTTCGTCAATCTAAGATGATTTTTTTGCTAATTTTGAGCATTATAGTCTGACACCATGGATAACTAAAACCAAAGAGCAAGTGGGAGCCAAGCTAGTTGGGTCACACCCATTGTGGTATATTCACATTTATCTAGAGATTTGTTGGTAGCATGCATGCAGTGATGTGAAATATTCGGATGCTCGTGTGAAGCGGGGTCCAGCTTGGAAGTTCCTGAGAGTGATGCATGTTTGGTATGGGCTCTCAAGTATATTTTATCTAGAGGTATACTTCCGATATAGGGGCGCATCCTCCTAGTCATGTTGGATAAATTCATTCTCCTTGTTTGATTTAAACCTTGGAGTTAACCTTTTCTTAATTGCATCAAGAAATGTCTTCTCTATGTTTAATTATTTTGTCCGTTTTTTGAATTTGGATTTTAATCTTGTATGTGTCCATCCTTTCTTATTTGGATTGTTGTTCTGATTTGTTTCCCAATTTTTCATGTATGAATGTTGTTCTTGTGAGGTAAAAACCCATTCCGTGTTTAGAGGCATGGTCCCACAGAATTATTTAACCTTCACCATATCCCTTGAGTTTTCTTACATTGATTTTCCAAACTGACCCGAGCGTTATTTTATTTTAATGCTTGAGTCAGGCTGAGTATTTTTCAGGTTGGCATTGGTGTTATTTAGCTCTAGAAGAAGAGCTGAATGTTCATCTATCGCAATATTTTATTTTCCGTTGTAATATATTCTATACATATTAGCAATTGTAAGGTTAGAAATTTATAATTATCTAGCCAATGAGGTTTGTTTTAACTCTAAGGTACCTTGTATCTTGGAGTGACACTTTATACTATTTTTATTTATATGTTGTTGTTTCCGCTGTGAGATTCTATTCCCATGTTTGTTCCTTTTATTTTACCCTAAAAATCTACTATTCCGATGATTGGATGTTTGGCATTGGAATACCATGGATATGTTTGGTGTCGACTTTCGATGGTTTAAAAGGCAAGTCGTTACTGTAATGAACGGCCTTTCCGAACCCCAGAAGTCGACTATATCCATGATATTCACGTGCCGAATAACTAATACAATTCTACCCTTAGACAGTAATAGCCTATCATACCTAACTTGTATAAGAAACATATAATACAACGGAAACAAGATAATAACTAGCTATGGATGAAGCCTCCCACTCCAAGCTCCTCCAAAATGCATCAGTGGGAAAACCTGAACTACTTGGCTGCTCATAAAAATTTGAGAACCCAAGAGTTTTAGGAAAAGAAAAAAAACTCCATATCAGACATAAGTCTAGTGTGAGTAAACTCAAACGACTGAATTATTATGTTTAAAACCCTTTAAAATCAAAGGTATCTCGTAAGACCGTGCCGCACATAAACACGGCAGGTTTTTCCTTACGATAACCAAACCACTTCATATGAAATTCTCTTATATTATAATAGTGTTTAAGATACAAATACTTATTAATCATGGCAGAAATTGTTACATTAATTAAATTCCAGCATAATAGGTATACAACTAAGATCGTAAAAGCTCGTATTGAAGAATGGATTCCATAAAATGACTGGGCTACTGGGGTACCGCCCGTCACGGTGCATCTCTAGATAAAATAACACCGAGGACCTCACTGGGATCCCCTACCAACACAGAACCGGCCTACCACTTTACTAGCAGTACCGATTATGATCACCACTTAGTTAATGGGCCCGAAGCATACAAAAGATAGATAATATCGACTCTAGATAGGGATGAGCGTACCCTAATTGGGAGCGACCCACTTAGCCCTTTTGCATCTTCCATGTTTTATTCATTCCTGGTAGATGAGGCTTGAGGCTATGTTTTACCTTTTATATAGCACTTCCCACTTGGAATGCTAACACTGCCCTCCATGCAATAATGCAATGCCCGCATTCATCCATACAAGTTCATTTGGGACTGAACGAAACCAAAGGCACTACCTCCACTACACCCATTGGAATCACCCTCAGGATTAGTAGAAAATAGCCCTTGCACTTCAAAAATTCGTCTTCGATTCCATACTCTTCAAGATGTCTTCAGTTCGAAACACTTGAGTTGGATAGAAGTGGTTGTTAGATAACATATCCAATCCCGGACTCTTCGAAATGAATTTTGATAATTTTTGGTCAACTCAACCCCGGTTCCTTAGGAAATAAGGAGACAAAAGATAAGAGCAGAGTTCACCTCCTAATCGTTTGTGGATGGATTTCCTTATCATTTACCCTAGAAGAACGAAACAAGATTTATATGCATGGTACAACATCATTGGGGATGACTTTGCCATATAACTCACGTGTTTCCCCTAGATATTTCCAAAGTTACGTTTTGGTCCAGATTTGATAGTCGGTTATTTAACTATCAAATAAACAGTCATTCAACATTGATTTAATTCCACTTGGGATCCACTAACCTATTATTAACTAATCTTTCATTAATTAAAATCACTTTATAAACATTCGATCAAAAGATCTTTTACAACACACAATTTCCAAAATCCCTTACATCCCTTTTATACTTGGAAAACATTTACATAGTTATATCGATGATATTAGTATATTACCAAACCGTATAAGATATTTCCTCTCTTCATATTCCATATTAAATGACCAAAAAAATTCCGTTTAAAAATATTTCTTCCTATAAAACTAACCCACTTATCCTTCACAAAAAGTTTCCTTTCTTAAAAGTTCACTTTATAATTAAAAATACCTTTATAATCTATAAAATCATTTATAAATAATTTTCCTATTTTTAAATTGCTTTTAGTAAACCTTCTTAAAGAAAACTCCTTTACAAACTCATTTCCAAAACATCTTTTGAAAACCACTTTAAGTAAACCCTTTTGTTTAGTAATGCTCCATTTATAAACAAGTTATTATTTATAAACACTTTATTACATAATTATACAACTTGAAAATTAATTATAAACTTAAAACCCAAAATTTATTAAAGGATTGAAGTTAATCCAAAATCATAAAGGATTGAAGTTAATTCAAAATCATACTTTATAGATTCAAAAGAGGCTTAGCAATCCCAATGGTACCCTTAAAGTTACCATTTAATTTTAGTTTCACGTTCAAGTCATTCAACAATTTATTTACATAAGTCAACGTACATGTAAATATACTTTATATCCAAATTTGGAAATAACATATCAATATAAACTAATCCGCATAAACATGTTCAAATAACAATAAAAGCAGGATGGTGATTTGTCCTGATAAATAGGTGTCCAAACAATTCAATCATTTATAGTAGAACGGGGATTTATTCTGCTTAACACATATCCAAACAATAAAATAATCAATTTATAGCAGAACACGAATTTATTCTACTATCAAATGTCCGCACAATCAAACAATCAATTTATAGCAGAACGGGGTTTTATTCTACTAATAGTTGTCCACACAAACACAAACGATCACATCATAACTCATTCACGATCATTTGTCTGCTTAGTAGTACCAACATATGAATTCCTTGATTTCAAAACCATCTTTGAAAAAGAAGTATCTTTAAAACAATTTGATTCTTGGAAAAATAAAGAATTTAAAACTTAAAACTTTTTTAAAATAATTATTTACAAGTTAAACCCTTAATCCTAGTCAATCTTAATTAATCTTAACTTAATTTAATTATAAATTGAGAAATAATTAAACCTTTAATAACTAATTAAATAATACTTAACTATTATATAGATAATTTAACCCTAATTAATCCTTTATTTATTATTAAATAATAATTTAAACCTTCACGAATAGTTAAATATTAATTAATCACATTTAATTAATAAAATAACCTTTAATTAAAATTTAATTAACAAATTAAACCTTAAATAAAAAAATTATTTTAAATTAAATCTTTAATTAATTAATAATTAAAAATAATTAAACAATTGATTTTTTTAGTTTATAAATAATTAACCTTATACTTAATTAGTAATTAATTAAAAATAAATCATATATTTAAATTATATTTAATTAAAAATTAATCTCACTTAATTAATAATTAACTAGAATTGATATTATCTTTAAAAGATAATTAATTAATAACTAATCTTTACTTAATTATAATTAATAAACCCTATTTCATCTTAATTTATTATTAAAACTTAACTAATAAAAATTTAATATTTAAAAACTTAATTAACTTCATAAAACATCATTATTAAGTTTATAAAATATTTTCAAAACACTTTAAGTTAATAAAACCAAATTTTGCAAAAGTTGAATTTTTAAGCAAAACTGCATCCATAATTACTATCGCTATGGATACCCGTAACCTCAACTTGTTTTATAATCCAACACTCTTTGAACCTTTACCTTTAAATTGCCAAAAGGTTTATAACTCAAAATTGGAAACTAAATCAAAGTTCAAAACTTAAAAAAACTTTCAAAATCCTATTTATGTAAACTAGTTTTAACTCACGGAATTATAAGTCGCACACATACAAATTCAAATGCTAAACTTTCCTTAACCTATATTCGTGTTTTACACATTATGACATACTGAAAGTTGCATGCCACATAATATCCAAGTTACATACAACATCCTACTCAAAGCCACATATAATATCATACTCACATCCAAAATTTCCAACAATGTTACTACAACATCACCACATATCAACGATACTATAAACAACCAAGACATATAATAATCCACACAATTCAACATGTATCATTTCACAATATAATCGATATATAAAGTTTAAAACTTATAAATTTAGAAAAAATAGTTCACTCACCAAAGTCTTTGAAAACTTGAAATGCTTTAGAACTTGTAAAGCTAAGAAAACCACACAAAAGTCACTCAAAAATGGGTCATTTTCTCCTCGATTTTTGGCCACCTTACTTTCAGAATTTGGACAAGTGGTAAAAAGAAAAGTTTGGAAAATTATTCTCTACAATTTTAAAAAATAATCGCTCAATTTGATTTGTTTTGAGGGAGATATGGTCAAAGAATGAGTGATATTTTCGGCCTTGATAATATGGGTCCAAAAATGAGTTAGAAAGAAATGCAATTTTGACACAAAATTATTCAAAATTTGAAAAGGTGGTATGTATAAAAGTTGTAGCCACTGGAATTCTACATGTTTTGAAAAAAGAAATTCTTGATTTGGGTAGTACGTAGGAAGTTATGGCCGAACGAAGTCGGAGGAAAATGGAGAAGTTTTTAAAATAAAAAGGAGGAGATTAAACAAGTTTGAGATCATTTTGAAAGTTTAAACTTGGATTTTTAAAACTTAAAATTATGAATGAAAGCCAATAAAAGGTTTCATGAAGCTTTTAGGAAGATGAGAGATTATGAAATGAAAATAAAATGAGAAAGAAAAGGTGAAAATTAGTTTTATATGAAATAGAAATAGCAAATTACCATTTTACCCTCATGTACTCTACCCTCCACACATCATGCCACATCACACCCTCTCCTCTACCCCACCCATTTCAGTTCACACCTAGCCACCCTCCCATCAAATTAAAGCCAACATGCATAAGTACTCTAATGTACTTATGTCTCTTAATGATGTGACATTCATTTTTTTTAACTTAATATACTAAGATATAAATGCATATATATACATACATTAATACACATAAATATACATATACTAACTTATCTACAAGTGTGAATACTTATGCTAAAGAGTTCATAACGTTTCCGATAACTTTTACCCAATAAAAAGTCGAAATTTCAAAAAACAGTTTCTGGTCACATCTTCGATTTTTCTTGTAACGACCTAGATTTTCGTACCAGTCAAAATCGCTAAAAAATTCCATCCGTTCTAAAACTACGAATGAAAACTACCAACTTAATACTCGATATTTGATAAATATTCAACATTACCAAATGTAAATGATACAACTTTCAATTATACAAGTTATCAGAGTAATCAATTTAATCTACTAGTGTGCTTTAATACAAACCCAAACTCAAATACTACAAGTAATTGTAAATCTACCGTTGCACAACTCTGATGAGAAACAACAATAGCCATTCCTGCTAACTTAATAAACATATCAAATGCGGAATAAAATAGTAAGTAGGAAAAATACATCAATAGATGATATATAGCAAACAATAAACATAAAAATGTAATGTTATTATTTGGGCTGCATCACTACCACTTGTGACTGCCTACGTACCCCTATCAAATTGGGTACCCAATTAGATATAGGATCAAGCCAACGTAGTTCTTCTACCGCGAATAGGACTCATGGAGCCTACGATGCACAAACACTATGAATTCCAGGAACTACCCACTCAGGCTTAATCTTCAAATTTAGATTTTTAAAATCTAATTTGCTTTACGGAAATTATCCTTTTGGACTTTATTTCCGAATTCTTAATTCAAAAAAAATTGAAATATATATATATATATATATCTTTTATATTCAAACTATTCTTTTACTTCAGGATCTGAAAACAAATCACCTTTCTGAAATGATATCAATATACAAACATACAAAACTATATGCTATCTGATCGGGAGGTTTCTAGCCATAACAAGGCAACTGGATCCCAGCCTTCCAAAAATAAATATAGATATATATCCCTCTACAATGAGAGCAGACTACACTAAGGCTATAAAACATCTGCACCTCCCTTGCCAACTTTTTATTTATGGGTTACCCGAATCATCGGTAACATAAAAAATACTTTATATCCCGAAGTGGCAAAATCATTTACCCTAATAATTACAAATACTTCAAATCTATAATAATTTCCATTTCCAAATCCTTTCAAAAATCAATTTAAAACCATCGGGTTTAGTCCTCGAAATTCTTTCTGTTTTATAAAACAATTCTTTATGTAAATCACTTTTATATAATATAACTTCAAAATATTCATTTAGAAATATCTCTTTTTTTAAAAGGGAAACATTTCATAACATTTCAACTTGAAAACCAATTTTCAAAACAATTCATTAAATTTAAGTTAAAATATTATAACTAATTATAATAATTTAAATGAATCAATATTATTGCTAAACACATTTTAGTCAAATCGTGAAATAAATCACAAGGTGTTAGCCAACAATTATTTTCTACCCAACCCATGCTTATGGATAATTGATTGCTCATAAACTGGCCAAGCAAAGTCTATAATCAATAAATAAACACAACAATAAATGATAATCAATTCTTCATTCTATCAAATATTTATAACACTTTTTATTTTATCTTGGGATAAACGGTTTGATACTTATTTTGGAGCATCCGGGCTTTTCCTTCGACATGTTCCATCACTCGCCCAAGTCTCCTTGGATCTCACAGATGAAACACATGTACTAGTTGTTTCCGCATGCCCCATTAAGTATTTAACTTCTAAATTTTAAAATACTTAATTAACCATCCAAATAGTCAAACAAAGAAATAAAACCATTAATTTAGCAAACAAAGTAAACGAGCAATCAACAAGGGTTTCAAATAACACTTAACACTTAAAGTTCCTTCAACATAGCAATGAATTTAATGAACTTAATGGAAGAAATTACTCACTTTGGATTCCACTCCGTCAAACTTTAAGGCAAGGAACTCTAGATCTAAATCATACTTCCTACCAATTTTACTAACTTTGTCACTACGGCTTTGACTATTGCTTCGCTACTATTTCCCGAAACTTCTTCAAATCCGGCTATATCTCCGCTATCCTAGAAGTTGAGGTGAAAAGAGTGGTGATGGCTTCTAGGTGCGCATGGCCTTGGGTGGATGTATGGAACTTACTAGCTTGAACTTTACTTAAGTGGTATACTTTTTTGTCGATTATTTTTGCCATAACTTTGTTACGCTTTTGGAATTTTTTTTAGAGAGGCATGGAAGCCATTAAAGCTCTAAGGAAGAAGAAGGAGAAGCTTAGCAAAGGAAGAAGAAGAAGAATGGAAAGTGTGTGTAATTTTTAAAAGAAGTGGTAGCTATTTATGGAAAAAAGTTTTGAATAAAATATTATTTTGTAAAAAGACCAAAATTCCCTTTGCTTATACTTGAAGCAAACTAATTTTTTCAACACTTAACATCACATTTCAAATCATTATTTTATGTCATTTTCACTTAAGTATTAAGTAAAGAATATAATAATTATGTTTGTTTGATTTAATGTTTACTTTTTGACTTTTATAACACGTTTTGTCTTTTTATGCTCACTTTTTATTATATTAACACTTTTTGTTAATTACATTCTAGAATTTTCTAAGTATGTTTAGTTAAAGTAAACTTGATTAGTGAATTAATTAATACTTATACTATTTGAATATATGTTCATATATAAGAAAATAAAGGTGCAACAATGTTGCGACAACTTTAAATCGACAAAACGTTGATTTTTGACAAAATGTTTTACGGTCACATTATTTTGACGTTTTTGTTGAACTATTTATTTATGTAAACCAAATTTAAAAATAAATTTGTATAATGTTATTTAAAAATATAAACACTCATAAATTAATTATAATAATTTATTTAACCATTGAAACTTACTTTTCTGAAATCAGAATTTTGTCACTTTTGTCGATATAAATAATTATTCCTATTTTTGTGTATATTTCTCTTTGCAAATCCTATCTAATATTATTTAAATCATAAACTGTTATATAGTTTATATTTAAAATCACTTTAAATAGTATATTTTAAAGTGTTCAAATTCTGGGTCGTTACATTCTGCCCTACTTAATAGAATTTCATCCTCGAAATTATAAGGACAGAAAAATATAACGAAAAAAACAACAATTAACGAAAGTTAAGCATACCAAAAATAGTAATATCACCCATAACCTAGGTCGGAGGAACGGTGCCTTATCCTATCCATTTTAGTTATCAAATTAAGGTAGTTTCATTTTAAGATTCCTTGGTTGATTTACTAACCTAGACAAATTTTTTACTTAGGCACCTAACGTAAGCTCTAATACCAAATGTAACGACCCGGATTTTCGTACCATTCAAAATTGCTAAAAAATCCATCCGTTCTAAAACTATGAATGAAAACTACCAACTTAATACACAATATTTGATAAATATTCAACATTACTAAATATATAGGATACAACTTTCAATTATACAAGTTATCAGAGTAATCGATTTAATCTACTAGTGTGTTTAATACAAACCCAAACTCAAATACTACAAATAACTGTAAATCTACCGTTGCGCAACTCTGATGAGAAATAGCAATAGCCATTCCTGCTAACTTAATAAACATGTCAAATGCGGAATAAAATAGTAAGCAGGAAAAATACATCAATACACGATATATAGCAAACAATAAACAAAAAAATGTTAGGTTATTATTGGAGCTGCATTACTACCACTTGTGACTGCCTACGTACCATTATCTAATTGGGTACCAAATTAGATACAGGATCAAGCCAACGTAGTTCTTCTACCGCAAATAGGACTCATGGAGCCTACGATGTACAAACAATATGCAATTCCCGAAACTACCCACTTAGGCTTAATCTTCAAATTCAGATTTTCAAAATTTAATTAGCTTTACGGAAATTATCCTTTTAGACTTTATTTCTGAATTCTTATTTCAATTTTTTTTGAAATATATATATATATACATCTTTTATATTCAAACTATTCTTTTACTTCGGGATCTGAAAACAAATCACCTTTCTGAAATGATATCAATATACAAACATACAAAACTATATGCTACCTGATCGGTAGGTTTCTTGCCATAACAAGGCAACTGGGTCCCAGCCTTTTGAAAATAAATATAGATATGTATATCCCTCTACAACGAGAGTGGATTATACTAAGGCTACCGAACATCTGCACCTCCCTTGCCCATTTTTTAGTTATGGGTTACCCGAATCATCGGTAACATAACGAACCACTTTATATCCCAAAGTGGCAAAATCATTTACACTAATAATTACAAATACTTCAAATCTATAATAATTTCCATTTCCAAATCCTTTAAAATTTTAAAAGCATCGGGTTTAGTCATCAAAATTCTTTTCGTTTTATAAAACATTTTTATAAAACCATTCTTTATATAAATCACTTTTATATAATATAACTTCAAAATATTCATTTCCAAATATCCCTCTTTTTTAAAAGGAAAACATTTCATAACATTTCAACTTGAAAACCAATTTTCAAAACAATTCATTAAATTTAAGTTAAATTATTATAACTAATTATAATGATTTAAATGAACCAATATTATCGCTAAACACCTTTTAGTCAAATCGTGAAATAAATCACAAGGTGTTAGCCAACAATTATTTTCTACCCAGCCCATGCATATGGATAATTAATTGCTCATAAACTGGTTGAGCAAAGTCGACAATCAATAAATAAACACAACAATAAATGATAATCAATGTTTCATTCTATCAAATATTTATAACACTTTTATTTTATCTTGGGTTAAAACGGTTTGACATTTATTTTGGAGAATCCGGGCTTTCCCTTCGACATGTTTCATCCCTAGCCCAAGTCTCCTTGGATCTCACAGACGAAACACGTGTACTAGTCATTTCCGCATACCCCATTAAATATTTAACTTCTAAATTTTAAAATACTTAATTAACAATCCAAATAGTCAAACAAGGAAATAAAACAATTGTTTTAGTAAACAAAGTAAACAAGCAATCGACAAGGGTTTTCAAACAACACTTAACACTTAAAGTTCCTTCAACTTAGCAATGATTTAAATGAACTTAAAGAAATAAATAACTCACTTTGGATTCCACTCCGTCAAACTTTAAGGCCAGGAACTCTAGATCTAAACCATACTTTCTACCAATTTTGCTAACTTTGTCACTGCGGATTTGACTATAGCTTCGTACTATTTCCCAAAACTTCTTGAAATCCGGCTATAGCTCCGCTATCTTAGAAGTTGAGATGAAAAGAGGTGGAGATGGCTTCTAGGTGGGCACGGCCTTGGGTGGATGGATGGAACTTACTAGCATGAACTTTACTTAAGTGGTATACTTTTTTGTCGATTATTTTTTCCATAACTTTATTATGCTATTGGAATTTCTTTTATAGAGACATAGAAGCCATTAAAGCTCTAAGGAAGAAGAAGGAAAAGCTTAGAAAAGGAAGAAGAAGAAGAATGGAAAGTGTGTGTAATTTGTGAAAGAAGTGGTAGGTATTTATAGAAAAAAGTTTTGAATAAAATATTATTTTTTAAAATGACCAAAATACCATTTTCTTATACTTTTAGCAAACTAATTTTTTCAACACTTAACATCACATTTCAAAACATTAATTTATGTCATTTTCACTTAAGTATTAAGTAAAGAATATAATAATTATGTTTGTTTGATTTAATGTTTACTTTTTGACTTTTATAACACGTTTTGTCTTTTTATGCTTACCTTTTGTTAATTGCATTCTATAATTTTCTAAGTATGTTTAGTTAAAGTAAACTTGATTAGTGAATTAATTAATACTTATACTATTTGAATATATGTTCATATATAAAAATAAAGGTGCAACAATGTTGCGACAATTTAAATCGATAAAACGTTGATTTTCGACAAAATGTTTTTCGGTCACATTTTGATGTTTTTATTAAACTATATATTTATGTAAACCAAATTTAAAAATAAATTTGTATAATGTTATTTGAAATATATAAACACTCATAAATTAATTAAAATAATTTATTTAACCATTGAAACTTACTTTTCTAAAATCAGGATTTTGTTTCTTTTTGTCGATATAAGCAATTATTCCTTTATTTATGTATATTTCTCTTTGCAAATCCTATCTAATATTATTTAAATCATAAAATGTTATATATTTTATATTTAAAATCACTTTAAATAGTATATTTTAAAGTGGTTAAATTCTGGTTCGTTACATTTCTTTAAACTAAATATTTTTGTAAACCAAATTATTATTTATTATTAAAAAGAGTTTTATTTTCATTATAAAACCTATATATTGAATATTTAAAATTAATTAAATATTCGAAAATCAAAGCAGTGAGATTCAACGTCGTTACATTTACATTTTATGTGACGCCCCACCCCGAGACCCACACTAACAAAGGGTATTACTAAGTAATATTGTCTGTTAGTGTAAAGAATAGAGCTGGTTAAGAGCGACCACCCATGGATTTTGCATTAAGAAAACATGGATACTCGATTTTGGTGTTGTATTTTTTTCTTCTTAAGTGGAATCAACGTATGTAATCCAGGCTTGAAACAAAACTATGGTGGCTATAATAATAATCCAGAATAATATATAATCAATACAGATCACAAAATCATAAATCCCAGAATATACACAGCATAATATAAAAAGATACAAACTGATCATAATGAATAGGTACATAAAGTCGACTACAAAACTTTGGTCATCACGAACCACAGAATATACAAGTACAATATCCCATAGGTACAAATGCGTACAATAAATAAGCCTAAACTCGATATAAGATACAACACTATACGAATATGTACACATATACAAGACGAAGGTAAGATGAATGATAACTAAATAACCAGAGTGAATCCTCTCTAGGACTAACAAACCAAGGCACCTGAAGTATCTCAGTCTGACCCAAGTATTATAAAATAATAAATGGTTCGGACTAGACTATAATAAAAGAGTTAAGCAAAATAGATAATGGATATAATGATATAGATCTCAAATAGACATAAAGCCAAGTATTGGAAAATACAACAAGAATGCTTCAATAAACTTCAAGTATGAAGTCGCCAAATATCAAAACCCCACAATAACTTCTAAAAGCGAAACCCCCCAAAATCATCTGGTGATAACCCAAACAACATCGAATCTAGAAATCATAACAGGAATCTAGAAAATCACATAAAAGGGGAAAGGCGCCAAAACTCCAAGATTTGTAAATAAATTCACCTACATGCACGTAACTCCAAGATAGTCTATAAACATCAAGATAGGTACGAGATCTACAAACATCAAGATAGGTACGAGACCTAGAAACATCAAGATAGGAACAAGTCCTATAAACATCAAGATAGGAACAAGTCCTATAAACATCAAGATAGGTATGAGACCTATAAACATTAAGATAGGAACAAGTCCTATAAACATCCAAGGCGAGTCATAAACTCATTGATAAGTGTCATATACCTCTGAATAGTAACCGAATAAATAACAACCGTGTATCCCATACCATATAGGTTTACCTAAAAGTTTACTATAAGCTAGTAAACTCCCTTTGTGTGTATAAATGGTCAACCAAACAAGTCCAGGAATTAATTGGAAAAATAAACTCGAGCGTTACATACCACTCATTTTATTAATCTGTTTTAAATCGATTCCTCGTTAGATTGATGTCATGCAATTTATATAAAAATTCTATACTTTGAAATACTTCTTGAAAATATAGTTTTATAAACTAGTTCATCTATGTTGGAAAGCCCTTGCTAAAATATATATGTAAGTACAATTTTTAAATCATTGTTCCAAATCAACTTTAAAACCATTATTACTATAAATGATATATTTTATATAAGATATATTCATACTTAAAATGATTTGGTAAAATGGTTTGGACTAAAATCATTCTTTTAAAAATTCTAGTTGAAATAGCGCGATAAAACTTATGTGCAATCTCATGTATCCATAGAGCATTTTCTATGGAATAGAAACTCCAAGATGAATTTACTAATTCTGTAACGACCCAGAATTTTGAACAAATTAAATTGAAAATATTTAATTGATTTTAAATATTTGAACGATGATTTAATTTGAATCCCCGATATAACCGTGAATTTGGCGATTAAATTATAAAATTTAATCTATTGAATGCTGAATAAAAATTTGAATCTTCAATTTTAAGCTGAAGAAAAATATTTCGAAAGCTTTTAAAATTCGTATTGATAATTCTGAAGATAACAGAAACTTCAGAATTTAATTTCAGACTGTTTTGTTAAGTTCTGGAATTTATATCGTTTGAATCGAATTTAAAAATAGCCGTCTGAGGCACAGTCTCGGAATTCGACGAAACCAGTTCCATTGGGTCCGTAATATTGAATTATTATCGGATTTCAAATTTCGTATTTTTCGAAGTTATTATGTGAGCGTACGACACATAAACTTGTTGAAATTAAATTGAATTCAATTTTAAAATTTAAAATTTTAATCCTTGCCGACATTCACACGTTCACGCCTTTAATCACGCAGTGAATCACGATACCAAATCGTGAAAACACGTTCTCCTGTCTTCTCCTTCCCTTCAGCCAGAAATCGCGCCTAAAATCACGTACCCCTCTTTCTACATTAGCTCCAACGAAAACAATTCGTTCCTCAGTCCGAAACTCTGAGAAAATAAAATGGCCGCTCCTCACATCCTCGTTTTTCTTTTTTTCAAAATCGTTCGAAGAAAAAAATTCTGTTTTACTTCGAAGTTACAGTTCAATAGCAATCTCCATGTCACGATGCTTGAACCCATGAAAACTAGGGTTTCGTAAATCAACGCCTTCGAGGAAATCATCGCTGCATACTCGGCTATTCCATCAGCCATCGTCGACTCGTCCTTATCTCCTACGTGATATTTTCTACTACCGATTTGAAGCCCTGCTGCAGTCTCTTTATACTGCTACTGTTTTCGCGAATGGGGATGGGCTGAATCGCGTGCGAACTTCGAGATGGAGGCGACTAGAGGTGGGGTCGCGGCTGTCAATCGAGGCGCGTCGAGATGGGGAGTCGTGATTCAGGAGAGCTCGAAGTCGAGCAGGAGGAGGCGACGGCGACTCGCGATTGAAGTTGAGTAGGCGTTCGCGCGCAAGCCCTGGGAGAGGCAGTGCCGACACTGGGAGCGGCAGCGTGACCTTCGCGGGGTGTCACGATCGACGACGATGGAAGTAAGGTATAATTAGCTTTAATTTAATCCTTAAGCATTTTTGTTTTAAATTTACAGTAAGATTTATCACCATTTAAAAATTTGCAGAAATAAAAAATCTTTACAGTAAAATAAATTGCTAGTTTATTTTGAAGATAATTTAGTTAAATAAATTTGTTAAAAGAAGAAATTTGTTAGTTACAACTATCATAATGAAGATTTGATTCGAATAATAATCAATTGTGTATAAATATTATACTAGGTCAAAACCTGTAAAGAAATCAAGCCGAGAATGGAAATGGATTGCAAAATAAAAGCGAAGGTGAGATTTTTCTCACTCAAAATGAATTGCAGATATTTATTGATTGATTGATAGATGTTTGGATGTGATATTAGATATAATAGGATATATCTATATATATAGCAATATACACATATTGGCATATGTATATATTGGATTGATTGATTTCCCGTCTCGTATAGCGAATGAGACCCTATTGCGTCGTTAGTAAGCGGATTATTTTTATAAAACCCATATACCACGATATTCCACCTCGAAGTGGAATGGGTATTGTGCTAACGTCTGTGGATGCAGGGAAACAGGTTGGAGGGATCCAACTGGATTCCTCACCAGTATTTATTTATTTACAGATATTGATGTATATTCTGTTATCATATTGATATATGATGTTCGTTGTTGTGATTGACTAATTGGTGCTGTTGCATCATCAGATTCAAGTTTTGAGTTTAAAAATAACGACTTTACTTTAAAAGGATTTTTAAAGTGATTTTTGAAAATATACGTTTTATGGAATTTTTGAATTGATTTATAAACGTTAAAATTTTAAAGTTATAAAGGTTAGAAATTTTTAGTGGAATATAACCAAAGTGTCATTTTTGAAATAAAAATCGATTTATTTATAAAATGGTTTAAGTTGGGATTTTTGAATAACTATAAACGATTTGTATAAAAAGATTTATACAAATTGATATTTATAAATCAAATGTTGGAATTATAAAACGAGTTTTTATAAGTGTTAAAATGAAGTATAAATTGGATTTCGGCATTTTAATTGAGATTTTTGAACAAGTAAGAATGGTTAATAGATGAGATTTATAAATAGTATAAAAGTAGTTCGGTTATGGTTGAAAATAAGGTTATAAATGAAATCTTATAAGTAATAAGATTTAAAATCTGTGAAGTTTAAAAGAACGATTTCTTTTAAAATAAATGAATTGTAAGTTATTAACTTATAAGATGGACCTTTGGTATATACATTGAGTTATAAATTGAATAGGTCATTAAAGAAGATTTATAAATCGAATTGTTAATAAAGGAGATTTATTAAATTGAAGTTGTTGGAAAATAGAAATAGAATTTATAAACGTTGTTTTATAAATTCGAAATCAATTGGATTTGATAAATTAAATATAGAAGGTTGTTAAAGGAGATATATTCGCGATTTTGGATAGCGAATTATTATTTAAATGAAATGTGTAGAAAATAGTGAAATGTAATTAGTGAAGTATATTCACGATTTTGGATAGTGAATATATCGTTAAGTAAAATGGATAGTTTTGGAAAAGTGACATTGAAAATGAAGTTAAACATTTTAAAGATGTTTTTAAAATGTATTATGATATCGAATACATAGATTTCAACATTTTTATTGTTGAAATAGACGTTTTCAAAAAATAAGGAAATGGTGGACTATAACACTGTTGTTATAGTAAATGATTTCCGAAAGGAAATGTTTTATATAGTATTGGGATTTATATATCTATCTAAATTTCGAATCCCTATACTAGTAATTTTGAGTCGTCGTAACGATGTTTTACGTAACATTCGTTTTGACTCAAATAAATGTTGTTATAGTAAATGATTTCCTTTAAGAATGAATTTATACTTAAATTTGATTTAAGTATATTGAATATTTTCAAATGTTGAAAATAAATGATTTGTGAATTACTTATTATTAAATAAGTATGGAAATGCTTTTCCAATATGAAATGAAATGTTTTTGAGAATTTATCTTCTTAAAGATAAATTGAAATTGAATATTGAAATCGATTTGAAAATCGTATATCAGTAGATATTTTGAAAATATAAATTCACTATGGAATTTATAAAAGAAAGGGGAATTGTTTTAGAAAAATAAACGTTGATTTATTTTTGAAGTGTGGAAATTTTATATCTAGTAAAAATATTTTAGAAAATAAATAATTTGAAAAATTATTTGGAATCTGATGATGTTGCGCATATTTATTGATAGTTAAATAACCGACTATCAATAATTACCTTGAATGGTATTTGTTGTGAATTGGATGAATTTGAATGCCACACTTATTTTTGAATAATCGCTCACTATTCGGGTTAGCCGGGAAAGGACCATGGGGTCGTATAACCCATTCCGAATATGTGATACGTCGTTATGAATTGCATTTGAAGACCGGTGTTGAAGGCCGGATATTTTTGAAAACGGAAGGATTACCGTCGAGTTACTCTACATCGGCTGATCTCCGATTTAGAGGTTTTATCACCCTTAGTGACGGGAAGTCCGGACGTGATTAGAAATTTATCCGGATATGCAAGGGCTTCGTGAGAAGTGCCTTCGGTTATGTTCGATCCCGGAACAGACTTGTATGGATTGTGTGTCTGACGTTACAATTTGAGATATAAAGCTAATTTCTTTCAAATACATATCTGTTGGTGGCGGAGAATTTATTCTCTTAGCTTAACACCCTTCTCTGAGACGTACGAGCTCAGAGGTTATGTAGTTGAAATTTATCAGCGATATATTCCCAATTTGGTAACGTGGCATGCTGAGTGTTGCTGTGAAATGATCAGTGTTTGATCATTTGTGATATGATCATTTGTTTGATCATTTATCTTTGTGATCATAGGTTGATCATTTGTTTGACCCGAAGCATGGCTTTGGTGACAAAGCTTAGCTTTGTGGACGAGACTTCATCGAGCCTCACACCCCGGAAATGGTCAAAACAGGAAGGATGCAGCAAGGTTCTAGGGAGTAGCGCCCCTTAGTGTATGTCATTCCTTCTGGATAGAGGTGGTATCATGGTATGGAGCCCAGATACTTAACCTATGTGGTTGCTGCATTATTATTATGTGGTTTGTTGCGAATCGGGGATCCTCGGGAAGATCGGTTACGATCGGGGGATGACATACGCGTGTCAGTAGTTACCTATTTTTGCAGAGGTAACCCGGCCTTGTGTTGGCAGAGATCTAACCGTAATGTTAGGTTATTTCTCGGGACGTCATTCCAGAGGAGTTCTATTTGTGGAATAGGAAGTTCCTTAGCCTGACCATTTGTTGGAAATCCAAAGAAACAATACGTGACTTGTACGGTTTTAGTTGTATTACCTGCTATGGAATGTGGCGGTAACCTGCTATTGAACATAGTAGCTATAGTAGGCATAAGTGCGGAATGCCTATGCTGGCTAAGATTAATATTATACTTTCGAAATGTTTTCTACACTATGCACTAATAATAATATCAAAAATGATTTGATTTTGCGTATCAAGCATCTTTGACTATCATAAGAAGAAATCTCCTCCAATTCTGCGTTTGCATTGTGTGTGTGGTGGGAGGTCTTATGGTAGTTTCATTTTCCAAAAGCATTGCGAAAAAAAAAATTCTTTGTGAAAAATAACTGTTTTACGATCTCACACCAGTCACCATGACTGACTCGGAGTTTATTGTTTCCCTTCTAAACTCTGGGTGCCCACCAATTTCCACACGGGCAGCCTAGAGTTATGTTATCAGGATATTCTGGAGCTTTGGAAGCAAGCTGGATGGCGATACGTATCACCTATACTTTATTTTATTCCGCTGTGTATTCTGTATGAGGACAAGTTTATATAACTGTCCATTGTTTTATCGAGTTGTATATTGACTCTGATTGATGTATGTATAAACTGATATAGTTCTTTGTTTTAAAAGACTAGTGATTATCTATTGTATATTGTTCCGCTGCGATGTGTAAGATTCTGATATTGTTTTCTGTTCTGATGTTGTTCTGTGTTGTTCTTCTCTTCTTCTCTTTTTGTCTTCTATCTTCTTCTTCTTCTGCCTTTTTCTTCTTTCTTAAACCCTCACTATTGGAGTTTCCGGCACTCGATTGCTCGACAGTCGATAAAGTGAGTATCGATGTCGAATTTTCGAAAGTCAAAAATTTCGGTACGTGACAGCGTGGTATCAGAGCATATGGTTAAGCGACAACCCTGCTCTGTTGGGTGTTACTCATTAGAGATAGAGTCAGTAGTACTCTAGAATGAGTTGAGTGTAATAATAGATATGAGCGCGTATTTGTTAGTGAATATAAAATTGTTTTGTATTGTGTTGACTTATCGGTTGATTGTTTATAGATTCTGGTCGGTGCAGTCTAGCTAACTGTGTTGATAGGAGTTTCTAAACTCTTAACAAGATAAACCGACACAGTATTGTTTTAAATAGGGTAAATGAAATAATTTTGCCCAAAACTATTTTTGTATAGAAAAGAAATGGTTTTCTATGAATTATCATAGTATATGGTTGCATGGTTGTTAGAAAGTGATAATATTGAAATGTTATCATTATTATATGAAATTGGATAAGAAATTCAAACCGTAACTCCAAAGTTAAGAAATAAATTCACATACAAATGAAATTTAAGAATATAAATTATAAATGTGACTTATAATTTGAAACGGAATTCCAGAGAAGTTTTTTTTGAATGTTTTGAAAAGAATTTGAAAATTTTGGAGATTTGGGAGTTTAAATCTTTTTGATTTGAAAATGAATTTCGAAGGTTTTGAAAAGTATTTTGGAGAGATGAAAAGCTCTAACTCTTTTCGGTCGCTGGAAAATAATCCTGATGATGATGGCCACATCATTAGAATTCATTTTCGGGTTTCCAAAAGAGGAATTGCTGCCAAATTGTTTTAAATGGAAGTTGTTTGAAAAATTTGGATTTTGTTTTAGAAAATTCAAAAGATAAATTTGAATTGTTTTCAAAAATGGTTTTGAAAAGGTTGAAAAGACTCTGGAATTGAGTATTGAATTATGAAAATAAAATTGTGAATGAATGAATCAATTTGCAATTGCAAATACATGAATGTAAATTGAATTCGAATTGAAATCCAGTTTAATATAAGTGGTTATAAACCAAAATAGTGAATTGTAAATAAATTTTGGGAGCGAACAAAAGTGAATAAAACTGGAATTGAAACTGAATGTTGAAGACAAATTTGAATAAATGAATTAGAATTTGTGATGAATTAGTAACTGGAACTAATTTAAAATAGTATAGTTGTAAAGGAAAGTAAATCAATAAAATTCAATATTCAGAAGTTAAACTGAATCCAAATTAGATTGGAATTGTGAATTGAATTCAAATGAAAATTGAAATGTAAAATTGAATGAAAATGAATATATATAACTTCAACAGTGAAGTAAAGAATGTATAAGAAGTATATATTGAAAATTTTGTAATAAAATTGGCAAAATGGTTTGAATGTTGTAACTAGATATTATGGCTAGTAGGATATACAGGTATAAAGGAATTGGAATTTTTGATTTCAAAGATAATTTGAATTGCTCGACAAAAGGTAAGTATTTGAATTTCAATATGAGATTTGCTGATTTCTTGTCTAGCCGCTTGGCTTTTTCTTTTTCTTTTTGAAATCTGAGTGTCCGTAGGGACGTTTTGTAGTCGTGCCGTATTAGCCGCGCAAAGGAGACGCTGGAGAAATTTTTCGAAAATTTCGAGTGTTAGAAAATTTTTGAGAAAATTTTGAAAGTTTAGATTTGAATTTAAATTTAAATTTGAATTTTGAAGGAAAACAATGTTGTTTGAAAATTATGAAATTGTTTGGAAAGTTAGTTGAAACTAATAACGAATCTTTAGTAGAAAGATTTGTTATGATAAAAATTGATAAAATTATTGGATTGTGAAAAAGATAATAGACGAGTTAAGGACCTTTTTTCCTAACTTGTAATTTGGGGACGAAATTCTTTTAAGGAGGGAAGTTTGTAACAACCCAGAATTTTGAACAAATTAAATTGAAAATATTTAATTGATTTTAAATATTTGAACGATGATTTAATTTGAATCCCCGATATAACCGTGAATTTGGCGATTAAATTATAAAATTTAATCTATTGAATGCTGAATAAAAATTTGAATCTTCAATTTTAAGCTGAAGAAAAATATTTCGAAAGCTTTTAAAATTCGTATTGATAATTCTGAAGATAACAGAAACTTCAGAATTTAATTTCAGACTGTTTTGTTAAGTTCTGGAATTTATATCGTTTGAATCGAATTTAAAAATAGCCGTCCAAGGCACAGTCTCGGAATTCGACGAAACCAGTTCCATTGGGTCCGTAATATTGAATTATTATCGGATTTCAAATTTCGTATTTTTCAAAGTTATTATGTGAGAGTATGACACATAAACGTGTTGAAATTAAATTGAATTCAATTTTAAAATTTAAAATTTTAATCGTTGCCGACATCCACACGTTCACGCCTTTAATCACGCAGTGAATCACGATACCAAATCGTGAAAACACGTTCTCCTGTCTTCTCCTTCCCTTCAGCCAGAAATCGCGCCTAAAGTCACGTACCCCTCTTTCTACATTAGCTCCAACGAAAACAATTTGTTCCTCAGTTCGAAACTCTAAGAAAATAAAATGGCCGCTCCTCACATCCTCGTTTTTCTTTTTTTCAAAATCGTTCGAAGAAAAAAATTCTGTTTTACTTCGAAGTTACAGTTCAATAGCAATCTCCATGTCGCGATGCTTGAACCCGTGAAAACTAGGGTTTCGTAAATCAATGCCTTCGAGGAAATCATCGCTGCATACTCGGCTATTCCATCAGCCATCGTCGACTCGTCCTTGCCTTCTACGTGATATTTTCTACTGCCGATTTGAAGCCCTGCTGCAGTCTCTTTATACTGCTACTGTTTTCGCGAATGGGGATGGGCTGAATCGCGTGCGAACTTCGAGATGGAGGCGACTAGAGGTGGGGTCGCGGCTGTCAATTGAGGCGCGTCGAGATGGGGAGTCGCGATTCAGGAGAGCTCGAAGTCGAGCAGGAGGAGGCAGCGGCGACTCGCGATTGAAGGAGAGTAGGCGTTCGCGCGCAAGCACTGGGAGAGGCAGTGCCGACACTGGGAGCGGCAGCGTGACCTTCGCGGGGCGTCACGATCGACGACGATGGAAGTAAGGTATAATTAGCTTTAATTTAATCCTTAAGCATTTTTGTTTTAAATTTACAGTAAGATTTATCACCATTTAAAAATTTGCAGAAATAAAAAATCTTTACAGTAAAATAAATTGCTAGTTTATTTTGAAGATAATTTAGTTAAATAAATTTGTTAAAAGAAGAAATTTGTTAGTTACAACTATCATAACGAAGATTTGATTCGAATAATAATCAATTGTGTATAAATATTATACTAGGTCAAAACCTGTAAAGAAATCAAGCCGAGAATGGAAATGGATTGCAAAATAAAAGCGAAGGTGAGATTTTTCTCACTCAAAATGAATTGCAGATATTTATTGATTGATTGATAGATGTTTGGATGTGATATTAGATATAATAGGATATATCTATATATATATATATATAGCAATATATACATATTGACATATGTATATATTGGATTGATTGATTTCCCGCCTCGTATAGCGAATGAGACCCTATTGCGCCGTTAATAAGCGGATTATTTTTATAAAACCCATATACCACGATATTCCACCTCGAAGTGGAATGGGTATTGTGCTAACGTCTGTGGATGCAGGGAAACAGGTTGGAGGGATCCAACTGGATTCCTCACCAGTATTTATTTATTTACAGATATTGATGTATATTCTGTTATCATATTGATATATGATGTTCGTTGTTGTGATTGACTAATTGGTGCTGTTGCATCATCGGATTCAAGTTTTGAAGTTTAAAAATAACGACTTTACTTTAAAAGGACTTTTAAAGTGATTTTTGAAAATATACGTTTTATGGAATTTTTGAATTGATTTATAAACGTTAAAATTTTAAAGTTGTAAAGGTTATAAATTTTTAGTGGAATATAACCAAAGTGTCATTTTTGAAATAAAAATCGATTTATTTATAAAATGGTTTAAGTTGGGATTTTTGAATAACTATAAACGATTTGTATAAAAAGATTTATACAAATTGATATTTATAAATCAAATGTTGGAATTATAAAACGAGTTTTTATAAGTGTTAAAATGAAGTATAAATTGGATTTCGGCATTTTAATTGAGATTTTTGAACAAGTAAGAATGGTTAATAGATGAGATTTATAAATAGTATAAAAGTAGTTCGGTTATGGTTGAAAATAAGGTTATAAATGAAATCTTATAAGTAATAAGATTTAAAATCTGTGAAGTTTAAAAGAACGATTTCTTTTAAAATAAATGAATTGTAAGTTATTAACTTATAAGATGGACCTTTGGTATATACATTGAGTTATAAATTGAATAGGTCATTAAAGAAGATTTATAAATCGAATTGTTAATAAAGGAGATTTATTAAATTGAAGTTGTTAGAAAATAGAAATAGAATTTATAAACGTTGTTTTATAAATTCGAAATCAATTGGATTTGATAAATTAAATATAGAAGGTTGTTAAAGGAGATATATTCGCGATTTTGGATAGCGAATTATTATTTAAATGAAATGTGTAGAAAATAGTGAAATGTAATTAGTGAAGTATATTCACGATTTTGGATAGTGAATATATCGTTAAGTAAAATGGATAGTTTTGGAAAAGTGACATTGAAAATGAAGTTAAACATTTTAAAGATGTTTTTAAAATGTATTATGATATCGAATACATAGATTTCAACATTTTTATTGTTGAAATAGACGTTTTCGAAAAATAAGGAAATGGTGGACTATAACACTGTTGTTATAGTAAATGATTTCCGAAAGGAAATGTTTTATATAGTATTGGGATTTATATATCTATCTAAATTTCGAATCCCTATACTAGTAATTTTGAGTCGTCGTAACGATGTTTTACGTAACATTCGTTTTGACTCAAATAAATGTTGTTATAGTAAATGATTTCCTTTAAGAATGAATTTATACTTAAATTTGATTTAAGTATATTGAATATTTTCAAATGTTGAAAATAAATGATTTGTGAATTACTTATTATTAAATAAGTATGGAAATGCTTTTCCAATATGAAATGAAATGTTTTTGAGAATTTATCTTCTTAAAGATAAATTGAAATTGAATATTGAAATCGATTTGAAAATCGTATATCAGTAGATATTTTGAAAATATAAATTCACTATGGAATTTATAAAAGAAAGGGGAATTGTTTTAGAAAAATAAACGTTGATTTATTTTTGAAGTGTGGAAATTTTATATCTTGTAAAGATATTTTAGAAAATAAATAATTTGAAAAATTATTTGGAATCTGATGATGTTGCGCATCTTTATTGATAGTTAAATAACCGACTATCAATAATTACCTTGAATGGTATTTGTTGTGAATTGGATGAATTTGAATGCCACACTTATTTTTGAATAATCGCTCACTATTCGGGTTAGCCGGGAAAGGACCATGGGGTCGTATAACCCATTCCGAATATGTGATACGTCGTTATGAATTGCATTTGAAGACCGGTGTTGAAGACCGGATATTTTTGAAAACGGAAGGATTACCGTCGAGTTACTCTACATCGGCTGATCTCCGATTTAGAGGTTTTATCACCCTTAGTGACGGGAAGTCCGGACGTGATTAGATATTTATCCGGATATGCAAGGGCTTCGTGAGAAGTGCCTTCGGTTCTGTTCGATCCCGGAACAGACTTGTATGGATTGTGTGTCTGACGTTACAATTTGAGATATAAAGCTGATTTCTTTCAAATACATATCTGTTGGTGGCGGAGAATTTATTCTCTTAGCTTAACACCCTTCTCTGAGACGTACGAGCTCAGAGGTTATGTAGTTGAAATTTATCAGCGATATATTCCCAATTTGGTAACGTGGCATGCTGAGTGTTGCTGTGAAATGATCAGTGTTTGATCATTTGTGATATGATCATTTGTTTGATCATTTATCTTTGTGATCATAGGTTGATCATTTGTTTGACCCGAAGCATGGCTTTGGTGACAAAGCGTAGCTTTGTGGATGAGACTTCATCGAGCCTCACACCCCGGAAATGGTCAAAACAGGAAGGATGCAGCAAGGTTCTAGGGAGTAGCGCCCCTTAGTGTATGTCATTCCTTCTGGATAGAGGTGGTATCATGGTATGGAGCCCAGATACTTAACCTATGTGGTTGCTGCATTATTATTATGTGGTTTGTTGCGAATCGGGGATCCTCGGGAAGATCGGTTACGATCGGGGGATGACATACGCGTGTCAGTAGTTACCTATTTTTGCAGAGGTAACCCGGCCTTGTGTTGGCAGAGATCTAACCGTAATGTTAGGTTATTTCTCGGGACGTCATTCCAGAGGAGTTCTATTTGTGGAATAGGAAGTTCCTTAGCCTGACCATTTGTTGGAAATCCAAAGAAACAATACGTGACTTGTACGGTTTTAGTTGTATTACCTGCTATGGAATGTGGCGGTAACCTGCTATTGAACATAGTAGCTATAGTAGGCATAAGTGCGGAATGCCTATGCTGGCTAAGATTAATATTATACTTTCGAAATGTTTTCTACACTATGCACTAATAATAATATCAAAAATGATTTGATTTTGCGTATCAAGCATCTTTGACTATCATAAGAAGAAATCTCCTCCAATTCTGCGTTTGCATTGTGTGTGTGGTGGGAGGTCTTATGGTAGTTTCATTTTCCAAAAGCATTGCGAAAAAAAAAATTCTTTGTGAAAAATAACTGTTTTACGATCTCACACCAGTCACCATGACTGACTCGGAGTTTATTGTTTCCCTTCTAAACTCTGGGTGCCCACCAATTTCCACACGGGCAGCCTAGAGTTATGTTATCAGGATATTCTGGAGCTTTGGAAGCAAGCTGGATGGCGATACGTATCACCTATACTTTATTTTATTCCGCTGTGTATTCTGTATGAGGACAAGTTTATATAACTGTCCATTATTGTATCGAGTTGTATATTGACTCTGATTGATGTATGTATAAACTGATATATTTCTTTGTTTTAAAAGACTAGTGATTATCTATTGTATATTGTTCCGCTGCGATGTGTAAGATTCTGATATTGTTTTCTGTTCTGATGTTGTTCTGTGTTGTTCTTCTCTTCTTCTCTTTTTGTCTTCTATCTTCTTCTTCTTCTGCCTTTTTCTTCTTTCTTAAACCCTCACTATTGGAGTTTTCGGCACTCGATTGCTCGACAGTCGATAAAGTGAGTATCGATGTCGAATTTTCGAAAGTCGAAAATTTCGGTACGTGACAGCGTGGTATCAGAGCATATGGTTAAGCGACAACCCTGCTCTGTTGGGTGTTACTCATTAGAGATAGAGTCAGTAGTACTTTAGAATGAGTTGAGTGTAATAATAGATATGAGCGCGTATTTGTTAGTGAATATAAAATTGTTTTGTATTGTGTTGACTTATCGGTTGATTGTTTATAGATTCTGGTCGGTGCAGTCTAGCTAACTGTGTTGATAGGAGTTTCTAAACTCTTAACAAGATAAACCGACACAGTATTGTTTTAAATAGGGTAAATGAAATAATTTTGCCCAAAACTATTTTTGTATAGAAAAGAAATGGTTTTCTATGAATTATCATAGTATATGGTTGCATGGTTGTTAGAAAGTGATAATATTGAAATGTTATCATTATTATATGAAATTGGATAAGAAATTCAAACCGTAACTCCAAAGTTAAGAAATAAATTCACATACAAATGAAATTTAAGAATATAAATTATAAATGTGACTTATAATTTGAAACGGAATTCCAGAGAAGTTTTTTTTTGAATGTTTTGAAAAGAATTTGAAAATTTTGGAGATTTGGGAGTTTAAATCTTTTTAATTTGAAAATGAATTTCGAAGGTTTTGAAAAGTATTTTGGAGAGATGAAAAGCTCTAAACTCTTTTCGGTCGCTGGAAAATAATCCTGATGATGATGGCCACATCATTAGAATTCATTTTCGGGTTTCCAAAAGAGGAATTGCTGCCAAATTGTTTTAAATGGAAGTTGTTTAAAAATTTGGATTTTGTTTTAGAAAATTCAAAAGATAAATTTGAATTGTTTTCAAAAATGGTTTTGAAAAGGTTGAAAAGACTCTGGAATTGAGTATTGAATTATGAAAATATAATTGTGAATGAATGAATCAATTTGCAATTGCAAATACATGAATGTAAATTGAATTCGAATTGAAATCCAGTTTAATATAAGTGGTTATAAACCAAAATAGTGAATTGTAAATAAATTTTGGGAGCGAACAAAAGTGAATAAAACTGGACTTGAAACTGAATGTTGAAGACAAATTTGAATAAATGAATTATAATTTGTGATGAATTAGTAACTGGAACTAATTTAAAATAGTATAGTTGTAAAGGAAAGTAGATCGATAAAATTCAATATTCAGAAGTTAAACTGAATCCAAATTAGATTGGAATTGTGAATTGAATTCAAATGAAAATTGAAATGTAAAATTGAATGAAAATGAATATATATAACTTCAATAGTGAAGTAAAGAATGTATAAGAAGTATATATTGAAAATTTTGTAATAAAATTGGCAAAATGGTTTGAATGTTGTAACTAGATATTATGGCTAGTAGGATATACAGGTATAAAGGAATTGGAATTTTTGATTTCAAAGATAATTTGAATTGCTCGACAAAAGGTAAGTATTTGAATTTCAATATGAGATTTGCTGATTTCTTGTCTAGCCGCTTGGCTTTTTCTTTTTCTTTTTGAAATCTGAGTGTCCGTAGGGACGTTTTGTAGTCGTGCCGTATTAGCCGCGCAAAGGAGACGCTGGAGAAATTTTTCGAAAATTTCGAGTGTTAGAAAATTTTTGAGAAAATTTTGAAAGTTTAGATTTGAATTTAAATTTAAATTTGAATTTTGAAGGAAAACAATATTGTTTGAAAATTATGAAATTGTTTGGAAAGTTAGTTGAAACTAATAACGAATCTTTAGTAGAAAGATTTGTTATGATAAAAATTGATAAAATTATTGGATTGTGAAAAAGATAATAGACGAGTTAAGGACCTTTTTTCCTAACTTGTAATTTCGGGACGAAATTCTTTTAAGGAGGGAAGTTTGTAACGACCCAGAATTTTGAACAAATTAAATTGAAAATATTTAATTGATTTTAAATATTTGAACGATGATTTAATTTGAATCCCCGATATAACCATGAATTTGGCGATTAAATTATAAAATTTAATCTATTGAATGCTGAATAAAAATTTGAATCTTCAATTTTAAGCTGAAGAAAAATATTTCGAAAGCTTTTAAAATTCGTATTGATAATTCTGAAGATAACAGAAACTTCAGAATTTAATTTCAGACTGTTTTGTTAAGTTCTGGAATTTATATCGTTTGAATCGAATTTAAAAATAGCCGTCCAAGGCACAGTCTCGGAATTCGACGAAACCAGTTCCATTGGGTCCGTAATATTGAATTATTATCGGATTTCAAATTTCGTATTTTTCGAAGTTATTATGTGAGAGTACGACACATAAACGTGTTGAAATTAAATTGAATTCAATTTTAAAATTTAAAATTTTAATCGTTGCCGACATCCACACGTTCACGCCTTTAATCACGCAGTGAATCACGATACCAAATCGTGAAAACACATTCTCCTGTCTTCTCCTTCCCTTCAGCCAGAAATCGCGCCTAAAATCACGTACCCCTCTTTCTACATTAGCTCCAACGAAAACAATTTGTTCCTCAGTTCGAAACTCTGAGAAAATAAAATGGCCGCTCCTCACATCCTCGTTTTTCTTTTTTTCAAAATCGTTCGAAGAAAAAAATTCTGTTTTACTTCGAAGTTACAGTTCAATAGCAATCTCCATGTCGCGATGCTTGAACCCGTGAAAACTAGGGTTTCGTAAATCAATGCCTTCGAGGAAATCATCGCTGCATACTCGGCTATTCCATCAGCCATCGTCGACTCGTCCTTGCCTTCTACGTGATATTTTCTACTGCCGATTTGAAGCCCTGCTGCAGTCTCTTTATACTGCTACTGTTTTCGCGAATGGGGATGGGCTGAATCGCGTGCGAACTTCGAGATGGAGGCGACTAGAGGTGGGGTCGCGGCTGTCAATTGAGGCGCGTCGAGATGGGGAGTCGCGATTCAGGAGAGCTCGAAGTCGAGCAGGAGGAGGCGGCGGCGACTCGCGATTGAAGGAGAGTAGGCGTTCGCGCGCAAGCACTGGGAGAGGCAGTGCCGACACTGGGAGCGGCAGCGTGACCTTCGCGGGGCGTCACGATCGACGACGATGGAAGTAAGGTATAATTAGCTTTAATTTAATCCTTAAGCATTTTTGTTTTAAATTTACAGTAAGATTTATCACCATTTAAAAATTTGCAGAAATAAAAAATCTTTACAGTAAAATAAATTGCTAGTTTATTTTGAAGATAATTTAGTTAAATAAATTTGTTAAAAGAAGAAATTTGTTAGTTACAACTATCATAACGAAGATTTGATTCGAATAATAATCAATTGTGTATAAATATTATACTAGGTCAAAACCTGTAAAGAAATCAAGCCGAGAATGGAAATGGATTGCAAAATAAAAGCGAAGGTGAGATTTTTCTCACTCAAAATGAATTGCAGATATTTATTGATTGATTGATAGATGTTTGGATGTGATATTAGATATAATAGGATATATCTATATATATATATATATATATATATATAGCAATATATACATATTGACATATGTATATATTGGATTGATTGATTTCCCGCCTCGTATAGCGAATGAGACCCTATTGCGCCGTTAGTAAGCGGATTATTTTTATAAAACCCATATACCGCGATATTCCACCTCGAAGTGGAATGGGTATTGTACTAACGTCTGTGGATGCAGGGAAACAGGTTGGAGGGATCCAACTGGATTCCTCACCAGTATTTATTTATTTACAGATATTGATGTATATTCTGTTATCATATTGATATATGATGTTCGTTGTTGTGATTGACTAATTGGTGCTATTGCATCATCGGATTCAAGTTTTGAAGTTTAAAAATAACGACTTTACTTTAAAAGGACTTTTAAAGTGATTTTTGAAAATATACGTTTTATGGAATTTTTGAATTGATTTATAAACGTTAAAATTTTAAAGTTATAAAGGTTATAAATTTTTAGTGGAATATAACCAAAGTGTCATTTTTGAAATAAAAATCGATTTATTTATAAAATGGTTTAAGTTGGGATTTTTGAATAACTATAAACGATTTGTATAAAAAGATTTATACAAATTGATATTTATAAATCAAATGTTGGAATTATAAAACGAGTTTTTATAAGTGTTAAAATGAAGTATAAATTGGATTTCGGCATTTTAATTGAGATTTTTGAACAAGTAAGAATGGTTAATAGATGAGATTTATAAATAGTATAAAAGTAGTTCGGTTATGGTTGAAAATAAGGTTATAAATGAAATCTTATAAGTAATAAGATTTAAAATCTGTGAAGTTTAAAAGAACGATTTCTTTTAAAATAAATGAATTGTAAGTTATTAACTTATAAGATGGACCTTTGGTATATACATTGAGTTATAAATTGAATAGGTCATTAAAGAAGATTTATAAATCGAATTGTTAATAAAGGAGATTTATTAAATTGAAGTTGTTAGAAAATAGAAATAGAATTTATAAACGTTGTTTTATAAATTCGAAATCAATTGGATTTGATAAATTAAATATAGAAGGTTGTTAAAGGAGATATATTCACGATTTTGGATAGCGAATTATTATTTAAATGAAATGTGTAGAAAATAGTGAAATGTAATTAGTGAAGTATATTCACGATTTTGGATAGTGAATATATCGTTAAGTAAAATGGATAGTTTTGGAAAAGTGACATTGAAAATGAAGTTAAACATTTTAAAGATGTTTTTAAAATGTATTATGATATCGAATACATAGATTTCAACATTTTTATTGTTGAAATAGACGTTTTCGAAAAATAAGGAAATGGTGGACTATAACACTGTTGTTATAGTAAATGATTTCCGAAAGGAAATGTTTTATATAGTATTGGGATTTATATATCTATCTAAATTTCGAATCCCTATACTAGTAATTTTGAGTCGTCGTAACGATGTTTTACGTAACATTCGTTTTGACTCAAATAAATGTTGTTATAGTAAATGATTTCCTTAAAGAATGAATTTATACTTAAATTTGATTTAAGTATATTGAATATTTTCAAATGTTGAAAATAAATGATTTGTGAATTACTTATTATTAAATAAGTATGGAAATGCTTTTCCAATATGAAATGAAATGTTTTTGAGAATTTATCTTCTTAAAGATAAATTGAAATTGAATATTGAAATCGATTTGAAAATCGTATATCAGTAGATATTTTGAAAATATAAATTCACTATGGAATTTATAAAAGAAAGGGGAATTGTTTTAGAAAAATAAACATTGATTTATTTTTGAAGTGTGGAAATTTATATCTAGTAAAGATATTTTAGAAAATAAATAATTTGAAAAATTATTTGGAATCTGATGATGTTGCGCATCTTTATTGATAGTTAAATAACCGACTATCAATAATTACCTTGAATGGTATTTGTTGTGAATTGGATGAATTTGAATGCCACACTTATTTTTGAATAATCGCTCACTATTCGGGTTAGCCGGGAAAGGACCATGGGGTCGTATAACCCATTCCGAATATGTGATACGTCGTTATGAATTGCATTCGAAGACCGGTGTTGAAGACCGGATATTTTTGAAAATGGAAGGATTACCGTCGAGTTACTCTACATCGGCTGATCTCCGATTTAGAGGTTTTATCACCCTTAGTGACGGGAAGTCCGGACGTGATTAGAAATTTATCCGGATATGCAAGGGCTTCGTGAGAAGTGCCTTCGGTTCTGTTCGATCCCGGAACAGACTTGTATGGATTGTGTGTCTGACGTTACAATTTGAGATATAAAGCTGATTTCTTTCAAATACATATCTGTTGGTGGCGGAGAATTTATTCTCTTAGCTTAACACCCTTCTCTGAGACGTACGAGCTCAGAGGTTATGTAGTTGAAATTTATCAGCGATATATTCCCAATTTGGTAACGTGGCATGCTGAGTGTTGCTGTGAAATGATCAGTGTTTGATCATTTGTGATATGATCATTTGTTTGATCATTTATCTTTGTGATCATAGGTTGATCATTTGTTTGACCCGAAGCATGGCTTTGGTGACAAAGCGTAGCTTTGTGGACGAGACTTCATCGAGCCTCACACCCCGGAAATGGTCAAAACAGGAAGGATGCAGCAAGGTTCTAGGGAGTAGCGCCCCTTAGTGTATGTCATTCCTTCTGGATAGAGGTGGTATCATGGTATGGAGCCCAGATACTTAACCTATGTGGTTGCTGCATTATTATTATGTGGTTTGTTGCGAATCGGGGATCCTCGGGAAGATCGGTTACGATCGGGGGATGACATACGCGTGTCAGTAGTTACCTATTTTTGCAGAGGTAACCCGGCCTTGTGTTGGCAGAGATCTAACCGTAATGTTAGGTTATTTCTCGGGACGTCATTCCAGAGGCGTTCTATTCGTGGAATAGGAAGTTCCTTAGCCTGACCATTTGTTGGAAATCCAAAGAAACAATACGTGACTTGTACGGTTTTAGGTGTATTACCTGCTATGGAATATGGCGGTAACCTGCTATTGAACATAGTAGCTATAGTAGGCATAAGTGCGGAATGCCTATGCTGGCTAAGATTAATATTATACTTTCGAAATGTTTTCTACACTATGCACTAATAATAATATCAAAAATGATTTGATTTTGCGTATCAAGCATCTTTGACTATCATAAGAAGAAATCTCCTCCAATTCTGCGTTTGCATTGTGTGTGTGGTGGGAGGTCTTATGGTAGTTTCATTTTCCAAAAGCATTGCGAAAAAAAAAATATTTTCTTTGTGAAAAATAACTGCTTTACGATCTCACACTAGTCACCATGACTGACTCGGAGTTTATTGTTTCCCTTCTAAACTCTGGGTGCCCACCAATTTCCACACGGGCAGCCTAGAGTTATGTTATCAGGATATTCTGGATATTCTGGAGCTTTGGAAGCAAGCTGGATGGCGATACGTATCACCTATACTTTATTTTATTCCGCTGTGTATTCTGTATGAGGACAAGTTTATATAACTGTCCATTGTTGTATCGAGTTGTATATTGACTCTGATTGATGTATGTATAAACTGATATAGTTCTTTGTTTTAAAAGACTAGTGATTATCTATTTTATATTGTTCCGCTGCGATGTGTAAGATTCTGATATTGTTTTCTGTTCTGATGTTGTTCTGTGTTGTTCTTCTCTTCTTCTCTTTTTGTCTTCTATCTTCTTCTTCTTCTGCCTTTTTCTTCTTTCTTAAACCCTCACTATTGGAGTTTCCGGCACTCGATTGCTCGACAGTCGATAAAGTGAGTATCGATGTCGAATTTTCGAAAGTCGAAAATTTTGGTACGTGACAAATTCATAATCAAAACTCCAAAATTCGTATGGAAATCAATATGGATTGGAGCATCAAAATCAACCAAACATCGAAAAGTAGCCAAATGGACGGACGAACTAGAAAACGGTCACAAATGGGTGGCCGCACGGTGTAATCTGAGACTCAGCCCAGGTTATGACCGGTGCACCGGTCTGGTGGGACTGGTCCATCGGTAGCAACGCCTAGGCTAAACCCCAGGCGATGCTAGCGGCTCTTCGTTCATCTGGTTTGCACGTTTCTTCGTCAATGACTTCGTTGACTTACAAAACCCTGATTTAGCTATCATGCAAGCATATAAACATCAAAATAGAATGCAATTCATGATCATATAAAAAGGGTTCAACAAACTGAAAGTAGTATAGCAATTTGTGTAGACAATGCAAGAGATTGGAATCGATTCAATATCCAAATCATCCAAATCAACAACGACGACAAGTATTCATCTATAGGCTAAAAGTGTGAGATTATCTCACCGAATTTGAAATTGAATTAGTGCTTAGAATCTGAATACACCTAAGCTATCACCTTTCAGCCACAAAAAATAGGTGTGCTTCTTAGAAATTGCAAAAACAAAATTGCTAATCCAAGCTAAAACTAAAATTAAAACTGTAATAGATGCGATATGAATAGAAGAGATTACCTGAGTTGACTATCTTCAATAATTAGCCAATTACCCTTTGATTTATCTTGAATTTGAGGAGGAATAAAGTTTCTAGGGTTTTATAAATGAAGAGGATTTGTCTTCAGGTTTTAGAATTGAAATAAGAAATGAGAAACAAGTTTACATACTTATTTTTTGTTTTCTCCGTGGGCCAAGAGAGTTTGGGTATGAACCCAATAATAAGATGTCACAAATTTTAGGAGAAGTGTTACTAATCTTATTTTGTTTTATCACTAATAAAATACCAATTTAAGCATAAGCAATGTTTTATTTAACAAATATTAATTTCTTTAACTTTTCCCAAAACAAGTAACATGCACAATATTCTCATTTCTATCGATATTTAAGCATTTTATACAAATTAAATACAACCTTTTGAAAATAAAATTTGGTCGCAATAGTTTTGATAAAATAGACTATTAATTGAAAAATCTCATTTTTAACAATTAATCATAATATTACCATTTAATTAAATTTACAACATCTGTTGTAATAACTTAAAATGGAAATTATCTATCATAAATCTCCTTTATAATAAATAAGATAATAAAACTTGAAAAAAAATCATATTTTAAATTAAAAAATTATTCCTATATATTTTATAAATTCTCATTTTCCCTAAGGTTATTCTTATATTATCAAATATAAGAAGTTAAATTACACTATTTCTAAAATTTAATAAATTTTCCCAAACTTATTTATTTCTATCTAGAACACCATTTTAGTTTGGGAATCATAAAAAATAAAATTTCTTAAATTCATCTTAAATTAATGAAGATAATTTTAAATCATATTCATATTTAATTCCAGGTAATCTCGACCAGCATTGTTACAATTTGTTTGGGCCTCCATTTGAATTTAGAAAAATAATCATAATAAGTAATAAATAAATGAAATAAAATTGACATTTGTATATACTCTTAGGATAAGAAGAGTATCATACAAGTAAATAAAGTGGAGTAAGTTTTTAATTTAATATTTTATAAATATGGTCTTTATAAAATGTTTATAAACTTAAGTGAAAATTTATGGAGTAATTCATAAATAATTTTAGTATTGAATGAAATACTATAAATGAAAATGGAAGTGATTTATAAAAAGTTTGGTGGAATTAAAAAACCAATCAGATTAAGTATGTAAGTTATATGCAGATCATTTTATTCGCACAATTCTATATTATGGATTCAAGTACATAACTTCGAGGTGATTCACACCAGTCCGAAAAAGGATTTCTCACTTAATTCTTATCAATGAACACTTGATTTGGATTCTTGATACGATACTGAGGTTTTCTATCATAGTATATGAATATATAAAGAGAACAAAGGTTTCGAATTAAAGGACCTGATCGGAGTCCGCACTAGGGAGGTCGAATGAGCGATACTAGTTCGGAAGTAAAGTTTATGTATCCGAGCAAATGGTCGAATCAGATATTGCATACAGATGATCCATGTACTTCTTATGGGCTTAAGTATATTTGTATGCTATGTTTTGTGACTTAGGGAAGTTTAAGAGTGACTTTCAATTTTGTTTGAGGGAGCTTAGATAATCTTCTAAGAAACAACCGAAAGTTGATGAGCGTAATGACACGCTTAGGAGATTTATGTACCCTTGGATGATCGTGAAGTTGTGAACCTAAACAAAATTTAAAATCTTGTTTGTTAATCATTTAACATTTTAAAAAAATGTTAGGTGTTAGTTTATTCCTTTATAGAGTTCGCTTTAATTAATAGTGTGATTATATAGACTACAGTTTAAAAAGTTGTTATTTATTTGGACTTAAATCCCGATGCTTTTAAAAAGGTGATTTCGAAAGAATTTGTGAAAGAAATAGTAATATTATTATTTTGAAAACTTTGGTGAAGTATTATTATTTTAGGATATTTGAAAAGAGTTTTTGTGAAGTGGTTTTTAAAATGTTTTGGTCATGACCAAAGTTGGGAAATTGAGAGTTTTTCTATTTGAAAGACTCGTCGGATATATTTATTTACTCTAATTATTATTTTAGGAGGAACCTAAGTACCACTGGATGTTCCATGTAGTTTTGATTCTAGAGTTATACCATGCTTCGGTAGGAGGAGACCCCTCCTTGTCATAATTGATTTTGGTTTTGATATGTTTCTCTTTAGAGGAATTTGAAACTATATTTTAAATATAAACCCCAGGTTTTTAGTTTTAAATTTATCTTTTGAAAAGATTGGATGCTTAATATTTTATCCCAGAGTATTCTCTGTACTTTTATTGCATATGGTTGTTATATTGATTTTGGTTACATCATTATTATAAGTTGCATCATACTGCCTTGTTGCATATGGTTGTTATATTGTTTATATTGCTATTTTTTATGATAGAAATAGCTTATGTATTGCTCTTTTTTCAGCATGGTTCTCTTTTGGATAATGTAAGCACAAGATAGGCATGGAAGCAAGAGCTTACTATTTTATTTCTTGCATACCTGCATTTGCATCAAGATAGTAAGTTGCATGCAAAAATAAAAATCAAACGTAAAAGAGGCACGTAGTAGATTTAGAGATTGGTGATTGACTGATGATTTTATGCCCTAGATATAGGTGGCCACTTTTGAGCTTTTGTTTTTTTTGTTGGTTTGGGCCAGTTGTGGCAAGTTTGCCAAAATTTTCCATAATATAAGGAACTTTAAAAGTGTAAGAGTGAGAAGACGTTTTATTCCTTTGGGAATTTTGAGGAAGAAATTCTTTTAAGGGAAGGACTGTAACGTCTGGGATTTTATCGTTTAGATTTTGAATAGTTATTTAATTTAAATATTTAACTAATTGATTTTTATAATATAAATAACTTATGTTCAACTATAGGGATTATATAAATATATGAATTGTAAATTAAAATATTAACTAAATGGATTTAATAGCCTTATTTGACTTCTTTTAATTAACTAATAATGAAGGGCAAACTCATTTTGTAAATTTACTTACAATAACAAATGGTTCGAATAAACAATAAGAAAATCAATTGTTAATAAAAACGAATTAATTTTTATTGACATGTTTTTAAATGAATTTATAGGATTTTTCAATAATTTTTAATATGGAAAATATTTAAATTATCATTTGAGGTATTTTTGGGCAAACGACGTATTTTTTGAAATTTCACAGAATAAGTTAACCGGTGTAATTTATTATTGTTTTGAAATCGGGTGGCATTTTTGTGCGCGATTGTATTTTTGTTTTTTCGTTCGCAGTCCGTACGCGGATTGAATTCTATGTACCGAGATGCCGAAAATTGCAAAATAAAACCAACTTCAACCCTTAGATAATTCAACACATTTGACTTTTCCTTTTCCCTCTCTCTTTTAGATTTTCATTTCCTATTAAACAAAAGAAAGCAAATCTCCATTCAAAAATCAAAATCAAATCATACGCTCAACAAAAAATTATAAAGTTGGATTTTTTGAATTTGTGGTAATGAGATCGACAAACTATGTGCGTTTTGTGGGTTGCGATCGGGTTTGGTGATTATTTACGTGAATGGCATTAATTAGGGTTTTGATTTTTGGCCGACAGAGGAGGAGTTAGGCGATTTCGAAGGTATGTGTGTGTTTCTCGTGTGTTATAGCATCGATTGGTGGAGTTTAGGAATGTGCGGCACCTTATAGCAAATTGCACATTCTCACTGTCTCATGTTAGGCTCTAGGTTGCGAGCTTATTGAGGCGATCAAGTTCCAATTTTTGGTTGCTAGGGTGTAGCACTCGCGAAAAGAAACTCGACGGCCAAGACGATGTTGGATTTCATCGACTCTAGCTCTGTATCTCCTAATATTCATCCACATCATGCACATGTATAGCCATTATAACTAGAGCAAAGGGGAAGAAGGATTAATATGGTGATTAGGGTAATTAATGGAGTAATTAGTTAATTAAATAGTATTTAAATCTCAATAACTTGTAAAATGAATATCTCTCTCATACGAGGCCAGATTTGGACGTAGTCTTTTGCGTTGGATTCGTATCGATGTTATCTACGCATTGGAGTCAATGTTATCTATGCACTGGAGTTGGATTCGTTGAATATTGAGCTAGTAGAATTTTGGATTAAAATCGAACACCATTCAATTTAGATCAAATCGGAATGCGAAAGTGTCAATTGGAATTTTGCTATAGATTATTATTGAATGCTTGGATGATTGTTTATATATTGTTTTTTGATTACTTGTTTGGATTTGAATTCTGCTTGAAAGCGGATGGTATAAGTAACCATTGTTTAGTAGGGAACAAAACCAAGAGGATGTCAAAGTGTACGTAGCAAATAGGTCGCTATGGTACGCTTCAAAATACACATTCATATCTGCAATTTACATGGGACTTTTATAGAGAGACCCCGTTAACCCTTCTTTTGGTAAGGCTGTATACAGGCGGATTTAACCCAAATAGACTTCATGATTATCGAGGCTGGAATATCATAGACTTGGTTCAGATGGATGGGTGGACAATCGACTACGGATAATAATATAAAGCTAGGATTAAACACAGTCAATGGATAAACGACGCATGGTACTTGGAATATGGATTTTGGCAAGAGATGAGTTGCTTTGGGTCAGCATAGGGTCTACTTCGAGTCGCCAAAAGGATTGCTTCCGGTCAGAAAAGGGTTTACTTCGGGTCATAATAGGATGTACTTTAGTCGGGTCGGAGTTGGATCTTCTCCGGGTCGGCATTGCTTCAACTTCAGGTCGGATCGGAATTTACTTCGGATCGGTGTTGGTAATACATCGGGTCGACAAGGAAACAATATCAAGTCGGCATCAACTTCGGGTAGGCATGCTAAGTACTTCGGGTCGGCATGCTGAGTACTTTGGGTCGGCATGATGAGTACTTCGGGTCAACATATGGCTTCGGGTCGGCATATGGCTTTGGGTCGGCATATTACTTTAGGTCGGTAGAGATGGTTTCACTTCGGGTCGGCATTGCTTCAGCTTCGGGTCGGCATTGAGAAAGGGATGGATTGGGTCAGCCTATGCTTGAGGTCGTATGACCTTGGGTCGGCAAAGACTTAACTTCGGGTCGGCGAGGACTTGGCTTCGGGTCGGCATAGCTTCATCCTCGGGTCGGCAGAGAGGGAGCTACTTCGGGTTAGCTACAAGCTTTCTTCGGGTCAGCATTGAGTTTGCTTCGGTTCGGCATTGGACTTGCTTCGGGTTAGCATATGAACAAATTCGGGTCGGCGTAGGATGGACGAATAAGGCTCAGCAGTCATTATGGTGGGCCCATTTAGGTGAGGAGACCCTGTAGCCGAGATTTCACCTATAAATACAGCAGGTTTGGCTTCAGAAAATGGGATCTTCATTCTGTTTCTCTTCATCTTCTACCCAGAGGCTACTCTGCCATTTTCATTCTGGAATTTTGGATTGTAACTGTAATCAAATTTCAGTATAATAAAAAGGATTGTTCTGGAGTGGACATAGGCCGAAGTTAGCTGAACCACTATAAATCTTGTCTTTTTTACTTGCTTTCACTTGAATTTTGAATATTCTTCATATCATACTCTCTACATATATTATATCTATGATCTGTGACTGGATATTGGTGCTATCACTTATAATTGGGTGTTGGTGGCCAATTTTGATGCCAACATTTTGGCGCTTTCACTGAAAATTGAACTCAGGGATTTGGAAGTTTGGATCTTGGATTTGAAAGCTTAGGAACCTGGATTTGGGGAGAAATGGCTTGGAAATCAACAAGGAGGAAGAGAACAGAGAGGAGCCATCATGAAGGAAGTCAGAAGACTTCCTCAGGAGCTAATTAGACCTCAATCTATATTACTAGAGACGAGATGGAATGGATGCTGAAAAGGCAGGAGGATATGATGTAGAACATACTCCGACAGATTGGACAAGCTGGAGTGAAAAACCAAGGAAACGGGGCAACCAGGATACGTGATAGAGTGGAGTCATCGGGAGCAGCCCTTGGACTTGGGGGCATGCCCCCGGATCATGTTGGCTCAATTCCAGGCAGGATACCAGGTGGTGCTATGCAGTTTGGCATTGATGGGGAAATGAGTGCTTGTCCAGAAGAACAGATTTCAGGATTCCCTCGCGGACTCGGGGGGCAAGTTGGAGACAACGAACAAAGACTACCACTTGATAAAAACGACAGGTTGGCGGAAATGGTCATACGGGCCATGAGAGGAGGATTGGTGAATAGAGATTTGGAGGATGTGAATAGGAGCCCCTTCGCTCCTACAATTACGCAAGTTAGGAATCCACCGGAATTCAAACTACAATACTGGAGACATCTGATGGAAGGACAAATCTCACTGTTCATCTGACAAGGTATATGAGGCACATGGAAGTAATGGGGGCATCGGAGGAGGTCATGGTACGGTGCTTTCCTTTGTATTTGACGGATATAGCAGCACCATGGTTCAGACAATTGGAAAGCGGCTTTATTGGAACGTGGACAGAATTGATCGAAAGGTTTATGAGGCAGTTTAGAGTTCACATCTCGAGACCTAAGAATGTGATGAGTTTGGAAACACAGAAGCAGAGGATCAGAGAGTCTCTAAAGAGTTTTCTAACATGATTTAATGTTGCGGCAGCATCGGCGGATCGTCCAGACCCATCCATGGTTTTGATGGTAGCTGTATATGGCATTGCTGATGGCACAGAATTCAAGGATTCACCAGCATGGGATCCACCTATGGATTTAGGAGAGTTTCACCATGAAGCAGAAAGGTTTCTATGATAGGAAGACACAAAAGCTGATAGAGAGGAAAGAGAAGAAGTTGAGGTTTATGCGGTCAAAGGAGGAGATCTGCCCAGGGAAGATTCAAACAAGGAAAAAGAAAAACGAAGAGTAGAGAATAGCTTTGATGGACCGAAGCGGCCAGAAGGGAACCGAGATTCACCTCTTACATGGAATTGACCGAAAACTTAGAACGAATATATCTCGACACTAGGGGGCAGATTCCCTATCGAAGGCCAATTAGGAGGGAGCCTACCAATAATGAAAGGAAATAAGACAAATACTGCCTGTTCCATGAGCTAGGCGGCCATGCTACAAATGAATGTAGGCACTTGAAGGATGAGATCGAGGGTCATATCCGAAATGGTGGGCTGTTACAATACGGAGGAACGCGAGTAGCGGCAGTGCAACAAGAACGACCGCCATCCGCATCAAACAAAAACGGCCCTAGATCGAAGCATCAACTTGTCATCAATTGATCTGAATGGAAAATAATAAGTAATAAACTCCATAATAAAACGGCTAAGTCAGTTACACATGCACGGGATCACAAACGGTCCTTAGGCATGCTCTGAAATGATAGTGAACCGTCACACCCGGAGATGCATGCACTTTGATGTTTTAGTTTTTGCTTTTGTTTCTCTTTTTTTGTATCTGGACTTGATTTTGTTAGTTGGATATTTCGATTATAAAACTCGCTCATATGTAAAATCTGACATTTATAATTCCAAGTCCCATCTGGACACTCAGATATCACCTCGAATGGCACTTGATCTCGAACGATCACATATCGCCTCGAATGGCACTCGATCTCGAACGATCCCATATCGCCTCGAATGGCAATCGATCTCGAATGATCCCATATCGCCTCAAACGGCACAAGGTCTCGAACGATCACATTTCGTCTCGAATGACACACGATCTCGAACGATCACATTTCGCCTCGAACGGCATCTGATCTCGAATGATCGCATTTCGCCTTGAACAGACACTTGATCCTATGCGATCATCATCAGCCTAGGATGGCTAGGAATTTTATTAACGATCCTGAACGATCGTTATTAATAATCAGGCGAGATCATTGATCTCTCCACAGGTCATCCACAGATTTCGAACATCGGGCTTACGGCAATACAAAACACGCCTTCCTATCGCAAGGCATGTTTTAGGGGGCAAAGTGTTTACCCGCCTTTTGGCAAGGCGGTATACAAGCGGATTTAACCCAAATAGACTTCACGATTATCAAGGCTGGAAAATCATAGACTTGGTTCAGATGGATGGGTGGACAATCGACTATGGATAATAATATAAAGCCAGGATTAAACACAGTCAGTGGATAAACGACACAGGGTACTTGGAATATGGATTTTGGCAAGAGATGAGTTGCTTCAGGTCAGCATAGGGTCTACTTTGAGTCACCAAAGGGATTGCTTCAGGTCAGAAAAGGGTTTACTTCGGGTCATAATAGGATGTACTTCGGTCGGGTCGCATTGGATCTTCTTCGGGTCGACATTGCTTCAACTTCGGGTCGGATCGGCATTTACTTCGGGTTGGTGTTGGTAATACTTCCGATCGGCAAGGAAACATATGAAGTCGACATCAACTTTGGGTCGGCATGCTGAGTACTTCGGGTCGGCATATGGCTTCGGGTCGGCATATGGCTTCGGGTCGGCATATTACTTGGGGTCGGCAGAGATGGTTTCATTTCGGGTCGGCATTACTTCAACTTCGGGTCGGCATTGAGAAGGGGAAGGATCAGCTCAGCATAGGCTTGAGATCGTTTGACTTCGGGTCGGCAAAGACTTAACTTCGGATCGATGAGGATTTGGCTTCGGGTCGGCATAGCTTCATCCTCGGGTCGGTAGAGAGGGGGGCTACTTCGGGTCGGCTACAAGCTTACTTCGGGTCAGCATTGAGTTTGCTTCAGGTCAGCGTAGGACTTGCTTCGGGTCAGCATATGAACAAATTCGGGTCGGCGGAGGATGGATGAATTGGGCTCAGCGATCGTTATGGTGGGCCCATGCAGGTGAGGAGGCCCTGTAGCCGAGATTTCACCTATAAATACAGCATGTTTGGCTTCAGAAAAGGGGATCTTCATTCTGTTTCTCTTCATCTTCTACCCAGAGGCTACTCTGCCATTTTCATTCTGGAATTCTGGATTGTAACTGTAATCAAATTTTAGTATAATAAAAAGGATTGTTCTTGAGTGGACATAGGCCGGAGTTAGCCGAACCACTATAAATCTTGTCTTTTTACTTACTTTCATTTGAATTTTGAATATTCTTCATATCATATTCTCTACATATATTCTATCTGTAAACTATAACCGGATATTGGTGCTTTCACTTATAATTGGGTGTTCGTGGCCAATTTTGACGCCAATAGACCCTAAGGGATTTCTCGCCAATATTGGTTTACTCATATTCCAATTTTGCTTATATTGATGTTCGATCGAAATATTTGTGTCAAGCTTTTTTATTTGTGTAAGTGTCTTTGAAGCAATTATCGCTATACGGTTACTTATGAAATACCATCCCCTTAAACCTCTGTGTGTGTTGAACTTATGCTTATACTTTTACAAAATAAATATTTGGATTGGTTTTTTCCCTTTGAGAGTTGTTTAAACTATATTTTCAAGTATTTTTGAGAATTTTGAAATAAGAGGTAAGTGTTGTTTATAAAATGTAACGACCAAAAATTTGATCACTTTAATTGGGGATATTTAATTTATTTTAAATATTCAAATATGGATAATTTTCAACAAATAATCAAGTTTTGTGAAATGAATAATCATAATGAATCTATTTTAGAGAAATATTCGCAAAAATATTTACTTTGGAAGAATACCGATAAAAGGAACCAACTGTTTTATCGATAAACAGCTCTATAATCATAAAACATCGTGCACAAAGCTGGATACATGCATTTATTTTTATAATTGATCAGGAATATGAAATAAAATCAATGATTTTATTTTTGGAAATAAAATGTATTTATGACATCATCAGTGATACCCTTATTTTAAATATAGATTTGTGAATTTAAATTGAGATTTAATGATTTAATAATTATTATAATTATTCAAGTAATTATTTGTAAATGATAATAATTCATTTTAAATAGTTATAAAGTGATAATAAATCATTTGTAATAATTTTATGAGATATATACTTGATTTGAAAATACAAGAAAATTCGTATCACTTTATAGATATAGTAGCGATTTTTGTAAATATTTGTTAATATTAATTTATGTGGTTTTATAAATAAAATGTGATCATTTTAATTAGTTAAAAATAATAAGAAATTAGTTTTCAAATTTTGTTGATATTTATATGTAAATTAATTTATAAGTGAAAATGTGAATGGTAATCGGTTTTCCGATTTTCAACGGTTTAACAAATGGGAGTTGTTCAAGAAATTGAAATGTTGTTATCCTCTTGTGCACATACATACATAAATATATATATACATGTCACATGCACACCCTAACATATACAAATAAATATATACAAACATATATATACACATATGAAAATATCAAAGATATTTTCCCATTTCCTTACTGCTTAAGCCTTCTCTAATTCATCACTTACATATCCAAGGAATACACTTCTACACCACATGTAGCACATTGGAGGAGGGGTACACAGCTGGGCATGATGAGGTAAGGAGGGTATTGAAGTGGTAATGTATGGTGAGAAAAATATCATGATATTTTAGAAGTCAACCTTGGCTATAAATACCTCTTGTTTTTCCTCTTCTTCATTCCACTACAACTCCCTCAAACCAGAATGAAAATGAGAAAATAATAATTTAAACTACGTGAAATTCCTGTGGGTACAGCTTTTATGTTGAGCACTTTTTCCATTTTGGGGTTTGGCCATGTCAAAAGCTCACTTCTTTGTATTGCATTCTCGGACCTAGAATTTTAGGTCCGAGAATACCCTCTCTTCTTTTGGTCATATCCTCCTCATAAAAAATCAAAACAAGTGTTTCTTTTTTTCAAATTCAAGAAAAAAGAAATTGCAACAACTTCTAGCTTAGAACTTTTTCAAATTTTGAGAGTAAAAGAGTCAAAAATCAGAGAGAATATAACCTATATTCGGGTCTAGTTTAGTGAATTCAAGGTTCAAGCTCTACCACTTCTCTTCCATACTTTTGGCCATCCTCTTCAAGTCTTGGCCGAGCCTTCCCAAGGGTCTAAGGACCAATCCAAAAGCTTTCATGCAATCGTAGTGGAGCTGTAGTTCGTTTAGCGAAGTTAGAAAGCAATAATGGTGAGAACTCTAACTTTAAACCATTATATGTTTGGATGTTGGTTGATGAATGTTTAAAAAAGTAATTAGCAACATAGCTAAAAGCGAGAAAACTCCTAAACTATAGTTATATATATTATTGGATGATATATATGTTTGGATATGATTGTTAATGATAGATGTTTATCCTGTTTGAATATGATAATATGGATGTTTAATATGGTTGTTGAATATATATATATAAGACACGTTAATACACGTCGATAAGCATAAAGAAAATCAGTTTCCTTTACTGAATGAAATAGTGTATATGGAATGTTTAAACCTCTTACAATGATTTAATATGGTATAGAAATGTTTTATAAACATTTAAAAGTGTTTTGGCAAAGTTTAAATAAATATTGAAAATTTAGTCAAAAATAGGCGTGTCGCGAAACGGTAGTTCGCGATTTCGCGCTGCAAAAGTTAAATCCATTTATAGGATGGATTCGAAGTCGGATTGCTTTGAAATAAGAATTTTATTATCCCTTATAATCATATTTTTCAAAAAAAAGATAAAGATTGAGATTTCGTTCAATAGATTTTAAAATATGAGCAAATCAAGTTTTAAATAAAATCGCGCTTTGGCAGTTCGGAGGCCAAAGTAGTAAATGTTATAAAATAGATATTTTTAATTCTTTAAAAATATGAAATAAATCTTTTAAATGTTTTAAAAGAGATTGAGTTATAAAAATGGATTTTTAAATAATCGAAAAGTTGTTTTAATCAAATAAATTTTTAAAACATTGTTTGCAGCACTTTCTCACAACACTTTTTAATAACTTTTGCAAACAATGATTTAACTTAATTATTCTTTCCTGAATCTTTTCAAATGAATAATTAAGTATTTTTGAAGGTGATTTAAGGAGTTTAAATTAAATTGGTTAAAGGAAAAAAAATTTAAAACAAAATTTGGAATAGTGTTAAGTAAATAAAAATCATCTCTAAAATATAATAAAAGGATTTAGAGTCGATCAAATAACTTGACCACCTTATAGGTGATAAAAAGGCAGTCTCTAGGCTTGGGTTTGAGAAACCAATTGCCTGCCCTCCCAATTTACCCGTACCGGCCCAATGGAGGGGACTGTAAATTTGATTTACTGATATCAAAATTTCAAAAGTATAAAAGATATAATTTTCCAAATTTAAACAACTTGGATTGCATAAACATGATCTTCTTATACTTGATATTAAATTCCGAGGAGGGAACCCAAACTATTCGTGTGAATTTAAATGGTGATTTCACCGTTATTCAACGAATAGTGAATGTTGAATACAGAAATTGATGTTGAGTAGAATTATTATAATTTATATCGACCCTTTTTAACTCAATAATGTTTTCTAATATGACTTATGAAAATGATTTGGAATTAATTTAATCGTATACTTAAAATTAATTGGTTTGGGGTTATAGTAAATGATGTCTTAAATAACATTGATTTTGACCCGTTTTAAAGGTTATGGTTTGGAAATCTTTGTGTAGATTTAAATAAGTGATTTGGAAATATTTCCTAAGTAAAGAATGAAATGATTGGGAATTTAAAAAGGTTTTAAGTAATCAAAGGATTTGATAAGAGTTGTTTAATGATTCCGTATATATTAGAAAGAAATGTTTTAAAGAAATATATCTTCGGAAGATATTTTGATAAAAAGAAATTAATAAATCAAAGAATTTTTCTATTACCTAACATCTTTAATCGATGATTGGTTCAAAGGAACCGGGGTCGGATTTGAGTGATTCTTATCTGAATACCACTTCGAACCAATATACGTTCAAAAGTGAAGACATGGAATGATGGTAAATGAATGAAGGGCTACTTGTAACTGACCCTTGGGGGAAATTTCCCATATCATCTATATGTGGCAGTAGTATCTTCATTTGAGATCTTTGAGACAAGGGCTTCTCGCTACTAATCCTAGGAGTAATTCCCGATAGGATGTGGTAGGAGAGTGCCTACGGTTTGTCCTGTTCCTGGACAACTTTTATGGACGAATGTCTAACGTTCCATTTCTAATCACATTGATTGATCTCTATAAACGTATCGTCTACCTGGTGGCGGAGAAGGAAACTTCTCTTAGCTTAACAACCTTTCCTAAGACGTGCAAGCTCAGGAGTTATACGTTTGTAGAAATCAGTTGTGTGATCATAGAATGGCAGTGTGGCATTCAAGTGGAATATGCTATGTAAAAGGTAATCATTACCCTAGGCCTCATCGCCCGGTAATGGCTTAAATAGGATACGCGGTAAGGCTATGTGGTTTACAACCATTAGGGTATGACCATCACCTTTCTAGATAACCCTCTACATTTTGAGTATGTGGTGTATACAATGAGATGTCTTGGATAAGTCGGTAACGACTGGGGTGATATCATATTCGGTTTCTACCTAAGCCATGTTTGAGTGCCAAAAAAGGATAGACTTGTCTTGCCAGATGCGAAGGATTGTTTGTGTATCCTCGGTACATTCCTTTAGAGATGTACTGTACGGAAGGTGGTCCCTTACCTGCCTTTGTATGGAAATCCATTATCCGAACGAGCCCTGTAGGAGTTTTGTTTATAGAGCCTAACATATTCGGAATTTAATAATGGCAACAATTTTGGCTAATATTAATAAGTTTACTTGCAAATGTTTTCAAAAGAATGTCATTTAAAATAATATCCCCATTTTTAGCATAGCAAATGGTTTGGTTGTCATAAGATAAAAACTCGTTCCGTGTTTATGTGCATTGTGGTCTTATGAGATACCTTTGTTTTCAAAATGTGTATTTTGAGTTTATCACGCCAGTCCTATGACTAGCCCGAATTTTATTTTCCTTTTCCCTTAAACTCTAGGTGCCCTAATTTTCCCGGGTAGCCCAGTAGTTCAGGTTTAGTTAGAAGAAATCTGGATGGAGCTCGAAGCATGGAGTTAGAAGATTCTTCTGAAGGTTGTTATCCATTTCAACCGCACTCTTGTATTATTATATTCAGCATTTTAAGGATGGATATTTATAACTGTCCATGTTTAGCTCTAATAAATATATTTAAAATTTCCATTGTAAAGATTATATATTAAAATAATATATGTTATTTCATTCGTGTGAGATTCTGTTCTATCTTTATTTTCTTCTTACCCTTAAATAACCGCCTCTTCGGCACTTGAATTCGCGACACGCGAATATCGAGGATGTATTACTGTCGATTTTCAAGGGTCAAAGAAACGATTCATCACATAAAAGGAGTTATAAATTGGATTAATTATCTTTTGGGATAATTAATGTTATTTTAAAATTATAAAAAGATTATAAATTTGATTAATTATATTTCGGGATAATTAATGTTGTTTTAAATTTATAAAAATATTATAAATTTGATTAATTATCTTCCGGGATAATTAATGTTGTTTCAAATATATAAAAAGATTATAAATTTAATTAATTATCTTTCGGGATAATTAATGTTGTTTCAAATTTATAAAAAGATTATAAATTTGATTAATTATCTTTTGAAATAATTAATGTTGTTTTAAAAATATAGAAAGATTATAAATTTGATTAATTATCTTTTAGGGTAATTAATGTTGTTTTTAATCTATAGAAGATTATAAATTTGATTAATTTTCTTTCGAGATAATTAGTGTGGTTTTAAATTTGTAAAAGAGTTATATTAATTATCTTTCACGATGATTAATAATGTTTTAAATTTATAAATGTATTGTATCAAATTATCTTTTAGGGTGATTAACATTGTTTTAAATTTATAAAAGTATTTTAAGTTGATAACAAAAGTTGTTTTAAATTGATTATAAAAGAGTTATATCAATTATCTTTCGGGATAATAAATGTTATTTTAAAGTTATAAATGATAGTTTATAAATAGAAAGTCTTTAAAAACGGAATGTTTAAAAATAAAGATAAGTGTGAATTGTTTTGGGTTTTTGGTAAACGATGTTTTAAATAACATTTGTTTTTGACCTCTCTTTTTAATACACTTAGAAATATAATTTGGTTTTTAAAAAGAATATCTTAAAAGAGTGTTTTTAAAGTGTTATACAAATATTTGTGATATGACAATCAAGCATAAGTGTGAGTCAAATGAATTTAGAAGTTCGATTCATTTATAGAAAATATTTAATCTTACACTTAGCACTATACATTGAAGGAACTCTTGCTATTTTTAAAGTCAAGAATACTATCATGACAAGCTGGAAAGTAACACTGCCCTTACTTGTCCAGCTTCATTTTTTTCTCCGGGATAGTGCTTGTTTGGGATCGACGAGTTGTGATAAATGTAAGAGATTTAATTTCCATATTCGATTATTTTTATTATCCCCATAGTTGATTTCTTGACTATCGATTTCGATTCAGGCTATCTTTTTATGTTTTGTCAATCTAAGATGACCTGTTTTCTCATTTGAGAGTTGATATCCTTTATCGAAAATGACTAAAATAAAAGAGCGAGTGGGGGCCAAGCTATGTGGGTTGCTTCCATTAGGATATTATCACATCCACTCTAGATCGGTTTTGATGGTATGTGCACAAAGATGTGAAATGCTCAGATTCTCGGTAAGGTTTTCGAGGTTTGGCTTGGAGGTTTCCAAGAGAGTCAAAGAGTATATGACCCTCTCAAGTATATTTTTTGGAGGTATACTTTCGGTAAGGTGGGTACACCCTCCTAGTCATTGTTGGAAAATTTCCCTTTCCTTGTTTTTGATTCAGACCTTTGAATTGTTTTCTCAATTGTTTCGAGAAGTGCCTGGAGCTCTTCTTAATGTTTAATTATTTATGTCCATTCTTTAAGTTTGGATTTTGATCTTGTTTATGATATTCTTTCAAGTTTGGGTTTTGTTCTAATTTGTTTCCATTCTTTAATTTATGGATGTTGTTCTTGTGAGGTAAAACCTATTTCGTGTTTAGTGGTGCAGTCTCACAGAATTATTATATGTTCACCATATTTCCTGAGTTTTCTCACGCTGGTTTTCCAGACTGATCCGAAGTTATTTTATATAATGCTTGGATCAAACCAAGTTTTTCAAAGTTGTCGTTGGCGGGACATGGAGCTCATAGAGTAGAGATGGATGTTCACCTTGCATAGTATTTTTATTTTCCATTGTATTATTATGTATATACCCAATAGAAATTGTAAGGTCAAGAAGTTACAACTATCCGGACTGATGAGGTTTTTTTTAACTCTGATATACCATATATCTCACAGCGACAACTTTTACTCTCTTTGTTATATTATATGTGTCATTATACTGTGAGATTATGTTTCCCCTGTTCGTTTTTTTACCCTAACAATCTACCTCTCTGGCACTTGGATGCTCGGCATTTGAATACTTGGGTGTATTGAATGCCAACTTTCGAAGGTCAAAAAGGTGGGTCGTTAGACCTTTCTCCACGGCTGTAATATCATCTATGTCCAAAAATATGGTTTTCAACTGATCTTCGGTAAAGCATTAGCTAGAGCAACCACGCGACACATAGCTTCTGCCCAAGCGTTTGCTAGGGTAACTTGCTAACTAATTCCCAACCACTTCAATTTCTTATCTTCTATAACATTTGTAAAAAATTGCCGAAAGGTGGAGTTGTTATCGTCCTTGTCATTCGGTCTTTAAGTTCGTTAAGTTCCCTTAATACAATGGCAAGGACAACCCAAGCTCATATTTTCGCCTCTGTCTCGGCCTTCAGACTAGCCCTAAGTTTCTCAACTTCGGCTTAGAGTGTTTGAAGTTCCATATCCTCAGCCTGTAGTGCTTAGTTCTTGGCCTAAAGTGCTATATCGTTCTCTTGAATTGTCGTCCTTGGCATCGACTTGAACGTTAATCATCATTCTCACGATGATCCTTTCTCAGCTGATCATTTACTATGTTAAGTGCTTAACTGTGTACCCTGGACATCTGATTGTTTAATTCTCTAGAGTTCTGATGTCTAAGCCTTATCCCTTTGCATTTAAGCCCAATCAACTTGATTTTGTAGCCTGCTAAAGTTCTATCATGGGCCTACCTCTCTGATTCAAATGAGTGAATGTCTATCTAGTTAATTCTATTGACATCGGAGATTGCAAAAGCTAGCCTTTTCCATTTGTAGAGCTAATGTGACGACCCGGAAATCGGCCTTTGAAAATCGGCACCCGTACTTCACTTGTACTCAAAATGCCGCAGATTCAAACGCCGAATCTGGTTCATCGGAGCTTATAACACCATTAAGTATAACAACACAACGGAAGAAAGAAAACAATGATATCATATACAACTCCAATGAATACAATATCCAGAATGATATACAACAATGATATCAATATGATACAACAATATCAAAGATATGATACAATGCTACAGCGGAAATAACAACAATAGAAAAGAACACTCCAAATGATCTACAACAGAGAATGACTCCAACAACTCCAACATCAAGCTCGAACCACCAAGAGAAGCAAGTGCAGTCCTGAACTCCAAGAACTGAACCAGCTCCAGATAATCTACTCAACCTGAATATCTAAGAAACCCAACTCTTGACTGCCCGTGTGGAAAATGGTGGGCACCCAGAGTTTAGGAAGGGAACAATAAACTCCGGATCAGTCATGGGACTGGTGTGAGCAACAAAAACAGTTTATCTTTAAACAAACACAAAAGGCTCTTAAACATTGAAACCCGCAGTGCTTTTCGAAAATGAAACTACCATAAGACATCCCGCCACACACACAATGCAATCGCAGAATTGGAGGAGATTCCTTCTTATGATAGTCAAACATGCTTACTACGCAAAATCATTCGATATTATTATCATTAGTGCATAGTGTCGAAAACCATTTCGAAAATATAATATTAATCTTAGCCAGCATACAACCATTGTTGTATGCCTACTATAGCTACTACGTTCAATAGCAGGTCACCGCCACATTCCATAGCAGGTAATACAACTAAAACCGTACAAGGTTCGTATTGTTTCTTTGGATTTTCAACAAATGGTCAGGCTAAGGAACTTCCTTACACCGAAATAGAAACGCCTCTGGAAAGACGCCCCGGATCCTAACCGGATCTCTGCAAACACAAGGCCGACGCTACCTCATGCTTTAACCAAGCTGTAACTAGGAAACTAACACACGAGTCATGTCATCCCCCGGTCGTTACCGACCTTTATCCGGGATCCCGATCATAAAGTAACAACCACAAAGTATAATAACTGTGCAGCATCAACATAGGTAAAATATTTGGGCTCCATACCATGATATCACCTTTTATCCAGAAGGAAATGACATACCCTAGGGGCGCTACCCCTACAAACCTTTGCCGCAACATTCCTGTATCGACCATTACCGGGTTGTGAGGCTCGACGAAGTCTTGTCCATAAAGCAACGCTTTTTCACAAAGCCACGCTTTTACACAGAGCGATGCTTTTTCACAAAGCCACGCTTTTACACAGAGCGACGCTTTTTCACAAAGCACGCTTTGACCAACAAATGATCATCAGCACTTCGTATGCCACATTACCAAATTGGGAGTGTATCACTAGTAACCATTAACTACATAACCTCTGAACTCGTACGTCTCAGAGAAGGGTGTTAAGCTAAGAGAATAAATTCTCCTCCACCAACAGAAATGTATTTGATAGAAACCAGCTTTACATCTCAAAGTGTAACGTCAGACACACATCCATACAAGTCTGTTCCGGGTTCGAACAGAACCGAAGGCACTTCCAAAGAAGCCCTTGCAATCCGGGTATTCACAATCCCGATCGGACTTCCCATCACTTAGGGAATCTCTATACCGTAGCTACTCAGTGCAGAGACAATCGATAGGTCATCCTATCGCTCTCGCAAATACCCGGTCTTCACCACCGGTCTTCAAATGCTATCCATATCGTCGTATCACTATTCGGAATGGGTTATATGACACAAAAGTCCTCTTCCGGCTAAACCAAATAACGAGCGCAATTAAAAATCATATGGATACTGGGGTCTCAGTTAAATCACAGCTTAAAGCCCAAAACTTTTCATTCGAATGGTAAAACAAATTACCATTTCCAATCTTTTAAAAAGATTCATTTCAAAAACCTTCAATGGTTTAAACAATTTCCACACTTTTAATCTTTTAAACAAAAAGATTCAATTCACAAAGTTCACCCCGTTCACAAAGTTTCATTCATGGATTTCAAAACAATTTCCATTTTAATTGAATTAACTCGTTAAATCTTTAAGTCAAGATTTAACTTATGGCTTTCAAAACTAGTTTCCAAAGTTTCATTCATAGCCTTTCAAAACAATTCTATTTCAAGTTAGATTAATCCGTCCGGTCTTTGAAATCAAAGACTCATTTCATAGTTTCCAAAACATTTCAATTCCATTTCAAACTTGAAATTTTCAACACAATTTGGAAATTCATTCCTTATGTGAAAGCTATTATTATTTGAAAACAAGTAGTTTTCGTTTCGGAAAATCTAGTTATATTTACACGAGTCAAAACCCTTGAATTTAATTCAAATCCCCAAATCAATACTTCTAAAATGGTTTAACCCATATATAACTTGTACAGCATCTTTAATCCATAGTTTCAAATCATAGGATTCAATTTCAAATTTGAATTCAAATTTACATCAAATTATTTAAATTTTCAAGATATCCAAAATATCTTTAAAACTCCTAAAAACTTTTCATATAAAACCCAAATTTCCAATTTCAAAATCAATTGAAATTAAAATTTCAATTTCAAAAACATCAAATTTAAATTATCTGTGACTTAACCGATTTTCACGTGAAATCCACATTTGTGTGTGTATGGTGTGGTCCAGAGGTTTTACACACAATAGTGCAACAACATTCAATCATCACAGATTCAATCATATCAATATCGATAAGCGGTATGATCTATAACGCTCATCTTTCATGCACAGATCACAGGTAGATATATACATCACAGATAATAAGTTACATCACAGGGAATTAATTACATCCATCCCAGAGAAACAGATCACAACATAAATCAGGATATATCACAAAGCATCATATATCAGGGAATATCAACAATTCAATCATCTAGTCAAGTCCAACATTCATAGGTAAGGTTAATTTATTTATCTGATTAAATTAAATCAGATTTGTCACTAATCCTGGTTTAATTAACATTAATTAATTACAAACCATTTTAATTAATTATCCATTCATCATTTATTAATTAACCTGTTATTAATTAATCAACCTTAATTAATAAATCAATCAACCTTTAATCATTAAATAATTAACCTTTAATTATTTAATTTATCCTTTAAATTAACCTTCCTTAATTAATCACATTAATTAACCCTCGATTAATTACCATTAATTATCCTTAATCAATTATTGCTTAATCACTTGATTAATCAATTTTTTTTATCATTAATTAATAATTCTTCATTAATGATTTTAACCCTTTAATTACTTATGCTAAAGAATTTCTTATTTTATAAAAGAAATTTAAAGGAGTTTAAAACCAAATTCATTTTGAAATACAATCATGTTTAAACTACAACTTAAACCTTCAAAGTTATTTAAACACTTAAATTTTAAAACTTCCTTTATTTCAAAATTATGATTCAAATTTGGATTTGAATCCAGCTTAAACTTAAAACTTGGTTTTATAATTTGAAATTTGAACTTTAAAGTTCCAAAACCAAAACAGAACAGATTTCTGTTCTTAAACCTTGGACAACATTTTCCCGAGCCCAGGCTAATTCTTCTCGAGCGTGACTTCGAGTCAAACCCACAAATACCACGCGATCGACCCGAGCACCATTCTTCTTCCCCCAATCTTCTCATCTTCCACAATTATTCCAATAACAAATGATACACCCAGATGCACGTACACGTGCACAAGGATTCCGACCATCATCGGCTAACGTCGCGACCATCCCCCAGTCGATGACCACCTTCTCTAGCGAATTCACCACCCAGATCGCCGATATCTCCATCTAGATAAAATCGAGCCTCTCGATCGAAAAACTGGAACAAAGTATGATCAACAAATTCCCCTCGACTCGCCGCCACAGGTCGCCAGAACCCACGCAACTCCGACCCAAGCCTCGCCACAGTCTCGAGCTTCAATTCCCCCAGTACCGGTCCACTCCGGTCCACCATCGGCGATGCTACGCCTTCAAAAACAGCCTCGACCAAATTGGGTTCTTAAACCCTATTTTTTCTTCAATCCACTTCCATAATCATTTTAAAAAACTAGCGATCATTTTTCCTACAATCTACAACACATCATCTTCCTCCATACTCAAACTCGAAGCTCGATTGTTTATTGATCAACGGAAATTGATGTTTTTCACAATTCCGTTCAACTCGAAAATTCAAACGATTTTCAAATCTAAAAATCTTGAAACTAAATTCTAAAATCATGATTTTCTATTATGAATCACTTCATAAGATCCAAACAAGAAATCCTAATCATCGATTTTTGACTTGAGTTAGATTATCACTGTCATTTTCAAATTTATAAATATTCCATCAATATTTTCACTGGAATTTATTTTTAAAATTTAGATTAGAGTGTTATAAACAATTTTTATTCAAACATCACAATCTAAATGTTATTATTTGAAGAAATATGAATTTTTCTTGAATTGAGTTTAAAACCTGAGACTTTAAAAACAAAGACATATGCCTGTAAACAGACATATGTATATCCACAGTCATATATATATACTCATTCAGGCATGCTAACATATTCCTCAAGCAACCATCTAACACTGATCACATACAAATCAAAGTACATATGGTTTTAAGAGTTTGCTCACCTTGAATTGAAGACAGAGGGCAGAGCAGACTTTGAAAATGAAACTGGAATGCTTTTAAATGGTTATTAAGTTGAATTAGATCTGATCTTTGCATTTGCTTTGCTTTCCAGGTGTTTGCGCCAAAAATGGTCACAAACCCCGAATGTTGTGAAAGCACCAGTGTATGAATACAAATCAGCAATATTCAAACACAAATCTCAGATCTAAACAAACAACAAACAGCAGTCCAGAAATAATGAACAAAGACACGAGATTTATAGTGGTTCGGCTATCTCCGGCCTACGTCCACTCCAAAGTTTTTATCTTTTATTGATCGATGCTTGAAGATTACAATTTCCTATCGCGTAGTACAACGGATTTTATGATTATAATCTGAATCTAAGGCAGCAATGGTGATCTGGAGTAAATCTGGCAGAGTCCGGGCGCTCTTTTGCTCTCAAAATTGTCCGACCCCTTTTCTGAATGACCTGGGGGTCTATTTATAGGTGTAGGAGGCTGATATTTCGCCTAAACTGAAGGGAGACCAGTTCCAGTACGTCAGGGGGGCCACATGCCCGCTTTTTGGAAATCCGGGCCCACTTTGGGATTGATTCGAAGCTATGTTCGAATCGATCAAGAAATCGTCCAATCAAGCTGAAATTTGGTGTGAACATCCTCCATCATGTGTGCAAGCTTCTGTGAAAATTTCATAACATTTGGACTTGTAGATCTCGAGATATCATGGATACGAAATCGTGTTCTTCGGTGGATGTTTGCTTCGACTCAACTTCCTTCGAATCGATTCCTTCGAATCGATAGCCTGCACGTGCTCTCGTGGTGACGTGGCGCGCAATCTTCTGGTTGATCCGCCTTTCACTCCGGTTTGATCGAGTCGCTCCTTGAATCTCGCTGTTTTGACTGCTCCCTTCGTATCCATCCATCTATCTACCAATGCCTTCAACCTTCTTCGAATCAATCTATACGTGAGTCCTTCGTATCGATTCCAGCCTCGATCGATACGAATTGCATCTTCAATCCTCGCATGCCTATCGATACAAAACGTATCGATTCGAAACCTGTAGCCTGAATCCTTCTCGATCGATACGAACAGGATCGATTCGAAGTAAATCCTGATCGATACGAACATGTTGTCATCCTTCACCATCCTATCGATACGAAGTCATCGAGTCGAACTAGAACCTGATCGATTCGAACTTCACTAAACCGAACCCATGTCGATCGATACGAACAGTATCGATTCGAAGTCCTTACTTTATGGTCGACACGAAACGTATCGATTCGAACCGCCATCCTCTTGATCGATGCGAAGTGCATCGATTCGAACCATTCCCTGCACATCGTAATCCATCCATATTTCCTTCATATGAACTCCGATCAACCTGAAACTTGAAATATAGCCTCTCCTAGTCCTTATCATCATCTCCAATCGATTTCGTCCCGATCGGAACCCGGTCAAATTTTGACGACATCGATCACAACCTTGTCTCTAATCGACTTCCAATCCTGATACCCATCCTTTCTTGTCGATTTGTTTGATATTCCGGCTTTGACCAAAAAGCGGGATAACATTTTCCCCCCAAAACATGCCTTGTGATAAGAAGGCGTGTTTTGAATAATTCTGTATCCGATATCCAAAGTCCATAGCAAATTCCATGCCCATCCGAACTCGTAGACTGAGTTATTAATCCATCCTTATCCAACAACCGAATCCAAGACCTCTCCGGGTCGATATCCAAATCTGTAACCTCTCTGGGCTCTTGCCAAGCGCAATCCACACTCGACGACCGTGGTCCAGTGTCCTTAGACGTTGAGCTAACCTCTCCGGGTTCTTGCCAAGCGCAATCCACACCTGACGACCGTGGTCCAATGTCCCTGGACGTAAGTAATGCCATGGCTTAAGTCCTAAGCCAAATCCTGGTCGCTCCGGACCCTTGTCGAGCATAGTCCATACTTGACGACCTGAATGAGTCAATTTACCACGTTCGGGCAAAAAGACTAACCCCTTGCCAGGCGTAATCCACACCTGACGACCGTTTATCGAAAACCAAAAAGAATCCAATCAAAATCCAATCCAAAATCCGAATCAAATCAGAAAACCAGAAATTCATACCAAAAATCAAAATCATCATCCAAAATGGAGAACAATCATCCGAATGAATGCCAAAACCATAGAAACGAGCAAAATCAGGAGTTCAATCCAAACTCCAAAAACCAAACCAGAAAAATAAGTGTCCAATCCAAAAACAAAAGAAAATAGATTTCGCAAACCATGGCTTCGCATTTTATCATCATTCAGAGCATGCCTAGGGGCTATCTCCGTCCCCATACATGTGTAAATGACTCGGTTGCTTGCCAACGGTTTGTTACTTATTCCATATTATCCTGGTCAATGGATGACCAATCGACCATCATTCCTGGGCCTCGCACCATCATGGCTCGAGGTAGGCGGTGGTTGCTCCTGCTCCACCGCTGCATTCCGCACCCCAACATACTGCCTCAACTGTCCATTCCTCACATGCTCCTCAATTATGTCCTTTAAATGCCTGCAGCTGTTGGTATCATGTCCGTCTAGATCGTGGAAGACACAGTGCCTTCCTGATGCCCTTTCCCGTTCAGATGGCTCTCTTCTAGCCGGCCTTCGGTAAGGAAGGCGATTCCGAGTTTCCAAGTAAATCCGCTCCAGCGTCTCATTCAATTCTGTGTATGTGGAGAACTTTGGATCTTTCCATCGCTTCCTAGCTTTTTCAGAATTTTCGTCCAGCTTCCTTTTTCCTTTATCTTTATCCGAGCTTCCGTCGGATGGTCCTCCACCCCCGGTCACATTCACCTCTTTTAGCTTTAAGTCCATACATGCATCTTCTTGCCGAAGAAATCTTTCAGCTTCGTGAAAGAATTCCCCGAGATCCAGTGGTTGGTCTCGTACTAAAGATACCTTAAAATCTGAATCCTCTCTGACTCCCGACACTACCGCCATCAAAACCATCGATGGATCCGGCCGATCCACCGAAGAAACCGCCGCATTAAATCGAGTTAAAAATGCTCTAAGCGATTCATCCGTTCTTTGCTTTACCGATGTTAACGTCATCACGTTCTTAGGTCTTTTGATATGAACCCGAAACTGTCTCAAAAACCTGTCCACCAATTCCCTCCAATTCCTGTTAGATCCTTCCTCCAGCTGCCTAAACCACATTGCCGCTAGGTCTGTCAAGTATAAAGGGAAACATCTGGCCATCACTTCCTCCGATGCCCCCAGCACTTCCATGTGTCTATTGTATCTCATCAAGTGATCAGTCGGGTCAGCCTTTCCATTATATACTTCCACGCTAGGTAACTTGAACTTAGGTGGATTCTGAGCCATCCTGATTTCCCGAGCGAACGGACTCCTGTTCACTCCTTCCAAGTCTCTATTGATCGAACCTCCACGCATAGTCTTCCTAATGATTTCCATTAATCCAGCATTGCCTGTTAGGTGTTGCCCCCCATGCTCCCGATGGAACTCCGGCACATATTCTTCATGTGGCTCATTAGCCGCAACGTTGGCTCTAGCCTGCTGAACTCCTTCCAAAGGTCCTTCTGCGTTGGATCCTGTGGGCCTGCCCCCAAGCCCTTGTTGATTGCCTTCCGGTTCTGTATTCTGTCCTCCATTGGGTTCCGCAACCCTAGTTCCTTGTTCCACATTTGCAGTCGCTGTAGTTGGTCCAAGGTTCTGTGTTCCTGCAGCTCTCATCTGCTCGAAGAAAGTCTGCATCATATCCTGTTGACTCTTCAACAACCTCTCATGCAATGAATTTGCCATAGCTTCCATTTCGTCTCTCGTAATGTAAATCGAAGCTTGTCCTTCTCCAGCTCCGGAGGATGCCTCTTGACTTCCTCCCTGTTGGCTTCTCTCAGCTCTTTGCCTTGTTTGTCGAGTCATTGTTGAGTCAATCTGAATCCTTCAAACTTTCAAATCTAAACTTTGAATCTTGTGTAGCGGGTGCTAGTTCTTCTCAGTGAAAGCACCAAAGTGTTTGCGCCAAAAATGGTCACAAACCCCGAATGTTGTGAAAGCACCAGTGTATGAATACAAATCAGCAATATTCAAACACAAATCTCAGATCTAAACAAACAACAAACAGCAGTCCAGAAATAATGAACAAAGACACGAGATTTATAGTGGTTTGGCTATCTCCGGCCTACGTCCACTCCAAAGTTTTTATCTTTTATTGATCGATGCTTGAAGATTACAATTTCCTATCACGTAGTACAACGGATTTTATGATTATAATCTGAATCTAAGGCAGCAATGGTGATCTGGAGTAAATCTGGCAGAGTCCAGGCGCTCTTTTGCTCTCAAAATTGTCCGACCCTTTTTCTGAAATACCTGGGGGTCTATTTATAGGTGTAGGAGGCTGATATTTCGCCTAAACTGAAGGGAGACCAGTTCCAGTACGTCAGGGGGCCCACATGCCCGCTTTCTGGAAATCCGGGCCCACTTTGGGATCGATTCGAAGCTATGTTCGAATCGATCAAGAAATCGTCCAATCAAGCTAAAATTTGGTGTGAACATCCTCCATCATGTGTGCAAGCTTCTGTGAAAATTTCATAACATTTGGACTTGTAGATCTCGAGATATCATGGATACGAAATCGTGTTCTTCGGTGGATGTTTGCTTCGACTCAACTTCCTTCGAATCGATTCCTTCGAATCGATAGCCTGCACGTGCTCTCGTGGTGACATGGCGCGCAATCTTCGAGTCGATCCGCCTTTCACTCCGGTTTGATCGAGTCGCTCCTTGAATCTCGCTGTTTTGACTGCTCCCTTCGTATCCATCCATCTATCTACCAATGCCTTCGACCTTCTTCGAATCAATCTATACGTGAGTCCTTCGTATCGATTCCAGCCTCGATCGATACGAATTGCATCTTCAATCCTCGCATGCCTATCGATACAAAACGTATCGATTCGAAACCTGTAGCCTGAATCCTTCTCGATCGATACGAACAGGATCGATTCGAAGTAAATCCTGATCGATACGAACATGTTGTCATCCTTCACCATCCTATCGATACGAAGTCATCGAGTCGAACTAGAACCTGATCGATTCGAACTTCACTAAACCGAACCCATGTCGATCGATACGAACGGTATCGATTTGAAGTCCTTACTTTATGGTCGACACGAAACGTATCGATTCGAACCGCCATCCTCTTGATCGATGCGAAGTGCATTGATTCGAACCATTCCCTGCACATCATAATCCATCCATATTTCCTTCATATGAACTCCGATCAACCTGAAACTTGAAATATAGCCTCTCCTAGTCCTTATCATCATCTCCAATCAATTTCGTCCAGATCGGAACCCGGTCAAATTTTGACGACATCGATCACAACCTTGTCTCTAATCGACTTCCAATCCTGATACCCATCCTTTCTTGTCGATTTGTTTGATATTCCGGCTTTGACCAAAAAGCGGGATAACACCAGGCTGAAGACTTTGCCTTGTTTCCATATTTTAATCTTTGGTTTCAATTGATGGTATTGTAGTTCATGTTGAATATTTTTTTAAGTTAAAGAATGATCTTTACTTCAGTTTATAATGGTGAAACTGAGATGAGAAGATGATGTATATAAAATGAAGAGGTTTATAGTTTGAAGAAACTTGTTGTACAGGGTTTATATGTTTAAGCTGAGACTTTCTTTGTTTGTACAAAGGAGGTATTTTCTAGTGTAAGCTTTCTTTGTTGGTCAGAGATTTTTATCTCAAATTGGAGGCTGAGATGAAATGTTGTACAAGATGATACACTTGCATTTATTAGCTTGTACCAGGTTATATTTTTTCTTCCTTCTTTAGTTCGGCTGAGAGGATCTTGTATTAATTGCTTTGTACCACTTGTATTTTATTTGCTTTATTTTTTTCCTTTACTTGCTTGTCTCGGCTGAGATGATAAGGTTGTGGTGCTTGCATTCATTAGTTTGTACAAAGCAATATATTTATTTTTCTTCCTTTGCCAGCCTATACATCTCGGCTGAAGACAATTTGGTGGCTAAAGAGATTTTGGTATCATACTTAAAAATATTGTTTCTGGTTTGACAAGATCTGTTTTAGGCTAGAGATATCTTACATTAATTGCTTTGTTATAAAATTTTAACTTAAGTATAAATATATATTTCTATACTTAAACAATTTACACTTTTATCTTTCTTTTATCTCGGCTGATGTGATCTTAATTAGTACATTTGTTTGTATTTTTATTTTACTTTGAAGAGTTTCTATATTTACATGTTATTAGAATTTGTTAATGCATTTACTTATATTTTTACATATTTGAATGTAAGTTGTTTTCTTTTGTTTCTTATTTTATTTACATACTTATTTTTAGTTATGTTATATTTTATTTTTCTTCTTTAGCCTTATTATTTCATAGTATAAATAATTTCTATTTTAAATATGTTGTTAAATTTTAGTTAAGTGTTAATTTTATTTTTATGGTTCATCTTTTATTTATTTATTTCTATTTATAACTCAAACATTTTATTATTATTTTTATTTATTGTCTTGTATTTATTTTATAAATTCATTTAATTATCAATTTAAATTAAATTAAAATCTAGGGTCGTTACAAACTTCCCCCTTAAAAGAATTTCGTCCTCGAAATTTGCCAGGGAGAAACAAAGATAGATGAAGAATATTTCATCAAATCAAACTGAATATTTATTCTGCATTTGCTTACCAAATCAGAATATCAATAACAGATACAAGAACGAATCTGTTTAACACTTCACAAGATACTCGAGTTATCCAGATCTACGAAATATATAGTGGCATCGGTTAGTTCGAAAGGATAACTAACCATTCGTAGAATATATCGGGACCCAAAGAATAGAAAGATGTATGGATAAAATTTCCAAATTTTTTAGTCTAGAAACCAAAGTATACTTATCAAGCATAGCAACCAATGCAACCAATTCATCCATACAAACAATTTTGGCTTATTTGGAGTTCATGTCCCATATTAATATATCGAATCTCTTCCGGGATCTACCAGAAATTATCGAAGAATTGAGAAAAGATGACGAACAAAAGAGATTGACGGAGAAAAGATTGTTTCCTTGTTGTTACAGAGTATCGACCATTTATAGTCGTATTCCCCTGTCCCTTATCTCATCCTCTTCTTGCACTCATACTCACTATCAGTGGATAGTAAGAGAATTTACTGAGGCATTCGAACAGATATCTGAGAAATACTCATTCTAGGGTATACTTCACCCTATCTCTAATGAGCTACTTAACGTGTTATACTCCTGAGCTAAAGTTCAACCTTCAGCTCTGATACCAAATGTGACAACCCGGAAATCGGCCTTCGAAAATCGGCACCCTTACTTCACTTGTACTCAAAATGCCGCAGATTCAAACGCCGAATCTGGTTCACCGGAGCTTATAACACCATTAAGTATAACAACACAGCGGAAGAAAGAAAATAATGATATCATATACAACTCCAATGAATACAATATCCAGAATGATATACAATAATGATATCAATATGATACAACAATATCAAAGATATGATACAATGCTACAGCGGAAATAACAACAATAGAAAAGATCACTCCAAATGATCTACAACAGAGAATGACTCCAACAACTCCAACATTAAGCTCGAACCACCAAGAGAAGCAAGTGCAGTCCTGAACTCCAAGAACTAAACCAGCTCCAGATAATCTACTCAACCTGAATATCTAAGAAACCCAACTCACCCATGTGGAAAATGGTGGGCACCCAGAGTTTAGGAAGGGAACAATAAACTCCGGATCAGTCATGGGACTGGTGTGAGCAACAAAAACAGTTTATCATTAAACAAACACAAAAGGCTCTTAAACATTGAAACCCGCAGTGCTTTTTGAAAATGAAACTACCATAAGACCTCCCGCCACACACACAATGCAATCGCAGAATTGGAGGAGATTCCTTCTTATGATAGTCAAACATGCTTACTACGCAAAATCATTCGATAATATTATCATTAGTGCATAGTGTCGAATACCATTTCGAAAATATAATATTAATCTTAGCCAGCATACAACCATTGTTGTATGCCTACTATAGCTACTACGTTCAATAGCAGGTTGCCGCCACATTCCATAGTAGGTAATACAACTAAAACAGTACAAGGTTCGTATTGTTTCTTTGGATTTCCAACAAATGGTCAAGCTAAGGAACTTCCTTACACCGAAATAGAAACGCCTCTGGAAAGACGCCCCGGATCCTAACCGGATCTCTGCAAACACAAGGCCGACGCTACCTCACGCTTTAACCAAGCTGTAACTAGGTAACTAACACACGAGTCATGTCATCCCCCGGTCGTTACCGACCTTTATCCGGGATCCCGATCATAAAGCAACAACCACAAAGTATAATAACTGTGCAGCATCAACATAGGTAAAATATCTGGGCTCCATACCATGATATCACCTTTTATCCAGAAGGAAATGACATACCCTAGGGGCGCTACCCCAACAAACTTTTGCCGCAACATTCCTGTTTCGCCGGGTTGTGAGGCTCGACGAAGTCTCGTCAACAAAGCAACGCTTTTTCACAAAGCCACGCTTTTACACAAAGCAACGCTTTTTCACAAAGCACGCTTTGACCAACAAATGATCATCAGCACTTCGTATGCCACATTACCAAATTGGGAGTGTATCACTAGTAACCATTAACTACATAACCTCTGAACTCGTACGTCTCAGAGAAGGGTGTTAAGCTAAGAGAATAAATTCTCTGCCACCAACAGAAATGTATTTGATAGAAACCAGCTTTACATCTCAAAGTGTAACGTCAGACACACATCCATACAAGTCTGTTCCGGGTTCGAACAGAACCGAAGGCACTTCCAAAGAAGCCCTTGCAATCCGGGTATTCACAATCCCGATCGGACTTCCCATCACTTAGGGAATCGCTATACCGTAGCTACTCAGTGCAAAGACAATCGATAGGTCATCCTATCGCTCTCGCAAATACCCGGTCTTCACCACCGGTCTTCAAATGCTATCCATATCGTCGTATCACTATTCGGAATGGGTTATATGACACAAAGGTCCTCTTCCGGCTAAACCGAATAACGAGCGCAATTAAAAATCATATGGATACTGGGGTCTCAGTTAAATCACAGCTTAAAGCCCAAAACTTTTCATTCGAATGGTAAAACAAATTACCATTTCCAATCTTTTAAAAAGATTCATTTCAAAAACCTTCAATGGTTTAAACAATTTCCACACTTTTAATCTTTTAAACAAAAAGATTCAATTCACAAAGTTCACCCCGTTCACAAAGATTCATTCATGGATTTCAAAACAATTTCCATTTTAATTGAATTAACTCGTTAAATCTTTAAGTCAAGATTTAACTTATGGCTTTCAAAACTAGTTTCCAAAGTTTCATTCATAGCCTTTCAAAACAATTCTATTTCAAGTTAGATTAACCCGTCCGGTCTTTGAAATCAAAGACTCATTTCATAGTTTTCAAAAAATTTCAATTCCATTTCAAACTTGAAATTTTCAACACAATTTGGAAATTCATTCCTTATGTGAAAGCTATTATTATTTGAAAACAAGTAGTTTTCATTTCGGAAAATCCAGTTATATTTACACGAGTCAAAACCCTTGAATTTAATTCAAATCCCCAAATCAATACTTCTAAAATGGTTTAACCCATATATAACTTGTACAGCATCTTTAATCCCTAGTTTCAAATCATAGGATTCAATTTCAAACTTGAATTCAAATTTACATCAAATTATTTAAATTTTCAAGATATCCAAAATATCTTTAAAACTCCTAAAAACTTTTCATATAAAACCCAAATTTCCAATTTCAAAATCAATTGAAATTAAAATTTCAATTTCAAAAACATCAAATTTAAATTATCTATGACTTAACCGATTTTCACGTGAAATCCACATTTGTGTGTGTATGGTGTGGTCCAGAGGTTTTACACACAATAGTGCAACAACATTCAATCATCACAGATTCAATCATATCAATATCGATAAGCGGTATGATCTATAACGCTCATCTTTCATGCACAGATCACAAGTAGATATATACATCACAGATAATAAGTTACATCACAGGGAATTAATTGCATCCATCCCAGAGAAACATATCACAACATAAATCAGGATATATCACAAAGCATCATATATCAGGGAATATCAACAATTCAATCATCTAGTCAAGTCCAACATTCATAGGCAAGGTTAATTTATTTATCTGATTAAATTAAATCAGATTTGTCACTAATCCTGGTTTAATTAACATTAATTAATTACAAACCATTTTAATTAATTATCCATTCATCATTTATTAATTAACCTTTAGTTATTAATTAATCAACCTTAATTAATAAATCAATCAACCTTTAATCATTAAATAATTAACCTTTAATTATTTAATTTATCCTTTAAATTAACCTTCCTTAATTAATCACATTAATTAACCCTCAATTAATTACCATTAATTATCCTTAATCAATTATTGCTTAATCACTTGATTAATCAATTTTTTTATCATTAATTAATAATTCTTCATTAATGATTTTAACCCTTTAATTACTTATGCTAAAGAATTTCTTATTTTATAAAAGAAATTTAAAGGAGTTTAAAACCAAATTCATTTTGAAATACGATCATGTTTAAACTACAACTTAAACCTTCAAAGTTATTTAAACACTTAAATTTTAAAACTTCCTTTATTTCAAAATTATGATTCAAATTTGGATTTGAATCCAGCTTAAACTTAAAACTTGGTTTTATAATTTGAAATTTGAACTTTAAAGTTCCAAAACCAAAACAGAACAGATTTCTGTTCTTAAACCTTGGACAACATTTTCCCGAGCCCAGGCTAATTCTTCTCGAGCGTGACTTCGAGTCAAACCCACAAATACCACGCGATCGACCCGAGCACCATTCTTCTTCCCCCAATCTTCTCGTCTTCCACAATTATTCCAATAACAAATGATACACCCAGATGCACGTACACGTGCACAAGGATTCCGGCCATCATCGGCTAACGTCGCGACCATCCCCCAGTCGATGACCACCTTCTCTAGCGAATTCACCACCCAGATCGCCGATATCTCCATCTAGATAAAATCGAGCCTCTCGATCGAAAAACTGGAACAAAGTATGATCAACAAATTCCCCTCAACTCGCCGCCACAGGTCACCAGAACCCACGCAACTCCGACCCAAGCCTCGCCACAGTCTCGAGCTTCAATTCCCCCAGTACCGGTCCACTCCGGTCCACCATCGGCGATGCTACGCCTTCAAAAACAGCCTCGACCAAATTGGGTTCTTAAACCCTATTTTTTCTTCAATCCACTTCCATAATCATTTTAAAAAACCAGCGATCATTTTTCCTACAATCTACAACACATCATCTTCCTCCATACTCAAACTCGAAGCTCGATTGTTTATTGATCAACGGAAATTGATGATTTTCACAATTCCGTTCAACTCGAAAATTCAAACGATTTTCAAATCTAAAAATCTTGAAACTATATTCTAAAATCATGATTTTCTATTATGAATCGCTTCATAAGATCCAAACAAGAAATCCTAATCATCGATTTTTGACTTGAGTTAGATTATCACTGTCATTTTCAAATTTATAAATATTCCATCAATATTTTCACTGGAATTTATTTTTAAAATTTAGATTAGAGTGTTATAAACAATTTTTATTCAAACATCACAATCTAAATGTTATTATTTGAAGAAATATGAATTTTTCTTGAATTGAGTTTAAAACCTGAGACTTTAAAAACAAAGACATATGCCTGTAAACAGACATATGTATATCCACAGTCATATATATATACTCATTCAGGCATGCTAACATATTCCTCAAGCAACCATCTAACACTGATCACATACAAATCAAAGTACATATGGTTTTAAGAGTTTGCTCACCTTGAATTGAAGACAGAGGGCAGAGCAGACTTTGAAAATGAAACTGGAATGCTTTTAAATGGTTATTAAGTTGAATTAGATCTGATCTTTGCATTTGCTTTGCTTTCCAGGCTGAAGACTTTGCCTTGTTTCCATATTTTAATCTTTGGTTTCAATTGACGGTATTGTAGTTCATGTTGAATCTTTGTTTAAGTTAAAGAATGATCTTTACTTCAGTTTATAATGGTGAAACTGAGATGAGAAGATGATGTATATAAAATGAAGAGGTTTATAGTTTGAAGAAACTTGTTGTACAGGGTTTATATGTTTAAGCTGAGACTTTCTTTGTTTGTACAAAGGAGGTATTTTCTAGTGTAAGCTTTCTTTGTTGGTCAGAGATTTTTATCTCAAATTGGAGGCTGAGATGAAATGTTGTACAAGATGATACACTTGCATTTATTAGCTTGTACCAGGTTATATTTTTTTCTTCCTTCTTTAGTTCGGCTGAGAGGATCTTGTATTAATTGCTTTGTACCACTTGTATTTTATTTGCTTTATTTTTTTCCTTTACTTGCTTGTCTCGGCTGAGATGATAAGGTTGTGGTGCTTACATTCATTAGTTTGTACAAAGCTATATATTTATTTTTCTTCCTTTGCCAGCCTATACATCTCGGCTGAAGACAATTTGGTGGCTAAAGAGATTTTGGTATCATACTTAAAAATATTGTTTCTGGCTTGACAAGATCTGTTTTAGGCTAGAGATATCTTGCATTAATTGCTTTGTTATAAAATATTAACTTAAGTATAAATATATATTTCTATACTTAAACAATTTACACTTTTATCTTTCTTTTATCTCGGCTGATGTGATCTTAATTAGTACATTTGTTTGTATTTTTATTTTACTTTGAAGAGTTTCTATATTTACATGTTATTAGAATTTGTTAATGCATTTACTTATATTTTTACATATTTGAATGTAAGTTGTTTTCTTTTGTTTCTTATTTTATTTACATACTTATTTTTAGTTATGTTATATTTTATTTTTCTTCTTTAGCCTTATTATTTCATAGTATAAATAATTTCTATTTTAAATATGTTGTTAAATTTTAGTTAAGTGTTAATTTTATTTTTATGGTTCATCTTTTATTTATTTATTTCTATTTATAACTCAAACATTTTATTATTATTTTTATTTATTGTCTTGTATTTATTTTATAAATTCATTTAATTATCAATTTAAATTAAATTAAAATCTAGGGTCGTTACAGCTAATCAACAAGCTCAATAACTCCTCCAACCCTACGGTTGGCCTTTTCTCGAGGGATATCTCTGATGTTATGGTCGAACTTCACCCCTGTCAAGCAAAGGCTAGAAAAGTGATCTGCATTTTGGTTGTCACGGCTGTGGATGAACCTGAAGGGGGTGTGGTGGTGAAGCAAGAGGAGCGGAAATTTCCTTGGATTTTTATGAGGTTTGATATAGTGGTGACTGGAGGTTATGTCATCAGAATCCTTTGATGTTGAGGTTGGAAGCATGGTTGGGAAGAGGCAGAGGTTGGCCATTGATGGTCATATGAGTTATGGAATCGCTTCCTTTGATCTTGATATTCCCTCTCCTCTGCTTGACATTTCTTTCGATCTCTATCCGCAAGGGATTTCCGCTCTTTTCTTATTTATCTTTCTTCTTCAGTTTCTCGCTGCAAAGTATAGCGCTAAAGATAAGGTTTTAGGGTGGTTCCCCTACGCTTGCCGACACCTAAGTAGAAGTATTGAAAGCAACCTCTTGGTGTTATACCTAAAATGAAGGAAGAAGGGTTGTATTAGTATTAAAACACCAAAGTAAGGGCGGATGCAAGATATTAGTGTTTGTGATAATAGAAGTACGTGGAGTGCTGATATTGCCTTAGGTACTCTATGGGCCATGTTTAGATTCTAAAGATGGGATTTCATCTCCCTCAACTAAGAAGTCCCCAATGGGGAAGCTAAAACCTAAAGGGTATTCTTTTAGGGTATCGTCGATTGGGATGTCAAGATCGCCTAACGAACCGAAGATGTTTTCTGATGATCCTGAATAAGGGGTCGCCTTGGTAACTAGTGTTGGATCGAAGGGTTGTTGAGAAGTTTCAATAACTAATCTCTTTGGGTGTGATGAAATAGGAACTTCTGTGCCTTTAGGGGAGGCCTCCCCGTATGACTTATTTGCATCAAAATCTTCATCGTCGTTGCCATGTTCACTTTCTTCCTAGTTTTGACCTTCTTCCTCCCTTCTTCTACTTTATCCATTCTTCTTGTCTCTTCAACTACCTCCCGGTGTCCTTCCTCGATAATTTTCTCTTCCATCGCTCTATCTTGATCTTTGTCAATGTTCACTTCACCCTCAAGGCCTTCATCATTGACTAGGTTATTGTCGCTAGAGTCACAAGTAGGGGAAGTGGTTGAAGCGGTAGCCGTAGTTCTTCTTAGTGAAGCCTCAAGGGAAACGATGAAGTGCTCAAGATGTAGAAGGCCGCATTGATAGAGTCTCTCAATTATGAGGAGATAAGTTGTAAATACCCCCACCCCTGTATCCATACTATCCAAGCGTATTACAAAGTAACACCATTGGATAATACGAAGGGCGATATGGGATACACACATGAATATTCCCTTAGGCTAACACAACATATTGAAACACCAAATATAACTCACCACAAAAGGTACACAGTATCTGCACAAAGAAATCAATACGTGTGCCTCTAGGATAGAACCATACACAACATACAATAAATAATAGGCATTAGAATCACAGCGATAATATATAATCCTAAATATACAATGTATGTCTAATATACATCACATGAATATACATACAAGAGACTATACAATAGAAGATGATAAACTACTATATTAAATATTAGCCTCCTCTATGCCCAGAAAACACAAGCTAGTCATACTGTCCCTGTACTTGAAATGTCTCAGACTAACCCGAGTATTATGTAAATAACATACAGGTCAGGCTATGTGTAAATCAAGGGTTAATAAACATAAGTGACAAATTTATTCTAGGAACTATAATATGATAATACTAGCATAGTAACATAAGTCCACGATCATAGTGTCAATATGTGTATGTGTGTGTGTTTTAGTATGTATGCATGGTATATAATTGTAATATCATATACAATCATCGAAACATCACATAACACAAATATCATGAAGTCATGTATAAAGATGTCATCACCCATAAGAAACACATCAAATTAGAAATAAAAAAATCAACATCAATTATGTGAATCGTCCATATCTAGAAATCATCATCAAAACCAAAAATTATCAAATACGAGATATCCCCAAGTATAGTTTTCAATCTAAACAATAAAATATCAGCATCAATATAAAATATAGAAATATAGGTCACCTACCAAAGAACCATGTATAATAAAAGATAGGAGAATCCACTATACTCTGGACGCTTATATCATCACAGGTATAATTTCATCCCCTCGTATAAAAATAAATGGTGATGATAATAAAACCATAATGTATGGGTTACACCACCGAATAATTTCGAAATGTTTGGGTTACGCTACCCAGTCAAACCATAACATGGCTATCTGCCATCTCCATAAGCACTAGGGTTATTCACCTGGATCCGCTTTAATACTTAGGTGAGGTATATAAATAATATGTACTTATCTATCAATAGAATAGACCAGAAGGGAGACTGATAGTTACACCACCTGCTTCAAAAGCCTAAGGCTACACCGTCCGGATCCACTCCTACAATCTTTAATTACCTCTTTGGCATTGCAACTGTATCCGCCTAATGTGCTCATCAATGCGAGATTATTAGTCACGACCCGGATTATAGCACTAAGGTAACAGGCTGCTGGCCTCCATGACTAAAAGGACTAGGGCTAGGGCTATGCCAACCTAAAGGCTACTCCGCCTGTCTCCAAAATCCCATGATGTGCATCTAATATAATAAATGTCTCGCGGATCGAGGGCATAACCCCACGACCAGGCCGCTAGGGTGGACGTTGGCCATCTAGTTCCAACTGACTCCTAATCATATCTAGGCACTCCATGATAGACAACATATATATAGGTACACCCCTACAGCTCAATCATCCATGATGCTCTACCCGAGGATATATACTTGCTCTAACCCGCATATAATCTTTCTCTACCCCGAGCATCACCTCACGTAAGTATAATCTCAGCTCCCAACACTTGAGTCACACCTACTTACTATGAATAGCCGAATAAATATCACATCAGCAACCCATACCACTATTTACCAAATGTTCAAAGAATGAGAATATTTTATATAACGAGTCCAAAGAATAACTCGAGAAATATTACTGAATGTCCCATCCCAAATGGTATTATAACTCCATTTATTTAGATTCTCGTCACACGAAATTAAAATTATCATAAAAAATCACAAATGTAACGATATCATAATCCGATACAAAAGGATGTCATCACCGTATCATATCAAAACGTTAATAAAAACACTATCAACGGTGAATCGTTCATATGATCCAATTCAATATAAAAGGAGAAATTAGAAAAGTAATATTAAAAATTAATCAATATATATATAGAACAAAATATTTAATAATGACTCATCCTCAACATATAATCTTGATATAAAAATAAGAACTTTAGAAACAGGAAATATGCATTTTAGAATTAAATTAAATAATTAATTAATCTTTAAATTAATAACCATAGATTTTCTTTTTATAAAATATAAATATAATATTCTTCTAATTAAACTTATTAATCATAAAATATACTTTAAGATCCTCAAATTATTACTTAGACGATATTTCTTATTTTCCAAGATTTACATTTATAATTAAATAATGATTTAAACCCTAAATTAGATTTTCTTTCAATAAATTAATAATTTTGAATGTATCTAAATACTAAATTTTTGAATAAAATTTTACTCATAAAATCGTATATATATTGTGCTTTATATAATTATACACATTTAATTTTTCAATGCGCATATAGTTTATTTACTATTAAAATATACTTCTATAAAAATAGGACAATATGAGACTCGAACCTAGGTGGGGTGGCTAAAGTGCAGAAGCCATACCACTAGGCTCCACTTGCTTTTGATATAAGAGGTGGCACCACTGGTCAACATGTACTGGTCGACCTGTTGGAGCTTTAGGGGTTACCACTTAACCCACCCCTATCGCACGTTTTGATCGATCGTTTGATTGATTTCCGACCTCTAACCATTGTTAACTACTCCAGACTGATGCATAAGACATACATATATGTATATATATTATTACTTATTTAATTTTATTTTTATTATATATATAAATTAGGGCGTTGACCCATCAGTCGACCGCTAGCGGTGAACCGGTTTCGGTCGACCGATTGACCTACCGGTCGCATGTATCTATGCCTGAATCTCACCAATACAGGCATCTCCTCCTCCTACCTCAACCGTTTCACCATTAATACAATGCACGCACAAAGTATATGATCAATTTTCATCCAAATAAAATAACTACAAGAAATAGGGAATGAAATACAAATTTGTGAGTGCAAACTCACCTTGCTTCCTGCTTCTTCCTGCTTCTTCCTGCTTCTTCCTCCTTCTATTTGCATGCTCCAGACTTCTAATGCATCAATGAAACTTTGATTCCTCCATGGAAATCGATATAAAATGATGTCGAGATGCTTGAATTTAAGTTTGGGAATTTTATGTAATTTATGTAATTTATTTAAAATTTTAGAATAAGAGGATGGAAGAAGCAGCAACATCAGGTTAATTTATCCTCAACCTAACCTATATTTATAAAAGAAGGTGAAATCTTTGGGAACGAAGAGTCTGGATATAGGAAGGATTAGGATATTGGATTATAGGTTTGGGCCTTGGAAATATGGACTTCGGCTTAGGTTACACACACACACACACACACACATATATATATATATATACACACATTCATTTTTATTATTTCATTATTTTCGTTTTATAAACTATTTCTATTTAAGACAAATCACAATAAAATTCCAAATAAAAATTATATTTACAACACTTAATTATTTTCTTTACATTATAAAAAATTTAAGAATTTATTTCCTTATTTTAATTCATTTAAATTTAAATATCCAATGTTCACATTTTTAAGGCTATATACTAAATAATTTCCAAATCAATTTATTTTACAATCTATTAAACAAATAATTATTCTCAAAACCCTTTAATTTCTTCACAAGATATTTTATTATAAAATTCTAATATTCCAAAATAAATCCAAATTATTCATATTTAATTTACAAAATCCATTTTAGCCAATTAAATAATTATTATTATCTTTTATTAACTACCCATAAATAGCATGTTCTTACAGACTCCCGCAATTTCTTAGGAGAAATGTATAACAACTAATAATTCCATTATGAATATAAATTTATAAATTCTAAATATTATGCCTTTACTATCACGAGTCTGCACATATAATGATATGCATTGGCTCATCAAACATCAAGTAAAGTAACACAAAATCAATGACTAGAACTTTCATTGGTGGCTTAACACAAAACGAAAACTTCTTAATAATTACAAATTATCAAAATGCTGAACTATAAATTTTCACTCTTAAAATCAACATCATACTTTAAATCTTACTTTGAATTCAAAAGTATCAAATCCATTTCTCAAAATTTCCCAGTTAAATTTTAATTTTAAAACAAAATTCATTATAAAACATATTAGTAACTTTACTCAACTTCAATTACAAAATTCTTTTCCACCAAATTAACCTTACCTCAAATGAGTATCAAAATATTATAAAAAGAAACTTTATCTTAACAAAATTATTTTCTAAATATTTTTCTACATTTAACATCAAATTATACAAAGGCTGTACATGTACTTTTGAAACAAATACTTTCATATTAAATTTTCATTTTAGAAACAAAATCTCACAAACTTCATTTTCTGACAATTATTAGTATTCATATTCAAAAATTCCTTTATGGTCAAAATATACTATTCAATAATCATTAATTTAAATATATGTATTTTCAAAATTTTCTTTCCATACAAACTTTATAAACTCACTTAAGTTCATAATATTTTAATATAATCCTTGATTATTACAAGTCAATACGATTCTAATACATCCTTATTTCATAAAATGTTCCTAAATCCAAAATTTAAATGTAAATAATTATGCTTTTCCAAAATATTCCTTATTTAGTTAAATCAAAATATCCAAGCCATATTAATAATTTATACTTACATAAATAATAATATCTCATAAACCTACAAATTAATTCCAATCATAATTTATTATTCATAAAAACCAAATCCAATTCATATATAGTTTCCTCGAAAACTTCACACAATTTATTTCAACACACATCATGTATTAAATCCATAAACACTATAAATTATAATGATATCACCTCGCTATTTACTTAGTGATTTACTAATATAAACTGACTACAAAATTGACCACAAAATCCATACTACCTCGTCAGTAATCACAATCATCCACTAATGTCTAATGGCTGCATATATCACTTAAAACATATCCAAATGTAAAATATCATTTACAATACATTTCCCAAAAGATTAGATATAAACCCTTTATCTCCTAAAATCATTTCAAATATTTTCTTTAAATATCAATTTTATTGTTTCCCAAAATAACTAACTTTTCTTAAAATATTACTTAAAATATTTAACTTTTTCAAAATACTTCAATTTTCTCAACATATTTAAATCATTTCAAAAGATTATGTTCAAATGCCTCGTTCGAGCGTCACGGAACGCCTATCGAATACGTGTGCACTCGCATCGACCAGAATTTTTAACATGCTCAATGGAAAAATTAACACAAATTCATTTCACAATTTTCTATAACATTATATTATATCAAACAACTACTCATTTCAGTAAACATTACATAATATCAAACTAACTCCTTACACACTTATTGATAACAAACAATGATCAAAATTAAATCCAATTTATAACTTTAATGAAACATATGGATATTCAACCATCAATAATAAAAATTTATTCAACACAAACAATTAACAATAACCAAACAAATATAAGAAACAATGACCGATGAACTTGGCGGAAAATCGATTTAGTTTTCCGCTGCGCACTCTGATCAAAATCAAATAAAAACACGACAACTCAATATTATGCCACCAAAGGTCAATCATTTTATATTTTCTTACATAAAATATGAAAAATCCAAATATCTCGTACATTTAGAAAATAACATATACGTCCACAGATGATTACCCTAGTAATGATCTTATATATATAACATCCCTTATTATAGGGAACTACCCAACACATCCATAGAGGCAGGACTCTAAGTCTCATCTAAGGTATTGACTCATGTCTCATAAATACAATGTATCATTCTAAAACTTCTTTGATATCAAATGTAAACACCCTCATCGGATAACATGGAGAATGGAGCGATATAGGGTAGGCATGTGAATATTCCCTTGGACTGACACTGTATGTATTGGAACATCAAATATAACTCACCACAAAACGTACACAGTATCAACACAAAGCAATAATCATGTGTGCCTCCATGAAAGAACCGTACACAATATACAATTAATAACAGAGAACAGATAGTTAGAATCGCAGTGATAATATATAATATCAAATATACAAGGTATGTCAAATATACATCACATGGATATACATACAAAAGACTATACAATACAAGATGATAAACTATTATACTAAATACTAGCCTCCTCTGTGCCTAGAAAATACAAGCCGGTCATATTGTCCCTGCACAAAAAAGTTCCAAACTGACTCGAGTATTACGTAAATAACACACAGGTCCGACTATGTCTAAATCAAGGGTTAATAAATATATGTGATAGATTATATTCTAGGAGCAACAATATGATTATACTGGCATAGTAACACAAGTCAATGATCACAGCATCAATATATGTATATACATATATATGTGTGTAGTAATGTAGGCATGGCATATAATTGCAATATCATATACAATCATCGAAACATCACATAACACAATTCTCGCGAAGTCATGTATAAAGATGTCTTCACCCATAAGAATACACATCAAATTAGAAATCTCAAAATCCACATCAATTGGGTGAATCATCCATATCTAAAAAACATCATTAAAACCAAAAATCATCAAATACGAGATATCCCCAAGTATAGTTCTCAATCTCAATAATAAAATATCAGCATCAATATAAAATATAGAAATATAGGCCGCCTATCAAAAGATCATATATATTAAAAGATATAAGAATCCACTATTCTCTGGACGCTTATCACATCACACGTATAATCTCATCTCCTCGTGTGAAAATAAATGGTAATAGGAATCAAACCATAATGTATGGGTTACATTACCCAATAATCTCATAATGTCTGACGCCAACCAGTCGAACCATAACATGGCTATCCTCCATCTCCAAGAGCACCTGGGTTACTTGGATCGAATATATAAATAATATGCACTTACCTACCAATCCGTGTAGAACAAGAAGAGAAACTAACAGCTACATCACCTGCTCTAGGAGCCCAGAGCTACACATCCCAGATCCACTCCTACAGTCTTCAGTTACCTCCTTGGTATCGTGACTATATCCACTTAGTGTGTTGATCAACATGAGGACTCCTAGGAACAGCCCAGATCACGCCCCTAAGGTAGCAGACTGCTAGCCTTCGTGACTTAAGGGGTTAGGGCTATGCTACCCTAAAGACTACTTCGTCTTTCTCTAAATACCATGATGTGCATCTAATATAATAAAGGTGTCAAGATCAGGGTCTCAACCCAACAACCAGGTCGCTAAGGTGGGCACTGGCCATCTGATTCCACCCAACTCATAATCATATCCTAGAGCACTTTATGATAGACGTCATACATATGGTTACACCCCTATTGCTCAATCATTCATAATGCTCTACCCCGAGCATATATACTTGCTCTACCCCGAGCATTTAATCTTGCTCTTCCCCGAGCATCACCTCATGTAAGTGTAATCTCCGCTCCTGTCACTTGAGTGACATCTACTTACTATGAATAACTGAATACGTATGACATCGACATTCCATACCACCATATGATCCTCAATTATTTATTCAAAGCTCGTAAACTACATTGAATCTCTATAATATTCTATATAACGGTCCAAATAATAACAAGAGAAATATTACCGAATATCCTATCCCAAATGGTATTATAACTCCATTTATTTAGATTCCTTGTCAGACCGACTTAAATTATCATAAAAACATCACAAAAATATCAGTATCATGATTTGATACAGAAGGACGTCATCATCGTATCATATCAAAACACTAATAAAAACAATATCAACGGTGAACCATTCATACGATCCAATTAATATAAAAGGAGAAATTAGAAAAGTAATATAAAACAAATTAATCAAAAGATATGTATATAGAACAAACAATTCAATATTTAATAATGAATCATCCTCAACATATAATCTTGATATAAAAATAAGAACTTTAGAAGTAGATAATATGTACTTTAGAATTAAACTGAATAATTAATTAATCTTTATATTAATAACCACGTATTTTGTTTTTATAAAATATAAATATAATATACTCCTAATTAAACTTATTAATCATAAAATATACTTTGAAATCCTCAAATTAATACTTAGGAAATATTTTTTATTTTCCAAGATTTACATTAATATTTAAATAATGATTTGAAACCCAAAATAGGATTTTATTTCAATAGATTAATAATTTTAAGTATATCTAAATATTAAATTAAAGAATAGAACTTTTCTCATAAAATTATATATACATAGTGTACTTTATATAATTATTCACATTTAATTTTCAATGCAAATAAAGTTTATTTACTATTAAAATATACTACTACAAAATAGGATAATGCGAGGCTTGAACCTGGGTGGGATAGCTAAAATGCAGAAGTCATACCACTAGGTTACACTTGCTTTTGATACAAGAGGTGGCACAACCGGTTGACATATAACGGCAACTGATTGGAGCTTTAGGGGATGACCACTTAACCCACCCCAATTGCACATTTCAATCGATCGTTTGATCGATTTTCGACCTCCTACCACTGTTAACTACTCTAGACCGATGCAAAAGATATATAAATATATATACTTATTTATTACTTTTTTCTTTTTTTGTTTTTATTATACATATATTACTGAATTAGGCCACCAGTCGATCGGTCGTGGTCGACCGATTGACCTATCGATCGTGTGTATCTATGCCTGAATCTCATTGATTTAGGCGATCTCCTCCTCTTACCTCAGCGTTTCACCATGGATTCAATGCACACACAAAGTATTCGATCAATCTGTCATCCAAATAGAATAAGTACAAGAAACAAAGAATGTACATAGGTTTGCGAGTGCGTATGCATATTGTTTCCTACTTCTTCTTTCTTTCGTATGCATGCTCCAGATTTCCAACGCATTAATGAAACTTTGATTCCTCCTTGGAAATCGATATAAAATATTGTTGAGATGCTTGATTTTAAGTTTGGGAATTTTATGAAATTTATTGGATTTATTTAAGAATTTAGAAGAAGAGGATGGAAGAAGCAGGAACGTCGGGTTAATTTATCCTCAACATAACCTATAGTTATAAAAGAAGGTGAAATCTCTAGAAATGAAGAGTCTGGATATATGAATGATCGAGAAATTAGATTTTGGGCTTGCACCTGGGAAATATGGACTTGGACTTAGGTTAGAAATATTTGTGTATATATTCATTTTTTGTAACGACTCTCAAATTTGAAGTATTTTAAATTAAGTATTATTTGGATTTAAGTTATATTTTAAAATTAAATAAAATTTGAATTTAAATAACGATTTTTGGATGTTGAGTAATATATTTTTCCAAATTCAATAAAAAGGAAAATTTTGTGAAATTTTAAATTTTGGTCAAACTTGATCAAAGTTTGACTTTTGGTTGAAAATTTAAATTTTTTTTATGATACTACACTAAATTCTAATCTCCACTCCATTTTTTGTTTCGTTAAAATCCGACTTCTGTAGCTTTTAATATGCAATTTACAGTGTAAAAACGCACAAATACGGGCGTTGTATTTGTGTGTGTATTTTACCTGTATTTTTATATTGGGTTGGGGGTGTTTTGTTGGGCTTGTTTTATTGGGATGGAATCCTAAGAGTCTCTGAAAGGGACACGTACCCTTTTGTTAGAACCATATATATATATGGTGTTTTGATGATAAGAACAATACAACAATGCTACTAATATGTTTATTAAGTTATTTCAGGTCAAAACGATGATGGAAAAGGTAAAAAATAAATTGGCTAAAAATATGTGAAGTTGAGATCGAACCCGGGTGGGTTAAGAGATGAGCGCATGCTTTTATCACTGAACTAAGCAAGCTTTTGGAAATTTTGCTTATTCAGTCGATTGAAATTATTGCTCAGTCGACTGAACAAGTCTAAGTTAACTAACTTATAAAAACAACCGACTGAATAAAGCCCGGAGTTCTAGACCAAAATTGGCCACTTTCAATCGACTGAATTTGATCCTCAGTCGACTGAGCTAGTACAAAAACGGCTATTTTTTTTTGAATTGGTGCCTTTGTGTCTCTTCGCTCCAGAAGTTGCATCTCTTCGCTCCTACAGCCACTTCTCTCCATCAATGACGAATTTGGAAGGTTGCACCCCTGCGTTGGCATCCCTACAACAACTATATAATCCCCTAACCATTCCTAAATCATGACATATTGAAAACAATTCTATGCTTTGAATTCTAGACCTTAAACTCTCAATTCCTAAGCAATACACCGAATTCCAAGAAATTCATGTGATTCAGAGATTTCGACTAGTGTCCTGCATTTCCACATCCCATATTCTAGTCGAATAAACTCCTTAGCCTCTACACCTCCACTCAATATCATTTGGTTTGGTTATAGGAGTTATTGTACATCAAAGTAACATTATGTATATCAAGATACGCTGTATCAGAAAATAACATTTGTTACACTACTTGTTTCTGTATTGTTGAAGTCCTATTCGGTTGTTCAGGCGGTAAAAGTCCTGTTTATTTGTCTAGGCGGTTGAAGTCCCATTCATTTGCTCAGGCGGTATAATACCTGTTCCTCCGGGTTAAGAGAGGGTTGATAGTTGAATTCCAAAAGGAGTCTGGGACTGGACGTAGAACGGGAAGTTCGTACTAGTATAAAAATATCTGGTGTCATTTACTTTACTGTTTACTTTTATTTTTTACATTCCGCACAAGTAAATAGATTAGTTAGTATTTCATATTACATGATCCTTTGGGCACTTTCACCTTTCATCAAACAGAAGCTTCTTTTGGAGAAAGGTACGTACATTTTCTGGCTTCTCTCCTCTCCTCTTCTCATTTATTTTCTGCCTGAAATTTTTTTTTACAGTAACCATCCTCCATCTTCTTCCTCCTTCCTAAACCTAAGTCCAATTCCAAACCTAGCCTTCCACTCCCCCTCCTTCCTCTCTCCTCTCCTTCCTCCTCCTTGCCGCCATCCACCATCACCGCAAGCCGTACCCCCTAGCCTAGCTCCCTCCTCCACCCAAGCCACCAAGGTCATACATCCCACCCACCTAGCACCTTCACCCTCCTTGTATCGGCCCCCCCACACACACCACACCCTCACACACACTCGGCAACACTCTCCACACACCCTCTAGCCGTGAGCCACCCTCCACCATAGGCCACACCCGAGCTCCATAGCTGTGTGCACCACTTGGTTGAGCCCACCAAGCATAGGCCGAGCCCCCTTTGCCTCTTCCTCTCCTCTTTTATAAAAAAAGAATTTTGTTTCAAAATATTCGAGTTTAGTTCATGTCTGTTCGTCGTGCTTATTCGTGTATGTTTGTCGTGCTTGTTCGTGTCTGTTCGTCGTAGTTGTCAATTTCATTAGCCACGAAAGGTGAGCAATCACTCACGACTTACATACTTATTATTAAGTGAATTAATATCACTTGAATTGTCATTGAAATGAAAAAATTGATTTTTGTTATGTTATGTGATATGATCTGTGACTAATGTTATGTTTATCATATATGTTATTATCACACTACAAGTTCCCTTAGTTGTTGTTGGGAAAATCACTATGGGTTGAAATGATACATACTCGAACGATCTTATAGATTAGGGAAAATTGTTATGGATTGAAATGATAAACCCGAGCGATTTTATTGATTTTGAATTTTACTTGGGATTGCGGGTTGAAACGATATATACCCGAAAATTTAAATTATTGCGGGTTGAAATGATATATATCCGTATCACTTGACCATAGGGTAGAAAATTATATACAGACACCGTGGTCTGTTTTTAAATTATTTTCTATAATTATAAAGTATGTTTGATTTAATAAATTTGATTTTAAAATTTTAATTTAATGATTTTATTTTAAAAACTTATATTTGGAAATAAATTATTTTATATGTTTTAAAGTTTAAATTATAAGCTAATATATGGTTTTAAATGTAACTTTAATATTTTCACTTTTAAATTTATTTAGTTTTAAAATATATAATTTAAATAATTTAAGATTTTAATTTAAAAAATATATAGTTTTAATTTGATATAATAAATATAGTTTTAATTTAATATAATAAATATAGATTTTTTATATAATAATTTTAATAAATAAAATTTAAGAAGATAAGTAGAGAATAATTTGTAATTAATTTAAAAAAATTAAATTTAAATAAGATTTTATTTAAGTTTAAAAGATGTGATTTTTGGAATGTAATAATTTGATTTAATATGAATTGTAAAATACTTGCTTTAAATCTAAAATATAATTGAAGTTAAATATTTTAGTATTGATGTAAATTATAATTTAAGATTTATTATTTCAATGTTTTGTAAAATGACCACGGTGTGAAAAATATAACGATTGGCTGTTAAAGAGACAGGGGCCGAATATTGGCATACTCTCTGTCAATACCGGAACCACTTTAACAACTGTGCATGTGGTGGAGTCCAGAATGAAGTAGGATGGTTTGGTGAATGCTATTGGTATGAGGTAAGAATGCAGCCCTGACCTTTAGGTCAGCTTGATATGACTAAAACAGGAGTCATAACCAGGCCAAGTGAGGTCGCTCCTTCTATCGAACATGCTTCTTCGAAACCATATCTTTTTCTTTGTGATTGATTGGTGCGCACCTTTGATTATGGGAGTATTGTTCTGAGGTAGGCGATAGTTTTGGCTATGCATTACCACCGGCCTGGTTCCGCAAAATGGTATAATCCTACCCTGGGCATTGTCTCGCGTGCCTTGTCATATGCCTTATCGAGCCGACTACAATTTTGGTTTGTGTCGTACTTATGGAGTGCTCCCTGATAGCCCACCTATTTACGGTGGAGTTTACAGTACTGTATAGACTACGATACCTATAAAAATATGTTAAGCAGGTATGGGTAATGCCTTAACGCTATTTTCAATATTATACTTTACTGATAGACATTACATATATAGCGTATATTACTACATATGTAAATAGTTTAACGGATCCTTAAAGGATGGGCGATCATAAGCATCCTTTGAGTTACTGATGCATTTATTTGAACAGTTACTTGAGTTGATTTACTTACATAAGTATGTTAGTCCTGACTCGAGTGTTCTGTTTTACTTTATGCTCGGGTCAGCCTGAGTATCACAACCTTGGATTCACCTTTTGGAGCTAGAGATCTGCTGGAGATTTAGCTATCTATCTATTATTTCATATTTCAATTGTTTCCCTTTCAGTCATTTTCTTATGTATTAGTGGACTTATGTATTTGGATTTCCAGTTGTATTTGTTTTCAGACTCTGATATTATGTATTTGTTTTGAGATGATGTATTTAGTAGCTTCATGAACTACTATGTTTTATTTATTCCACTGTGAGATATTCTGCTATTCTGGGTCTATGATTCTGTGATTGATTTTATTTACCCTAATTAAATTAACAATCTATTGTTTTGAATGATTCAAGTCTTGTTAGTTCTTAAGATGATGGTTTTGATGACAACAACCTTAGGACTTATTATAAAATATAAATACTAACGTTATGGTTTAGATATATATGTATATGCAGAATATAAACATGCAGGTACCAAGAATGAAGGCTGTACAGTATAGAGATACAAGACTGATGAATTTAAAGGTTGAAGATATCAAAATTGAAGACTCGTGAGTATCAAGAAATCAAGTTATCAAGAGTTCAATTCAAACAGTACAAGATAATGTAGTCAGTCTAGAATTACGTTAAAACTTCTTGAAAGCACTTACATCTTTATTCGAAATTTATTCATGGAATGGAATCCACTTCGAGCCTATTAATGGGATGGAACCCTAATGGGATGGAACCCACGACAATATCTAGTGGAACATATAGTGGTCCTATTTTGATATCCACTAATTTTATAAAAATGCTTTTCAAAAATATATCTCTTGTTTTTTAAAATGTTTTCAAAACTTTCGTTTCAAAAAGACATCTCTCTTGTTTGAAATATTTTAGCCTCAAAACTATTTTTATCATTTTTAATATTTTGATTTCAAAACTGTCCTTGTTTTTAAACCATCTCTTGTTTTGAATATTTAGCTTTAAAATATTTATATACTCAGATTTTAAATCACTTTATAGATTAAGATTATATATATTAAAAATTATTTTCTAAACTCTTTTATATGTTTAAACTATATTCAAATATATTTACAAAGTATAGAAATTGTTTTGACAAATTATAGAAACCAATTTTAATAAGAAAATCAAAACATCAATTTTTGCCTTGAGCATGTCGACATACCTCAACCCCCCATGTCGACATGGTGTCCGTTATTTTCAAATTTCAAATTTTCAAAAGAAGTGTCTATTCATCATATCCTTTCATGAATAGATCTGGCCGTTGCTCTACTATAAATACCAGTAAGTTCTAATCGAATTTTAACCAGATTTTCATTTATTTTCTCTCCTCTTCATCTTCCACATTTATTCTAAAGAATCCTAAACTATACTATGCCAAAATACCAAGTGAATCAAACTCGATTATCTCTTGTTTGATTTTCCACCACTCTCTCTATAAAATCTCAGTGCTATTCAGAGTTATAGGATCTTTTGTAAATCAAACCGTTGATAAAAAGGTGCGGTTGAGCCTTGAATTCAATTGGGTGTGATTGTAGCCCCGGAAATCAATTAGGTGATCTTGTAGCCTGGTTAAATCAAGAGAGTTTCCCTGAACTCGAATACAGGAGGGTGTACCTCGTAGCCTTGAAACCGAGGGTGTAATCTAGGAGATTATTTTTTGAAAAGAAATCCGTAAGATTGTACGGGACTGGATGTAGAGTAACTCCGAACCAGTATAAAATCCTGGTGTGTTCTTTCCTTTACTGCTTTTATTTAGTATTTATATCCGTGTTTGATTCTGTGATTATATTTGTGTTTGTGAATTGCATTTGTTAGTATTTAAATTGAACAAATTTCAAAAGATTTAAAAATACATAAAACACTATTCACCCCCCCTCTAGTGTTATTCCAGCCTTAAGATCTGTAATCTGTAGTTCTCACAAGTCTGACATGTGTGGTTTTATTGTCGATTTGAATGGTTCGAAATAGCGGGTCGTTACATTTTTATTATTTCATTCTTTTCCTTTTATAAACTATTTCTATACAAAACAAATCATAATAAAATTCCAAATAAAAATTATATTTGCCACACTTAATTATTTTCCCTACATTATAAAAATATTTAGTAATTTATTTCCTTATTTTAGTTTAAATATCCAATATTCACATTTTTAAGCCTATGTACTAACTAACTTCCAAATTAACTTATTTTACAATCGTTTAAACAAATAATTATTCTCCAAACCCTTTAATTTCTTCACTAATATTTTATTACAAAATTCCAATATTCCAAAATAAATCCAAATTATTCATATTTAATTTACAAAATCCATTTTAGCTCATTAAATAATTATTATTATCTTTTATTAATTACCTCTATGTATCGGGTTGTTACATAAGTAGTAGTACGATGTCGGATGTCGATACATTTCAAAGTTCCCAAGGTTTGGGAGTGTACATCATTGGCATCTCGCTCATGAAGATCTATGAAGAGAATAGAGAAGAAATTAAATGATTTGGTAGAGAGAATCAAAATGTGGAATTAGTGTTAAGGAAGAAGCCTAACGTCCAGTCAACCATAATCAGTTGAAGCCAAAGGGACATTGGACAGAGAAGTACTCACTCTTAAAAGACGAGCATTTGCTACGAAGTCCCTCAGTGGCTTTGCAGTGGCATCGGGCTTCAATGATTAATAAAGAGGTGTCTCAGCTCTCTTCTTGAAGTTTAGAAGGTGCATCAACTCTACGAAGGCTAGTGATCATTGAAGCTACGTCATGAATAAGATATACGAGGAATTGAGGAGGCCATATCCATCTAGGTGGAACTGAATCGGAGCCAGCCTAATTTATTGTAAGATGAATATGAAAAATTCCTTGAAAGATGGAATGTATCCACCCAAGCACATGTACTTATTGCACGCAGTGTACCCCTGAAAAGGATTATGAGCCTATTGATCGATCATTGGAAGAAGTATGTCTTTTGCTATAATGCCGTGATGGTAGCAGATCGTACGGATTTGCTCTGCAGTTAATTAAGATAGTGTTTGATCTGGAGGGTCGTTCAGTAACCTTAGTCCCGGTTGTTCATCGCGCAGAGGTGGCTGGTTTTGAAGAGGTGCAATTGGAACTAACCGTCCCTAAAGTTTAGTCGTAATTGAACGTCTGGCTCCAGATGGAGTAGAAGTATAAGTCTGAGCAGTAGAAGAACCGACTTCATGAGGAGTTGAAGGTTTAGAAGTAATTTTAAGCCTATTAACAAGTCATTCTAGACTTGAAAGCTTGATAATGAACATGGTCAGATATATTTCATTTTGAATTTTATTTAATAAACACCCATGTGACTAATGTATACAATCTGACGGATGTCGACATGTGTTGACCAATCGGATTCTGAATGTCAACTAAGGCAGTGTGAAGTGTCAATCTATGTGGTATGTGTCCTGTGCCCAAAGCAAGATGTACCGAATATTCTGTGTAGATAAACCACTGTGTTGGAAAAGAGCTCCATTGCACGATAGAGCTGTGTATTGGATCTTGCCCGTTATTGTGGTGTGAATGATAAAAGAACCACTATCTGGAACGATGTGGAGCATTCTTTGCAGCGGCACAGGGTTGAGCACCGGAGTGCGTTTGATGGACCATTCTTCAGAATTATCCCATTGAAGCTTATTCTTTGATTCTTGCTCGACCACAACTCAATGGAGCCTCTTTGCATGTGTGGAATTTAGAACTTGTACACGGCTACGGAAAATCTAAGGCAAGGTCAGGTGTGACCCAAGGTTGATGCCAAGCGAAAGACAAGCCAAAGCAAACTCATGGCTTTCTTAGTGTTAACCTTGGGTTCTACCTAGGATTTTCCTAAGGCAACTTAAGTGTTAAAGTTATTAAGATATGAGAAGTGGTCGGCCATAAATTCAATAACTCTCATTATCCGCAAAAAGATGGCAACGACGATGCCATCATGGTGATGCCATAACCGTCGCCTTGGCATCAAAGATGACCCACCTTAAAAATTTCAAGTTTGGATCTTAAAAGAGAATTTGAGGTCGAATCCTTTAGGGATGTAGCGAAGGTTATCTGAAGATGATGATAGCAGTCGAAGTAGGCGATGACGACCACTATCGAGGTACGGCGCTGACTTGATGCTAGGTTCGAAACACAATGTCAGTGGTGCTAGAGGATCAAAGGTTATATAAGGAAAAGAGGAAGTAGTTGGGGCTGAGTAAAAAGTAAGAGTGAAAAGGTGAAGGTAAATTTCCTAAGTCCCTGCTACTTATAATACCAAACTAAAGTGGAAACTCATGTCGGTATCGACATAAACCTTATGGTAGTGACATGATTCATCAAAAAAAGGAAAGAAAAATAAGAGAAGTCTTACCTGGTTAAGGCGTGGAATGATCTTCAGAGTGATATAGTTCTAAACCTTAGTGCTGAAAGAAGTTCATCAACTATATGAAGTGATTGAACAGATGCTCATGGGATAAAGATAACCATTTGAAGTGATTCCTGAATAGCCAATAAACTCATGCAAATGACTACATACCGCTTGTCTCGATCCAAAGCACACTTCGTTTTTAACAGAAGCGCACTTTGAGGACAAGTATTATCCAGTGTTTAAACCAAGCAGCCTTCAAATGAATCTGGACGTCAAGACAAAGACGAAATGGTTCAAGAACTTTAGGGCAGGCTCGTAATGGCCTTGGAAAGGAGCTTCAGAAGCATGAAGTCCTGGAGTGACAAAGGAGAGGGCTCGGTACCAAGAGGTCTCCCTAATATATTTTGACCAATTTTTCCATGGTCAAGTGATAGGAATATAAAGTGGTCATCTCAGGGCTCATATCTGTAGGAGTAGGTGGAAAACTCCAAAGCTAATCAGAAAAAGATAAGTACTGGATGGAGCCAAATCTTTCGACACTGAAAGGTCCTCATATGCTAAAAAGTGCTTGAAGCTCGAAGACTTAAAGATGCAAGAGGAAGTGAAGGAAAAGCTAATGATTTGCGCAAGGAAAAACCACTCGGTACCAACATAATTCATGTCGGTACTGACATCATTTTTGCTACGAGAATATTTTGTCTTCCTCCCTACTCTCATAGATTTATATCCTTACCTGGTCTTCAACAATCTATAAACTTCGATGGGCGATTCTTTTATAAATACAAAGCCTAGACAACTATTGGAGGACTTTTGGCCATTTTCTTCTTCATCTTCTATCTCTACTTGGATCTTGTTGCCTAGAGGCATACTCTTACTTTTTTAGACTTGAAAATAATTGTAAAGCCTTTGTACTTGTGAAAAATCAATCTATAATAAGATTAAAGTGGATGTAGGCCATAGAATTTTCTAAACCACTATAAAAGTTCATGTGCCATTGCTATTTTGGTTGTTATTAGTACTTAGATCTACTCTCTTCTATTTAATTGGGGTGTTGTGCCACTTTTTAGCCCAACAAGCCTCATTAATGCTTAAAGATAATAAGATTATCTCTTAAGTCACTCCACCCTAAATTCTACAACATAACGGTGTTTCAGAACAAAGGAATGGAATCCTATTAGATATGATTCATTTCAAGATGAGTAAATATGAGTTACCTCTTTTATATTGAGGATATGTGCTAGAAATCGCAACGCATATGTTGGATTTCATACCCACAAAATCTGTGCCTAAAATTCCATATGAGATGTGGTATGGGGAAAAACCCTACCTCAAACATTTTAAGTCGTAGGGTTTCCTAACCTATGTTAAGAGCAATTGTCCCTATAAACTTAAGGTGAGATCCATCTTGTGTAAACTTATAGGATATCCCAAGAATTCCTTGTGACGTATTTTCGACAATACCGAGGAATAAAAGGTTATTGTTTCTCAACATATTGTATTTTTAGAAAAAGAATTTATGTCAAAGGAAATTAATAGCGAAGTTATAGAATTGGATGAGATCCAAACGTCTAACACAAAGACCAAACCAACGGGAAAATCAAATTCACCCATATACGAAAAATGCAACCTATTAAAAGGTCAAATAGAGAATCTCAGTCACCAGAGAGAAGCTACGTTTTCTCGTGGATAGCGAGGAGGACTACGTCTTAGATGATGACACTCCTCTATCATTCTAATAAGTACTAAAGAGTAAAGACTCTACACTGTAGCTTGAAGATATGAAATTCGAAATGGATTTCATGTATGAAAACAAATTATGGACTTTGGATGACATGGCCAAAGGGATAAAGCCCATGGGTTGCAAAAAGATTTTTAAGAAACAGCTAAATGTAGATAGATAAGTGGAGCCTACAAAGCAAGGCTAGTTGCGAAATGATTTTTTCAAATTCAAGATGTTGACTTTGACGAAACATTTTCGACCGTAGTAATTCTTCAGTCCATCTGGATAATGCTAGCTATTGCTACATTCTACAATTATGAAATACGGAAAATGGGCAAATAGATGATATTTCTAAATGGTGATTTAGAAGAGACCATCTATATGTTATAGCTCGAGGGTTTCAAGGTCATTGGTAGTGAGGGCAAGGCTTGTAAGTTGTTAAGATCCATTCATGGACGTAAACAAGCTTCAAGAAGTTAAAATAAGTGTTTTGATAACGTAACCAAATAGTTTGGTTTTTATCAAAAAATAGAAGAAGCATGCATATACTGGAAGGAACAAGGAAATGTTATTATGTTCTTAGTTTTATATGTTAATGATCTACTATTGATTGACAATGAGTTTCATTATTGCAATTAAAGAATGCTTGGCTTTCCAAATTTCCCCATGAAAGATTTGGGAGGACCAATCGATATATTAGGTATACATATTTAGAGATAGATTTAAGAGACTGTTGGGACTGTCCCAATCCTTATACATAGATAAAATATTGAAAAGTTCGATATGGAAAATTCCAAGCATGGAAATATTCCGATGCAATCTGAATCGTCCTTTCTAAGAAGGATGCCCCTCAAACTGATGACGAGAAAGAGCGTATGAAGAAGATATCATACGTGTTGTCAATTGGTTCCATGATGTACGTTATGCTATGTACTAGACCGGATGTGGTATATGCATTAGGATGCATAAGCCAATACCGGTTTAATCCCAGAGAAAAGCATTGGACCGCCATAAAATGTATACTTTTAAGTATTTAAGAAATACTAAGGACTTATCCCTCATTTATGGGAATGGATACCCCCTTACGAATGGGGTATACAGATTCTAGTTTCCAAAGTAATATCAATGATAGTAAGTCAATGTCAGGTTATGTCTTTACTTTAAACGGTAGGGCCGTTAATTGGAAAAGTTCCAAAAAGGAAGTGGCAATGGAGGTTGAGAACATCACCCTCAAAGAAGCAGCTAAAGAAATGGTATAGATGGGTAAATTTATGAGTGAGCTGGGGTGATCCTTGGCATGAATAATCTATGGTTTGTTTTGTGATAATAATGCGGCAATATAGGTTGCAAAGGAGTCTAAAACACACAAGAAATCAAGACACATTCATTGAAAGTACCGTCTAATTAGAGAATTTGTTAAGAATAAAGAGGTTGTGATTCAAAGAGTAGATAAAAAGGACAACATAGTAGATCCATTCACAAAGGGACTAGCTCGATCAGTTCTCATTAGACTGATTGAAGGGATGCGATCGCGATTACATAATCGACTCCAAGTGCAAGTGGAAGATTGATAGAGTTTGGGGTATGCCCTAGGGGTAATTCTATAATTTATTATAAATTATCAATTTTTTAGTAAAATCTGGTTTGAAATAAATGGTATTTTTATTTCTATTATATACTTGTTATAATGTGTTATATTAATTAATTAATTAATTTAAATGTATTTAATAGAAAATCCATAAACGGTATGTTTTGTGACAGTATTTATAATATGTTGTGATCATGAGCAATTTATCACAATGAAAATAAACATGTCTTTTTAAATATTCCTAGTTAAGAAGTATCGAGATTGGATCTTGATACATCCATTAAGATTAGAGTATGTAATGCTCACAAAACGTTGGACAGCGTATTACCCATGGATGTTGGGGGTATCAAGGGGTTATGTACTGATGGTTATTGGATAACTATGAAATGATCCACTTGATAGTTTTTAGTTGGTTAATATAACTAAGGTCAAACAAAAAAGATCGAAGTGACAATTATATAGTTATCTCAACTTGATAATACAATTGAACTTCAATGTTGACACTCTCCTTCGATTATAGTTAAATCATGGCACAACGTCCATTGAGCAACTATAGTTGGAACTAAGTTGAAGCATTGGAAGTTAAAACACTATTCAATAGAAAATTCGTCTCCTCGATTACATGAGGTTAGTATCACAGTCAACTGCAGTCAACTCAAAGTCAAACTCTCGGGCATGAGCAGCTCAATTTATAATCATTGTTATTATTGAACCATTGACTTTGTGTTTGGATTATAAAAGTTGAATGTGGATGATATTGAAATTTTGACTGATAGAAAATTCCATAAGTCCTAATGTGATATAGTTTTGATGAAGAGAACCAGTGTTAATTATCACTACAGGGTACCGCTTAAAATAGTAAAATTGAATTTTACCAAAACCGTGTAAGGGATATATTTCAACCAAATTGTCACATCACTAGCTAAAGTGACGTGTGAACATTAATATAAGAATTTTTCAATATTAATCGCTGATTGAATTTACACCTATGAGTCACACAACTGAAACTAAAATGTTGAACACTCTGAATACCACCTGATTTGATTAAATTATAATTGTTATAAATTAATTAATATTTGGGGAATCTTGATTTACAAAAAAAATTGATTTTTTTGAATCGGTATTGAAAATAGTGCGTATATAAAGTAATATATGTACGTATCGATATATGATATCAATGTAAATTTGAATTGGATTTAAATTGTGTAAATACTGATCTTATATTAAAATGCATACATGCCTATTAGCCTATAGTAGTGATTGACCATGTATGGGTTTAGGAGGGGTGTGATATTAAGGTATGTGGGTTTGAATTGATAGAGAAAGGAATAAAAATCAGATCAAGATCCCTTTTTTCCTCTTCCTTTCTTTCATTATACAAACCCACTACCCTCTTTGTGTAAATACTTACTTTTCTCTTGCCTCCATATACCCTTAGGCCTAAACCTCTTACCCTCTTCCTTCTCTATCTTTCAAATCAAATTCAAGTTAAATCAAATCAAATTAAATGTGTGTAGGTCTCTTCGATTACTAGCATTTTCTAGAAGAGATTGAATAAGATTCTAGGTGTTTTTTCGATTCAACATTTAAGATGTTACATCAGGGCTACGACTGAGTAACATTTAATTTATATATGTAAGCTATTGTGTTGTTATATATACATATGCTAGAATTATATCATGAACTCATTTTTGTATTTGGTGTCATTAGACATATGACTGTGTTATAAAATAAAATAAAATAATTTTTTATATGTATGTATATGTGTGTATGTGTGTATATATATAATTATATGTTATTTTTAGACATAACCAAAAATACTTTATTTTTTGAATTTAAAAATTATTTTAAAATGTTATAAAATTAAAATTGAATTTTAAAAACTATTGTTATATACATATATATATACACATATACATACATACATATATTCTTATAAATTTCAATACTTGAATTCTTGCATGCATATAAAAAAATTAATTTTGTTATATATTTTTTATTTAATTCGAAATACATTAATAATAATTATTCTAAAAGGTATTAAATTATAATTTGTTAATACACACGCACTATATATATAATAAATATATAAGTATTTTATAAAGTAATTTTGTATGGAATTCAAAGTTAAAAAAAATTCTATATGGAATTTAAATTAGAAATATGATTTTGTCATAATTAATTTATAACCAAAAATAAAATATATTTTTATATTTTTATCTTATATTTTATTGTACAATGTTATTTAAATTTATATGTATTGACTAGTTTTCTAGCCATCCTCGGAATGAAACTAATGCATTTTGAAGAGCAATGGTTGCATGCCAATCACTAGGCTTAAAATGAAAATGGGGAGTCAAATACACAATTGAAAGGTAAATAACACAAGATATAGAATGGTTTGGCAAAGCTGCCTACATCCACGGTGAAGTTCCCTTACTATATATTTATCTTACAACTATGGGGAATTACAGGAGAATATAGGAAACAAAGCACTTAAAACTAAGATAGTAGCTGATCTCATGGGCTTAGGGTTTGTATTTGCTATGAGAGGATTTCTGAGTTGAGATAATGATGATAGTTCAGCTAGAATCCAACCAGTTCAACTAGATCCAACCACTTTATATATATATATATCTGTGTGTGTGTGTAAATCATTACATGGGGTATCTATAGTAGCTGACATGGATAATGTATTGCTGATATTGTGCTGTGAGAAATGGCGGGAATCGGGCTCAACCGTTGATCTGACTATAGAGGTGGACGATCGACAGCTGTAAAGTAGGTCAGAAGATAGATGGTGGATAAGAAAGAACTCATCACCTCTCTATACAAGGCGTGATCTTGCACTAAATGTGCATTTAATGTTGATGGTAAGCATCATATCAGCCGCCCCATTGATGATGTTAAGATTGGATGTATTAACAGCCCTATCGTTCACTTGAGTACCCACATGGCCTAGTTAGTCAATCGGATGTCTGCAACATGGAAGAGATCTGAAATTTAACTAAGGACCACGTAGGGAAGGTGGACCATGGACCTAGAGCGAGACGTCCAAGAGGGAGGTCGAGTGCCGACTGGATATGGTTGTATGGAAGCCATGCTTGAGGGCAGGCTATTCTTTCCTGAAGTGCTACTTGCAAAGATGGGCTTGGATAGGAGCCAGGCATTAAATGATGTGGAGCGGGGCGAACAACGATGGTCATTAGCTGCTACTAGAAGTCTAATATAGAGGAGCCGGGCAGGACTGGTTCGAGCCCTGTCTTGGTATTGTTCATGTGAAAGTTGTCTGAATAAGCCAGCCATTACCATGGTGCCTTGCTGCGGTTAAGGACTGGTTAGAGACCATGGGGTTGGCCAGCCCTTGGTTGGGCCAACCATGAATCGGTTGGGCTGGCTTTGATTGGGCCAGATTGCCTTTAATTGGGCTTGCTAATTGCTTGCAAAAAATATAAGAAACATTCTGGCCCCCAAATTTGTATCCATTCATGGGTGCGGACTTGAATAAATACCATACAAATATTATCGAAAGACGGCTCTGCGGTGCATTTAATGCGCCTTCCAAGTGGCTTCGTACAATTGGTTGTGATGGTTCATTTTTTCAGACGTGGCTGGGATGTGTCACATCTTCCCATGTACTTGACTTTACTTAATACTAATCTCTATTTAATGGCCGGGATCCTCTTTGCCTTTTGAAGTCAATGCATGCGATTAAAGGCATCGGTATATAAATATCTCATCTTTTTCTTCTTCTTCTTCCTTGAAATAAAAAAATTACTATTCATGAATTTTTTTTAAAGCTTGTGAGTCATTCACAATTCTTCACTGATAAAAGCCGCTAGCTTCATCATTTGTTTCCTTTCCAAATGCTTTAGCTTTTATGCCATTTATCAAATTTAGTTGGGATGTCGAGAGAGGAGAAAGCTCTTCAGTGTTTGAACTGCCTCTTATTGATTGCAGTTCAAACCATTGGTTGGAAACTTCTGTTCAGAGTGGATTATGCTTCTTCACTTGCCTCAGACTCCTGCCTGCTGGCCAAGGTTCCGATAGTAGTTAGAAATCAATTTCGGACAAATTATAAAGGTGAAGCTAGGGCACTTCCTTGCTTTGAGGCTCTAACACTCCTGGTACCAGGTCGGTTTGGATGCTTCTGCACCTCTTTCGAAGGTGCAGGGGCCATAGTCTCTTCTTCTTTTACCATGGCTGAAACCTTGGTATGCTTTTTGATGAGGTTGTCCGAAAGCTTCTCCGAACCTTTGATTAAGAGGGCGTTGGATTGGGTAACATGCTCCCCTTTCATGAAAAATTTCTGGATCGGTTAAAGTATTTGAAGTGCTTCAAAGATGGGAGGTTGCTCAGTTTTCTTCAACAACTTCTTGATCATTTGAAGTGTTTCTACGGTGAAGCCAAGGCTTTCTAGGTGGTGACAAGAGTGCGAGCTGGCCTTCCTTGGAAGAGTGATTGGCGTGCTTTTTCTTCTGCTCTATTTATTCTTTTCAACTGATTAGTCATGAGAATATTAATGTATGCCTAGCAGGGCGGGCATTAGTACCCCATTCTTCTTTGAACTGAATGAAAAGATCTCTGTCACAACGTTAATTTGAGAAATGTAACAACCGACCTTTTCGACCCCGAATGTCATTAGTAATACATCCACGGTATTCACATGATGAGCATGGAAGTGCTGGAAAGATAGAATGTTAGATTAAATAAAAAGAATAAAAGAAAATGAATAAGAAAGAGGAAAACAAAAATATAAGAATCTCATAGCAGAATGATAACATATAAATGAAAAGATAATACACAAAGCTACTCTAATATACATAATATTTTAGAGTTACTAATCAAAGTACTATCATCAGCCTAGACAGTTATATAAGCCTGTCCTTACAATTGTAGATATGTATACACAAAGTAATGCAGCTGAAATAAGAATACTACAGTAGGTAAACATCCAGCTCCTCTCTCAAAAGAGCACATGAGGAATTTAGGAAAAACAAGATTCATGTTTCAGACATAAGTCTGGTGTGAGAAACTCAAGAATATGTGATCAACGTATAATAGAACTTTTGAGACCGCATGGAATGCCAAAACGGTTATCCCCTCAAAAAAACCATCATTCAATAAGCACATATTGTGATATAATAGATAATGTCTAGAGTGATAAACATAAATAAGAATTAGCTGTGTTGCATGCATGTACAACACAATAATAATAGTTATACAATCAAAACCGCTACGACCCTTTCGCATATTTGTGTAGGATTTCCATAGGACACCCTCGGTACATCGAGGCGGATCTCCTGCACAATAGTCATAGATATCCTTATGAAGTAGTGTATATCTCTAGATAAAATATACCTCAGGTTAACATAACTGGTTTCACGCTTGCAAGCCGTGAACACTGAGTACATTGCTACAACATGCATAACCGAAAGCATCACTAGATATGGAGTGGCATGTATCTATTGGCTTTCTTCCAAACCCTTTATGTGCCCCTACTTTGGTTTCTATAATTCCGGGTGAAGTCACGTTCAGCGTCCCAACACGAGCCACAACTCGAATAGATCTTGACATACGAGCCCCAACTCGAACATATCTCGGAACCCATCATGGATTCTCATATCTCAATAGATATCGGAACCACGTATGGATTCCCACATTCTGAATAGATCATGAACCTCTACATAGGTTTGAGTATCTCAATCAGATCTCGAATCTCTATATAGATTCCAGCATCTCGAATAAATTATGAACCTCTTCCAAAGCATAGAACATGTATATGGTTTTGAAGTGGTTACAGTTTCGAGTCATCTCATATAAGTACACTCCCCCACTTACTGGGCGCTCTAAAACCAATTGATAAATTTCCGATTAACTCAACTTTGGTTCTTTCAAAAATAAATATACAACACATAAGGGTGGAGATCCTCTCCTATCCACATGGATTTCCTTATCATTTGTACATAGAAGAGCAAGACAAGTTTATAAGTACAGTATAGAATCTCCGAAGATAATTGTACCATATAATTCCCGTGTTTCTTCTAGATATTTCCTAAGTTAATTTTGGTCAAGTTCAATAATAATGAGAACGATCACATATGCAAACTATATCTCGTATACTAACAACATTTTCGAACTTCTTCACTTCCGCTATCTCTCGGTCAAGAGTGAAGCTCGGTAGGTTAGGGCACTATTGCTTATACACCCTACTCGAATCATCATTCTTTACTCTCAAAGATAGAAATGGGTCCATTTTCCCAGCTTTCGTGCTAAGTACATGACTAAATAATCCATAAACAAGTAAATACAAAAAGCACGATTAACACACACAAAGCGTAATCAAGTCACATAAAAAACTTTTAATCCCCTTTTTATTTAATTAATCGTTTATTAATTAAACCTCTTTTATTAGTAAAACTCCTTTTATCTAATAAAATATCTTTTACTGATCAAAATTTTTAATTGATTAAAACTTCCTTATCAATTAATAGTCCTTTACTAATTAAAACTTACTTTATAAACTAATGTCCATTTATTAATTAAAACTTCTTTTATATGCTTGTATATATATTCAGTTTCACTTTATAAAAGATATATACTTATAGTCTAATATTTCACTATTCATTCATACTCTTTTGAATACTTCAAAAAGTATTCATATACTTATCTCAATGTATAAGTGTATTAACAAATCATTAACAAAACTTACTTACTTTAAAATATAACTAAAGAGGTTAAAAACAAATGTTACTAAAACATTGTTTACAACAAATCCCTTCTCTTTTATAAGTTAAGATTTTACTTTTTCTACCTTTATTCCAAAAGATTTAATACTTGTTATTATATTTAAAATCTCATTATTAAAGATTCTAAGTATATTCAAAATCGTTTAAGCAATATTTTTCCACCATATATGTAACGACCATTAATTTTTGATAATTAAAAATATTAAATTTAATAATATTTTAGAATTTAACATTGGAGAAATTAAAATTTACCACTTATTAATGGGAAAAATAATTAGAATATGATTTAGTAATGTTGTTTGAATGTTATTGACAATTATTTTAATGTAATTCCAATCAATTGAAATAATTTTAAAGTTAATTTGGCAATAATTGTAAATAAGGAATTAAATTGGTAATTAATGGAATTAATGAAATTGAAATATTATAATTAATATGGTAAAAGATGATAACTGTAAAATATTAATGTAATAAAATGTAAACTAATGTTAATTATATTCATAAGGCTATAGTAGATTCAATAATAAGAGTGTGAATCGAATTAAAATAATTTATTGGAGTTTAAAATATAATTAACTGGAATTTTACTACAATTGTAACTGAACTCTGAAATTAAGGTAATATTTAAATAGTGGATTTAACAGGAAAAAAATATTTTAATAGATTGTTAATTTCTATGTAATCAGGATGGTAAAATGGTTAACTTTTAAATTTGAATTTAAAAGTGATTAAATCAATTTAATAATAATTTATTTGATTGACGTGAAAGTAGCCATTTTGGCCACTGTCTCGGATTTCGACGAAACTAGTTTCATCAGATCCGTAAGAGTGAATTATTGTAGGATATCAAGTTTTGTAGCGATTAGACCTGTCGTTTGGTCGTGCGAGCATGAAACGCGTAGAAATCGATTAATAGAATTTGAATGAATATAATTTGATTTTGAAAGCAAACTTCTATATACAATGGAATTAGGGTTTGAAACTAGTTCTATTGAGTTTAAAAATATCAAAAACCTATATTTTGATATATTGGATAACCTAATTTCGTTTCGGAAACAGAACGGGCTTTTCGGGATGTTGTTATCATTTTGATCCAATTCGATATATCCATTCGTTTTATACATCTCTGTCTATATAAATAGTTTTTTTCTGAAACCCTAGCAGTCTATTCCATATTTCTATACATATCTATTCAATTATCTCCTTCCTTCCTTCTCAATGTTAGACAACTTCAATCAAAACCCTAATTTTAATTTCCAATTAAATTTCAAAATTCAAACTCCTCAAACTATGTCATATAATATATCATTGGAAAGCTCTCGACTAGTGTAATCTAGATCTACTATTCTTTTTTGCAATTGAGTCTCGGACTGGGCATAAATCAGTGATGAAGCCTCGGCCGTCCATATTAGGGTTTTGGATTCGACGGTGGATCGTCGACCATTTGATGATCGGGTGGTGCTGCGGCCTAGAGGAGGCCAGGAGGTTTCGATCCATGCGGTTACATCTTGTCGGTGGCACCTTAATTAGCCACAAATCGCCATAAAAGGTTACTGAATAGGCTCGGCGAGGGCTAGGCAAGGAGGCGCCGGAGGTGGCTAGTTTTTAGTCGTAGGTGCGGCTTGTCGAGGGGGTGTTGGCGATGAGGTCAGATCTTGGGTTCGTGGATCGTAGGTGGCGGCGATAATTTGAGAAGAGTGGCGGCCAGTAATGTTTCATGCATTACTGAGCCGTGTAGGCACGTGTTACGGTTTAGCAGAGGTGATTAATTACTTAATTTCCCTTTATTATTTTTAATTTTAATTTAAATTTTAAAACATTCTAACGTATATAACTTTTTCATACGAGCTCGGATTTGGACGCGGTTTCTTGCATTGGGATCATATCGGAATTTCGGAGACATGGAACTGGTTCAGCTGGATTCTGAGACTAATTGATTTTTGGGCTTTATTTGGATTTTAAATCAACGATAAATCAAAGGTGAGTGATTTAACCCACTCACAAATACTAAACCTTCTTATGTTAGTTGAATTAAATTTATGATGTGATAAGAAATTTATTGATTGCTGTTTGGTAGTTTAATTTGACATTTTTATTGAAATTGAATTAAATTTGAATTAAATTACTATTTAAATTAATATTGAATTTAAATTGTTAGTTAAATACCTGATAATGATAACCAGTTAATTGTTGTGATTTATTGGTTGATTTGAATGATGATTGTGATGGATGCTTAATTGTTGACATTTTGGATGATTTGATGTGATGTTTATTTATATGTTGTTATCACACTGCAAGTTCCCTTAGTTATTGTTTGGAAAATCACTATGGTTTGAAATGATACATACCCGAATGATCTTATAGATTGGGGAAAAATCGTTATGGGTTGAAATGATAAACCGAGGTGATTTTACGGAGTTGGGAAACTATGATTCGGGATACGAGTTGAAATGATATATATATCCAGAAATTTAAATTTATTGCGGGTTGAAATGATATACATCCGTATCACTTGACCATAGGGTAGAAAATTTTATACGGACACCGTTTGTCGGTTTTAAATTATTTTCTAAAATTATAAAGTATGTTTGATTTAAGAAATTTGATTTTTAAATTTAGTTTAATGATTTTATTCAAAACTTATATTTGGAAAATAAACTATTTTATATGTTTAAATTTTAAAATTATAAGCTAATATATGATTTTAAATGTAATTTTAAGATTTAACATATAATTTTATTTAGTTTTAAATATATATAATTTCAATAATTTAAAATTTTAACTTAATAAAATATTTAATATAGTTGTAAATAAAAATTTAATTTAATTTAATATAATAAATTTAGTTTTTATTTAATATAATAAATTTAGTTTTTATTTAATATAATAAATTTAGTTTTATTTAATATAATAAATTTAGTCTTCATTTAATATAATAAATTTAGTTTTAATTTAATATAACAAATAAAGATTTTATACAATAACTTTAATAAATAAAAATTTAATATAATAAAATAATATTTAATAAAACATATACATAGTTTTAAAGATTTATTTAGAAATTTAATTTAATATAATGAATATAGATTTTGTAATAATTTTAATAAATAAAAGATTTGGAAAGATAAATTAAGATCAAATGGTAATTAAATCTGTTTTAAGGATTGAATTCAAATAAGTTTTATTTAAAACTTATTTATTTATGAGATTTCCAAGAGATATGATTTTAAAATGGAATAAATCGATTTTGCAAGAATTGTTAGGTTAACTGTTTCAAAACAAAAATATAATTGAAGTTAAATATTTTAGTATTGATTAAATTTGTAACTTGAGATTTTATTGAAATGTTTTATAAAATGGCCACGGTGTGAAATAAGCGTTTGGTTGTTAAAGAGATCGGGATCGGATATTGTCATACTCTCTGCCAATACAGAAAACCACTTTAACAACTGTACACGTGGTGGAGAAATCCATAATGAAGTAGGATGGTTTGGCGAACGCTACTGGAATGAAGTAAGAGAATGATGATGGATAGCCTTGACTTTCGGGTCATAATTAAAATGACTAAAACAGAGCTATACCGAGCCAAGTGAGGTCGCTCCTCCGATCGGGCACATTTCTTCAATACCATATCTGTTACTTTGTGATTGATTGGTGGATACCCCTCGATTTTGATTATGGGAATGTGTCTCGAGGTGGGCGATAGTAGCTGCTATGCGTTACCGCTAGTCCGGGAGTGCAAAACGGTAGAATCCTACCATGGGCATTGCCTCGCATGCCTTGTCATATTTATCATGATCGAGCCTATTACGACTTTGGTTTGTATCGTACTTATGTAGTGCTCCCTGAGTAAACCACCAGTTTGGTGGAGCTTACAGTATTTGTATAGACTACGGTATTTATATAAAAATGTGTTAAGGGGGATATGGGTAACGCCTTAACGCTAGTTTAATACTTTATTTTACTGTAGACATATTATAATAGTGTATTGTATTATATATATATAGTGTACTATTTTGGACCATTCAAATCGAAAATAATCCACACATGTCCGACCTGAATAATACAAAATAACAGATTTTAATAAATTTCGGAGAAAATAAAATCAATCATAGAATCACAGACACATAAATATAAGAATAACTCGCAGCGGGAATTAAAATACCATAGTAGTTCATGAAGCTACTATAACAAACTCTCAAAACAAAATACATAATATCATTCTGAAACATATACAATAGAAATCCCAAATACATAGAAGTTTATAAATACCAGAGCTGAAATAAAACAACTAAACTGAAAGGAATAGATAACTAGACAAGAAGAATCTCCAGCGATTCCTAGCTCCAGAAAAGAAATCCAAAGCTAAGCTGTAAATACTCAGGCTGACCCGATCGTAAAGTAAAACACAAAACACTCGAGTCAGGACATACATACTTATATAATGTAAACCAACTCAAATGAACTGTAGTAGTAATACACAATAACTTAAAGGATGCTTGGGATCGCCCATCCTCTAAGGATCAGTTAAACCATAAATTAAATACATCCTGTGGTTAAAATTTCAAAATGGTATTTTATACTTCGAAATCAAATATCATTTGAAATCCATTTCAAAATATCAAAATATTTCAAATCAAAATATTCCATTTAAATCATTTAAAAAATGAAGTTATTATATTTAATAGTCAAATATTCCATTCTCAAAATTTTACCATTTCAGAATTCATTTATTCACTTAAATTTATTAAAACAGTGAAATTTCAACTTTTGCAGCATTTAGAAAATGCTACGGAAAGTTATGTTTAAAAACAATTCAATTAGCAAAAGACAGCATTTAAAATGCTGTAATAGGTTTAGATTTCAAATAAAAACTTTAGTTAAATTCAACAACTACAGCACTTACAAAGTGCAGTAACAGCCCTTAGTTCATTTTAGCCATTTAGTTCATTTATATCAATTACAACATTTACAAAATGCTGTAATATCCTTTATATTAGAAATGATAGCATTTCAAAAAGGCTGCCAATTAAAATTCAAGAATTTATATACAATTTAATAACCAATTAAATTTTAATTTAAATCATTTTAACTTATAAAATCATATAATTTCACACTTTAAAACAATCATTGAAATACCGTTATATTTATGGTTAAATTTGCATTCAAAATCAAATTTAATAATAATTTTACTTATTAAATTCCAGCATTAGTTTCTTTTCTTTATAATTAAATATTTTAACTTAACATTTAAGTTTATATTTCAAAATATAACCTATTTTCATTTTATTTACTTAATTAAAAATTCACATTTTTACACAATTCACAAATTTCTAATTTAAGTTATATTTCAAAATTCAACTTAAATATCCATTTATTTCGTATTTTATTTATACAAAAATCATTAACACTTTATAAAAATCATTTAATTTCATTTTAAATCAAAAGTGTCATATTTTCTTACTTTACATAAATTCTATTTATAAACAAAATCATAAATTCCAAAATTAACTTATATTTCAAATTCCACTTCACCATTTACTTAATTCACTTATTTAATTTATAGAAAATCGCTAATATTTTATAAAAATATTTTTTAATTAAATTTAGATCAAAATATCATAATATTTACATTTTTTTTATATACTTTAAATTTTAGAAAAATGTTTTAACCACAGTCTGTATAAAAATTTCTAACTTAAATAAAATGATACGGATAATTTATCATTTCAATCCGTAATTTTCAAAGGAAAAATCCGGGTTTTATCATTTCAAACCCGCAATCCCAAGTTAAATGAAATAAATAAAATCGTTCAGGCCTATCATTTCAGCCCATAACGATTTTTCCTATTCTAAAGTCCGTTCGAGTATGTATCATTTCAACCCATAGTGATTCTAATCTACAGGGAACTTGCAGTGTGATAAACTAATATAAATAAACAGAATTGCATTATATAACAGTAACAGATGATATGATAGGTGAATAAACAGGGTGATCATCATATAAATAATATCACAGTCAGGTATAATATGATAATATGAACTACAGATTCACAGGATGTCAATTTACTACTTATATAAGTACAGAATGTCTAGTGAGAAATACTCACCTCTACAAGCTGGAGATACACAACCAAACACATAAACAAAGGTCCAAAAGGAACGAAAGCACGACTACGATTCAAGTGAGGGAAAAGCCAAAGTGGTTATCTTGTACATATCAAACAAAACAATATATTGTACATGAATATACAACACAAAATATGACATTAAACAAGCTAGAATTTATGCACAACAAAGAATCAAACAACTTGCACTTGCTTTCACAAATACTATGCTCGGCCTATATGGTCAAAATACATGGCCATGGTTGTGTAAATGAGTCAAGTATGGATCCATATAGGGTCCGCCTAGCAAGGAATGAAGGCATGGAAGTTGCTTATGTGATTTATGGCATGAACAAACACAAAGTCAAGGCAAAGGTGGAATTTTATGCAACCATATGGTTCAGCCATGGCATGTATTGGCATGGCCAGGCCTGGTGGGTGCTAGGGAATGGTGTGGCAGTGGCTTATGGTCAGGTATAGGCTGGTGGAAGTTGTGCAAGTGGTGGCCAAGAGGTGGCCAAGAGGTGTGGTGAAGTGGTGAAGGAAATAGGTGGCTCGGATATGAATAAATAAGAGGTGTTTGCATTTTTTTTTTGTGGAACTTGCATCATAGAGGCCACGCCCAGGTAGGTCAGTGAAGATGAAGGTGTTTGAAGCTGGACAAGGTGGTGATGAAGGTGGTGGTGATGGAGGAGGCTATAGGTCGAACATATAGGTGAAAGCAAGGCAAGATGAATGCATAAAACAAGAAGAAAAATGGAAAAAAGTGAGAAACCATTACCAATTTTTGTTTCAGAAATGATGGCCGAAAGTTTTAGGATGAGAAACTATATTTTCGTGAAAAATGAAGGGTGTTCAGCTGAGAAAGAAGATAAGATCGGTCATAATGAAGGCAAGTGGCATTTGGAATTGAAAAGGTGAGAAAACAAAGAGTCTTAAGCAAATAAAAGGTCACAAACCTTTCAAATTTCTATTATTTCTTTTTGCAAATTTAAATACATGTAAAATACTGATAAATAAAGATAAAACTCAGAAATAAAAATAAATGTATAAAATAAATAATTAAATTTTAATTAAATAGAATTAAATTAAGAAAATAGTTTAAGAAAATGCAAACTAGGCTTTAAAAATTTGAAATAAATTCCATAAGCATTGAAAAAAATTTATAATCACTTTAAAAATATTTAAAAGGCAAAATAAATATAATATAGCATACATATACAAATTAGAATAAGATATGTCAAATAAAAATATCATTTATATAAATTAAAATAAATAATATTGTTAAATAACTCAATATACCCACAATATTGAAAACAGTATAACTTTCACAATTTAAATCCAATTTCAATGAAACGAAAAGCAGTATTCATGATATTAAGTCTATTTTCATAATAAAAGATAAAATTCAAGAATTCAAATATTTAAATTTAAAATTTAAAAGTCAAAGTTTGACCAAATTGACCAAAATCCACTTTTTCTGGAAATATTCAATTTATTCAGGTTTGAAATTATAATTCTCATAAAAATCAACATTTATATTTAAAATAACATAATTTATTCATTTTAATAAATAAAATAAAGTTTTTAAATCAAAATTCAAATAAAAAAATCAAAATAAACAATTAAAATAATTCACAAAATTCAAGGTTGTTACACTCTCCCCCACTCAAATCTTTTCCTTCTCGAAAAGGAATGAGGTACGGAAAACATAGAAAAGATAGAATGGAATAGGATTAAGACAAGATGACAAGAAGATTAAAATTACACCCGATAACTGTTGTTATAGGTAAGTTTGACAAGGTGGAGAATAGGAATAGCTAGAAGGGAAAATAGGACGAAAGACAAGGATGAGCCATTAATTAAAATTGTTGGTTAAAAAGGTAAACAATATTTAAAACACTTTAAAATCTTTAGAAAAAGAAATAACTGATAAAAATATCCTTTATATAATATTTTATCAAAATACTTTTATAACTCGATGTCTTAACAAGTTTATCCTCGTTCCTGCACACTCTGGCAGTGCGTTGATCAGGCGCAAAGCTAGAATTCTCCAGGTACTTAGTAGACATGTTTCAACACCCAGTGCAATACTGGAAAACTTTTAAAAACAGATATGGAAAGTACAATCCAAACAAAAACAAACAAAACCTTTATCTAACCATGGTTCGCAGATACACAATGGTTACGCCTGGATCCCCCAGGAAACAATCCATATCTGTAAGCTTTCTCAGCCCTGCGAGTTACGCCATGATGACTAGTAGAATGCAGGATACACAATGGTTACGCCTGGATCCCCTAGGAAACAATCCGTACCCCTAGGCCATCTCAGCTAGGCGGTTTCGCTACTAATGCGACCTACATAGATGCAAGAAACACAATGGTTACGCCTGGATCCCACAGGAAACAATCCGTACCCCTAGGCCATCTCAGCCAGGCAGTTGCGCTATGCAGTCGCACTCGTAAGACCATGGGTAACGCCATGGAATTCGATGGACACTCGAGTATCATATCCAGAAAACCAAAAATCAGAGAAATGTCGATAGAATGAATCCACAATGTGGTCACAAAGCGGATATCAAGCAGAAGGCACTTTCCATATCTTTACTTCGAAAATATGTATCATATAGTACCTTTTCAAATCACTTTCAAATATCATACTTATATAAAGTCCATTATATATAAGATTTCATTTTCAAATCAAATACTTTCCAAAATCAAAAGTATATCAAATCACACTTATATAGACTTCAATTATATAAGATTTCACTTTTCAAATTGAGTACCTTTTCAAATCCATAGTTTTCGAATCAACATCATACTTATACAAACCAAATTTTTATATAAGTTCGATAACTCCCAAATGAAGTATTTAGTAACACAAGGTTCTCAAATTTCAATTTGTTTCAATATCAATACAATTTTCAAAATCATATACGCTTTCACCAAATTATTCTTCCAAATCAAATATCTTCAGTTCCAAAGTATCCAAAATAATAAATTTAGAAAGTAAATCCAAATTTCCAAATCAATATAATTTAAGTCAAACAAGTCGTTTCCAAAATCATCTTATATTTACATAAAGTCTATCTTATATCAAAATCAAAATTTTCAGAATAAATTTTGCTGCATGAAGAGCCATATGGGATTGAACATCTTTGCTTTATAAAAGATTTTTAATTTAGAATAGTTTTGAAGAAAAAAAAAGTTGTAAAATAGTTTGTATATAAAATAGTTTTGTAAAAGTAGTTTTGTATATAAAATAGAATAAAATAGTTTGTTTAAGAAAATAAAAGAAAATTGGTTTTAAAAAATGGTTTTAAATTGATAGTAGTTTTTCATAAAGGAAAATTCCAATTAAATTACAAAGATATCCAACCCAACAACTTCCAATTTCAGCGTCAAGTATATCAATGATATTAGAATATAAGATGTACATATGTCATCATTCCGCAACATTACATTCGATCGCTCGCTCGATCACACAAGTTCGCATTCAAACTAGTATTGTCCACTCGACTTCCCTAATGCGGACTTCGATATGGTTTCTCAACTAGAAGCCATCAGTCTCCTTGCATGGCCATATACTATGATAGAGAAATCTAGAATCAAGCCCAAAATCCATATCAAATATTCGCCGTCAAGAATCAAATGAAAAATCCTAACACGAAATGGTGTAGTTCACCTCGAACTTGTGTACTCAAACTTGGATCAATTTAATTATGCGAATAAAACAGCATACGTACAACTTATGTATCTATTCCAACTTTTTAAATATATAGTTTTATAAAGATGTTACCCAGTTAAAACATTTAAACTAAATTTTATTCAAAATATTTTGAAGACCAAATTCTTTTCAAAACATTTCAAATCTAAATTTCATATTAGAAAAATTCAAAATAGCCTTATTCATTTACTTAACAAAAGAGTTTCAACTTATTTAAATCATATTACTACATATTTTAAACATAAATACCAAACTTATATACTTTAGACTTTTCAAAATTACTTAGCTTCGAAAAGTTAACCTTGATTTGGAAGTACTCGAACCTTCAAAATAGTCGAAGAAATCATATTTCAATCCAAGAGTTGGAAATCACCAACAAATCAGTAAATCAATTCCAAAAGATAGGGTTATATCAAATCAAATCCAAACTCAAGGACTGAACACCGGCTCATTTCAAATTGTTTAAATATATATACATATATCTTTCGAATATCACATCACACTTCGGAATTTGAAATCAAAATTTGGTTTCACAAATCAATCGCATAGCAAAGCTACCGAAGTGGCCTCTCCCCCACTCTGAAACTCGAAAATCAATGTCGATGATGCATGCATTCATCATCGAAATTATTTTCCAACGACATTAGTGGGTTCTGGACTTCTATGTTCTCAAATTTCTTTTGAAATTTCTTCGAAATCATTTGAAACTCATTAAAATCATTTGAAACATTTCATATTCGGAAAATACTTTCAAATCATATTATTTATTATTTCAAAATCTTAAAACCAGTTCCAAAATGCCGGAGTTCAATCACTTAAATTCAGATTCAAAACCCTCAATTATATATTATTCTATATGAAATCATTTCTTATATAAATTTCAAAATTTCAAATCCTTTCAAAACTTTAAATTCTCAATTTTAAAATGGTATATAATTCTTATCGAAAACATTTCTCTTTTATATATAAATATGGTCATCCTTATCAAAACAACAACTTCAATGAATACACAGTTTTCAAAAGACAATCAACCACAAATTCTCCAAGGAATGATTCAAGGATGGATTTCAAAACAAAACAGAGATTTAAATTTAGAGGAACTCTAATTAAATAGAATTTTGATTCGAAGATAAGCTCGAACGAAGATGAGATAAATTAAATTACCAAATAGAAGATGGATAAGCTTATATAAATCACGGGCGACCTTAATAGGGTCAACTGTGACTTCAGGAATATAATCGATGCAAAAATCTAAGGCAAATCGACCTTCGATCGCCAGAGATAGAACCTAAATATAGTAGAAGATAGAAAACATCGTAAACCGAGGATACAGAAATCTCCGGTGAATCAATGCCAATTATAAGGGAGTTTCACCCTTTTACAAATCATTCAAAGATTGGCGGAATCGCCACCTTTATAGAGGTCATTCAAAGTGGAGTTATGGAATGCTCCAAAAATCAAAAGAATACAATTAGGGGAGACAGGAATGGATTTCAGAACAAGTGGGAGCGTTCCAAAATTCAAAGGAATCCTAATCGAAGAAATCCCAACCAAGATAGAAGTTTAGAATTTTAAGGAAATCCTAATCAAAGAAATTACTAACAAGGTGGATACGAAAGGGATAAAGTCTAGAAAATTTTATATCAAAATAATCTTTAAAATCCTTTGAAAATCATTTGAAAATCATTTTATACTTCGAAAATACGTTCTCTCACAAAGGAATGATTCTGAGATTGATTTCACTCATTCTAGGGTATTTCTACCCTATCTCTAATGAGTTTTTGCTCCGCAAGCTAAGGTTTGCCTAAAACCAAAGCTCTGATACCAAATGTAATGACCCACTATTTTGGACCATTCAAATCGACAATAATCCACACATGTCCAACTTGAATAATACAAAATAACAGATCGTAATAAATTTCGGAGCAAATAAAATCAATCACAGAATCACAAACACAGAAATATCAGAATAACTCGCAGTGGAAATTAAAATACCATAGTAGTTCATGAAGCTACTATAACAAACTCTCAAAACAAAATACATAATATCATTCTGAAACATATACAATAGAAATCCCAAATACATAGAAGTTTATAAATACCAGAGCTGAAATAAAACAACTGAACTGAAAGGAATAGATAACTAGACAAGCAGAATCTCCAACGATTCCTAGCTCCAGAAAAGAAATCCAAAGCTAAGCTGTAATTACTCAGGCTGAACCGAGCGTAAAGTAAAACACAAAACACTCGAGTCAGGACATACATACTTATATAATGTAAACCAACTCAAATGAACTATAGTAGTAATACACAATAACTTAAAGGATGCTTGGGATTGCCCATCCTCTCAGGATCAGTTAAACCATAAATTAAATACATCCCATGGTTAAAATTTCAAAATGGTATTTTATACTTCGAAATCAAATATCATTTCAAATCCATTTCAAAATATCAAAATATTTCACATCAAAATATTCCATTTAAATCATTTAAAAAATGAAGTTATTATATTTAATAGTCAAATATTCAATTCTCAAAATTTTACCATTTCAGAATTCATTTATTCACTTAAATTTATTAAAACAGTGAAATTTTAACTTTTTGCAGCATTTAGAAAATGCTACGGAAAGTTATGTTTAAAAACAATTCAATTAGCAAAAGACAGCATTTAAAATGCTGTAATAGGTTTAGATTTCAAACAAAAACTTTAGTTAAATTCAACAACTACAACACTTACAAAGTGCAGTAACAGCCCTTAGTTCATTTTAGCCATTTAGTTCATTTATATCAATTACAGCATTTACAAAATGCTGTAATAGGTTTAGATTTCAAATAAAAACTTTAGTTAAATTCAACAACTACAACACTTACAAAGTGCAGTAACAGCCCTTAGTTCATTTTAGCCATTTAGTTCATTTATATCAATTACAGCATTTACAAAATGCTGTAATATCCTTTATATTAGAAATGATAGCATTTCAAAAAGGCTGCCAATTAAAATTCAAGAATTTAAATACAATTTAATAACCAATTAAATTTTAATTTAAATCATTTTAACTTATAAAATCATATAACTTCACACTTTAAAACAATCATTGAAATACCGTTATATTTATGAATTTATAAAGTTAAATTTGCATTCAAAATCAAACTTAATAATAATTTTACTTATTAATATCTATCATTAATTTCTTTTCTTTATAATTAAATATTTTAACTTAACATTTAAGTTTATATTTCAAAATATAACCTATTTTCATTTTATTTACTTAATTAAAAATTCACATTTTTACAAAATTCACAAATTTCCAATTTAAGTTATATTTCAAAATTCAACTTAAATATCCATTTATTTCATATTTTATTTATACAAAAATCATTAACACTTTATAAAAATAATTTAATTTCATTTTAAATCAAAATTGTCATATTTTCTTACTTTACATAAATTCTATTTATAAACAAAATCATAAATTCCAAAATTAACTTATATTTCATATTCCACTTCACCATTTACTTAATTCACTTATTTAATTTATAGAAAATCGCTAATATTTTATAAAAATAATTTTTAATTAAATTTAGATCAAAATATCATAATATTTACATTTTTTTATATACTTTAAAATTTAGAAAAATGTTTTAACCATAGTCTGTATAAAAATTTCTAACTTAAATAAAATGATACGGATAATGTATCATTTCAATCCGTAATTTTCAAAGGAAAAATCCAGGTTTTATCATTTCAAACCCGCAATCCCAAGTTAAATGAAATAAATAAAAATCGTTCAGGCCTATCATTTCAGACCATAACGATTTTTCCTATTCTAAAGTCCGTTCTGGTATGTATCATTTCAACTCATAGTGATTCTAATCTACAAAGAACTTGCAGTGTGATAAACTGATATAAATAAACAGAATAGCATTATATAACAGTAACAGATGATATGATAGGTGAATAAACAAGGTGATCATCATATAAATAATATCACAGTCAGGTATAATATGATAATATGAACTACATATTCACAGGATGTCAATTTACTACTTATATAAGTACGGAATGTCTGGTGAGAAATACTCACCTCTACAAGCTGGAGATACACAACCAAACACACAAACAAAGATCCAAAAGGCACGAAAGCACGACTACGATTCAAGTGAGGGAAGAGCCAAAGTGGTTATCTTGTACATATCAAACAAAACAATATATTGTACATGAATATACAACACAAAATATGACATTAAACAAGCTAGAATTTATGCACAACAAAGAATGAAACGACTTGCACTTGCTTTCACAAATACTATGCTCGGCCTATATGGTCAAAATAAATGGCCATGGTTGTGTAAATGAGTCAAGTATGGATCCATATAGGGTCAGTCTAGCAAGGAATGAAGGCATGGAAGTTGCTTATGTGATTTATGGCATGAACAAACATAAAGTCAAGGCAAAGGTGGATTTTTATGCAACCATATGGTTCAGCCATGGCATGTATTGGCACGGCCAGGCCTGGTGGGTGCTAGGGGATAGTGTGGCAGTGGCTTATGGTCAGGTATAGGATGGTGGAAGTTGTGCAAGTGGTGGCCAAGAGGTGTGGTGAAGTGGTGAAGGCAATAGGTGGCTCGGATATGAATAAATAAGAGGTGTTTGCATTTTTTTTGTGTGGAGCTTGCATCGTAGAGGCCACGGCCAGCTAGGTCAGTGGAGATGAAGGTGTTTGCAGCTGGACAAGGTGGTGATGAAGGTGGTGGTGATGGAGGAGGCTATAGGTCGAACATATAGGTGAAAGCAAGGCAAGATGAATGCATAAAACAAGAAGAAAAATGGAAAAAAAAAGTGAGAAACCATTACCAATTTTTGTTTCAGAAATGATGGCCGAAAGTTTTAGGATGAGAAACTTTATTTTCGTGAAAAATGAAGGGTGTTCAGCTGAGAAAGAAGATAAGGTCGGTCATAATGAAGGCAAGTGGCATTTGGAATTGAAAAGGTGAGAAAACAAAGAGTCTTAAGCAAATAAAAGGTCACAAACCTTTCAAATTTCTATTATTTCGTTTTGCAAATTTAAATACATGTAAAATACTGATAAATAAAGATAAAACTCAGAAATAAAAATAAATGTATAAAATAAATAATTAAATTTTAATTAAATAGAATTAAATTAAGGAAATAGCTTAAAAAATGCAAACTAGGCTTTAAAAATTTGAAATAAATTCCATAAGCTTTGGAAAAAATTTATAATCACTTTAAAAATATTTAAAAGGAAAAATAAAAATAATATAACATACATATACAAATTAGAATAAGATATGTCAAATGAAAATATCATTTATATAAATTAAAATAAATAATATTGTTAAATAACTCAATATACACACAATATTGAAAACAGTATAACTTTCACAATTTAAATCCAATTTCAACGATACGAAAAGTAGTATTCATGATATTAAGTCTATTTTCATAATAAAAGATAAAATTCAAGAATTCAAATATTTGAATTTAAAATTTAAAAGTCAAAGTTTGACCAAATTGACCACAATCCACTTTTTCTGGAAATATTCAATTTATTCAGGTTTGAAATTATAATTCTCATAAAAATCAACATTTTTATTTAAAATAACATAATTTATTCATTTTAATAAATAAAATAAAGTTTTTAAATCAAAATTCGAATAAAAAAATCAAAATAAACAATTAAATTAAATCACAAAATTCAAGGTTGTTACATATAGTTTAACGGATCCTTAGGAGATGGAATCCCGAACATCTCTTAAGTTACTACACACACGTTATACACTGAATAGGAGATGTAAAATCCTGAAAACATCTCTGAAGCCGTTACAGTCATATATATATTTATGTTGATTTAACTTACATAAGATCTTTTAGTTCTAACTCGAGTGTTTTGTCTTTTCATTACGCTCGGGTGAGCCTGAGGTTTTCAGTGTTGAAGACTTTATTTCTGGAGGACGAAGATGGAATTTAGTATTGTATTATTATTCATCAACCGTATCATGTTGTTCCGCTGCATTATTTATTTACTCCTGTTGTATGTATAACTCCGATTTGTATTGTATAGTGTAATAAAATGCTATTTGGCAAATAGCTTCATGAACTGTTTATTTTATTATTATATTTTGTCATTCCACTGTGAGATTCTGTGTTTTGTTTTTCCTTCTTTTTCTCTTATTTTATTATTTACCACATTAACAATCCTCCCTTTTGAATGGTTTGAGTTGACATGTGTGGTTTATTGTCGATTTAAACCGTCCAAAAAGGTGGGTTTGTTGAGAGTATATATATGAGAGAGCGTATTTGTTAGTGTTATAAAAATGTTTTTATATTGTGTTAATTTGTTCAGTTTAGTATTTGTAAATTCTGGTCGGTAAATAGGACGCTATGGCATCGGTAGAGATTTCTAAACACTTAATAGAGCAGACCGACACAGTATTGTTTTGAAATATAGGAAAATGAAATGATTTTACCTAGTATTATATCTTGTATATAATAGAATAATTTTTATAAATGGACACAGTTGTATGTAATATGCTTGTTTGTTCGAAAGTGAAATTTTATAAATATTGGTTGCAAAATAGGATTTACAAATAAAAATGAATATAAATTGGAAATTTGAGAATTTAAGTTCCGGGTTTTGAAATTGGTTTTCAAAGAATTTGGAATATAATATTAGTATTATTTGGAAGTATTTTCGGATATAAATATTTTCAATGTGATTTGGAAGAAATGTTTTAAAAGAATTTTAAAAGGAAATAAGTTCTGTACTACCCTCTTCTGTCGTTGGAAAATAAATTTGGTGATGACGGCCGCATCATCGACTTTCATTTTCGAGTTTCAAAGTGGGAAGACCGCTGTAGTAGTTTTAATACACATTTATTTTGATAAACAAATCTTAATTTTAAATTTCTGAATAATATTTGATCTATAAAAGATATGAATATATATATATATATATATATATAATTTCAAATTATTTGAAATGAACCCGGTATTAAGTTCTTAGGTTTTCTATAAATTTGGGATTTCAATTATTGTAATGAAATGAAATCTTAACTATCTTAATAGTTGGAAACTTCTAAAATGAAAAATAAGAATTAGGAGCTAAGTGTTAAGGAAACTGTAAAGGAATTGGAGATTTGTAACCTGCAAATTTAAAGATAATGAAAATTAAGAAGATGTAAATTGTTGAACAATTTTGTTAACTAAACTGAATAAGATAAATTTGTATAATGTTCAATTACATTCTAAAGACATATATAAAACTTACCTGAAATATTTAAAAGTTGAAATGTTAAATATGAATATGTAATAGAATATTATACAAGTAAAAGCTTAATAACAAAAATGCTTCAAAATGAACGTATGTTTATAAATGAAAAATTAAGGTGTACAAGGAATATATAAACTTAAGTAAATGGTTGAAATGCTTAATAATCAAATTTAATAGTAAAAGTGAATATCACTTATGTAAATGATTATAAACTTAGGTTTATATTTCGAAGTGATTTATAATTAGATTGAATACAAAAAAAAGGTGAATGTTATCTAAGAAAATGATTATAGACTCTAAGAAATGCCAAAATGTGTCCAATAAGTTTATTATTAAATGATACTATATTAAGTAATTATCTAAGGCTGTTGAGTGTAGGATACACTTGATAGTTTATTTATCACCCTTGTACGATTAAAAGTTTCTGAACCTGAACAAATCGGTTTTGGTTGCTATGGATGTATGATTGATTCCTTGTTGCATATAATGGTCGTGCTGTCTTGTTTGCATATGTCTTGTGTTGATTTGTTTTGTTACTATTTGAAACAACTAAAATATTTCTCTTATACATAATTCGCACTATTTTGGATTATATAAGTGAAATACATGTTTATGGAAGCAATAGCTACTGCTTTTGGTTTCATAAATAAAGTTATTTGCCCGACAAATAGGTACGTTTTCGGATTACGGTTTTTGAAATAATATTTTTATTGTTGTTCTCTTGGTTTGGGATATTTTATTATTGAATATTATATATATATTGTAATTATTGATATTATTTTTGTTCCAGATCTAACCGCGCAAAGGAGAATCTGCCGAAATTTTCCATGAATTTAGGACTTAGAAAATTTTATGAAAGTGAAAATATTTTCAAACTTTTATTAAACTTGAATATGAAAGATTTAATTGTTTATAAATTGATATATTTTATTTAAAATACTTAATTAAATAAATTAATTGTTTATAAATTGAATAATTAGAATAAAATTATATCAAGTTTCTTAATTCCTTCTTGTTCCTTTTCGAGGACGAAAAGTATTGAGTGGGGGAGAGTGTAACGGCCCGTAATTTTTTATAATTAAAAATATTAAATTTAATAATATTTTAGAATTTAATATTTGAGAAATTAAAATTTATGACTTATTAATGGGAAAAATAATTAGAATATGATTTAGTAATGTTGTTTGAATGTTATTGACAATTATTTTAATGTATTTTCAATCAATTAAAATAATTTTAAAGTTAATTTGGCTATAATTATAAATAAGGAATTAAATTGGTAATTAATGGAATTAATGAAATTAATGAAATTGAAATATAATAATTTATATGGTAAAAGATGATAAATGTAAAATATTAATGTAATAAAATGTAAACTAATGATAATTATATTCATAAGGTTATAGTTGATTCAATAATAAGAGTGTAAATCAAATTAAAAGAATTTATTGGAGTTTAAAATATTATTAACTGGAATTTATTACAATTGCAATTGAACTCTGAAATTAAAGTAATATTTAAATAGTGGATTTAATAGGAAAAAATTATTTTAATAGATTATTGATTTCTATGTAATCAGGATGGTAAAATGGTTAACTTTTAAATTTAAATTTAAAAGTGATTAAATCAAATTAATAATAATTTATTTAATTAACGTTAAAATAGCCATTTTGGCCTCTGTCTTGGATTTCGACGAAACATGTTTCATCGGATCCGTAACAGTGAATTATTGTAAGATTTCAAGTTCCGTAGCGATCAGACTTGTCGTTTGGCCGTGCGAGCTTGAAACGCGTAGAAATCGATTGATAGAATTTAAATGAATATAATTTGATTTTGAAAGCTAACTTCTATATACAATGGAATTAGGGTTTGAAACTAGTTCCATTGAGTTTAAAAATATCGAAAACCTATATTTTGGTATATTGGATAACCTAACTTTGTTTCGGAAATGGAAGGGCTTTTCGGGTCATTGTTATCGTTTCGATCCAATTCGATATGTCCATTCGTTTTATCCATCACTTTCTATATAAATAATTTTTTTCTAAAACCCTAGTTGTCTATTCCATATTTATGTACGTATCTATTCAATTATCTCCTTCCTTCCTTCTCAATGTCAGACAACTTCAATCAAAACCCTAATTTTAATTTCCAATAAAATTTCAAAATTCAAACTCCTCAAACTATGTCGTATAATATATCGTTGGAAAGCTCTCGATGAGCGTAATCTAGATTTGTTGTTTCTTTTTGCAATTGAGTCTTGGATTGGCCATAAATCAGTGAAGAAGCCTCGGCTGTCCATATTAGGGTTTTGGATTCGACGATGGATCGTCGACCGTTTGACGATCGGGTGGTGCTGCGGCGTAGAGGGGGCCAGAAGGTTTCGATCCACGCGGTTACATCTTGTCGAAGGCGCGTCAATTCACTACAAATTGCCAGAAAACATTGGTGAATGGGCTTGGTGGCGGCCAGGCATGGAGGCGCAGGAGGTGGCCAGTTTTTGGGCGTAGGTGCGGTTTGTCGAGGGGGTGTTGGCAATGAGGTCTGATCGTGGGTTCGTGGATCGTAAGTGGCAGCGATAATTTGAGAAGAGTGGCGGCTGGTAATGTTTCATGCGCAACTGAGCTTTGTAGGCACGTGTTAGGGTTTAGAAGAGGTGATTAATTACTTAATTGCCCTTCGTTATTTTTAATTTTAATTTTAATTTTAAAACGTTCTAACATATATAACTTATACATACGAGCTCGGAATTTGACGCGGTTTCTTGCATTGGGATCGTATCAGAATTCTGAGCGACATGGACTCGTTTGGTTGGATTCTGAGACTGTTGGATTTTTGGGCTTTATTTGGATTTTAAATCGACGATAAATCAAAGGTGAGTGATTTAACCCACTCACAAATACTAAACCTTCTTATGTTAGTTGAATTAAATTTATGATGTGATAAGAAATTTATTGATTGCTATTTGGTAGTTTAATTTGCCATTTTTACAGAAACTGAATTTAATTTGAATTGAATTACTATTTAAATTAATATTGAATTTAAATTGTTAGTTAAATACCTGATAATGATAACCCGTTAATTGTTGTGATTTATTGGTTGATTTGAATGATGATTGTGATGGATGCTTAATTGTTGACATTTTGGATGATTTGATGTTATGTTTATTTATATGTTGTTATCACACTGCAAGTTCCCTTAGTTATTGTTTGGAAAATCACTATAGGTTGAAATGTTACATACCCGAATGATCTTATAGATTAGGGAAAAATCGTTATGGGTTTAAATGGTAAACCCAGGCGATTTTACGGAGTTGGAAAACTGTGATTCGGGATACGAGTTGAATTGATATATATATCCAGAAATTTAAATTTATTGCGGGTTGAAATGATATATATTCATATCACTTGACCATAGGGTAGAAAATTTTATACGGACACCGTTTGTCGGTTTTAAATTATTTTATAAAATTATAAAGTATGTTTGATTTAAGAAATTTGAATTTTAAATCTAGTTTAATGATTTTATTTAAAACTTATATTTGGAAATAAACTATTTTATTTGTTTAAATTTTAAAATTATAAGCTAATATATGATTTTAAATGTAATTTTAAGATTTAACTTATAATTTTATTTAGTTTTAAATATATTTAAATTATAAGCGTGTTAAAGGAAAGGACTTTGGTTCTACGGTGAAGAACAGTAGTATGGAATAAACAAGTATAGTGAAAGTAGTAGTAGAAAATGTAGCAGGAGATGCAAGAATTGATGATGATGGAAAGGTTGAGGAAGGGGAAATTGTTGTTCAGGGAAAGGAAAAATCTGGCATGGGGACAATGACACATGCAAGTGGAACTCTACCCAGTCAATCTAGTTCTGGTATTGTAGGCACAGAATCAAGAATTGTGCAAATTGAGGAAAACGAAAATGACAACAATGAAGATAACCTGGTAGTATTCAACAAGTTTGAAGCCCTACAAGATTTGGAGGAGGATAATACTAAAACTAAGAAGCACAAAGAGAGTTTGAAGGTGGATGGTAAATATTATGATGCAAATAGTAGTAAGACAGAACAAACAAGTAAGGATGCTGATGACCAAACAGAGCAAAACTACTCTACCCAAAAAGTAACTAATAGTGATGGAACAGATACCTTAGTGCAGATGCCAAAAAAGAAACATAACACTGAAGTTCTAGACTTAAATTATTTAGGGGAAGAAGAAAGTGGTTACAATGTGAAAAGTAAACCTGGCTTGGAGCCTAGCTCAAGTGGTATGAAGGACAAAAAGGGTAAAAAGAAGAAAGTAACACACAAAAGTGCTGAATGCAAACAAGATGACATGTACAAAGGTGCACAACCATGCACGGCTGACACCAATAAAGTAAACAACTTAAATACTTCCCTTCCTGGAAATGTCAAATCTCCCAATAAACCCTATTCCACCATCTTTCCTCCCCTCGCCTTCAAATCGCCCCCCTCAACTCCTCCTCCTTCAGATATGCCATGCAGTAACGTATCAAAATTGAATAGTTTAAACGAACCCAGCTTAGACAAAACTCCTAACTACTTGACCTCTTCTCAAGCAGCGACAAGGAGAATGAAGATTGAAATGCTTAATGCTACTGCCCTCCAATGATGATGAACATCGGAGCGTGGAACATACGTGGAGGTCACCACGTCATCAAACTTGACCAATGTCGTTTACTCATTAACAAGCATCAGTTATCCATTCTAGCTATCCTAGAAACTAAACTTAACCTTGCCTTGACTATCAAGGCTGCAAACTATGTTAAATCCGACTGGAGTTTCATCCATAACCATGAGGAAGCTCCGTACGGTAGAATCTTGATTCTCTTCAATCCCCTTCAAGTCCAATTATCCACTATCCTATCCACTCCCCAGCTTATTCATTGTCTAGCTCATAACTCCTCTGACAATTCCAACTTCTACGTAACCTTTGTCTATGCCTTCAACACTGTTATTGCTCGTGCGTCATTACATTCGCTTATCCCTGCTCTGAGACAGTCCTCCCACCCATGGCTGATCTCTGGTGATTTCAACTGTTGTTTCAATCTCTCTGACAGAGTTGGTGGCAACCCCTATCTCGCAATGAAATCCAGCCCCTTGCTAATACTATTCATCAAGCTGACCTTGTTCCTATAAAATCGGTTGGTATGCCGTACTCGTGGAATAATAAAAGGAGGCAAGGCAATAGAACCTTCTCTAGGATTGACCACTCCTTCTCGAACCAATCTTCCCTCGACAAATGGCCTACTCTTTACACTGTCCTTCTTCCTCCTCTACTATCTGACCACTCTCCCCAAATTATTCATCTGCGAGAAGCTGGCGTGAGAGGAAAAACTAATTTTAAATTTTTTAATTCCTGGGTGCATGAACCTGACTTTAAAACTATTGCCTTAGCCTCTTGGAGTAAAACTAAGTATGGTAATCACTTATACATTTTGCAGGAGAAAATCAAAGATATGAAGGAAGTCCTGAAGGAGTGGTCGTCTAAGAAATTTGGTAAAGGAGCTAAAATGAGCTCCATGCTAGAGGCTGAGCTAGTCACAGTGCAAACTGCTATGATGAACACTCCTGCTGATGAAAGACTTGCTACTATTGAAAGTCTGCTTTCCCAAAAGTACTACGAAGCTCTGGCTAAAGAAAGTGACATGATTCGCCAAAAGGCTAGAATAAAATGGAGAGAAAATGGAGATAGGAACTGTTCTTATTTCCATGCAAGCCTCAAGAATAAGCAGCGACGTGAGAACATTGTGTCTATCCATGACAGATATGGAGTCCTTCAAACCACTGATGATGATGTGAAAGCTGCTTTTGTCCATCATTTCTCTTCCCTTTATGGCAATGATACCAACTTCTCCGCCTCCATTGATGAAATTCCTCATGACATCCTTCCTAAATTATCTGCTGATCATTATGAAGCATTATGCAAAGAGGTTACTAATGAAGAAATTGAAAAAGCTATGTTCTCTCTCAATGCCAACTCGTGTGGTGGTCCCGATGGATTAAATGCTAAATTCTACACATTCTGCTGGCCTTTTGTATCGACTGATGTGTGTAATGCTATCAAGCTATTCTTTAAGAAAGCCAAAATCTATAGATCCTTTAATTATACCAACATTGCTTTGATCCCGAAAATTAAGAATGCTCATAACGTTAATGACTTTCGCCCTATTTCTTGTTGTAACACTATATATAAATGCATCTCCAAAGTCATTGCTTCTAGACTTAGGGAAGTGCTTCCTTCTATCATATCCAATAACCAAGCTGCTTTCTTACTTGGAAGAAATATTCTTGATCACATCCTGCTATCTCATGAATTGCTTAAAGGGTACAATAGAAAGCATTCTCCTCCTAAAGCGATTGTTTGCGCCAAAATTGGTCACAAACCCCGAATGTTGTGAAAGCACCAGTGTATGAATATAAATCAACAATATTCACGCACAAATCTCAAATCTAAGCAAACAGAGTATCACAATTCAAAAATAATGAACATAAACACGAGATTTATAGTGGTTCGGCGATCTTGCCTACGTCCACTCTGAAGTTGATGATTTTATTGATGTTCTCTTGATGATTACAATTTATTCTGATGTAGTACAACTGATTATATGATTACAATCTGAATCTAAGGAAGCAGTGGTGATTCTGAGTAGATCTGGCAGAGTCTGGGCGCTCTTTAGCTCTCAAAATTGTCCGACCCCTTTTCTGAATGACTAGGGGCTCTATTTATAGGTGTAGGAGGCTGATATTTCGCCTAAAATGAGGGGAGACCAGTTCTGGTATGTCAGGGGGCCCACATGGCCGAAATCTGGAGATCCGGGCCCACTTTGGGATCGATTCGACCCTTGGTTCGAATCGATCAAGAAATCATCCAATCGAGCTGAAATTTGGTGTGGACATTCTTCATCATGTGCTTAAGCTTCTGTGAAAATTTCATGGCATTTGGACTTGTAGAACTCGAGTTATGATCGATTCAAGTAGGTGTTTTTCGTTTCCTGGAGTCGTTCGAATCGATACGTTCGAATCGATTCGTTCGAATCGATCCTCCTTTACGCGAAGACTACGGCGTGGTGCGCATGCTTCGCATCGATCCGCTTCTCACTCCGGATTGACTGGGTCGACTCCATGTTCTTCGCCGCTTTGACTGGGTGAATTCGTGGTAGTGGATTCGAAGACATCCCTCTTCGAATCGAATGAACGAAGGTTTGTTCGGATCGATCTAGGTGTAAAGTCGATCGATTCGAAGTTGCTTCAAGCAGTGTGGATTCGAAGTATCTGCAGCTCCGTGGATTCGAAGTAACCAGGGGAAACTTCCATCGAGTCGAACATGCTGCCTTGGATGGTGGATACGAAGCTTAGCCGTCTGAATGGATTCGAAGGACCTTCAGTTTGATGGATACGAACCTGATGGAGGCGAGGCTATTTACCTTTCGATCGATTCGAATGCCATGGTTTCGTACAGGGGTAACTTGATGGATTCGAACTAGCGATGTCTTGAATGGATTCGAACATGAACCCTGCCAATGGATACGAAGAAGACGATATCGATGGATTCGAAGTAAGGCAGGGATGATGGATTCGAATGATGGCTACACTGATGGATTCGAACATAGATTCTTCTATCTTGCGTTGATCATAACTTGAACATACGGACTCGGATTGACTTGAGATTTGAAACGTTGACTCTCATGGCTTAGCTTTTCATGTCCTATCAATTTTGGCTCGATCCGGACTCGGACAAAATTCATTGATATCCATAGCAAAACAGTGTATAACGAACTTTAACGACGAACTGTCTTTAGTTTTCCAGTCAACTTTTTGGTGTCACGGCCTTGCCAAAAGGCGGGATAACATTTGCCCCCCAAAACATGCCTTGCGATAGGAAGGTGTGTTTTGTAGTTTCATAAGTTGGATGTTCATATCCTGTTGATGACCTGCAAAGACATTGATAGTTTTATTTGACCTTAAATGACGACCGTTCGCGATCTAGCCATTTTGAGGTGGAATGCGACCGTTCGCGATCTAGTATTCTTTGTACGGCCCCAAATGACGACCGTTCGTAATCAAGCCATTTGAGGTGAGGGGTGCCGTTCGAGGCGAGTTGTGATCGTTCGTGGCCGAGTGCCGTTCGTGGCGAAGCGTGATCGTTCGCAATCGAATTGTGACCGTTCGTGGTTGGGTGCCGTTCGTGGCGAAATGTGATCGTTCGCGATCGAATTGTGACCGTTCGCGGTCGGGTGCCGTTCGTGGAGATTTGAGTGTGCCCGGGGAGGGACTTAGTATCATCAATACCAGGTTTCACGTTCGGGTGAATTCCCGGATTGTTTGTTGCAGCGGTTTGTTACCATCTCAGAGCATGCCTAGGGACCGTTCGCGATCTCGTACATGTGTAAGTGACTTAGCTGTTATGAAATCACAAGTAGCAATTTTTTCATTGAGAATAAGTTTCTAGCAGAAATGTTAAACAAAATCAAGTTCAAATGTTCAAATCAAGACGAAACAAAAACAAAGCAAGGATGTCAAAGTGTAAACTCCCACAACGATAGGGTTAATAGTCATTCAGAGCATGCCTAGGGACCGCTCGTGATCTTGCACATGTGTAAATGACTTACCCGGGTTGGTGAGAGGTTTACGACTTGTTCATCGTTATTTAAATTAATTGATAATCATACGGTGTCCCGGCTCGGGGGCACCCCTAGCTGATGTAGATGGTGGTCGCTCTGGCTCCACTGCTGGAGCTCGCCTTCTCACATACTGAAGTAGCATACCGTTCCTGATGTGCCCTTCCACCTCATCCTTCAGATGTCTACAGTCGTTAGTGTTATGACCATTCAATTCGTGGAATAAGCAGTATCTGTCTGATTTCCTCTCGTCAACAGTGGGATCCCTTCGTATTGGCCTACGGTAGGGAACTTGCTCTCGAGTATCTTGGTAGATTCGCTCCAAACTCTCATTCAGCTCTGAATAAGTGGTGAATCGTGGCTCTCTCCGCAGTCGCTTTGACCTGTCACCATTGTCCTCAGCCTTTCGTTTTCCTTTATCCTTATTTGAATCATTTTCGAGAGGCTTTTTGTCTTTAAGTGCATAAACTTCTATTCCCTCTCCTTCTTCTCTTTCAGCATTAGCGTCTTCCAATCGCAAAAACTTTTCTGCCTCGTGATAGAATTCCCCTAGATCCATAGGCGGATCCTTAGTTAATGAATTTTTGAACTCTGTGCCATCAGCTACTCCGGACACAGCTGCCATCATAACCATGGATGGATCTGGCCGATACACCGATGCTGCTGCCGCATTGAATCGCGTCAAGAAATTCCTCAAAGGCTCCCCAGCTTTTTGCTTTAGCGTTGCCAAACTCATCACATTCTTGGGTTTCGAAATATGAACTCTGAATTGCCTCATAAATTTCTCAATCAAATCGGTCCATGTCCCAATGGAGCCGCTCTCTAGCTGTCTGAACCATAAAGCTGCTATGTCTGTCAAATACAATGGGAAGCACCGGGCCATGACTTCCTGTGATGCCCCCAGCACTTCCATGTGCCTTATATACCTCGTTAGATGGACCACAGGGTCCGTCCTCCCATCATACCCTTCTACTGTTGGCAGTTTGAATTCTGGTGGGTTCCTAGCCAATCTAATCGCAGGAGAAAAGGGACTCTTGTTCACGTCTTCAAGATCTCTGTTTACTAATCCGCCTCTCATGGCTCGCCTGACCATCTCTGCCAATCTATCATTATCTCCAAGCTGTAGTCCTTGTTCGCTACCTTCGATCTGCCCCCCGAGTCCGTGTGAGCTTTCGGGTGTGTGCCCCCCTGGTTGGGCGTTCATCCCTCTATTGCCGCCAGGTTGCTCGGATGTCCTTGTCTCTCTTCCCAGGTTTGGATCAACATGTCCTAAGTGTGTGCCCCCCAGCTCCGGCGCTGCGTTAGATGGTCCTGCTCCGTTCTGGATTCTGGTTGCTCCTTGATTTTGTGCTCCAAGTTGTCCGATCTGTTGAAGCAAATTGTGGATCATTTCCTCTTGTCTCTTCATCATTGTCTCCATCTCTTCCCTAGTGATGAAAACTGAAGCTTGGTTTGCTCCTGAGGAAGCCTCTTGACTCCCTTCGTGCTGACTTCGCTCTGGCCTCTGCCTTTTACTTGTTTGTCTTGTCATGATTCTTCGGATCTGAATCTCTTAGCCTTCTGATTCAACTTTCAAATGATAGAACTCCTGAGTTCAATTCTCAGTGAAAGCACCAAAGTGTTTGCGCCAAAATTGGTCACAAACCCCGAATGTTGTGAAAGAACCAGTGTATGAATATAAATCAACAATATTCACGCACAAATCTCAAATCTAAGCAAACAGAGTATCACAATTCAAAAATAATGAACATAAACACGAGATTTATAGTGGTTCGGCGATCTTGCCTACGTCCACTCTGAAGTTGATGATTTTATTGATGTTCTCTTGATGATTACAATTTATTCTGATGTAGTACAACTGATTATATGATTACAATCTGAATCTAAGGAAGCAGTGGTGATTCTGAGTAGATCTGGCAGAGTTTGGGCGCTCTTTAGCTCTCAAAATTGTCCGACCCCTTTTCTGAATGACTAGGGGCTCTATTTATAGGTGTAGGAGGCTGATATTTTGCCTAAAATGAGGGGAGACCAGTTCTGGTACGTCAGGGGGCCCACATGGCCGAAATCTGGAGATCCGGGCCCACTTTGGGATCGATTCGACCCTTGGTTCGAATCGATCAAGAAATCATCCAATCGAGCTGAAATTTGGTGTGGACATTCTTCATCATGTGCTTAAGCTTCTGTGAAAATTTCATGGCATTTGGACTTGTAGAACTCGAGTTATGATCGATTCAAGTAGGTGTTTTTCGTTTCCTGGAGTCGTTCGAATCGATACGTTCGAATCGATCCTCCTTTACGCGAAGACTACGGCGTGGTGCGCATGCTTCGCATCGATCCGCTTCTCACTCCGGATTGACTGGGTCGACTCCATGTTCTTCGCCGCTTTGACTGGGTGAATTCGTGGTAGTGGATTCGAAGACATCCCTCTTCGAATCGAATGAACGAAGGTTTGTTCGGATCGATCTAGGTGTAAAGTCGATCGATTCGAAGTTGCTTCAAGCAGTGTGGATTCGAAGTATCTGCAGCTCCGTGGATTCGAAGTAACCAGGGGAAACTTCCATCGAGTCGAACATGCTGCCTTGGATGGTGGATACGAAGCTTAGCCGTCTGAATGGATTCGAAGGACCTTCAGTTTGATGGATACGAACCTGATGGAGGCGAGGCTATTTACCTTTCGATCGATTCGAATGCCATGGTTTCGTACAGGGGTAACTTGATGGATTCGAACTAGCGATGTCTTGAATGGATTCGAACATGAACCCTGCCAATGGATACGAAGAAGACGATATCGATGGATTCGAAGTAAGGCAGGGATGATGGATTCGAATGATGGCTACACTGATGGATTCGAACATAGATTCTTCTATCTTGCGTTGATCATAACTTGAACATACGGACTCGGATTGACTTGAGATTTGAAACGTTGACTCTCATGGCTTAGCTTTTCATGTCCTATCAATTTTGGCTCGATCCGGACTCGGACAAAATTCATTGATATCCATAGCAAAACAGTGTATAACGAACTTTAACGACGAACTGTCTTTAGTTTTCCAGTCAACTTTTTGGTGTCACGGCCTTGCCAAAAGGCGGGATAACAGCGATGTTGAAACTTGACATCATGAAAGCTTTCGACATGATTCAATGGGATAGTATAGTGAGAATTATGGGTTATATGAACTTCCCGCCGCACTTTATTACGTGGATCTACGAATGTATCTCTACAACGAACTATTCAGTCTCTGTTAATGGCAGCACTGCTGGTTTTTTTGGTGGTAAACAAGGAATACGTCAAGGGGATCCGATTTCAGCGTATGTCTTCATAATTGTGATGGAACTGCTGACAGGACTATTAAACAGGCTAATAAGTCAGGGTGGCTTTAAACTCCATCAAGCTTGCAAAGAACCACAAATCTCCACTCTCATGTTTGCTGATGATTTAGTGATTTTCTACTCTCCAGACATTATCACTGTTAAGAATATTATGTTAATCCTTGATCAGTTTTATGGGATGACTGGTTTAAAGGTTAACATTCATAAATCTGATATCAAGATTGCTGGAGTTTCTTTACAACAAATGGCTGAAATTTCTCATGTCACTGGTCTGTCCCCAAGCAACACTACCCTTTCCTACTTAGGGCTCCCTCTTGCATCTTCTAGAATATCTACCTTACAATGCCTTCCCTTGTATGAGAAGATAACAGCACGTCTACATTGTTGGACTGCTAGGAAGCTTAGTCAAGCAGGAAGGCTCACGTTAACTAAGTCCGTACTCTTTGCTATGCAGGTGTACTGGGCAAGGACCTTTGTTCTTCCTTATAAACTTGTTAAAATGTTGCGCAGTGCATTCATGAACTTTCTCTGGACGGGAAAGACCTCTACTAAATATTATGCTCCAATTAAATTTAACAGAGTCGAATGTCCCTTGAATAAAGGTGGGCTTGGATTATTCAATTTAAAGCATTGGAACAAAGCTGTTTTTGCCAAACACATTGATACATTCTTCAATTGCTCCACTAGTCTCTGGGCTGCCTGGTCTAGAAGAAATGTCATCAAAGGCAGGAGTCTATGGAATATGCAGAAGCCTCAAAATCTCAGCTGGACTTGGCAGTGTATCTTTAAACTCAAGGAGACTTTTCTTCCTATTATTCGAATAAATTGCAACCCTATATATAACACTAGTTTCTGGGATGATCCTTGGCTTGACACGGGCCTAATATTGAGAAGACAATTAATACATAGTGAATTAATGCAATCTGGTATCCACTCAAAGGCTAAGGTTAAGGATGTTGTACAGGATCACCAGCGGTTCAGACCCTTCTCTTCTAATACGAGAATTCAGCGGTTCTGGAGCTTGATCAGACAGTATGTTCCTCTCAACATGTCATCTGCTGAATTTGTTTGGGGGGAGAAAAAAGGTTAATACAAAATCTGGGAGGCTTATGAGTACTTGACGAAGAACAATTCTTTGCCTGAGTGGAGGTGGTGGAAGCGTACATGGAACAAGGATGGTTGTATGCGTGAAAATCTGCTGCTATGGAAAGTTCTGAATCGTGCTATACTCACTAGAGTCAAACTTGTCACCATGGGTATGAACGTCACCATATATTGTACCTTCTGTACTGATCACCCTGAAACGGTCGAGCACCTGTTCTTCGAATGTGCGGTTGTCAAAGCTATTTGGAATGCTGTGAAGGACAAACTCTGGTGTAATAATGTTGTTCAACATAATTTGGACGAATGGAATCATATCTATGCTAATACTGGGTGCAAGCAAGAGATGAAGAAGCTATCTACTGTTGTGTTGAAGAGTTTTATTATGGCTGTTTGGACTGAGCGTAACGTTAGGGTTTTTGACCACGTTAACTCAAAGAGAAGTTCAATGCTCAAGCACTAGGTTATGCATGAAATAAAGCGAGATTTGGGTATGCTGCGGTTCTCTTTTGACCCAGGAATTCTACAGTCATTCAATTGCTAAGTCTGCCTGGGTGTTGTCTCTTTTATTTCTGTTTTTTTTGTTCTTTTTCCTCCCTTTTGTGTTTGTTTCCCCCTATGTTTGCAGTGCTTTGTTTCCCTCTGTTTTCTTTTGCTTTTCTTGAGTGTGTTGTTCTGATTAGTGCTGCAATAAAATGGTCGGGGACCATCTAACCCCGTCGGCCTTGCCAAAAAAAATATATATATAATTTCAATAATTTAGAATTTTAACTTAATAAAATATTTAATATAGTTGTAAGTAAAAATTTAATTTAATTTAATATAATAATTTAGTTTTTATTTAATATAATAAATTTAGTTTTTATTTAATATAATAAATTTAGTTTTATTTAATATAATAAATTTAGTCTTCATTTAATATAATAAATTTAGTTTTAATTTAATATAACAAATACAGATTTTATACAATAACTTTAATAAATAAAATTTTAATATAATAAAATAATATTTAATAAAACATATAACATAGTTTTAAAGATTTATTTAGAAGTTTAATTTAATATAATGAATATAGATTTTGTAATAATTTTAATAAATAAAAGATTTGGAAAGATAAATTAAGATCAAATTGTAATTAAATCTGTTTTAAGGATTGAATTCAAATAAGTTTTATTTAAAACTTATTTATTTATGAGATTTCCAAGAGATATGATTTTAAAATGGAATAAATCGATTTTGCAATAATTGTTAGATTAACTATTTCAAAACGAAAATATAATTGAAGTTAAATATTTTAGTACTGATTAAATTTATAACTTGAGATTTTATTGAAATGTTTTATAAAATGGCCACGGTGTGAAATAAGCGTTTGGTTGTTAAAGAGACCGGGATCGGATATTGTCATACTCTCTGCCAATACCGAAAACCACTTTAACAACTGTGCACGTAGTGAAGAAATCCAGAACGAAGTAGGATGGTTTGGCGAACACTACTGAAATGAAGTAAGAGGACAATGATGGATAGCCTTGACTTTCGGTTCATAATTAAAATGACTAAAACGGAGCTATACCGAGCTAAGTGAGGTCGCTCCTCCGATCGGGCACATTTCTTCGATACCATATCTGTTACTTTGTGATTGATTGGTGGATACCCCTCGATTTTGATTATAGGAATGTGTCTCGAGGTGGGCATTAGAAGCTGCTATGCGTTATCGCTAGTCCGGGAGTGCAAAATGGTAGAATCCTACCATGGGCATTGCCTCGCGTGCCTTGTCATATTTATCCTGATCGAGCCTATTACGACTTTGGTTTGTATCGTACCTATGTAGTGCTCCCTGAGTAAACCACCGGTTTGGTGGAGCTTACAGTATCTGTATAGACTACGGTATTTATATAAAAATGTGTTAAGGGGGATATGGGTAACGCCATAACGCTAGTTTAATACTTTACTTTACTGTAGACATATTATAATAGTATATTGTATTATATATATAGTTTAACGGATCCTTAGGAGATGGAATCCCGAACATCTCTTAAGTTACTACACACACGTTATACACTGAATAGGAGATGTAAAATTCCGAAAAAATCTCTGAAGCCGTTACAGTCATATTTATTTATGTTGATTTAACTTACATAAGATCTTTTAGTTCTAACTCGAGTGTTTTGTCTTTTCATTACGCTCGGGTGAGCCTGAGGTTTTCAGTGTTGAAGACTTTATTTCTGGAGGACGAAGACGGAATTTAGTATTGTATTATTATTCATCAACCGTATCATGTTGTTCCGCTGCATTATTTATTTACTCCTGTTGTATGTATAACTCCGATTTGTATTGTATAGTGTAATAAAATGCTATTTGGCAAATAGCTTCATGAACTGTTTATTTTATTATTATATTTTGTCATTCCACTGTGAGATTCTGTGTTTTGTTTTTCCTTCTTTTTCTCTTATTTTATTATTTACCACATTAACAATCCTCCCTTTTGAATGGTTTGAGTTGACATGTGTGGTTTATTGTCGATTTAAACCGTCCAAAAAGGTGGGTCGTTACAGTTGGTATCAGAGTTTGGTTTAGCGATAACCTTAGCTTTGTGGGATTTGACTCATTAGAGATAGGGTAGTAATACCCTAGAATGAGTTTGTTGAGAGTATATATATGAGAGAGCGTATTTGTTAGTGTTATAAAAATGTTTTTATATTGTGTTAATTTGTTCAGTTTAGTATTTGTAAATTCTGGTCGGTAAATAGGATGCTATGGCATCGGTAGGGATTTCTAAACACTTAATAGAGCAGACTGACACAGTATTGTTTTGAAATATAGGAAAATGAAATAATTTTACCTAGTATTATATCTTGTATATAAAAGAATAATTTTTATAAATGGACACAAATGTATGTAATATGCTTGTTTGTTCGGAAGTGAAATTTTATAAATATTGGTTGCAAAATAGGATTTACAAATAAAAATGAATATAAATTGGAAATTTGAGAATTTAAGTTCCGGGGTTTTGAAATTGGTTTTCAAAGAATTTGGAATATAATATTAGTATTATTTGGAAGTATTTTCGGATATAAATATTTTCAATGTGATTTGGAAGAAATGTTTTAAAAGAATTATAAAAGGAAATAAGTTCTGTACTACCCTCTTATGTCGTTGGAAAATAAATTCGGTGATGACGGCCGCATCATCGACTTTCATTTTCGAGTTTCAAAGTGGGAAGACCGCTGTAGTAGTTTTAATACACATTTATTTTGATAAACAAATCTTAATTTTAAATTTCTAAATAAGATTTGATGTATAAAAGATATGAATATATATATATATAATTTCAAATGATTTGAAATGAACCCGGTATTTAGTTCTTAGGTTTTCTATAAATTTGGGATTTCAATTATTGTAATGAAATGAAATCTTAACTATCTTAATAGTTGGAAACTTCTAAAATGAAAAATAAGAATTAGGAGCTAAGTGTTAAGGAAACTGTAAAGGAATTGGAGATTTGTAACCTGCAAATTTAAAGATAATGAAAATTAAGAAGATGTAAATTGTTGAACAATTTTGTTAACTAAACTGAATAAGATAAATTTGTATAACGTTCAATTACATTCTAAAGACATATATAAAACTTATCTGAAATATTTAAAAGTTGAAATGTTAAATATGAATATGTAATAGAATATTATACAAGTAAAAGCTTAATAACAAAAATGCTTCAAAATGAACGTATGTTTATAAATGAAAAATTAAGGTGTACAAGGAATATATAAACTTAAGTAAATGGCTGAAATGCGTAATAATCAAATTTAATAGTAAAAGTGAATATCACTTATGTAAATGATTATAAACTTAGGTTTATATTTCGAAATGATTTATAATTAGATTGAATACAAAAAAAAGGTGAATGTTATCTAAGAAAATGATTATAGACTCTAAGAAATGCCAAAATGTGTCCAATAAGTTTATTATTAAATGATACTATATTAAGTAATTATCTAAGGCTGTTGAGCGTAGGATACACTTGATAGTTTATTTATCACCCTTATACGATTAGAAGTTTCTGAACCTGAACAAACCGGTTTTGGTTGCTATGGATGTATGATTGATTCCTTGTTGCATATAATGGTCGTGCTGTCTTGTTTGCATATGTCTTGTGTTGATTTGTTTTGGTACTATTTGAAACAACTAAAATATTTCTCTTATACATAATTCGCACTACTTTGGATTATATAAGTGAAATACATGTTTGTGGAAGCAATAGCTTCTGCTTTTGGTTTCATAAATAAAGTTATTTTCCCGACAAATAGCTACGTTTTCGGATTACAGTTTTTGAAATGATATTTTTATTGTTGTTCTCTTGGTTTGGGATATTTTATTATTTAATATGATATATATATATATATATATTGTAATTATTGATATTATTATTGTTCCGGATCTAACCACGCGAAGGAGAATCTGCCGAAATTTTCTGTGAATTTAGGACTTAGAAAATTTTATGAAAGTGAAAATATTTTCAAACTTTTATTAAACTTGAATATGAAAGATTTAATTGTTTATAAATTGATATATTTTATTTTTTAAATACTTAATTAAATAAATTAATTGTTTATAAATTGAATAATTTGAATAAAATTATATCAAGTTTCTTAATTCCTTCTCGTTCCTTTTCGAGGATGAAAAGTATTGAGTGGGGGAGAGTGTAACGACCCGTAATTTTTTATAATTAAAAATATTAAATTTAATAATATTTTAGAATTTAACATTTGGGAAATTAAAATTTATGACTTATTAATGGGAAAAATAATTAGAATATGATTTAGTAATGTTGTTTGAATGTTATTGACAGTTATTTTAATGTATTTTCAATTAATTGAAATAATTTTAAAGTTAATTTGGCTATAATTGTAAATAAGGAATTAAATTGGTAATTAATGGAATTAATGAAATTAATGAAAATGAAATATTATAATTAATATGGTAAAAGATGATAACTGTAAAATATTAATGTAATAAAATGTAAACTAATGATAATTATATTCATAAGGTTATAGTTGATTCAATAATAAGAGTGTAAATCAAATTAAAAGAATTTATTGGAGTTTAAAATATAATTAACTGGAATTTGTTACAATTGCAATTGAACTCTGAAATTAAAGTAGTATTTAAATAGTGGATTTAATAGGAAATTTTATTTTAATAGATTATTGATTTCTATGTAATCAGGATGGTAAAATGGTTAACTTTTAAATTTGAAAATAAAAGTGATTAAATCAAATTAATAATAATTTATTTAATTAATGTGAAAATAGCCATTTTGGCCTCAGTCTTGGATTTCGACGAAACCAGTTTCATCGGATCCGTAACAGTGAATTATTGTAAGATTTCAAGTTCTGTATCGATCGGACTTGTCGTTTGGCCGTGCGAGCTTGAAATGCATAGAAATTGATTGATAGAATTTAAATGAATATAATTTGATTTTAAAAGCTAACTTCTATATACAATGGAATTAGGGTTTGAAACTAGTTCCATTGAGTTTAAAAATATCGAAAACCTATATTTTGGTATATTGGATAACCTACCTTTGTTTCGGAAATGGAACGGGCTTTTTGGGTCATTGTTATCGTTTCGATCCAATTCGATATGTCCATTCATTTTATCCATCTCTTTCTATATAAATATTTTTTTTCTGAAACCCTAGTTGTCTATTCCATATTTATGTACGTATATATTCAATTATCTCCTTCCTTCCTTCTCAATGTCAGACAACTTCAATCAAAACCCTAATTTTAATTTCCAATAAAATTTCAAAATTCAAACTCCTCAAACTATGACGCCCCACCTCTATGCTCATGCTAGCCAAGGACACTACTGGGTAATGCTGTCGACTAGCATGAAGAATAAGGCTGTTGAGGAGCGACCATCTGTGTAATTGCTTTGTGCGAGCACCGATATGTCGGATAATATAACTTACATTTCATTTCAAGAGGAAATCCGACATATCAAATACAAACTCGAAGCTACCACACAGTGGCTATGAGGCCTTCGGAAACAAATATAGAAATAAACATAACACATATCAGTCACAGACATTCATATCACAAAGGCGGAAACAGTTATGAATATATAACACAAAAAGGTGTACATCAGAGTAGTGGTCAAATAAGATCCACAATATCACAAAAGAATAGATACAAGTGCTAGACAAAATAATAAGTATACATCATGGAGTCTATATCTCGAATGTATAACGACAAAAACTACAAATGTAATGTAGTTAAACAAAAGTCAGAAGATGATCCCAGATAAGGAGTCAAGTAGAAGCACCTGTAACATCTCGGTCTGACCCGAGTATTATTTAATAAGAAAATAATAAACGGATCAGTCTAGCTATAATTATCATTAAAGAAATGAGATATAAGCAGAGATATAAATAAAATGTATGATAACAATAATGTCATACTAGGACAAGTATGATTTAAACAACAACAAAATCATACAATATCTCAAGAATCTCAAAGCACCGAAAAGAATATCATATTCTTTATTTTATTCACCGAACTACAAATATTGACAAACATATTAATGCCAATCGCAAAGGTTGGTGAAACACAAATTCTAGAAATCATCAATTAGAAATCCAGAAATCACAAAGGGGGAGGCCTATCACAAACGGGAGCATGAAAACTCACCAACACGTGTATCACAAACGGAACGCTATTCCATGGTTGCTAACCATAAATTTTGAGCCGAAGCTCCACAAACGGCCCGAAGACCACGGGTCACTACCCCGCCAAATTGAACCGAAGTTCCACAGAAACGGGGTTCAGTCTCCCTCGCAGACAAATAGACATCGCACATCGCTAGTCTAAATCACAAAATGATCGTCATTGATCAACAAAAAGTGTCGATTACACTAAGCTAGTTAATATATGAGTTTAGCTTCATGTCCCATAACCACTAGCTTAACTTAAATATTTACGAACAAATTGTAGATTCCCACTCGAAAATTGTCACAAGAGTTCAATCGAACAAGTCTAAGAATTAACCGGCAAAGTAAATGCAAGCGTTTCATACCACTTGTTTTGCTAAGCCGTTTAATTATATTTTCTCATACGAATGAGATAAAGGTTTGTATATACTAATAGATTGGAAAACAGATTTGAAAACAAGCTTCATATTTAAAAATAGAGTTGAAATCATCTTTGGAAAAAGAGTTTGAATATTTACTACTAGTATAGAAAACCTTTATATTTAGAAGTGACAAATCACAAAATGATTGTAGAAACAATCAATCACAAAAATCCACATTCGAAGACGTGAATCAAATCCAAAGAAATCGATCCCGAATCCATCAAAATGGATATTCTCAAAACTCCCGAAAAAGAAGTCATCAAAGTCAATAATAAATGATAACAATAAATCGGATAATCACGGATCGATAAAAAATTGGAAACTCAAGCTAAATAGGCAAAATAGGCAAAATCAAGCAGGTCAGTCGACTGGCCTTCTGCAGTCAGTCGACTGAACCAGAACCCGAGAGTTTTCAGACCCTGCAGTCAGTCGACTGACTGCAGAGGGCCAGTCGACTGGCTGTAGCTGAAACTGTTTTCCAGCCTATCAAATTGAAGAGCAAACTCTCACTATTTGCAACCAGTCGAGCATTGGACCTTAGGGGCTTTTGCCAATCGACAACCCAGCCCTATAGGCTCTCCGATTCACCACCAAAACATGTTCACAAATCAAAGTTAGGATTTTCAAAGTTTTGACTTCAAAACACCAAAAATTGAAATGTTCACCAAATCAACTCAAATCAAAAGCAAATGAATATGCACAAGTGTTAGGAATACATACGTAACAACAAAGATAGCTATAGATATAGATGTGAGTTAAAGAACTCACCTTTTAAAACCAAAAACGATGAAGGAGAAGCTTGAAAGCAAAGGAAGATCAACTACACTTCAACTCCAACTCAAGAGGCTTGAATCTAAGCTCAAAAGAGGAACATTTCCTAAGTTAGGTTTAGGAAATTTCTAAAATTAAAGAGAAGAATGAGTTGGAGGGGATGAAGAGGAGGCTTACCAAAGCTTTTCCAAGAGTTTGGAGCAAGACTTGAGTTTGCAAATGGAATTCTAGGGCTTGGAATTTCTAATTCTATACTCTTCCCCCGTTTTCAGTTTTGCTTGGGTGTTTAAGAAAATAGAAATGAAGTAAAGAGGAGAGGAGGGGGCTGAACTAGGTTATAGAGTGAGTTGGGGTGAAACCCAAACCCAAAACCCAATAGAAAATGACAAAATTCAACTTACTCCAAATATATCGATGTTTATACTTAAAAAAGTCGCAAACGCCATTTTGGACTCAATGAAAGTGGTCTCGAGTCCCAATTCGACTGTTTACAAAAAGTAGCTTTTCGGACTTTTAATCCGATTAACGATTCTATATTTAAATATACAATCGTAAATATGCGGGTTGTTGCAGACTACCCTCCTTAAAGAAATTGCGTCCTCGCAATCTTTAAGAAATAAATAAGAAGTAACAACTATAAAAGCATATTAACACAAAAAGAAGAAAATTTTGAAATTAAAAGATCACCTTAAGGAGCACGAGAGAGCAAGTCCGGATGTGTTCGCTCGATGAATTCTCTGGATTCCCAAGAGCAATCCTTAGGATTTGAGGACCATTGAACTTTCACGAGAGGAACATTTTTATTTCGAAGGCGTTTAACCTCCGAAGCAATGATACGAATAGGATGTTGCTCATAAGTCAAATTAGGCGAAACTTCAATCTCTTCAATAACACCGGGCTCAAGAATAGAATCGGAATCTCGAAGGCATTTCCATAGTTGGGAGACGTGGAATACGTCATGAATAGCATAAAATTGAGCCGGTAATAAAAGGCGATAAGCCACGGAACCAATGCGTTCGGTGATGGGAAACGGGCTAATATATCGAGGTGCTAATTTTCCCGATCGACTGAAACGCACAACACCCTTCATAGGTGAAACACGAATAAACACAAAATCTCCCACAGAAAATTCTAATTTCCTTCTTCGATTATCGGCATAGGATTTTTGTCTACTTTGAGCTTCTTTCATCCTATGTCGAATAAGGTCAATCTTTTCTGTGGCATCACGAATAAAATCTGGACCTAAAACCAGCTTCTCACCGACTTCAAGCCAACATGAAGGAGATCGACATGGCCTTCCGTAAAGTGCCTCGAAAGGTGCCATACCAATACTAGATTGGAAGCTATTATTATAGGAAAATTCAACAAGAGAAATATGATCTTCCCAACTTCCACCAAAATCAAGAACACATGCACGAAGAAGATCTTCAAGAGTTTAATTCACCCGCTCGGTTTGTCCATCGGACTGGTAATGATAAGCGTGCTAAAATTAAGCTTTGTTCCCAAAGCCTTTTGAAGACCTTTCCAAAATCCACTAGTAAACAATGGATCCCGATCACTAACAATAGAAGTAGGAACTCCATGCAATTTAACAATTTCCTTGACAAAAAGCTTAGCCAAAATAGGTACGGTCCGACTGGACCGAACGGGAATAAAATGGGTGGATTTTGTAAGTCTATCAACTATCACCCAAAGGCTATCATGACCCGAATGAGAACGGGGAAGACCATCAATAAAGTCCATGGAAATTTGATCCCACTTCCACATTGGAATTTCCAAAGGTTGCAATAACCCACCGAGCCTTTGATACTCGGCCTTTACAAGTTGGCAAGTTGTTATCCCGCCTTTTGGCAAGGCCGTGACACCAAGGACTTAACTAGAAATCGGTGACAGATCGTCTCGAAGACCGGCTACGCGCAAGGATCGCTATGGATATCGATGAAATTTGTCCAAGTCTGGATCGGGCTACAATTGATAAGGCACGTCAAGCAAAGCCGTGGGAACCAACGATCCAAGTTTCAAGTCAATCCGAATTTGTATGCTCAAGATATCACCGACGGAAGATGGAGTAGACCGACCTTAGTTCGAAACCATAGGCGAAGCCTATGTTCGAATCCATCAGACGTGTATTGCTTCGAATCCGTGAGGAGTACCCCTACTTCGACTCCATCGAACTTTCCCTACTTCGAATCCGTAGAGAGAAGGTGCCTCGAATCCATGGAGCATAGCCTTGCTTCGAATCCGGGAAGAGTACCTTAGCTTCGACTCCATTAGCACAGAAGCCCTAAGGTCGAATCCATCGTCCCTACATTCCTTCGAATCCACAAAGGCCAGTCACTTCGACTCCATCCGATGACTGCCTTCGAGTCCACCCTGTTGAAGTAAATACGAATCGATCAATAGTGGCATACCCTGATCGATTCGAACTAACGCTGGTCCAACCGGTTCGAAGGAAGCATGTCTTCGAATCGATAACCTCGAATCCACCACGTCTACATAGCTAAAACCCTGGCCACGACTCAGTAAAACTTGGAGATAAAAGAGGGTAGACCCGAGGCATGCGCACCACGCCGTAGTCTTCGCGTGCAGGAGGATCGATTCGAACGAATCGATTCGAGCGTATCGATTCGAACGACTCCAGGAAGCGAAAAACACCTACTTGAATCGATCATAACTCAAGTTCTACAAGTCCAAACGCCATGAAATTTTCACAGAAGCTTAAGCACATGATGAAGAATGACCACACCAAATTTCAGCTCGATTGGACAATTTCTTGATCGATTCGAACCAAGGGTCGAATCGATCCCAAAGCGGGCCTGGATCTCCAGATTTCGGCCATGTGGGCCCCCTGACGTACCAGAACTGGTCTCCCCTCAATTTAGGTGAAATATCAGCCTCCTACACCTATAAATAGAGCCCCTGGTCATTAGAAAAGGGGTCGGACAATTCTAAGTACTAAAGAGCGCCTAGATTCTACCAGACTTACTCCAGAACACCACCGCTGCTTTAGATTGAGACTTAGCATATAACTCCAATTGTACTACAGTGTAAAGACTTGTAATCTTCAAGTATCGAGCAATAAAATCATAAAACTTCATAGTGGACGTAGGCAAAACGCCGAACCACTCTAAATCGCTTGTCTTTGCAATTTACTTTCTGTTATTTGGAGTTTTTGTTAGATAATCCACAGTTTTAATTTTCATTCTTCACTTTTATCTCTTCAAAAACTTCCGAAGAGTGTTGTGCCCATTTTTGGTACAAACACTTTGGTGCTTTCACTGAGAAAAAACCAGTTTTTTCTCCTGCTCCTTGGATCTACCATCGATATCGGATTGCACAAATCCAAGACGAAGATCCAGACCTCTAATTCATAATCCTTCCATTCTATTCAGATTTGCATAAAGTCTAGGAAAAGGATTCATCATTCAAGATGGTTAGCACAAGAACCGCATCTACAGCTGTTGGACAAGAAGGTAGGGATGGACAGAATCCTGCTCAACAGCAGCCATCCAACCAAGACAACGTTGCTCATTCAGATCCGTCTGGACCTGTCACCAGACAAGAATTCCATGTGTTGCTTCAAGAACTGAACCAAAGTCGGCAACAATTGGCCGAACAGTTGCGCGCTAATATTGAACTGACAAACCAACTGAACCGCCAAGGGCGTAGAAGGTCCAGGAGGGATGATATCTCTCGCTCATCCACTGAAAGTTCCGCCTCATCGGACCACTATCACAGATCTACCCGTCCTCGATTAGACGGGAGTCATGCACAAACGGCAGGATATCAACCCGCCTTGACTGTTGGACAGTTGAGGGTAGGACCGTCAACCAGCTTCCAGGCTGGGCCCTCAGCACAAGGAGGCCATACTCCACAGTATACCACGGACAACCATGCAGCAGCTGCCACAATAGAAATAGGGGTTGATACCCGAAATCTTTCAGAGCCAAATAATCAACAACGTGGGCATACTCCTGAACCATACGTCCAAGAAGACGCTGAGCCAAGGAGGCAAAATTTGGACCGTCGACAGTGCCCGGTCCAAGCTCGCACTGTGGAACCCGACCACACCTTAGCTCAGCAGGCTCAAAATGTAGCAATGCCCGACATTTCGACTATGATACGTCAGATGATCCGCGAAAGCCAAGGTCTTACCAACGACGATTAGGGGATTTCTCGAAGTCATACTCCTTTCACGGACGAGATACTGTACGCTGAGCCTCCTTGGCGATTCAGAATGCCAACTCTCCCTATGTACGAAGGAAGTTCTGACCCCAATCAACACGTTTTGAAATATGAGTGGTCAATGAGCGCCGCAAGGGCCGACGATGCAGTAAAGTGTCGAAGTTTCTCCATCTCACTGGGAGGAATGGCAACGATGTGGTTTACAAGACTACCACCTAGATCTATTTCTTCATTTGATCAACTGGCTAAGAAATTTGTTGAACAATTTCGCATGCATGTCGCTAGACCCAAAGATGTTAACACCCTGTCCAATGTTACCCAAGCTCGTGGGGAAACGTTAAGGCGTTACTTGGAGAGATTCCATGCGGCATGTGTGGAGATTAGTAATCCCAACGATAACTCAATTTTAATGGCATTGACAAAGGGAATCGATCCCAATTCTGAGTTTGGAAACTAGTTAGCTGGAAAACCACCCGCATCGTTGGACCGTTTCTACTCCAAAGCCGCTCAATTCTTACGGCAAGAGGACGCGAAACTGTCTAGGAAGCAGGACGATGCGAAGCCCGGAAGTGAAGGAATACAAAACAATGTAGCAGTTAAACAGTCCGGTGACAATTCCGGGAAAGTTCAGTTGAATATACAGAACAAACAAACTCAGCCAAGAGGCAACAGTGGTCAAGATAAGAAAAGAGACTCAAATCGAGGCCCACGGCGTGAGGCTCCAATGTTCGATAATTACACACCATTGAATACATCGTTGGAAAATGTGTAACTACAGACTTGCAATACTATGCAATACAAGAAGCCGGCTCCGAAGCAATCGTCGGAGAGGCAGATTCAAACAGGGAAGTTCTGTAGATTCCACGAAAGTTATGGCCACAATACCAATGAGTGTCGACACTTACAGGACCTCATTGAGAAGTTGATCAGGAAGAGGAAGTTAGATCAGTTTGTGCGGGCGCCGCAGTCTGGTGGTGCGGGTCCGTCAAATCAGAATCATACACAAGATCAAGAAAGACAAGAGGAACCCGCTCATACGGGTGGAAGGCTAGTCATAAATGCTATAAGTAGTGATCCTCGTCCAGCGAAGCGAAACTGGGAAGAAATGGAATCATATAACAACTTAATCAAGCATTCGAACCTCGAGTATGATGATAACTTGGACGATAGACCTTCGACCAAACGAAAGAGAGCGATGACTAACGACATCACTTTCCGAGACAACGATATTGATTATGTCGGAAGCCCGACTACTGATCCACTCGTGATATCGGCGCAAGTAGGTCCAGCTTGGATGAAGAGGATACTGATTGACTGTGGGAGCTCTGTGAATATCCTTTTTATACATGCTTATAATCAAATGAGGATGAAAGCCAGGGATTTGGAACCTTGCCAAACTCACCTCCATGGATTCAACGGTAGCGCTACCATACCTATTGGGATGGTGAAGTTACCAGTTAAGTTGGGATCCAAGGAACATAGGAGAGTTCGGACATTACAGTTCGCTGTGTTGAACATAGTCTCGCCATACAACGCTTTCTTAGGACGACCTGCCCTTGCTGAATTCAGAGCCGTAATTGCCCCGTGGTGCTTAACTTTAAATTCCCTACCGTCAACGGAGTTGGAGTCGTCCAGGGCGACCAGGTTGACTTAAGAACAATCATACGCCGAAATCGAGTCACCCGATTATGCAATGCCGAGGACCGACTTAAAACTTTTGAACACAATAAGATTGTCATTAAAAAAGAATATCCGGCACTCCCACACATGAAACCAACATGGAAAGGGTCACACGAGATTAAGCAGGAGCTCGGGGATGGTATATATGAGTTAACGACCGTTGATGGTCTAGCTTCACCAAAGGCCTGGGATAGCGAAAGTCTTCGTCGCTATTGCACATAGCAGCTATGTTTATCCATTTAGTTTAAATTTCATTTTTTAAAATTTGTTTCTGCATTTCGAAATTAGAATTTGTAATAAGGCAACTAACTTTGCCATGTTTTCTTATTCCAGCAATAAAACGCCATCTTTTCGAGCCAGAGTTGTGATTCATTAAATACAATGTACAACATCACGATGCACGAAAAGCTAAGTTCCATCACACAGTGGAATTTATTCAAATAGGGAGTGGCTACGAAGTGATCAACCACTCGCTAAAAGAAACCCGAGCTCGGGGGCAAGCCATCACATCAGACCAGAAAAGGGTTGATATGCGACAACCCTCCACTTAACTCCGTACTCCCATAGTGCGAGGCGGAGTATAAACATTTACAAAATCCCAGAGTACTCCGAGAGCGCGAGCTGGGTACAAACTTTTTACTTAACTCCGTACTCCCAGAGTGCGAGGCGGAGTATAAACATTTACAAAATCCCAGAGTACTCCGAGAGCGCGAGCTGGGTACAAACTTTTTACTTAACTCCGTACTCCCAGAGTGCGAGGCGGAGTATAAACATTTACAAAATCCCAGAGTACTCCGAGAGCGCAAGCTGGGTACAAACTTTTTACTTAACTCCATACTCCCAGAGTGCGAGGCGGAGTATAAACATTCATTCAACTCCGTACTCCCAGAGCGCGAGACGGAGTATAAACATTCAAAAAACCCCAAAGTACTCCGAGAGCGCGAGCTGGGTATAAATATCAACAAACTCCAGACTCCGAGAGCGCGAGCTGGAGTATAAACATTACTCAACTCCGTACTCCCAGAGTGCGAGGCGGAGTATAAACATTTACTTAACTCCGTACTCCCAGAGCGCGAGGCAGAGTATAAACATACGTCAACTCCACACTTATCCCCAATACTGGGGGCAGAACCATAACACATAACAAGTTGAAGACAAAAGGGAATACATTCTCATTTCCACTATCAACAAAAAGAATCTGATTACAAAGTGGTTCAAAAAATTTCTACTAGTGGGAGCCGAATCCACATCTATACACGACAATAGAAAAATCAACAAAATACTGCCCCATGCAACGGAAAATTAAAGAAAGAGTTCAATCTTTCTTCTTCCTTATTTTCTTCTTCGGGGTAGCTCCACCAGATCCGCTGCCTGATTTTCCCCTCAACCGTTTACTCTTTTCAGGCTTGTCCTCCGGCAGCGACATAATATCAACATCTTCCTCAGAACTTGAGGTGATGGAAATTCTTCCAGAGGGTCGAGCTGGAGGCAGTGGAGCAGTAACGGGAAGTGGGGCAGGAGCAGCTTCGATCACAACAGTACCGCACGGTGAGATCACCATTAATGGGGCAGGCCCAGGTGGATTCATACCAGCAGTCCCTGCTGCCATCTCGGCATCAATCTCAACAAAAACTTCGTCCTCACGGGATGCTTGGGCAGCATCAGATGCGCCAGTAGCTGGCATAGATGAACTAACGGCCGGAACAGCCCCACTCATAGCAACGGACGGGTTGACGGAGGGGTCGATGGGTTCATTAAGAAGCTCCTCGATCATTTGAGCGCTAGAAGAAAACATGTTTGCATCTCCCTCTTCGCCAACCAAGGTAGAAGTCGTGATGGCTTCAGTAACAACGGCCCCTTGCGTTTGATATGGAACTAATAGTGCAAGAGGCGCAGAAGCGACGACTTCAGTCACTGAAATGCGACAAAACGAAGATTGTTAGCCAAGTGCGTTGCTTAAGGTTCTTCACAACTAAAATATGGGAAGCGTTCAAATACCTTCCTTAGTCTGGACCGGAACGTGGGCAGAATCATCAGCGGAGGATAATAGTGGCTGGTCAGGGTTGTATGCAGGAACGGGTAGGGGATCTACCGCACCAGTGGTCTCGGGCAGTGTTGAAATTACAGCTTCAACACTTGCCTCGTGATGCGGGATCCCCGAGCCTTCGCCTGTCTCTAAAGGTTGAACACCAAGCCTCTCTTTTGCCAAAGAAATCACCGCCTCGTGAAGGACCTTCCTCTCATCCTCGGTGAGCAAATGCATCTCCAGCTCGAAGTCATCGAGTGTTTCATCTGGATGCGCTGCTCTCTTCTCATCCACCAGCCGGGTCCAGGCATTGTATAAAATCATGGAGTCGTCTCCCAGCCACGCTAAATTTCTGTGCTCCAGCACATTTGCGTTGTACGTGACCAAGAGATCGTCAAACTCAGCATCCAGCCGGGACCTCTCCTCCAAAATCTTTTCTTGGATTTCTGCTTCCGCAGACTTAGTCTTGACCGCCACCGCAGCAAGTTCGGCCCTGAGAGATACCGCTTGGTCGCAAGCCTCTTGTGCAGTGGCGTTTGCATCGTCCTTCTCCTTCACTATTTCAGCAAATTTGGCCTTGAGCTCGTTCAGCTCTTTAACGGCTAAGTCTCGCTCAGCTGCAATGGTGGTGTTGCGGTGGCCCATCTCTTCTACCGTGGCGTAGTGTTCCTATTGCATCCTCGCCAGTTTGGCCACGGCATCCTCATGTTTCTGAAGTGTTTCAAGCTCTGACTTCCGGGACGTCTCCACTTCGGATTGAAAAACCTGAATAATGCGTTTCTGTTTAACAATGTCAGCATCACGTTCCTCAATGATCCTTGCCCGGTCAGAAGCTACCTTCGATGCTTTCACTGCCGCTTTGTACCATTCCTTATACTGGGCATAGAAGTCGCGGATATAACTATGAGCAGTGGTCTCAGCGTCCGAAGGAATTCTTTTAAGGTTAGGAGGGAAGACATAGCCATCCATGCAAATTTCAGGGAAGTCATTTTTCATTTGGGCGAGTTTAGCAGCTCCCTCACTTGTCAACTCAGCCGGAGCTTGTTCTATTATAGCGGCTGCTGTCGGTTCCATTCTTGGCCGCTGAGTATCAGGCCGAGAAGATTGAGAAGGTGGCTGCTGCTGATGAGAAGGCCCTGGGAGGTCTATTGGGGCCTTAGGAGGCGGAGGAGAGTGAGATCGAGATCGATGCTGGTATCCCTGATCCCTGTCAGAGTAATCATGGCCAGAGCGGCCACGCGAGTAATCTCTATCTCTATCATAGCGGTCTTGACTTGAATAGCCTCGCCCGCGATCCCTATCTGACTCTCTCCTGCGGGAATCATAATATGGAGAAGATTGGCGCACATTCCGAAGCCTATCCAGAGTAGAGCCACGTCCTGACATCTCACCTGTGATAAGAAAGAATTATGGATTAAGATCCAATAAAGCAATGTTTACTATGCAAAAGTCATGAAGTGCTGCGGAAGTGTGTGTAAATGTGTAAACCCCCAAAACCGACCGGAAATGTTGACCGCACTAAAAGGAAAGGGCTCGCTCATGTTTAGGACATCTTTGAAATTCCTCCAACCTAGGATTATGAGAAATCGATATATAATCTGGGATGGGAATATCGTCAAGCCCTTTAAAAATGTCTCTCGAATGAGAAGGGGCGGCCTCAGAAATCAAAACTCCGGAAGTGGGAGGAGACACATCCACAGATTTCCACCCCTTAGACTTAAGTTTTTTGGAAACGGCGGCCTTGCCTTTCCGTCTTTCTCCCGATTCTTCGAAGTTTCCCGAGAGATCAGCCATCGGCTCAGAATCTGTGTGGGTTCTTTCTTCATCACTCGCTTCGGTTATGGTGATCCCGAGCGATTTCTTCGACTTTTTCTTCTTGGTTTTCTTCTTATTTTCCTTCTTGGAGGTGGGCTTTGCCAACCCTTCGATAACTATACTTTGATTGATTTCAATCAAACCAAGAGTTCTTAAGTTATAGTCATTCAGCACCGAGTCGATATGTCTCAGCTCGCTCGGAACTTCTTGAAGACTTCGGACTATGCCCCTGAAATACCCGCCATCGGGTCTGGAGATAATGGCTGTAAAAGAAGTGAGATGTCAATACTAATGCCAAAAAGCTATTGGTCAAGAGAACAGGTTAAGGCGCTTACGTCTAGACAACCATCGCCTAGCGAATCCCGGAGGGCACCGAACATAGAACCATTCGTTTTTGAAATAACTCAGTCGGGTCCAGGCTCCAACTACAACTTGGCAATTCCTAACTGCCTCCAGAAATGTAAAAGACGGACTATCACCCCTACTCTTGAAGTTAAATATATGTCTAATCTCGGTTGGCCTTGGCGGGCGAAAGAGACAGTCTATAAATATGACAAAGGCACTGTTCAACAATGCGTGCCCGTTGGGATGAAGTTGCGAAGGAGCGATTCCTAAATATGATAGCATCCCTCTGATATATTGATTGAAAGGAGGGAGAGTTCCGGCCGCGCAAGCATGGCGGTAGAAAGCTGTATATCCATCGGGCGGATTGTGCGGTCTATCATCAGCACTAGATAATAACACATCGTCCAGAGATATGTTATGCTTCAAGCATATTCGGCCCAACAAAGATTCAGAAATGTTAGATTGGACAGAGTCGATAGGGTCCTCGATAAATATCGCCTCCAGTAACTCGTCCGGAGCCGGGTCGATTACGTCGATAGGAATATCGGGAATCTCAAGCACTGGAGGAGTCAAGCTCTGTACCTCTTGTTGTTGGGAGCTCGAAGATTCCATAATTAACTAACTCATCAGAAAGCAACGTTAAGTTCATAAATAGCCCGTGCATGCCCCAGTGTAGTGTGTATGAATGTGTCGTGCAGTACAAGTGCTATGCATTACTTAAGCAGATTTAACAGATTGAAACAAGATGTCCGTACAACAAAACTTGGGAATTTGAGAATGAAAATGACCGTCATCGCTGACCGTCACTTCCACGCCATCCAGACGCTACTGACCACTTCAAGTATAAATCAGTCATATTATTGGTTAAGTCATGGTTCCATCGACAAGCTTCAAAAGGAAGTCAAGTATAGTCTTACAATCAAGTCCAATTAAGGCAAGGCCGAAGCTCGTCGGAGTGAAGTATGCTAAATTTCATTAAGTTCGTCAAGTTTCAACTGAAAATTGGTCACGTTCGAATCCATTGAGCGAGTCAGAAGAGTTGCACTCCCTGAACTGAAGACGTTCGAATCGATCACCTCAGATCGATACGAGTCAAATCGATGTGCTTCGAATCGATAAAGAGTCGACTCGATGCATTTCGTATCGATGTAGGTCGTTGGAATTATATCCATAGCATCAGGTGAAGGAGCGCTTCGAGTCCATCAGGAGAGCGTTCGTACCAACCCAGGAAAGCAACTTCGTATCAATCAAGTTCGATACCTTCGAATCGATCGTGAAGTTATTAGTTCGAATCGATCGATACGAACCACGTCATCTCACAAGCATCGATTCGAAGCCCCGTAATCAGGATCGATACGAACTAATCTATCCCGGATCGATACAATACGAAGAGAAAGGAAACCCTTCGAAATCTCTCCTTCTCCAAGAAAGCCTCAGCACTTTATCACGCTCCATCCATCGACTCGACCCATTGGACTCAGATCTCACAACAATTCCCCGTTCCATCGTTCTCAAATTCGACTCAGTCCAGTAGTTACCTGGTTAAGTATGGATTGCGAGTGAAAGTGTAAAGGGTTTGATCGATTCGTGAAGGCTTATCTCTCAAGGTCTGGAAGATCGATACGAAAAAGAAGCAGAGTAACAGTAAAAAGTAAAAAGAAAAAGTGAAGTTAACCACGCGTATTTATATGGGTTCCAGGGACGACTCGAGTCTCTTCATCTCCCGGTCGTGTTGACCGATCGTAGTAGGTCACTACCCCATCGATTCGAACGATCACTCGACTACACATCACCTTCAAATCCACCTTAGTTCGAATCCATCGACTCTCCGAATCCACTAAGGCGGCGTTAACACGGGGCTTCCTTGATACGAAGCTACACCAATTTGAACCTCCATCGATACGAAGGAGTTGGCAAAAACAGAATTGAAAACGTCGTGTACCTATCGATTCGAAGTACCGACCTCATATCCATCGACACACAGTAGCAATACGAAGCACGAGGTCCCTCAAACCATCGATTCGAGGCAGTCAACAGAGGAGGAATCTAGATCATTGTACCCCATCGATGCGAAGTGCCTACTTTGAGACCATCGACTCGAAGCGGATCGAGAAACATAGATTCGAATAATACTCTCGAATCCATCGAAAATGATCGAATGGGGATAAACGCCTCGCTTTGAATATAAAATTATTACTTGACTACCTTGTACAACGGTTCAGGAGAGGATCAATACCAAGGAACAGTCATAGATAATCATTAATGCACTGATTAAACTCGAATCTCAAATCAATTCAGGAGAGGATCGATGCAGAATTCGATAGCAAACCAAACTGGCAACGACTTGCAAACATGCAACGTTCACCAAAGTCAAAGTGGTACACGTATGCACATGTCCATGACTAATGTTCGATCTTTGTCATTTACAGGGATCAAATGTTCATCTCGTCATGACTCAAAAAACTAACAGCCAGTCACAATCATACGACGGTCAATTACAGCGATACAGAATACAACTTTCGGTAAAGCATGTCATAACTCTCCAATGAGAAACTGCAGCTTATCAAAGCACGTCATGTTTACACAAGACGTACTTTGGGGGGCAAATGTTATCCCGCCTTTTGGCAAGGCCGTGACACCAAGGACTTAACTAGAAATCGGTGACAGGTCGTCTCGAAGACCGGCTACGCGCAAGGATCGCTATGGATATCGATGAAATTTGTCCAAGTCCGGATCGGGCGACAATTGATAAGGCACGTCAAACAAAGCCTTCGGAACCAACGATCCAAGTTTCAAGTCAATCCGAATTCGTATGCTCAAGATATCACCGACGGAAGATGGAGTAGACCGACCTTAGTTCGAATCCATAGGCGAAGCCTATGTTCGAATCCATCAGACGTGTATTGCTTCGAATCCATGAGGAGTACCACTGCTTCGACTCCATCGAACTTTCCCTACTTCGAATCCGTAGAGAGAAGGTGCCTCGAATCCATGGAGCATAGCCTTGCTTCGAATCCGGGAAGAGTACCTTAGCTTCGACTCCATTAGCACAGAAGCCCTAAGGTCGAATCCATCGTCCCTGCATTCCTTCGAATCCACAAAGGCCAGTCACTTCGACTCCATCCGATGACTGCCTTCGAGTCCACCCTGTTGAAGTAAATACGAATCAATCAATAGTGGCATACCCTGATCGATTCGAACTAACGCTGGTCCAACCGGTTCGAAGGAAGCACGTCTTCGAATCGATAATCTCGAATCCACCACGTCTACATAGCTAAAACCCCGGCCACGACTCAGTAAAACTCGGAGATAAAAGAGGGTTGACCTGAGGCATGCGCACCATGCCGTAGTCTTCGCGTGCAGGAGGATCGATTCGAATGAATCGATTCGAGTGTATCGATTCGAATGACTCCAGGAAGCGAAAAACACCTACTTGAATCGATCATAACTCAAGTTCTACAAGTCCAAACGCCATGAAATTTTCACAGAAGCTTAAGCACATGATGAAGAATGACCATACCAAATTTCAGCTCGATTGGACAATTTCTTGATCGATTCGAACCAAGGGTCGAATCGATCCCAAAGCGGGCCCGGATCTCCAGATTTCGGCCATGTGGGCCCCCTGACGTACCAGAACTGGTCTCCCCTCAATTTAGGCAAAATATCAGCCTCCTACACCTATAAATAGAGCCCTTGGTCATTCAGAAAAGGGGTCGGACAATTCTAAGTACTAAAGAGCGCCCAGATTCTACCAGACTTACTCCATAACACCACCGTTGCTTTAGATTGAGACTTAGCATATAACTCCAATTGTACTACAGTGTAAAGACTTGTAATCTTCAAGTATCGAGCAATAAAATCATAAAACTTCATAGTGGACGTAGGCAAAACGCCGAACCACTCTAAATCGCTTGTCTTTGCAATTTACTTTCTGTTATTTGGAGTTTTTGTTAGATAATCCACAGTTTTAATTTTCATTATTCACTTTTATCTCTTCAAAAACTTCCGAAGAGTGTTGTGCCCATTTTTGGTACAAACACAAGTCATGCAACGTTTAATAAAGTTAGCAATATCGGATTTCATTCCATCCCAATAATAAAGTCGCTTCATATCCGCATACATTTTACTACTACCGGGATGAATGGTAAATTTAGAACGATGAGAATCTTTTAATATATCTTTACGAAGATCAACAATATTTGGCACAATAAGCCTAACAAATTTTCGAATACCGCCACGAGCATCAATATCAAAATCCTTCAAACCTTCAATATCAATTTTATCCCTACAACTTTGGCTAAGAAGAACCAATTCGGGATCATGCTTTTGAGCTTCAAGAATGCGGTCTAAAAGAGAAGGATGAGCCTCAAGGCTACATAAAACAAGAGATGAACATAAATCGGATTCTCGATCTCGAATCTCACAAGTGGACAAAGTCTTGAGATCATTCCATTCGGATACCATCATGGATACAACCGCTTGTTGCTTACGACTAAGGGCATCGGCAACACGATTTCCCTTTCCAGGAGTATAATGAATATCAAGATCATAAGATGCAAGGAACTCGAGCCAACGTTGTTGACGCAGATTAAGTTCCTTTTGAGAAAATAAATACTTCAAAGATTTATGATCGGTGTAGAGAACAAATTTCTCTCCCAAAAGATAATGACGCCAAATTCTAAGGGTGAAACAATAGCCGCGAGCTCTAAATCATGAGTGGCATATCTAGTCTCGGCGGGCTTTAATTGCCTAGAAGCATAAGTGATAACACGTTCCCGCTGCATGAGAACGGCTCCCAAACCAACACGACTAGCATCAGTATAAACAATAAAATCTTGGTTCCCATCAGGAATCACAAGAATAGGAGCATCAGAAAGGAGTTCTTTTAATTTTTGAAATGAAGCTTCACATTTGTCTGACCAAATGTATTTAGCTCCCTTCTTTGTCAAATTAGTAAGAGGTAGGGAAATCTTAGAAATGTCTTTAATGAACCAACGGTAATAGCCCGCCAATCCGAGAAAGCTACGAATTTCCGTCACACTCTCCGGTCTCTTCCAATTTTGAATCGCTTCAATCTTCGAAGGATCCACGGATATTCCGGATTCAGAAATGATATGTCCCAAAAATTTCACACGAGATTGCCAAAAGTGGCATTTAGAAAATTTTGCTTTCAATTGGTTGCTCCTAAGAGTTTCCAACACAATCCAAAGATGATTTTCATGCTCTTCCTTGGTTTTAGAATAAATAAGAATATCATCGATAAAGATGAGAACAAATCGATCGAGGAAGTCTTTGAAAACTCGATTCATAAGGTCAACGAAATAAGCTGGAGCATTCGTTAAACCAAATGGCATAACAAGCCATTCATAAGATCCATAACGAGTACGGAACGATGTCAAAGGAATGCTATCCTCTGCAATACGGAGCTGATGAAAACCAGTTGCTAAGTCTAATTGTGAAAAGACTTTAGCACCACTAAGCTGATCGAATAAATCATCAATCCGAGGCAAGGGATATTTATCCTTGATGGTGAGATCGTTAAGCTTGCGGTAGTCAACGCAAAGCCTAAGTGTACCATCAGATTTCTTCACGAAAATAGCCGAAGCTCCCCATGGAGAGGAACTAGACTGAATAAATTGCTTCGCTTCCAATTCGGATAATTGTTTGCGCATCTCCTCATTTTCTTTATTGGACATACAATAAGGAGGACGAGTAATAAGTAGAGCTCCAAGGACTAGATTAATTCGAAACTCAATTGCTCGCTTAGGTGGTAATCCTAGAACGGGCTCAAATATGTCGGGAAATTCACAAACAATGTGAATGAGAGAAATAACATCTTCCTCATCATCATTATCGTCGTCATGAGGATTGAGAGAATATAAGGATGCTTTCGAATTGGAATCTGAATCTTTCAGAACAAGCGAAATCTGCTTAACAGATTATGGATGCCGAAGATATATAGTCTGTTCAGGACATAGAATATGGGCGTCATAATGGTTAAGCCAATCCATCCCCAAAATTATTCCGAAACCTAAATAACGCATAACATGCAAATCGGCTCGGAAAGAGTAATCACACAAAATAATTTCGACATCTTTGCATAATAAACTGAGTGTTGCGGATCCACCAACCGGATTTGCAATCCTCAAAGAAGTCATCAAGCTAATAACATACAAAGACAAAGCATCAACAAGTTCTTTTGATATAAAAGAGTGAGATGCACCCGTATCAAAAAGAACTCAAATAGGAAATTCACGAAATATAATAATGCCATCAAGGATAGAATGAGAAATACCTTGACCACGAGAAGTGTTAGAAGGGTCTTGTACCACATTTAGCTTGCCCTCATTCTTGCTTTGTAGTTTGGGACACAAAGATATAGTATGACCCAAACTCTTGCAATAGCGGCAAGAAATAGACTTCGGACACTTGTTTGCATAGTGGTCCTTAGAACCACAATTGTAACATTCTCCACGACGAGGGTTAGGAGTATTTGCTACCGGTGTTGCTTGCTTTCCCTTCTTGTTGGGATTAGGCTTGAATTTAAAAGGTCTCTTCTTGTTGATGTTTTGTTTGATCTCAGCATCACTTTCTTTATCCGCCTCTTCGAGTCGGAGAGCAATATCAACAAGTTGGTCAAAAGAAACTTCTAATTTCAGAACTAATGGCTTTTTGAGGCTCTTGTTCAAGCCATACACAAATCTCTGATTTTTCTTCAATGGGGTATTAATGTATTCCACCCCATATTTAGAGAGAGATTCAAAAGATGCGACGTAGTCGGTCACGGAAGATTCACCTTGAACAAGGTCGATAAAGCGCTAAGCTAAAGTTACGTTTTCAGTCTCCGGCACAAATTTCAATTCGAATCTTTCTCAGAATTGCTCCCAAGTAAGATCCGCTTCACTAATTTCAGAGATCAAAAGCTCGTACCAGTCCATTGCTCTTTCTTGGAGCATGCTAGAAGCCACTTGGACACGATGGAGATCAATAAGATTCATGCGAGAAAAGATGCGGTCGCATGTTCGATGCCAAGCCTAGACTTCTATAACGCTCTCGGAACCTTTGAATGGCTTTCCACCCAAATTGGTGTAATCACTGCACAAGCGTGCAAACCCAGATTTAGGATGTGTGGGCTCAGGAATAGGTCCGGCAGCTTGAGCATTTCTCACAAGGTCTAGAAGTTGCTGAGCAGACATGAATACTCCATCTTGGGGAGTAGCACTATATTGACCGGCGCTGGAACGGCCAGGTCTAACCATTTCCCTTCTTTAAGAAAGAAAGAAAAGGGAAAAAAGGTTATTCACAAAATGAATATCAAACAAACTTGATTGATAAAACGAGGCATCATAAAAAGGAATAGGATAGATCGGGTCCAATGACTCGAATTAATCCTAAGGCACGACTCCTAAGAAAGACTTAGGACAATGATCCTTGCTAGATTATTCTACATTATTCTAATGTTCGGCTCCGATACCAAGCTGTGACGCCCCACCTCTATGCTCACGCTAGCCAAGGACACTACTGGGTAATGCTGTCGACTAGCATGAAGAATAAGGCTGTTGAGGAGCGACCATCTGTGTAATTGCTTTGTGCGAGCACTGATATGTCAGATAATATAACTTACATTTCATTTCAAGAGGAAATCCAACATATCAAATACAAACTCGAAGCTAGCACACAGTGGCTATGAGGCCTTCAGAAACAAATATAGAAATAAACATAACACAAATCAGTCACAGACATTCATATCACGAAGGCGGAAACAGATATGAATATATAACACAAAAAGGTGTACATCAGAGTAGTGGTCAAATAAGATCCATAATATCACAAAAGAATAGATACAAGTGCTAGACAAAAGAATAAGTATACATCATGGAGTCTATATCTCGAATGTATAACAACAAAAACTACAAATGTAATGTAGTTAGACAAAAGTCAAAAGATGATCCCAGATAAGGAGTCAAGCAGAAGCACCTGTAACATCTCGGTCTGACCCGAGTATTATTTAATAAGAAAATAATAAACGGATCAGTCTAGCTATAATTATCATTAAATAAATGATATCTCGAATGTATAACAACAAAAACTACAAATGTAATGTAGTTAGACAAAAGTCAAAAGATGATCCCAGATAAGGAGTCAAGCAGAAGCACCTGTAACATCTCGGTCTGACCCGAGTATTATTTAATAAGAAAATAATAAACGGATCAGTCTAGCTATAATTATCATTAAATAAATGAGATATAAGCATAGATATAAATAAAACGTATGATAACAATAATGTCATACTAGGACAAGTATGATTTAAACAACAACAAAATCATACAATATCTCAAGAATCTCAAAGCACCAAAAAGAATACCATATTCTTTATTTTATTCACTGAACTACAAATATTGACAAACATATTAATGCCAATCGCAAAGGTTGGTGAAACACAAATTCTAGAAATCATCAATTAGAAATCCAGAAATCACAAAGGGGGAGGCCTATCACAAATGGGAGCATGAAAACTCACCAACACGTGTATCACAAACGGAACGCTATTCCATGGTCGCTAACCATATATTTTGAGCCGAAACTCCAAAAACGGCCTGAAGACCTCGGGTCACTACCCCGCCAAATTGAACCGAAGTTCCACAGAAACGGGGTTCAGTCTCCCTCGCAGACAAATAGACATCGCACATCGCTAGTCTAAATCACAAAATGATCGTCATTGATCAACAAAAAGTGTCGATTACACTAAGCTAGTAAATATATGAGTTTAGCTTCATGTCCCATAACCACTAGCTTAACTTAAATATTTACGAACAAATTGTAGATTCCCACTCGAAAATTGTCACAAGAGTTCAATCGAACAAGTCCAAGAATTAACCGGCAAAGTAAACGCAAGCGCTTCATACCACTTGTTTTGCTAAGCCGTTTAATTATATTTTCTCATACGAATGAGATAAAGGTTTGTATATACTAATAGATTGGAAAACAGATTTGAAAACAAGCTTCATATTTAAAAATAGAGTTGAAATCATCTTTGGAAAAAGAGTTTGAATATTTACTACTAGTATAGAAAACCTTTATATTTAGAAGTGACAAATCACAAAATGATTGTAGAAACAATCAATCACAAAAATCCACATTCGAAGACGTGAATCAAATCCAAAGAAATCGATCCCGAATCCATCAAAATGGATATTCTCAAAACTCCCGAAAAAGAAGTCATCAAAGTCAATAATAAATGATAACAATAAATCGGATAATCACGGATCGATAAAAAATTGGAAACTCAAGCTAAATAGGCAAAATAGGAAAAATCAAGCAGGTCAGTCGACTGGCCTTCTGCAGTCAGTCGACTGAACCAGAACCCGAGAGTTTTCAGACCCTGCAGTCAGTCGACTGACTACAGAGGGCTAGTCGACTGGCTGTAGCTGAAACTGTTTTCCAGCCTATCAAATGGAAGAGCAAACTCTCACCATTTGCAACCGGTCGAGCATTGGACCTTAGGGGCTTTTGCCAATCGACAACCCAGCCCTATAGGCTCTCCGATTCACCACCAAAACATGTTCACAAATCAAAGCTAGGATTTTCAAAGTTTTGACTACAAAACACCAAAAATTGAAATGTTCACCAAATCAACTCAAATCAAAAGCAAATGAATATGCACAAGTGTTAGGAATTCATACCTAACAACAAAGATAGTTATAGATATAGATGTGAGTTAAAGAACTCACCTTTTAAAATCAAAAACGATGAAGGAGAAGCTTGAAAGCAAAGGAAGATCAACTACACTTCAACCCCAACTCAAGAGGCTTGAATCTAAGCTCAAAAGAGGAACATTTCCTAAGTTAGGTTTAGGAAATTTCTAAAATTAAAGAGAAGAATGAGTTGGAGGGGATGAAGAGGAGGCTTACCAAAGCTTTTCCAATAGTTTGGAGCAAGACTTGAGTTTGCAAATGGAATTCTAGGGCTTGGAATTTCTAATTCCTATACTCTTGCCCCATTTTCAGTTTTGCTTGGGTGTCTAAGAAAATAGAAATGAAGTGAAGAGGAGAGGAGGGGGCTGAACTACGTTATTGAGTGAGTTGGGGTGAAACCCAAACCCAAAGCCCAATAGAAAATAGCAAAATTCAACTTACTCCAAATATATCGATGTTTATACTGAAAAAAGTCGCAAACGCCGTTTTGGACTCAATGGAAGTGGTCTCGTGTCCCAATTCGACTGTTTACAAAAAGTAGCTTTTCGGACTTTTAATCCGATTAACGATTCTATATTTAAATAAAATATCTAAATATACAATCGTAAATATGCGGGTTGTTACAGATATGTCGTATAATATACCGTTGGAAAGCTCTCGATGAGCGTAATCTAGATCTGTTGTTTCTTTTTGCAATTGAGTCTCGGATTGGCCATAAATCAGTGAAGAAGCCTCGGCCATCCATATTAGGGTTTTGGATTCGACGGTGGATCGTCGATCGTTTGACGATCGGGTGGTGCTGCGGCGTAGAGGGGGCCAGAAGGTTTCGATCCACACGGTTACATCTTGTCGGAGGCGCGTCAATTCGCTACAAATTGCCAAAAAACGTTGGTGAATGGGCTTGGCGGCGGCCAGGCATGGAGGCGCCGGAGGTGGCCAGTTTTTGGGCGTAGGTGCGGCTTGTCGAGGGGGTGTTGGCAATGAGGTCTGATCGTGGGTTCGTGGATCGTAGGTGGCAGTGATAATTCGAGAAGAGTTGAATTAAATTTATGATGTGATAAGAAATTTATTGATTGCTATTTGGTAGTTTAATTTGCCATTTTTACTGAAATTGAATTTAATTTAAATTTAATTACTATTTAAATTAATATTGAATTTAAATTGTTAGTTAAATACCTGATAATGATAACTAGTTAATTGTTGTGATTTATTGGTTGATTTGAATGATGATTGTGATGGATGCTTAATTGTTGACATTTTGGATGATTTGATGTTATGTTTATTTTATATGTTATTATCACACTGCAAGTTCCCTTAGTTATTGTTTGGAAATCACTATGGTTGAAATGATACATACCCGAATGATCTTATAGATTGGGGAAAATCGTTATGGGTTGAAATGATTAACTCGAGTGATTTTATGGAGTTGGAAAATTATGATTCGGGATATGGGTTGAAATGATATATATTCAGAAATTTAAATTTATTACGGATTGAAATGGTATATATCCGTATCACTTGACCATAGGGTAGAAAATTTTATACGGACACCGTTGGTCGGTTTTAAATTATTTTCTAAAATTATAAAGTATGTTTGATTTAAGATTTGATTTTTAAATTTAATTTAGTGATTTTATTTAAAACTTATATTTGGAAAATAAACTATTTTATACGTTTAAAGTTTAAAAATATAAGCTAATATATGATTTTAAATGTAATTTTAAGATTTAACTTGTAATTTTATCTAGTTTTAAATATATAATTTCAATAATTTAAAATTTTAACTTAATAAAATATTTAATATAGTTGTAAAATAAGAAAATTAATTTAATTTAATATAATAAATTTAGTTTTTATTTAAATAATAAATTTAGTTTTTATTTAATATAATAAATTTAGTTTTAATTTAATATAATAAATATGGTTTTAATTTAATATAACAAATACAGATTTTATACAATAACTTTGATAAATAAAAATTTAATATAATAAAATAAGATTTAACAAAATATATAACATAGTTTTAAAGATTTATTTAGAAATTTAATTTAATGTAATGAATATAGATTTTGTAATAACTTTAATAAATAAAAGATTTCGAAAGGTAAATTAAGATCAAATGGTAATTAAATCTGTTTTAAGGATTGAATTCAAATAATTTTTATTTAAAACTTATTTATTTATGAGATTTCCAAGAGATATGATTTTAAATTGGAATAACTCGATTTGGCAAGTATTGTAAGGTTAAGTGTTTTAAAACTAAAATATAATTGAAGTTAAATATTTTGGTTTTGATTAAATTTGTAACTTGATATTTTACTAAAATGTTTTATAAAATGGCCATGGTGTAAAATAAGCATTTGGTTGTCAAAGAAACCGGGATCGGATATTGTCATACTCTTTGCCAATACCGAAAACCACTTTAACAACTGTGCACGTGGTGGAGAAATCCAGAACGAAGTAGGATGGTTTGGCGAACGCTACTGGAATGTAGTTAGAGAACGATGATGGATAGCCTTGACTTTCGGGTCATAATTAAAATGACTAAAACAGGAGCTATACCGGGCCAAGTGAGGTCGCTCCTCCGATCGGGCACATTTCTTCGATACCATATCTGTTACTTTGTGATTGATTGGTGGATACCCCTCGATTTTGATTATGGGAATGTGTCTCGAGGTGGGCGGTAGTAGCTGCTATGCGTTACCACTAGTCCGGGAGTGCAAAACGGTAGAATCCTACCCTGGGCATTGCCTCACGTGCCTTGTCATATTTTTCCTGATCGAGCCCATTACGACTTTGGTTTGTATCGTACTTATGTAGTGCTCCTTGAGTAAACCACCGGTTTGGTGGAGCTTACAGTATTTGTATAGACTACGGTATTTATATAAAAATGTGTTAAGGGGGATATGGGTAACGCCTTAACGCTATTTTAATACTTTACTTTATTGTAGACATATTATAATAGCCTATTGTATTATATATGTAGATAGTTTAACGGATCCTTTGGAGATGGAATCCCGAACCTCTTAAGTAACTACACGCACGTTATACACTGAATAGGAGATGTAAAATCCCGTAAACATCTCTGAAGCCGTTACACTCATATTTATTTCCGTTGATTTAACTTACATAAGATCTTTTAGCTCTGACTCGAGTGTTTTGTCTTTTCATTACGCTTGGTCAGCCTGAGCTTTTCAGCGTTGAAGACTTTATTTCTGAAGGACGAAGACGGAGTTTAGTATTATATTATTATTATTCCACTGTATCATGTTGTTTCGCTGCATTATTTATTTATTCCTGTTGTATGTATAACTCTGATTGTATTGTAAAGTGTAATCAAATGTTATTTGTCAAACAGCTTCATGAACTGTTTATTTGATTATTATATTTTATCATTCCGCCGTGAGATTCTGTGTTTTGTTTTTCCTTCTTTTTCTCTTATTTTCTTATTTACCCCATTAACAATCCTTGTAACGACCTGCCTTTTTTGGACGTTTTATGCAGACACACATGCCAACTCAAACTATACAAAAGGGCAAATTTTTATTGGGGTAAATAAGAAAAAGAGAAAAAAAACAAAACAGAATCTCGCAACGGAGTGACAAAATATAATAATCAAATAACAGTTCACGAAGCTGTTTACAAAACATTTGATTATACTTATACAACACAGAATCGGAGTTACAAACAACAGAGATAAATAACAATGCAACGGAATAGTATGGTGCAGTAGGAATATTAAAATGAATAATAGTACAAATCTTCGTCTTCGTCCTCTACAAATAAGGTCTTCAACCCTGAAATGCTCAGGCTGACCCGATCGAATTGAAAAGACAGAACACTCGAGTCAGAACTAAAAGATCTTATGTAAGTTAAATCAACGGTAAATATGAGTGTAACGGCGTCAGAGATGTTTACGGGGTTTGACATCTGTAACAACCCAAGTTTTTGTAAATTTTAATTATCGACATAATGACGATTAAACCTAGTTGACAAGTGATATTGAGCTTTAGATCGTATTTAAAATTCTTTAATAAAAAAAATTGTTAATTGGGATTTTAAATCAAATTTAAAATTCTTTTTAGTATTGGCAAATTCTCTGTTATATAAATTGGTTAAGAAAAATTTGGTTGAATGTGAGTGGGCTTTACCTTTTAAATCAGGGCCCATAATTGTTGATGCCGTGATATGTATCTAAGACCATTACCCATTCCTCCATGATTCGTATTCATTTTACAAAGCCCTAAAAATCAACACGAACGAAAAAATGGTGGCGGCTCTATTCTTCTCCGTTCGCTCGTCTTCTCCAAATTAGGGCATGATCATCTCGTCTTGAATTGGGGCTTCGTGATATGTTCATCGCAGGCGATCGTTTTTAGCTGCTCCTCGATTGATCAAGCCTTCTTCACTTCGAATGCTAAGGTGAGTGGATAACCGCTCACATCTAATTCCAGCTCAGGTTTATTCGTGTTCGAATTTGATGATTTTCAGTCGTATTGTTTTTCTGAGCTTTGTTGTTAGCTGTTCGATTTTCGTTTGGAGGTTGATGATTTTCTCTGTTGTGTTCGATTCGAATTTACTAGTTATTGGGTTCGACTGAGAGGAGCTTGTCTTCGGCTCGGCCACTCAATTTTGTTTCAAGAGTAATGTTGTTCATATGTTGATTTTGGCTTTCGTGGTTGAGCTTGCTGCTGTTGATTTCTTTTGTGCGTTCGCCCATTTGAAATGATCTCTGGAATTTATTCGAATTAGTATCATTAGTAGTTATTAACTTTATAGTTGTTGTTTCGTGGATTTTGGGGATTTCGGCATGTCTACATCCATATATGCATTCATCTCTGCACTGACCAGCTTTATAGTTGCATATATACTGTATCATTCATGTTATATTAGTTGGGTACTCTCTTGAGTATCACCGAGCTTGGCAATTAGTTGTAGATGATTACCAGTATACAATTTGGTGCCTGATGCATTTACTTGCATACCTGTCCATCATGTAGTTCACTATTGTGGGTTTCAAACATGGCCATTTCATTACTGTGGCATCTGCACCTGTGATCCATTCTTGCATATATACTGTATCATTCATGTTATATTAGTTGGGTACTCTCTTGAGTTTCACCGAGCTTGACATTTAGTTTGGGGTAGGACTCAAGTTGCATTTTAGTTTCTTTGATGACTGTTTACGTCTGCATCTCGTGGTTGCCACTGGGTTGCATTGAGATCTGTTGTTGTCTGGACATTTGGATTAGAGCTTTAACAATGTCAGTGCTTTGTGGTCGAGACTTGTGATTGAATTTGGTCTACCCTTCCTGAGTTTGTCCGAGTTCTCCTTTGGCCTGTAGTGTTCTTTAGTTCATTGATATGCTATTGATAATCATGCTTCCAGGTTGCTATATGACTTATGATATTGCGTGGTTCCAATTCATGTCTAAACATGAATACTGGTCATTCGTCTTGTAACTGCAGTTTGTAGTTGTTATTGAGGTTCGAACTTCTTATGATTTTAATTGATGCTGAACAACATTTGATTTTGTTCAACCTGTACATATATTTTGTAACTGTAGTTCGATTTCCATTTTGACCATGTCTGTACTTGACTTCGGCAATGTTGTTTATCCCTGTAGCCACCTCTGTTTCCTTCTCTTGCATAGCTATGTTGCCATATTGATTACACTATTTGCTTTGGCTCCACTGCATAGTATATTGGTACATATATAACTGTTGCATCATTGAAGTGTACTGAACTGTTCAATACATTTGTGTAGTTGACCATACTGCACCGTAGTGTTGCGGTGCACTTGTTTGAGTCTCACTTAGCTGTAGCTTGCTGGTTCACTTGCTGGTCATATTGTTGCATTCATACCTGTATTCATGTTATTGTTTGACGCCTTCTTGAAATTGTATAGACTGTGCATTGACTTTGTGTCTGGCCCTTATTTCATCTCTGCAGCGGCGAGGCAGTGCACGTGAGCGTGCACTGCAGCCATACCATATGGATTTTGTTGGTATTTCTTTTGCTTTTGATGCATTGATCTTTTGAGTATACATGCTGTAGTGGCGAGGCAGCACACGCGTGCGTGTGCTGCAGCCCTACTAGAGTTGATATTTTATGTTGATTATTTTGTTGTTGTTAATTGCCGTTAGGCAATTCGGATGTGTTTAAGATTACCTTCATTGATAATCTTTTTACTTATTTTTGGTTGGTGATTTAAATCTGTTGTTTTGCTATCTAACACTGTTTAGTGTTATATCTGCCGTTATCCGATTTTTTTATCGAGGAGTTGGATATACGAGATTCTATGACTGTCGACTAATTGATATCTGAGTATTATTGCTTCTGTGCACTAATAAACTGGTTTGAATTAGACTGACCTGGGTATTATTTTCTTTTGAATGTAATACTCGGGTCAGACCCGAGTTATTTCAGGTCGTAGATTTTCTACTTTGAGTTGCTGTTCAGGATTTGAAGACTTTTCACACCTTCTGAAGTTATCAGTGTCATTTTGTAGTAGTCGGGTCATTGTATAGAACGATATGTATTCATGTATATTAGTCGATAATGTACTTGTATATATAACTTCTAGAGTCGACAGTTGTAGTTGTATCATATGGATCGTGTCAACTATGTATTAACTGACATCAGTTATATATATATATGAGACTTTTGTTTTTATCTGTGTTCCGCATTTATATTATCTGTGTTATTGTTATATCGAATGTCCTAAACTATTATGAACCGTCGTAGTTCGTTTTATACTAGTATTGGGTGTGTCGATGGGAGTAAATAAATAATAGAAGAAAAATGAAAAGTATGTACCACTCCTATCGAGATAACCAATATTAGTGTAAGGCCAATTACGGATGGTCGCTCCTATCCAGCCTTATTCTTCGTAATAATAGACAGTATTTCCTTTAATACTCTTTGTTATTATGAGCATAGAGGTGGGGCGTTACAGTTGGTATCAGAGCTTGGGGTTTATGGACATAATATAAAACATGACTTGGATGGAACATATGTTACAACTATAGGTCGATGTTTTATTGTGATTTGAGTCAAAACTAAAGTTTTGAAATTTAGATGTAAATTTTTAAATATCTTTATTTAAAAATAAAAATGAATTTATGTTCTGATGATTTGATTGATTTGAGTTCTGTTTATCAGAGTGCGCAGCGGAAACAGTGAAACTGTCTTCGCTGAGTACAACTGATAATCTTTTTGATTTAAAAATCAAAATACGAAATTGATATGAATTTCATTTGTTGTTTACATAGCTGTAATTATTTTATTTCTTTGAGAACTTCGAATCCGAATTGAGGATTCGAAGAAATTGCAGATATGTGATTTTTGTTGAAATTTCCGTTGGCTTTCTTTTGTACTAATCATCTATTGATTAGATTTTTGCTGTTTTGAATTATCTTCATTGAAGATACATTTGAATGATTTCTTTGTTCATTCTGTAGTACGTGCAAAAATTTGAATTGCACGTTACTGCATTTATTTACGTTGAACCGATGCTTGGTTATGAGACGTATTTTGTTGCCGTTATTTTTGTAACGGGATTTTTACACCAATGCTAGATTTTTGAAGCACAGTGTTTTGTTGACAATTTTAATGAATGAAAATTCACTGATGTCACATTTAGATGTGAATTATTTTGATGAGATATTTGATGTTTTAAAATTACTGTTGCTTTGACTTCAGTAACAGTCAAACTTTTAAAGGTGGATTTTCAAGCGGTTATACCGCAATGCTGATTTGTAACCGTTTTCACGGTATTTTGAGAAGTACAATTTCCTTATCGAAATTGTTACTAATTTGCTGCTTTAATCACGTGATTGGAAAATCGTTTTAAAATGAAAATTGTTTTAGAAATTTTAACAGTTTACGTTTTCAAAAGAATGAGAAAGCGACTTAAACGATTCAGCAAAATCGAGGATTATGACCCCTTTCTTTTACTGTTTCGCTTAACTCCGGACTTGTCCAGTTGAGAATGTGAATTGTTATTTTTACAAAATAAATAAAATTGTTTTCAGAAATTTTAACAGTTTACGCTTTCAAAAGAATGAGAAAGCGACTTAAACGATTCAGCAAAATCGAGGATTATGACCCCTTTCTTTTACTGATTCGCTTAATTCCGGACTTGTCCGTTTGAGAATGTAAAGTGTATTTTTACAAAATACACAATTTTGCACTTTCAAGGAAACGATGAAGAGATTTAAACGATTTAGCAAAAGTGCGGAGTATGGAACCACACTTTTACTATTTCGGTTAATTCCGGACTCGTTAATTGAATATCTGTTGTTTTGATGAATTTGATGATTTCACACTTTCAAGGAAACGATGAAGAGAATCAAACGATTTAGTAAAACACGTGGTATGGGACATGTGCATTTGCTATTTCGGTTAATTCCGGACTCGTTAATTGAAACATTTTGATGATTTCGTGTGCTTTCGAGCCACTATGAGGACCTTCGGGTCATTTGTTGGGCTTTCGGGCCACTCTGCGGACCTTCGGGTCAAATACCAGTACTAGACCTTCGGGTCACTCTGCGGACCTCCGGGTCAATCTGATGGGCGCCAAAATTATGTTGAGTACTTGGTAGGCTTCGGCCATTTGTTGTTGCACGTGCGGCGAATTAAAAACTCGCCATCTGATGGGATCGATCCAAGCTTTTATGTTGATTTTCTAGTCTTCTTAATTGATTTCTAGATATTTGTTGTTTCCAATTATCTGCAGGTAATTGGATATTTGTTGTTTCTAATTATCGCTTGTGATAATTAGATATTTGTTGATATGAGTTCTGATTATCGTTTTTGATAATCAGATATTTGTTGTTTCTAATTATCGCTTGTGATAATTAGATATTTGTTGATATGAGTTCTGATTATCGTTTTTGATAATCAGATATTTGTTGTTTCTAATTATCGCTTGTGATAATTAGATATTTGTTGATATGAGTTCTGATTATCGTTTTTGATAATCAGATATTTGTTGTTTCTAATTATCGCTTGTGATAATTAGATATTTGTTGATATGAGTTCTGATTATCGTTTTTGATAATCGGATATTTGTTGCTTTTAATTATCACTTGAGATAATTAAATAATTGTTGAATTGTTGTTTTAATTATCGCTTTAGATAATTAAATATTTGCTGATTTCGAATTTAATTATCGCTTTTGATAATTAAATATTTGCTGATTTGAGATTTAATTATCGCTTTTGATAATTAAATATTTGCTGATTTGAGATTTAATTATCGCTTTTGATAATTAAATATTTGCTGATTTGAGATTTAATTATCGCTTTTGATAATTAAATATTTGCTGATTTGAGATTTAATTATCGCTTTTGATAATTAAATATTTGCTGATTTGAGATTTAATTATCGCTTTTGATAATTAAATATTTGCTGATTTGAGATTTAATTATCGCTTTTGATAATTAAATATTTGCTGATTTGAGATTTAATTATCGCTTTTGATAATTAAATATTTGCTGATTTGAGATTTAATTATCGCTTTTGATAATTAAATATTTGCTGATTTGAGATTTAATTATCGCTTGAGATAATTAAATATTTATTGATTTGAGATTTAATTATCGTCTGAGGGAATTAAATAGTTGTTGATTTAAAATTTAATTATCGCCTGAGGTAATTAAATATTTTCTGTTTTGAAATTTGATTATCGCTTTAGATAATTAAATATTTGTTGATTTTAAATTTAATTATCGCTGTTAGATAATTAAATACTTGTTGATTTGAGATTTAATTATCGTCTTTGATAATTAAATATTTGCTGAATTTAAAATTTGATTATCGTTTGTGATAATCGAATATTTGTTGACTTGAGAAATTTGATTATCGTTTTTGATAATTGAATATTTGTTTTCTGACTATCGTATGAGATAATCAGATACTTGTTTTGTTTTCTGATTATCGTTTGAGATAAGTAAATATTTGCGATTTGAAAATCCAATTATCGTTTTTGATGATTGAATATTTGCGACTTTTGAGATTTGAGCTTCGTCTTTTTCTCTGGCGATTCAGGTGAGTAATTTGATTTACTCACATTCAATTCGTGCTCTGTATGGGATTTCTGCTCTGTTTTTCCTTCTCTTTTAGTTGCTGGAACTTGATTGTTCTTGCTTTTGTTAGTCGTCTGATCTTGATCCCTGATTCCCTCGATGTTGATTCTTTTGAATTGAAGCGGTCGAACCTTTTGATTTCTTATCTAATACTACCCCGCTGACACTTGCTTTGTTTATACATTCGCCATTACCATGCTCTTTTGGTTGTTACCTTTTATTCATTTATTCCCTATGATTGCGTGGACGCAATTTCTTTAAGGAGGGGAGTCTGTAACAACCCAAGTTTTTGTAAATTTTAATTATCGACATAATGACGATTAAACCTAGTTGACAAGTGATATTGAGCTTTAGATCGTATTTAAAATTCTTTAATAAAAAAAATTGTTAATTGGGATTTTAAATCAAATTTAAAATTCTTTTTAGTATTGGCAAATTCTCTGTTATATAAATTGGTTAAGAAAAATTTGGTTGAATGTGAGTGGGCTTTACCTTTTAAATAAGGGCCCATAATTGTTGATGCCGTGATATGTATCTAAGACCATTACCCATTCCTCCATGATTCGTATTCATTTTACAAAGCCCTAAAAATCAACACGAACGAAAAAATGGTGGCGGCTCTATTCTTCTCCGTTCGCTCGTCTTCTCCAAATTAGGGCATGATCATCTCGTCTTGAATTGGGGCTTCGTGATATGTTCATCGCAGGCGATCGTTTTTAGCTGCTCCTCGATTGATCAAGCCTTCTTCACTTCGAATGCTAAGGTGAGTGGATAACCGCTCACATCTAATTCCAGCTCAGGTTTATTCGTGTTCGAATTTGATGATTTTCAGTCGTATTGTTTTTCTGAGCTTTGTTGTTAGCTGTTCGATTTTCGTTTGGAGGTTGATGATTTTCTTTGTTGTGTTCGATTCGAATTTACTAGTTATTGGGTTCGACTGAGAGGAGCTTGTCTTCGGCTCGGCCACTCAATTTTGTTTCAAGAGTAATGTTGTTCATATGTTGATTTTGGCTTTCGTGGTTGAGCTTGCTGCTGTTGATTTCTTTTGTGCGTTCGCCCATTTGAAATGATCTCTGGAATTTATTCGAATTAGTATCATTAGTAGTTATTAACTTTATAGTTGTTGTTTCGTGGATTTTGGGGATTTCGGCATGTCTACATCCATATATGCATTCATCTCTGCACTGACCAGCTTTATAGTTGCATATATACTGTATCATTCATGTTATATTAGTTGGGTACTCTCTTGAGTATCACCGAGCTTGGCAATTAGTTGTAGATGATTACCAGTATACAATTTGGTGCCTGATGCATTTACTTGCATACCTGTCCATCATGTAGTTCACTGTTGTGGGTTTCAAACATGGCCATTTCATTACTGTGGCATCTGCACCTGTGATCCATTCTTGCATATATACTGTATCATTCATGTTATATTAGTTGGGTACTCTCTTGAGTTTCACCGAGCTTGACATTTAGTTTGGGGTAGGACTCAAGTTGCATTTTAGTTTCTTTGATGACTGTTTACGTCTGCATCTCGTGGTTGCCACTGGGTTGCATTGAGATCTGTTGTTGTCTGGACATTTGGATTAGAGCTTTAACAATGTCAGTGCTTTGTGGTCGAGACTTGTGATTGAATTTGGTCTACCCTTCCTGAGTTTGTCCGAGTTCTCCTTTGGCCTGTAGTGTTCTTTAGTTCATTGATATGCTATTGATAATCATGCTTCCAGGTTGCTATATGACTTATGATATTGCGTGGTTCCAATTCATGTCTAAACATGAATACTGGTCATTCGTCTTGTAACTGCAGTTTGTAGTTGTTATTGAGGTTCGAACTTCTTATGATTTTAATTGATGCTGAACAACATTTGATTTTGTTCAACCTGTACATATATTTTGTAACTGTAGTTCGATTTCCATTTTGACCATGTCTGTACTTGACTTCGGCAATGTTGTTTATCCCTGTAGCCACCTCTGTTTCCTTCTCTTGCATAGCTATGTTGCCATATTGATTACACTATTTGCTTTGGCTCCACTGCATAGTATATTGGTACATATATAACTGTTGCATCATTGAAGTGTACTGAACTGTTCAATACATTTGTGTAGTTGACCATACTGCACCGTAGTGTTGCGGTGCACTTGTTTGAGTCTCACTTAGCTGTAGCTTGCTGGTTCACTTGCTGGTCATATTGTTGCATTCATACCTGTATTCATGTTATTGTTTGACGCCTTCTTGAAATTGTGTAGACTGTGCATTGACTTTGTGTCTGGCCCTTATTTCATCTCTGCAGCGGCGAGGCAGTGCACGCGAGCGTGCACTGCAGCCATACCATATGGATTTTGTTGGTATTTCTTTTGCTTTTGATGCATTGATCTTTTGAGTATACATGCTGTAGTGGCGAGGCAGCACACGCGTGCGTGTGCTGCAGCCCTACTAGAGTTGATATTTTATGTTGATTATTTTGTTGTTGTTAATTGCCGTTAGGCAATTCGGATGTGTTTAAGATTACCTTCATTGATAATCTTTTTACTTATTTTTGGTTGGTGATTTAAATCTGCTGTTTTGCTGTCTAACACTGTTTAGTGTTATATCTGCCGTTATCCGATTCTTTTATCGAGGAGTTGGATATACGAGATTCTGTGACTGTCGACTAATTGATATCTGAGTATTATTGCTTCTGTGCACTAATAAACTGGTTTGAATTAGACTGACCTGGGTATTATTTTCTTTTGAATGTAATACTCGGGTCAGACCCGAGTTATTTCAGGTCGTAGATTTTCTACTTTGAGTTGCTGTTCAGGATTTGAAGACTTTTCACACCTTCTGAAGTTATCAGTGTCATTTTGTAGTAGTCGGGTCATTGTATAGAACGATATGTATTCATGTATATTAGTCGATAATGTACTTGTATATATAACTTCTAGAGTCGACAGTTGTAGTTGTATCATATGGATCGTGTCAACTATGTATTAACTGACATCAGTTATATATATATATGAGACTTTTGTTTTTATCTGTGTTCCGCATTTATATTATCTGTGTTATTGTTATATCGAATGTCCTAAACTATTATGAACCGTCGTAGTTCGTTTTATACTAGTATTGGGTGTGTCGATGGGAGTAAATAAATAATAGAAGAAAAATGAAAAGTATGTACCACTCCTATCGAGATAACCAATATTAGTGTAAGGCCAATTACGGATGGTCGCTCCTATCCAGCCTTATTCTTCGTAATAATAGACAGTATTTCCTTTAATACTCTTTGTTATTATGAGCATAGAGGTGGGGCGTTACAACATCTCTTATCCAGTGTCTAACGTGACTACAGTAACTTAAGAGATGTTCGGGATTTCCATCTCCTAAGGATCCGTTAAACTATCTACTATGTAGTAAAATACGCTATTATAATATGTCTACAGTAAAGTAAAGTATTAAAATAGCGTTAAGGCGTTACCCATATCCCCCTTAACGCATTTTATATAATGTCGTAGTCTATACAGATACTGTAAACTCCACCCATGGGTGGGCTATCAGGGAGCACTCCATAGGTACGACACAAAACAAACTCGTAGAAGGCGCGATAGGGCATGCGCCATAGCACTCGAGGAAATGCCAGGGTAGATATACCATTTGCGTATCTGGACTGGTGGTAACGCATAACAGCTACTACCGCCCACCTCGGAACACACTCCCAAATCAAAATCAAGGGTGTCCACCAAATCAATCACAAAGTCAGAATATAGTATCGAAGAAGTGTGCCCGATAGGAGGAATGACCTCACTTGGCCCGGCATAGCTCCTGATTTTAGCCACATCAAGCTAACTCACGGGAGTCAGGGCCACGTAAATACCTCATACAGAATCATTCACCAAACCATCCTACTTCATTTCTGGAATCTCCACCACGTGCACAGTTGTTAAAGTGGTTTTCGGTATTGGCAGAGAGTATGACAATATCTGATCTCGGTCTCTTTAACAACCAAACGCTTATTTCACACTGGATGGTTCTTTTACATTTCAAAAGCCAATTCACTTATATCAAAATATCATATTCTCAAAATCATACCACTTTCGAAATCATGTTCACTTTGAAATCATATTCACCTTTGAAATCATATCGTTTCGGAAAACATAATTTCGTTCAAAAATCATATTTCCTATTAGGTTAAATTCTCACTTCAAAATCATCATACTCAATTAATTATAACATTTAAATCCCAACTTAGATTATAACATCATTTAACCGTATTTTCCTTTAAACCAATGAATTTGAATATAAACACTCTCCCTCTACTTAGTCTGAAAATTTAGAAAATAGTTTAATTGGTTATAAATAGTTAAAATGGTTATAAATAGTTAAATACTCTAAAATGGTTTAAGTATAGATTAAAGATACTATTAAATTGATTTAAGATAGTTAAATAGATTTAAAATAGATTAAATATAATTAAAATAGATTAAATAGCTTTAAAATAGATTAATTAGATTTAAAATAAGTTTAAAAGGGTAAATTAGTTTTAAAATAAATTAAATTGTTTAAAATAGGTTAAATTGATTTAATATAGTTAATATAGGTTAAAATAGTTTAATAAATTTGAAAATCTTAAAATTTAGAATCTTTACAATCATATATTTTTAAAATAGTTTATATTGAAAATATGAATTTGAATTTAATATCAATTTAAACTATTCATTTCCTTTCAACACATTTGGACTATCTTCAATTTCCAAAATCCAATTTCAACTCTTTCAATTCAAATTCCCAATAAAATATTTAATTCTATATCGCTTCCGAATCCATGTTTGAAATATCAATTTAAACTACTCCAATTTCAATATATTCAAAGTTATATTTCTAACAATATTAATAACCCAATTCTAACAAACTTCACGTGTACTTCAAATTCAACTTTAAAACTTCAATTTAGTTTCTTTAAACAATTCCTTTAAACCAATTCCAATTTTTAACATAAGACTTGGATTTCGATAATAATTCAATTTTATATAAATCAAATTTATTTCAAAATATCATTTAACTAATTTCAAGAAAATTAAGGATTTAAAATCATTTAATTTAACTAATCCGGTGTTCATAAATAATTCTCTACCCTAGGGTCAAGTGATACGGATATTTATCATTTCAATCCGCAATTTAAAATTTTTACGGTTATATATCATTTCAAACCGCAATCCCGAATTAATACTAAAATCCATAAAACCGCTCGAGTCTATCATTTCAACCCAAAACAATTTTTTCCTAATCTATAGATCATTCGGGTATATATCATTTCAACCCATAGTGATTTTCCTGATAATAACTAAGGGACTTGGAGAGTGATAACAATATATAAATCAAACATAACATCCAATCATCCAAAATCAACAATCAAACATCCATCATAATTATACTCCAATTCAACCAATACATTTCAATAAATGACCAACTATTATTCACAGGTAATTAACTGGCAATTTTAAATTCAATAATAAATAAAATAATGATTTAATTCAATAATTTCAAATTAACTGGAATAACAATTCAAATATACCAAATGTAAATAAATAAATTTCAAATCACATCACAAATTTAATTTAACTAACATAAGAAATTTTAGAAGTTGTGAGTGGGTCAAAACACTCACCTTCGATTTTAAATCGAATTAAAATCCAATTTGAGGCCCAAAATTTAACAGTCTCAGAATTCATCCAAACCCAAGTCAAAATGTCCGGAATTTCGATGCGATCGCAATGGAAGAAACCGCGCGCGAAACGGACCTCGTATGTGAAAGTTATTAAGGTTAGAAGATTGACATTTTTAAGTTAAATTAAAATAATAATAAAAACAGACCAACCAATACGAGCCACGTCAGCACGAGTACAAGCGAAACCCTAACAAACTCCTTTGAACAAAACACGTACGAAGCCGCCAATCAAACCTGCCGTTTGACCACCAATCACCACCGTCACGATCAACTACAGCCAGATCGGCCTACACCCTCGAACTCCAGACCTTTGGCCGACCCCACGCTCCCCTCGCCAAGCCTTCCGATCACCTCATCTATTACCGCCGCCGCCGCTTTTAAATTGAAATTCCAATCAGATCACGGTGTCGTTAACAAGGGCGAAACCACAGATACACGCTGCTCGACCCCCTCTTCCTGCCAGTGCCCTCTGATCGTCGTCAAGTTGAAGATCCACCGTCCAATTGGAAACCCTAGAAATGAACGGCCGAGGCTTCCTCGATGATTTCTGGCCAAACGGTAACTCTAATCGAAAAACGAGCAGCAACAGTGAATTGTGCTCGTCAAGAGCTTCAAATCGATATAAAATTTGATAGGGTTTGGAGGAGTATGATTTTGGAATTGAATTTGAAATTGAAATTTGATTTGAAATTGAATTGGGAATTTGGTTTTTGCTTTGTCTGCCATTGGAATGAGGAGATGAGAAAGAAATGTACGTACAGACAAATGGAAATAATAAATAGTTAGGGTTTATAATAGGCTATTTATAGGCAGAGCTGAAAATAGAAAGAACGGACAAGATTTGATTGAACGTTGAATGATAAACGACCCGAAAAGCGCGTTCTGTCTCCGGAACGAAAATGGGTAATCCCATATATCAAAATAGATGTTTTCAATATTTTTAAACTTAGTGGAATAGGTTTCAATTCCTAATTCCATCGTATGGAGAAGTTATGTTAAAATCAGCTTATTTCAAATTGATTTTAACTGAATTTAATTAAATTGATTTCTAGGCATTTCGAGCCCGTACGATCAAACGACAAGTCCGATCGCTACGAAACTTGAAATCCTATAATAATTCACCGTTACGGATCCGATGAAACTAGTTTCGTCGAAATCCAAGACAGTGGCCAAAATGGCTATTTTCACATTAATTAAATAAATTAATATTAAATTAATTAATTCACTTTTTAACTCAATATAATTTCATCATTTTTGATTACAGAGACATTTATAACAAATTAAAATAAGTTTACATATCAATTCAGTGTTAATTATTTCAATAATTTCAATTGCCATTAATCATATTAATTGTAATTTAATTCCAATAAATTGATTTTGTTTGGTTTCAATCTTTTTATTTAAATCAATTATTTCTCTACATACATGGTTCACATTGTTATATATTTTATTGCATTAATATTTACCATTTTCATCTTACTTTTCATTAACGTAATCTTTAATACAATTAATTGTAATAAATTCACTTATTATAATTTAAATTCCAATACTTTGGTCAAACTAGATTCCAATTCTTTTTATTCAATCAATTGTCATATTACACATAAAATTTTCATCGGTTACATCTTATCGAATTAGCATTGTACCATTATCAATTTAACCTACATTAACTGCACTAATTAGGTGAATTAATTTTCAATTGATTTCAAATTAAATCTAACGAACTAAATAAATAGGTAACTCATAACAATTGTTACCATTTACTTTTAATTAAATTTATAAGTTTATTACTTACCAACTAATGTTACAATTGCTTTCATAACACTAATTTTATTCAATTACCATTAACTATCTATTATTTCATTGGTTATTTCAATATTTACATTTAGTTTCCCTATATTCACTTTATAACCAAGTATAACCTTTAAATCATTCTAATTGATTGGAATTTCAATTAAACTTGTTAATAATTAGTTTAAATTAACATTGTTACATTTCATTCTATTTATTGTTTCATTAATAAATTACAAATTTTTATTTCTCCCAATATTTAATCACAAAAATCTTATCAAATTAACTATTTTAATTATCGAAAATTACGGGTCGTTACAATCCTCCCTTTTGAATGGTTTGAGTTGACATGTGTGGTTTATTGTCAATTTAAATCGTCCAAAAAGGTGGGTCGTTACAGTTGGTATCAGAGCTTTGGTTTAGCGATACCTTAGCTTTGTGGGGTTTGACTCATTAGAGATAGGGTAGTAATACCCTAGAATGAGTTTGTTGAGAGTATATATATGAGAGAGCGTATTTGTTAGTGTTATAAAAATGTTTTTATATTGTGTTTATTTGTTTTGTTTAGTATTTATAAATTCTGGTCGGTACATAGGACCCTATGTCATCGATAGGGATTTGTAAACACTTAATAAGGCAAACCGACACAATATTGTTTTGAAATATAGGTAAATGAAATAATTGTACCTAGTAATATATCTTGCATACAAAAGAATAATTTTTTTAAATGGATATAGTTGTATGTAATATGCTTGTTTGTTAGGAAGTGGAATTTTATAAATATTGGTTGCAAAATAGGATTTACAAATAAAAATGAATATAAATTGGAAATTTGAGAACTTAAGTTCCAGGGTTTTGAAATTGGTTTTCAAAGTTTTTGGAATATAATATTAGTATTATTTGGAAGTATTTTCGGATATAAATATTTTCAAAGTGATTTGGAAAAAATGTTTTGAAAGAATTTTAAAAGGAAATAAGTTCTGTACTCCCCTCTTCTGTCGCTGGAAAATAATTTCAGTGATGACGGCCGCGTCATCGACTTTCATTTTCGAGTTTCAAAGTGGGAAGACCGCTGTAGTAGTTTACTACACATTTGTTTTGATAAACAAATCTTAATTTAAATTTCTAATATATGATTTGATCTATAAAAGATATGAATTTATATATATATATATATATATATATATTATTTTAAATGATTTGAAATGAACCCGGTATTTAGTTCTTACGTTTTCTACAAATTTGGGATTTCAATTGTTGTAATGAAATGAAATCTTAACTATCTTAATAGTTGGAAACTTCTAAAATGAAAAATAAGAATTAGGAGCCAAGTGTTAATGAAACTATAAAGGAATTGGAGATTTGTAACCTGCAAATTTAAAGATAATGAAAATTAAGAAGATGTAAACTGTTGAACATTTTTGTTAACTAAACTGAATAAGATAAATTTGTATAACGTTCAATTACATTCTAAAGACATATATAAAACTAACCTGAAATATTTAAAAGTTGAAATGTTTAATATGAATATGTAATATAATATTATACAAGTAAAAGTTTAATAACAAAAATGCTTCAAAATGAACGTATGTTTATAAATGAAAAATTAAGGTGTACAAGGAATATATAAACTTAAGTAAATGGTTGAAATGCTTAATAATCAAATTTAATAGTAAACATGAATATCACTTAAGTAAAAGATTATAAACTTAGGTTTATATTTCGAAGTGATTTATAATTAGATTGAATAGAAAAAAAAGGTGAATGTTATCTAAGAAAATGATTATAGACTCTAAGAAATGCTAAAATGAGTCACCAATAAGTTTATTATTAAATGATACTATATATGAAGAAATGAATGTAAATTTAAAAGTTAAGAACCTGAAGTATGAAATTATTCACTAATGAATATTAGTATTAAATGGAAATCAAGTTATATAAGTAAATAATAAATGTGAATTAAACTGCAAGAAACTTATATAGTATTTTAAGAATTGATTTATTAATGTTCTAAATAATTGAGTTTGAAATAATTTATGTGAATAAATGAATGTAAATTAATAAGAGATAACCTTGCATGAATAAATTTAAAATAAAAGTTTATTATTAAATGATACTATATATGAAGAAATGAATGTAAATTTAAAAGTTAAGAAACTTAAGTATGAAATTATTCACTAATGAATATTAGTATTAAATGGAAATCAAGTTATATAAGTAAATAATAAATGTGAATTAAACTGCAAGAAACTTATATAGTATTTTAAGAATTGATTTATTAATGTTCTAAATAATTGAGTTTGAAATAATTTATGTGAATAAATGAATGTAAATTAATAAGAGATAACCTTGCATGAATAAATTTAAAATAAAAGTTTATTATTAAATGATACTATATATGAAGAAATGAATGTAAATTTAAAAGATAAGAAACTTAAGTATGAAATTATTCACTAATGAATATTAGTATTAAATGGAAATCAAGTTATATAAGTAAATAATAAATGTGAATTAAACTGCAAGAAACTTATATAGTATTTTAAGAATTGATTTATTAATGTTCTAAATAATTGAGTTTGAAATAATTTATGTGAATAAATGAATGTAAATTAATAAGAGATAACCTTGCATGAATAAATTGAAAATAAATAAAATGTATGTAATACTTTAACAATGTATTCAATGATGATTTCAAATATTGAATGTATAATATATTATGTAAGTAATTGAATAAAAATTTATAAAAGATGACCTGGTATGAATGGGAACTGAAAATAAATGAAAGTAAATAATGTGTAAAAGGGAAACCGATTGAATAAACTTAAATAACATTTAAATTCGGTATTGTTTGGCTAATGGGAAGTTTGGGAAAGGATACTTCAAATTGTTTAAGGTTATATGAATAACCTATTAATTAATTATCTAAGGCTGTTGAGCATAGGATACACTTGATATTTTATTTATCACCTATAACGACCCTGAATTTTTGATATGGAAAATCAGGATATTTAATTGATTTTAAATATCTGGAAGTTAGTTTAATTTGAAATTCGAGATATCAGAATGAATTTGGTGATTTAATTATTGAATTTAATCGTTAAATCTGGGTAAAAATTTGAATCTTCAGTTTTAAGCTGATTAAAAATATTTTCAAGGCTTAGAAAATTTATATTGATAATACTGAAGATAATGGGACTTTCAGAATTGAATTTGAAACTGTTTTGTTCAGTTTTGAAATTTTATTGTTTAAATTGAATTTAAAAATAGCCTTCCGAGGCACAGTCTCGGAATTCGACGAAACCAGTTTCATTGGATCCATAATAGTGTATTATTATCGGATTTCAATTTTCGTAATGTTTGGAGTGATCGTTTGGCCATACGATAAGCAAACACGCTGAAAATTATATCGAAATTCAATTTATTAACTGGTCCAAAAAGCTATCTTTTCCATACAATTGAATTTGGACTCGAAACCTTTTCCATTGTGTTCGGAATAGGCGTATAACATTACGAACGCCTAGCGGCACGCCTCGATAGGAGGTCAAGATTTTGAGTTGCATTTTCGAGACAGTTTGAATTTGAATTTAATTAATATATATATATATTTAAATATCTGTCAGCAGTTGATTTCTTTCTTGTAAAGACCCGCAAATTCGTATTCCGAAAACCCGACACTGCTACGTCCACTGTAGCAATTGCCGAACAATCGGATGGCGGAAACGCGAACTTTAATATTTAAAAGAAGAGGAGGAAGAAAAGATAGAAGAAAAAGAGAAGAAAGAGAGAATGGAGAAGAACAACAACACGGAAGAACAACAGAACAGAAAACAATATCAGAATCTTACACATCGCAGCGGAATAACATATAATAGATAATCAATAGTCTTTTAAAACAAAGAACTATATCAGTTTATACATACATCAATCAGAGTCAATATACAACAATGGACAGTTATATAAACTTGTCCTCATACAGAATACACAGCGGAATAAATACTATCAGATACAAATACTACGTCTCGCCATCCAGCTTATCTCCAAAGCTCCAGAGTATCCAGACTATCCTGATAACATAACTCTAGGCTGCCCGTGTGGAAAATTTGTGGGCACCCAGAGTTTAGAAGGGAACAATAAACTCCGAGTCAGTCATGGTGACTGGTGTGAGATCGTAAAACAGTTATTCTTTATAACAACAAAATAATTTTAAAGTCAATTCGAAATGCTTTTGGAAAATGAAACTACCATAAGACCTCCCACCACACACACAATGCAAACGCAGAATTGGAGGAGATTTCTTCTTATGATAGTCAAAGATGCTTACTACGCAAAATCAAATCATTTTTGATATTATTTTTAGTGCATAGTGTAGAAATCATTTCGAAAGTATAATATAAATCTTAGCCAGCATAGGCATCCGCACTTATGCCTACTATAGCTACCATCCAAATAGTGGTGACCACCATAAGTGAATGATAGGTTCTACAACTAAAACCGTACAAGTGTCGTATTGTTTCTTTGGATTTCCAACAAATGGCCAGGCTAAGGAACTTCCTATCCACGATGGGTACGTCCCTGGAATAGACGACCCGAGAACCTAACCGGATCTCTGCCAACACAAGGCCGGGTTACCTCTGCAAAAATAGGTAACTACTGACACGCGTATGCCATCCCCCGATCGTAACCGATCTTCCCGAGGATCCCCGATTTCTAACAAACCACATAGATAATAATGCAGCAACCACATAGGTTAAGTATCTGGGCTCCATACCATGATACCACCTCTATCCAGAAGGAATGACATACACTAAGGGGCGCTACTCCCTAGAACCTTGCCGCATTCTTCCTGTTTCGACCATTTCCGGGGTGTGAGGCTCGACGAAGTCTCGTCCACAAAGCTACGCTTTCTACAAAGCCCTGCTTCGGGTCAAACAAAAATGATCAACCTATGATCACAAAGATATAAGATCAAACAAATGATCATATCGTAAATGATCAAACACTGATCATTTCACAGCAACACTCAGTATGCCACGTTACCAAATTGGGATATATCGCTGATAAATTTCAACTACATAACCTCTGAGCTCGTACGTCTCAGAGAAGGGTGTTAAGCTAAGAGAATAAATTCTCCGCCACCAACAGAAATGTATTTGAAAGAAATCAGCTTTATATCTCAAATTGTAACGTCAGACACACAATCCATACAAGTCTGTTCCGGGATCGAATAGAACCGAAGGCACTTCTCACGAAGCCCTTGCATATCCGGATAAATTTCTAATCACGTCAGGACTTCCCGTCACTAAGGGTGATAAAACCTCTAAATCGAAGATCAGTCGATGTAGAGTAACTCGACGGTAATCCTTCCGTTTTCAAAAATATCCGGTCTTCAACACCGGTCTTCGAATGCAATTCATAACGACGTATCACATATTCGGAATGGGTTATACGACCCCATGGTCCTTTCCCGGCTAACCCGAATAGTGAGCGATTATTTAAAAATAAGTGTGGCATTCAAATTCATCCAATTCACAACAAATACCAATTCAAGGTAAATATTGATAGTCGGTTATTTAACTATCAATAAAGATGCGCAACATCATCAGATTCCAAATAATTTTCCAAATTATTTCATCTTCCAAAATATCTTTACTAGATATAAAATTTCCACACTTCAAAAATAAATCAACGTTTATTTTTTTAAACAACTTCCCTTTCTTTTATAAATTCCATATTGAATTTATATTTTCAAAATATCTACTGATATACGATTCTCAAATCGATTTCAAATATTCAATTTCATTTGATCTTTAAGAAGATAAAATCTCAAAACGTTTCATTTCATTTTGGGAATGCATTTCCCTACTTATTTAATAATAAGTATTTCACAAATCATTTATTTTCAACACTTGGAAAATATTCTATATACTTAAATCAAATTAAGTATATATTTCATTCTTTTAAGGAAACCATTTACTATAACATTTATTTGAGTCAAAACGAATGTTACGTAAAACATCGTTACGACGACTCAAAATCACTAGTATAGGGATTCGAAATTAAGATAGGTATATAAATCCCAATACTACATAAAAAAAACATTTCCTTTCGGAAATCATTTACTATAACAACAGTGTTATAGTCCATCATTTCCTTATATTTTCGAAAATGCCTATTTCAACAATGAACGTTGAAATCTATGCTTTCAATTCACAATACATTTTAAAACATCTTTAAAATGTTTAACTTCATTTTTAATATTACTTCTTCAAAAATGAATCCATTTTATTCAATAATATATTCACTGTCCAAAATCGTGAATATACTTCACTTAACCAAATTTCAATCATCTCTACACATTTTTATTCCAATAAAAATTCGCTATCCAAAATCGCGAACATATCTTCTTTAATAATTTCCTATATTCAATTTATCAAATTCAACCGATTTCGAGTTTATAAAACAACGTTTATAAATTCTATTTCTAATTAATAACAACTCTGATTTATAAATCTTCTTTATTAACAATTCGATCAATATTCCATTTAAAGGAAAAAAATCCAATTTATAAGTAAATTCCTTATAAATCTTTTATTCTACAATTTCATTCATTTTAACTTCACAATTTATAAATCTATAATTTCATTCTTTTTAACTTCACAACTTATACATCTATAAATTTCATATCGATTTTCCAAATTCGTTTCAATTTGCCAATTAAATTTCTAATTGGACTTCCCACTTATTTCTTTCTTTAAATAAATTCCTTTTAAAGAAAATAATTTTTTTATCTCTTTCAATCTATTAAAAAATCCAAATTTTAAATTAAATTCTTCAATTTATAATCACTATTTTACGAAATCCATTTATTTAACATTTTCACTTGATTCTGGAATTAATTCGATAAAATTATAAAAATCAGCTTTTATACTTTTAAATTCTTTTCTTCGAATTTATTCAATTTCTAAAAATTTATTTACTTAAAAATTTCTATTTTGATTTCAAAAATCCAATTTCATTTATTTTTGGAATCCAATGATATCAAACATCCATTCAGCTAAATTTATAGCTTTCAAACAATTTCCAGACATCGATATGATCAAAACATCAATATAATCATTCACAGATTCATATCACAGTATAAATAAATTCAATCAATATGAGGGGTCCAGTTGGATCCCTCCAACCTGTTTCCCTGCATCCAAAGATGTTAGCACAATGCCAATTCCGTTCCAGTACGGAATTATCGCGGTATATGGGTTTTATAAAAATCCGCTTACTGACGGCGCAACAGGGTCTCATCCGCTATACGAGGCGGGAAATCATCAATCCAATATATACATATGCCAATATGTATATATTGCTATATATATAGATATATCCTATAATATCTAATATCACATCCAATAGCAATCATCAATCAATAATAACTGTAAAATCAAATTTCCTTCGAGTGAGAAAGATCTCACCTTAGCTTTTAAATTTGCCATCCAAATTTCCATCTTGACTCGATTTCTTGATTTTTAACCTTATATAAATAATTATACAAATTCATTAATATTCGAATCAACTGAACAATAAATTTTCGTTTTCAATTGTTTTATATATATATCTCTAACTGCGAAATATTATTAGTTTTATCTGTAAAATAAAAACAGTATTTACTGTAAAATTTTAAAGCTGCTTAAAATTAAATTATCTTTCTGAATCAACATTCTTAAAAATTTCTGTTTATTATAAAATTAACCTCCCAAATCAGTAAGCTATTTAACAGCATAGTGTTTCTAGTTAATAAACTTAATCACCCAAATTTTAAATAAATAATTTGGCTAGCCTAATTTACATTCACTGTAAATAAAGTTAACAGAAGTTAACTCGAATACCTCACAACGAACAGGAAGCCAATCAACGGGCTTCAGCTCGAAATCCAAACGGCGCCTCGACAAGCTCATCCCCGCGACAATTCACTTCTCCTTCTTGAATGTGCTGCGAAACCACTTCGAGTCCATCGTTCTCGAGCTCGAGATTCCCACGACAAGTCGCGATATCCAGCTTCACGAGCGACGCGCTCGTGCCCACGCGACATTGCACGCGACCCCAATAAATCGAGCACCAGCCATCATCGAACTGCTCCATTCCCGTCCTCGTTCCAAGTCCCCGTGCCACGTGACCCAGCGCCATCGCCTTCGAGCTCGACCACGCGATGCGCAGATTCGAAATTGCCTGAAGCCCTAACTCGCGATTGATGCTTGCCCTAGAGGCGATGACGCGAGGTTCGAGATGCCTCAACCCCCATCGCGACAGTACATCAAGCCTTGCCGTCGACCCTTCCCTCCTGCCTTCGAGCGCTCGCGTCCAGCAGCCCCGTTTGATTTGGGTTTCATATCTTGAAAGAACAGAGGGGGAGAAAAGGTGGAACTCGGTCATAAATTGATTTTTGTCTCGCCATTTTTAAACGAGAAGGGGATAGTTTTTTTTTTCTTTGAATTGTTTTTGAACGATAGAAGAAAAGGGAGCTCGGTTGAAATAGAAAGGGGAGACAGTGTACGTGATTTAACAGGGAAGTATGGGTCCCACGATTTCTTTCGTGCTTCTCTACGTGATGGTAGGCGTAGTTGTAGGCATGATTTTAGGAACGAAAAGCAACTGATGTGACAAAATTCAAAGTTTAAATGTCAATCGAATTCAATTTAAATTTTCGACGCGTTTACTTACTGTGTGCTCACATAACAACGGAGACTGCTACGAAAATTGAAACCCGATAATAATTCAATATTACGGACCCAATGGAACTGGTTTCGTCGAATTCCGAGACTGTTTGAAAATTGACTATTTTTAAATATCGATTCGAACGATATAATTTCAAACTGAACAATTCAATTTCAAATTCGATTCTGAAGCTCCAATTATCTTCAGTATCATCAATATAAATATTAAAAGCTTTTCGAAATATTTTTCTTCAACTTTAAATTTAAGATTCAAATTTTTATCCAGTTTCAATAGATTAAATTTTATAATTTAATCGCCAAATTCCAAGTTATATTCGGAATTCAAATTAAATCATCGTCTAAATATTTAAAATTAATTAAATATTTTCAATTTAATTTGTTCAAAATTCTGGGTCGTTACAAACTTCCCTCCTTAAAAGAATTTCGTCCCGAAATTACAAGTTAGGAAGAAAAAGTCCTTAACTTCTCTACTATTTTTTCAACATTCAATAGTTTTATCAATTTATCAAAACAAATCTTTCTATTAAAGATTCGTTATCATTCAACTAAATTTCTAAACATCTTCATAATTTTCAAACGATATTGTTTACTTCAAAATTCAGATTTAAATTTAAATTCAAATTTTAACTTTCAAAATTTCCTCAAAAATTTTCTAACACTCGAAATTTTCAAAAAATTTCGCCAGCGTCTCCTTTGCGGGGCTAATACGGTACGACTACAAAACGTCCCTACGGACTCTCAGTTTTCAAAAAGAAAAAGAAAAAGCCAAGCGGCTAGACAAGAAAGTCATCAAATCTCATATAGAAATTAAAATACATACCTTTAGTCGAGCAATTCAAATTTATCTTCGAAATTAAATTCCAATTCCTTTATACCTGTATATCCTACTAGCCATGATATCTAGTTACAACATTCAACTATTTTGCACATTCAATTACAAAATTTTCAATATAACTGCTTATATCATTTTTAAGTTCGTTATTGAAGTTATATCCTATTCATTCAATTTTTACATTTCCAAATTCATTTGAATTTAATTTACAATTCCAATCTAATTTGGGTTCTATTAACTTCTGGATATTGAATTTATCAATTATCTTTAATTCACTTCAAACAAATCTTAAAGCTTCATTTTATTTCACACAATTCAAATTTGGTTTCAACATTCAGTTTCAATTCCAGTTTTATTCTTTTGTTCATTCCCAAAATTTATTTACAATCCACTATTTTGGTTTATAACCACTTATATTAAACTGGATTTCAAATTTCATACGAATTTTAATTTCTCTTTCGTTTATAATTATTCAATTCAATTCTATTGCTTACAACTTCAAAATGAATCTCAATTTTCAATTTCACTTTCATTTATTCAAATTTATTCACTTATACTTTCTTTAATTTAACTCCATTCTTTAAGTTAAATTTATTCTATCAAAATTCAAATTTTATAAGTTATCAACTTATTTCTTATTTCATAAGTATTTTTATATAGTATTCCATAGTCTTTTCAATCTTTTCAAAACCATTTTTGAAAACAATTCAAATTATCCTTTGAATTTTCTAAAACAAAACCCAAATTTTTCAAACAACTTCCTTTTAAAACAATTTGGCAGCAATTTCTCTTTTGGAAACCCGAAAATGAACACCAACGATGCCGCGGTCATCATCGAAGTTATTTTCCAGCGACCGAAAAGAGTTTAGAGCTTTCATCTCTCCAAAATATTTTTCAAAACCCTTGAAATCCATTTTCAAATCAAAAAGGAATTAAACTTTCCAAATCTCCAAAATTTTCAAATTCTTTTCAAAACCTTTCCAAATACTTCTCTGGAATCCCGTTTTCCAATTATAAGTCACATTTATAATTTATATTCTCAAATTTCATTTATATGTGAATTTATTTCTTAACTTTGGAGTTATGATTTCAATTTCTTATTCAATTTTCAATGATAATAGATTAATATTATCACCTCTAACAACCATGCAACCATATACTGTAATAATTTACAGAAAATCATTTCTTTTATATACAAAAATAGTTTTGGGCAAAATTATTTCATTCACCCTATTTAGAACAATACTGTGCCGAATTGTTCTATTCAAGTGTTTAGAAACCCCTTCGATGCAGTTTTGCAAGACTGTGCCGACGAAGGTTCATATACCACTCAATAAACCAATCATCACAATACAAAACAATTTTTATATTCAATAACAAATACGCTCATATCTATTATTACACTCAAACTCATTCTAGAGTACTGCTGACTCTATCTCTAATGAGTAACACCCAACAGAGCAGGGTTGTCGCTTAACCATATGCTCTGATACCACCTGTAAAGACCTGCAAATCCGTCTTCCGAAAACCCGACACTGCTACATCCACTGTAGCAATTGCCGAACAATCGGATGGCGGAAACGCGAACTTTAATATTTAAAAGAAGAGGAGGAAGAAAAGATAGAAGAAAAAGAGAAGAAAGAGAGAATGGAGAAGAACAACAACACGGAAGAACAACAAAACAGAAAACAATATCAGAATCTTACACATCGCAGCGGAATAACATATAATAGATAATCAATAGTCTTTTAAAACAAAGAACTATATCAGTTTATACATACATCAATCAGAGTCAATATACAACAATGGACAGTTATATAAACTTGTCCTCATACAGAATACACAGCGGAATAAATACTATCAGATACAAATACTACGTCTCGCCATCCAGCTTATCTCCAAAGCTCCAGAGTATCCAGACTATCCTGATAACATAACTCTAGGCTGCCCGTGTGGAAAATTTGTGGGCACCCAGAGTTTAGAAGGGAACAATAAACTCCGAGTCAGTCATGGTGACTGGTGTGAGATCGTAAAACAGTTATTCTTTATAACAACAAAATAATTTTAAAGTCAATTCGAAATGCTTTTGGAAAATGAAACTACCATAAGACCTCCCACCACACACACAATGCAAACGCAGAATTGGAGGAGATTTCTTCTTATGATAGTCAAAGATGCTTACTACGCAAAATCAAATCATTTTTGATATTATTTTTAGTGCATAGTGTAGAAATCATTTCGAAAGTATAATATAAATCTTAGCCAGCATAGGCATTCCGCACTTATGCCTACTATAGCTACCATCCAAACAGTGGTGACCACCATAAGTGAATGATAGGTTCTACAACTAAAACCGTACAAGTGTCGTATTGTTTCTTTGGATTTCCAACAAATGGCCAGGCTAAGGAACTTCCTATCCACGATGGGTACGTCCCTGGAATAGACGACCCGAGAACCTAACCGGATCTCTGCCAACACAAGGCCGGGTTACCTCTGCAAAAATAGGTAACTACTGACACGCGTATGCCATCCCCCGATCGTAACCGATCTTCCCGAGGATCCCCGATTTCCAACAAACCACATAGATAATAATGCAGCAACCACATAGGTTAAGTATCTGGGCTCCATACCATGATACCACCTCTATCCAGAAGGAATGACATACACTAAGGGGCGCTACTCCCTAGAACCTTGTCGCATTCTTCCTGTTTCGACCATTTCCGGGGTGTGAGGCTCGACGAAGTCTCGTCCACAAAGCTACGCTTTCTACAAAGCCCTGCTTCGGGTCAAACAAAAATGATCAACCTATGATCACAAAGATATAAGATCAAACAAATGATCATATCGTAAATGATCAAACACTGATCATTTCACAGCAACACTCAGTATGCCACGTTACCAAATTGGGATATATCGCTGATAAATTTCAACTACATAACCTCTGAGCTCGTACGTCTCAGAGAAGGGTGTTAAGCTAAGAGAATAAATTCTCCGCCACCAACAGAAATGTATTTGAAAGAAATCAGCTTTATATCTCAAATTGTAACGTCAGACACACAATCCATACAAGTCTGTTCCGGGATCGAATAGAACCGAAGGCACTTCTCACGAAGCCCTTGCATATCCGGATAAATTTCTAATCACGTCACGACTTCCCGTCACTAAGGGTGATAAAACCTCTAAATCGAAGATCAGTCGATGTAGAGTAACTCGACGGTAATCCTTCCGTTTTCAAAAATATCCGGTCTTCAACACCGGTCTTCGAATGCAATTCATAACGACGTATCACATATTCGGAATGGGTTATACGACCCCATGGTCCTTTCCCGGCTAACCCGAATAGTGAGCGATTATTTAAAAATAAGTGTGGCATTCAAATTCATCCAATTCACAACAAATACCAATTCGAGGTAAATATTGATAGTCGGTTATTTAACTATCAATAAAGATGCGCAACATCATCAGATTCCAAATAATTTTCCAAATTATTTCATCTTCCAAAATATCTTTACTAGATATAAAATTTCCACACTTCAAAAATAAATCAACGTTTATTTTTTTAAACAACTTCCCTTTCTTTTATAAATTCCATATTGAATTTATATTTTCAAAATATCTACTGATATACGATTCTCAAATCGATTTCAAATATTCAATTTCATTTGATCTTTAAGAAGATAAAATCTCAAAACGTTTCATTTCATTTTGGGAATGCATTTCCCTACTTATTTAATAATAAGTATTTCACAAATCATTTATTTTCAACACTTGGAAAATATTCTATATACTTAAATCAAATTAAGTATATATTTCATTCTTTTAAGGAAACCATTTACTATAACATTTATTTGAGTCAAAACGAATGTTACGTAAAACATCGTTACGATGACTCAAAATCACTAGTATAGGGATTCGAAATTAAGATAGGTATATAAATCCCAATACTACATAAAAAAAACATTTCCTTTCGGAAATCATTTACTATAACAACAGTGTTATAGTCCATCATTTCCTTATATTTTCGAAAACGCCTATTTCAACAATGAACGTTGAAATCTATGCTTTCAATTCACAATACATTTTAAAACATCTTTAAAATGTTTAACTTCATTTTTAATATTACTTCTTCAAAAATGAATCCATTTTATTCAATAATATATTCACTGTCCAAAATCGTGAATATACTTCACTTAACCAAATTTCAATCATCTCTACACATTTTTATTCCAATAAAAATTCGCTATCCAAAATCGCGAACATATCTTCTTTAATAATTTCCTATATTCAATTTATCAAATTCAACCGATTTCGAATTTATAAAACAACGTTTATAAATTCTATTTCTAATTAATAACAACTCTGATTTATAAATCTTCTTTATTAACAATTCGATCAATATTCCATTTAAAGGAAAAAAATCCAATTTATAAGTAAATTCCTTATAAATCTTTTATTCTACAATTTCATTCATTTTAACTTCACAATTTATAAATCTATAATTTCATTCTTTTTAACTTCACAACTTATACATCTATAAATTTCATATCGATTTTCCAAATTCGTTTCAATTTGCCAATTAAATTTCTAATTGGACTTCCCACTTATTTCTTTCTTTAAATAAATTCCTTTTAAAGAAAATAAATTTTTTATCTCTTTCAATCTATTAAAAAATCCAAATTTTAAATTAAATTCTTCAATTTATAATCACTATTTTACGAAATCCATTTATTTAACATTTTCACTTGATTCTGGAATTAATTCGATAAAATTATAAAAATCAGCTTTTATACTTTTAAATTCTTTTCTTCGAATTTATTCAATTTCTAAAAATTTATTTACTTAAAAATTTCTATTTTGATTTCAAAAATCCAATTTCATTTATTTTTGGAATCCAATGATATCAAACATCCATTCAGCTAAATTTATAGCTTTCAAACAATTTCCAGACATCGATATGATCAAAACATCAATATAATCATTCACAGATTCATATCACAGTATAAATAAATTCAATCAATATGAGGGGTCCAGTTGGATCCCTCCAACCTGTTTCCCTGCATCCAAAGATGTTAGCACAATACCAATTCCGCTCCAGTACGGAATTATCGCGGTATATGGGTTTTATAAAAATCCGCTTACTGACGGCGCAATAGGGTCTCATCCGCTATACGAGGCGGGAAATCATCAATCCAATATATACATATGCCAATATGTATATATTGCTATATATATAGATATATCCTATAATATCTAATATCACATCCAATAGCAATCATCAATCAATAATAACTGTAAAATCAAATTTCCTTCGAGTGAGAAAGATCTCACCTTAGCTTTTAAATTTGCCATCCAAATTTCCATCTTGACTCGATTTCTTGATTTTTAACCTTATATAAATAATTATACAAATTCATTAATATTCGAATCAACTGAACAATAAATTTTCGTTTTCAATTGTTTTATATATATATATCTCTAACTGCGAAATATTATTAGTTTTATTTGTAAAATAAAAACAGTATTTACTGTAAAATTTTAAAGCTGCTTAAAATTAAATTATCTTTCTGAATCAACATTCTTAAAAATTTCTGTTTATTATAAAATTAACCTCCCAAATCAGTAAGCTATTTAACAGCATAGTGTTTCTAGTTAATAAACTTAATCACCCAAATTTTAAATAAATAATTTGGTTAGCCTAATTTACATTCACTGTAAATAAAGTTAACAGAAGTTAACTCGAATACCTCACAACGAACAGGAAGCCAATCAACGGGCTTCAGCTCGAAATCCAAACGGCGCCTCGACAAGCTCATCCCCGCGACAATTCACTTCTCCTTCTTGAATGTGCTGCGAAACCACTTCGAGTCCATCGTTCTCGAGCTCGAGATTCCCACGACAAGTCGCGATATCCAGCTTCACGAGCGACGTGCTCGTGCCCACGCGACATTGCACGCGACCCCAATAAATCGAGTACCAGCCATCATCGAACTGCTCCATTCCCGGCCTCGTTCCAAGTCCCCGTGCCACGTGACCCAGCGCCATCGCCTTCGAGCTCGACCACGCGATGCGCAGATTCGAAATTGCCTGAAGCCCTAACTCGCGATTGATGCTTGCCCTAGAGGCGAGGACGCGAGGTTCGAGATGCCTCAACCCCCATCGCGACAGTACATCAAGCCTTGCCGTCGACCCTTCCCTCCTGCCTTCGAGCGCTTGCGTCCAGCAGCCCCGTTTGATTTGGGTTTCGTATCTTGAAAGAACAGAGGGGGAGAAAAGGTGGAACTCGGTCATAAATTGATTTTTGTCTCGCCATTTTTAAACGAGAAGGGGATAGTTTTTTTTTTCTTTGAATTGTTTTTGAACGATAGAAGAAAAGGGAGCTCGGTTGAAATAGAAAGGGGAGACAGTGTACGTGATTTAACAGGGAAGTATGGGTCGCACGATTTCTTTCGTGCTTCTCTATGTGATGGTAGGCGTAGTTGTAGGCATGATTTTAGGAACGAAAAGCAACTGATGTGACAAAATTCAAAGTTTAAATTTCAATCGAATTCAATTTAAATTTTCGACGCGTTTACTTACTGTGTGCTCACATAACAACGGAGACTGCTACGAAAATTGAAACCCGATAATAATTCAATATTACGGACCCAATGGAACTGGTTTCGTCGAATTCCGAGACTGTTTGAAAATTGACTATTTTTAAATATCAATTCGAACGATATAATTTCAAACTGAACAATTCAATTTCAAATTCGATTCTGAAGCTCCAATTATCTTCAGTATCATCAATATAAATATTAAAAGCTTTTCGAAATATTTTTCTTCAACTTTAAATTTAAGATTCAAATTTTTATCCAGTTTCAATAGATTAAATTTTATAATTTAATCGCCAAATTCCAAGTTATATTCGGAATTCAAATTAAATCATCGTTTAAATATTTAAAATTAATTAAATATTTTCAATTTAATTTGTTCAAAATTCTGGGTCGTTACATATCAGCTACCCTATTCCTGAGCAAGCCGACCTACTCTCTACTTAATCACGTACCCTTTGCCTTACCTCGGAAGCCAAAAATCAAACGAAAAAGAAAATAAGAGAAAAGCCGAGCCCTTCTCTTTTTCAACTCTAAATCGAAAGAACGAAAAAATCATCAGAACAAAAGGGAAAAAAAAATGGCACCTCAAATCGAAGACGAGATCGTTTCGTTCTCCATTCGATTTCCGAGATCGATCGAAGGGCATCCCTCCTTTCCAACTAGCGAGGCCGACGTTGCTGGGTTGTTGCGTGTTGGGTGTCTTGCTCGAGCTCGAGACAGTGTGGTTTGTCGAGTGGAATAGCTGAAGTTAGGGCACGGTTCGTGATCTCGATTGAATCGGTGAGGTGTGGGCGTAGAAGCTAGAGCGCACGTAGGCCGATGTCAATGGAGGAATTGCGAAGGATCGAGCATGAATTCGAGAGCATGAATGGTAAAGTTTGGAAGTCGCGCGCAATGCAGAGGCTAGGGCGGTGGCGTCGTACGAGTCGGTGGCGGCTCGTTCGAGAAGGTGGCGGCGATCTCGAGTCAAGCATGGTGAAGGCCTGGGTTTGTTCGAGTGAGGTATATGATTTTCTTTTTCAAATTGAATTAAATAGCACACCTATTTTATTATATACAGGAATTAGAATAAAGTATATACAGTAAAGTATAAAACTGTTTGTTATTTTCAATTTAAAAATTTGCATATGTAAACAGAAAATAAAATTCCAGTGAGATGTAATTACAGATTTATATAAATGCAGAAGATTTTATACTGTTTTATCATGTTTAAAATCAATATATATATATATATAAGATTTACGTATGCAGCAGTTTTAAATGTTTTGAATTGTAAAGATAGTTTAAAATTTTATTATTTGTTTAATTGAAATCTAAAGTATCTTTGTTACTAAAAATAATTTATAAAGGAAAGGGAAGATTTATTAAAATCAAATTATTAGTTTAAACTAATTTTTAGCTAAGTCAAATTATAAAATGAAAATTTAATTTGTTCAACTAATTCAAATATTAACAAACTATATAAATTGTTATACAAGGTGAAAACTGTGAAGAAAACAAGTCGAATTGGAAATGGGATTGCGAAATAAAAGCAAAGGTGAGATCTTCTCACTCAAATTAAAATTGAAATTGCAGTTATTGATTAACTGTTTGGATGTGATAGTATATATAGTAGTATATATATATATATATATATTTGGAGTTGTTGATTTCCCGCATTATATAGCGGATGAGACCCTATGCGCCGCATAATAGCGGATGATATTTATAAATCCCATATACCGCGATATTCCACCTCGAAGTGGAATTGGTATTGTGCTAACATCTGTGGATGCAGGGAAACAGGTTGGAGGGATCCAACTGGATTCCTCAAATTATATGAATTTGTTTCGTATATTGTATGAATTTGTTTCATATGCTGTGTGATAATTTATTTATAATCTGTGAATGATTATATTGACGATTGAATTTGTTGAAGGCTATAATTTAGCCGAATGTATTTTTGGTATTGTTAGATACCAAAAATAAATGAAATTGGATTTTTGAAATAAAAGTAGGAAATTTTAAGTAAATTTCTTTTGAAAGAATTGGATGAATTTAAAAGAAGAAATTTAAAGGTACAAAGTTGATTTTTGTAATCTTATCGAATTATTTCCAAAATATGGGAAAAGATTTTTATAAATGGATTTTTAATATTATTATTTGAAAGTTGAAGAATTTATTGAAAATGGAATTTTAAATGGTTTGGAAGAGATAAAGGAATTTATTTTCAAAGATGATAAATTTCTAGAAATCAATTTGATGATTGACTTAGTATTTAAAAATAAATCCTGGGAAATCCATTCTAAAATCGATTAGGTGTTGGAAATAAATGTTTGGAAAATCAATTTGGGATTTGAAATGAATTTGGAAATCAATTTGAAAGTTGATTTTGAGTTGACAGTGAATATTTGAGACATCGATTTGAAAATCGTATAAAAAGTGAATATTTGGGAATGTAAATTCAAAATGGAATTTATAAAGGAAAGGGAAATTTGTTTTAAAAATAAACACTGATTTATTTTTAAAGTGTGGAAATAAATTTACATATTTGAGATGTAAATTTGAAATAAATCGATAAGGATTTTTTTAATTGGTTTAAATGGACCATTTTGAAATAGAAGTGTATTTTCCTTGAAAAGTCGAGTATATTTCCAAAGTAGTTTTAAATTATAAATGAAGAAATTCTGAAATTGGATTTTAAGGACTATTTTGGAGATAAAGTATTTGAACTCGGCAGATTTCCAGTGGAAATGAATAAATATTTGAAAATATATCCCGTGTAGGGAAATTGATTTGAAATTTGCTTTCAAAGGTTTGAAAGGTGAAATGTGATTTGAAATTTGTTTTCAAAGTGATGAAGTGTGGAAAATATGATTTGAAATTTGTTTTCAAAGTGTTGAAGTGTGGAAATATATATATCTTGTGAAGATATTTGAAATTAATAATTTGTGAAAATTATTTAAATCTGATGATTGTTATGAATGTAGTTTGATAGTTAAATCACCGACTATCAATATTTGCCTTTGAAATGGCACTTGAATTTGTTTTTAAAATAAGCGCTCATTATTCGGTTTAGCCGGGAGAGGACTTTGTGTCATAAAACCCATTCCGAATAATGATACGACGTTATGAATTGCAATTGAAGACCGGTGTGAAGACCGGGTATTTTCGAAAATGAAAGGACAACCTGTCGAATATCTCTGCACCGAGTTGCTCCGGTATAGAGATTTATATCACTCTTCTTGTGATGGGAAGTCCGGACGTGATTAGTGAATATCCGGATTGCAAGGGCTTCTTTGGAAGTGCCTTCGGTTCTGTTCGAACCCGGAACAGATTTTTATGGTTGTTTGTCTGACATTACACTTTGAGATATAAAGCTGATTTCTTTCAAATACATTTCTGTTGGTGGCGGAGAATTTATTCTCTTAGCTTAACACCCTTCTCTGAGACGTACGAGCTCAGAGGTTATGTAGTTGAAGGTTATCAGTGATATACTCCCAATTTGGTAGTGTGGCATGCTAAGTGTTGCTGTGTGTTGATGATCATTCGTTGATCATTTGTTGATCAAAGCATGGCTTTGTGAAAGAAGCGTAGCTTTGTGGATGAGACCTCATCGGACCTCACAACCCGGAAATGGTCGAAATAGGAAAGATGCGGCAAGGTTATGAGGGTCGCTCCCTTTAGGGTATGTCATTTCCTTCTGGAAAAAGGTGATATTATGGTATGGAGCCTAGATATTTACCTGTGTGGTTGCTCCAATCTCATTTACTGTGTGATTGTTGCTTTGTGATTGAGGGCCCTTGGATAAAGGTCCCAAAGGACCGGGGGTGGCATACTCGAGTAGTAGTTACCTAGTTATAGAGGTAACCCGCCCTTATGTTGGCAGAGATCCGGGTAGGTTCTCGAGACGTCTCGCCAGAGGCGTACCCATGTGGCAGTAGGAAGTTCCTTAGCCTGACCATTTGTTGGAAATCCAATTCCCAATACAAACCTTGTATGGTTTTAGTTGTAGAACCTGCCATTTACTTATGGTGGTCACCACTGTTTAGATGGTAGCTATAGTAGGCATAGTTCGGAATGTCTATGCTGGCTAAGATTAATATTATACTTTCGAAATGTTTTCCACACTAGACATTAATAATAATATCAACTGATTTTCATAGTAAGCATCTTTGACTATCATAAGGAGAAATCTCCTCCAATTCTGTGTTTGCATTGTGTGTGTGGCGGGAGGCCTTATGGTAGTTTCATTTTCCAAAAGCATTGCGAATTTCTCTTATTTTCTTTGTGAAAATAACTGTTTTACGATCTCACACCAGTCACCATGACTGACTCGGAGTTTATTGTTCCCTTTCTAAACTCTGGGTGCCCATAATTTTCCACACGGGCAGCCTAGAGTTATGTTATCAGGATATTCTGGAGCTTTGGAGGCAAGCTGGATGGCGAGACGTACACCCGTACTTGTTTATTTATTCCGCTGTGTATTCTGTATGGGGACAAGTTTATATAACTGTCCATTGTTGTATTGAGTTGTATATTGACTCTCATTGTTGTATTGTATAGACTGATATAGTTCTTTGTTTAAAAGACTAGTAATTATCTATTATATATTGTTCTGCTGCGAATGTGAGATTCTGATATTGTTTCTGTTTCTGTTTTTCTGTTCTTTCTTTTCTTCTGTCTTCTTCTACCTCTTCTTTTTAACCCTAATGGTTCGGTTTTTCGGCATTCGATTGCGCGGCATTTGATACAGTGGACGTATTAATGTCGACTTTCGAGCGTCGAAAGATCTAAATCATTACATCACCCTTGTACGATTAAAAGTTTATGAACCTGAACAAACCATTAGTTTTGGTTGCTATGGATGTATGATTGATTCCTTGTTGCATATAATGGTCATGCTGTCTTGTTTGCATATGTCTTGTGTTGATTTGTTTTGTTACTAATTGATACAACTAAAATATTTCTCTTGTATATAAATCGCACTATTTTGAATTATATAAGTGAAATACAGGTTTATGGAAGCAATAGCTACTGCTTTTGGTTTCATAAATAAAGTTATTTGCCCGACAAATAGGTACGTTTTCAGATTACGGTTTTTGAAACGATATTTTTATTGTTGTTCCCTTGGTTTGGGATATTTTATTATTGAATATGATACATATATATATATATATTGTAATTATTGATATTATTATTGTTCCGGATCTAACCGCGCAAAGGAGACTCTGCCGAAATTTTCCGTCAATATAGGACTTAGAAAATTTTGTGAAAGTGAAAATATTTTCAAGCTTTTATTAAACTTGAATATAAAAGATTTAATTGTTTATAAATTGATATATTTTATTTAAAATACTTAATTATATAAATTATGTTTATAAATTGAATAATTTGAATAAAATTATATCAAGTTTCTTAATTCCTTCTTGTTCCTTTTCGAGGACAAAAAGGTTTGAGAGGGGAAGAGTGTAACGACCCGTAATTTTTGATAGTTACAAATATTAAATTTAATAATATTTTAGAATTTAATATTGGAGAAATTAAAATTCATGACATATTAATGGGAAAAATAATTAGAATATGATTTAGTAATGTTGTTTGAATGTTATTGACAATTATTTTAATGTAATTTCAATCAATTGAAATAATTTTAAAGTTAATTTGGCTATAATTGTAAATAAGGAATTAAATTGGTAATTAATGGAATTAATGAAATTGAAATATTATAATTAATATGGTAAAAGATTATAACTGTAAAATATTAATGTAATAAAATGTAAACTAATGTTAATTATATACATAAGGTTATAGTTGATTCAATAATAAGAGTGTAAATGAAATTAAAAGAATTTATTGGAGTTTAAACTATAATTAACTGGAATTTTATTACAATTGCAATTGAACTCTGAGATTAAGGTAATATTTAAATAGTGGATTTAACAGGAAAAAATTATTTTAATAGATTGTTAATTTCTATGTAATCAGGATGGTAAAATTGTTAACTTTTAAATATGAAATTTAAAAGTGATTAAATTAAATTAATAATGATTTATTTAATAAACGTTAAAATGGCCATTTGGGCCACTATCTTGGATTTTGACGAAACTAGTTTCATTGGATCCGTAACAGTAAATTATTGTAAGATTTCAAGTTTCATAGCGATCGGACTTGTCATTTGGCCGTGCGAGGTTGAAATGCATAGAAATCGATTAATAGAATTTAAATTAATATAATTTTATTTTGAAAGCTAACTTCTATATACAATGGAATTAGGGTTTGAAACTAGTTCCATTGAGTTTAAAAATATCGAAAACCTATATTTCGATATATTGGATAACCTACTTTCATTTCGGAAACGGAACGGGCTTTTCGGGTCGTTGTTATCGTTTCGATCCAATTCGAAATGTCCATTTGTTTTATCCATCTCTGTCTATATGAATAGTTTTTTTCTGAAACCCTAGCTGTCTATTCCATATTTCTATACGTATCTATTCGATTATCTCCTTCCTTCCTTCTCAATATCAGACAACTATAATCAAAACCCTAATTTTAATTTCCAATCTAATTTCAAAATTCAAACTCCTCAAACTACATCATATAATATATCGTTGGAAAGCTCTCGATGAACGTAGTCTAGATCTTTTGTTCCTTTTTGCAATTGAGTCTCGGATTGGCCATAAATTAGTGAAGAAGCCTCGGCCGTCCATATTAGGGTTTTGGATTCGACGGTGGATCGTCGATCGTTTGACGATCGGGTGGTGCTGCGGCGTAGCGGAGGCCAGGGGGTTTTGATCCATGCTGTTACATCTTGTAGGAGGTGCCTCAATTCGCTACAAATTGCCAGAAAACATTGGTGAATGGGCTCGGCGGTGGCCAGGCATGGACGCGCCGGAGGTGGCCAGTTTTTGGGCGTAGGTGCGGCTTGTTGAGGGGGTGCTTGCGATGAGTTCTTATCGTGGGTTCGTGGATCATAGGTGGCGGCGATAATTCAAGAAGAGTGGCGGCTGGTGATGTTTCGTGCGCGATTGAGCTATGTAGGCGCGTGTTAGGGTTTAGCAGAGGTGATTAATTACTTAATTGCCTTTTATTATTTTTAATTTTAATTTTAATTTTAAAACGTTTTTACCTATATAACTTTTTCATACGAGCTCAGATTTGGACGCGGTTTCTTGCATTGGGATTGTATCGGAATTCCGAATGAAATGGAACTGGTTTTATTGGATTTTGAGACTGTTGGATTTTTTAGCTTTATTTGGATTTTAAATCGGCGATAAATCAAAGGTGAGTGATTTAACCCACTCATAAATACTAAACCTTCTTATGTTAGTTGAATTAAACCTATGATGTGATAATAAATTTACTGATTGCTGTTTGGTAGTTTAATTTGACATTTTTATTGAAATTGAATTTAATTTGAATAAAATTGCTATTTAAATTAATATTTAATTTAAATTGTTAGTTAAATACCAGATAATGATAACCAGTTAACTGTTGTGATTTATTGGTTGATTTGAATGATGATTGTGATGGATGTTTAATTGTTGACATTTTGGATGATTTGATGTTATGTTTATTTTATATGTTGTTATCACACTGCAAGTTCTCTTAGTTATTGTTTGGAAAATCACTATGGGTTGAAATGATACATACCCGAACGATCTTATAGATTAGGGAAAATCATTATGGGTTGAAATGATAAACCCGGGCGATTTTATGGAGTTGGAAAATTGTGATTCAGAATACGGGTTGAAATGATATATATCCGGAAATTTAAATTTGTTGCGGGTTGAAATGATATATATCTGCATCACTTGATCATAGGGTGGAAAATTTTATACGGACACCGTTGGTTGGTTTTAAATTATTTTCTAAAATTATAAAGTATGTTTGATTTAAGAAATTTGCTTTTTAAATTTAATTTAATGATTTTATTTAAAACTTATATTTGGAAAATAAACTATTTTATATGTTTAAAGTTCAAAATTATAAGCTAATATATGATTTTAAATGTAATTTTAAGATAAGTACGTTTGGTCTCATGAAACTGGGGAACATTCAATAGCTAGCACTTATTCCCTCATGACTAGTAATGTTTCAAGCTCTTCGTTTCCCTGGTACAAGAGGATATGGAATAGCTCTTCTAATGAAAGATTAAATTTCTTACTGTGGAAAGTGTTTAGAAACGCAGTTCATACTCTTGATAATTTGTCAAGGAAAGACTTTCTGGTTAACTCTATGTGCACGTTTTGCAAGTGTAAAAGGGAAGATAACATACATCTCTTTTTTAACTGCTCTTTCTCTTATTTCTTATGGTGAAGGCAAAACTTAAAGGGTGGTTTACCAATCTTGTTATTGATAGCAAGCGAGAATGGTTAAATATCTACAAATCCACCAAATGGAAAGGACATGCTTCATTTGAGCTGCTAATCATCTTAAAGGTATTTGTTTCTGTGATATGGAAAGAGCGCAATGAGAGAATATTCAATAACAAGATCAGAAAAAGAATGGAATTATATCATGTTTTATGTAGTGAAATTAATAAGGCCACTTCTCTCTCCCTGTTGCACTTCGACCATGATGTGATTTGCAAATGAGCCTAGGCCTTATGTTTGTTGTCGTTTTAATTTGTGTTATTTTCCTTTCTTTTTCTCTCTTTGTTTCTACATACTCGTATTTATGCATGTAAGAATCCTCTTATTTGTTATACATAAAGTGGTAGGGGTCCACTCAACCACGCTGGCCTTGCCAAAAAATGTAATTTTAAGATTTAACTTATAATTTTATTTAGTTTTAAATATATAATTTCTATAATTTAAAATTTTAACTTAATAAAATATTTAATATAGTTATAAAATAATAAATTTAATTTAATCTAATATAATAAATTTAGTTTTTATTTAAAATAATAAATTTAGTTTTATTTAATATAATAGATTTAATTTTATTTAATATAATAAATTTAGTCTTAATTTTATATAATAAATTTAGTTTTAATTTAATAAAATAAATATGGTTTTAATTTAATATAACAAATACAAATTTTATACAATAAATTTAATAAATAAAAATTTAATATAATAAAATAAGATTTAATAAAATATATAACATAGTTTTAAAGATTTATTTAGAAATTTAATTTAATATAATGAATATAGATTTTGTAATAACTTTAATAAATAAAAGATATGGAAAGATAAATTAAAATCAAACGGTAATTAAATCTGTTTTAAGGATTGAATTCAAATAAGTTTTATTTAAAACTTATTTATTTATGAGATTTCCAAGAGATATGATTTTAAAATGGAATAACTCGATTTGGCAAGAATTGTTAGGTTAAGCGTTTCAAAACTAAAATATAATTAAAGTTAAATATTTTGGTATTGATTAAATTTGTAACTTGAGATTTTATTGAAATGTTTTATAAAATGGCCACGGTGTGAAATAAGCGTTTGGTTGTTAAAGAGACCGGGATCGGATATTGTCATACTCTCTGCCAATACCGAAAACCACTTTAACAACTGTGCACGTAGTGGAGAAATCCAGAACGAAGTAGGATGGTTTGGCGAATGCTACTGGAATGAAGTAAGAGAACGATGATGGATAGCCTTGACTTTCGGGTCATAATTAAAATGACTAAAACAGGAGCTATACCGGGCCAAGTGAGGTCGCTCCTCCGATCGGGCACATTTTGTGACGCCCCACCTCTATACTCACAATAACAAAGAGTATTAAAAGAAATACCGTCTGTTATTATGAAGAATAAGGCTGGGTAGGAGCGGCCATCCGTAGTTGGCCTTACACTAGTATTGGTTACCTCGATAGGAGTGGTATATATTTTAAATTTTTCATCTCTTATTTATTCACTCCCATTGACATATCCAATTCCAGTATAAAACGAACTACGATGGTTCATAATGGTTTAGGACAATATATATAAAACAACACAGATACATAAAGAATGCGGAACACAGATAGAACAAAAGTCTCATATATATATAACTGATGTCAGTTACAATACAGTTGATACAATACATATGATACAACTACAATTGTCGACTCTGGAAGTTATATATACACGTACATTATCAACTAATATACATGAATACATATCAACCTATACTATGACACGATTACTCCAAAAGATGTGAAAAGTCTTCATAGCTCAAACAACAACTCAAATCAGGAAATCTACAACCTGAAATAACTCGGGTCTGACCCGAGTATTAAATTCAAAAGAAAATAATACACGGGTCAGTCTAATTCAAACTCAGTTATTAGTGCATAGCAGCAATAATAAACAGATAATCAAATAGACGACAATCACAGAAATCTCGTATATCCAACTCTCGATACGAGAATTGGATCACGGCATATGTAACACTAAACAGTGTTAATCGACAAATCAACAGATTTAAATCATCAACAGAGGTAAATAACAGTTTATCAAATCAACTAATTCAATTTAAAACAATTGAAATTGTCACTTTAAAATCATCAAAGTTCGATTGGCTGCCGTACACGCGCGCGTGTACGGCCTCGCCAGTACGGCATAAAAGCTCAATGCATCATGACGCAAAGAAATATCAATTCAAGGCTGTCGATTTCTTGGTGGCTGCAGTACACACGTGTGCATTCGAACCCGTGTGCACTGCCCCGCCAACTCGTGTGCATAGAGAAAGGTGCAACATGCAACTGCTACAAATACACAGAGGCAACATCACATAAACATACTGCAACATGAATACAAGTGCAGAAAGAAGACAGTGACACCCCAGAATCGAAGTAAACAAATGGTGGCAACTGTAGATCAGACTTGATGCCATCAAGTGATACAATGCATATACAACTAGACTCGACAGATATCACAAGAGATACAAGAGAAGCCACAACATGAACCAACAACGCAAGCCCAACCAATTCGAGCAACTGAAACATGACTCAAGAGTATATGAACACTGTCTCAAATGAAGACCGTGATCTATAACACTGCAGCAACTACGAGTGACAGCAGTGTGCCACTAAACCACAAGGAAAGCAATGCAAAAGAGATATGCAGTGACAATATGGCATAGTGAAGACTACAAAGAACTACCCAATGCAGCTGTATACAAGTGCACTAACTACTCGAAGACTGCACTAACTAAGTGATGATAGGGGTTGATACAAGTAGACGATAACAAAATGTCAACCAGAATAATGGGTCAACAATGCGACTGTAAGCGACTAACTCGAAGTAAATGAAGACTGTATGTCAAAAGTCAGAGGCAATACAACTTAATCATCAAAGTGCAGACAAACTGAAGTCAGTGCCCACAATAATGGCAGCAACTCTGTCGGGTCGTGGTTCAAAACCCAAATACAACAGTCTCATTTATAAAACTGGGAAGCAGTGAACCACTATACCAGGCCAGAACTAAATGCAAGGCCAAAGGAAGTGAGGTACAGGGGGGTATACATGAGTGACATCAGTAGTGTAATAGAATCCAAAACTACATAACCAACATCCAAGAGAATATAAACTAAACAGAACAATTACCCTGTAACTCAAAAACCCAAATGTCCAAACAGTGGAAAACAAAATACTTCAATACAAAATAACCCAACTGAAATGAACAAGTTCAATTCATGTGACCGCAATGCAGATACATCACTGACTTTAATGGACAGATCAAACGGCCACTACATACTTGTACTTAAGGCAATATGTACTAATGAAAAACCAAAGGCATTAGACTTCATAAACACCATAGGTCGAGAACCAGGCCAGGTAGTACGAGAAGCAAGAACAAAACCGAACATCAAGTTCTGTAACCAAGTGGAATGGGATAGACCAGAGCAGAGTTCAAAGACAGCGAGCTATACCAACTACAAGCCCAATGTGGCAGCAAACACGAATAAAATGCAACCACAAGGCATGGAACCATAGTGGAACAGGTCAAGCAACAACATGAAGCAGTGCAGACTACCCTAAATGAAGACTACACCGACAAGTGCACAGTTACAACATGAACAATGCAACTACAGGTATACAACAGGGATGATACATCACTGATATACTATCCAAGTTCAACATCACAACGTTAAGGGCAACAGAGCTACAAAGAAACAAATCTACAGACCGAAATCGATTTCTCAAGTAGTTTGACAAAGAACAGAATTCACAGTATAAACGAAATCAGGGGACAGCAGGTCAGTGAAGATCAAAGTCATGGTACCAGTGCAAAAGCATCAAAGCCGATTTTTCCACGAAAACAAGGTCGAACAAACTGTGCCGAAGACCCAGATACCCAATAAATAGTCCAAGTCAAATTTTAACAAAATCAAATAGGTTCGGATAAATCAAAGGCCGAGATAGTGATCAAAATAAAGGCAAGGCAAATCGAACAGTAAGGACGAGTTCGAAAATCATGGGACTGCGGTTTCAACTCAAGGCGGTGCCACTCCCAAAATACCAACAACCATTCAAGCCGTGGTGGTCGCGAGATAGTCAAGGGTGAACAAAAACAACATCGTCAACCCAAATCAAAAGTCATTAAAGCCAGAAATCCATACAAGAATCAACTCTGCGAGTATAAGGCATAAAATTGTACAACTGCTAAAGTCAGAGAAACCATCTATGTATTCAAACAAAATAGGATGGCCAAGGTGAATCAAGACGAACTCTAACGTTCGTATACAAACGAAAACCCAAGGATTCAAAGCAGTGAAAATCACAACTCACAAATGTATGTGCTTGAATTAGATGTGAGTAACTAGAATTACTCACCTTATCATTCGGTCGAAAGTTTGTAGCCGATGCTCCAGAAAATCGAAAGCCCAAATTGTCAAAGAAGAACGAGCATCGGAATTGAAGCCACGGCATCTCGAAGATGAGCGAGAAGGAGCAGCCGTAGTGAGCCACGAGGAATCGATCGAGCAAATTGAAACCACGGCACCACGAAGTTGAACGAAGCCCTATTTTCTTTTCTTTTTTCTTTTTGAATGAAGAAGAATGAACTAGCGCCGCCATTTATTTGCGTATGTTGATTAGGGTTTTCCGTTTGAAGAAATGATATGGGAATGGGTTGCAAACGAATATGAAAGGGGATGAGTACAACCATTATCTCAATCAAAAGGAAACGGGCTGAATTAATAAAGAAAAGCCCGTATAACTCTTTAACAAATCCTTCAAAAGAATTTCAGCTGATTTAAAATACTCAACAGCAATCAACAATCGATTAATCGTTTAATGACGATTATAAGTCAATACGAAATCCCGGGTCATTACAGACTCCCCTCCTTATAGAAATTGCGTCCCCGCAATTTTCATAATTAAGGTTGTCAATAACAATTGTTTTTCTAACATAAACTGGTTAAGCTAGAAAAACAAAGATCGAGAACACCAAAACCGAAGAATACTTTTAATTCCATAAAAGAAATTCACAAATTCTCGCAAAATCTAATTATCAAATAGATAATCAGAAAACAACAAAACTGAATAAATGCAATTATCAGCAATATTTAATTATCAACAAAGATAATTAGAAAACAAAATTCACAAATCGCAAAACTGCAAATATCTAGTTATCCAACAGATAAATAGAAAACACGAACTTCATAATCAGCAAACTATAACTATCAACAGAGATAGATAGAAAACAGCAGTTTAATATAATCAACATAATCTAGAATCAATTAGAGACTAGAAAATCCTACAATCAGCAAAATTAGCAATTGCCTAATTATCAAAACGATAATCTTTAGTTATCAAAACGATAATCGAATCTCAAATCAACAAATATTCAATTATCAAAAACGATAATCGAGTCTCATATCAACAAATATTCAATTATCAAAAATGATAATCGAATCTCAAATCAACAATTATTCAATTGTTCAATTCAGTATACATGTACACATACTCTTATGGAATCAACTCATTTTAATTCCATAGCTCAGCTCTAAATCTCGATTTATCAATTTAATTTGGTCATGTCTCTTTGCCATTGAACACCATGTGTGCATTGCAAGGGACTCAATCTGTTAACCCTTGCACAAAGGCCTATAGGACTTAAACAAGTCATGCACATATCCATCATACTCCTTATGATGAATAGATCAAGGCTTCTCTCCTAGATTAGTTTTATAATCTAGTGACCAATCTCATTTCTTATTTTAGAAAATCTCAACTGTCCATACGTTCATTCATGAAAATAATGTTTTATTTCATTTTTCCAGTTGTCTCATTCAAAATTTGTTTTATCACTTGCATATCTCCTATATTCAAGAATGTCATGATCTCTTAAACAAATCCAGTAGAATTCTATAAAAATTCTTATACTCAATTCTATTGTGAACATAGGATAAGGTTTTAAAGAAAAACCTATAAAACATTTTAGCTTTAGATATGAACAAATCAGCACATAAATAATTTATTGCATTGTTCATCTCCCATTTAAAACAATCTAGACATAAGCATGAACCTCCTTTGTTCACACTGCCTAGGTTATTTTTCAATTCCATCTTACATTTTTATATGGTCCAAACTCTTGCCTTTGAACACAAAGTGTGCATTGCAAAGGACTCAATTCTATTAACCTTTGCACAGAGGCCTTCAGGACTTTAACAAGTCATGCACATACCCACCATCCACCTGATGATGAGTAGATCAAGGCACCTCTTCTAAATTACTTGGTAATTTAGAGACCATACATATTTATTCATTTAAGGAATTTTCCTTTTTAACTCCAGAAATACTCTTGTAATCTTTTCTTCATTTCATAAGTAGGGAATTTTAATTTCTTTAAAAATCATATCTACACATACCAATTTTCATGCCAAATTTTACAACCCATTTCAAAGTCATTTCTGCTTGATCGCACCTTTTTTTTCTTCCAATATTGCTTTGTTCATATCAATTTTTAAATGAACTAGACATGAGCATAAACCTCTTTGTTCATACTGCCTAATCCATTATTATTATTCAATACCATATTTCTCAGTAAATTAATCAAATTATTTTCTTATCAAAACTGAGTTACAAACTCATTTCTGTAATCGGGTTATATGATTGATTAAACAATTTTTAAAACAAAATTAGTCAATGCCAAAAGCAAATCAAAACAGTAACAAAAAATTCAACCAAAATGTCATTCATGATCATCATATATTTATTCAGAGAAATAAAGATTAACAGAAATCATAATATGATTTTCATATAAAATAATTGGTTGCCCTTACTTGGGGCTTAATGCCATAAATCTCATAAGTGATTATTACTTACTTTCCTCTTCTTTTGAAAGTGCAAACTGTTAGAAATTTTTATAAAACAATTTTCATTTTAAATCGATTTCCCAATTATGTGGTTAAAGCAGCAATATTAGTAACAATTTCGATAAGGAAATTGTACTTCTCAAATACCATAAAAACGGGTCACAAATCAGCATTGCGGTATAACCGCTTGAATATCCACTTTTAAAATTTGACGGTTACTGAAGCCAAAGCGACAGTAATTTTCAAACGTCAAAATCTCATCAAAACAATTTACTCTACAATGTAACACCAGTGAATTTTCATTCATAAAAATTTTCAACTAAACATCGTGCTTCAAAATATAGCACTAGTGTAAAAATCCCGTTATAAAGGTAACGGCAACAAAATACGTTTCATAACCAAGCATCGGTTCAACGTAAAATTGATGCAGTAACATGCAACTCAAATTTTCACGTACTACAAAATGAACAAAGAAATCTTTCGATTATATCTTCAATGAAGACAATTCAAAACAGCAAAATCTAATCAATAGATGATTAGTACAAAAGAAAGCCAGCGGAAATTTCAACAAAAATCACATAACTGCAATTTCTTCGAATCCTCAATTCGGATTCGAAATTCTCAAAGAAACAAAATAATTACAGCTATGTAAACAACCAATGAAATTTTAAATTTCATATTTCAAAATTTTTTTTTAAATCAAATAGATTATCAGTTGTACTTAGCGAAGACAGTTTCACTGTTTCCGCTGCGCACTCTGATAAACAGTACTCAAATCAATCAAATCATCAGAACACAAATTCACTTTTTATTTTTTAAATAATGATATTTAAAAACTTTCATCAAAAATTTTAATCTTTAGTTTTGACTCAAAACACAAAGAAATCATCGACAAATAGTTGTAACACATGTTCCATCCAAGTTATGTTTTATATTATGTCCATAAACCCCAAGCTCTGATACCAACTGTGACGCCCCACCTCTATACTCACAATAACAAAGAGTATTAAAAGAAATACCGTCTGTTATTATGAAGAATAAGGCTGGGTAGGAGCGGCCATCCGTAGTTGGCCTTACACTAGTATTGGTTACCTCGATAGGAGTGGTATATATTTTAAATTTTTCATCTCTTATTTATTCACTCCCATTGACATATCCAATTCCAGTATAAAACGAACTACGATGGTTCATAATGGTTTAGGACAATATATATAAAACAACACAGATACATAAAGAATGCGGAACACAGATAGAACAAAAGTCTCATATATATATATAACTGATGTCAGTTACAATACAGTTGATACAATACATATGATACAACTACAATTGTCGACTCTGGAAGTTATATATACACGTACATTATCAACTAATATACATGAATACATATCAACCTATACTATGACACGATTACTCCAAAAGATGTGAAAAGTCTTCATAGCTCAAACAGCAACTCAAATCAGGAAATCTACAACCTGAAATAACTCGGGTCTGACCCGAGTATTAAATTCAAAAGAAAATAATACACGGGTCAGTCTAATTCAAACTCAGTTATTAGTGCATAGCAGCAATAATAAACAGATAATCAAATAGACGACAATCACAGAAATCTCGTATATCCAACTCTCGATACGAGAATTGGATCACGGCATATGTAACACTAAACAGTGTTAATCGACAAATCAACAGATTTAAATCATCAACAGAGGTAAATAACAGTTTATCAAATCAACTAATTCAATTTAAAACAATTGAAATTGTCACTTTAAAATCATCAAAGTTCGATTGGCTGCCGTACACGCGCGCGTGTACGGCCTCGCCAGTACGGCATAAAAGCTCAATGCATCATGACGCAAAGAAATATCAATTCAAGGCTGTCGATTTCTTGGTGGCTGCAGTACACACGTGTGCATTCGAACCCGTGTGCACTGCCCCGCCAACTCGTGTGCATAGAGAAAGGTGCAACATGCAACTGCTACAAATACACAGAGGCAACATCACATAAACATACTGCAACATGAATACAAGTGCAGAAAGAAGACAGTGACACCCCAGAATCGAAGTAAACAAATGGTGGCAACTGTAGATCAGACTTGATGCCATCAAGTGATACAATGCATATACAACTAGACTCGACAGATATCACAAGAGATACAAGAGAAGCCACAACATGAACCAACAACGCAAGCCCAACCAATTCGAGCAACTGAAACATGACTCAAGAGTATATGAACACTGTCTCAAATGAAGACCGTGATCTATAACACTGCAGCAACTACGAGTGACAGCAGTGTGCCACTAAACCACAAGGAAAGCAATGCAAAAGAGATATGCAGTGACAATATGGCATAGTGAAGACTACAAAGAACTACCCAATGCAGCTGTATACAAGTGCACTAACTACTCGAAGACTGCACTAACTAAGTGATGATAGGGGTTGATACAAGTAGACGATAACAAAATGTCAACCAGAATAATGGGTCAACAATGCGACTGTAAGCGACTAACTCGAAGTAAATGAAGACTGTATGTCAAAAGTCAGAGGCAATACAACTTAATCATCAAAGTGCAGACAAACTGAAGTCAGTGCCCACAATAATGGCAGCAACTCTGTCGGGTCGTGGTTCAAAACCCAAATACAACAGTCTCATTTATAAAACTGGGAAGCAGTGAACCACTATACCAGGCCAAAACTAAATGCAAGGCCAAAGGAAGTGAGGTACAGGGGGGTATACATGAGTGACATCAGTAGTGTAATAGAATCCAAAACTACATAACCAACATCCAAGAGAATATAAACTAAACAGAACAATTACCCTGCAACTCAAAAACCCAAATGTCCAAACAGTGGAAAACAAAATACTTCAATACAAAATAACCCAACTGAAATGAACAAGTTCAATTCATGTGACCGCAATGCAGATACATCACTGACTTTAATGGACAGATCAAACGGCCACTACATACTTGTACTTAAGGCAATATGTACTAATGAAAAACCAAAGGCATTAGACTTCATAAACACCATAGGTCGAGAACCAGGCCAGGTAGTACGAGAAGCAAGAACAAAACCGAACATCAAGTTCTGTAACCAAGTGGAATGGGATAGACCAGAGCAGAGTTCAAAGACAGCGAGCTATACCAACTACAAGCCCAATGTGGCAGCAAACACGAATAAAATGCAACCACAAGGCATGGAACCATAGTGGAACAGGTCAAGCAACAACATGAAGCAGTGCAGACTACCCTAAATGAAGACTACACCGACAAGTGCACAGTTACAACATGAACAATGCAACTACAGGTATACAACAGGGATGATACATCACTGATATACTATCCAAGTTCAACATCACAACGTTAAGGGCAACGGAGCTACAAAGAAACAAATCTACAGACCGAAATCGATTTCTCAAGTAGTTTGACAAAGAACAGAATTCACAGTATAAACGAAATCAGGGGACAGCAGGTCAGTGAAGATCAAAGTCATGGTACCAGTGCAAAAGCATCAAAGCCGATTTTTCCACGAAAACAAGGTCGAACAAACTGTGCCGAAGACCCAGATACCCAATAAATAGTCCAAGTCAAATTTTAACAAAATCAAATAGGTTCGGATAAATCAAAGGCCGAGATAGTGATCAAAATAAAGGCAAGGCAAATCGAACAGTAAGGACGAGTTCGAAAATCATGGGACTGCGGTTTCAACTCAAGGCGGTGCCACTCCCAAAATACCAACAACCATTCAAGCCGTGGTGGTCGCGAGATAGTCAAGGGTGAACAAAAACAACATCGTCAACCCAAATCAAAAGTCATTAAAGCCAGAAATCCATACAAGAATCAACTCTGCGAGTATAAGGCATAAAATTGTACAACTGCTAAAGTCAGAGAAACCATCTATGTATTCAAACAAAATAGGATGGCCAAGGTGAATCAAGACGAACTCTAACGTTCGTATACAAACGAAAACCCAAGGATTCAAAGCAGTGAAAATCACAACTCACAAATGTATGTGCTTGAATTAGATGTGAGTAACTAGAATTACTCACCTTATCATTCGGTCGAAAGTTTGTAGCCGATGCTCCAGAAAATCGAAAGCCCAAATTGTCAAAGAAGAACGAGCATCGGAATTGAAGCCACGGCATCTCGAAGATGAGCGAGAAGGAGCAGCCGTAGTGAGCCACGAGGAATCGATCGAGCAAATTGAAACCACGGCACCACGAAGTTGAACGAAGCCCTATTTTCTTTTCTTTTTTCTTTTTGAATGAAGAAGAATGAACTAGCGCCGCCATTTATTTGCGTATGTTGATTAGGGTTTTCCGTTTGAAGAAATGATATGGGAATGGGTTGCAAACGAATATGAAAGGGGATGAGTACAACCATTATCTCAATCAAAAGGAAACGGGCTGAATTAATAAAGAAAAGCCCGTATAACTCTTTAACAAATCCTTCAAAAGAATTTCAGCTGATTTAAAATACTCAACAGCAATCAACAATCGATTAATCGTTTAATGACGATTATAAGTCAATACGAAATCCCGGGTCATTACACATTTCTTCGATACCATATCTGTTACTTTGTGATTGATTGGTGGATACCTTCGATTTTGATTATGGGAGTGTGTCTTGAAGTGGGCGGTAGTAGCTGCTATGCGTTACCACTAGTCCGAGAGTGCAAAACACTAGAATCCTACCCTGGGCATTGCCTCGCGTGCCTTGTCATATTTATCCTGATCAGCCCATTACGACTTTGGTTTGTATCGTACCTATTTAGTGTTCCCAGAGTAAACCACCGGTTTGGTGGAGCTTATAGTATCTATATAGACTACGGTATTTATATAAAAATGTGTTAAGGGGGATATGGGTAACGCCTTAACGCTATTTTAATACTTTACTTTACTGTAGACATATTATAATAGTGTATTGTATTATATATATAGATAGTTTAACGGATCCTTAGGAGATGGAATCCCGAACATCTCCTAAGTTACTGTACGCACGTTATACACTGGATAGGAGATGTAAAATCCCGTAAACATCTCTGAATCTGTTACACTCATATTTATTTATGTTGATTTAACTTACTAAGATCTTTTAGTTCTGACTCGAGTGTTTTGTCTTTTCATTTCATTCGGGTCAGCCTGAGCTTTTCGGTGTTGAAGGCTTTATTTCTAGAGGACGAGACGAAGTTTAGTATTATATTATTATTATTCCACTGTATCATGTTGTTCCGCTACATTATTTATTTATTACTGCTGTATGTATAACTCTGATTTGTATTGTAAAGTGTAATCAAATGTTATTTGTCAAACAGCTTCATGAACTGTTTATTTGATTATTATATTGTGTCATTCCGTTGTGAGATTATGTGTTTTGTTATTCCTTTTTTTCTCTTATTTTCTTATTTACCCCATTAAAAATCATCCCTTTTGAATGGTTTGAGTTGACATGTGTGGTTTACTGTCGATTTAAACCGTCCAAAAAGGTGGGTCGGTACGATATAAGTTCAAGGGTTTAAAAACAAGTGTTACTAAAACATTGTGTACTACAAACCCAAAACCGCTTCTCTTATAATTATGTTTAGACCATTCTTTTTAAAGATCTAATTATATTACTAAGTATAATCTAATAGGGTTAAATAAAAATGTTGTCAACACATTATCACAACAAACTCAAAACCATTTCATACTTTTCATTACCTTTAAAACATTCATTTTGAAGCTATACATCTCCACCTATTAAACAAGGTAATTTAATTTTAGTTAACTTTACAAAACCATTTATTATAAGCTAAGTGTTATAATTCAAAAATATCTATTATTATTTTATAAAATACGTAACATAGTTTTCCAGACTTATATATATACTTTAAAAATGTTTATAAATAGGTTTAAGTATCTATGTACAATATAACTTAAAAATAAATACTTTAAAATTTTACTAAAAACAATTAAAAGCATGTTTTGTTATTTTAAACCCTTTACTTTAAAAATCCATTAATAGTTATTAAAATATATTTAATCCTTGAAATCTTCTCCCATAGTAAGTACACCTATAGTAATTATTAAAAAGAATAAACAAAGCTCCAGGATTTCTTTCAAAGTTAACTTTAAAAATCACCGAACACAAAGCGATTTCAAAGCGCATCCATCGCGACCTTTTCGCTTCTAACTTTCACAACTTCCGTTCATAATTTATATAACTTCTGTAACAACCTGGATTTTCCATCTTTTGTTTTGGAATATATAAATGGTTTTAAATATTGGATTTAGAATATAAATTGATTTTTGAATATGAAGATTTTGGTTCAAATTATAGAATGAATTTAATTTTCAAATATAGCGATTTATCGTAATACGGAAATGGTGAATAATTGAAATTTGAGATGAATATGAATCGAAACGATTTCTAATATTGATATAAATTCTATTTGAATTAGAATTTAGTTAATAAGTTTTTAAAACTGGAAGTTCAAGTAATTTTGTCGATTTTTGAAATCGTCGATTTAATGACACGTTAATATAGCGATCCGGCACACAGTCTCGGAATTCAATGAAACCAGTTCCAATGGATCTGCAATAGTACATTATTAACTGATTTCAATTTTCATAGCGTTTGGAGTTACCGTTTGGTCGTACGGGATATAAAAGCATTAAAATTAATATTAAAAATTTAATATTATAATTGAGTTCAAAAAGCCATCTTCCACATACGATTGAATTGGAGCTCGAGACTTGTTCCATTGGGTTCAGAATAAGGGAATAACATTAGAAACGCCAAGTGGCATGCCTCGATAGGAGTTTAAGATTTCGAGTTACGGGAACGAGATATTTTGAAAATTAAATAATATTATACAATTTTTAAGTCAAACCCTATTTACCTGTATTCGTACGTGGGCCGCCCCTACTATCTGAAACAAGCCCCCTTTCATCAGCTTTAAGCCTGTATCTCTTCTACTTCTATTTCTTAAATCGAAATCAATTCGAGTAATAAAAAAAGAGACGAACGAAGGAAAGGAAATAAATCACGACAAAGTCGCGATTGCTCTGATCGAACTCGAGCACGGCGAACAAAGTCACAAGGATGGAGATACGCGTGAGTTCTCGGCTTTGGTTCCTGCTCGAGCTGATGGAGGGAACAGTGAGGTCGAGACAGCCGCGATGGAGGCGTAGTGAATTCTGGTGGAGCGACGGCATTGTAGGTAGAGCGAGGCGGCTTCGTCGTTCACGTCTGTGTGGGTTTCCTCGAGCTCCACGGAGGCGTGCGTGTGGGTTTGCAGTGACGCAGAGGAGTGGCGTGTGGAGGTGGAGTCGATGTCGCGTATGTTGGTCTGTATGCGCGATATCCTGGAACTGCAGCGACGACTTGGGTGTTTATGGCATGGATTTGTGCACATGCGTACGCGTTGGTGATGGAGGCATGTGCTGATCAGTGGTGATAGCGGGGAGGAGCAGATTTGAATAAGGAAGAAGGTAATATGTATTTTAATATGGTAATTAGTTATTAATAAATGTAATTAGCAAATCAAATTTAAATTTAAATTCGTTAACTTATAAAAATTCGTAACCCTTTTATACGAGGTCCAAAATTAACGTAACAAGTCACGTTGGATTCGCAGCAGCAAATACTACGCAATGGAATAAATTTGGAATTGGAACGATTAACAATTTCGGAAAAATCAAGGTGACTAAATCTCACTCAATTTGGTTAACTGGTTTAATTTATAATAATTAAAATTAATTATTGGATGATTGGTTGAATTGATATCTTATTATCAGTTGAATGTTATATTATATATAATGGTATATATATTAGTAGTTGGATATATTTCTCGCCGTTGGAGCGGATGAGATACTATGTGCCCCGCATAATAGCTGATGATCCTATATTACCGCGATATCCCGCCTCGAAGCAGGATTGGTATTTTATGTTATATAACATCTGCGGATGCAGGGAAACAAGTTGGAGGGATCCAACTGGATTCCTCAAATATATTGATTGTTTTTCATAAATAGCGATGTATGATGAAATCGAATAATCTATTATGAATTGTTGTGTGATTTGATTGCTTGGATGCTATAGTAACACTGGCCCTAAATTTTGGTATTATAAATACTATATATAATATTTTTGATTTTAAAATGGAATTCGAAAGCGGTTTTGGAAGTGAAAATATTTATATTGAATTTTGGAATTATTTAAAAAGAAATTGAGTTGGATAAAATAAATAATTTGATTTTGGATATTTATTTAGCCATTTCGTAAATTGGTTTCAAATAGAGAATTTTAAATTGAGAATTTTTAAACGATGGAATTTAATGAGATTTCTTAAAATAGGATAAGGAAGTCGTAATCGAGATTTTGAATAGATTTGGAATTATAATTGGATTTATTTAGAAATAGATTTTCAAATGGAATTTTAAATAGAAATCGATTTATAAATGGGTTTTAGTAATATAAATTGATTATAAACTGGAAATGAGTTTATAAAGTTATAAACAATGTTTATAAATAAAGTGGAATGATTATCATTTTATAAATTGGGAATATAAATTCACAGTGTGAATTTAAAATAAAATATGGAAATCGGTTTAGAAAAAAATAGCGAATTCTATTTTGGAATTTGGAAATAGTTGTGAATTTGGAAATAAAAATCGATTTGTGATAAATCGAGAGAGATTTATAAATATAAAAATGGTTATGTTGAATTTTAAAAATAAATTTTTATCGAGAAGTTAGGTTTTGTTTTTAAAAAGGATATTTTATTTCTTAAACTATGGAGTTTAAAACTGTTTTAGTATTGAAATATTTCGGGAAGTTGGTTGTTTAAGTATTCAATATTAGTTGAAATGAATCTTTATTTTATAATAGGCTTTGTGAATCGATTATTATTATTTATAAATGATTTAGAAATTAGTTATCGCTGTCTATTTAAAAGTGTTTTGATATTTTAAATAATCACTTAAGCATGTTTTGAAAATAAATTATTATTCTTTAAAATTACTTATTAGATATATATATATAGAGAGAGAGAGTTTTGGAATATTGATTGAAGTTATTTATGAATACTCTAGAGATTTGTAAATCAGGCTTTATTTAATGGAGGTGATTTTATAAGAGAAAATCTTGTAACGGAATTTTGGAAACTTAAGGAATTTCTGAAATGGTTAGGTAAGTGAACTTCGAAAAATGAATCTGATTCATAAAAGAAGTTATAAATTGGTGAATGAGATTTTAAATAAGTAAAATCGATTTTGGAAATTGTAGAAGGGATTACGATAGTTTTGGAGATTTATGAGATGAATTATAATGAGTTGTGACTTTACAAAAAGGGTTGTAAATGGTTTTATGCAGTTGGAATAAGGGGAGATTTCCTCATTGTGAATATACCTATAAAATCGATAAGATATAAGTATTTCCTAAGTGTTGAGAAGAAGTGATTTTGGAAAATATACTTATAAATATTTTTCTAAGTATTGGAATAAAATGATTTGGAAATGTTTTGACAATGGGAAGGTTATACGGAAATATTTCTAAGTGTTAATATGGGTTGAAAATATTCTGTTAAAAGATATAAGGATTTGAATTTGTTTTCAAACGTTGGAATACAGAAGGAGATTTTAATAGATATCTTTGTAAAGATATTTTGAAGTAATGTTTTTGAAAGATTTATAAAATTGGACCTAGTGACTTCTTATGTGTGAAATTTGATAGTTAAATAACCGACTATCAAATCCGGCCAAATTCGTTAATCGTTTCGAAGAGACCGGGATCAGATTTAATTATCCGAAACCACTTCGACCTGATTTGTGCGTTATGAATTGTGATATCTCGAAGATAATGGAGAGGGTGATTTGGAAGGAGTTTCGGTTTGTTCAGACCCAGAACAACTTGTATGGATGAATGCTATCATTGCATTATCGTTTGGAAGGCAGTGTTAGCATTCCAAGTATGAATGCTATTCTAAAGGTAAACGTAGCCTCAAGCCTCATCAACGGGAATGACTAAAACAGGGGAGACGCAGCAGGGCTAAGTGTTATCATTTTTCTAGATACCCTCGGATATATATTACAGATTATGGATATGGTTGTGTATGGAAAAGAGAGCGCTCGAGAGGGTGGGAACACCCGGGGTGATAACATATTTGGTACTATCTAGTAAGGGGTAAGTCGGTCCTATGTTAGCATGGATCGTTAGGTATGATCTCGGTACATTATTCTAGAGATGTATAGGGATGGGCGGTACCCCAGTAGCCCAGACATTGTATGGAATCCAATATCCACTACGAGCTTGTAAGGTTTTAGTTGTATACCAACTATGCTGAAACGTGAGATGCAAGCATTTCAGCTATTTTCTAATTTACTTTCTATAGACACTATTATAATATCAGATGATTTTGATATAAAATGTTTTGGTTATCGTAAGGTAAAAACCCGTCGTATTTATGTGTGGTGTGGTCTTACGAAATACCTTTGTTTTTCAAAGGATTTTGTTAATAGTAATAATTCAAATTGAGTGTGTTTTCTCACGCTGGTTTTCTAGATTGACTCGGGTGTTATTTTATTATAATGCTCGGGTCAGACCGAGTATTACAGATTCAGGTTAGGATTCTATGGAGCTCGGGAGACGAGCTGGAGGAGTCTTAGGATTATTCTACATACTTAATTATATTCCGCTGTGTGTGTATGCTGTTTATTCGGCACTTGTGAGGACAAGTTATTATAACTGTCTAGATTGATTGTTGATTGTTGTACTCTGATGATGGTATGTATAAAAACAGTTATAGTTCTTTTTGTATAAAAATCTGCTATTATCTATTATATATTGTTCCGCTGCGATTTGTGAGATTCTGTGTTGTTGTTTCTATTTTCTTCTATCCCTTTTCTTCTTCACCCCTAATGATCTGGTATTTTCGGCACTTGAATATTCGGCATGCTATACAGTGAACGTATTGATGTCGATTTTTGAGGGTCTAAAATCCTGGTTCGTTACAACTTCTCAAACCAAGTCTATGTTGCCCATACAACAAATAATGTAGAGAACAACCAAAATATATCATCTAACAATATACTCACATTTTCACCAATTTAACATATGTTAAATACAAGAGATTTCAAAGTGCATTTATAATGGTTGTTTCGCTTCAAACATTTACAGCACACTATCAAACATGTGAACAAGTCTTGACCATGAAACATGTTTTAGAGGGTTATAAGAGAGATTATACTACATATATTATTGTCACTTGCTTTCCAAAGCAAGGAGGGGTCCAAAAGTAATAACTTGCATTTTTCTTTATACTATTTATATTTCAACACAACAAACAATTATATCACAACATACACAAATTAAATGGTGAGTAAAATCACCCAAGCCAAGCCTAACCAAGATGTAGATATTCTTGCTATGACTGCAAGGATGAAGACGGTGTCTTGATTGGACCTCGTACGCAAAAGTTATTGATTTTATAAGATTGTGAATCAACTAGAATAATTAATTAACTAATTAATTAAATCAACTACCTCCCCTATCTCTAATCATCTTCCCCAATTCCAACTCCCCTATACATGCACAAAAGGGATAATAATAGAGAAAGAAGAGACTGAGAGAGAGGGAGGAGTGATATAATTATATGTAACTTCACTTTTTAATCGTTTCACATTTCGAGCTCGCTTGATTACTTAGGATATCGAATCACTACGAAACTCATCGGCGTACACTACCTCATATTTCGGTTCTGATGACATTAGTTTCGTTGTAATCTAAGACAGTGCTCTAGGATGATAATTTCACGCAATTTAATGTCATTTATTGATAAAACGAGTTTATCGATAAAACGATTTTCGGTCACATTATTGATATTTATTTGAACTATTTATATTTTAAACAAATTTTGAAAATAAATTTCCTATCATAAATTATTATTCAAAAAGGGATTAACTAGGTTATTAAATAAATTTAATCATGTTTATCCATATTAAATCCAATATTCAAATACTTTAATAATTCATATATTTATATACATAGTATTCGAAATTCCGAGTCGTTACATTCTCTCCTATTTAGAATATTTCGTCCTCGAAATTCCAACATGAGCAACCAAAGAAAAATCACAATCAATGCTTAGCTTATGGTTTTCCTAAGTTCGAAAATTCTCTTACGACACAAGGACGATAAAACAACCTACTAAGCGTACCTTACGCTCAATAGCCACCGGTTATTATTTAGTTGATTATTCATGCTACTTCTAACAATTCGAAGAGACCTTTTCCAAACTCTCCATAAGCTAACAAAACACAGTATACAAATATATTGAAGCCCGTAGAATATAGATAGACCATCCGTACATAATATTAATCTGATTATTTACCGGATCACATAGATTTCACTTCCAAACTTGTATGGATCACTTTACCTCTCTAGTGCGGACTCCGATCAAGTTCCTTGATTAGAAACCTTTGTTTTCCTTATATAGCCATATACTATGACATAAAATCTCAGAATCATACCAAGAATTCGTATCAAGTGTTCGCCGTCAAAAATCTAGTGAAAAATCCTTATTCGAACCAAATCACCTCGAAATCTTGTATTCGAATACTGGATGAAGAACAATCATGCGAATAAAATAATCTACGTGCAACTAATGTATTTATACTATTGGTTTATTAAATATACTAATTATTTTTCAATTTACATTCATTTACATAAATAGTATTTCTCATTTAATACTAAAATCATTTATTAACCATTTCCTAAAATATTACTTAAGTTTATAAACGTTTTATAACTTAAATTCATACCCATATAATACCGTACTACATCTTAAGAGTATATACCAAAACATCAAATTCATTTTGCTTCATAAGTATGTTCAATAAATTTAAAACTTATTTTAACTCACAACCTTCTCAATTCAAGAGTTACAAAAACTCAACTTTTATATCTTTATAAAATTACTTGACTTAAAATTTCTATACAAACTTGGAAGTTTCCGACTGTCCAAAATCGCCGAAAATTCCATTTTATTTCAAAAAATGAAAACTACCAAACAACATATCATAATATGATGCACAACCAAACTACCCTAAAACATATGATACATAAGTCCACAATATAACTTAACAGAAAATTTAATAACTAAACATCGGGTTTCATTTCAAATCATTTTGAAATAATATATACTTATAACTTTTGTATATCAAATCATATTTTCGAAATTTAAATTGAAATCTATTTTATCAAATCAACTATTGTAGCTTCTCCATTTGGAAACTTGAAAACGAATGTGGCTGATGTTGCAGTCATCACCGGAATAATTTTCCAACAATAAAAGTGAGTTCGGTACTTTTTATCTCCTTTAATACCCTTTTTAAAATATTTCTATCCATAAATATTTTCAAATAATACAATTATTATTTTCTCACAAACCTTGAAAAGTAATTTTCAAAACACCAGGACTTAAGTTATCAAATTCTCAATTTAAATCCTTTCCATTTATAAACCATATTTTGTAAACCATACATATAAATTCGCTTTCTTATATAAAATCATATCACAAATATTTATTCCAAAATATCTTGATTTTCTTTTAGATTATAAATAACATCTTTTATTAAGGTTAACTTTTTAAATCGATATTATCTTCGAATGCCTTATAATCAAACTGTGAAACTTAATTCACAAGGTGGTCATTTCAATGATCCCATAAATTACTATTTACCCTACTCATATTGGAAAAAGATAAATTACTTATAAATTGGTTAAACACAAAACAATAATAAAAAGCAATAACAATGCTTGTAAACTGGCTAAGCAATATTAAGCTAATAATTCTACAAATGATAATAATGTTTATAAACTGGTCGAGCATGTCAAATCATTCCACAAATGACAGCAATGCTCATAGAATAGCCAGCATGGCTAAACTAATTAATAAGGGGTAACGAATGAACATCATTAAACCCTATATTAATCAACTACATAATCAACTTACTTATATAAGTTACCTTAGACAAGATCCTTAATTTTAAATGTTGGAATTACCTTTATGGCATACATTTATAATAAAATACAAATACATTCTCATATGTATAATACAGTTAGGGAAATCCATTACCTTATCTCCTAATGAGTTATAACCAACCAAATCCAATGTTCTCGCTTAACTTGGTTTGATACCAGCTGTAACGACCGACCTTTTCGACCCTTGAATGTTGATACTAATACAATGGCATTATTCACGTACCGAGAATCCAAGTGCCGGAAAGACTGAACATTGGGGTAAAGAAAAAGAAGAAAATGAACAAGAAAGAGGAGAACAAAAACATCGGAATCTCATAGCGAAAAGATAACATATAATATCAAAAGATAATACGCAGAGCTACTCTAATATACATAGTATTTTAGACTTACTAATCGAAGTACTATCGTTGGCCTCGACAGTTATAACATCCTATCCTTACAATTGCTGGTATATATACGTAAAGTAATGCAGCGAAATTAAGAATACTACGATAGGTAAACATCCAGCTCCTCCCTAAAAGCTCAATGAACAGCAACAAAAACCTGCATTTCTCGGACTGCTCGAAAGAGCACATGAGGAATTTAAGAAAAAAAGATACGTTTCAGATATAAGTGTGGTGTGAGAAACTCAAGAAATATACGATCAGCATATAACATCACTTTTGAGACCTCATGGAATGCTATAACAGCTATCCCCTCAAAAGAACCACCATTTAATAAGTACATATTGATATATAATAGATAATGTCTAAGGAGAAGGACATAAATAAGAAATAGTTGATCTGTGTGCGTATACAACACAATAATACTAGTTATACAACCAAAACCGCTAAGTTTCGTTCGCATAATTATGCGGGATTTCTACGGAGACACCCTTAGTACATCGAGGCGGATCTCCCACATAAGGATCAGAGATATCCTTTCGAAGCAGCGTATATCTCTAGATAAAATATACCTCGGGTTCACATAATTGGTTTCACGCTTGCAAGCCATAAACACCAAATACATCGCTATAGCATGCATAACCGAAAGTATCACCAGATATGGAGTCACAGGTATCCATAGGCTTTCTTTCAAACCTTTAACTATACACCCCAATTTGGTTTCTGTCATTTCGACGGTGAAGTCACGTTTAGCATCCTAACACACAAACCACAACTCGAACAGATTAGACACACAAGCCCCAACTTGAATAGATCTCAAAGCCACACATGGATTCCAATATCTCAACAGATCTCAAAACCACACATGGATTCTCACATCCTGAATAGATCACAAACCACTACATGGTTTTGAGTATTTCAATCAGATTTCAAATCTTCACATAGATTCCAGCATCTCGAACAGATCACGAACCTCTTCCAAAGCATTGAACATGTATATGGTTTTGAAGTGGTTACCATTTCGAGTCATCTTATATAAGTACACTCCCTCGCTTTCCAAATTCTCCAAAACCAATCGATGAATTTCCGGTTAACTCAACTCTAGTTCTTTTAGAAATAAACGAAAAATACATAAAGAAGGAGATCCTCTCCTATTCGGATGGATTTTCTTATAATTTTTCCTAGAAGAGCAAGACAGTTTATACATATAGTATAGCATCTTCGAAAATAACTGTACTATATAATTTTTGTGTTTCTTATAGATATTTCCTAAGTTAATTTTGATCGAGTTCTATAATAATGAGAACGATCACATATGGAAACTAAGTCTCGTATACCTATCATGTTTCCAAACTTCTCAACTTCTGCTATCTCTCGATCAAGAGTGAAGCCCAGTAAGTTAGAGCATTATTGCTTTTACAACCTACTCGAATCATCATTCTTAACTGTCAAAGATAGAAACAAGTCTACTTTGTCGGCTTTTCTACTAGTTACACAACTAAATACTTTCCACAAATAAGTAAACACACAAAATTAATACACAAAAAGCACAACCAAGTCACATAAACGACTTTTAATCCCCTTTTTATTTAATTAATCCTTTATTAATTAAACCTCTTTTGTTGTAAAACTTCATTTATTTAATAATACTTCTTTTATTAATCAATGTTTCTAATTGATTAAAACTTTCTTATTAATTAACAGTCCTTTGTTAATTAAAAATTACTTATATATTAATGGTCCTTTATTAATTAAAACTTTTTTAATGTACTTATATTTATATTCAATTTCTCTTTATAAAAGATATATACTTGTATTCTAATATTCACTATTCATTTATACTCTTCTTAATACTTCAAAAAGTATTCATATACTTGTCTCAATGTATAAGTATATTCATAAATCATTAACAAGATTTACTTACTTTAAAATATAATCAAAGAGGTTAAAACAAATATTACTAAAGCATTATTTACTGCAAACCCCTTCTCTTTTACAAGTTAAGCTTGTACTTTTTCTATCTTTATTCCAAAAGATTCAATACTTGTTATTATTCTTAAATTCCCATTATTAAAGATATAAGTACATTCATAATCATTTAAACAATATGTTTCCACCTTATAATATAATTTAAGGGTTTAAAAGAAAATGTTACTAAAAAATTGTTTACTACAAACACGAAATCGCTTCTCTAATAATTATCTTTAAATTATTCTTTTTAAAGATCTAATAATATTATTAAGTATAATCTAAGAGTGTTAAGACAAACGTTATTAACACGTTGTCTTAACAAACCCAAAACCATTCCATACTTTTCATTTTCTTTAAAACGTTCATTTTAAAGCTCTAAGTACATCTACACTAATTAAACAAGGTAATATACTTTTAATTTACTTTACAAAACCATTTATTATAAGCTAAATGTTATCATTCAAAACTATATGTTATTCTTTTATAAAATGCATAACATACTTTTCCAAACTTATATATATAAATACTTTAAAATGTTTATAAATAGGTTTTAAATATCTATGTAAAATATAACTTAAAAATAACTACTTTATAATTTTACTAAAAACAATTAAAAGCACGTTTTATTATTTTAAACCCTTTACTTTAACAATCCATTAATAATTATTAAAACATATTTAAACCTTGATATCTTCTCCCATAATAAGTACACTTATAGTACTTATTAAAAAATAAACAAAGCCCTAGGATGTCTTTCGAAGTTAACTTTAAAAATCACCGAACACAAAGTCGGTTTCAAAGTGCATCCATCGCGACCTTTTCGCTTCTAACTTTCACAGCTTTATTCGAAATTTCTATAACTTCCCAAACGAATTCCTTGCTAAATACACCAAATAATGTGTAGAGAAAAACTAAAATATATTATATAAAAATATATTCACATGTTAATCAATTTAACATATGTTAAATACAAGGGATTTCAAAGTGTGTTTATAACGACCATTTCACTTGAAACATTCACAATACACTATCAAATAGGTAAACAACAAGTCTTGGCCATGATACATGTTTTAGAGGGTTATAAGAGAGAAAATATACTACATACATATGTTGTCAGTTGCTTTCCAAAGCAAGGAGGGGTCCAAAACTAATAACTTGCAACGTTTTGTATATTATTTATATATCAAAACAACAAATAATTATATCACAACATACACAAATTAGTTATTAATTGGACAGCCACACCCAAACCTTAATGAAGAAGCAGATAATCTCTCTATGAGTGCAACGGCGAAGACGACATCTCAATTGGACACTACATGCAAAAGTTATTGATTTTATAAGATTGTTAATTAATTAGACTTATTAATTAACTTATTAATTACCTCCCCCATCTTTAATCATCTTCCCCAATTCCAACTCCCATGTACACTCACAAAATGCACAGCCACACCCAAACCCATTGCCATGCACGATTCTTCCTCGATTTCTTCTACTATGTGGCATGAAATTGCGTCAAACCATTTTCGGTCATCTCTTCTTCACAAGCATTATGCAATGTACCCAAAAATATGAAGCTCAGTCAATCAAAACAATTCACGACCAACTCATGTCTAATGCCCAACCCTAAAGTCGCATTTGGCCCGATCCATCGAAGCTCCTCCAAGCAACATCAATCGACTCCTCTTCGCATACCGAGTCCAACCACGCCTCCAATTCGACCTCTGGCTTCCCCATATAAGTCGCATCCTGCTTCCTCCGTTCACTGTTCCAAATGTCACATGTTGCAATAGTCAATCGCACCTCCTCAAACTACCACCATCCACTCGTCTTCATATGAGAATTTTACCGCTACTATCGCCTGGCCAATCTCCACCTCAAACTCCATCAATCTTTAACCCATGCATCGACCATAAAAGTAAATCATGACCAAGGATAGCCGCACTAACCAACGACCATAAGGATTCGAATCCCCTACTCACACGAGTCCAACGGATCCAGCGTTGTCTTTTATCGACGTTTGTAGCTCTCAAAACAATTGAAAAGTATGTGGCGGTAATTTTTTTTTACTGTAAATAAAAGAGAAAGAAGAGTGAGAGCAAGGAGGGAGTGGGAGGGTTATTTATAATAAAATATATTATTATATTTAATTTCTCATTTTAATCGTTTCATGTTTCGAGCTCGCAAGATCACTCAAGACATCAGATCGCTACGAAACTCATCGACGTATGTCACCTCCTTATTCTATTTTTAATGACACTATTCGTCATAACTAAGATAGTGCCCCAGGATGATAATTTCATGCATTTTAATGTTGCTTATCGATAAAACAATTTTCGATCACATTATTGATATTTATTTGAACTATTGACTTTGTAAACAAATTTTGGAAATAAATTTCTTTTCATTAGTTATTATTTAGAAGGGGGCTAATAAGGTTATTAAATCTAATTAATCACATTTATTCATGTTAAATCCAATACTCAAATGTTTAAATAATTTATATATTTAAATACAAAGTGATTGAAATTTTGGATCATTACAAATTTGTTGTGTTGCTTGATAATATATGCGACTTATTGGGTTGAATACCCTAAGTATCTAGTAGTCCCTATATTTATGCCATAAAAAATATTTTTTTCCTTCTTTTAGTATTACACCCACTACTGTTGTAATAATAAGATGGGCTGGATACAGCTGTTAGTGTGGCCAAGTGATGATCGGATGTAGAGTGATGGTTTGCACCCGTATGAGTTGAAATGCAAGTTTACTTATGAGTCCTCTCAGGCTTTAAGCGGTCAGTCGTTGAGTGGCAGACAAGCCTGGGCTCGAACCAAGCGCATGAGCTAAGGGTTTCTCCTGGGTGACAAGTTGCCAGGTATGAAATCACCATTGATCCCAAAACAAAAGTCGTTGAGGTAGCCAAGTGATGGTTGGATTTAGAGCACTGGTTTGCACCGGCATGAGCTGAAACACAAGTTTGCTCGTGAGTTCTCTCGAGCTTCAGGTGGTTGAACATTGAGTAATAGACGAGCCCAAGCTCGAACCCGAGCACACGAGCTGTGGGATTTTCCTGGATGACTCGTTGTCAGGTATGAAGCAACCGTGATCCTAAGCCAAATCTGAGCATATCTATTTGCTCACTCTGGTGCGGGATGTGTGATGGTGAGGCGGGTACATAATCCGACCTCAAAGATTTGTTGGGTATGAAACAAACATATTTACATAACTTTCCACATCATAATTGAAAACTTATTTGTAATGAAGGATCAGGGTCGAGGTAATGATGCCTCCGGCTCTTAGACAAGTCGGCTGATATGAGAGAGTGGGATCTATTACCACTTCTTTGGGGTTGGGCATATCCTTAGAAAAACACATGGCATTAGTTAGCCTATTTGATTTGCTAAGAAAACTATTATTGATTGCTAGATGCTCTTGAAATAGCATGAGAACTCCTTTCTTTTCTTACCCAAGGGAAGTTCTATAACATTACCTTGCCTTTTGTTGGTTGCTTATGATCTCACCGACCCCATCTTGGATAGGGAACGTCATGATGAGGAGGTTGTAGGAATCGATGGCACCTAGCTCAGCAAGTGCTGGTTATCCTATTAATAAGTTATACGCAGACGGATAATGAACTACTGTAAAGTTTACCTGGATCATTGCAACGAGGGGCTCATGGTTGAATGTTGTTACGAGCGAGGTTGTGTCTGCCGGAATAATGCCTATACCACCAAAGTAATATATGGGCAAGGCACACGAGGTGAGGTTAAAGGCAGTTAGACTGGGGGCTTGAAACACATTCTTGAACATAACGTTGACCGAGCTGCCCCTATACACGAAGGCCCAATGCACATTTGAGTTGGATAAGGTAGGAGTGATGGCCATAGGGTCGAGATAGGGGTATGAGACTTCTTCCTTGTCTTCGTATGTGAAGCTGAGTGAATGATCTTATCCATCTAGGGTGCCTTGGACGCCCGAAACTCTAACGAATAAACCTACCTTGCAGTACCTACCTTTCTCTGATACCAAGACTGGGACCCTTGGCTGTTGCCTGCCACATGTGATCCCTTACATATGGTTAAGACCTCAGTGATAGCTTGGACATTTGTGTTGCTGGGCCGAGGGGTTGATTTGGCCGTTCTTTATAATTTGATCTTTGCTTGACCTGCTGACGAACAAATTCCAAAAGTATGCCTTCTTGGATGAGCCTTTTGATCTCATCCTTGAGCACATGACAATCGATTATGGAGTGGCTATTGACCTCGATAGAACTCGCATTAATAACTGTTGCGACGAGGTCCCTCTTGCTTCTTACCTCTAATGGTGGTCAGTGTTTGATACCGCACTTGGTTCCTGATGGCAAGGTAGATGGTAGCGATGTCCCTATCCTGGGCCTCAGCTATTTAGGAGAGCATAGCCGCCAAGAGACATTTTTAATGAGTAGGAAGATCAACCTAGTCAATTAATGGAGGAGATGGTGGGACGAAGTTGACGGTGGCTTGAGCATCCAACCGTGTCCTCATGCAATTGACTTCATGGGTCAATTGATCCACATCTGACAAATGTAGCATTGCAACAAGCCATCATTCTTCATCCGAGTTACGGTTAGGCTGGATAGCACTAGCGAGAGTATTTCCACTGGTTTCCTACCCATTAGAGTTATTACCTTCGAACAACAGAAGATTTTCCATGGTAACATGTCAGACCATACCTTTTCACAATAGAAAAGTGTGGAGAAGGGAGAGCTTTTATAAGAAGGTCCCTTCTTCTAGCGCCAAAATATTAACTAGTCAACCTCAAAATGAAACTAATGTGTTATAAAGGGAAAAGGTTACTTGGTAATCATTAGACTTAAAATATAAAATGAGAAGTTAAATACTCAATTAAAGGGTAAATAATATAGAGTGGTTCGGCAAAGCTGCCTACGTCCACTGTGAATTTCTCATACTATATATTTCTCTTACAACTATGGGGATTACAAGAGAAGAATAAGAAATAAATCATTTAAGACTAAGAGAGTAGCTGATCTCAAGGGCTTTGGGTTTGTATTTGCTGTGAGGGGATTTCTGAGCTGAGATAACGATGATAGTTCAACTAGAATCCAACCCATTTGAAGTGTCACTACATGGTGTATTTATAGTAGCTGGAATGGATAATGTATGGCTGAGATTGTGCTATGAGATAATGTACGGATAACATTAAGTGGTAGACAAGCCCATGCTCAAATCATAGCACATGAACTATTGGGTTCTCCTTTGTGACATGTTGCCTAGTATGAAGTGGTCGTTTATCCCAAGTCAAATTTGAGCGTATCAGTTTGCTCACTTTAGTGTGGGATGTGTGATGGCGAGGTGGGTACATAGCCCAACCTCAAAGATTGTAGAATGAAAACAAACATATATACATAACTTTCCACATCGCAATTGAAAACTTATATGTAATGAAGTGTTGGGGTGGAGGAAATGATTCCCTTAGCACTCGGACATGTCGCCCGACTATGAGAGAGTGGGAGCTGTCACCACTGCATCGGGGTTGGGGTAGCCTTGGAAAAACCCAAGGTAATGCTTGACTAAGAGAAGTTCCACAACATTCTTTGCCATCTGTTGGTTGCCTCTGATCTCGTCGACCTCATCTTAAATAGGGAACTTCATGATGAGGCGGTTGTAGGAAACGATGGCATCTAGCATGGCAAGTGTCGGTCGTCCTATTACTAGGTTATAAGCATATGGGCAATCAACTACTGCAATGATTACCTGGATCTTTGTAGCAAGAGTCTCTTGGCTGAAAGTTGTTATGAGCGAGGTTTTGCCCATCGAAACAATGCCTACACACCAAAGCCATAAATGGGCAAGGGGCGTGGGGTGAGGTTAGAGGCAGGAGCCTGAGGGCTTCAAACACATTCTTGAACATAACGTTGATCGAGATGCCCCTATCTACGAAGGCCAGATGCACATTTGAGTTGGCCAAGGCAAGATTGATTTCCATGGAGTCATAATGGAGGTAATTGCTACCTTATCTTCGAGCGTAAAGATAATCGGCCCGATCTGATTCCACCTGGGGTGCCTTGGATGCCCAAGACTCTAACAAATAAACCTGCCCTGCAGTACCTACCTCTCTCTGATATTGAGACTGGGCCCCCAGCAGCTGCCTGCCACGTGCGATCCCTCGTATATGGTTAAGACCTCAGGGATGGCTTAGACATTTGTGTTGTTGGGCTGAGAAGGCTGATTTGGCCATTCTTTACGATTCGCCTTTTTTGACCTGGTGGCGAACAAATTCTATAAGTATGCCTTCCTAGATGAGCCTTTTGATCTCATCCTTAAGTATACGGTGGTCTATTGTGGAGTGGCCATTAATTTGATAGAACTCGCAGTACTTATAGTTGCAAGGAGGTTCCTCTTGCTTCCTGTCTCTGATGATGGCGGGTCTTTGATACCGCACCTGGTTCCGGGTTGCAAGGTAGATGGTAGAATGTCCATGTTCAAGTGAGATTAATTATAATACCTGGGCTTGCAGGGAGGGTAGTTCTTTGGATGCCTTCAAGCGTCCGTCTGACAATCATTGTTGCGACGATCGTTGTTGTTGCGAGGATCGGTCTAGGCGGGGCGCCTCGCCTCATTATCACTGTCTGAAAGATCTATGCCATCTATCCTCATCATGTCATTCACTTGATGACAGAAATTGGTTAGGTTCAAAGCCGGCTGTTTCTAGTGTTCTCTCCAAACTTGGATTTGTATTGGACCCCTAAAGATAGGGCACGACCAAACTGTTGATGTCTGCACTCCTAGCCCGGTTGGAATTTGTATTTAAGCAGCTGACATAAGACTATAAGCTGTCGGAAGGACCCTATCCAATTTTGCCTAGTTTGCTGGCTAACATTACATGCATGTGGGACATAAATAAACGAGTTTTAAAGTCCTTGCATAGTTGGGACCATGAATGGATGATGCTTGATCGTAAATGCAAGGACAAATGGGAAATCGGTCCTATAAGGGTAGAGGGGAAGAGTAGACACTTGGAGGGGCCAGAGAGCTATTCAGCGTGGATGATGGAGTTGAATGTCGTCATGTGGTCGGATAGGTCTGTACTCCCATCATACTTATCAATCGATGGTAAGGCATACTGCTGATGGATGTAAGTATCCAGGATTCGTTGGAGAACGATATCTTGTCCTCATCATATAAGAATGCCTCGCCCTTAGTGCTTCGGCTTGCATTCTATTAAGCTGTTGGCGGTGGGCGTGCGTCTTCCTTAAAAATGGCATCGGCCTATTGCAGGCTGTTCTGACCAAATATAGGGTGAGGGCAAAATCTGCACTAGGACGGAGTAGGAGATTGGGACAGAATGAAAAATGACGAGGATCAACTGGGGATCTCCCCTTATGCATTGAAGGGGATCTGGAATGCACGGTCCACTCTCTTTGCCTAATTTTAGCCACATCCCTGTAAGATTGGAAGTGTGTTGAGGTGGCTATGCACGGTCTGCTAATGGCATGGGCCACCAATAAGATAGTCAAATGTAAAAGTTCAAGGTTGAGCAAGAGCTAGTGGCTGTTTCGCTTGGGGAAAACGGCGACGGTTTAGCCTAACTAGCAAAGCCACATCTAGGGAGAGATTAATTTGACTAGGCACGCGTGCGGTGTACCTCTTGTGATTGATAGGGACATTTATCAGTAGAGTTTCTGGCACCTCCCTCTCCTGAGCCTCGGTTGTGTTTAGGAGATCGTAGCCAGCAAGAGGCATTTTTCTATGAGCAGGTAGATCGACCATGTCAATTATTGGAGGAGATGGTGGGACAAAGTTGATGGTGGCTTGAGCGTCCAACTATGTCCTCAAGCCATTGACTTCACGGGATAACTGACCCACGTTTGATAGATGTAGCATCACAGCATGCCAACAATCTTCGTTCGAGCCAAGGTTGGGCTAGACAGTGCTAGCGAGAGTGTTGCAGTTGGTTTCATGCCCATTGGAGTTGTTACCTTTGAACGGTGAAAGACTGTCCATGGTAACATGTCAGACTACACCATTTAAGAGTATAATACTATGGACAAGGGAGAGCTTTTATGGAGGGGACCCTCCTTCTAGTGCCAAAATGTTGAATAGCCAATGTCAAAACGAAACTAATGCTTTATGAAAAACAAAGGTTCCTTTTTATTTGCTAGGCTTAAAAGGGAAAATGAGGAGTTAAGTACGCCACTAAAAGGTAAATAACACAAAATATAGAGTGGTTATAAAAAATTGCCTACGTCGATTATGAATTTCTCTTACTATATATTTGTCTTACAACTATGGGGAATTACAAGAGAATAATAAAAAATAAAGCACTTAAGACTAAGATAATAACTGATCTTAAGGGATTAGGGTTTCTATTTGCTGTAAGAGGATTTTTGAGCTGAGATAATGACATAGTTCAACTAGAATCCAACTAGTTTAACTAGAATCCAACCCTTTTGAAGTATCACTACATGGGGTATTTATAGTAGCTGGAATGGATAATGTATGGTTGTGATTGTGCTATTAGAAAAGGAGAGAATCAGACTCAATCATTGATCCGACAGTGAAGCAGATGGTCGATAGATATGACTGTTGAGGTGGATGGTCAACAATTATAAAGCAAGTTAGAAGTTAGGTGGCAGATGAGAAAGCACTCATTGCCTCTTTGTACAAGGCATGGGCTTGCATTAAATGTGAATTTAATTCTGATGGTAAGCCCCATCAAATCAGCCACCCCACTGGTGGTGTTGTGATTGGATGGATTAACGACTGTCTTTTGTTTAGGTAACCACATGACCTAGTTGGCCAACCGGACGTTGGCAACACATAAGAGGTTTGGAATTTAGGTAAGGAACACATGGGGTAGGTGTACAATGGACTGGGTGCGAGGTGTTTGGCATGGATGTCGGGTGCCGGCTGGATCATGTTATATGGAAGCCATGCCCGAGGGTGGGTTACTCTTTCCAGAAGTGTCGCTTGCCGAGATAGGCTTAGATAGGGGCTAGGTGTTAGCTGATGTGGAGCCAAGGTAATTGTGGTGGTCTTTAGCTACTGCTAGAAGTAAATATAGAGGAGCTAGGTGGGACTAATCCGAGTCTAGTTCCGGTCTTGTTCATATGAAGGTTGCTTGAAGAGGCTGGGCTTTACCATGGCCCCTTATTGGGTTAAAGAGCTGGTTTGAGACCATGCGCTGGTTTTAATTTGAATTTTAAAAAGATATTTAAATCTCGATCAAATTTCAAGTTTGAATTTTTCTTAAAAAATTCAAATTTTGAATTTAAAATTATTTAATATTTTAATCTATATATAATTATTTTACATATAAATTTTTGTGTGTATATAGTTATTTTATATTATATGTATATATACAAATATATTTTATATCATACTAACGTTATATAACATCAGACAAAAAATATATATATAAAGGGGCTAAGGTATCCATTACAGTATAAATTCTCAGCACTTAGATACGAGCATGTTAAACTATGTACAATTATATGTTGCATGTGCACGTACACGTATGTGTGTATTTAATACACATGTACCCTTTATATGTACCAAATATATAAACAAATAAATCTTTGTCTTAATTAATGAAATGAAATTATTTATTTAAAATTTATTTAAATTAGATCTAAATTAATTTAGACTTCATAGCCATGCAGTTAAAGTGCTTAGAAGTTTCATATCGATGGAGGTACAATAAGTTATAGTGGGGATATAGCGGAGGTGCAAAAAGCTTTATTGGAAATAAAATTAAATATCCAAAGTTAATTTATTCTTGTTCTCACAATATTTGCGTACAAAAAGAAATATTTTTCAATCTTATATAACAAAATGGAGAATATCTTCATTTATGCCTTCCTGACTTGGTTACTAAAAAAATTTCAAACTTGTGTTGTGTACTTAGCCCTTAAACTTAGTCTTTACCCTAACTTTGTTGATTTGATTTAAACGAGAATAGTCAAATTAACCCTTTTGTATTAGTGTTGCTAAAGCGGATGCTTAATACCACTAATTTAGGGGGTGTAGCGGAAAATAACAGGGCTTTAATTGAATCTACTATTTAATAGCGCCAAATTGAAAACATTTAGCACTAAAGAGTGCGACGTGCTTTAGTAGCAAGGATTTAACGGATCTTTAGTTGCATAGTTTCATAGGCCTAATAAGGTCCAAAATGAGATATTTTTTTAAGTTCACATATTTAACCTGCTACGTGTTGCCTACATCCAACACATGTAACCTTACTAGATCAAGTGCATCGGATAACGAGATGAAAGGAAGAAATTACAGTTCATTATATACTAGATCTTTTAGAGTCTTATCATGAATAATTTTGTTAACATTTAATCATATTTGATGTTTCTATTGGATGGATTTTAGTTGAATTTTGAGTTATATTATATATATATATATATATATATATATATTCATTATATTGATTATCAATATGATTTACAATGTTATTGAAAGTTAATGGTGTATGTCCTAGAGGCAATTATGTAATTGGTTACATATTTTAACTTTGAAACAAATCTTATTCACACTAAAGTATGCTTCCAGTGAATTCCATGAAGTGACCAAACACCCATATTTGTCTTCAGGATGATATTATTGAGATATAAATAAAGGAATAAGTAATCTTTTAATATATATGGATAAAAAATCCTTAAATAAAGTATTATACGATTGCAACTACAAATGTTATAACCATGGATATAGAATCGTAAATTAAAATACTTTGTTTTAAATAGTCTTGGTCAAAATGTTTCAAGAAAAGAATATTAATATATATATTATATTTGGAGAGCATTACACATTATGGTCTCAAATGATGAATCAATATCCTTTTCTCGAAACATCTTTCTAACATCTCTACTTTTTATGTCATTGTACTAAGTAATTTAATTAAAATGATTGATTTTGGATTTATGGATAATTTAAATTTTCAAAATATAATTTATTCAGATTTAACGATAAAAGGAATTTTTAATTTAAAAAATTGAAATTAATTTTTTCAGAAAATATATTTTGTTTGATAAAAAATTCAAATGAATATAAAATATTTTTATTGTGTAAACGATTTCATACGGTTTAAATAGTTGAAAGAGATTATGTTTGATATTAATAAAATCAATGCAAATAAAATAATTATTGAATTTAAATATCTTGTGTAATTTGTTGAAATATATTTTCTGGAAATATAAATTTAAATTGAATTAAAAATACATTCACAAATATTTGATAAAATTATTTATATGTGGATATAAAAATTTAATTTGCAATTAGGAGAGGAAAGTTGAAATTTATTTAATTTAAAGGACTTGATTGGAAAAAAGAAGAAAGAATAATAACAACAAAATAAGTATTATGTTCCTCCTTACTTTACTTTAGATCCTTCTTCTAACCCATTACCCATACAAAATCCAAGCTCATTCTAGAACAAAAGCCTGGCTTCCCAAATCATCTCGGACGAAATAAAATCGGCTTGAGGAAAAAAACACAAACACGTAAAAAGAGGAAAAAAATCAGAACTTTGTCGACGATAATGTCTAGGCTAAGGTGACGAGAGTGATTTTGGGGCAGTGACCAACGATAGATGAGGCATAGACGGTAGCTGTCTACACAGGTGTTAGGGCACGGAAAGTATAGCACTTCATGTCGGAGGAGGGCAACGCAGAGCTTGTTAACGTAGGGAGATTGAAGGCTGGTGGATTGAATCTAGAGCTTATGATGGTTGCTAAGGCTGAGGTGATGGAGAAAATTATTTTACAAGAGGGAGAATGAGCTGAAAATATCAAGTTAGGGAAGAAAATAAGATTTTAAGCATGGAAGTCATGGTGAGTACTGTTATACTCACATCTATGTTTACAATGTCGATTCTAGGGTAGTTTTTGGTGGTTTGATGTGATGATTTAATTGCTTTGAATGATATTGGTTGAAATAATGTTGTAAACATTGGTTAAGTTAGGTTGTGCATATAATGATTGAATTTGATGATTCCGTTAGTTAGACACAATACTTGAAATTGATTGAAAAGAGGGTAAATGAATTAAAAGGTGAAGATTTTAAAGAAATAAATTATTTTGGAATAAATACTGAATTCTGGAATGATTATATTTAAAAATTGAAATTATTCTTAGTGATAGAAAACATTTAAGTGAAATATTCTTGAGAATTATGTGAACAGATATTATATGGAAAGTGATGATTTTTAGGATTTGTTTAAATCATGTACTTTTGAATATATATTTTTAATTATTTATGTTTGTAAAATATTTGAAGGATGTTTACAAAGGAGTATTTACAATTTATAATTTAAAGTGATGAATTCGATATTATCGGGTTTGAATTGGAATTTTGTAAAATAATATTTATGGAATTATAATAAAATATATGTTATTTAATTATTGTATGGAAACTATTAGTGATTGTTTATATATATTTTTTATTAAGAATAATTTGGGAAGTAATATATTTAGTATTTGATTATTTTAAATAAACAGAAAATTATTTAACAGCCTTAGGAAATATATATAAAGGAATTTGAATTATATTATGATGGAAAGTGTACTTTTTGGGGTTTTTTTATAAAAATAAATTTTATAAATCGATGTATTGTAATGATTAAGGCTAAAAAGATATTATATAAAGAAGAAAAATATATAAGGAATTTTAGTTTGGTGAATTACTTTTCATCCAAGTGATTTAGAATAAATGAGAGTGATAATTATATTGGAGTTGAAACTTTATTTCATGGCTATTGATGTGTTATACACGTTGTGTTATATAACTATGTGATATTGATGTGTGATTTTTCCCCTTTCATGTTGGCCAATGGTATATTACCATTTAGGGGTGCCTACAAGATCTTGACCATTACATAGTGTAGACTTGCACTCAATAGATATTGGATCAAGATGGTCGTTGAGGTAACTAAAGACTGTAGGAGCCATGCTAGACAGGTACGTGTGTAGTCTCCTGGGGCAAGCGAGTGGTTGTTAGTCTCCCATCTAGTTATGATGTGCGATAGAAGACATAAGACATTTATTTACCTCTTTAAGTTTGACGTAGTGTGATGATGAGTAGATGACTATGCTTGAGACTGTATGTCTAATGTATGGTCAATCCCCGTACATCAGATTATCAAGGAGGATAATCAAGGCTGCGCTGAGTTGTTAGCTTATTCTATATTGACATGTATTGCTATTATATGGATGTATATCTGTTCATTGATATGAGTACTACAAACTTGGGATATGTCTATTTTATGATTTATCTATGAGATAGTCTTGGGCAAAGCTGTATGCTTGCTCATATGATACTTAATGATTTTGTGTATTGACGATTATTGGATGTGTTAGTATTTCACCTATTTAATATTGTACTTCTTGATGTGTTATTTGATTATTTAGTGATTGGGTGATGATATGTGCATGGTATGTGGATATGATGTCATACATATATTGAGTTTTCTGCATGCCACATTAGGATAAACTTGTTCTACCATGCTAGCTTTTGTTATCTTTTGACCCATACATTCTAGACATAGTCTGACCCATATGTTATTTATACAATACTTGGGTTAGTCCGAGACATTTAAGGTTCATGGATGAAGAGACCAGCTTGTGAATGTCAGGCTTAGCTAGTGGCTAGATTATTAGCAGTGTAGTATATCATTATGTATTTGTATAGTCTCATGTACATATGTAGAGTTGTGATGGATGGGTATATTCAAGAGTTAGTGGGCATTTGACTTTTGTAGATCCACTTTACTTTATATAATTTACTTATTATATTTTATCGCTGCATTTAGATTTTGTATTATCTGTGGTATATTTTATATTGTGTATTGTTCTATCCTAAAAACACACGTGTTTAATACTTTGTGCCGATACTGAGTACGTATAAATGAGTAGTATATGATTTTGAAATACGTAATGGCATTAGACAAATGGAATATACCTGTGTGATAACCCAATATCACATGATTCCTTGTATTATCAAACAGTATTACCCAGTAATACTCCTTGGTAGTATGGGTGTAGAGGTAGGGTGTTTCAATCTTGACTAGGAATATTTAAAACAAAATATCTAAAACGAATTGTGCTTAATTACTCAAGAATGCACTATAATCACATGACATTTTATTTAAGGATTTTCTTGTTACATACAATAAATTAATTACTTAATTAATTAGATCATAATGTAACAAAGTATGTAAAGGAGAACATATACCGTTACCACAAACAAGATTGACTAAGGAGTTAGATACATATAACAAATTACATAATGTCACGTAAGGCACACCACTAACTCTTTCAGTTTCAAATCTCTTGATGGGTCTTTTAGTTTAGTTATTATTATAACCATTTATCATCATATTTCATATAGATTCATTATATTATGATAAAAAATTGTTTATCATCATCGTATACAGTAATTAAAAATTATAGGATTTCAAGTTTCGTGTCAATTGGACATATTGTTTAATCGTGCTAGTTCGAAACGCATATAAATTAATCAAAGGAATTTAATTAAAATAATTTGATTTTGAAATTCTATCTTCTGTTTATGATGGAATTAGCTCTAAATATATTCCATCAATCGAATCACTTTTTCGAGAAATACGAGACATCTAAGTCGTACAAGTAAAGAGATATTCCATTGTGTTCGGAATATAGGTATAACATATAAGCACTAGGCGGTACGCTTCATTTGGAGATTTTCTCGGATGAATAGTGTCACTGAATCTTCTATAAATAGCCCCCAACATTCATTCATTTGTTAACCTAACCCTAGAAATAAACTTCAGCCGCCATTAAATTATTTCCATCAAACGATCGACGTCGATCGGAGCCACTAGAAGCAAAATTAGCCTTTGACTTCAACTAGGCAAACGTAGAGAGCAACGATCCGAAGCCAGTGTATGGTTGGATCGACGGATTGTCGACCGAGGCGACCAAAAATCAACTGCATTCATTTGCGTTTTCATGGGTTTCGCTGCACGATGGAGGCACGTTCATGCGCGATGGAGGCGCTGGTCGTTGGCGCAGGCAGAGGGAGGTGGCGCGGCGCAAGGGGCTAGGGCGGTCGGCGATCTTCGTTCAGGCGAGCACGGTTTCAATCGAATAAAAAAATTAAAAGAGGGACGCATGCGTGGAAGCCTGGGTAGCAACAGGGAGGGAGAACGTGAGTAAATAGAGAAGTTAAGTTTTAAAACTTATATTAATTTAAGTTAATTAAATTATTAATTGTTGAATGGTAATTAATTCATAACTTTTTCGTACAAGGTCCGCTTCAAGCGTGACAAATTGTGTTGTGTTCGTATCAACGAGCACTACGCTATGGAGTTGGATTGGATGAATTCGAAGCTAATAGGAATTTTGAGTTAAATTGAACGACCGTTCAATTTAATTCAATTCGGAGCGCTTAGGCTATCTTTGGCATTTTGGTAAGTTAATTCACCTCTCTGGCTTGCTTATATTTTTATATAAGTGGGAATAAATTTATTTATGATGATTGATGCTTGTTTGGATGATATGCTATATATATTAGTTGGTTTGGTTATATTCCCGCCTATTGGAGCGGATGAGACCCTATTATGTTCCCGTGTATAAGCAGATGACCTTTTGTATACAAATCCCACCTCGAAGCGGTTGATTTTTATTATAAGATTTATATGTTGTTTGTGATGCAGGGGGACGGGTTGGAGGGTTCCAACAGGATTCCTCACCACTGTTGATTTTATTTTCATATATATGCTCATATATGATGTTTAGATGTCATTATGATGTTTTTGATGAATTTGTTTATTTATGGCTTTAGTAACACTGGGCCTTGTTCTTGGTATTTTAAAATAAAATAATGATTTGATCTAAAACTGGATTTCAAAGTGATAGTGGAAATTTTATATGTTTAATAATTTTCTTAAGTAAAAGTATGATTTTTAGATATTATAAGTTATTTGTTTTATGAAATATATTAAATATAAATTTTCAATTTGTAAAACAAAGATTTTTAAAATCTTAAAATAAGTATGTCTTTTATAATTAAGGGTTATGCTTTAAAGGAGAAATAAATATATTTTTATATAAACATTTGTTAACCATTTTATAAAGTAATATATATATATATATTTTTATAGGTACATATATATTATAATGAAATTTATAAATGTGATAAGTATTAAAAGTGAGATTTTACAAAAGAAGTGAAGCTTTGCAAAATCATATTTTGTTAATTAAAGGTATGGATTTATAAACGGTGTTTATAAATAAATAAAACTATTACCATTTAATAGATTGAAGAAATAAATCAAATGGTGGATTTATTATACGACATGGAATGTCATTTAAGAAAATAGTTGATTCTATTTTGGAAAATGAAGGTGAAGGTAAATTTTGGATTGTTGGACGATATTTTATAAATTGAAAGAAATTTATAAAAGAAAATTTATACCTATGGAAGTAAGGTTAAAAATGGGTAAAATGATGTTTTGAATGGACCTTAGGAATGAGTAAGATTTATAATGGAATGGAGTTATAAATAGAGTTCAGAAATAAATGGATTTTATGAAAGGAAGTTTCATAAAATTGAGGAGTATAAATATAGGAATAGTCATGTTGGCAATTAAATATGGATTTTTATCATGGAAATATAATTATGTTTAAAAAAGTTATTAATTAATATTAATATTGTTTTAAAAGTGATTTATCAATATTTTAGTATTTTGAAATGTTAACTATTTAAAAGTTTATTAGTATGATTTGAAATTGAATATAATTATTTATAAATAAAGTTTTGGAAATTTATTATTAGTATTTATAAAAATGTTAAAGATAAATTATTATTGTTATGTAAGAATGTTTTGAAATTAGTAATTATTATTTTAAAATGTTTTAGATTTAGTATTTATTTATTTATAATGTTTATTATTACTTAATTATGTTTTAAAATAAAAGGTTAGAATTTATTTAAAATTGTTTCCAAGATTAAGAAATGGAGTTTCATAAACAGACGGGGTTTTATAAGAGGAATCTTATAACATGTTTTGGAAAATATAAAGGAAGATTGCTTAAAAAGGTAAAAGAATTTTATAAATGATTTTAGATGTTTATAAAAGAATTTTAGAAATGGGTTTATAGATTTATAAAATGAGTTTTATAAATGTTTGTGAATTATAATAGGGTCTATAAATGGTTTTGAGTTGAATAAAAAAGGGAATCTACCCAAGTGTTGGTGGATATACTTATACCATTGAAATAAGTATATGGATATCTTTCAAGTATTGAAAATATAAGGATGGTGAATGAATCCTTGTAAAAGTATTTTGGTTCAAATATTTACAAAGTAATTTGAGTTAATGGAAGGATTTGTTAAAAGAGGCCTAGTGTTGCTGGGTGCGTAACAAATGTTGGTTTTTCCCTATGGAATTAAATTCTTGATTGAATGTTTGTCATTCGATAGTTAAATAACCGATTATTGAATTTGGAACCAAATGTAACTTTGAAAATATCTAGGGGAAACACGTGAGTTATATGACACAGTCATCCCTGATGATGTTGTACTATGCGTATAAATCTCGTTTCGTTCTCCTAGGACAATTATAAGGAAATCCATCCACTGATGGTTGGAGGTGATCTCCGCTCTTATCTTTGTCTGTTTATTTCCTAAAGAATCGAGGTTGAGTTTATCGAAAACTGTCGAAAGTTGTTTCGAAGAGATCAGGATCGGGTATTTATCCGAAAACCACTTCGATCCAACAAATGTGTTTCGAAGTGAAGACATCATGAGGATGATGGAATTCATAGACGGAGCTCTCAAGTGTTTCGTTCAGTCCTAGAACGGACTTGTATGGATGAATGCTGGTATTGCATTGTTTCCTAGAGGGCAGTATTAGCATTCCAAGTGGGAAGTGCTATATAAAAGGTAAAACGTAGCCTCAAGCCTCATCCACCGGGAATGACTAAAACAAGGGAGATGCAGCAGGGCTAAGTGGATCGCTCCCAAGCAGGGTATGATCATCCCTATCTAGAGTCGCTATTATCTCTCATTTGAATGCTTCAGGGCCAATTAACGGAGGGGTGATCATATTCAATACTATCCAGTCAGGGGTAGGAAGGTCCTGTGTTGGCAGAGGATCCAAGCGAGGTCCTCAATGTTATTTTATCTAGAGATGCACCGTGACGGGCGACACCCCAGTAGCCCAGTAATTGTATGGAATCCATTTTCCAATACGAGCCTCTACGGTTTTAGTTGTATACCTATTATGCTAGAATTTAATAATGTAACAATATCGACTATGATTAATAAGTATTTTTATTCTAGACATTATCATAATATCAAAGGATTTCATATGAAATGTTTTGGTTATCGTAAGGTAGAAACCCATCCGTGTTTATATGCGGCGTGGTCTTACGAGATACCTTTGTTTCCAAAGGTTTTTATAACTTAAAAATTCAGTTGGGTGTGTTTTTCTCACGTTGGTTTTCCAGACTGACTCAAGTGTTATTTTATTATAATGCTCGGGTCAGACCGAGCATATTTATAGATTATTTTGGATGCATTGGAGCTCAAGAGATGAGTTGGAGGTCTTCAAGTCGTATTCTCATATATGTTTATTTCCGCTGCTTTATTGTTGAAATTATCAGCAATTGTGAGGACGGAGTTTTATAACTGTCCAGGATGATAATTGTGATTGTTGTTGTACTCTGATGGATGTATGTATATAACAGTTTCTCTTTGTAAAAATCATTGATATTATATTACATATTGTTCCGCTGGGATTGTGAGATTCTGTATTGTTTTTTATTTCTTTTCTTTGTTCTCTTCTTCTCTACTTCTTTCCTCTACCTTTCCCATAACTATCTGCCTTTCCATTCGATTCAGGTTGGACATATGTGGTTTATGGTCAGCTTAAACTGTATGGATTGGCGGGTCGTTACAACTCTGCTCTTTTTTGTGTAGATGTGCTTATATCCAGTTCAAATCAAGTGGGTGTGCTTAGTAGCCAGTTCAAATCTAGTGGGTGTGCTTGTAGCCTGTTAAAATCAAGTAGGTTTGCCCAGGGCTCGATATAAAGGAGGGTGTATCTCGTAGCCTTGAAATAGAGAATGTAATTTGGTTTGCTTGCTACCATACAAAGTAGGCGCTTGAAAATAAATCTGTATAAAAAATTATATGGGATTGAATGTAGGAGAAATTCGAAGCAGTATAAAATCCCCGGTGTCTTCTCTCTAACTCTTTATGTTATACTTTAGTATTATCTGTGATTACATCTGTGACTAATTGTTAGTATAAATATATGTTGTTAATCTGTGATTTGATATTAATCCTAAAAGAATTTTAAAAGGATTTACATTAGTTAGAAAACAATATTCATCCCCCTCTGATGTTAAATTAGCCTTAAGATCCATTATTCCATAACCTACATTTAGTATTAGAGCACTGGGTTTTGAAAAACTCCTAATTTGATTTTTGAAAAATACAAATGGCTAGTAACATTGCTAGTACACATTTTAACACTTTTGTAGAAGGACAATCTACTGGTAGACCTCCACTTTTTAGTGTCAGAAATTATACTTATTAGTCATGTAGGATAAAGATCTATTTACACAATGAGTACACTGAATCCTAGACTAATTTTCAGCATAGACACAGACCAAAAGGCACAAGCACTTAATAATTCTAAGAACATGAATATTTTGTTTTGTTTATTAGATAAAAATGAATTTAATAGAGTTTCTATTTGTAAGTCTGCATATGAAATCTGAAGAACACTACAAGTTACACATGAAGGCAATAGAAAAGTTAAACAGACAAAAATTTCCATGTCAACTAATCGACTTCAATTATTTAAAATGAATCAAAATGAGTCTATGTATGACATGTATTGTATATTTCAAGATATAGCACATTCTTTAGTACCATTAGATAAAAACTTTTCTAAAGAGGACTAAGTTAGAAAAATTCTTAATTCACTCTCTTCAAAATGGGATTAAAAGACATTAGCATAGAAGAGGCTAATGATATTAGTACTTTATAATTTGAAGAGTTAATAGATAATACAATGTCCTATGAATCACAATTGCAGGGTAGAAGAGAAAGCAAGGCAACAAAAATGAAATCCATTGCTTTCAACGTAATATCTAATGCTCAGGATTCAGATGATGATAATGATGATAAGATTGCCTTCGGGACTAGGAATTTTAGAAAGTTCCTGAGGTATAGAAAGATGAACACCTTTCATAGACCTAAAAACAAGACTTCTGGAAATGGAACTACAGTGAGATGTTTCGACTGCGATGAACCTGGTCGTCTACAAAGAGACTGTCCATATTAGAAAAAACTAAGGATCTCGCATTATTGATTCATCCAAAAAAGTAAAGAGGGATTACACAACAACGTTAGATGATTCAGATACTACTTCAAGCGACAATGATCGAGACACTAAGGATGCAAACATATGTTTTACGGAAATAGTAGATTAATTAGAACATATCAAGGAAAGGAGCAAAGAGTGGTACTTTTTACATTAGATTTTTATTTCATTTTTTTATTATTGAATTTAGGAATAAAATATAAAATTAATAATAATATTGGATGCATATAAGTATATAGATAAATATATATAGGAATATTTTTTGCGTTAGTGTTATTTTTGGATTTTTCGACCCATATTTCGACATATCCAAATCTATATGTCGACATATCTACCAGAATTTTGAAATTTCATTTCAAATTCAAATTTTGAATGCATTTATTTCAAAAATTGAAAAGGCATTTTTTCAAAACTGAAATGTCAGTTCACTTTCTATTAAATCATCGTATCGATATACATTCATTCACTCGCTCTATTTCAAAAATTAAAAATATCTCTTCACTCTCTTATCTCCTCGATTACTCAAAAATGGCCTCCTCAAGCCAATCAAAAACCATTAGACTCACAAAAAGAACCAAAGGCTTTCTATTCAATGATAATGAAGCCATCAACACTTATGTCGAATATGCTACTTCCGGAAAAGCTTTTCCTAGAAGATTTGCAATGTTTGATGATTTCACCTCTTGTGGTCTTCAAGATCTTTGTTTTCAAAATGATACTCTTGTTTAGTTGACTCTTCTCAAAATGATTTCGTTTGTTATCCGAATTTAGTTAAATGTTTTATGCAAATATGAATGGAAAATTTTTAGAAGGAGAAGAGGGACAAGTTTGGAAGTAGTGTGAAAGGCATTACAATTATTTTAGATTGTGAAATTTTGAATCAAATACTAGTTTTGCAAATTTAGTGGAATTGACCTCTCCACTTTTGAAATTGATGAACAAAATCGATAAATTTTTAATGACATTTTGAAAACAATGAAGACTTTGATTCGAACACAAAAATCTTAAACCAAAATCGAGACATAAGAGTCTCATTTTACAACAAAGCATCACTCCAATGGTGGGTAGTTACAATAACCCGACTCAAAAGGTTTTTAAAGCTCCTTTTGCCATGTATGGAAACTAAAACATCAATTAGGCATAGGTCATATTAGATTATTTTGTTTAAAAGAATATCTCTAGACATGATAACATGCTTTACCATGGTGTGTATCTTACTAGAATTTTCGAATACTTTGGTGTTGATCTTAAAGGAGAATCTACTTTGCCTCGAAAAAAATTTCAACAAATCGAACATTTCTCTCATGCATAGTCCTCCCTACTTTGAACCATATGAGACTCTTCCCAAAAAAGAAGAAAGACTAGCTAGGGAAGAACAACAGGAAATTAAAGAAGAAGAAGAAGAAAGTTATGGAATTCATGGGGATGATAAAGAAGAAGAGGAGGAGGAAGTATATACTTCTCTTGAAAGTTTTGAGAGACCACCTCAAAGCTCAAGCAAAGGAATTCTTAAAAATCAAGAGATAATTATCAAAAATCAAAAGAAAATAAGTAAGGAGTTTCTTATCTTTCCAACAAAGTGGATAAGTATTTTGGAAAGATTATAAAGAAGCTTGATAGGAGCTCATCTCCTTAGTTATCATTTAATTTAATCCAGTCATTCATTGTTTCTTTTCTAGCTTTTATTTACATGCATATCCTTAGTTTATTTCAAGTTATCTTCTTATGTTTTCCGTTTTCCATGTATCATCTTGTTTTAAGCAATGAAAAATTAGTTATTTCTGTTATATATTATTATATTAGTCTTTGGAAATCATTAAAATATAATGGTATAAGTAGAAACTAAAAATACATCAAAACTTAAAAAGCAATTTTAGGTAAATATGTCAACATACATAGTTGTATATGTTGACATACTATAGCTATTTAGCAAAAAAATTAAGCTTTAAAATTTTTTAACTACCTTTATTTCAATTATTCCAAATGACTTTTCACTCCTATTTAAGCCTACTTCTTCTAGAAAACTTCACTCACTGAATTCATCTCTCCATCCCCTTCTATTAGAACATTTTTCTTAATAAAAATGTCTTCTCCACACCAAATACTTTGTGAAAAGCTTGAAGAGACACTTCAATCATTTAAAGATGTTCTCTCCTTCATACTAATAAATTAGATGCATTTGGAACTAACCCAAATGCAAATGAGTAAAGAATAAGAGAAGCATTTAAATGTTCTTTGATGGCTAGTTTCCTCTCTTATTAAAGATGATCAACCTAGAATGCCCAATAATCAAGGAAATGAAGATTGGGATGCCATCAAAGCAAATCCAATCTTTGGATGTGAAGGTTGGGTTGAAGTTCCTAGGAATACCAAAATTTCTGTTTGTAAGTGTGTATATTAAACTCATTTAATTTTACTTTGATTAAATATGTAAATATTAAGTTTGGATTGATTATCATAGACTTGAATAGGTATGATGTATAATTAAAGATTGTATTATAGTGTGCATTATAAATAAATAAAGTTTGCCTTATCCTATTTATTTATTGTCTTTAATATTTAAAGATTGAGCATTATATATCTAATATATGCCACGATATACAATATGTTCTTCATTTATGTCTCTCATATTTCATTTTGTATGTCACATTTATTTCATATATTATTTCATTCTTAAATATTGATTTAGATTCCATAGTTTATAAGTATATCATTTAGGGGATTTTTATTTTTCACCCATTTTTGTTGATGACAAAGGGGGCGAAAAATATAAAATATATACATTCATGTATTTACGGGGAATTATATCGAGTTATATCATATTTTATAGAATATTTAATGGTTGTCATCATCCAAAAAGGGGAGATTTTTAATACCTCAATTATTGATTTTTATGACAACCACCATATAAAATATAGATATTAATGTTTTACCAAGTTATAAAGTATATAGTGTAGAATATTACACAGGTGCTGAATCGAATATAGTACAATATAAAGACTGAAGATGAAGATTTGAAGACTCATGAGTTCAAAGACAAAGAAATGAAGAGCTTAAGATTATAATTTAGTGTTTAGAGTCATTAGAATATATTGTTAAAGTCCTTGATAGCCATCTCTGATCCTTATCTTTAATTTCCGATCCTTGATATTTTAAATAAAAAAATTATTTAAATTTCAAAATATATTTTAAAAAATATTTTATAAAAAGTTTTTCAGAGGTCAAAATATTTAAAAACTATATTCAAATTATTTTACAAAGTATAGAATTTTCAAAACAATTTAAAAAAAAATTCAAACTTCACTAGGATATGTCGACATACATATTTATGTATGTCGACATATAGGTTGTTAAATTGTTTTTAAAATTTTGAATGGAAGTGTCTTTTGGACATAACCCTTCATGAATGGATACATCTATTTATTTAATATATAAAGAGGAATATTTAACTAATTAATTACTTTCTTCCTACTCCTTACTCTCTTGAAAAATATACTCTATTTTATTCAAAATCATATAAAATCAGTTCATACTTCATATATTGATTTACTACTACTTACTCATTGTATTGCAAGCATCTCCCTCTCATTTCTAAGATCAAAGTGCTATCTAAGAGGCTATATGATCCATTGTATCCAAAGTACAACCATTTGTATTTGGAAAAAACATCAACTCTACTCTTGTTTATGTGCATATGCTTGTAGCCCATTCAAATCAAGTGGATGTGCTTAGTAGCCCATTCAAATCTAGTGGGTATGCTTGTAGGCCGTTTAAATCAACTGAGCTTGCCCCGGACTCAGAATACAGGAGGGTGTGTCTTGTAGCCTTGAAATCGAGATTGTAATTGGTTTGCTTGCTACCGTACAAAGTAGGTGCTTGAAAAGAAATACATACAAGAAATTGTACGGGGCTAGATGTAGGAGAAATCCAAACTGGTATAAAATCTCTAGTGTCATCTCTCTAACTCTTTAATTTTACTTTATTGTTATATTCGATTGCATCTGTGATTGATTGTTAGTATAAATCTGTGTTATTAATCCATGATTTAATATAAATCCTGAAATAATTTTAAAAAGGTTTACATAAGTTAAAAAAACTATTTACCCCCTCCCTCTACTGTTAAATTAGCCTTAAGATCCATTATTCCGTAGCCTACATATTCTTCCTACTTACTGATGCTTAATGAGGTTATTAGGCATGTACGATGGTTTTTGAGTTCAATTCAAATATAATACTTCTACCTCTAGTTGTCGCTAATACCCCTATATTTTGTATCTTGTTTTTTTCTACTTTGAGTGAGTAAAGTACCAATTCACAAAAAATCCCTCATTGTTGATTTCATTCTCTTATTTTCTCGGCCAAGACTTAAGATTTAGGTTTATATTTTTTTCTTAGGTCACATGAAATAAAGAGGAGAGGAATTTTCTAATGAATATAAGAGTTAATGTCACGGGCTTTGGGCTTAAACATTTTTCGTAATTCATTAATCCTTAGCATCCCTTATTATACTAAAAGCCACATCACCATTTAACAAAAAATGCAACAACCCTAGATTTTGGCCTATATTTTAAATTTTGACTTTATTTTATTTTGAAACTATTTTAAACTTGTTTGATTTCAAACATTTCATTTTTTAAAAATAAATGTTAATTATTATGTGAACTATAATTTCAAACTAGTATAAATTGGTTATTTTACTGAAAAGTGAATTTCTGTTCAAACTGTTTAAACTTTGACTTTTAAACTCCAAGTTTAAATTATATAAAATCTTAAAATTTATCTTTTATTTTGAAAATAGATGTAATAACTTGAACACTGCTTTTTGTTTCGTTGAAAACGGAGTTAAACCGTAAAAGTTATGTGTATTTCAATATTGTGTGTAAACTGATGTATTTAGCAATATTGTCTATTTTAAATTATATTTTTCTTGGTCATATTTTATTTTAATATGTTATTTTATGTATATTTTATCTTTTAATAATTTTAAAGTGATAGTATAATTTTTCTAAAGTTTATTGAATTTATTTTCTAATTTTAAAACCTAGTTTCCATTTCTTTGCTATTTTCTTAATTTAGTTATATAATTAAAATTTAATTATTTATTCACTTTGAAAATGTTTTAAAAGTCATTTTTATTTCAAATTTTGTCTTATAATATTTTTTAAATGGAGTAAATAATTTTCCAAAGCCATTGGAAATTTTCTTGTAATTTTTATGTCCTGTTTGCTATTTTTAAACAATTACTTTATTCCTTTTTCTATTTTTCTCCAATTTAATTATTTATTTTATTTTGGAAATGATAAATAAATTATTTTATTTCAAATTTTCACTTCATAATATTTTTAAAATGAAGTGGATAGTTTTCCAAGACTAGTAGTGATTTATTTGCAATTTCTGGACCCTGTTTTCAATATTTAAGCAATTTCTTTAATTGTTTTCCCTATTTTTCTAAATTTATTTATTTTGTTTTGTTTTGTTTTCAGTTCTGTAGTTCATTTACTTAAATTTATTTAGTTTATTTTGTTTAAAAGAATTTGGAAATCAAAGAGACAAAAGCTTTAAAAACAATGACCTTTCATTTGCTAAACTCTTCATTTCTCTTAGCCGTTCAAAACTTTATTGCTAGCCGTGAGTTTTATTGTTTTCACGTGAATGAAAGCTTCTCATTTCAGAAAATTTTCGACTATCATCTCTGAAAAAAGATTTTTGTAATGGCCTCTTCCATTTCTCCTCTTTTTCTTCATTTTTTTCCATTGTTTTCTATGTTTTTGCCTTGCTTCTCTCTAGTTTTGCTTGGCCAACACCATCTCCACCAACCGCCACCATCATCTCCTCCTCATTATCCACAGCCTTCAACCATCCCTCTCCTCTGTCCATAACAGGCCGTGACAATCCCATGGAGAAAACACCACAAAAACATCTCAAAAACCTTGCAAACTATGCATAGCCGACCTAAACTTCACCACCACCTTCATATCTTGCCTTGGCCACCTCCCCTTGCTCCACCACCATCATGACCTGACCCCTAACCATCAGCCTCCCATCTGACCTGACCATGGCTGAACCTTAGATGCACCAAATCCTTACATCTCTTGACCAAAACCTTCCATTCCTTGACCCAAACCCTTCCACTTGCTTGCCTTCACCTTCCACTTGTTTTACCTTGCCATCTTCCTCTATGGCCAAGCTTAACATGCATGTAAACCATCATAGCCGAGCACATGAACCCCTAGGCCAAGCATTTGAATGGTAAAGACAAGGTCTTGTTCCTTGTTGCTTTGTATTTCAATTTGTTCAACATTGTTTTATGTTAAATATATTCATGTGCTATATTGTTTTGTCTTGTTTGGGTATTGTTTACAAGATCATATCTTGGCTCTCTCTTCTCACTTGAATCAAAGTCGTGCTGTATCATGCTTGTTGTGCTTTCTGGAATCAATTTTGTGTGTTTTGATTTGCAAAATTCAGTGTAAAAAGGTGAGTAAATCTCACCAGACATTTATACTTATACAAATGTGAATTGACACCATTTGAATGTGTAGAACTATTATGTGATGTTATGACTGCCTGTGATCATTTATATATGATATTAAATTGTTAATTTACCTGTCATCTTATCTGTTACTTTTATATGATGCTATTCTGTTCATTTATATCTGTTTATCACACTGCAAGTTCCCTGTAGATTAGATTCACTATGGGTTGAAATGATACATACCCGAACGGATTTTAGAATAGGGAAAAATCGTTATGGGCTGAAATGATAGGCCTGGATGATTTTTATTTATTTTATTTAACTTGGGATTGCGGGTTTGAAATGATAGAACCCGGATTTTTCTTTTTAAACTGCGGATTGAAATGATACATATCCGTATCACTTGACCTAGGTTAGAAAACTATATACAGGCCCGTGGTTATTTTATAAAGTGTTTTGGATATTTTTTAGTATTTTAAAAATATAAATTTATGAAATTTGATTTAAATAGATTTTGAAATGTTTTAAAATAAATAAATTATGATTTTTCTATGAGTTAAAAATGTAATTAATGAATGGTTATATTGGATTATTGAAATATAACTTAAGTTTGGAATTTGGAAATTTGGTTAAAATGATATTTAAGTTATATGAATAAAAATGGAAATTTAATCTATATTTGGAAAATGGTAAATATGATAATTTGATTTAAATTTGAATCTAAGTGATTTATTAAAGTATTATTAAGTTTTCTATGAATTTAAGTGGTTAAATAAATGAATGCTTAAATTGTAATTTTAAAATATAACTTGACTGGGAAATGTAAATTTGGTTTTAATTAAAGGTTTAAATTAATTAAATAAAATTGGAAATTTAGTTAAATTTGTGAAATGGTAATTTAAATTTGAAGTGTTAAGTTTATTTGTGGAAAGTGAAGAAAAGGAAATTATACACTTGAACTAATAAGTGGAATTATTGAAATTTGGATTTATTTATAAGAAATTGGTTTAATAAAAATCAAAATGTTTAATGATATGTTAATGAACATTTTAATGTTAAATTATGATTTTTAAAATGTTTAAAGAGTTTAATATGAAGTTATTTAATTGCTGGAAATACACTAAAAGCTGGAAATCACTTTTAATAGCATTCAGAAATGCTATGGTTCTGAATTACACTAAAAATTGAATAAAAGGGCTACTACAGCATTTCTGAAATGCTGCAGTTGTTGTAGTTGAACTAATAGGCAAAAACTTAACTCAAGTCTATTATTGCATTCTCTGGAAATGCTGTAGTAGTCTGCAGTCTTTGTTAAAATCAAATAAAATCTTTGTTTTGAAATCTGAGCTACCGCAGCATTTCTGGAAATGCTGTCCTTGCTGTTTAAACTAATTTTTCAACTAGAGATGAGATATAACAGCAGTTTTTAAGTGCCGTCTTTGCTGAATTAAAATGTTCAAATATAACTTATACTAGCTTTTTCTAAATGCTGTGAAAGGCTGAAATTTTAATAATTAGGGGTTTTGACTTAGCAAATGAACTCAAAATGGTTTGAAACTTTGAAAATTGAATACTTGACTTGAAAGTATAATAATTACACTTTTAAATGGTTTAAATGAATTATTTTGATTGAAATATAAACTATTTAAAAGGTGACTTGAAATGATAATAAATGAATGATATCTTTGAATTTAAAAAGGTATTTAAAGTTGAATACTTGGATTTGAACTCAAATGATGATTTGAAATGAAGTTTTGAAAAGATTTGATATTTTGATATATTAAAATGATTTGAAATGAAGTTTTGGAATGATTTGATATTTTGATATATTAAAATGATTTGAAATGAAGTTTTGGAAAGATATGATATTTTGATATATTGAAATGATTTGAAATGAAGTTTGGAAAGATATGATATTTTAAATATATTGAAATGGTTTGGAATTGATTTAATCTTTATTTTGATAAAGATTTGGATTTGAAATGATATTCTATTTTGAAGTATAAACTGTTTTAAATTATAACCATGGGTTATAATAACGATTGGTTGTTAAAGAGACCGGGATCGGATATGGACATACTCTCTGTCGATACCGAAAACCACTTTGACAACTGTGTACGCGGTGGAGTTTCCAGAATGAAGTAGGATGGTGGCGACGATCCTAAGGTATATACGTAGACCCAACTCCCGTGAGTTGGCATAAGGTGGCTAAAACAGGAGCGATCTCGGACCAGTGAGGTAGCACCTCTTATCGGACACACTTCTTCGATACCATTCTATTACTTTTGATTGATTTGGTGCGCACCCTTGATTTGGGAGTGTTGTTCGAGGTGGAGCGGTAGTGGCTGCTATGGGTTTCCATCAGTTCGTGTGCGTAATTGGTATATCTAACCTGGCATTGCCTTGTGTGCTGTGTCACCTACCATATCGAGCCCACTACGATTTTGGTTTAAAGATCTGACCGCGTTAAGGTTCACCATCCCCTTAACGCTATTTTCTATATGATTATACTTTACTGATTAGACACTACTGTATATAGCGTATATTACTTAGTAGTAAATAGTTTAACGGATCCTTAGAGGATGGGCGGTCCCAAGCATCTTCTAAGTTACTTGTACCTTTATTACAGTTCACTTGAGTTGGTTTACATAATATAAGTATATATTGTCCTGACTCGAGTGTTTTGTGTTTTGCTTTACGCTCGGGTCAGCCTGAGTTATTCACAGATTTGGATTTCCGCTCTCTTGGAGATTTGAATCGCTGGAGATTATCTGCTTGTCTTGTCCTATCTATTTCAGTTCTGTTGTTCTATTCAGCTTGTACTTGGTTATCATATTTAGACTTCTGTTGTATCTTATTTAACTCTGATATATTTACATAGTAGCTTCATGAACTACTATTTCTTTTACTTCCACTGCATTATTTTACTCTATGTCTGTCTTCTGTGATTATTTATTTACTGTATATTCTGAGATTTGCCAAAATTTATTTACAATGCGATATTTTGAGCAATCCAAGTCCGACATGTGCGGATGCGAATGGTTGAAAATAACGGGTCATTACAGTTGGTATCAGAGCTTTGGCTTTGAGGCAAAACTCAGCATATGGAGTAGATTTATTTACAGAATCACTTTCGTTCGAGTTTGAATCTTTTCCTCTTGATTCGAATTTCCTTTGAATTTTTGGAACGTTCCCTGCGGTTCCAAAATTCATTCTTGTCCCTCACTATCCATCTTCTTTTGATTCTGGAGTATCACATAACTCCACTTCGAATGAACTTTATAGTGAATTGGCGGTCTCGCCAATACTCTAATGACTTGTAAAGGGGGAAACTCCTTTACAATTAGCATCGATTCACCAGAGATTTATATTTATCCTTGGTTTAGATGCTAATATCTTTTGTTATTCCAAACTCTATCTCTTGAGATCGGATGTAGATTTCCCCCAAAATAATAATAATAATAATAATAATAATACACATTTGATCTTATTCATTAAGTCACGGTTGACCCGGTTAAGGTTGCCCGCGATTTATCTAAGCTTATCCATCTTCATATTCTGTTAATTAATCATCTTGTCTTTTGTTTCCAAACTTTCTCCAAACATTCTAATTGTACATGTAAATCTATGTTTTGTTTTATACATTGTGTTGTTTGAGTTGTTGATGTTGATTTGGGCTTCCGATCGATTCGTCTGATCAACGCTATCGATAGGATTTCTAAAACACTTTGACAGAACAAACTGACACAATATTATTTTAAAAATTGGTTAATGAAATAAATTTTGATATCAGTAAATATTATGGAACTTAATAAATTGATTTAAATTGATTATTTGAAATGATAATACTTGATTTATCATTCTATAAATGAATTTATATATAGTTGTTTATAAATTTGATTTGGGAACTGAAATGAATTTAAATCAAGAATTTGAGAATTTAATTTATGATGGTTTCGAACTTTGTGTTTAAAGCTTTAAAAGGATATATTATTTAAAGTATTTTTGAATAGAAATTTGTTTCCAAAGAATTTTAAAGTTTAAAAATCAGTGCTCTTCTCTTTGTCACTGGAAAATAATTTCGGTGATGACTGCAGCATCATCGACATTCATTTTCGAGTTTCGAAGTGAAGAAACCATTCTGTAGTATTGCTACAGCTTTGTTTTGGGAAATTTAATTGATTTGAATTTCTAAAATATGGTTTGATTTATAATATATATAGATATATGATTTAAATTTGATTTGACAAATTATATACATACATTTATTTATCTCTAAATGGATTGAAAGGAATTGAAAATTTTATTCTTAAATTCTATCTTAAATAATAACTTCAAGTATAAAAAGAAAATCAAAATTTTGAATAAATATTCAAGCTTGAAATGATTGAATTAGAATGTTTATATTGTATATTAATTTTAGAAAGTTTTATTTGTATAATTCTCAATTTCATTCAAATATAACCTACCTTAATTTTTAGAAGTTAACAATGTAATTGGATAATATACAATATAAAAATATTTTATAAATGAAATTTGAGTGGTTATAATAAATGTTATACACTTAAATTTTAGTTATAAAAAGATTAACAGAGGTAAATAGATTAAAAGGTTAATTGAATAACTTACAATACAAAATAATGTTAAGGGAATTAAAAATAAATTAAAACAGTTATAACAAGTGTAAGTATATTTAACATAGATGATAAAATATATTGAGAGGAATAAATTTAACTTTAATTAGGAATAAAGAGGAATTAAATTTATTAAGTACATTATGAGTATAATAATGATTTTTCCAATCCAAGATTTCTGAAATTGTTAGTTTAAGAAAATTGGATGATAAGATAATGTAATTAGAGGTAGTTAAGATTTATTTAACTTGTGTAAAATTAATTATCAGTTTAAGCTGAAACCATGGAAATTTCAAACTTATTATCTTATTTTGTTTTCAAACTGTCTGTTAGTTGTCCTTATTTTCCTTATCTTGCTACAGACTGGTAAAGACATCTTTCTATACTCTTTCTGTTTAGAAATCTTTCTATAAATTTTTATAATCTTTGGTACCCATTTTGAATCTGAGCACTGCTTGCCATCCATAGACCGTCGGTCAAGCGGAAAGGGTGAATCAGATTCTAGAAGTTCTATTCGTGCTTGTATTCTTGATTCTAGAGGACCTTGGGAAGACCATCTCCACCTTGTTAAACTTACCTATAACGATAGTTATCAGGTATAATTTCAATCTTTTGTCATCTTGTCTTAATCTCATTTCAATTTTATCTTTCCTATGTTTCCCGTACATCATTCCTTTTCGAGGACGAAAAGATTTGAGCGGGGGAGTGTGTAACAACCCTAGATTTTGGCCTATATTTTAAAATTTGACTTTATTTTATTTTGAAACTATTTTAAACTTGTTTGATTTCAAACATTTCATTTTTAAAAATAAATGTTAATTATTATGTGAACTATAATTTCAAACTAGTATAAATTGGTTATTTTACTGAAAAGTGAATTTCTGTTCAAACTGTTTAAACTTTGACTTTTAAACTCCAAATTTAAAGTATATAAAATCTTAAAATTTTTCTTTTATTTTGAAAATAGATGTAATAACTTGAACACTGCTTTTTGTTTCATTGAAAATGGAGTTAAACTGTAAAAGTTATGTGTATTTCAATATTGTGTGTAAACTGATGTATTTAGCAATATTGTCTATTTTAAATTATATTTTTCTTGGTCATATTTTATTTTAATATGTAATTTTATGTACATTTTATCTTTTAATAATTTTAAAGTGATAGTATAATTTTTCTAAAGTTTATTGAATTTATTTTCTAATTTTAAAACCTAGTTTCCATTTCTTTGCTATTTTCTTAATTTAGTTATATAATTAAAATTTAATTATTTATTCACTTTGAAAATGTTTTAAAAGTCATTTTTATTTCAAATTTTGTCTTATAATATTTTTTAAATGGAGTAAATAATTTTCCAAAGCCATTGGTAATTTTCTTGTAATTTTTATGTCCTGTTTGCTATTTTTAAACAATTTCTTTATTCCTTTTTCTATTTTTCTCCAATTTAATTATTTATTTTATTTTGGAAATGATAAATAAATTATTTTATTTCAAATTTTCACTTCATAATATTTTTAAAATGAAGTGGATATTTTTCCAAGACTAGTAGTGATTTATTTGCAATTTCTGGACCCTGTTTTCAATATTTAAGCAATTTCTTTAATTCTTTTCCCTATTTTTCTAAATTTATTTATTTTATTTTGTTTTGTTTTGTTTTCAGTTCTGTAGTTCATTTACTTAAATTTATTTAGTTTATTTTGTTTAAAAGAATTTGGAAATCAAAGAGACAAAAGCTTTAAAAACAATGACCTTTCATTTGCTAAACTCTTCATTTCTCTTAGCCGTTCAAAACTTTATTGCTAGCCGTGAGTTTTATTGTTTTCACGTGAATGAAAGCTTCTCATTTCATAATTTTTTTTACTATCATCTCTGAAAAAAGATTTTTGTAATGGCCTCTTCCATTTCTCCTCTTTTTCTTTATTTTTTTCCATTGTTTTCTATGTTTTTGCCTTGCTTCTCTCTAGTTTTGCTTGGCCACCACCATCTCCACCAACCACCACCATCATCTCCTCCTCATTATCCACAGCCTTCAACCATCCCTCTCCTCTGTCCATAACAGGCCGTGACCATCCCATGGAGAAAACACCACAAAAACATCTCAAAAACCTTGCAAACTATGCATAGCCGACCTAAACTTCACCACCACCTTCATATCTTGCCTTGGCCACCTCCCCTTGCTCCACCACCATCATGACCTGACCCCTAACCATCAGCCTCCCCTCTGACCTGACCATGGCTGAACCTTAGATGCACCAAATCCTTACATCTCTTGACCAAAACCTTCCATTCCTTGACCCAAACCCTTCCACTTGCTTATCTTCCTCTATGGCCAAGCTTAACATGCATGTAAACCATCATAGCCGAGCACATGAACCCCTAGGCCAAGCATTTGAATGGTAAAGACAAGGTCTTGTTCCTTGTTGCTTTGTATTTCAATTTGTTCAACATTGTTTTATGTTAAATATATTCATGTGCTATATTGTTTTGTCTTGTTTGGGTATTGTTTACAAGATCATATCTTGGCTCTCTTTTCTCACTTGAATCAAAGTCGTGCTGTATCATGCTTGTCGTGCTTTCTGGAATCAATTTTGTGTGTTTTGATTTGCAAAATTCAGCGTAAAAAGGTGAGTAAATCTCACCAGACATTTATACTTATACAAATGTGAATTGACACCATTTGAATGTGTAGAACTATTATGTGATGTTATGACTGCATGTGATCATTTATATATGATATTAAATTGTTAATTTACCTGTCATCTTATCTGTTACTGTTATATGATGCTATTCTGTTCATTTATATCTGTTTATCACACTGCAAGTTCCCTGTAGATTAGATTCACTATGGGTTGAAATGATACATACCCGAACGGACTTTAGAATAGGGAAAAATCGTTATGGGCTGAAATGATAGGCCTGAATGATTTTTATTTATTTTATTTAACTTGGGATTGCGGGTTTGAAATGATAGAACCCGGATTTTTCTTTTTAAACTGCGGATTGAAATGATACATATCCGTATCACTTGACCTAGGTTAGAAAACTATATACAGGCCCGTGGTTATTTTATAAAGTGTTTTGGATATTTTTAAGTATTTTAAAAATATAAATTTATGAAATTTGATTTAAATAGATTTTGAAATGTTTTAAAATAAAGAAATTATGATTTTTCTATGAGTTAAAAATGTAATTAATGAATGGTTATATTGGATTATTGAAATATAACTTAAGTTTGGAATTTGGAATTTTGGTTAAAATGATATTTAAGTTATATGAATAAAAATGGAAATTTAATCTATATTTGGAAAATGGTAAATATGATAATTTGATTTAAATTTGAATCTAAGTGATTTATTAAAGTATTATTAAGTTTTCTATGAATTTAAGTGGTTAAATAAATGAATGCTTAAATTGTAATTTTAAAATATAACTTGACTGGGAAATGTAAATTTGGTTTTAATTAAAGGTTTAAATTAATTAAATAAAATTGGAAATTTAGTTAAATTTGTGAAATGGTAATTTAAATTTGAAGTGTTAAGTTTATTTGTTGAAAGTGAAGAAAAGGAAATTATACACTTGAATTAATAAGTGGAATTATTGAAATTTGGATTTATTTATAAGAAATTGGTTTAATAAAAATCAAAATGTTTAATGATATGTTAATGAACATTTTAATGTTAAATTATGATTTTTAAAATGTTTAAAGAGTTTAATATGAAGTTATTTAATTGCTGGAAATACACTAAAAGCTGGAAATCACTTTTAATAGCATTCAGAAATGCTATGGTTCTGAATTACACTAAAAATTGAATAAAAGGGCTACTACAGCATTTCTGAAATGCTGCAGTTGCTGTAGTTGAACTAATAGGCAAAAACTTAACTCAGGTCTATTATTGCATTCTCTGGAAATGTTGTAGTAGTCTGCAGTCTTTGTTAAAATCAAATAAAACCTTTGTTTTGAAATCTGAGCTACCGCAACATTTCTGGAAATGCTATCCTTGCTGTTTAAACTAATTTTTCAACTAGAGATGAGATATAACAGCAGTTTTTAAGTGTCGTCTTTGCTAAATTAAAATGTTCAAATATAACTTATACCAGCTTTTTCTAAATGCCGTGAAAGGCTGAAATTTTAATAATTAGGGGTTTTGACTTAGCAAATGAACTCAAAATGGTTTGAAACTTTGAAAATTGAATACTTGACTTGAAAGTATAATAATTACACTTTTAAATGGTTTAAATGAATTATTTTGATTGAAATATAAACTATTTAAAAGGTGACTTGAAATGATAATAAATGAATGATATCTTTGAATTTAAAAAGGTATTTAAAGTTGAATACTTGGATTTGAACTCAAATGATGATTTGAAATGAAGTTTTGGAAAGATTTGATATTTTGATATATTAAAATGATTTGAAATGAAGTTTTGGAATGATTTGATATTTTGATATATTAAAATGATTTGAAATGAAGTTTTGGAAAGATATGATATTTTGATATATTGAAATGATTTGAAATGAAGTTTGGAAAGATATGATATTTTAAATATATTGAAATGGTTTGGAATTGATTTAATCTTTATTTTGATAAAGATTTGGATTTGAAATGATATTCTATTTTGAAGTATAAACTGTTTTAAATTATAACCACGGGTTATAATAACGATTGGTTGTTAAAGAGATCGGGATCGGATATAGACATACTCTCTGTCGATACCGAAAACCACTTTGACAACTGTGTACGCGGTGGAGTTTCCAGAATGAAGTAGGATGGTGGCGACGATCCTAAGGTATATACGTAGACCCAACTCCCGTGAGTTGACATAAGGTGGCTAAAACAGGAGCGATCTCGGACCAGTGAGGTAGCACCTCTTATCGGACACACTTCTTCGATACCATTCTATTACTTTTGATTGATTTGGTGCGCACCCTTGATTTGGGAGTGTTGTTCGAGGTGGAGCGGTAGTGGATGCTATGCGTTTCCATCAGTTCGTGTGCGTAATTGGTATATCTACCCTGGCATTGCCTTGTGTGCCGTGTCACCTACCATATTGAGCCCACTACGATTTTAGTTTAAAGATCTGACCGCGTTAAGTTTCACCATCCCCTTAACGCTATTTTCTATATGATTATACTTTACTGATTAGACACAACTGTATATAGCGTATATTACTATATAGTAAGCAGTTTAACGGATCCTTAGAGGATGGGCGGTCCCAAGCATCTTCTAAGTTACTTGTACCTTTATTACAGTTCACTTGAGTTGGTTTACATTATATAAGTATATATTGTCCTGACTCGAGTGTTTTGTGTTTTTCTTTACGCTCGGGTCAGCCTGAGTTATTCACAGATTTGGATTTCCGCTCTCTTGGAGATTTGAATCGCTGGAGATTATCTACTTGTCTTGTCCTATTTATTTCAGTTCTGTTGTTCTATTCAGCTTGTACTTGGTTATCATATTTAGACTTCTGTTGTATCTTATTTAACTCTGATATATTTACATAGTAGCTTCATGAACTACTATTTCTTTTACTTCCGCTGCATTATTTTACTCTATGTCTGTGATCTGTGATTATTTATTTACTGTATATTCTGAGATTTGCCAAAATTTATTTACAACGCGGTATTTTGAGAAATTCAAGTCCGACATGTGCGGATGCAAATGGTTAAAAATAACGGGTCGTTATTAAAAATAACTTTAATGGTTGAAAATATCTTGTTAAGTTTTATTTTTGTTTGCACACTATTTATTTCATTGCATCATAATTAGTTACCTAATATTTGATTTAGTTAACCATTTAAGCATCATTTACTCCTTTAATCAAATTATCAATTAACCAATTAATTTATATTTCAAAATAAATAAATTAACTAAATAAAATATTTACCATAACATTCTTATAATTAGATAACTTCAAAATTTGGGATGTTCCCATGAATCTTTATTCATAAAACACCTACTAACCCAAAAGTTCTGAGAAGGTAAAGAGGCCTTAACACCAACCTTCTCTTGGGGATCAAATAACAAAGGAAAGGTTAACACTCAGCTTTATGCTTCGTATCTATTCTATGTTTCACTTAGTGTTTAAAATGATAAGTTTACATAACGCAAGCCGAGCTACCATAAACGAATCTATTTGAGATGTCAATTTCGCATGAATTCAGAGAAACTTGTAGGCATTAACAAGTCAAGTAATTCATCTAATATGCCATATAAACATGCCTCCCTACCCTCGACTTCCACCACTAGAGACACTAGTTGATGTAATAAGTGAAAAATAATCTTTGTTTCACTTCACTGCTCTCATCACGCAAGTCAAGGATCTTATTCCTGCATACACTTGTACGCATACATACATGTATGTATGAAGGACCGAACCTAATGATGATTGATTGGAGATACCAGATTGGCCATCTTGAGGCCGAAACATCATAGCCTTTCAGAGCATGGTTCCTATAAGGTCGCCTTAGGTAAAAAGTTGATTAGGCATCATATTATAATTGGAATAATTGTGTTGGCTTTTTTATTGAGGGAACCTCGAGTGAGATTCCTTCATCCAATATATCTCGATCTCCTTAAGGAAACCTTATCCTTAACAATTTGTTTTTATTTTCCCTAAAATAATTGAAATAGTCATTTTTTAAGGCAAAAAGAACTTTACGGTTATTAGGGTATCCGAACTTCATTTGTTTATAAAACACATTGAGCTCGAACTCAAGTTAAATGTAATAAAAGAATTAGAATTCATTTTCCTATGTCTCATGCGATGACATGCGCAAGGCACGCTAAACTCATGTTTAAATTCACAAGTGCTCATCGCTTTGCAATTCAGACAGGGATATCTCTATTCAATGGAACACTTACTAGAACTAAAGTCCTGGAAAGGCGGAAGGACCTTAGCCCTAACATTTTCTGGGGGATTAACCAACAAAGGGAATCTTGATACTCATCCCTATGCTTTGCCTCTATTCAAAGTTTTGCTTAATTTTTAAATGGTATGTTTGCTTAATGCAAGTAGAGGTACCATAAACGCATTTACATGAAGCACGTATTCATAGTTATTTATAGGCATCAACAAGTCAAGTAATTCACCTAACATTTTATGTGAATATGCCTCCCTACCATGACCACCACCTCTCAAACTCAACAATTTAAGTCCTGTATAAACATTAATGGATGTAATCAATGAATGTTCTATTGAACTAGACCAGACTGCAGAGGGAAATATGCGTGAATTTCAAAAAAAATTCCCTTATTTATTTCGCCTATGGAGTCTAATTTATTTAGAACATTTCTAAATTTAATTTAACTAAAATCACTTATTTCATTTAAGTTTATAAATAATAAATAGAATTTTATTTATATTCAATTAAATATAATAGTACACATATGTATCATATACATATATGTATGTGTGTGCATGTGTAACATAATAATCCATACAATGTATAACATGCCCGTGTATAAATGTTTGGATTTCCATTGCAATGAGCATGTTAGCTCATCCTATATGTATTGAATGTTGTCCAAATATATGCATGTATGTAAACTTGTTATTTATATAAATATTAAAAACTATGTAAAACTATATGTATGTATGTATCTATCTAATATATAAAAATATTTATGATATATATATATACCATTGCATTAAATATTAAATAAATATATATATACATAATATATAAAGATTTTTTTAAATCATTTTACACATATACATATATATGTATGAATCACAGTAACAAAATTATTATTATATTTAAATAAATATACTTATAAAGTATATTAATAATATCTAAATATGTATATGTGTATGTGTATGTGTGTGTGTGTATTATATGTATATTAATTATGTATCTAAAAAAAGATATATTTAAACCTTTCTAGATTGAATGCACACCACAAAAAAATTTATTTATATTTTATTTTTTTGGCAAAGCCAGCGGGGTTAACTGGGCCCCTACCAGTTTTATTGCAAACTACAATAAAAAGAACTACAGAGGATTAAACAAAAGGTAGAAAAAAAACAGAAAAAAGACACATGAGAATGAAAACAACACAATCATGTCCAAACTTGGATCATAGACTGAGGGAAGTTGCTAGCACAGTTTTTCAAAAGCTTGTAGGTGCGGCACTTGACTTCATTCCATAATTCATTTTCATTTCTTCTAACATTTTCAAAAACTCTGGAATTTCTCTCTCTCCATATCACAGCCATATAAACTTTCAAACAAACTGCCAGTACTCTACCTTTCTCAGTTCTCCACCTTGTTGATTTGTATATAATACTCCACAGAATTATTGTTGTGTGACCAGTCAGATTAGTACCTGTAAGACCACCCATCTTAAATAAGATATGTTGCAAAGCAGGACAATCGAAGTATAAATGTTCAGTTGTTTCTTCTTCAAGTTCACAGTACAAGCACCTAGTAGGACAGGCCATCCCATACTTGTGCAGCAGACTTCTAGTAAGTAAAGCACTGTTAATCACCTTCCACAACATAAGATTATCCTGTGGAACAGAGTCACTTGACCAAATAACTTCATACCAATTTGCTGCAGGCAGAGGAACATTTTCAGTTAGGGATTTGTATACTTCCTTGACAGAGTGAGGTTTGCTGTGCCATTGCACATTATTGCTTTGAACAGCAGTGAAAGTAATTTGTTGAATATTAGACCAAGTTTGCTGTATGACATGGTTACTGCTGTATGGTAACTGAATTTTACCATTATGTAAGAACACAGTAGCATCAGCAGACAAATGAATACCAGATTGGATGATTTGAGTGTAAGAACACAATTTAGATAAGATTAGGCCATTTCTAACCCAAGGTTCATTCCAAAAATTTACAGCAGATCTGGCATTAATTGGATATTGTATCATAGGAAGATAGACTTCTCTGTACTTTAGCAAGCTTCTCCAAGTCCAACTACTCAGTTGTGGGATTTCCATAATCCAGAAATGCCTGTTCTTGATATTGTAATGCCATGTCCATTCTACCCATAAATTACTTCTTCTATTTATGATTGCATCAAATTGTTTACTTATAGCTGCAATGTTCCACTTCCTGACATCTAATACTCCCAGCCCACCAGATTTCAGGGGAGCTTCAAATTTGGAAAATGCACACGGTACAAATTTTCTGTTGTGTATACTTCCTGTCCAAAAGAATCTATTCATTGCTGATCTGACTAGTTGTAGTAACTTAACTGGTAGAATCATAGTTCGTGCCCAGTAAACGATAGATGAGAAGACCACAGATTTTATGAGAACTAGCCTGCCACTTTGTGTTAAGAACCTATTTTCCCAAGCTGACATAACAGAGGTAATTTTATGGTATAATGGATAACAATCATCCTTTGTTATTCTTTTAGTTATTAAAGGTAGACCAAGGTACTTCATGTCATTTTCCATGCTAGAGAATCCAGACTGTTGGTGGAGGTCAGAAGCCAGACCAAAACTGATTCCAGTAACAAGCAATGATGATTTGTTTTGGTTAATAGATAGGCCAGTCATTTTGTTAAAGGTTTGCAAAGCATCCTTAATACCATTCAAAGAAGGCAACTCAGGTTTTGTGAACATCATGACATCATCAGCAAACATGATAGATGTAATATGATGATGAGAACACTTTGGGTGGAACTTTATGATTTTATTTGCATAACTTGTTCTGAGGATGACAGTTAGCACTTCCATGACCAAAAGAAACAAGTATGAAGATAACGGGTCCCCTTGCCTTATTCCTTTACTACCTCTAAAACTGCCAACTGGTCTACCATTTATTACTACAGAGTATGATGGAGTGGATATACAGACATATATCCAAGACACAAAAGTTTTAGGGAAACCCATCACTGCCATGATCCTGACTATTGATTCCCAATGTATTGAATCGTAAGCCTTTGATATATCAATTTTGAGAGCAGCTGCAGGGGGGCCATAACTTTTGCCATAACTTTTGAGTAGTTCTTGAGCCAAGAGGACATTATCAATAATGTCCCTGTTAGGTAAAAAAGCTGATTGGTTGTTGGAGACAACAGTTGGAAGCACTGATACTAACCTGGTAGCAAGAATTTTAGATATGCACTTATACACCACATTACAACATGAAATTGGCCTATAAGAATTAACTGTAGAGGCAGGAGAGCACTTGGGAATAAGAGCTATATTGGTACAGTTGATTTCACCAAGAATTTTGCATTTGTTAAAGAAATTGTGAATAGCCTTGCAAAAATCATTGCCAAGTATACTCCAAGTGGTTATAAAAAAGACTACATTTAAACCATCGGGACCTCCAGATGAATGTTTGTTCATAGAGAAAAGGGTTGACTTGATTTCCTCATCAGTGATAGCCCTTATTAGAGAAGAAGCTTCCAAGTTTGAGATGTTTGGTAGTGCAGTTTTAGATATTAAGTCCAGATCAGGAATAAAGCCATCATGATTACCATATAGCTTAGCAAAATATTGAATGAAAGCAAGGTCAACAGAATCAGGAGTTGAATGGAGAGTGCCTTGCTCATCAGTTATACTATGTATATTTTCTCTAGCTTGCTTTACTTTAATTGAATCATGATAATACTTTGTGTTTTTGTCACCTTCATCAAGCCATTTTTTGTGTAGTTGCTGTCTCTTCATGTTGGCTTCCATATGCAGAGCAGAATTTACTTTCATAAATAATTTCCTCTCCTCATCAGCTGCTTGAACATCAAGAGGGTGTTCCATCATATAGTCCTGCTTTATCTTCAGTTGATGTGTAAGATTTGTAGACAGCAGACCACCATTACCAAAGGTTGATGATGCCCAATGTTTAATAGCTTGCTTAATATTCTTGAGTTTCCTGTAAAACTTAAACATAGGGTTACCAAAGCAATTAAAATCTGCATTAACATGGGAAACTAATACAAGAAAGTGCTCATGCTTAACCCAAGCATTAAAAAATTTGAAACTTCTCTTTTCTCTTCTCAAATGGTTTCCAAGCGTCAGAATTAGAGGGGAGTGGTCAGATAGAATGGGTTGAGGGAGGAAAACAGATAGAGTTGGCCATTGTGAAAGGGCTTGGAAGTTGCAAAAGGCATGGTCAATAGTGGTAAAAGTGCGAACACCACTTCTACTTCTATTATTCCATGAGAACTTGGCTCCTGATTTATTCACTAATAGTAATTCAGAATCAAATACAGATTGGTTGATAGGATCAAGTTCTCTAGGGGTTAAGGGGATGCCACCAAACTTGTCATTATAACCATAACATGTGTTGAAATCACCCATAACCAGCCATGGGTGTGAAGCTTGCCTTAAAGGTGGAAATGTTTTGAGAAAGGCATTCCTTGAGTTGATTGAGTTGTCTGCATACACTATAGTTAAGAAGAAAGAGGTCTGAGTTTGGGAATGAAGCACATGAAAATGAGTGGATTGTCTGGTCAACAGAATGGGAGTAAGAGTTAGTTCAGAGGGGTTAAATATGACTAGAATTCTTCCATATGCAGCAGCATCAAGATTATGTTGAATGGACCAATTAGGATTAATATAGTTGGCTGCTTTTTGGGATAGGGTAAGGTTAAGCTTAGTTTCAAGTAGACCAATAAGACAGATGTTATACTCAGTGATATAATTCTTAACTTGATCAAGTTTCAGGTTGCTATGAGCTCCTCTTAGATTCCATGTTGCTATTTTTGTATGCATATTAAATTATTGAGGTGAGGTGGTGATGTTCCTACTCTGAGCTGACAGAGATTTAGATCTTGTTTGAATCTTCCTAGTTGACTTGTTTGGGGGGGTGGAAGGTTGAGAGTTAGGGTGGGAGTTGGTTGAAGAAGAAGGTTTGGAAAGACTAGGAGGCCATCCAGGGATTTGAATGGAAAATTTGTAATGGGGTTGGGAAGATGATTGTGATTGAACATCATGCATGGAGGATACTAGTTGTGTTATCTGTGTTTCAAATGATTTGGTCCATATTTTGTCTAGATCTGTAGTAGATGCTCCAGTTGGAACAATTTCTTTTGCAGTTTCATTTCCATTGTGCCTGTTACTTCCACTTTGGTTATTTTCTTCCATATTTGTTGCCAACACTACTTGAGTTGCTGACTGATCCAGTATAACAGTGGTTGTTTGCTTTTCAGTAGTGCTTGTTTTCTCATTAGGTTCTAAATGCTTCTCAGCACATTTTATCTCATCAGTGATTTCACCTTCCTCTTTATCCTGCTCATCAATTATTCCTTGCTCTTCTACATCAGTCTGTAGCAAACCGTACATGTTACTTGTGTTGACAGTTCCAACATGGACATCTCCTTGTGTTACATTTGCTTTATCAATTACCCTGTCTCTTTCAACAGTCCTTTCCTCATGTTGTTTATGTTTTTCACCATGGTTCATCAAGTCAGCTTCTTCAACAACTTCACAATTATTGTTTTTTTTTCCTTTGTACTTGTTAACTTTCTGCCATATTTGTTTCATGTTGCTTTGTTTAACGTTGCTTTTCGCCCTTATCATCATATTCCTGCCATCATCATCTTTTTTCTGCTGCTCAGCAATAATACTTTGTTCTACATTCTTTTCATTATCCACCTTTTTGCATTTACTCAGTTGGTGTCCAAACTCCTTGCACACAGTACATATCTCTGGTTTCCATAAGTAAATAACATTAACAACTTGCACCGAACCATTTTGCAATTTAACATCAAACTTATCTGGCAATTCTTGGTTTGGATTGACCTCAACTAAACATTTCGCAAATGAAATACGCTCAAATTTTTCAGTTGAAGCATCCAAACATAGAAGCTTTCCCACTCTTGAAGCTAGCCAATTAATGCCTAAAGGTGACCAAGCATACAGTGGTATGTTGGTTAATTTTATCCATACAGGAACAGTTTTAATGCTACTACAGCAGTTGCCAATGTTAACATCCCACGGCTTAACAATAAATAATTTGTTCCTCATCACGACAGGGTCTGCTTCAGAAATTCTGATTCTATCTTCATCGTTTGAGAATTTAAACAAAAACAGGAACCCATCTGATTTAACCGATATCGAGCCACTTAACTTCCATACCTTTTTAAGGTAGTATAGTACAGTAGCATATGGTAATGGGGTATCAAGGAAGAACCCGACCAGATACTCATTCCACATGGCATTTCCAGCTTGTACAACATCGTCTGGTGGGACAATAGCACCACCACTGTAATCCAATTGAATCTCACGAGGAACATACTTCCCAGCGTTATTAGGTTTGGCTTTAAAAAGAGAGTTCCATGTACGTGGTGGAAAAGCATGTGGAACTGGGAGAGGATTAGGAGAAGGTCGAGAGGGGACAGCTGAAGTGGATAAGGGGGAAGCCAACAAGGGGAGAGAGGCCGAAGTAGATGGAAGGCAATGAACAGGAGTAGGTATGGTAGGAACTGACATGGTGATGGTCGAAGCAGGAGGTACGAGTAGGGGTGAAGAAGGACACGGCTGATTTGATGAGGAGGGATGGGACTGATTAGCGGGAAGGATAGAAGGAGAAAGCGCGGTCCCCATTTTTGAAGATAAACTTTGGGGCCATGGATACTTTGTATTCCATAGCCTTTGGTTAAGCCGGTTTTATAAGTGGCCGTGCACTATGTCTCATTATTGTGGCCGCTGGGTATCGAACCGGTGCCACTACAACACAATGTAGCAACTCCACTATGTCTTAACCACTGGACCACTATATATTTTATTGCATTAATATATATATATATTATTTGAAATACAATAAAAAAATAATAAAAAATTGTGTTATATTATTTGAATTTTAAATTTTTAGAAAATCAAGAATGATATTCTAAAGTTATGAAAATTTTCTAGAATTTTCTAAGTCAAAATAGTAATTTTAATAAATTAATTGATTTTGACCAATTATCAAATTGATTTTTTTGAAATATAAAAATAATTTTTAAATTTTGATTGGTCAAGAGTTTATATGATGATAACAAAATTTTATAAAATTTTAAATTTAATTTTTGAAACATATTTTATTTTTTACGATCTATTTAATTAGTATATTAATTTAATAATATTAAATAATAGTAAATAAATATTAAAAATTAATTTGCAGTCACCAAAAAATATAATATATACATATAACCAATCTAATAAGTGACAACATTGATGATACATATTAGAATCTCACCTAACTAGTAATATAATAATGATATATATATATATATATATATACTATAATGTTATTTGGAAATTATAAATCATATAGTATAGTAAATATATACTGAAAACTAATGCCTTAGATCTCACCTTATAATGATGAATTCGCCCTCCTTTGAAATCTTCTCGATTCGACAGATTGCTAATCCTTGACTGTAGACCTTCAGCTATCCAGTAGCTATCACCTTTTGAATTGATTTGAGATGAATTTGTTGGATCTCCTTGTTGATAAGGTCAGCCAGCAATGATGGGGAAATGGTAGCCAAAAAGTCCTCTTTGCATTAGGGTTAGGGGTCCTTCTATAGTTGAAGAAATAGAGAGAAATATGGATCACATTTCATACCATTTCTCATCAAATCTCAGCCATCCATCTTCAAACCCTAAGCCTTTTTAGCCACCTCCTACAAGCCATATTGCTACCAAAATAACATCTTAACATCATGGGCCAATGGCCCATTTAAGCCCAAATAAATATTATTAATTTAATTTAATTTAATTGCTTATCAATATCGCATATCGATCGATATATTTTGCTATTATAAATATATAAAATAATATTTATTCCCCGAATCATATTCATAATTTTATAATTAATATTAAATATTAATTAATTTAATTAATTTATAACAATTATAAACTAATTAAATCTTTTGGTCTAAAGAGAATTCATCATTTTGGTTGTGAGACTCGTCAGGTGTAAATTCAGTCAGGTTAACATCGAACTATTCGAATGTTAATGTTCACACGTCACTTAGTAGATGATGTGACATTTTGGCCAAATTTATCGCTTATATAGTTTTAATAAAATCCAATTTTATATTATTAAGTGTTACCAAGTTGTGACATTTATTTACACCAATTCTTTTCGTCAAAACTATATCACTTTGGACTTAGGGAATTTAGTAATGGTTAAAATTCCAATATCATCCATATTCAACTCTTTTGTAACGACTCGAAATTTCTGTCGTCTTTAGAATTTGAATATTAATTTTTAATATTCAATAATACGGTATTTTAATCAGAATAAATTCCGGTTAAACAACAATTAGTAATAATATATCGTTTTAAAAAACCAAGATAATATTTTAAATTTCCAGATTTTAATTTATAAAATAGAAATTGATTTAATTTGAATTCCTATATATATATAACCACAGAATAAATATATGTATAAATTGAAAACAAATTTAAATTAATATTACATAAATAAAAATGATCCAGGAAAATAGAAACGAATATGGTTTACGGTATAATGTATTTAAAATACAAAGAGTTTAAAGCTTAAACGTATGTGATGTATATACACATTAGTTTAAGAGAGAAAAATGTAATATATACATGTATGTATGTGATATTTTTAAACAAATGGTGTGTTAAAAACAATATATGTAAATAGGTAAGTATGTAAATGCATATATGGACAAATTAGTTTACATGTAAATAAATATATATATATATATATATACACACACAAAGGAACATCATGATGGCAACACATTTAATCAAGCATACAATAAATCTCATCAAGCATAAAATATCAATTCAACTTATAAAATCAAACCAGGTCAAGAAAATCAAGTCATGCATATAAAATCAAGTCACTACATAAGATCATATTAGCCATCCCAGAAATCAAATCAAAAAAAAATTATAAAAAAAATGTGAAAGCCTGTACCAACACTCCAGCCACCCTATAAGTGTACCTCATCCCCTTTCTTCCTTCCCTATCTCCTTCCATTCCCATATATATATATATATATATATATATAGCCATGTTGCTCATTTATGTATGCTCGTTCACTTATAATAAAAAATTTGCTGTTAAGAGATCAAGAGTTCGGAGGCATGAAGGAAGGTTAAACAAAGCAGTGTTCACCTATAAAAAAAAGTGAGTAAACCACTATACCTTGTTAACGGGATATTACTTTTATATATTTATAATTGTAGATATGAATGAATAAGTTGATATAGGTCAACTGTATATATGTTGTTATGTGTAAATGCATATGTATATGCGTGTTAGACATGGATAGTCCATCTGCAACTCGAACCACTGTGCTTCTTCCTTAAACCTGCGCTGTTCAATTTTTTTATATAAAACAGTTAATCCCTTAACTTAAAAATCAATAACCCAACATCTAATTAGTTTTAAAACCTGATCCCAAAATAAAAATTGAGTGTGTTTGAATATAGAAAATTTTAAAAAAAAATTCATTTGATTTCATCAAGCATGGAAAAAGAAAATTCTATTTTACAGTAAGTAGGTCAACTAGAGTCAAAATTTAACTTTCGTAATTCAATCCTTGAATTACATAGTTGTGTTCGTCGCTGGATAATACGATTTTTAAAGGAAGTTTGGTAATTTTTAATGACTTGTGGAGGGAGAATTGGGAGTTGGTCAGAATTGGGGGTTTTGGCGAATTCCGGCGATGTGATGGATTTTGGGGCAAAGCGTTGGGTGTGGAGGATTGTAACGACCCGGGGATTTTAATGGTTTTATTAACATAATTAACTAAAATTTTAAATAATTGAATTTGTGAATAAGAATTTAATATTTGTTATGTGTCTATTTAAACATAGCAAAGGATAAATTTTATCGGAAATTTTGGAAGTTTATTTTATTGTGTAATTTTATTTAAATTTAAATCAGTTAATATTTGATGATAATAAAATGTTTTCCAAACTTGAATATTTTTATATAATTTGTAAATCATCTTCTGAGTGAGACGTCATATTTCGTTTCGTAAAATTTGGACTGTTATTGCTCCGTTTATCTTATTTTCTACATTTTAGCAGCACTTTCGGTAGCGAAAATTCGAGTTTTTATAATTCGATCGTATCGCTGATATCTGTGTACTGTTCTGTTCGCCCCATCGTGCTGATCGCCGCAATATATTTATTTCTGTATTTTGAGGTCCGATACGCGACAGAAACGATAATAACGGTCCGTTGTAACGGTACCAAATTGGTGGCTTTACACTTCCCCTTGCTTTTCAAATTTCAAACGGCAGCCACTAGCTTTCATTTTAACATTTATTTCATCATTTACTAAAATTCGGTCATTGCCATCCCATACCGTTTCGAAAGTATGAACATATAAAACTTGTATACGTTTTGTATTTATTAAATTTGAACGGTTCATTTTTATTTTGCCTTTATAACTTCATTTTTTTTCTTCATTGCAAAGCTTGATATAGTTTGTCTGTCACCTTCTTCCTTATCTTCTTCCCACCTCCATTACTTTTCTTTCTCACCCCCTGTGCATCCTCCTCCAACCCTTGGCCAAAGCACAACCACGACCACGAGCCCATCAACCCATGTCCGGCCGTCCAAGCTTCCATCTCCACCCTTTCGCATCCCATCACCAGTGCCGAGAAGCCCCTGCCTTGTCCCTTCCCTAACCCAACAGCCAACCCCATGCTCCGCCTTCAGCCACCCAAACTCGCGACCGGATCCAACCACCTCGGCCTCAAACCCGCTCCACTATCTATGCAATGGCTGAAACCCATCTCCCCTCTTCCCACTGTGATAGCCCAGCCACAGCCGAACTCCTCCACCACCACCTCATGTAGCCGTGCCTCGAGTACCTCCCCACCTGCCACACCGAATCTCTTCCCTATTTCACTTCGGCCATCCCTCTCGTCTCCGCCACCTAGCCTTGTCGAGTACTGCACCCAGCTTTGGCAGCCACTCCTCTGCCTTAACCACTCGAGTAGCTGAGGCCACCTATTCCCCTTGCTTGCTCGACCTTGCCCTCTTCCTTGATGTGTAAGTGTATATTTATGAATGTATATATTTTACACAACAGTTTGTGTTGATATATTTTATATTTTAAAAGTTCTAATCGATTGATATGTATATAAGATATATTAGTATATATATATATATATAGTTTAAGACAGTAGCATGTAGTTTATGTAAGTATATTTTGGGTTCTGATGGTGCTTATGTATTATATTTTAGTTTTTCTTTCAAAGTAATGCTCAATTATTTTACATTTATACTACATATATTTGATTACATATATAGTTCGCTTATATATGTAATAGTTTTGCTAGCCTTCTCATTTGTAATATATACATACATATATATATATATATATATAAACAGGCTTGTTTGTATATAAGCTTTTATTAGTTATATAGGACCTGTTGATTTATATATATTTATATAGTTAGTATAGGTAATCTTTGTAGTTGTATATATTTTCCTAACTGAAAGCTACTTTGTCCATTGTGTTATATTTTACAGTATATATATATAAGAAGAAAACTTATATGTTATTGTATATATGTTTACAGTTACAAAGTTTAAAGGTTGTACATATTTCAATATATATATATATATATGTTTAAAGGGTATATTTGTGTGTGCTGTTTGTTATATATATCTAGATATATATATATATATATGTTTGGAAAGTATTATATAACTATACTTAGTATTATGAAGTTTCGGCCTCTTACTTCTCTCTTATCTTTAAAGAAAGAATAATATATATATTATACTTTTAAAATTCGAATATGTTGGTTATTTATATTAATTCATATAAGTTATACTAGTTTATATATACATATTTCATTTCAGTCTATATCAAGCTGATTCTGATTTGTTCATCGATTCCTATTATCAGCCTTGTTCGTCAAATCCGTATTCACTTTGCTTTGCTTTGTCGTTGTTCCGTTGTCACTTCGTGCTTATCCGAATCTATCCGGTGATTTGTCAATTATCTGTGTTTATTCGTGCTCGTTCCCATCTTGTTCTCGTCTTTCTCTAGCCTCAAAAGGTGAGCAATCACTCACGATTAACATTCTTATATTTATTAAATTTGATTTCATTTGAAACGACAATTGAAATATGTTGTTGCTAGTTATTTAAATGCTATATATATATGTCATTATCTGTAACTATTCACCTGTGACATCTGACACCATGATCTGTTATTTATATTTTATCTGTTATTGATGATATATGCCTGTTGCTGATTATTATATTATTATCATATTTGCTCTCACTCTGCAAGTTCCCTGTTAGTTTAGAATTCCCTATGGGTTGAAATGATACATACCCGAACGATCTTGTAGAATAGGAGAAAATCGTTATGAGTTGAAATGATAAACCCAAGCGATTTTCATTGAATTGAATCTGGGATTGCGGGTTGAAATGATATATACCCATAGATATTTAAATTGCGGAGTGAAATGATAAATATCTGTATCACTTGACCATAGGATAGAAAATTATATAAAGGCACCGTTGGTTTATATATATTTTGAAAATGATTTCCAAGGTTTTGAAAGGAAATATATGGTTTTAAATAAATATTGATTTTAAAATATTATATATATAATGTTATTTTTATAAAGGTTTAAATTTTGATTTTTAAAATTTTATATTTGGAAATTTAAAATTTATAAGTTAGTTTTGAAACTATAAAATTTTAAGATTTTACTTCTAATTTTACTATTTTAAATATATAAAATAAGTTTTAATATAAAATAAATTTAATAATAAGATTTAATTTAATAAAAAAATTAACTTAATGGGTTGATAATGTGTTTAAATATTTATTTAAAATTTAAATTAATATTTTAAATATGGATTTTTTAACTTTATTAATAAAGGTTGGGAAGATAAATAAATGTTGACTTGGAATTTTAAATTGGTTAATAAGAAAATTTAAATAAGAGTTTATTTGAACTTATTGATTTTTAGATGTTGAAAATATGATTTATAACTTGATGGGATAAAAGGGGATTAAATGAATATTCTCGAATTTTAAATAAATTGAGATTGAATATTTTAAAATTGGGATTTTAAAATTAAGTGAATACTTTCCAATTTGAATAAAGGTAAAGTTAAATGTTGAAATAAAAAATGAAATTTATATTGTGAATGTTTGAATATTTAAACGTGAATCTTATTGGAATTGAAGAGATAGTGCAAACCCGGATTTGAAACCGATTTAAATTGAAATGGGTTAATTGAGAATTTGAATTGAATCTTGACCTTTAAATTTGAAATGGTTAAACTAGAATTGATCTAAATTGAATTTTGGAATTTAAGATGATTTAGATTGATATGTGAAATTGGAGAAAACTATTTTTATTATATAAACTATTATATATATATATATAAACTATTTTAGTTTGTAACCATTTTAGTATATATACTATTTTCGACATCCAAAATGTTATGATTTTAAAAGTGTTATGATTTTTAAAAACTGTTATGGTTTAGAAGTGTTATGATTTCAAAGTGTTATGATTTCGTAAGTGTTATAAATTTGAAAGTGTTACGATTCTAGAAATGAATATTATTTAAAGTGAATAATAATATTGAATTGATATGTTTTGAAATGAATATGATATTTTGATATGAAGTATGAACTATTTGAAATGAAATGACCATGGTGTTATAATAACGTTTGGTTGTTAAAGAGACCGGTATCGGATATTGTCATATTCTCTGACAATACCGAAAACCACTTTAACAACTGTGTACGTGGTGGAGATTCCAGAATGAAGTAGGATGGTTTGGTGACGATTCTATATGATATTTACGTAGCCTTGACTCCCGTGAGTCGGCTTGATGTGGCTAAAACAGGAGCCATGCCGGGCCAAGTGAGGTCATTCCTCCGATCGGACACATTTCTTCGATACCATTCTATTGCTTTTCTGATTGATTGGGTGCACCCTTTGATTTGGGAGTGTGTCACGAGGTAGGCGGTAGTAGCTGCTATGCGTTACCACCAGTACGGATCCGCAAATTGTATATCTACCCTGGCATTGCCTCGCATGCCGTGTCACATGCCCTATCGCGCCTTCTACGAGTTTGTTTTGTGTCGTACCTATGGAGTGATCCCTGATAGCCCACTTGCGAGTGGAGTTTACAGTATTTGTATAGACTACGGCATTATATAAAATGTGTTAAGGGGGATATGGGTAACGCCTTAACGCTATTTTAATACTTTACTTTACTATAGACATATTATAATAGCGCATATTACTACGTAGTAGATAGTTCCATGGATCCTTAGAGGATGGAAATCCCAAACATCCTTTAAGTTACTTGTATTTCAGTTGACATTTCACTTGAGTTGAATTTATTAATATGAGAATTTTAATCCTAACTCGAGTGTTTTTTGTTTTGTGTTTTGCTCTACGCTCGGGTCAGACTGAGTGTCACAGCATTTGAGACTCACCTTTGGAGTTGGAGCTTCGCTTGGAGATCCGGCTATCTATTCAGCTTTCAGTTATTCAGTTGACTCCAGTGATATATTCAGATTTTGTTATTTGACTATTGTATTAAGACTTTTATGTATTCGAGACTTCTATTGTATCTTGTTTTAACTCTGTTATATATGGTAGCTTCATGAACTACTATTTAGCTATTCCGCTGCTTATTATTGTAATACTCTGTGTCTATGATTCTATGATTGATTTATTTACTGTATATTCTGAGTTTTGCCAAATATAAATTAACAATCTGTTGTTTTGAACAATTCAAGTCCGACATGTGCGGATGCGAATTGTTCGAAATACCCGGGTCGTTACAATTGGTATCAGAGCTTTAGTTGTAGGCAAAACTTAGCATATGTAGTAGAATTAATTACGGAATCACCTTCGTTCGAGCTTAAATCTCTCCCTCTTTGATTCGGATTTCCGGGACTCCCATTTTGTTCTAGAATCCATCTTTGTCCTTTCTGTTCGTGTTTTTCTTGATTCTGGAGCATCCCATAGCTCCACTTCGATTGATCTCTATAATGAATCGGTGGTCCCACAAATTTTAGTGTGATTTGTAAAGGAGTGAAACTCCTTTACAACCAGCATTTATTCACCAGAGATTTATGTATCCTCGGTTTAGATGCTACTATCTCTTGCTTTGCCCTAATTTTTCCCTAGTAGACGACCAGGGTAATTCTCTTGCGATCAAATGTCGATTTGCTTCAGAATTCTGCATCGATCTTATTCTTAAAGTCACGGTTTACCCGGTTAAGTTTGCCCGCAATTTATATAAGTCTATCCATCTTCCTATTTTGTAATTTAATTATTTTACCTTCCTTTCGAGTCTACCTTCGTTGTTAGAATTCTCTTTGATTAGGGTCTATCTAAACTTGACTCTCTATCCTTTTTTCAGAATCCATTCTTGATTATCGTGTGAGGGAGTGTATTTGTAATTAAAATATAAAATGTTTTATATTGTTTTGTTTGAGTTGCTAAGATTGAATTTTGGGTTTCGATCGATTCGTCTGGCCAACGCTATCGATGGAAATTCCAAAACACTTGAACAAAGCAAACTATCACAATATTTTTTTCGAAATTTGTAAATGAAATAATTTTATGTATAGCTATATTTTATATATATAAAAGTATAATTTTCTAAAATTTGATAGTTAATAAGATCTGGTTATTGGAAATGATAATACTAGATTGTCATTTATTGTTTGTCAACCATTAACTATTGTTATATGTTATAAGAAGTTGAAATTTTATAAAACGTGGTTTATAAACTGATTTTGAAATGAAATGGATTTAAATTAAAGATTTGAGAATTAAATTTCTGGTGCTTTTCTAAATTTGGTTTCATAGTTTGAAAGAATATATGATTTGAAAGTATTTTCGAATATAAATTGTTTTCAAAGAATTTTTAAATGAGGAAAATCAGTACTCTCCTCTATTATTGTTGGAAAATAATTTCGGTGATGACTGCAGCATCATCGATATTCATTTTCGAGTCTTGAAGTGGAGAGACCCCTTAGTAGCTTTGCTACACTTTTGTTTTGGAAAAAGAATTTGATTTGAATTTATTGAATATGAGTTGATTTATAAAATATATATGTATATAATTATTTCAAAGTAGTTGAAGAGAAACCGGAAAATTTGAATCTTAAGTTTTATATTAAGAAATGGTTTCAATTGTTGAAATAAAGTGCAAATTTTGAATAAGTGGAATATCTAAAATGATAATTGAAATTTAACCAACTTGAAATAGTTGAATTTGAATAAAAACTTATTTGTATAATACTAAATTGCATTCTAATATATATAACTTGCCTAAAATATTCAAAAAGTTAAAATGGTAGAGTATAATAAAGGGTTGTACAAGAAGAAAACTTAAGTAATAAATTGTACAAACCAAAATCTGGCTTAATAATAAATGTTGTAAATAAAAAAAATCGTATAGTGTTTAATTACACTCAGAAACATTAATATAACTTACCTAGAAAAGTTAGATGTAATTAGAATGTAATTGGATAATATACACTAGGACATAAGTAATAGGATATCAAAAATGATATTTTGTTAAGAGATTTATAAATAATGAATTGAATAATGAATTGAACAATAAAAAGAAAATTAATTGGGTATAACAAATGTTTATACACGTAATATATGTTGCCAAAAATATGTTAAGTGAAATAAATTAAATAAATAAAGGAGAATGATAGTTAAGCAAATAAATATGAACTTAAGAATAGTGAACTTGAATTTTAGTGGAATCAACTTAGCTGAAGATAAATGGATAAAATAAATGAGTTAATTTAAAAATGAATTTGTTTGAAAGAAATGTTGATAAAATGAAGAAAATCAATTTTAAATTGAATGACTATTTATTAGTTGAATAAAATGGATTAAACCAAATTTGTTGAATATTAACTGAAATCTATATGGTTTTGAATAGTTGAAGTTGAATGTTGAGGTGGAATTAACTATGGTTGATCAATAGATTTAATAGATGAGTAAAATAAAACAAAGTTTGTTGTGAAATTTTTTGTAATAAATGTTAATAAATGGGAAACAAATCAATTGAATAAAAATATATGGAAATGAAACCAATCAAATGTGAACACAATAAATTTGATTAATTAAATAATGAATTGAAATCAATTAGTTGAACATAAACCAATTTAAAAATAAATGGAATTTATATTATTTTGGAATTAATTATGCATCTGATAATATATATTTCAATCTACTTTTCTTTCTGGTTGTTCATATTCTCCTACCTCGTTCCTTTTCGAGGACGAAAAGTTTTGAGTGGGGGAGAGTGTAACGACCCGGGAATTTTAATGGTTTTATTAACATAATTAACTGAAATTTTGTGAAATTTTAAATAATTGAATTTGTAGATAAAAATTTGATATTTGTTATGCATCTATTTAAACATAGCAAAGGGTAAATTTTATTGGAAATTTTGGAAGTTTATTTTATTGTGTAATTTTATTTAAATTTAAATCAGTTAATATTTGATGATAATAAAATGTTTTCCAAACCTGAATATTTTTATATAATAAATTTGTAAATCATCTTCTGAGTGAGACGTCATATTTCGTTTCGTAAAATTTGGACTGTTATTGCTCCGTTTATCTTATTTTCTACATTTTAGCAACACTTTCGGTAGCGAAAATTCGAGTTATTATAATTCGATCATATCACTGATATCTGTGTACTGTTCTGTAAGCCTCGTCGTGCTGATCGCCGCAGTATATTTATTTTTGTATTTTGAGGTCCGATACGCGACTGAAACGATAATAACGGTCCGTTGTAACGGTACCAAATTGGTTGCTTTACACTTCCTCTTGCTTTTCAAATTTCAAACGACAGCCACTAGCTTTCATTTTAACATTTATTTCATCACTTACTAAAATTCGGCCATTGCCATCCCATACCGTTTCGAAAGTCTGAACGTATAAAACTTGTATACGTTTTGTATTTATTAAATTTGAACGGTTCATTTTTATTTTGCCTTTATAACTTCATTTTTTACTTCATTGCAAAGCTTGATATAGTTTGTCTGTCACCTTCCTCCTTATCTTCTTCCCACCTCCATTACTTTTCTTTCTCACCCCCTAGCATCCTTCTCCAACCCTCGGCCAAAGCACAACCACGACCCCGAGCCCATCAACCCATGCCCGGCCGTCCAAGCTTCCATCTCCACCCTTTCGCATCCCATCACCGGTGCCGAGAAGCCCCTGCCTTGTCCCTTCCCTAACCCAACAGCCAACCCCATGCTCCGCCTTCAGCCACCCAAACTCGCGACCGGATCTAACCACCTTGGCCTCAAACCCGCTCCACTATCTCTGCAATGGCCGAAACCCATCTCCCCTCTTCCCACTGTGATAGCCCAGCCACAGCCGAACTCCTCCACCACCTCATGTAATCGTGCCTCGAGTACCTCCCCACTTACCACACCGAAGCTCTTCCCCTATTTCACTTCGGCCATCCCTTTCGTCTCCGTCACCTAGACTTGTCGAGTACTGCACCCAGCTTTGGAAGTCACTCATCTGCCTTAACCACTCGAGTAGCCAAGGCCATCTATTCCCCTTGCTTGCTCGACCTCCCCCTCTTCCTTGATGTGTAAGTGTATATTTATGAATGTATATATTTTACACAACAATCTGTGTTAATATATTTTATATTTTAAAAGTTCTAATCGGTTGATATGTATATAAGCTATATTAGTATATATATATATATAGTTTAAGACAGTAGCCTGTAGTTTATGTAAGTATATTTTGGGTTCTGATGGTGCTTATGTATTATATTTTAGTTTTGCTTTCAAAGTAACGCTTGATTATTTTACATTTATACTACCTATATTTGATTACATATATAGTTCGCATATATATATAATAGTTCTGCTAGCCTTCTCATTTGTAATAGATATATATATACAGGCTTGTTTGTATATAAGCTTTTATTAGTTATATAGGACCTATTGATTTATATATATTTATACAGTTAGTATAGGTAAGCTTTGTAGTTGTATATATTTTACTAACTGAAAGCTACTTTGTCCTTTGTCTTATATTTTACAGTATATATATATAAGAAGAAAACTTATATGTTACTGTATATATGTTTACAGTTACAAAGTATAAAGGTTGTACATATTTCAATATATATATATATATATATATATATATATGTTTAAAGGGTATATTTGTGTTCGCTGTTTGATATATATATCCAGATATATATATATATATATATGTTTGGAAAGTATTATATAACTATACTTTATATTATGAAGTTTCAGCCTCTTACTTCTCCTGTATGTTTAAAGAAAGAATACTATATATATTATAATTTTAAAGTTCTAATATGTTGGTTATTTATATTAATTCATATAAGTTATACTAGTTTATATATACATATTTCGTTTCAGTCTATATAAAGCAGATTCTGATTTGTTCATCGATTCCTATTATCAGCCTTGTTTGTCGAATCCGTATTCACTTTGCTTTGCTTTGCTTTGTCGCTGTTCCATTGTCACTTCATGCTTATCTGAATTAGTCCGGTGATTTTTCAATTATCCATGTTTATTCGTGCCCATTCCCATCTTGTTCTCGTCTTTCTCTAACCTCGAAAGGTGAGCAATCACTCACGATTAACATTCTTATATTTATTAAATTTGATTTCATTTGAAATGACAATTGAAATATGCTGTTGCTAGTTATTTAACTGCTATATATATATATGCCATTATCTGTAACTATTCACTAGTGACATCTGACACCATGATCTGTTATTTATATTTTATCTGTTATTGATGATATATGCATGTTGCTGGTTATTATATTATTATCATATTTGCTCTCACTCTGCAAGTTCCCTGTTAGTTTAGAATTCCCTATGGGTTGAAATGATACATACCCGAATGATCTTGTAGAATAGGAGAAAATCGTTATGGGTTGAAATAATAAACCCAAGCGATTTTCATTGAATTGAATCTGGGATTGCGGGTTGAAATGATATATACCGGTAGGTATTTAAATTGCGGAGTAAAATGATAAATATCTGTATCACTTGACCATAGGATAGAAAATTATATACAGACACCGTTGGTCTATATATATTTTGAAAATGATTTCCAAGGTTTTGAAAGGAAATATATGGTATTAAATAAATATTGATTTTAAAATATTATATATAATGTTATTTTTATAAAGGTTTAAATTTTGATTTTTAAAATTTTATATTTGGAAATTTAAAATTTATAAGTTAGTTTTTGAAACTATAAAATTTTAAGATTCTACTTATCATTTTTACTATTTTTAAATATATAAAATAAGTTTTAATATAAAATAAATTTAATAATAAGATTTAATTTAATAAAAAATTAACTTAATGGGTTGATAATGAGTTTAAATATTTATTTAAAATTTAAATTAATATTTTAAAAATGGATTTTTCAACTTTGTTAATAAAGGTTGGGAAGATAAATAAATGTTGACTTGGAATTTTAAATTGGTTAATAAGCAAATTTAAATAAGAGTTTATTTGAACTTATTGATTTTTAGATGTTGAAAATATGATTTATAAGTTGATGGGATAAAACGGGGATTAAATGAATATTCTTAAATTTTAAATAAATTGAGATTGAATATTTTAAAATTGGGATTTTAAAATTAAGTGAATACTTCCCAATTTGAATAAAGGTAAAGTTAAATGTTGAAATAAAAAATGAAATTTATATTGTGAATGTTTGAATATTTAAACTTGAATCTTATTGGAATTGAAGAGATAGTGCAAACCCAGATTTGAAACCGATTTAAATTGAAATGGGTTAATTGAAAATTTGAATTGAATCTTGACCTTTAAATTTGAAATGGTTAAACTAGAATTGATCTAAATTGAATTTTGGAATTTAAGATGATTTAGATTGATATGTGAAATTGGAGAAAACTATTTTTATTATATAAAGTATTTTAATATATATATATATATATATATATAAACTATTTTAATTTGTAACCATTTTAGTATATATACTATTTTCGACATCCAAAATGTTATGATTTTAAAAGTGTTATGATTTTTAAAAACTGTTATGGTTTTGAAGTGTTATGATTTCAAAGTGTTATGATTTCGTAAGTGTTATAAATTTGAAAGTGTTACGATTCTGGAAATGAATATTATTTAAAGTGAATAATAATATTGAATTGATAAGTTTTGAAATGAATATGATATTTTGATATGAAGTATGAACTATTTGAAATGAAATGACCATGGTGTTATAATAACGTTTGGTTGTTAAAGAGACCGGGATCGGATATTGTCATATTCTTTGACAATACCGAAAACCACTTTAACAACTGTGTACGTGGTGGAGATTCCAGAATGAAGTAGGATGGTTTCGTGACGATTCTATATGGTATTTACGTAGCCCTGACTCCCGTGAGTCGGCTTGATGTGGCTAAAATAGGAGCCATGCCGGGCCAAGTGAGGTCATTCCTCCGATCGGACACATTTCTTCGATACCATTCTATTGCTTTTGTGATTGATTGGGTGCACCCTTTGATTTGGGAGTGTGTCACAAGGTGGGCGGTAGTAGTTGCTATGCGTTACCACCAGTCCGGATCCGCAAACGGTATATCTACCCTAGCATTGCCTCGTGTGCCGTGTCACATGCCCTATTGCGCCTTCTACGAGTTTGTTTTGTGTCGTACCTATGGAGTGCTCCTTGATAGCCCACTTGCGAGTGGAGTTTACAGTATGTGTATAGACTACGGCATTATATACAATGTGTTAAGGTGTATATGGGTAACGCATTAACGCTATTTTAATACTTTACTTTACTATAGACATATTATAATAGCGTATATTACTACATAGTAGATAGTTCCACGGATCCTTAGAGGATGGAAATCCCAAACATCCTTTAAGTAACTTTTATTTCAGTTGACATTTCACTTGAGTTGAATTTATTAATATGAGAATGTTAATCCTGACTCGAGTGTTTTTGTTTTGTGTTTGCTCTACGCTCGGGTCAGACTGAGTGTCACCGCATTTGAGACTCACCATTGGAGTTGGAGCTTCGCTTGGAGATCCAGCTATCTATTCAGCTTTCAGTTATTCAGTTGACTCCAGTGATATATTCAGATTTTTTTATTTGACTATTGTATTGAGACTTCTATGTATTCGAGACTTCTGTTGTATCTTGTTTTAACTCTGTTATATATGGTAGCTTTATGAACTATTATTTACCTATTCCGTTGCTTATTATTGTAATACTCTGTGTCTGTGATTCTGTGATTGATTTATTATTGTATATTCTGAGTTTTGCCAAATATAAATTAACAATCTGTTGTTTTGAACAATTCAAGTTCGACATGTGCGGATGCGAATTGTTCGAAATACCTGGGTCGTTACAAGGATGCTCAGCCGATGGAGCACCTATGAAAAATAGCGCGGAAAATTTTCAGTCGAGAGGGACGTCGAGTAGGGTTAAAGTGGGTTTTGGATTTGGTCTCTGGTTTGAGGAAATGGCGACAAGAGGAAGGAGTTGGAGACGTGCGGACCAGGGGAAATTGGGGAGGGGACAATGGCGAAGGTCTTGGGTGGATTTTGGTGGTTGATGGTAGCTTAGGGCATCGTGGCGAGGTAGTGGATGGTCACGGTAGGTTCAAGTTTATTTTTGAGTGAGGTGTTCGAACTTCGAACGGAGTGATTGGCATTGATTTTCAGGTGGCGAATATGAGGTGGTGGTCGAAGCCGACTTGTGAGGAGGGTCGGCGGTGAGTGTAGCCGGCCGTAGGTAGTGTGCATGTGCACACATTGGTGCACGGTTTCGTGCTTTCAAATGGTAGAGAAGGAAGGAAGGAAACTGGGAGAAGAGAAAAGAGAAGAAGAAGAAAAAAGAATGGGCCAGGTTTGCTAAGTTTTGGGCCTGGGTATTTTGGTTTTAAAATACAAAGGGAATTTAATCAATTTTCATGTTTATAAATTTATAAGCTTAAACCCTATTTTTCTTAGTCATTTAAAGTCCAATCGACGAACAGCTTTTTTTTCCGTTGAGATCCTATTGTCTTGTATCTTTATCTAAACAAATAAGTCGAGTTTTCTGCAATGGAAAATATAAATGTTTTAAATGGTTTAAGTGGAGAAAGGAGTAATGTCTTAGTTATAAATTATATGTCAATTAATTGATTATTAAATGGATTGATTAATCTTGATTAAGAATAAGTCAATTATCAATTTTCTTTGATTGACAAATAATCTGGATTTAAAATATAATTTAACTCAGTAAATTGAAAACAGTTCAGTTCTAAAGTGTAAATTGATTTTAAATCGTTGATTGTAGTTAATGACCTCTGTTTGGCTCTTATTGTCTGTACCATTAAGTAGACAAATAATACCATTGAATTAAATTAAATTGAATGTGGTTAATTGGACATATGTTTAGCGAAATAGAACACTGTTCCGCTAATTTTTTTAATTGGACCCCTATTGGCAGAATAAATCACCGTTCTGCCGTTATTACTGAATATGTGTGTTTTGGACATTAACTAGCAGAAATAAAACCATGTTCTTCTATTATAGTTGTACGGATATCTATTTATTATTCTGATATTTATATTGGGCAATATGATGTTGGATTAATTATTAAAAATAGATTGTTGTGAATATCAGTATCTGTTATTCTAGATTGTTATGGAATGAATGGTAACTTGATTGAGTACCATTGAAGCCTCTTTCCCAATTTGAAAGTGACTTTTGAACAAAAATTGTTTTAAGAACGATTATTATATATTAATGATATTTTAAAGTTAATTAATAAATATTTTGATAATGATTTAAAAGTTAATTATTTTATTATTCTTAAAAATTATTTAAAAATATATTTAATTATTGTTTCAAGGTTATTAATTATTCAAATTGTTCAAAGTATATAAATTATTAATTAAATTTATTTATAATGATTTGATTAAGGTTAATTATTACTTAGGGATAAATCAGTATTAAGATATTATTATTAATGCTAAGGTAATTTGTTCAAATATTAATAATGTCTTAAAAATAATATATTATATAGTAAACTTTTATAAAAGAGTATTTTACTTAATTAGAACCTGGAAAATTTATATTGAACTTTATAAGTATTATTTTGTAAATTATTAAATAAAGTTTTTGGAAAGTAATGGTACACTTTCATGGCGGAATCGGAGGCAGAGAGTGTCGCAGTTAAGTTTTGGATTTCTCTGGGATAGAGACATAACCATTGAGCTGTGAATCCATGGTTGATACCGCGGTGGTGCTTTCCATATTTATTTTAAAAGGGTTTCAAATATTTTGAAATGAACGGTTTGTGAATATACTTATCCAGTGAGATAAGCATATACTGTTTGATTAAGTAATTTAAATTTATTGAGATTTTAAATTAAATAAGGCTTAATGTTTCAGTGGGAAATGAAACCTTTGATTAGATGATTGTATATTTGGTAGTTAAATAACCGACTATCAAATCTAGACCCAAACATAACTTTGGAAATATCTAGGAGAAACACGGGAATTATAGGGTGCAGTTACCGTTCGAGGTGCTATACTGTACGTATAAACTCGTTTCGTCTCCTAGGATGATTATAAGGAAATCCGTCCACTAAACGGTTAGGAGGTGATCTACGATCTTATTTTCATTTGTTTATTTCCTAATGAACCGTGGTTGAGTTTACGAAAATATCGAATGTTGTTTCGAAGAAACCAGGATCAGATAAGTTATCTGAAAACTACTTTGATCCAACAAAATACGTTTTCGAATGAAGACAAGAGCATGGAGTCGAAGATGGATCATTGAAGTGCAAGGGCTAATCCTGAGGATGATTCCAAAATGGATGTAGTAGGAATAGTGCCTTCGGTTCCGTTTGGACCCAGAACAGACTTGTATGGACAAATGCTATCAGCACATTGTCATTGGAGGACAATGAGCATTCTAAGTGAAAATTTCTTAAAAAAGGTAATCGTAGCCTCAAGCCTCATCAACCGGGAATGACTGAAAATCAGGGGAGATGCAGCAAGGCTAAGTGGGTCGCACCCAAGTAGGGTATGCTTATCACCTTTCTAGATAACCTCGGATATCATTTTATCACTACGATATATAGAAGGAGCTCAGGGAGGGTGGGAACATCCGGGGTGATAGCATATTTGGTCTATCCAGGTTAGGGATAGTCCGGCCTTGTGTTGCAGAGGATCCCGACGTGGTCCTCGGTACGCTGTTTCTAAACGTGTACTATGACAGGTGGTGTAATAACCCAATAGTTTTGCAAATATTTTAAATTATTTTAAATTAAATTTTATTTCAAATATTTTATTAAAACATTTTAAAAGTGTAGTTGTAATTTTCCAATATTTGTTGTATTTTACTTACAATTTTTAATTCTAGTTTCAATATAATAAACTATTTTCTTTATTTACTTTTTATTTTTTTCTAAGAATAATTGTTTATTTTCATTTTCACTTTATTTTTGTTTGTATTTTATTTTTATTTACTGATTTTTATTAGTTTATATTGAATTAAAAAGAAAGTGGAAATTCAAAGAGACAAAAGGCTTTAACTTGTGACTTTTCATTGCCTTGTCCTTTCACATGCTTTGGCCGTTCAAAACATCTACTGTAGCCATGAGTTTTATTTGTATTTCACGTGAAAACTTCTCATTTCCATCACAAATTTTCGGCCAAAGCATTTCTGAAATTTTTTGGTAATGGCATCTTCCATTTTCTACTTTTTCTCTTCACTTTTCCTCTTCATTTTTGCTTGTTTTGCTTGTTCATCTTCATTGTTTTGCTCGGCCTAACCCCTTCACCATCTCCACCGACCACCACACCACTTCCTCCACATCACCATCCACGGCATGACCTCCTCCTCCTCTGACCAGCAAGTGCCGTGACCATTCCATAATGAAAAACTCCAAAAAAAACATTGAAACCCTTGAAACAATGCATAGCCGAGCCTTGTTTTCACCATCCCCTTCATTTGTAGCCACGGCCACACCCATAGCCGCCACCACCAGCACATGCCGCAACCACTAGCCATCACTTCACATCTGACCTGACCTGAAATGAACCATGGCCGAGCCAAACATGACCTTTGGCCGAGCCTAGATGCAACCAAACCCTCCTCTTTTGGCCTTGACCCTTTACCTTCTCTACTTTGTAACTCCTACCTCTTCACATTCTTGCCTAACCATGCCATTTTGAGTCCAAACCTGAACCTTTTCCACCTGAAAACATGTTATGGCCGAGCCTATAACATGTATGGTCGAGCAAACATTGGCTTGTGGTCAAGAAATTTTGAATTGGAAGCTTGGTGATGTCTTTTGCAAATTCAATTTCCATTTTTGTTTTAATTGATCTTTGTATTACATATATTTATATTTTGCTTTGTTTTGTTGATGAATACAATATTAACATCTTGGCTCTCTCTCCACTCGAATCAAGTCGTGCTATCGTGCTTTCTAGATTTTTGTTTGTGTGTTTTATTTGCTAACTCCAGCGTAAAAAGGTGAGTATAAACACATGACATTTATACTTATATAATTTGTGAAGTGACAACAAGTGAATGTGTAGAAACTATTATATCATGTTATACCTGCCGGTGATGTAAATTATACGATGTTAAACCCTATTATAAACTTGTCACATCATCTGCTATGTTATATTCTGTTATACTGTTATTATTTCTGTTAATCACACTACAAGTTCCCTGTAGAATAGAATCACTATGGGTTGAAATGATACATACCCGAACGGACTTCAGAATAGGGAAAATCGTTATGGGCTGAAATGATAGGCCTGAGTGATTTTTATTTAATTTTATTTACTTGGGATTGCGGGTTTGAAATGATAAAACCCGGATTTTCTTTGTAAATTATGGATTGAAATGATATATTATTCGTATCACTTGACTTAGGCTAGAAAATATTATACAAACCCGTGGTTATTTTATATATTTTTCTGGAAAATTTGAAGTATTTTAAAATGTAAAAATATGATAATTTGATTTAAATTGAATTTAAAATGATTTAATAAAGTGATAATGATTTTTCTATGTATTAAAAATGTTAAATAAATGAATGCAAAAATTGTGATTTTAAAGCATAACTTAATTTGGAAATTTGTGATTTGATTTTTATGGAAGTTTAAGTTAATTAAATAAAAATGGAAATTAAGTTTGTTTTTTAAATGGAAATTTAAATTTATGTGTTAAGGTAAATTGTTAAAAATGAAAAGAATAGGAAAATTATACACTTGAATTTAATAAGTGAAATTATTGGAAAATTGGATTTATTGTAAAAATTTACTTTATAAAAAAATCATAAGTTAAAGGGTTTTTAAATGACTATATTTTGAAGTGGGAAATGTGATTTTTTATAAGTTAAAATGATTTAAATTGAAGTTTATTTGTGGTTGGAATTCAATTGAAAATCTGAAAATTCTTTTAGTAGCACTTCAGAAATGCTATCGTTTCTGAAAATGAACTAAAAACCGAACTAATAGAATTTGCAGCACTTTGTAAGTGCTGTAGTTGTAGAGGTGAACTAAAAGGCTAAAATCAACTAAGGGCTATTGCAGCACTTTGTAAGTGTTGTAGTTGCAGAAACTAAACGTGAACCTGAAACTAATGAAAGAGCTATTGTAGCACTTGTTAAGTGCTGCAGTTGGCTGGAATGAGATTTTTGTATATAATTGAACTACTACAGCAGTTTTGAAATGTTGTCTTTTCTGAACTGAACTTGTTTTCAAATGTTACTGAACTACTACAGCAGTTTTAAATGCTGTCTTTGCTGAAATGAATTGTTTTCAAATATAACTTACTGCAGCATTTTCTAAGTGCTGTGAATGCTGAAATTTCAATGTTTTGAAGCATTTAACTAAATAAACAAGCTTCAAAAAGGCTAAATTTTCTGGAATTGAATATTTGATTTTAAGGTATAATGACTTTACTTTTAAATGGTTTAAATGGTGTATTTTGATTTGAAATATAAACTATTTTGAAATTTATAACCACGGGTTATAATAACAATTGGTTGTTAAAGAGGCCGGGATCGGATATGGACATACTCTATGTCGATACCGAAAACCACTTTGACAACTGTGTACGCGGTGGAGATTCTGGAATGAAATAGGATGGTGGCGACGATCCTAAAGGTATATTTACGTGGACCCAACTCCTGTGAGTCGGCATAAGGTGGCTAAAACAGGAGCGATCGACGGGCCAATGAGGTAGCACCTCTGATCGGACACACTTCTTCGATACCATTCTATTACTTTTGTGATTGATTGGGTGCACCCCTTGATTTGGGAGTGTGGCTCGAGGTGGGCGGTAGTGGCTGCTATGCGTTACCACCAGCCCGGATGCGTAATTGGTATATCTACCCTGGCATTGCCTAGTTGTGCCGTGTCACCTACCATATCGAGCTTTACTACGAGTTTGGATTTCTCCCGTAGCCCGTGGAGTATTGAGGGTAGCCCCTGATTTGGGAGTATGCTAATACTGGATAGACTACTGGGACTATTACGTGTTAAGGTGGAAAATGTAAAGCCTTAATGCTATTTAAAAGTATGTTTATTTATAATTAGAATTATTATAATAGCGAATATTACTACATAGTAGATAGTTTAATGAATTCTTAAAGAATGAGCGATCCCAAGCATTCTTTAAGTTACTTGTACCTTTTATTACAGTTCACTTGAGTTGGTTTACATTGTATAAGTATGTATGTGCTGACTCAAGTGTTTTTGTTTTTTTACGCTCGGGTCAGCCTGAGTATTCACAGCTTTGGACTTCACTTTCTGGAGCTAGGAATCGCTGGAGATTCTGCTTATCCAGTTATTTATCTATTCAGTTTCAGTTGTTCTATTTCAGCTTTTGTATTAGTGGACTCATATGTATTTGGGATTTCTACTATGCTTATGTATTCAGACTTCTGTTGTATCTGTTTTTCAGACTATGTATTTTGAATCTGTTTTGAGACTATGTATTGTAGTGGCTTCATGAACCACTATTTATTTTATTTTCCGCTGCGAGTTATTCTGATATTCTGTGTCTGTGATTGGTTTTATTTGCTCCAAATTTTATTACAATCTGTTATTTTGCATTATTCAAGTCTGACATGTGTGGATTATTGTCGATTTGAATGGTCCAAAATAGTGGGTCATTACATTTGGTATCAGAACTTTGGTTTTAGGCAAACCTTAGCCTATGGAGCAGAAACTCAATAGAGATAATGTAGAAATACCCTAGAATGAGTGAAATCAACCTTAGAATCATTTCTTTGTGAGAGAACGTATTTTCAAAGTATAAAATGATTTTAAAATGATTTTCAAAGTATTTTTCAAAGATTATTTTGATATAAAAAATCTTCTTGTTTTAAAAGCAAATTTTCTAAACTTCCTTCTTTTCGTATCTACCTTGTTAGAAATTTCTTTAATTAGGATATTCATCCAAGTGAATTTACCTTGTCTTATCTTATCTTTGTCTTCTCTGTACCTTTGTCCTAAAATTCATTCTTGATATTTTCAGGATGAATCTTGGAAATGCCAGAGGTAGGGGTCGTGATATCGCCCTAGCTCCTCAACCTGCTGCACCTGTTAGGTTTACTGTTCTCTGTAAGGAATTCTCTCAACTTGGTGGAACCAAGTTTACCGGTTCAGAGAGCATTATCGAAGCCCAGCAATGGTTACGGAGTTTAGAGAGGATATTTACAGGTCTCGAGATTTCTGATGCCCAGAAGCGTCAATTAGCAGCTTGGCAGCTGCAAGAGTCAGCCTTGGATTGGTGGGAGTCTGTTACAGCTCACACTAACGAGGGTGATATTTCATGGGAGCAGTTTAGGTATCCTTTGTGTTATCTTGAATTTTGTTCCCATTTCCTTTCTTTTGAATCTATCTTATGTTTTGTTTCTCTATCTTCTTTCCAGGGAGGCTTTTGTGGCAAAATGGATGCCCGAAGCTAGGAAATCTCAGCTTTATCGTGAATTCATGGCTCTCAAGCAGGGTACCATGTCCTTTTCTGAGTATAAGTGGAAGTTCAACGAACTTTCCAAGTTTGGTCCTGGCCTTATTGACACCCAACTTAAGAAGAATGAGAAGTTCATAGCTGGAGCTCGCCCAGAGTTCTACGATCCTCTCATTTCTCATGTTCATGGCACTTTCACCGAGCTTATGGATATGGCTATTCGTTATGAGAACCCTACTTCCAAGGGTCCTGCTGTTGCTAGTGCTCCTGCATCTCAGTCTTCCTCTGCTAACTCTAAGAAGAGAAAGCCCAATTTCCACCAGCAGAAGAAGAATTGGCTCAAGCATCCGGGTTTGGGATCTTCATCTTCTCCTTCTCAGAGGCACCCTATCGACCTATCTACCATTACCTGTTTCAAGTGTGATCAAAAGGGACACTATGCTAATAGTTGCCCTACTTTAGTTTGTGCTGTTGTTCCTCCACCTCAGGGTACCAGGAACAATCTCTGTCATGTCTCTCTTCAGCCTGGTCATTTCAAGAATGATTGTCCGTTGTATTAGAAGGGCAAGCCATCTGGTATTTTTGTTGTTACCTCTACTTCTTCACCTACTCCACCTGCACCTGCACCTGCTCCTGCTCCTAGTGATAACCAAGGTACTCTTCAGGGCACCTTTTCTTTATTTCATCATCATGTTCGTGTTTTATTTGATATTGGAGCTTCGTATAGTTTTATTTCAATTGATTTGTGTGATAAGTTTGAGCATCTCCTTTCTCCTGAGTATGCTTCTGTTCCTTTATGTGTTTCAAATCCTATTGGGGGTCCCGCAAATCTTAATAGGATTTGTAAGCATGTGAAACTCTTTCATTCTGGTTATCGGTTTTATGGAGATTTCTATGTTCTGGGTTTCGATGCTTTTGATTTATTGCTTGGAGATGATTGGTTAAGGAATCATGATGCCCGTATCTCTTGCAAATCCTGGATTGTGTCTCTTGTGGGAGATAAGGGTGATCCTTTGATAATTTAGTGTCGCATGCCTCAGGATTTTGCTAGAAATTTTATTTATTCTCTGGATTCTTCTCCTGTTGATCTTCAGTCGACTCGTGTGGTCAAACTTTATCCCGATGTATTTGGTGAAGTCACTACTTTACCTCTTAAGCGGGAAATTGATTTCCTTATTGATCTTATTCCTGGAGCTCGACCTGTAGTTCTTCCTCCTAGAAGAATGGCACCCCGTGAGAAGGTTGAGTTAAGGAAGCAAATTAAGGACTTGTTCTCCAAGGGTCTGATCAGACCTAGCTATTCAGAATGGGGAGCAGCGGTGGTTTTCGTCACTAAGTCCGATGGTTCTCTCCGGATGTGTGTTGATTATAGGGAGCTGAACAAGCTCACTATGAAAAACTGATATCCTATGCCTCGCATCAATGATATGTTTGATCAGCTTTATGGTGCTACTATTTTCTCTCAACTTGATCTTGCCACAGGTTTTCACCAGCTCAGAGTTGCTGAGGAAAGTATTCCCAAGACTGCTTTCCGTACTGAGAATGGGTTCTTTGAATGGTTAGTCATGCCTTTCGGTTTGACTAATGCTCCTGCTTTCTTTGTTGATTTGATGAATCGTGTTTTTCGTGATGTGCTTAATAAATTTGTTCTAATCTTTGTTGATGATATTCTCATTTTCTCTAAGTCTGAGGAAGAACATGAGTCGCATTTGAAATCTGTTCTTGAGACTCTTAGAAATCATCAGTTGAAGGCTAAATTTTCTAAATGCCATTTCTAGAAGGATGAAGTCTGATTCCTCGGGCATATTATTTCTGGTAATGGAGTTTCTGTTGATCCAGTCAAGATCGCTGCGATCAATGTAAGTCTTTCTTTCCTTCTCTTTCCTTGTTTCATTCAATTTATTGTATCTTTCTAGTTGTCCTTATTTATCCCTATTCTGTGCAGGATTGGGAAACTCCTAGGACTCCAACTGATATCCGTAGTTTTCTGGGCCTTGCTGGTTATTACCGGAGATTCATTGAGAATTTTGCTCGGATTGCTACACCTCTCACCGCTTTGACTCGAAAGAATGCTAAGTTTATTTGGAGTGATGAGTGTAAAGTCGCATTTAGTGAGTTAAAGCGTAAGCTTACTTCCGCACCAGTTCTTACCGTTCCAAATGGAAATGAGGGATTAACGGTATACACTGATGCTTGTCGTGAAGGTTTGGGAGCTGTTCTGATGCAGGATGGTAGGGTCATAGATTATGCTAGTCGTCAGTTGAAGACCCATGAAGCCAATTATGTTGCTCATGATTTGGAATTGCTTGCTGTGGTTTTTGCTTTGAAGCTTTGGATGCATCATCTTTTGGGCACTAAGTTTGAGCTCTTCACAGATCATCAGTCTTTGAGGTATATTTTCACTCAGAAGGATTTGAATCGGAGACAAGTTAGGTGGTTGGAGTTTCTTGCTTCTTATGACATCGACATCAACTATACCCCTGGGAAAGCTAAGGTTGTGGCAGATGCTTTGAGTCGGAAGAAGGCTATGTTATGTCAGTTGGTTGTTTCTTCTTCTCATTTGGATCGTATCATGGCCAAGCAGGATGAGGATCGGATGCTTAGGCTTATTAAGGAGAATGTTCGTAGTAGGGTTGGAGGTAGTAGTCTTGATGGCAGTGGAGCTCAGATCGATGATAGAGGTATTTTGAGGATTAATAATAGGATTTGTGTCCCGAATGTTGATGGATTGAGACAGGAGTTACTTCGGGAGAATCATCGGTCCAGACTTTCTATTCATCCGGGTGTGACCAAGATGTATCAGGATATGAAGAAGTTGTATTGGTGGAGAGGTATGAGGCGAGATATCTCCATTTTTGTTAGTAGGTGTGCGACTTGTCAGCAAGTCAAGGCCGATCATCAGAAGACCCCTGGTTTGTTACAGCCTCTTGAGATTCCCAATTGGAAGTGGGAACAGGTTTCTATGGATTTCATTGATGGATTACCGAGGACTAGGAGGGGTAATGAGAGTATCTGGGTTATTGTGGATAGACTGACCAAATCAGCTCATTTCATTCCGGTCAAGTCTACCTGTTCTGCTTCTAGTTTGTCTGAGATCTACATGAGGGAGATTGTTCGTCTCCATGGTGTTCCTCTCAGTATTATTTGTGATCGTGACCCTATCTTTACTAGTCAGTTTTGGAAAGCTTTTCAGGAATCTTTGGGTACTCATTTGAATCTGAGCACTGCTTACCATCCACAGAACGACGGTCAAACGGAAAGAGTGAATCAGATTCTAGAGGGTCTTCTTCGTGCTTGTGTGCTTGATTATGGAGGATCTTGGGAAGATCATCTCCATCTTGTCGAATTCACCTATAACAATAGTTATCAGGTATAATCTAATCTTCTGTTTTAATCTTATCTTAATCTTTTATCCATCTCATTTCTATCCTTGAATTCAGGCTAGCATTAAGATGTCTCTGTTTGCTGCTCTTTACGGACGACCTTGTAGATCTCCATCTTACTGGATTGAATCCGGTAATCGTTTGGTTCTTGGTCCTGAGATGATTTTAGAGGCTTCTGAGAGAGTTGAGGAGATTAGGAGGAAGATGAGGATTGCTCAGGATAGGCAGAAGAAGTATGATGATCGTCGTAGGAGGAGTTTGGAGTTTGCTGTTGGTGATTTGGTTTACCTTAAGGTCTCTCCCTTAAGGAATGTCGTTCGATTTGGTCGTAGAGGGAAGCTTTCTCCTAGGTTCATTGGTCATTTCCGCATTGTGGAAAGAATTGGTTCTTTGGCTTATCGTCTGGATTTGCCCGAGAAGTTCTCTGGAGTGCATAATGTATTCCACGTTTCTCATCTTCATCCCTATCTACATGATCCATCTCTTATTGTTCAGCCTTCTGCTTTTGATAGTTTGGATATTGAGCCTAATCTGACTGTTGAGAGGAAGCCACTTCGTATTGTCGACAGAGGTACGAAGCAGCTAAGAAGGAAATATGTTAATCTGGTCAAAGTACAGTGGAGTACTGATGATCGAGATTGTACCTGGGAGACGGAGGAGAGCATTCGTGCTTCGAATCCGGAATTGTTTGTTTCAGGTACTATTTGCTTTTCTATCTTATTTTTTCTTTGTTTTCCTTGTATCATTCTTTTCGGGGACGAAAAGATTTGAGTAGGGGAGAGTGTAACAACCCAATATTTTTGCAAATATTTTAAATTATTTAAATTTTATTTCAAATATTTTATTTTTAAAACATTTTAAAAGTGTAGTTGTAATTTTCCAATATTTGTTGTATTTTACTTACAATTTTTAATTCTAGTTTCAATATAATAAACTATTTTCTTTATTTTCTTTTTATTTTATTCTAAGAATAATTGTTTATTTTCATTCTCACTTTATTTTTGTTTGTCTTTTATTTTTATTTACTGATTTTTATTTGTTTATATTGAATTAAAAAGAAAGTGGAAATTCAAAGAGACAAAAGGCTTTAACTTGTGACTTTTCATTGCCTTGTCCTTTCACATGCTTTGGCCGTTCAAAACATCTACTGTAGCCGTGAGTTTTATTTGTATTTCATGTGAAAACTTCTCATTTCCATCACAAATTTTCGGCCAAAGCATTTCTGAAATTTTTTGGTAATGGCTTCTTCCATTTTCTACTTTTTCTCTTCACTTTTCCTCTTCATTTTTGCTTGTTTTGCTTGTTCGCCTTCATTGTTTTGCTCGGCCTAACCCCTTCACCATCTCCACCGACCACCACACTACTTCCTCCACATCACCATCCACGGCCTGACCTCCTCCTCCTCTGACCAGCAAGTGCCGTGACCATTCCATGATGAAAAACTCCACAATAAAAAACATTGAAACCCTTGAAATAATGCATAGCTGAGCCTTGTTTTCACCATCCCCTTCATTTGTAGCCACGGCCACACCCTTAGCCACCACCACCAGCACATGCCATGACCACTAGCCATCACTTCACATCTGACCTGACCTGAAATGAACCATGGCCGAGCCAAACATGACCTTTGGCCGAGCCAAGATGCAACCATACACTCCTCTTTTGGCCTTGACCCTCTACCTTCTCTACTTTGTAACTCCTACCACTTCACATTCTTGCCTAACCATGCCATTTTGAGTCCAAACCTGAACCTTTTCCACCTGAAAATATGTTATGGCCGAGCCTATAACATGTATGGTCGAGCAAACATTGGCTTGTGGTCAAGCAATTTTGAATTAGAAGCTTGGTGATGTCTTTTGCAAATTCAATTTCCATTTTTGTTTCAATTGATCTTTGTATTACATATATTTATATTTTGCTTTGTTTTGTTGATGAATACAAGATTAACATCTTGGCTCTCTCTCCACTCGAATCAAATCGTGCTATCGTGCTTTCTGGATTTTTGTTTGTGTGTTTTATTTGCTAACTCCAGCGTAAAAAGGTGAGTATTCACACATGATATTTATACTTATATAATTTGTGAAGTGACAACAAGTGAATGTGTAGAAACTATTATATCAAGTTATACATACCTGTGATGTAAATTATATGATGTTAAATCCTGTTATAAACTTGTCACATCATTTGCTATGTTATATTCTGTTATACTGTTATTTATTTCTGTTAATCGCGCTGCAAGTTCCCTGTAGAATAGAATCACTATGGGTTGAAATGATACATACCCAAATAGACTTTAGAATAGAGAAAAATCATTATGGGCTGAAATGATAGGCCTGAACGATTTTTATTTAATTTTATTTACTTGGGATTGCGGGTTTGAAATGATAAAATCCGGATTTTTCTTTGTAAATTACGGATTGAAATGATATATTATCCGTATCACTTGACTTAGGCTAGAAAATATTATACAGACCTGTGGTTATTTTATATATTTTTCTGGAAAATTTTAAGTATTTTAAAATGTAAAAATATGATAATTTGATTTGAATTGAATTTAAAATGATTTAATAAAGTGATAATGATTTTTCTATGTATTAAAAATGTTAAATAAATGAATGCAAAAATTGTGATTTTAAAGCATAACTTAATTTGGAAATTTGTGATTTGATTTTAATGGAAGTTTAAGTTAATTAAATAAAAATGGAAATTAAGTTTGTTTTTGAAATGGAAATTTAAATTTATGTGTTAAGGTAAATTGTTAAAAATGAAAAGAATAGGAAAATTATACACTTGAATTTAATAAGTGAAATTATTGGAAAATTGGATTTTATTGTAAAATTTACTTTATAAAAAAAATCATAAGTTAAAGGGTATTTAAATGACTATATTTTGAAGTGGGAAAATGTGATTTTTTATAAGTTAAAATGATTTAAATTGAAGTTTATTTGTGGCTAGAATTCTATTGAAAATCTTGAAATTCTTTTAGTAGCACTTCAGAAATGCTATCGTTTCTGAAAATGAACTAAAAACTGAACTAATAGGATCTGCATCACTTTGTAAGTGTTGTAGTTGCAGAGGTGAACTAAAAGGCTAAAATCAACTAAGGGATATTGCAGCACTTTGTAAGTGCTGTAGTTGCAGAAACTAAACTTGAACTTGAAACTAATGAAAGAGCTATTGTAGCACTTGTTAAGTGCCAGTTGGCTGGAATGAGATTTTTGAATATAATTGAACTACTGCAGCAGTTTTAAAATGCCGTCTTTTCCGAACTGAACTTGTTTTCAAATGTAACTGAACTACTACAGCAGGTTTAAATGTTGTCTTTGCTGAAATGAATTGTTTTCAAATATAACTTACTGCAGCATTTTCTAAGTGCTGTGAATGCTGAAATTTCAATGCTTTGAAGCATTTAACTAAATAAACAAGCTTCAAAAAGGCTAAATTTTTGGGAACTGAATATTTGATTTTAAGGTATAATGACTTTACTTTTAAATGGTTTAAATGGTGTATTTTGATTTGAAATATAAACTATTTTGAAATTTATAACCACGGGTTATAATAACGATTGGTTGTTAAAGAGACCGGGATCGGTTATGGAGATACTCTCTGTCGATACCGAAAACCACTTTGACAACTGTGTACGCGGTGGAGATTCCGGAATGAAGTAGGATGGTGGCGACGATCCTAAAGGTATATTTACGTGGACCCAACTCCCGTGAGTTGGCATAAGGTGGCTAAAACAGGAGCGATCGACGGGCCAATGAGGTAGCACCTCTGATCGGACACACTTCTTCGATACCATTCTATTACTTTTGTGATTGATTGGGTGCACCCCTTGATTTGGGAGTGTGGCTTGAGGTGGGCGGTAGTGGCTGCTATGCGTTACCACCAGCTCGGATGCATAATTGGTATATCTACCCTGGCATTGCCTAGTTGTGCTGTGTCACCTACCATATCGAGCTTAACTACGAGTTTGGATTTCTCCCGTAGCCTATGGAGTATTGAGGATAGCCCCCGATCTAGGAGTATGCTAATACTGGATAGACTACTAGGACTATTACGTGTTAAGGTGGAAAATGTAAAGCCTTAATGCTATTTAAAAGTATGTTTATTTTATAATTAGACATTATTATAATACCGAATATTACTACATAGTAGATAGTTTAACGGATCCTTAAAAAATGGGCGATCCCAAGCATTCTTTAAGTTACTTGTACCTTTTATTACAGTTCACTTGAGTTGGTTTACATTGTATAAGTATGTATGTCCTGACTCGAGTGTTTGTGTTTTTTTACGCTCGGGTCAGCCTAAGTATTCACAGCTTTGGACTTCACTTTCTGAAGCTAGGAATCGCTGGAGATTCTGCTTATCTAGTTATTTATCTATTTCAGTTTCAGTTGTTCTATTTCAGCTTTTGTATTAGTGGACTCATATGTATTTGGGATTTCTACTATGCTTATGTATTCAGACTTTTGTTGTATCTGTTTTTTAGAATATGTATTTTGAATCTGTTTTGAGACTATGTATTGTAGTGGCTTCATGAACTACTATTTATTTTATTTTCCGCTGCGAGTTATTCTGATATTATGTGTCTGTGATTCTGTGATTGGTTTAATTTGCTCCAAATTTTATTACAATCTGTTATTTTGCATTATTCAAGTCTGACATGTGTGGATTATTGTCGATTTGAATGGTCCAAAATAGTGAGTCATTACAGGTGGTACCCCAACGCCTAGTCATTCGTATGGAATCCATTCTCCAATACGTGCCTTTACGGTTTTTGGTTGTAGAGCCTAGTATGTTGGAATTTAATTAATGTAACAATTTCAGCTATTTGAATAAGTATTTGTACTTAGACACTATTATAATATCATTGGATTTTCTATAAAAGTGTTTTGGTTACCGTAAGGGAAAAACCCATCGTGTTTATGTGTGGTGTGGTCTTACAAGATACCTTTATTTTAAAAGGATTTTGAAAGTTATAACGGATAAAATTCCTTATGATTTCAATTCTCATGTTCGTTTTACCAGACTGACCCGGGCGTGGTTTTTCCTATATGCTCGGGTCAGACCAAGAATATTTCCAGGTTTAGCTGGAAGATTGGAACTTCAAGGGAAGAAGCTGGGGCCACGAGACGTATTCACGTAGATGATTATATTCCATTGCATTTAGTTGTGTTTATCAGCAAATTGTAAGGACAGGTTGTTATAACTATCCGTGCTAAATAGGTTGTATACTCTGACAGATGTCTGATAAGCTAAGTTACAGTTTTTGTTTTATGTAAAGACTTGTTCTATATTATAGATTATTCGTTTCCGCTATGAGATTCTGTGTTGTTCTATTTTTTCTTTCTATCTTCTTTCTACTTTCTTTTCTTACTATCCGCTTTTCTGTTCAATTTGGACTAGACAAGTATGGTAAAGTGTTAGTTCGAACTGTACGGAAAAAGTGGGTTGCGACAGCTTTGGTCCAAATACAAAATCTTTAGTTCAATAATTACAATTATTGTTGACCAAAATGCTTTGGGCGGAGACTTTGACTCTGAGCTGACTTGAGTTGGCCGCAATACTAATCCCATATAACTTAGAAGACGAATTCTCTCTTGAATAGTGCTTCACTTCCAATACTTCCACTTGACCCAATTATAGTCACTCGATGGATGTCGTGCCATGATTTGATTATAATCAAACCGAAGCTTTCATACTGACGATCCAGAATATTCTCAAGTCAAGAAACTGTGTAAATAAGTCATATCGATATTTTTTGTTTGACCTTAAGTATATTAACCAATAGAAAACTATCGAGCGAGTCGTTCCATAGCTATCCATAACTGCCAGTACGTAACCCTTAGGTGCCCCTAGCAGTCATGAGTAATACACTGTCAATATTTGGATAGCGTTACGTACTCTAATCTCGACGATTACATCGATATCCAGTCTCGATGCATCTTGACTAAGAACATTTAAAATGGTATATTTGTTTTCATTGTGATAAATTACTCATGGTCACAACATTTTGTAACTACTATCATAAAATATACCATTTATGGGATTTCGATTAAATATACTTTTAATTAAATTAATTAATTAGCATAGCACATTATATCAAGTATATAATAGAAAGAAACATTTTTATTTCAAACAAGATTGGTCAACGGTTAGATATATGTAACGAATTACAAAATTGTCCCTATAGCATACCCTTAACTCTATCAATCTCCCACTTGCAAGTAAATGATGAAATCTTATTCCAACTTCTCCAATCATCTTTCTCAAAATCAATTGGTTTAATCCCTCAGCGAACGGGTATGCTATTATGTTTCAATTATCTACTCTATGAATTACTCTCTTCGATGTTGATAAACTACCTTTATTATGTGGAACAATATAATGGGATTCTAAAATTTTGGAATCACCCTTGGCTTAGTTATAAATTTCCGCATTTATTATGCATACATTGCTTTTGTTATGACGCTATTCAAGTCAATGTACTAAGCATTTTCATTGAATCAGCCAGAATCTCTTCTATTTGGAATATTTCTAACTTAAAGACTCTTAAGTCGAATTTTATTATTGATATATTATACTCGATATCATTTATGAAGTTTGAGTCCAAAACTCCTTCATAAGGGGTTCGTTGTTTCTGTAAACAATTCTCTAGTATTTCATAAGTACACGAGAATACTCCAAACTACCATTTAGTGATATCAATTTGAACTTGATATTTGCTTTATGTATCAAATACATAAAAAAATCATAATACCGTAGACAACATAACATGTACGATAATTCCTATTACTAATGCATATGGATTTTGTCTTACATGTTCCGTATTAAGCATTTTAACAAGGTGTCCTTGCATATCATTTGGGATAATCCCAACATCTTTTATACTTACTATATAAAAAAATCATCTATAAATCCAACGTCGAGTATTAAAGCAGCTTAAAACTGATTTTAACACAAGTATATCGTTAAAAATCAGTAAAGTGATGTTTACTTATGATTTAGAAATATCTATGTACCTTTTAATGTTCTTTCTTATGAATACATGCTTCCTTTGCATTTTATCTAATAACCAAACTATTTGATATCTCTATCAAAACACTTGTTCAATTTTGATGCTTTTCTGAATGATACTCAAAAACTCACAACCACTATATCGCTCTCATTGACTCCGAGACACTTTGGTGGTTATATCCAAAATTGATCTAATATTTTATATATGCAAATTTATATTAAATACAATTTTATGTAACAGAAAATATATTTTGTAATTATTTACTATTTTTAATACTATTTAAATCGAAGTAAAAGGTTATATAATTGGGACGTTTAGCTAAAGTCCCTATTAAGTTTAAAAAAAACCAAACATCCTTACCAAAAAAGTATGTAAATTAGGTCCATAAAATTAAGTTACGGAATAATTGCATACATTAATGCAATTATTCAGTAAATAATTGGAGACATTTATGCAATTATATCCAAAAATTGTAGACATTTCCGCAATTATTCGCTTAAAATTGTGGAAATTTCCGTAATTTTTTCAAAAATTTGCAGAAATTTCCACGATTATTCACCAAAAAATTGCGGACATTTCCATAATTTTTTTTAAAATTGTGGAAATTTCTGCAATTATTCACCAAAAAATTACTGAAATTTCCGCAATTATTCATTGAATAATTATAGACATTTATTGGATATAATTGCATAAATGTCTGCAATTATTCACTGAATAACTGCGTAAATTTATGCAATTATTCAGCAACTTAATTCTAGGGACCTAATTACAATCCTTTTTTAGGGCGTAGTTTGTGTATATTAAGTTTGATTTTAAAGACCTAAGCCTAATATTCACTATATAATTAATATAAAATAATATATGACTTAAAAATTATATTTTAAGTGTTATTGAATTTTCCCATAATCATATTAACTTTCGGCAAAAATTTCAGAATTTAACAATCAAAATTAGTAGTTAAAAAATCATTTATAATAAAGGCTGAAATTAATTACATAATAAAAAGAAATTCAACTCGGAAAATTATGGAAAAAATTTCGTGACCTTATAATATCGTACTGGAATTTCAAAAAATTTAAATTTGAAAAATATGTTACAAAATTATTTTTGACATTATTTTAATGTTTTTTCGACTAATAAATTTATATATAAATAATTTAAAATATAATATTATAATAAAATATTTTTATGCTGTGTATTGGATTTGGAATGTTATAAGATATACATATATTTGATTTTAATTAATTTTATAATAGATACAATCGTATAATATAAATATATATATTCAAATACATATATTTGTAAATATTTTTAGATGTTAAAATATAATTATAAATAAATACATACATACATATACATACATACATACATACATATATATATACATATATATATATATATTACTACTATAAAACATACATGTATAAATAAAAAGACAACTTTGCATAATATATATATATATTAATATATAATGATTCATCAGATTTAATATATATACAAATACACACACACACACACACACACATATATATATATATTAGTATTTCACATTTATGTAATGCATTATATTATATATATTATATATGCAAATATTTATATGGTTTTAATACTCATTTTAAAATAACAAGTCTGTGTATATATATATATATACATACATACATATATTTGGATAACATATAATACATATAAGATGAGCTAGCATGTCCATTCCAATGCAAATCCCCATTTTATATACCGGCATGTTATACCTTGCACGGATCGTTATGTTACACATGCGTACACATACACATATGTATATGATACATATGTGTCCCATTGTACTTAATTTAAAATATAAATTAAATAAAATTCAATCTATTAATTATAATTTAAATTAAATAATGATTTTATTCAATTTAAATTTAGAATTTTTTTTAAATAAATTAGACTTCACAGGCCCAATAAAGATCCAATAGGGTAATTTTTTATATTCACCCATAACTTCCGCTACGGGCTGACCAAGTTTCAACAATGGTATCGGAGCCCAATAGCCTATGCGATCTAAATTAACCTTATTAGGGTTAACTATTAAACTCATAACCCAAAAGTTGTCCCTAATAGAAAAGGCCCAAATTTGAATTGGGCCTTGGGTAGATTTTCAAAATTGTTTAAAATTATAGTATGAGATTTTTAATTCAAAGTAAGATATACATATATTATAAAATTTATAATATAATAAAATTTTCAAAATGTTTGAAAATATTAGATATTAATTTCAAAATTTTAAATTTTATTAATAAGACTAATAGAATAAATTAATTGAATAAGTTAATTAATAATAAATGTATGCATGTATTATATATTATGATATATGTTATGTTGTTTTAAAATGTTTAAAATAACATAAGTATACATGTATGTATATAAATGAATTTCAAAATTAATATAAATTTAATTGAAATTGTTTAATTAAACAAATTGATTAAAAGGTTAATTAATTAATAACATACTCATATATACGATATATGCGTTATACTATAAAGGTTATAATTACAATAAATATTTAATACAAATGTTGTATTAAAATAATATAAAATTAACTAAAAAAATAATTAACTAAAAATCAATTAAATAAGATTTAATTAATATAATATTATACATAAGATTATTATATAAGCAGTATGAAATATAAAAGTTATATAATAATAAAACTTATATAATATGAATGTATAAACTAAAAGTGGAACATTGAAAAACCCCAAACAGACTTGGTGAATAAATACGTACGTAAATGTACGTTTTCATATATGTCAGACCCTTGAATCACGAGGGTATTTCATAAGAAATACGGTATTCCATGAGTAGATATCACTCGATATAATATATTGAAGGTTATGAATCTTCAATATAATGTTGTCCTCTACCATATATATATTAATAAATTACTTGCATACTCCTTAGTTGTTGAGCAGACTCAAGCTGGGGATATTGTGTATAGTATTATTAATATATTAAATAAATGAGGTAAGATAACCATATGTAATTTTTTTTAGCAGACTGAAGGTATATATACTATACTTAGGTCGTCGCGATATGGTAGTACGAGTGAATAATTTCATTTCGATTTGTTGAGCAGACTCAAGGTCGAAGCGGAACTTGGACAATGTACCAAAGGGTTAGGAGTTGTATGTGATACAACCGATAAGGAGTTATTCTACCAAAGGGTTAGGAGTTGTATGTGATACAACCGATAAGGAGTTATCTATCTTTTGTGGGGTTATGATTTGTTGAGCAGACTCAAGGTCAGAATCCCAAGACAAACGAGCCCTAACACCCATAGTGAAGTCGAATGGCTTCTATGTTTCGCTTAGGGTTTGGTGAAACATAAAAGACCAGTGGGGGTCTTATTAGAAAAATGAAATGATAGCATTTAACATTTCTAATATTGAAAGAACATATTCTATATAATGTAATAATAATCTACAATGATAAATTTGTGCATTTAATACGATTGATAAAATGTTTATCAATTAAGTCATACAAATGATTTGAACCATAGATTGGCAAATAGAAATATAACATATATTTACTAATAAATGCTTCTTGCATGTTAATGTTTCAATACTCATGCAAGCGCCTAATTTTACAACTACTAAATACATTCGTAATTTGTTCACTTACTCATTTATTTGGTCGAGACCATGTACTGCATTCTATGAGTTTCGGATTCTAAAAGCAATATAAGACTATGGATATTTGATCCATATACAATCGCGTATAAATGTTATATGGTGAACGGTCAAAGTTTGTAATGTACAATATTTTGATGAAATTAGTTCGCCCGAAAAACCAAATAAACCATAGTGCGAGATCGAGTTTCAATTTGATTGATTACAAAAGAATCATATTGTGTTAAATGTAACATTAGACCAAAACTACAATATAAACCTAAGAACTTGATCCTTGCCATATCAGTTTTGATCAATTAACGCAAAGTGCAACATATTTGATGTCCTTAAATGTTAAGGATAATCGAGTGCGCTTTTGTAAGAGTTCATTATGATATTGTTGTAAGGACATTCTTTTGAATAGTTCGACCGTTTAGAAAGAATGACGAATGTACAAGAGTAGATGAGATTTAAGGTACAGTTGAGATGAAAAAAGTAAATGTCACTTCTGCTTCATAAAGAAACATCGAAAATAAGAATTGAAAAATAATAGTTGATACTTATTATTGGAATAATAAATCACTACAAGAAAACATTGATTTTGCAGCGGAAAAATCCGTCTAAATCCATCGGCAAACCTACATTAGCGACGGAATTGCAATGGATATGTATGGTTGGTAAGTTTCTAGTCGGTAATTTGTGTCACCTTTGCGATGGAAATTAGCATAAATTCACAGACATTTTTCCATTGTTTGGCTGCATATTAAAATTCAATTTAAAAAAAATTTAGCGACGTTTTACCGATAGATATATATTTTTTCCAAATTCATTTTAAACAATGTGTCGTAGGTAAACTCTAGCTAAATAGCGATGGATTAGCGACATATATTGTTTAGTTGTATACTTTAGTCTTAGATATATTTCAGTAATTCCCCTGCTAATACCTACGGATTAGCGACGATCAACGATGTTTTATTGGCGTTTTGTTCGAACTTTCCGCTACTATTCTCTTTCTACTCCGTCGATTATTGTTGCTTTTTATTTTTTTTATTACAATTTTCTCAACCATTAATGTTCTACATTCAATAGTAAAATAACTATAGAAATATCGTATATATGCACATTTATATAAATTGAATAGAATAGACAAAAAAAATGTAATTATAAATAACAAAACTATTCAAGTAGTGTCAGTATCTCATATAAAAGACAACACTTTCTTTAGTCATAACTAATACCCATATAAAAAAACCACATAATGTCTTATTTACAACAAAATGTATCTTACTACCATAACAGAAGTGCTTACGAAGATGCGGAGGGCGAAGGGTCTTCATAATCAAATCCATCGTGCCTTTGAAACATTGCCATTACTTTTTCCACTTGTGCCTGAATTCTCTCTATCTTCCTTTTCCTCTTGCTGTTGTGCAAGCCTTGCCTGCATTTCCTCAACTCTTTGGCTCTCAGCTACCGAACTTATCTGGGCCTATCCATGAGTCGGTAATGCACTCAGGATGTAAACCAGACAAGTCTCCTGACTTTAACCCTGTAAACCATACATTCATGGTGTGAACAATGATATAAACAGTTGGCATTTACGTTAAAAGAAAATAATCAGATATTACCAAAAACAATTGTAGGCAGTAAATATATGTGCCATGTAACTAAATATTAGAAAGAAGGAAACATGCATACATTACGTATAAAATAGAGTGTGAATATTCACCAGTTAGTTGTAATTAAATGGAATAAACTTTAATCAATTGTGTAAAATATGCAGTATACAGGAAGAGTGCCTGGCTAAATATTTTTGTAAGCCTTTTTTTAACACAGAGAATGCTTGTTTTTTCACAAGCTACGAGTGTCAGCTTTTATCAGCCAATCATCCCATGAGGGCAAACAAACATATGTGAAAATAGGCAACTGTAAGTTTGTAATTGTATAGCAGTACAGAAATCATATTATAACCATTTTGTTCATAGTTTAAAATTCTATATCACCAAAGCCGAAAACATATATGTCATGTCATACCTCTTTAAGATATTACAAAAATGCACTGTCCTAGACAAATATAATATATGTCATGTCATATTAATTGGCTAGTAAGTTCAAACTATTTAAATGGTGCTGCAGTTCATCGTATCTTTTTAAGGTTAACAATAGAAAAAGCTACAGCAGTGTTATATTTGAAGAAACGGTCATAAAGAATACAAACATCTCAGGGATTAGTCGATCATTTTAAGTACAAGAACTTAGTGGGAACTATAAATATCAAATCACACAAGATAAAACTAAATGAAGAAGAAAAAATAATTCAGGCAAACCATCCGTGAGACAAAAAATTAATTGTGTAACCACCGATTCATCAGGTTGTGAACACCAAGAGTGTACATCTTTTCTCTAAATGTTGTAATGTCAGCTACTAACACAAAATATGCTAAAGTATTTATACAATTCTATTACAAGCTTCACTGCCTTTGAATTCAAACAAGTGATATAATTCAAGTGTGCTAAACAAATGTGGAATTGTGGAGAAATAAGCACCTCTACAATATCTATGAAATCTTTCTTCAATGTATTATAAATTAACTAATTATAAACCAAGGAAGTTACTATTGCCAATATCAATTCAAAGCATCCAATTCTATAATTCCATCATATAGTTGTATTGACATTATGATAGGCAGCAGTTATTCGGGTGTGGCCATTTTAACAAAAAGGTTTTAAGGAGGAAAGAAAAACTGTAGGAGAAGAAAGCTAGAACATATTTTTTTCATATCATTCCTATTACATGTCCTAATATTTATAGCTGCTGCAACTAATTGCCAGCCATTCATTTGTAACAAACTAGGACACGTGGTCCATACATCATTAATTCAGGTACACTACTGCTAAAAAAAGGAAATATATAAAGAAGGTGGTTATAACCGATTACTGCTTTTTGCTGCTCCATATTTTGTTCCATCTGCTTTTATTATTGCATTTCAGTTCTGATATCTTGCTGGTTTGTGTATCACACGTCTGGGTCGATTACATGCAGGTGCATCAATACTCCCCCCTCCAACAGCAACCTTGTCCTCAAGGTTGAGGTGAGGAAAACTCTGTAGCATTTGTGTGTAATCTTCCCATGTGGCTTCCGATGGGTCAAGGTCGTGCCATTGGATAAGGACTTGGTGAGTGTTGGGTTTTAGATGTCGGTGAGCAAGGATTTTGGCTGGTTGGTAGATTGGGTGTCCTTCGTGAGCAAGTGGGGGTAGTGGGATGGGTGTGGTAGAGTGTGGATCGGGGCAGTATTTGAGGAGAGATATGTGGAATACCGGATGGATTTTGGAGTCATGGGGCAGGCGGAGTTTATAGGCTACCTTTCCGATTCGTTCTAAAATTTCATAGGGTCCGAAGAATTTTCTGGCAAGTTTGTGGTGTGTATTGCCAAGGGAGATTTGGCGGTAGGGTTGGAGGCGAACAAAGACCCATGTGCCAATGCTAAATTCCTTATCCGTACGGTGTTGGTTGGCGTGGTTTGTCATTCGTGTTTGAGCTTTTCCTAAGTTGGCTTTAATTTGTTTGAGTAGGCAATCGCGATCAATAAGCCATTCATCAAGTTCGTGTAAATTGGTGTTTCCTCCGGTGTAGTCGGCAAGAATTGGAGGGGGACGTCCATATACCACCTGAAATGGAGAAGTGCCAAGGGAAGAGTGGTGATTGGTGTTGTACCACCATTCGGCCCAAGGAAGAAATTGGACCCATCGGTTGGGTGTGTCGCCAACTAGTGCTCATAAATAAGTTTCTAAGCAATGATTCACAACTTCGGTTTGACCATCCGTTTGCGGGTGATAGGCACTACTCATTTTTAAGTCTGTGCTATGTACGCGGCATAATTCCTTCCAAAAATGGCTAATGAAAACTCGGTCTCTATCGGAGACAATAGAACGGGGAAAACCATGTAAGCGTACGTAGTCTTGTATAAAATAACGGGCCAGCTGGGCTGCGGAAATGGATGTTGGTAGGGCGATGAAATGGCTGTATTTGGACAAACGGTCGACGATGACTCAAATAGAAGTTTTACCGGAGGACGGTGGTAGGTGCGTGACACAGCGGATTAATCAAAACAAACTTCAATCGGTGAAAGTAGCAATCGGTGGATTGATGAATACTGCGATGCCTGAATTTGTTGATCCGAAGATACCAAATTCTAGCTATCTCTGACTCGTTGATCCGAAGATACCGGGAAAGAGATCTACGATTCTTCAACGTTGATCTTGCGCACAAGATACCGTGAATCGGCTTCAACAAACGAAGATTCGAGCGCACTCGAATAACGTAAGTGGAGATAGGAGACTTCACTCGACTACCAATTAGAAGAAAGCACAAAGCAATCAAAATGGAAATTTTATTCAAAAGTCAACAACCTTTTACAAATGACCCAACCGGTCTATTTATAGACGTTACAACATGACACAAAAAAACAAAAAAATTACATCTCCAAAGTCGTTTCCGACTTAACAAAATGCAGCGACTTAATGGTTTCGCGGCAACGACTTATGGTAACTCGGCAACGACTTAGGTTTCTTCTCGACATAAGCTTCTGGCGACCTAAGGACGTCGTAGCTCGTCCGCGACTTAAGTTTACTTAATGGTTTCGCGGCAACGACTTATCATCTCGCGAGTTATGGGAAGTCCCACCGAGTCATAGAAGAGGGTTTCACGACTTAGGTTATATTCGTTCGCGACTTAGATAACTCGGAAGCGATTCAAGGAAGGCGGCAGGCGATTTAGGGGAAACTCGAAGGAAATTCTACGGCATAGGGTTAGTTGTCTCGCGACTTAGGCTTTTAACTCGGTTGGTGGTAGGTTGCAGTGGAAGCTGGGTTGTAGGTCGCGGAATTGGCGATGAGTCGTATGTCGTAGGCGGAGATGAGTCATAAGTCGCGCGGTTGATTGATGAGTCGTGAAGAGGATGAGTCGTGGAATGTGATGGAGTTAGGTCGTGGAGGGAATGATAAGTCGTGCGCGAGTCAGGGTTTGATTGATAAGTCGTGTGCGAGCTAGGAGATAGCAGTGGTGATGATATTTGCGATTTGAGGTATGTTTCGTTTCTTCTATGTCTCGTTTCCCCTTTATGTTGCTGCGCTGCATCATCCTCCCCTTGTTGAAAAGAATTCGTCCTCGAATTTAAGATTTCTTTTCCAGTTGGTTATTTACGCCCATATGGTATAAGATGCTTAACATTGAACACGTCAGAAGTGTAAACATCCTCAGGTAGCTTCAACTTATAAGCATTCTCATTGATCCGCTTTATAATTTCTACTGGGCCAATCTTTCGGGCTTTCAATTTGTTATAAGCACCCACTGGAAAACGATCCTTTGTTAATACAGCGTAAACAAAATCACCCTCTTTGAAGACAACACTTCTTCGTTTCTTATCCGCAGCCCGTTTATACTTCTCATTCATCTTTTCCAAACGTTCCTGAACGATTTTATGACAATCTTTCAATTCATCAACGAAATCTGACGCCCGCTTAATCACTTCTTTCGGTCGTGGTACTACCGTTAAATCCAACGGTCCCTTTGGCAAGCTTGAATATACAATCTGAAATGGACTGTAACCAGTGCTTCGGTTAACAGCATGATTATGAGCAAACTCTGCCTGACACAACTTTAAGTCCCAACTCTTCAAATTGTCTTGTACAAGACATCGCAACAAGTTTCCCAATGATCTATTCACAACTTCAGTTTGCCCATCTGTTTGAGGATGATATGCACTACTAAACTTCAGCTTCGTTCCCACCATTTTCCACAAACTCAACCAAAAGTGACTTAGAAATCTAGTATCCCTGTTTGAGACAATCGATTCAGGCAATCCACGAAGTCGATAGATTTCTTTGAAAAATAACTGAGCCACACGAACAGCATCCGTCGTCTTCTTACAAGCAATAAAGTGTGCCATTTTTGAAAATCGGTCAACCACCACATAAATGGAATCGTTTCCCCTTTGAGTTCGAGGCAAACCCAAAACAAAGTCCATACTCACATCAACCCAAGGCTTAGTTGGTACGGGTAACGGCATATATACTCCAGCATTGGTCGTAGTTCCTTTCGAAACCTGACAGATATGACATCGCTCCACAAACCTTTCAATCTCTTTCCTCATTGATGGCCAAAAATAAGATTGAGAAATCAGCTGTAATGTACGGTCTCTACCCACATGACCTTCCTCATGCAATTCCTTCACAATCTTCAACCGTAAACTGCAATCCGGTATACATAATCGATTTCCTTTGAACAGAAAACCATCTACCATCACAAACTCATCCGTCTCTCCTTTCTTCACTTTATTTACAAACTTCATAAAGTAAGGATCTTCAACTAACAATTCTGGTAGCACCTCAAACCCGGTCACTTCAACTTTCATCGTAGTTAACCAATGATTCCTTCGGCTCAAAGCATCACCCACACGATTCGTCACGCCTGATTTGTGTTTCACAACAAACGTAAACTGTTGCAGATATGCAATCCATGATGCATGTCTCGCTGAAATCTTGTCTTGCCCTTGTAAATGCTTCAATGCCTCATGATCAGTGTAAAGAACAAACTCTTTCTGAAACAGATAATGTCTCCAGTGTTTAATAGCCTGCACAACAGCATAAAATTCCATGTCATATGTACTATATCTCATCTTTGCTCCTGACAACTTCTCGCTAAAGTATGCAATTGGACGTCCCTTCTGACTCAGCACTCCTCCAATCCCAACCTTCGATGCATCAGTATGTAATTCAAACAATAACTGAAAATCAGGTAATACTAGAATTGGTGCAGATGTCAGCAACTTCTTGATCTTCCCAAAAGCATTCCCTGCTTCCTCTGTCCATGCAATCCGTAACAGGTGCCATCACACTGCTAAAATGTGGAATAAATCTTCTGTAAAACGAAGCCAACCCGTGGAAACTACGAACATCCGTTATCGTCTTGGGCTGTGGCCAATCTCTAATTGCTTCGATTTTACTCTGGTCAACATGTATTCCTTCTTTCGACACAACATACCCCAGAAATAAAACACTCGTTGCCATAAAAACACACTTCTTCGTAGCAGCGTAGAATTGTTCTTCCCGAAGGATAATTAACACTTTCTTCAAATGCTGAACATGCTCTTCTGTACTAGCACTGTAGATCAGAATATCATCAAAGTAAACCACCACAAATTTCCCAATGTACGGCCTGAAAATTTGGTTCATCACTCTCATAAATGTACTTGGTGCATTCGATAGACCAAACGGCATTACCAGCCATTCATACAATCCTTCCCTCGTCTTGAATGCTGTCTTCCATTCGTCCCCTGGTCTAATGCGAATCTGATGATAACCGCTCTTCAAGTCAATTTTAGAAAAGATTACGGACCTACTGATTTGATCCAATAAATCATCAAGCCTCGGCATCGGAAATCTATATCTGACTGTGATCTTATTCAATGCTCTACTATCTGTGCACATTCTCCATGAACCATCCTTCTTCGGTACGAGTAATGCTGGTACAGCACACGGACTCAAACTTTCCTGAACTCGCCCTTGTTCCAGTAGTTCCTCCACCTGTCTCCTTAACTCTTCATGTTCCCTTGGACTCATTCGATAGTGTGGTCTATGAGGCAATGCAGCACCTGGCACCAAGTCAATTTGATGCTATATGTCTCTAAGCGGTGGTAACTCCTGCGGTAACTCCTCGGGAAACACATCATTGAATTCTTCCAAAACTGGTTTCACTTCTTCTGGAACTTCAACCTCTTCACTGCTCTCACGCCCAATTAGCAAAAAGACCTCCGACTCTTCCTCAACCTCCTTAACAAACTCCTTCAGAGATAATAAAGTTTTCAGCTCTTCAATCTCTTCTGACTTACTTTCTCCTGATTGTCTCTTCTTTGGAACTAAGATAATTCTCGTACCTTCAAACATAAAACTGTAGTTATTGGTCCGACCGTCATGCTGTACTGCTCGATCATACTGCCATGGTCTTCCCAAAAGTAAGTGACAAACATCCATCTCTACTACATCACACCAGATCTCGTCCTTGTATTTCTTCCCAATAGAAAATGGAACACGAACTCGTCTATCCACTTTCACCTCTCCTCCTTTTCTCAGCCATGCTAACTTATATGGATTCGGATGTTTCTCAGTCTTCAATTTCAACTTCGTCACAGCCTCGGTTGAAATGATATTGTCACAGCTTCCGGCGTCAATTACAAATTTACACACCTTCCCCAGTATAGTGCACGTCGACTGAAAGATATTACTCCTCAACCAACTAGCTTCCTCCTGCTTCGGTGTCAAACATGATCTCCTTAGCATTAGATTACAACCTTCATCTCCTGACGCAATATCCTGCTCATCCTCCTCAACTGGACTAGAACAATCTCCATCAACATCCTCATCCTCAATTTCTGCAATCATGGTTCTCTTCTTTGGCTTTGGACACTCATTGCTTTTATGACCCAATTCCTGACAATTGTAACATTTGAAACCATTGTTAACTTTCGCCTTCTCAGCCTCCTTCACCACTGGTCTACTGATAGGTTTAGAAACATTAGAACTCCCACTCACACCCTTCACTTGATTGTTGGAATTAGTAAACACACCACCTCCTCGTCTCCCTTGCTTTTCCCAAGCCAACGCTTTCTGATGTGCTTCTGCCACAGATCTTGGATCGAACATATTAACCATATCCTGAATCTGCATTCTCAATCCCCCAATGAATCTCGATGTCAGCTGCTTTTCCGTTTCCATAATATCATTCCTCGCAATAAGCTGATAAAACTCATCTGCATAGTCGTTAACAGACTTCGTTCCTTGTCTCAAGTTCTGCAAACGTTGATACATCAGTGACTGATAATTGTAAGGTAAGAACGTTGCTTTCATCAATTTCTTCATCTTCTCCCAAGATTCAATCTTTGACTTCCCCATTCGTTCACGTGTAAGTTTGGTTTGCTGCCACCATGCCAAAGCTCTACCCCTCAACCTTGTAGCAACCAACTTCACTCTACGATGTTCTGGAACTTCTTTGAAATCAAAAATTTCTTCAACATTAGCCACCCAATCTAGAAACTCTTCAGCTTGCATACCACCTTTGAATTCAGGAATTTCAGTTTTCATTCCCGATTCCCACTTGTGATCATACTCCGACTGATTCCTTCCTCGTCCACGTCCTCGTCCATGAACACTACCACCATCATACTCTTCTTCACAATCCGATGTATATCGATGTCGATCCTGACCACCAACATCTCTACCACCACCATTTCTTCCACCAACATTCCTACGATCTACATTCCTTCGATCACGATCATTCATATTTCTATCACGATTTCGATCTTCAATATTTCTATCACAATCTCGATCCACGCTTCTATGATCACTATCAACACTTCTCTCCCGATTGGAATGTGGTGAAACTCTACTTCTCCCATGGCTCGATTCAGGTGAAACCCTTCTTTGATTTTGACTCATTTCAAGCATCATTCTCTCTAATCGACCAATCCCTTCATTAATCTTCTCATTAAAATTGTCGTTAATTCTTTGCTCCATCTCATCGGCCTCTTCTCTCCCATACAAAGCATTAATATTGCGATGACGTTGAACTCGTCTTGGCGACATGATTGAATACTTCACAAACACTTCAACACTTCAAATTCTCGGCTCCAAGACTCGATTTAGCTATGATTGGCTAAAACAAGCTCTGATACCAAACTGACACAGCGGATTAATCAAAACAAACTTCAATCGGTGAAAGTAGCAATCGGTGGATTGATGAATACTGCGATGCCTGAATTCGTTGATCCGAAGATACCGAATTCTAGCTATCTCTGACTCGTTGATCTGAAGATACCGGGAAAGAGATCTACGATTCTTCAACGTTGATCTTGCGCATAAGATACCGTGAATCGGCTTCAACAAACGAAGATTCGAGCGCACTCGAATAACGTAAGTGGAGATAGGAGACTTCACTCGACTACCAATTAGAAGAAAGCACAAAGCAATCAAAATGGAAATTTTATTCAAAAGTCAACAACCTTTTACAAATGACCCAACCGGTCTATTTATAGACGTTACAACATGACACAAAAAAACAAAAAAATTACATCTCCAAAGTCGTTTCCGACTTAACAAAATGCAGCGACTTAATGGTTTCGCGGCAACGACTTATGGTAACTCGGCAACGACTTAGGTTTCTTCTCGACATAAGCTTCTGGCGACCTAAGGACGTCGTAGCTCGTCCGCGACTTAAGTTTACTTAATGGTTTCGCGACAACGACTTATGGTAACTCGGCAACGACTTATCATCTCGCGAGTTATGGGAAGTCCTACCGAGTCATAGAAGAGGGTTTCACGACTTAGGTTATATTCGTTCGCGACTTAGATAACTCGGAAGCGATTCAAGGAAGGCGGCAGGCGATTTAAGGGAAACTCGGAGGAAATTCTGCGGCATAGGGTTAGTTGTCTCGCGACTTAGGCTTTTAACTCGGTCGGTGGTAGGTTGCAGTGGAAGCTGGGTTGTAGGTCGCGGAATTGGCGATGAGTCGTATGTCGTAGGCGGAGATGAGTCGTAAGTCGCGCGATTGATTGATGAGTCGTGAAGAGGATGAGTCATGGAATGTGATGGAGTTAGGTCGTGGAGGGAATGATAAGTCGTGCGCGAGTCAGGGTTTGATTGATAAGTCGTGTGCGAGCTAGGAGATAGCAGTGGTGATGATATTTGTGATTTGAGGTATGTTTCGTTTCTTCTATGTCTCGTTTCCCCTTTATGTTGTTGCGCTGCATCAGTGCGTAACAAAATCCATGGAGATATCTTCCCAAATTCGAGAGGGGATGGGTAATGGTTGTAAGAGACCTTTGGGTGGGGTATTTTCAGGTTTGGACTGCAAACAAGTTGAACAATGGGAGACAAACTCCTTGACAGAAGTTGACAATTTGGGCCAGTAAAAGTTTGAAGATATGCGAGCGAGAGTAGCTTTTATACCTGAGTGCCCGCCAAGCTTAGACCCATGGAGGGTGGTGATAATATGCTATCGAAGGTTCTAAGCATCGGGAAAAAAAATTCTGCCATCGTACAAAATTAAGCCATTGCGGAATTGAAGATGGTTTGCACCAGTGGAAGCTTGCTGCCGGAGTTGTTGAGCGACGGGGTCGATTGCTGTTGTGGCCTTAATTTGTTCGGTGAGGAGAAATTTGGGTGTTAGAATGGTGTGGAGCTGAGGCGAGGTCGTGGTGGTAAGCGGCAAGGAGGAGTTGGGTTCGGGTGATGCCGGCTGTGGTTGTGGGTGGGGCGGCTTAGAAGCGGTTGATTGCAGCCGTACGGGGAAGGCCGGAATTTGGTCAAGGGTCTGCGGTGGATGTGGCGGAAGTTGTGGTGGCGACGGTGGGGTAAACGCGTTGGGTGGATCTGGTGTTGTGAAGGAGAGAGGGGGTGGGTTAATTTGAATGGTGGGGAGTTTGTGAGATATAGAACTTGTAAGGGATGGAATTGTGGTGGGGTTAGTATGCTGGGTAAGTGTGGAATTGGGTTGGGCTGTAGAAGTCCAGCAAGAAAGTGCATCAGCTACTTTGTTAGAATGTCCTGGTTGATAAAATATAGTAAAATCATATCCCAACAGTTTAGTCAGCCAGCGTTGTTGCTCCGGAGTTTGTATAGTTTGGGTCATGAGTTGGCGTAAACTTTGGTGATCGGTGATGATGGTAAAATGGCGGCCGAGGAGGTAGTGACGCCAACGCTTGACGGCGGAAGTAATGGCGTACATTTTGCGACTATATGTGGACGCTCGTTGAAGGAGCGGAGGAAGAGTTTTGCTAAAGTAGGAGATTGGATGTTTATTTTGAGAGAGAACGGCACCAATGGCGGTAATGGAAGCGTCGGTGTGGATGGTAAAAGTTTGGGTGAAGTCGGGTAAGGCTAAAATTGGAGTGGTGGTAACGGCAAGTTTGAGGGCGTCGAAAGCGTCGGTTGCGGAATTGGTCCAAACGAAGGCATCCTTTTTTAGTAGATTAGTAAGTGGGTTGACGATTTGGGCATAGTTTTGGATGAACTTACGGTAATATCCCGTGAGTCCTAAGAATCCACGAAGTTCCGTGGTGTTTTTAGGGATGGGCCAATCAAGCATGGCTTGGATTTTTCTTGGATCGACTTGAACTCTGTGTCTCGAAATTATGTGGCCTAAATAGTCGATTTCGGTGAGTGCAAAGGCACATTTGGAGAGATTGATGAAGAATTTGTTGATGGTTAATATTTGAAGGGTGGTTTGTAGGTGTGAGATGTGAGTGGTAAGGGTTGGGCTATATATGAGGATGTCGTCGAAGAATATTAAAATAAATTTGCGAAGGTATGGTTTAAAGATGTTATTCATGGTTGCTTGGAAGGTTGACGGGGCATTTGTGAGGCCAAATGGCATGACAACGAACTCGTAGTGTCCCTCGTGTGTTCGGAATGCCGTTTTAGGGATGTCGGGGGGATGTACGCGCACTTGGAAGTAACCGCTTCGCAAATCCAATTTGGTGAAGTATGTAGCACCATGAAGTTCATCTAAAAGTTTGTCTATGGTTGGGATGGGAAATCTATCTTTAATTGTGATGGCGTTAAGAGCCCGATAATCAACACAAAAACGCCATGTGCCATCCTTTTTTTTGCAAGGAGGACGGGTGAGGAGAATGGGCTAGTGGATGGTTGGATAAGTTTAGTGAGGAGCATTTCTCGAATTTGTTTTTCGATTTCATTTTTTTGAAAATGTGGGTACCGGTATGGATGAACATTCACGGGAGGTTGGTTGGGTTTAAGATTGATGTGGTGATCTAAGTTACGGTGAGGGGGTAGTTCAGTTGGTTTTTGAAAGATGGAAGTGTGTTGGTCTAACAATTTTTGGATAGGAGGTAGAATGTGGTTGGTCGAAGGTTGATGAGAGGGCGGTGATGGGTTGAGGTGTAAGTGAAAATAAGAGGCGATAGAATTTGTGGAGTCGAGGCGTTTTAGTTGGTGTAGAGAGATTTCTGTGGGGTGGGAAAAATTGGTGAGGCCAGATAGGGTAATAAGGTTTTGATTGTAGATGAAACTCATGGTTAGTGATTTGTGATCAGTAGTGATTGGTCCCAACGTTTCCAGCCATTGGATTCCCAAAACCATATCTGCACTGGTGAACTCAAGTAAATGTAGGTCAACCACAAATGCAAACTGTTGTACTGTAAATTGGATGCCTCTACAAATTCCTTTGCTAATTAACTTAGCCCCATTTCCTACAGTAACATAAAATTGAGATTTCTCTTCAACTGGTAATTTGAGAAATGATGCGACACGTGGGTGGATGTAATTATGGGTTGAACCCATGTCGATTAGAGCCAAGATCTGCTGGCCGGTGATGGTGGCTAAGAGGCGAGTGCACGTGGGCTGGCTGCGCCGACCATGGAGTGGAGGCTGACGTCGGCTGGGTTGGTGGAGAGGTCGATCAGGTCGTCAGTGGCTGCTGGCGGTGGATTTTGGGGTTCGGTGTTCAAGTGAGGGGTTGTATCGGGTGTGTCATCAAGTAAATCAGAAGGTTCTTGAGCTGGACCTGGAAGGAGGAGGAGGGCTCGCGGTGTAAGGCAACGATGACCGGGGCTGTAGCGGCTGTCGCAGTAAAAACACAGCCCTTGAGCCTTCCGCTGCGCCATTTCAGAAGAAGTGAAGCGGCGAATAGGATAGTTGGTGGTAGTTTGATTAGTTTGTGGGGTGTTGGAGGAGTTTGTGGGTGGGTTGACTGTGTGGGAGGTGCTGGTAAAGGTAGAGGTTGTTGTGAAGTATTAGGGGAACGTGGGAATGATTTATAGAAGGAGGGGCGCTGGTCGGTGAATTTTGTTTCGATAAGTTTCGCTAAGTCGATTGCATGAGAGAGGGATGTTGGTTGAAGTATGTGGAGTTCATTTTTTATTGGTGTTTTTAAGCCGGAGAGGAAGCAATGGAGGAATGAGTCGGGAGAGAGGGATGTGATACGGTTGCTCAAAGTTTCGAATGTAGCTTGATATTCTTCTACAGTTCCGGTTTGTCGGAGTTTAAATAGAGAAGATTGAGGGTTAATGAAGGTAGAGGGACCAAACCTTTGTTCAATCGCTTTTGTAAGGGCCACCCATGAAGAGAGTTGGTTGTTCCGATACATCCATTGGAACCACGTCAAAGCTTGTCCCTCCATGTAGAAGCTTGAGAGCTCGATTCGTTTTTCTTCCGGTGTTGCATGATAGGTGAAAAACCGTTCCGCTTGAAATATCCAATCTAGGGGATTAGATCCATTAAAGCGAGATAAATCGCATTTCGGGGTGTGGACAGCTATTGGGGTGGGTTGGAAATTTGAGTGAAGTGGAGTGGTAAGAAGTGGTGGTGGTCGGCCATTACTAGGGGAGTGTTGATGAGTAGTTTCTGAATGAGGTGGTGGTGAAGTGACTTTGACGGTAAGATCTTGGATCATTTGTGTTAAGGTGGTCATGGAGCTTTGGAGGTTGGAGATGTCGGATCGCATGGAATCCACAGAGGCTGTGTGGTTGGTGGAATCATCGTGGAGTTGGGCAATAGCTTCATCCACTGCCCGGTTTCGATCTTGTGCAGTTTGGACCATGGTTGTATAGGGGTGGGAGGGGAGCGACAAAAATGAAAGCACCAAATTGATAGGCAGCAGTTATTCAGGTGTGGCCATTTTAACAGAAAGGTTTTAAGGAGGAAAGAAAAACTGTAGGAGAAGAAAGCTAGAACATATTTTTTTCATATCATTCCTATTACATGTCCTAATATTTATAGTTGCTGCAACTAATTGCCAGCCATTCATTTGTAACAAACTAGGACACGTGGTCCATACATCATTAATTCAGGTACACTACTGCTAAAAAAAGGAAATATATAAAGAAGGTGGTTATAACCGATTACTGCTTTTTGCTGCTCCATATTTTGTCCCATCTGCTTTTATTATTGCATTTCAGTTCTGATATCTTGCTGGTTTGTGTATCACACGTCTGGGTCGGTTACATGCAGGTGCATCACATTATTTAACACCAGACCATCTTTTAAATATACACCATAAACTAACAAAATTATTTAGTTATTACCATTTTAATTATTTCAACAAGCTGATCAATTCCACTCTCACAAGGAAACACAGGCTACATGAGAAAATGAAATCGCATTTGCATATATGATAAGGAAAAAATACACTAGATAATATATTTCGTAATATATTAGAAGATTTATAGAATTTACGTTTGTGAAAATGTACAAAAAAGAATGCCAGTGTTTAAGCTTTCTCGTTATAATATAGTTCTAGAACTAAAAATATAACTAGGATAATGTTAGTATTTTCAAAGAATGCTTAATTTAGAGTAAAACATGTATTACTCAACCGAAATAGTTATATTTACTCATCAGCTAAGTTAAATGATGGATTTAAAAATTCATGAAATAGAACTACAATAAGGATATTTTTAATTTAATCTGTCTTTTTTTTAGTCCTAGTTAAGCTGCCTTCAATGAATTATTTTGACTCACAAGAAGATGTTAGCAGCCATCTGTTCTATAATCAGCACAATATCTGTTATCGCAAGCAGATATTTACATAGCCTAACCAACAATTGATTTTTCATATTGTAGCTATATTAAGAGCCTACCCAACATTTGATTAGTTAAGTAGCCTTCAGGAATTATTTTGGATCACTAAAAGATGTTGAAGGATCAATGATCAGCTAAAATATTGGCATTCACAAGCAGACATGTAATTATCCTATTCCATTCAACTTTAGTGCTAAGAATAGCAAGAATTTAAGGCCGTCATGATATAAATAACAGTATACCACCCATTATGCAGCACAATTCTACTTCAGTATAATTACATCATAAGATATAAAACTGCAGAATATATTAACAAAACATTGATCATATCATCATTACAAAAATCACCAAAACTAGCAAACCACGGTAGTAGAATACTGACCCGACTGTTGGGGATTTTTCGGTTCGAGACAAATTTGATGGTGATTGCGATGAAGATAATGTTGTACTTCCGACTTCAAGGATCTATGGAATAGATTCTTTCAGACAATAGTTCAACCCACCAGGTACAAACGGGTTATCGAACTATCGACTTTCAGGATTTAATGAAGCTCTATAACAGCGTAATCGGATTCAAAGTTTGCACGTCTTTGATCCGACCAAGAACACTTTAGCAATGGTTTCTGATGATGCGATTTGTATAGAATAGGAAGAGGAAGAAGAGAGCAATTCTGCGACGATTTCTGAATTTGCAACACCTGAGGGGTATCACAAAAATAGAGCAATGGAGACGGAGTTATGGCGTCGCAAAACTGTACTGTGAGGAAGAAGAAGATGATTCAGAAAATTCGTTTTTGAAATGTTTCTGGGCGTTGCTATTTATAGATGTGAAGAGGTAAATTTAAACGTCGCGTCCGTTCATATTTTGCAACGTTCAGAAAACCGTTGCAATTTCCCGCCCTATATTCAATTTCAGAAATTCCGGTTTGGGGTCCTTAACGGGCTGAAATCTGGCCCGTTACTGTTCATATATGATCCAAAAATATTTTCGAATCTGAAACCCGTACCCGACCCAGTCCGTTTGGTCGGACGGACGGCGGCGACACGTGTGTGGTGTTGCATGACTTCTCTCCTCACAACAAAGCAAACATGTGGGAGCCCCAAGGCCCCAACATCCACATGAGAAAACTATACTTACACAAATATTTTGTATAACTTTCTACCATGTGGGACTAATATGTTTCTTCTTCTCTCTTTACTTCTTCTCTTCCAAATCAAAACCCAAACCCCAAAGTTATTTGAAAATTTTACAACAATCTCCCTCAATTTTTAAAATAAGAAAAATTTATAAATAGAATGGCTGAATCACTAGAGTGACTTCCTACATACCCAAGTGGGATCAAGCCTATGTAGTTCTAAGATCAAGTTTTGCATCATCGTGAAAACCAACACATAAATAAAATGTATTTTTTGGATTTGAACCTTTACTTAGTGTAAACCATTCAAAGCCTTATCGAGATTCTATGGTGAACGAATCTTGAACCAAGTATCCCTAATGATAAAACCGGAACAATCACACATGTTGATTTCCTTAGGTAAAGTGTTCTGTATTGCTCAGCACGTTAATGGCCATGTGCTTAAATCCTGGTTCATGAGTCTACTTAGAAAGCGGTCTTACTTTCCTAGGAAACGGCCTGATTTCCACACTCATATAGGTAAGTCTCTTAAGGTGTTTCTACGATTCACATTTTAAGGTTTCTAGACTTATTAAGGATATATATCCATCCTTTGTTCTTGCAGAATCCAACACTAAATAATATGGGATTATCAATTTAGTGTTCCATAATCATTCTCTTAACTTGTTGGTACCCATTGAACTTTGTCTATCTTTTTCAAGGCATAAGTTGGGTTTCTGTTAAGGATGATCAACCTTCATTCACAGACCTTAGTCCCATTTCTTGTGACTTTATAGAAACCATTGCCTTTGGAAGACTCTTTGTAAGTGGATCAGCCAAGTTTTTCTTCGCTTCTATGTAGTCAACAGTTATAACTCCTCTTTTGAGTAACTGTCTCACCATTTGATGTATTAGACTCACATGTCTAGACTTTCCATTATATGTCTTATTAGACACATTGTATATCGTTGCTTGATTATCACAGTTAATCAAGACTGCTGGAGATGGCTTCTTCCATAAAGGGATTTCCATTAATAAATTCCTAAGTCATTCCGCTTCTTTACATGCATCTGCTAATGCAATCAATTTCTGACAACATTGTTGAGTCAGAAATACAGGTCTGCTTCTTGGAAGCCCAAGACACAGCAGTGCCTCCTAATGTAAAGATCCATCCAGTAGTAGACTTGGATTTGGATTCTACATTGTTCCAGGTTGCATCACTATATCCTTCTATTACAGTAGGATATCCTTTATAAGATAAACCATATTCAATGGTTCCTTTCAAATAAGCTAAAACTCTGGAAATAGCTTTCCAATGTTCGAAATCTGGATTGCTCGTAAATCGACATAATACACTTATAGCATGTGCGATGTTTGGTCTAGTGCAATGCATAGCATACATAAGACTCCCAATAACACTGGAATACTCTAGTTGAGAGATAGTACGTCCAGTGTTCTTTTCTAATTTAATACTAGGATCTAAAGGTGTTGGTGCTGGTTTGTCATCGTAATGACCATACTTTTGTAGGAATTTCTTTATGTAATGAGATTGAGTTAGTAATAACTCCCCCTCTTTCCTAATAATTTTAATTCCCAAAATTACATCAGCCTCTCCTAGATCTTTCATATCGAATTTAGAAGACAGAAACTTTTTAGTTTCATTCACACATGATATATTGGAACTAAATATTAGCATGTCATCAACATATAAACATATTATAACACTACCGTTGTTATCCGATTTTCTATAAATACATTTATCAGCATCATTAACAATGAATCCATATGACAGTGCAACTTTATCAAATTTCTCATGCCATTGCATGGGAGCTTGCTTAAGGCCATAAAGAGATTTCACTAATTTGCAAACTTTCTTTTCTTGGCGTGGGGTTTTGAAACCTTCAGGTTGTTCCATATATATCTCTTCTTCTAAATCTCCATTTAGAAAGGCAGTCTTTACATCCATTTGATGTATGACTAATTTATGAATTGATGCAAGTGCAATTAAACAGCGTATAGAAGATATGCGAGCAACTGGAGCATATGTATCAAAGTAATCTACTCCATGTCTTTGCTTATATCCCTTAGCAACTAATCTGGCTTTAAACTTATCAATGGATCCATTTGTATTTAACTTTTTCTTGAATATCCATTTACATCCTATAAGTTTAGCACCAGGAGGTAAATCAGTTAAAACCCAAGTTTGGTTTAACAGTATGAAATTCATTTCATCATTGATAGCTTCTTTCCATAAATTGGAATCTCTGGAACTCATAGCCTCAGAATAAGTTTTGGGATCGTCATCGATGTTCATTACATATTTAGTCACATTAAGGACTTCGTCCTTACTACCTTCTACAAGATATGTAATAAAGTCAGGACCATAGTCCTTTTCTATTCTCGCTCTTTTACTTCTTCGTTGTTCAGTATTATTATCTGGTACTGATACTTCCTTGCTGTTTTGAGCAGGAGCATAATCATCGTCATTGATATCATTAGCCATACTAGATTCTGGACTAGATGATCTCAATGGGATCTCAACAGTTTGATTTTCAAAAAATTCTACATCTACAGATTCTATAACTTCTAGGGTGTCAAGAATAAGGAATCTATAAGTTATACTATTAAGTGAATATCCTATGAAAACACATTTAAATGCTCTATTTCCTAACTTTGGTCGTTTAGGGTCTGGTTTTCTAACATATGCTAAGCAACCCCAAACTTTAAGTCTAGTTAGGTTAGGTTTCCTATTAAACCATAATTCATAAGGGGAAATATTATTCTTTTTAAGTGGTACTCTATTTAAAATATAACATGCAGATAACATAGCATCACCCCATAGGTTATTAGGTAAATTAGAACTTATGAGCATGGCATTAATCATTTCTACTAAAGTTCTACTCTTCCTTTCAGCAACACCATTTTGTTGTGGTGTATATGGGGCAATACATTGGTGAACTATACCTTGTTGTTTACAAAACACGGTGAATTCATTTGAGAAATATTCACCACCACGATCTGAATGTAATATTTTAATTTTAACTCCTAATTGTGTTTCGACCTCTGCTTTGTAAATTTTGAATTTATCAAAAGCCTCATCTTTAGTTTTCATTAGATATATATATATATATATATATATATATGCATATCTAGTCTAATCATCAATGAATGTTATATAGTATTGGTTACCACCATAGGTGATATGACTTTTTAAGTCACCCACATCACTATATACCAAATCAAGCAAACCAGTTTTCCTTTCTACGGATTTAAAGGATTTTCGGTGTATTTTTGCTTGAACGCATATTTCACATTTAGAGATGGTATCGAAATCACAATCAGAAATTAATCCTAATTTATGTATATTTCTAATGGAATTATAATTCACATGTCCTAATCTACCATGCCATAAATTAATAGAATCAACAATATAAACAGAAGATTTCTTTATTAGATTCAACTTAATCATGCCATTACAAGAATATCCCTATCCAATGAATCTACCATTCTTAGACAACACTAGCTTATCAGACTCATACACCATCTTGAATCCTCCTTTGTTAAGAAGGTATCCAGAGATCAAATTCTTACACATATCAGGTACATAAAATACATTTACTAATGTAAGAACTTTTCCAGAGGTGAAAAGAAGTTCTATAGTGCCTTTTCCCAGAACTTTACTTGGAACCTTATTTGCTCCACTAACTTCGTCGGCTACTCCTTTATTTTCTTCGTAACTTTTGAACATATTTTGGTCTTTGCAAATATGAATGGTTGCTCCAGTATCGAACCACCAATCATTATCATTGCCGCTAACGAAGTTCTCCTCTTGCACTACAGCCACGAGTCTTCGACCACATTCACTTTTTGTTGTTTCTTCCACAGACGGCAGTCTCGGGCATAGTGGCCGGGCTTGTTACAAAAATAAAAAGCACCTTCCTTTTTTGTTGGTTTTGTAATGATTTTTCTTCTTAAACTGTGTCTCATTCTTTGGCTTTAACTTATCAGTAATTTCAATATTATTTGCCTTAGAATGGGACTCAGTTTGCGGATTATCATCTAGATCGCGTTTGCGAGAGTCTTCTTCAATACGAAGATGACGCTGTAAACTGTCTAAATTATAATCCGTTTCCGCATGCTTCATCTTTTTCTTATAATCATTCCAACTATGCGGAAGTCTCGAAATTATAACTCCAACAACAAAAGATTCAGGGAGATCAATTCCAGCATCTTTAAGTTGATTCACTAATAGTAAGATTTCGCTTACTTGTCCAATTATGGACTTATTGGTGACCATTTTGAAATCCATAAAATTGGAAATAAGAAACTTTTTATTACTTGCCTCGGATATGCAGTACTTATTATCCAGTGCAGTCCAGAGTGCCTTCGTTGTTTCCAAGGTCCTATGAGCATTGTAGACTGGGGTAGATAGCGCATTCAGAATATGGCCTCTGCATATAAAATCGTCCTCTTTGCGCTTTGCACGTTTAGCCTTTAGAGCAGCATCATCCATATTAGTTTCCTCCAGGATTTCTTCCACGTCATCTTCCAAAATGTAGAACAACTTGACGGTGACCAAGAAAATTTTCATCGTCTCTTGCCAACGAGTGAAATTGTCGCCATCAAAACGCTCTAATCGAGATAGATGCTGATTCATAACTTGTAGAGCGCTCGTACCTTCCATGGTTGAAGACTATTGTCTGAAATTTGTTGGGGATTTTTTGGTTCGAGACAAATTTGATGGCGATTGCGATGAAGATAATGTTGTAATTCCGACTTCAAGGATCTATGGAATAGATTCTTTCAGACAATAGTTCAACCCACCAGGTACAAACGGGTTATCGAACTATCGACTTTCAGGATTCAATAAAGCCCTATAACAGCGTAATCGGATTCAAAGTTTGCACGCCTTTGATCTGACCAAGGACACTTTAGCAATGGTTTCTGATGATGCGATTTGTATAGAATAGAAAGAAGAGGAAGAAGAGAGCAATTCTGCGACGATTTCTGAATTTGCAACACTTGAGGGGCATCATAAAAATAGAGCAATGGAGACGGAGTTATGGCGTCACAAAACTGTACTGTGAGGAAGAAGAAGATGATTCAGAAATTTTGTTTTTGAAATGTTTCTGGGCGTTGCTATTTATAGATGTGAAGAGGTGCCTATTCGCGAAGTGTCACAACCGTTTGCAACGGTTTGAAATTTAAACGTCGTGTCCATTCATATTTTGCAACATTTAGAAAACCGTTGCAATTTCCCGCCCTATATTCAATTTCAGAAATTTCGGTTTTGGGTCCTTAACGGGCTGAAATCTGGCCTGTTGCTTTTCATATATGATCCAAAAATATTTCGGATCCGAAACCCAAAACCGACCCGGCCCGGTTCGGTCGGACGGACGGCGGCGGCGCGCGTGTGGTGTTGCATGACTTCTCTCCTCACAACAAAGCAAACATGTGGGAGCCCCAAGGCCTCAACATCCATATGAGAAAACTATACTTATACAAATATTTTGTATAACTTTCTACCATGTGGGACTAATATGTTTCTTCTTCTCTCTTTACTTCTTCTCTTCCAAATCAAAATCCAAACCCCAAAGTTATTTGAAAATTTTACAACAATGACTTGGTAAACTTTCCAATGCAGGTTCTAAGAGAATAGAGGCGCTCACGACTGACGTTGGTGGCGAGCCGAACTATAGAGGCGGAGTAGTGGTAGACTTTTTGCTTGTGCAGCCGAAAGACCTAATCGCCCTTTTTCTTATTAATATTGAAATCGATTGTACTCATACTAACCTCGGCGGGGATATATTCAAGAACGGCAGTAAGGTAGACTGGGGATTAGAGTTTGGGAAGATGAGGCGATGAGACGTAACCGCCCTTTTTCTTATTAATATTGAAATTGATTAAGCCATGGCGGAATTAACGAATTCGTTTGATTAAGTTGGGTTTAGGGTTTGGGAAGATGGATGCTCGGGGATCTGAATAGTATTGTCGAGAACGGAGAATCGGAGATGTGAGGGATTCAAAAGTGGAGTGGTTCCTGTCGGTTTCTAATGTGACCAATCGGAAGGAAATACACACGGATTTGAGATTTGTACCATCGGATTTAATTTGGAGTAGCGGATATAAAAAGCGGACAGTAACATAAAAAAATTTAGAATAGGAAAAACTCTAAACATGAAATTATTGTCAAGGACAAAATTTCTCAGTATTTTAGCCTCAAGGACAGACATTTGGTATTTTAGCCTGAAGGACAACTTTCTTTAGGTATTAGTTTTTAAGTTTTTAGGTATCAGTTTGTAGTTATCGGTAGCAGTTTTTAGGTATCAGTTTTTAGTTCAGTAGCAATTTGAAAAAATGTTTGTTCTTATAAATAATTTTGAAAAAATGTTTGTCCTTATGAATAATTTTTAGGAGAATGTTTGTCCTTGTGGTTAAAATATTGAGGTCGTGTCCTTGAGGCTAAAAATATACAAATTTTTGTCCTTTAATTAATTCTCCCAAACTTAAAATCATTCTTTGCAAATCAACCGTAAATCCGTGTAAATTTAATGACGGAAAAATCCGTCGTCGCTGTCTGTCGCTATTTTCAGCTTTTCTTGTAGTGAATATGGTTTCTGTTCCAAAATGTACTTTCATATAAATAATTGTTTTCTATAAGTTTTATTTTTTGATTTCAAGATATTTGATCAAAGAAATCTCCACTGTAAACTAGTTGCAGTATATGAAATAAATAAATTATATTAAGTGAATGATGAACCTCCAAATGTAGTATGCTATTATAGTAACGACAGAAATAGTGGGAGCATACTATATGGTACTTATTAATTGTATCAAATAATGAAAATTGTTTTCCTAAACATACTGAACATTATTTATGAAATAATAACTATTTTTTGATGTTGACTGAAAATGAACATGGTTATATTTCAATGTGAACATTATGAATATTCATTATGAAATAAAACTATAATGTGGTATTTGTTTTCATGAGAAAGTGATGCATTAGAAAATGTAGAAGTATCTAAAATTAATTACAATTATTTCGAAATTATAGACTAAGCTGTAGTTTTGAGAAAAAACTTTATTATATGATTTATGAATCATATTATATGGTTCATTATATATCAAACAATTAAGGGCTATGCACCCATTTAGTGGGAGCATTATAAGAATCGATGAACTCTTCAGATTGATACATATAGATGTATGCAATCGTGAGTCTATTAATACCAAAACAATTCCACATACTTCATCATATCCACCGATGAGTTATCATAAACATGGACATGTGTATATAATACACATGTATAAGTCTTTGGTAAGCCCATAAATATACAACGGAAGTAAATACTGTAACATGCTTTAGAAATGATTCGATTAGATCGAATGGGTGACTATATTGGAAAGAGTTTCGAACGTACCTAAAAATGAATAAAAATTCATTCTCAAAAGTCACTCTGCCATGTGATAGATAATGATGTATCAATAAGGAATAATCAAACTTTGTTGGATAAAGTACGATTAATTGTGAGTGAAGTTGAGTTAATTTTTTTTATATAAGGTCGTATACTTAAGAGTAGTACACAATGTTAATATTATTTCATCTAAATAATAGTATACAAAATCATAGAAGATAAGGGTTTATAAGAAACGCCAACATATTCCAAGTCAAGGAGTTGTCAGGTTTTGCAAGTCGAAAGCCTGCACGTAATCATAATTTGTAGGGGATTTTGTGCGACTCTCCCAAAAAGAGTTTGGGAAGGACTGTCTTTGGATGGCATATTTATGTTTTGAACATAAATTTTTTAAACTAAAACCAAATCAGTTTTATATATAAGTAAATTCATAAAATGTTTACGAATAACTATTTTATTGCATTGAGAAACAATTGTTGTTTCAAGAAATACCAACTTCATAGTGAATGAATTTCTTTGAGAAATTATTGGTAGTAAAATGGAATTGGATACGATCTAAAGATAAAATTGATCACATGAAATGAAATGAAATTAATTAATCTAAATGAAAACATCGTATTAGAATGTCTAATAAGTATTCTCGCACATCGAAGAGAAACTATGAGTTTCTTATCAACGTCGAAAATATACAATCCTCGGTTGTTTTATTAAATCATTAAGAGTGTTGACTTTAGTGTATGGTACGATGCGAAGTTCCGAAATAGATTCCAAATATAGTATTAAAATATGTTTTTGATAGTTGTATCCAAAGGAATATGATCCATTGACCACAAATCTATCTTTGTAAGAAAGACAAATGCTGTTGGAATTTTAATGAGCAATGTTGATATGAATTATCTTGTGAATTTCAATTGTTGAACTTAGCGTAATAGATTTTTTATTCAACATGATGAAGTTAATTTGGATTTACTCACAAAATATCACTTGGTATGACTTTATGTTTTGACATGTATGTATTAAAACAAAAAAAAATCTAAATAATGATTTTGAGTAAACTGTTTGCACATAATAATCAAAAATGTTTCGAAGCAAGAGGGAACGATATTGAGTTTGCGAGCCTTGGATATGATCCAAGAAATGATAAAAAGTATCATTTTTTAAGCATCGGAATTAAACAAATATTTTGATAGAAATATCAAATAGTTTGATTATCCATCAAAATGCAAAGAAATCGTGTGCTTAGAAGAAATAACGTAAGGGTACATTGATATTTCTAAACTATAAGTAAACAAAACATTACTGATTTTAATGATGTACTTTTATTAAAATCAGCTTTAGTTGCTTTAATATTCAATGTTGGGTTGTAAATGATGTCTATTATAGTGGTATAAAAGATATAGGAAGTGTCCCAAATCGATATGCAAAGACACCTTATTAAATTGTTTAATACGGAACATGTGAGATGAATTCCTTATGCATGACAACAGGAATTATCATACATGTTATAATGTCTACAATATCGTGATTTTTTTATGTACTTGATACATGTAGCAAATATAGTTCATAATAGAACTTAAAGCTCACTGGAAGTCGAGACACATACTGCGAATTATTTCACATGATAAAAGTAATTTATTAGTATTGGAGAGAATTGATTAACACAGTAGATAATTGTAACATAATAGCATACTCAATCATTGAGGGGCTGACCCAATCAATTTTGAGAAAACCAATCGGAGAAGTTGGCATAAGATTTCATAATTGACCCTAAGTGCAATTGGGAAACTAATAGAGTTAAGGGTATGCTTTAGGGGTAATTATGTAATTTGTTACATATATCTAACTCGATAATCAATCATGTTCGAAATAAAAGATCTTTTCTTTCTATTATATACTTGATAATGTGTTATATTAATTAATTTATTTAGTTAAAAGTATATTTAATAGAAAATCCATAAATGATACATTTTGTGATAGTAGTTACAAAGTATTGCAACCATGAGTAATTTATCACTATGAAAATAAATATACCATTTTAAATGTTCCTACTCAAGATGCATCGAGTTTGGATATCGATGTTTGAGACTAGAGTATGTAACGCTTTCCAAATGTTGGACAGTGTATTACTCAAGGCTGCTGGAGGGATCTAGAGGTTACGTACTGATAGTTATTGGATAACTGTGGAACGACTCACTCGATAGTTTAATGTTGGTTAATATAACTAAGATCAAATGGAAAATATCGATGTGACTGATTTACATAGTTCTCTCGACTTGAGAATACTGTGGATCTTCAATATGAAACCTCCGCTTTGATTATAGTCAAATCATGGCATGGCATCCATCGAGTGATTATAGTTGAGTCAAGTGAAAATATTGAAAATGAAGCAATATTCAAGAGAGGGTTCAACTCCTCAGTTATATGGGATTAGTATCACGATCAAATCAAAGTTAAAGTCCCTAGCTAGAGCATTTTGCTTAATAATAATTGTAATTTATTGAACCAAGGACTTTGTGTTTGGACTATAGAGTTGAATATGGACGATATTAGAATTTTGACCATTACCAAATTCCATAAGTCCAAAGTGATATAGTTTTGATGAAGAGAGTTGGTGTAAAATAAATGTTGTAACCGAGTAATGCTTAATAATGTAAAATTGAATTTTACTAAAACTAAGTAAGCGATAAATTCAGCCAAATTTCACAACACCTGCTAAGTGACGTGTGAACGTTAACATTCGAATAGTTTGATATTAATCACTAACTGAATTTATACCTGACGAGTCACATAACCGATATGATCTCTTTATACCAAACGATTTAATTAGTTTATAGTTGTAATTATTATAAATTAGTTAATATTTTTATGAAATATTAATTATAAAATTTTGAATATGATTTGAAGTATAAATATTATTGTATATTTATAATAATTATAATATGTTGATCGATATGCGATATCGATAAGCAATTAAATTAGATTTAATTAATAATGCTTATTTAGGCTTAAAATGGGTTTAAATCCCATGAAAAGGGCTAGAAAATTTGACCAAAAGGATGTAGGGGTGACTAAAAAATGGGTTAGGGGTATTTTAGATGGATGGCTTGAATTTAGAGAGAAGGGGTAAGAGATATGTCCGACCTTTCTCTCTATTCTTTTCATTATATAAATACTCTTCACCCTAATGCATACTGATCTTTTTTTAGCCACCATTTTCATCTCCTTGCTGGCCGACCACACCTACACAAAGCTCCATCAAAGTTCATTCAAATCAATTCCAAATCAACAACTATTGGATAGTCAACGATCTACAATTCAAAGATTAGCAGTCTACCGAATTGAGAAGAGTTCTAAGGAGGGATATTCATCTTAGCAAAGATGTACTTCAAGGCATAGTTTTGGTATGTTTTCTTATTTCATATGACTTATAATTCATGTATAATATTCCATTTCTTGTACATATATGTATATCATATTTATATTGTTAGTTAGGTAAGATATATATATATATATATATATATATGAATGTTGTCGCATATTGAATGGTTATGTGTATGTATGTACAATAAAATATAATTTTTATTTAGATCTGATGTATACGTGGTCAAAATTGTTTATATATATATATAATTTTATTATAATTATATTAATAAATCATATTACACAAATTTAAATAACCTGTAATTCATTGTGCCACCATATCATGTTAAAAATTTATCTAATATTTTATATATGCAAATTTATTTGAAATATAATTTAGGTAACAGCAAAATATTTTTTGTAATTATTTACCATTTTTAATATTATTTAAATCAAAATAAATGGTTATATAATTAATATAAAATAATATATGATTCAAAAATTATATTTTAAATCTTATAAAAATTTTCCATCATCGTATTAACTTTCTGCCAATATTCCAAAATTTAAAAATAAAATTTATTATTTTAAAAAGTCATTTATAATAAAGGCAGAAATTAGTTAAATAATAAAAAATATAATTTCAACTCAGTAAATTATGGGAACTTTTTGTGCTCTTATAATATCATACTCGAATTTCAAAAAAAAAATCTAAAAAATATGTTACAAAATTATTTTTAATATTATTTTAATGTTTTTCGACTAATAAATTTATATACAAATAATTTAAAGTATAATATTATAATAAAATATTTTTATGCTGTGTATTGGATCTATAATGTTATAAGATATGCATATATTTAATTTTAATTAATTTTATAATTGATAATATTATATAATATAAACATATATATTCAAGTACATACATTTATAAATATTTTTAGATATTACAAATATAACTATAAATACATACATACATACATACGTTTGTGTGTATATATAAAAATATATTAATTTTACTACTGTAAAACATACATGTATAAATAAAAAAACAAATTTGCATAATATATATATATATATGATCATTCATCAAATTATTATCTAATTTAATACACACACACACACACATATATATATATATACGTGTCTGTGTGTGTGTGTTTTAATATTTCACATTTATGTAATACATATATTATATATATATATATATATGCAAATATTTATATGGTTTTAATACTTATTTAAAAAAAATTGTGTATACACACACATACATACATATATTTGGACAACACATAATATATATATAAGATGAGCCAGTATGTCCGTTGTGATGCAAATCTCAACATTTATATACGAGCATGCTATACCTTGCATGGATTATTATGTTACACATGCACTCACATACACATATGTATATGATACATATGTGTACCATTATACTTAGTTTAAATATAAATTAAATAAAATTCAGTCTATTGAATATTATAATTTAAATGTAATAAAGATTTTATTTAAATTAAATTTAGAAATGTTCTAAATAAATTAGACTTCATAGGCTCAATAAAGATCCAATATGGTAAAAAAAATTGAAATTCACCTGTAATTTCCGCTGCGGACTGGCTTTATTCCAACAACAAGAAGAAAGAAACTATAACACACACACATAACCTCAGTAACTTTTGCATACAAACTCCAACTCACACGCGGTTTCTTCTAATGGACTCGTGGCAAAACTCTAAACGACTTAAAGTTGGGATTGTCGGGTTTGAAGGCTATTTGCAAAAGTGTGTTGGTATGGCTTACTTAATTTACTTAATTGAATTTTAAATTATAAAATACATAAATGTTGATGAAAAATTATATTTATTGATCTATTATGTTCTATGGATGGCTATTTGGTTATTATAGTACTTTGAATGAATTGTGCCTTGGTTGGATAACTATTGTTGGTTGTAGTATTTTTGGATGTTTAATTAAAATTGATTCTTTGATTTCAATTGAAAAATAATTAATTGGAATAAAATATGTAATGATGAGAAAAATAAAGAATTATGTTACTTATAGATTCTGAATTGTATTTGTAAATAACGATGATTTAACGAATTTTACTAAAATTAGAGTATGGAATTAAATATGGTTATTATTTATGAATTTTTGGCGAAATTCATAAATGGTAACTAAAATTATATTTTAAATAAATATTTAAGAAGTTTTTTATTTATAAAATAGAATGACACTTCAAATAATGATAATAATAATAATATGAATTTCAACTAAAATAGTATTGTTTTGCATAAATGACGAAATGATTAATTTTATGGTATTTATGATAAAAGATATTATTGTTGTTGTTTGATTTATAAAATAAAAAGGTCATTTTCTGATAATAATATTATAATAATAAATGTTTTTAAAAGTATTTTTGGATAAAATAGTTGTTATTTTGAGATAAATAGAAATAAAAGGGAGTTTCGGTGATTTTTAGTTATTTTTGGAATAAATAATAATATAATCGTTTTAAAAGACAATTTGATAAAGATTACCATTTTTGATTTAAAATGCACTGTTTAGAAGTATATAAAAGGTTTTAGAAATATACTATCATCTCTGGAAAGATTATTATGGTTTCGATATGTATCAATAAAGGTTATTTTAAAATGAACAATCATAAAAATGATTTTATACTCAAGGTAAAAATAATGGTCGTAAATATAATATTTCGGATGGATGTAATTTTTAGTTAATTATTAACTTGAATTATCACGTATCTTTGTTTTATGGTGATGAAATTGTATTCGGACGTGGATGCGATATTTTACCATTTTTACTACCATACGATGGGTAGTTACTAGTTAATTATGATTATTTGATGATTGATGTTGTGTTACTAATATTGAGTTGGTTAGTATATATTTGATAATTGATGTCGTGTTACTATTATAAGGTGATTAGTACACATTTGATGATTACTTACATTGGTGATGCATTACTATAATGGATGATTAGTATGCATGTAAGTATACTTATATTGTTATTATTTTCTTATTTAATGATTGTGGTTGACACTGAATGTTGTAAAATGTATGTGATGTTCAATGGCTAAGTGTGATGTTGTAGTTATTGCTCATACGATGATTTGTTATGATGGATGAGGAATACTGTTTTGTGATTGCAATGATTGGGATGATTGCATGCATGTTATGCTTATTATGTATTAATAAATATTTGGATGCAGGAGAAGAATAGGAAATGGAACTACGTTGGCTTGATCCTCCAAAAGAAGTACGTAGGCAGTATTTTTTCATGCAATGGTCCAAGGTTCTTTTATGGTCGGATTGTATAGAAATTTGCGCAGTTTCAAAAATAGCTGACACTTTTTCCTTTTTATTCTATGTATACGTGTATTTGTAAATTTGTAGACAAAAGCAATGAAGAGAGCGAATGGTCCGACTCAACAATTCAAGTGTCATACAAATATCAATTGACGTAATCAATGAATGTTCAACTTCGTTTCACTTCACCTCTTCATGTTTCACTTCACCTCTTCATCAATCAAGTCAAGAAGTTGCATGCACGCATACATGTACACCCTACGCATGTATGCATACATACTAGGCGAGGCGACACAAAGATGTTTGATTGGAGATACCATATTAGACTCTTTTGTGGTGAAATATTAGGCCCCGTTTGGCTTGCTGTTTTTAGTTTTGCATTTTCGTCTAAACAAAAATGCGCATTTTTTATGTATTGTTGGAAAACACACAATTTCGAAAAATAAAATTAACATAGAAAACATAAAACAAGTTTATTTGATTTTTCGTGTTTTGAGACATAACAAGATAGGACGGAAAACAATTCATTTCCTCCATTTTTCGTCTATCGTCGCAATGACTAAGAATTGTAAAAAAATTCCCCTATTTTCTTGTATTTTGTAGTGGGCTGAAAACACAAAACACAAAACTCAAAACAAAACCAAACGGACCCTTAGCCTTTTAGAGCTCGATTTCTCTATGGTCGCCTGGGGAAAAAGGTCGCCAGGACTAGCAATGTAAGAATAAAAATTAAACGTTATGCACTAATGTCTTGGAATTCTACAAAGAAAATAATAACTCTGTATTATTTTACTTTTTCTACCGACAATTCTACCAAACATGAAATTATTATCAAAGACAAAATTTCTCAGCATTTTAGCCTCAAGGACAAAGCTTCGGTATTTTAACCTGAAGGACAACTTTATTTAGATATCAGTTTTTAAGTTTTTAGGTATCAGTTTGTAGTTATCGATAGCAGTTTTTAGGTATCATTTTTTAGTTCGGTAACAGTTTTTGAAAAATATTTGTCCTTATGAATAATTTTGAAAGAATGTTAGTCCTTATGAATAATTTTTAAAAGAATGTTTGTCCTTACGGTTAAAATATTGAGGTCGTGTCCTTGAGGTTAAAAATATACAAATTTTTGTCCTTTAAATTAATTTTCCCATAAAGATTATGTTGTGATTATGTTTTTATAAGTGATCTATGATTCTGTGATGGGTTTTGCTATGTTAGATCATGATTATTGGATGTACCATTTTAAAAATCAAGTGAAATTTTTTGGCCGTTGATGGAAAATAGTACATCCAGTAATTTTTCATCAACGGCCAAAAAATTTCACTTAGATTTTTAAAATGGTACATCCAGTAATCATGATCTAACATGGCAAAACCCATCAGAGAATCATAGATCATTTATAAAAACATAATCACAACATAATCCTTATATATTTTTATAATAATAATTTACAGACTAAAATAAATGTTGAATCATCAAAATACATATAGTCAAACAGTCCATAATTCTCCATTTCTATCTAATAATAACATGAAAAATCGGCAATAACCTACAAGGAGAAAAATATCAAACATGTACAAAAAATTACCATAAACAAGAAAAGAACTTAAAGAAATTCGGTAAATGTTTTCGGTTTCTAGTATAGGGAAGGCATTTGCGCATGAATGATTGCCAGTCCAATCGAGAACGCCTCTAGCCCCGATAGAGATGGCTGAAAATACATTGTGTACACATTTTCACCTGTGTTTACCATTTTCCATGCAGCCTCTACATGCTTAGTGCTCTGAAATCAAAAGTGAACCCAGTCTTAGCTTATTTAACCAAAAATTTAACTCAACACAACATAGCAATCAGTCAAAAGACAAAAGTTGAATTCTACAAGTCAAGTCAACTTTTGCAAGTTTAAAGTAAAAAAAAAAAAGCTAAAAAGGTAAATTTGAAAGTTTGATAATTTTTATCCATCCATATATACTTTTGCTTGTAAGAAAGCAAAAAAGTAACTTATGTTAAGCTATCCAAAGATCCCTTAGCATAACTAATGTTCTTCCCACATCAGGTTGAAGCTAAGCTTGAAAAGGATAAAATCAGCCCCAATTAAACAAGTACTACAACAAATATCATATTCTCTGCAATGAGCATTCATGCCAAATGAACAATAAACATAGACTGATTTGCACCCACCATTCCTAGAACAAGGGTGCACCAAAATACCAATCACTGAATTATCTATCTATAGTGGTTTTGCAACAATTGGTGCATTTTAGCAATATTAAACTCGCTAAGTTGTGCCCTTTGTTTTGGTTTGAAACTAGAACAGATGATCCCAATGCTAAACAAACCTAAGAAAAACATTTGAAAAAAAAAACGTAGTTTAACATAAAAAATGCTACTGCTCTTACTTACAAACTTATAAGTAAGATTTACTTGCTAGAGAGATAGATATACGGGATTCACATGACCATTTCTCTCCTATGATCAAAATTTATTTACTAGCTTGTAAATAAGAGTAGCATTGCTCACTTAAAAAGCAATAGTAAAAACTCACCTTTTTGAAAAGATCGACCGTCTTACAATTCTCCTGAGAAGACTTTTCACTATTTAACACTGTGATAGGGCACCCGATGTCCCAACCGCCACAATCACAGCTTCCGTTAGACTTCCATCTTTCAATAAGAGTTGAAGGGCCTTTACCGCCTTTTGTTGGAACACCATGAAACCCATTAGGAATCAACACATCAATACTCGTTTCACAATTCTTCTTTGTATGTATATAGCCATCATTTGCAACTTTGTCAAGAAACTTAAGACCCCAACCACCATTTTCTAACCTTTTCTCACTACTAAGTGATGATGTCTTCACAACAGTAGCCACCTTTTCAAGATACGGTTCAAATCCATTTTTCATATGGTCTATAAACTCCAATTCATGTTGAATGTTTTGATAGTCAACATTAGGTGTAGATTTATTCCTTTGATGAGTTGACTTAAATAACTTCGGTATTTTCGTAGAAAATCCCTTACTTTTTCCAATACTAGAAGTCACACCTTGTGATTCCATTCTACTGTTCTCTTCTACACCGTATAAAACAAACTCCGTCTCAACAAGTCTAGACATGTTTGGTTTAAGTACTAGTTGATTCAGGACTGTCATCTTGCCTACATAATCTGGTTTTCTGTTGCCTTTCAGTCTATGAAATACATACAAGTGATCTAAAGCAATGTCGGCACTAGACTCAATCCTACGAGAGCTGGCTGTATACATCATCGAGTCTTCACCTTCTTTGAACAAAAAATATACCAAACCATTCTTTTGAATAGCATGAATAACCCCTTTTATAAACACAGTAGAAGAAGGGGATGAAGTTGAGATACATGAAGTTGTTGAGTTAGCACTTGAGAAAGAAACAGCTGATTTTTCAGGTATGTTTAAAATGGATTTTCCAACATTAGGCTCATATGATAAAGCATCACTTACCGTAACCAAGGACCCAGTAAATTCGGATATTCTTGTAGGACTTGTCCTTAAAGATGATGACTTGGAATGTCTAGGAGAATCATTAAGGATTCCTAATTGAAAAAATAATGGTTTTTTCATTAAAGATTTACTGACCAAACCTGTATTATGTGGAACTGATGGTAAGGTGTGATGGTATCTTTCAGAAATTAACTCAGATGAGATGAAAGTTATTGGCAAATCAACTAAGGGTTGCATTCGGCAAAAATGGTTTAGAGCATCGGTGTCACATGATCCATGTAGTTTGTTGAAATTTAGTAATTTGAAATAGCATGAAATGCTTAAATTGTTCAATAATGATAGAATATCATCTAGAGCTATGGGTTGCTTATTCAGAGCTATGGGTTGCTTCTTATCGATCTTGTTTAGTTTTGACGTTTTATCTGATTTCTTCTCAGTTGACTTATCATCATCACTTCCATCTTCGATAGTTTTACCATCGCAATGCCCCATTTTATTCCTTGGAAGAGAGAAATTAAGTGAAATATCAACCTTTTAGCTATTTATCACCTCATGTCCTGTAATGATCAGATATCAAAGTAGCTTAGTGTAAATACATACCTATTTGATGAATTTTTTTAATCAGAATACAAACATCTGGAGCCAGGAACACAATCATATCATTCAGGCAAACAATTCTTCTACCGAATCGTAGAAAAGAGTGAAAGAAAAAGTCTATTTTGAAAGAGAGAACATACCAGAGAATATGGGATTGCTGGAAAGAACAGAATTAGTAGCAAATTAGGCTAATTCTTTAGGAAGATAAATATTGAAAAGAATCACAATAAAAGAAAACCATGAACTTTTCGCTGTTGCTTTTCTTATTAAAATTTCTAACTTTCCAAATCAATTTGTTCCAGTTTTTCTCAGCAAATTTAAATTTATTATTTTCCAAATCAGTCTGTTCTGGATTAATTTATCTGATACTGAAAGCCTATACTGAAGAAGAAAATTAAAGGGATGGTTGTCAATTAAGATTTAGATGTATTTTAGGAATTTAAATAAAACAGCAAATCAATTTTCGGTTAATTTAGATTTAGCTGAGAACTTATGAAATCTCTTGCTAGTGATAACAAAGATTTTAATCAAATCATACAAAATATTTTGTTAAACAGATTTGAATAAAAATCCATTTAACCTTATATTAGTAGAAAGAAATTACAAAAATCTGTAGTTCATTAATCAAGAAATTGGTCACAATCGGTTTTAAGTTCATTTTTACAAGATCTTAAGGGATTCTAGTACATTTTTCCAAATCAATTAATCCAACTTTAAGGGATAATGTCGCCACAACATCACATACATTCACTTTGCTTTAATCATATTAAATAATTCATTTAATTGCAAAACGAAAGGCTGAGTTTGTTTGAGAACGTGTGAAAAAAACTTTTGGAGACATGAGGTCTGTTCTCAAGTTCATGAACTTCACATATGGAAAGCAATAAGTTAATATAAACCTGTATACAAACATGACATGACAGACCAAGTTGCATGATAACTAGCCTGCGGGCCTTAACTTGTTTGCCAGATGCAAGCCCCTCATGAGCCCACAATGTAACTTGAACTGTTGAACATGGTCGTCAAGTCTATGGTTAGTGTTTGAAACAGGGGTAGGTAAATGATTCTATTCAACTATTGTAACAATAACAAAGTGTGCACTATGTAGCATAATATTATACTTTTACACTTCTACACTGAAATGTTTGTATCGGATAATGTATAACCACAGCAGAAACAGCTCATTCGTTTTTTTAACTTGCATGAGCATTGACAGATGCGTATATGGAGACTAAAAGTAGCCAGTTGAGCATCTTTGATAATGGAATCTGTTAAATGCTAACAATTACCAAATAATCAAATTTGAGCCATTAACTCACAAAATTCTATTACAACACCTTGAATATATATATATATATATATATAGCAACAAAAATGCAATTAAACATGTAGTTCTCACCTCAAAAGCAAAATCCAAGAGTTACCCAAAAGCTGAAAAATAAACTTCAGTTTCTTCTGCTTAATAGTTTCAATTAATCGTGATGAAACTGAAACACACACTTCGGTTACTTCTGCGCATCAATAGTTCAATTGACTAGGACGAAACAAACGCTTCAGTTTCCTCTGCGTAATAGCAATTGAATTAACCAATCCAGCACATCCCTTTATATTACCTTCCTCACCAGCACGATAAAAAGAAATACAAAACAAAAGGAAAATCAACACCAAAAAGGGAAGAAAGAAGCCTCCTTTCTACCGAAATTGAGTAGTATACTCGAAACTGCAGCTTGCGGGTAACCCGTCGTCTAATCAAACGTCAAAACGAGAACAAATTCGAATGCTTTACACTTTGCACTATCAATGATTGATGGGTTTCTTCGTGGACAATGAGAGGAGAAGGAGGGGAAAGCAACAAAAAAGACCCATGTGCATCAGACGAAGTGTGACAAATACATATGTTGGAATGGGGAGTGGTGGGGTCCAGGGATGAGTTGGTAGGATTTTGGGTGGAATGCACCTAATGAATGTTGAAACGGTTTTGGGGAAGAAAATGGAGGAAGTGGAGGTGTAGTGGATGGAACACGATGGTAGTGTAAATGGGAAAGCGGTGTAGGGAATGTGATGTAATTTGGAGAATCCTATTTGAGGCAGTTGATTGGGTGAATTGCCATAACAGCAAGCATGATTTTGTTCTTTTTTTCCAACCCCTTGCTCTAGGACACAAATACATTTATTGACGGCTAGGTTGTATACTATACAATATTTATTTTCAATATGTTATAATGGTTAAGAAAGTAAGAAAACTATATGAGTTTGAAACTAATTTATTCTATTCTATTATATATATAAAAGGTTGAATATCCTTCACATTTTTCTTTTTTTCTCATGATTTTGAGGGATTTTTATTTTATTTTATTTTATTTTTATGGCCATTCAACTGAATGCTTTAAATATCATGTTAGTCCCTTTTATTTTCGGTTGATTTTTGGTATTTTTCATGATTGTAGTATGTAATGATATTGTTTAAATGTTAGGTAGGAAGTCATTTGATACAAGATGGTGATTGTTCGATCGGCAAGATGAAGATAAAAGGGGTTGAAGATTAAGAAAAGAGAACATGGAGTTTAATAAAAAATATTGGAGTTGGAGATGCAAAGAAATAAGAAGAATTATGAGGAGAAATCAAGGATTAAGAACCAATTATGTAATAACCCGTAAATTTACTTTTAGTAATTTAAAAAGTTGATTTGGAATTAAAAGCGATTTCTATAAAAGGCTAAAAAGTCAATTCTTATAGATGAATGAATTAGAACTCGAGACATCTTCCGTTGAGTTCGAACTATCGTTTGGAAAAGTTTCGAGTATAACCATGAGACTTCGGATTTTGACTTAGCTACTAAGAGTCGATTTATAAACTAACTAAAAAACTAACTTTTGAGGACAACAAAGTTAGGTTTCAAAACTAATTTCATTGCATTTGAAATGTTATTTCCACGAAGAAAAACATACGTAAGGTAAATGTTTAGAGAAACGCATTTTTGAGCCAGTTTGCACATGGGTTAAGACCCGTTAACATGGTTGGGCTAAAATAAAAGAGAGTGGATCTTTCTTTCCTTAATTCAATTTTCATTTCTAATTCATTGTACTTTCTCTCTTCCTCTTCCATCTTTAATAGAAGGCTTAAACCATCTCAAATCATCAAATAAATTCCCTAAAATCAAATAAAAATCGCTATAATTCTTCTCAAGAGACCATTTACAAACCCAATTCATCTGAGATCGATTAGAAAAGATTTAGATTTCAGTGTTGAGACCATTATAAACCCAAGATGCACATGTGAATTGTTGCGACAACACGGAGTTAATCGTCCAAGCGAATGGTAAATAATGAGCCACATATAGATATGGTAATGAGGAAATGAAGGGGAGAGACCAAAAATCACCTCCATCGGTACAAAATAACTGGGTTGGACATAAGCGACCAATCGATGGCCAATCGAACCAGTCAACTTGTTGATCCAACCCGTAGTCAAGGTAATGTAGGCCATATTGGCCTTTATTTAGTCAATCGATGGGAATGCACAAGTCGATTGAAAAACTGATTAGTCGAATGGTGGGAACCAAACAATCAACTCAATACGTGAACAGTCAACTGGTTGCTTGAGAAATTATGTCCTCATCCAAGGATCTTTGTGGTGAAGCCCTATGAACTTTCAGATAATAAGGTGAAGTACGGGGAGGTGTGGCGATGTGTCAACCGCCCTAGTGACTAGGGTCGACGCTTGTGATGCATTTCGACTCGTATGATGGTTTGGCAGAGTTGCTTGATAAAGCCTCTAGAAATGTGTAGATGGTGCTAGATGATATAGAGGTTAAATTTAATGCTTGCAATGTGTTTCAGTTCTTATGATGATATTGGTAGAGTCGTTCGATGGTTTTTGAGATGAGACGGCTATGATATTTTGATATACGGTCCCAAATGACATTTTGTGTATATAGAGTGAGTGACTCAATGTTCTTTGCCTCTGGCCTTGGGGCTTGGTACCGATAGGCAATTAGCTACATGAGGATATATTGTCTTAGTCGGGTGCACTCATGCAACGTCGAGTTTGAGGTAGAATAATAGAGTTAAGGGTGTGACATAGGGGTAATTATGTAATTTTTTATATAACTTAACTCTTGTATGAAAATCTCATTTGAAATAGAGTATGCTTTTGATTTTTTTTCTATTATATGTATTGTTATATTGTGGTATAAGTGATGGTCTGAATACATCGAAAATATACAAGTAGAATATTCGTAGGAAAAGTATTTAATCTATAGGATCGATTTCACCCTAGAGGGGGGGTGAATAGGGTGATACTATTAATTATAAAAATTTAATGCGGAAGTATATAAAATAATTTTAGCACAGATATAGCAGAATAATAGCAGCACAGACAATAGCAAAATAATAAAAACAGAAAATAGAACACACAGATTTACCCAGCTTCGGCAAAACTCTGCCTATGTGCTGCCCCCAAGGTTTCTACTAGAAATTAAGTAGTCAGACGCTTACACACGTAAACTCACGACGCTCGCTATCGACTAACCTAACTCTACGGTCAAAACCCTGCCACAACTCAATCGCTGAGTTGCAAATTCTCGAACCACACCACCGTAGTTCGTCCCCTAGTCACACGACTAGAATAATTATAAAAGTTTAAAGAAAGGAAAATACAAAGTAAAACAATTTAAAGAACAATAAAACCCTAATTTAACAAATAAATCCCAATATAAAAGAAACCGGCCCAATTCAAATATGTATGATAAGAAAATGTTTCCCTTCCCTCTTTTTATTTCTACGGCCCGTTTCTTTTCTTTTGTTTGCGATTATGGTTGCTTCGTTCCTCTTTTCTTTTGCTCGAAAAAATTAGGGCTTTTGATTGAATCGCCGCCTGTATATGATCAATCGCAGTAATTATCTCCTTTATTTGGCTTGGGCAATTGATCCTCTAGCTGTGATGATTTCGGTCGATTCAATTTGATCGAGTTCGAACTGAATTTGGTATGTGTTTTTAAGCTCTTTGCTTTACTGGTTAATTTACTTGAACTCGATTATCTCGTAGCCGATGATGTTAATCGTTTATATAGGATTCGAATTCCTATTTCTTTATTTGTATACATCAGGTTTGAATTTGTCAATTAATTTAGCTCGGCCATTTAGTTTTGCATGAATGTTGTGATTTGTACTGACTTGTTCAAATTCGTATAATTTCTGTTTACTTGATTATCACGGCTTCGATTTTGAACTTGCTCGATTCCTTGATTACCACGGCTTTGAATTTTTTGGTACTTTGAATTTATGTTGACTTCGGCACTTTGATTTTGTGATGATATTTTTGAGCTCTTTATGCTATGACTTTGGCTTCTCTGTCTTTGTTCAAAACTGCTGTTTCATGACTGAACTCGTTTGCATTTTGGTTTCGCTGCACATAAATAAATATATATATGTTCTCGCATGTATATATTCAGCTATATGTTGCAAACTTGAGTCTTGTGTTGCATTGTGGTGAGTTGCTTGTACATGCCTTGCTTATGTTCTGTTCACCACTGTTGCACTGATATTGCATTGTACTTGTTATTATCTGGCTTTGAGTCACTTGTGCATGCTCTGTTCCTCATGTATACTTGACAAGGCTTTGTTCAACTTCATTTCTGGTTTACAGTGGGATGATGTGCACTATGTCATATGTATTATTCATTGAGCTAGCTGTTAGAAACAATGCACATGTATCAGTCCATTTGTCATGTTGCTTTGATCTAGTTTGCATTTTTGTACTGGTGCACTTGATTTGAGCTTGCATTGTTTTCATGGTCATGCACTTAGGCTTGCACTTGACTGTGTAGTCTGACTTTAGTTGATGTTGTTGCCTTTGATCATATCATACACACTTGACAGGTCTTCACTTCAGTTGAAAGTGTGACTTTGGTTGATATTGTTGATAGCTGCAGTGTCATTGCATTCATGTTCATATATATATATGTATACAAATGTGTATGCATTTTGTTTTTGTTAGTTGCATGGTCTGGTATACATGTGCACTCCTTATATATGTGTACATGTGCGTTTGCATTGACTTCACTTGAGTTTGCATTGTGGTCTGGTTCACTTTGAACTTCATGTTGATTTTTGAAATCGTACCTGAGTTAAATCCAGCATAAGGCTCGGGTTTGACCTTGTGCTCGTGTCGTGACATTATTTGTATTGCACTTGAGTTGAACCCGGCTTTTGATTGGGTTTGACCTTGTGCTCACCTGTCCCTGCAGTTTTATCAAGTGTATATCGGTGTGCACGGCCTTGTGGCATATACAGTGATACACTGTGCATGTCACAAGTTGTTCGTGTATGATGAATTCAAAATAAATGATGACGAATAACCCAAATAACTGAGGCAAATAATATTTTCAAAATATACACTTTATTTTTCACTGCAAAATATTTTCTTTTCAATTTTACTGCGTTAGTGTTTATTTTGCAGATTGCTCAGATGTTGGATTCAATTTGGAATAGAGTTGAAGATCAAATACGAGTGAATGAGTGAAATGTAGTGAGGTGCAAATGTATGTATAGTGAAAATTGTGATGTAATCAAATTTGTATTGTAATTGAAATTGTGTATATATAGTGAGAGCTCAAATTTGTACTATTCAAAATTGTTATAAATATTTGTTTGAATAAAATATCTGTTTGAATTTAAATTCTGTGTTACTTATTTTATTCTGCAAATATTTATTTAATTCTGTGAAAATAAAATAGTATATTAACAAATACATTTAAATGAATATATATATATGTTTATTATCATCAAAAAAAAAATCATATACTAGCATATTCAACAATCTCCCCCTTTTGATGATAACAAACATATATTTAAGATTTTGAATTTTATTAAATGTATTTGATCATTCAATTTGCTCCCCCTATTTGAATGCTCCCTCTATACACAAAGCTCCCCCTTCATATATGCATGAAAATAAATAAAAATACAAAATAAAAAATCTAACCTTTATTTTCCAAAATCTTTACTTTTCTCTCCCTCTTTTGTTATCAGCAAAAGTGTAATAATGTTAGAAAAGTATAGATAAAGTGATAGACATTAATACTACATTAAAACTCAATCAAATATAAATATTAAATTTCAATAAAAAATCAAACAAAAATCATAAATACTCTGTTTGACGGATATTCCACTTTAGAATGATAGGGATCATGTCATCGTACAAAACCATATAGTCGTGTCTATTTGTGGTATATTAATATCAGGAATTTGAATATCTACTAACCATGCATAACCGTTAGGACTTTTAAATGAGATTAGTAGTATTCCCAAATTTTATAAAAAAAAATGAATTCAAGTATCTTCTAATCACCCATAACTGTGAGGACTTTTAAATGGGATTAGAATCAACTTGTCTATTTAATCAATCAATTTTGATATGCGTTCCATACATGCATAACCGTGAGGACTTTTAAATGAGCATGGAAGCACATAATCAAAAATTCCAAGTAATTCACCCATGCATAACCGCGAGGACTTTTAAATGGGAGTGAATACTTTGGATATTTTTTATTGCTAAAAATATAATAAAATGAAAAATGAATGATTTCCCGTTTAAAATACCACATATTGACATACTATATTGGATTTTGATGAGTGATGGTCGTTAGAAATATGATAGAAATAGAGATGGTCATGGAATTTTTACCCATCAAAAGTTATTATAAATCTTGTTTAAATTTCTAAAGAAATTTACTAAATATACTGTCTCAAATTATAATATATGATTAATATCAACACTCATCACTTTTTCAATCACTATTTATCTTTTTGATAATCAATAGGGAGTCAGATTAGTTAATGTAGTCATTTAAAATCAAATCCAAAAATAATTATAAAATCAAATTATCCAAAATGACTAATCTGAAATAAGGTCAACAAAAATGATTTTCTGGAAGGGGTTTAAAAAAATGTGTGCTAATTGAAAATTATTTGAAATGAAAAATATGCAGATTTTTCTTTGAAAAATGCGATACAACTAATGATTGTCTCAACATAAATCATATTTCACTAGTAATTTTTCTACCAACTAGATTACCAGTGTAATCTACATCTGAATTTTTCTTTCACTCAAGATTATCATTAGTGGATATTATAGACCAGACCGTGATGTTGCAACAAAATATCTTAAAATAATTTTTAACGGCTTTTAAATGAAATTCTTTTGAATTTGAATTGAGGCCGTGCCACAAAACCGTGAATATAGAGTCGGCAGTAAAATAACTAAATGTATTATCATCAACACCATCATTATTCCAAACACATCTATATGAACTAATTCAAAGTCTCTAGAGATACATGTGGTGTTCTCAGCATAAAAAGATAATTGGTCAAAAATTGTGAATAAGTCAGAATCAAAATCAACATTTATTTCTTCATAACATAACTGGCTGATTTAATTTAGATTATGGTGCAGATTATCACGTTTAATAAATTGTTCAAGATATATATACCGTTACCTATTTTACCTTTGTTGATAATTTTTCGTTGTTGCCCATTGTGATTCTACCACCTTTATACTAGGCTAAGGAACTTCGATTTGTCGTCCGTTGTGTGCCTGGAACAGCCAGTATCCAGGTAACACTGTTGTTGTTCCTTAGCTTGCCACCACACCTACACGATAAAAGATTTTTGTGACCTATTTGTTTTTATAGGTCCATGGTTGTTAGTGGCAAATGATTTTGAAAAATAAGTTTGTGGAGACCCAAAACTATTTATATATGTTCCTTTTGGCACCCAGATTTGTTTGACTTTAAGAGATTTTATATTTGTGCCTTTTGGAACCCAAATTGGAATGGTTTTCACGTGTTTGGGTCTATACCAACAATTAATCTGATTGTGTCCAGTTTTTCCACATATTGTGCACTTTGAATTGACTTGATTAATTTCATTTCTATCACGTTCCGAGTGAGTATACCCAATTCCTTGTCTATCAATATTGACTGTTTGTTTTCCTATTAGCATATTTAGTGATTTTTCTCCTCTGGAGAATTTTCCTAAAGTCATTGACAGTTGTTGGACTTGTGTTTTGAGTGATTCGATTTCGTTCAATAATTGTGTGCACTTTTTAATAGAATTTTCTCTTCTAGTATTTTCACTCTCTTTCAAAATCAGAATTTCATTTTCAAGCGATTTAATTTTAATTTTTGATTTTTTAATTTCTTCTTCGAATGTTGGACACTTATCACACTTAGGGCTCTTGCTTTGATAGTTTTTAACTGATTGATCAAGCCGTTTATTTGATTCTATCAAAGTATCTCTTTGTGATTCAATTTTAGTGTATTTTTCCCTAAGTCGTTCAAAACAGCCATTTACTTTGTGGAAATATATAAGTAATTCTGAGTGAGTAAGTTTTGATACCTCGCTTGGCTCGTCATCATCGCTATCAGTTATATCACCTCGAAGGCACAGATCTTCTTTTTCACTCTCACTGCTAGTACTTTTATTGTCATCATCACTTTTATTCTACGTTGCTGCAAAACTTCTCCTTTTTGATTTCTTTTCTTGGCCGTGTCGATTCTGAGGACAATTGGGCTTGATGTGGCCAGGTTTATTGCACTTGTGGCAGATGATCTCCTGCTCTTCTGGGTTGTCTAGTGCTTTGACTATTCTGCTTTTCAATTTTTGATTTAGAGCTGGATTTCCGTATTTGCAGTTCCATTTTTTGAATCCTTTTATTAATAGTGCCAGCTCAGCTGCTCCATCGTCATCATCGTCATCTTCACTTTCGGTTGTTCCTCTGAGAGCTATCGATTTCTTTCGAGTATCACCTCCTTCTCGTTCTTTCTTGAATTTCATTTCTAGCTCATAAGTGGTGAGATTTTCGATGAGTTCTTCAACTTTGATTTGTTTCAAATCTTTTGATTCTTGAATGGCGGTAACTTTTGCTTCAAAATTCCGTGGAAGGACTCTGAGGATTTTTCGGACTATTTCCAACTCTATGTATGGTTTTCCGAGAGCTTTTGATTTGTATACGATATTGGAAAGTCGTCCGTACATCTCTTTGACATTTTCTTCCTTGGCCATTGTGAAATTCTCGTATTCGCTACTAAGCATGGCAAGGAGGGATTCTTTGACTTGAGATGTTCCTTCATGAGTCACTTCGAGTGTGTGCCATATTTCCTGTGCAGTTAGACAATGTGAGACACGATTAAATTCAATTTGATCTAATGAACAAATAATAGAATTCATAGCTTTAGCATTAGCATTCTGTAGTCTATTTTCTAGATCTGTCCATTGATCCATCGGTTTATCTCTTTCCTGATTATCTACCATTATAGTTGGGGTCCTATAACCTGTCTGAACAATATTCCAAGCATCAATGGTTTTCAGAAAGATTTTCATTCTATTTTTCCAATAAGCATATTCACCATTGAACATTGGTGGTCTAACTATGGACTAACCCTCTGCAAAAGCATTATTAAAAGAAGCCATTTTAAAAAATTCAAACTTTTAAAACAAAAATCGGTTTTTGAAAAAACAAATTTTTAAAACAAAAATTGACTTCTGTTCCTAGCTCTAGTACCACTTACAGGATCGATTTCACCCTAGAGGGGAGGGTGAATATGGTGATACTATTAATTATAAAAATTTAATGCGAAAGTATATAAAATAATTTCAGCACAGATATAGCAGAATAATAGCAGCACAGACAATAGCAGAATAATAAAAGCAGAAAATAGAACACACAGATTTACCCAGCTTCGGCGAAACCCTGCCTATGTGCGCCCCCAAGGTTTCTACTAGAAATTATGTAGTCAGACGCTAACACACGTAAACTCGCGACACCCGCTATCGACTAACCTAACTCTACGCTCAAAAGCCTACCACAACTCAGCCACCGAGTTGCGAATTCTCGAACTACACCACCGTAGTTTGTCCCCTAGTCACACGGCTAGAATAATTACAAAAGTTTTAAAAAAGGAAAATACAAAGTAAAACAATTTAAAGAACAATAAAACCCTAATTTAACAAATAAAGCCCAATATAAAAGAAACCGGCCCAATTCAAATAGGTATGATAAGAAAATGTCTCCCTTCTCTCTTTTTATTTCTACGGCCCGTTCCTTTTCTTTTGTTTTCGATTATGGCTACTTCGTTCCTCTTTTCTTTTGCTCGAAAATTAGGGCTTTTGATTGAATCGCCGCCTGTATATGATCAATCGCAGTAATTATCTCCTCTGTTTGGCTTGGGCAATTGATCCTCTAGCTGTGATGATTTCGGTCGATTCAATTTGATCGAGTTCGAACTGAATTTGGTATGTGTTTTTAAGCTCTTTGCTTTACTGGTTAATTTACTTGAACTCGATTATCTCATAGCCGATGATGTTAATCGTTTATATAGGATTTGAATTCCTATTTCTTCGTTCGTATACATCAGGTTTGAATTTGTCAATTAATTTAGCTCGGCCATTTGATTTTGCATGAATGTTGTGATTTGTACCGACTTGTTCAAATTCATATAATTTCTGTTTACTTGATTATCACGGCTTCGATTTTGAACTTGCTCGATTCCTTGATTACCACGGCTTTGAATTTTCTGGTGCTTTGAATTTATGTTGACTTTGGCACTTTGATTTTGTGATGATATTTTTGAGCTCTTTATGCTATGACTTCGGCTTCTCTGTCTTTGTTCAAAATTGATGTTTCATGACTGAACTCGTCTGCATTTTGGTTTCTCTGCACATATATAAATATATATATGTTCTCGCATGTATATATTCAGTTATATGTTGCAAACTTGAGTCTTGTGTTGCATTGTGGTGAGTTGCTTGTACATGCCTTGTTTATGTTCTGTTCACCACTGTTGCACTGATATTGCTTTGTACTTGTTATTATCTGGCTTTGAGTCACTTGTGCATGCTCTGTTCCTCATGTATACTTGATGAGGCTTTGTTCGACTTCATTTCTGGTTTACATTGGGTTGATGTGCACTGTGTCATATGTATTGTTTATTGAGCTAGCTGTTAGAAACAGTGCACATGTATCAGTCCATTTTTCATGTTGCTTTGATCTAGTTTGCATTTTTGTACTGGTGCACTTGATTTGAGCTTGCATTGTTTTCATGGTCATGCACTTGGGCTTGCACTTGACTGTGCAGTCTGACTTTAGTTGATGTTGTTGCCTTTGATCATATCATACACACTTGCCAGGTCTTTACTTCAGTTGGAAGTGTGACTTTGGTTGATGTTGTTGATAGTTGTAGTGTCATTGCATTCATGTTCATATATATGTATACAAGTGTGTATGCATTTTGTTCTTGTTAGTTGCCTGGTCTGGTATACATGTGCACTCCCTATATATGTGTACATGTGTGTTTGCATTGACTTCACTTGAGTTTGCATTGTGGTCGGGTTCACTTTGAACTTCATGTTGATTTTTGAAATCGCACCTGAGTTGAATCCAGCATAAGGCTCGGGTTTGACCTTGTGCTCGTGTCGTGACATTATTTGTATTGCACTTGAGTTAAACCCGGCTTTTGATTGGGTTTGACCTTGTGCTCACCTGTCCCTGCAGTTTTATCAAGTGTATATCGGTGTGCACAGCCTTGTGGCATGTACAGTGATACACTGTGCGTGTCACAAGTTGTTCGTGTATGATGAATTCAAAATAAATGATGACGAACAACCCAAATAACTGAGGCAAATAATATTTTCAAAATATACACTTTATTTTTCACTGCAAAATATTTCCTTTTCAATTTTACTGCGTTAGTGTTTATTTTGCAGATTGCTCAGATGCTGGATTCAATTTGGAATAGAGTTGAAGATCAAATACGAGTGAATGAGTGAAATGTAGTGAGGTGCAAATGTATGTATAGTGAAAATTGCGATGTAATCAAATTTGTATTGTAATTGAAATTGTGTATATATAGTGAGAGCTCAAATTTGTACTATTCAAAATTGTAATAAATATTTATTTGAATAAAATATCTGTTTGAATTTAAATTCTGTGTTACTTATTTTATTCAGCAAATATTTATCTAATTCTGTGAAAATAAAATAGTACATTAACAAATACATTTAAATGAATATACATATGTTTATTATCATAAAAAAAATCATATACTAGCATATTCAACATAATCGATTGTTGTTGCAAAAATGTTCTTAATCATGAATGTTGAATTGAAAATTTAAAATACTTATCCTTAAATGATTCCTTATCAAGATGTATCGAGAAAATTATATCGGCACATCCATAGAGACTAGTATACGTAATGCTCTTCATGCGATGGACGATGAATTACTCATGACCATTAGGGTCATCAAGGAAATGTACTTATAGTTGTTTGGAGCAATCATAGAATAATTCTACAACAGACTTCTATAGGTTAATACAACTAAGTCAAAATGGAATATCTCATGTAATGATGTGCAATAGTCTTCAGACTTGAGAGTAATGTTGATCTTAAGTATCTAGACTGTACTTTGATTATGATTAATCATATGACATCATAGTCATGTTACTTAGAGAGTTAACAATATGTCATAACGACTAATATGTAATTTGTTATGTAATCTTAACTTTGTAACGAATCTTATCTGAAATAAAATTATGCTTGTTTTCTATTATGTGACTGTTATATATGATATAAATAATGATTACCAGCACTATTATAAATTAAGGGTGTGTCCTAGGGGCAATTTGGTAATTTGATTATATAAATTAACTCTTATAGGGAATCTTGTTCAAAATGAAGCATGCTTTTGTTTTATTTTATTTCATATGTGTTGCTATATAGAGATACAAATAATTATATTAATACATTAAACATATATAAGTAGAAAATCCTTAAGAAATTATTTATCGGTTGCAATTATGAATGAGTTTATAACCATGAGTTTGAATCAAAATTTAATTTCTTACGTCTTAAATATTCCTAGTCAAGATGTACCAAGAAAAGAATATTGACATATCTGTTGAGACTAGGATACGTAATGCCCTCGATACGATAGATGGTGCATTACTCATGGCTGTTAGGAATACTAAGGGGTTACGTATTTGTGTTAAACAATCACATACGAATCAACAAGAGTCTTCTATAGGTTAATATGACTAAGTCACAATAAAATATCTTATTGTAATGACATGCAGTAAAATTCTGACTTGAGACTACCATCGATCTTTGTTAGCTAGCTGTACTTTGATTATGTTCAATCATAAGGCATAACAATCATATTATGGCTATAGTTGCGTACACGTTGAACTACTTGAAGTGAAACAATACTCAAAAGAGGATTCACCTCATTCGTAATAAAATGTTAGTATCATCGTAATTAGTAGTAAATTAAAGTCAAAACATCTTCCCAAAGTAAATCAATTAATTGACAAATGTTATTCGATTGAACCAAGGACTTTAAGGTAGTCAATGGAATCGACTCCGAATAATATTAGTGTTTTTAACCTTTGACCAAACTCTAAATATTTAAGTGATATAATGATGATGAAAAGAAAACATGCACAAAATATTGTTACAAGGTATAGCTTAATAAAGGTTAGAAATTGGATTTCTCCTAAATGATCTATAAGTGATTGGACTTATGCTCGATATTGTACTTTAGCAAAGTCTATACAAGTTCAGTATTTAAATTGTTTAAATATTGACTATGGACCGATTTCATACCAAAGAGTCAACACGACCGTGTTGTTATTGGATTTTCCAATTCAACCAATTTAAATTAATTCATGAATGTTATAAATTAATAATAAAATTATTCATTGCTCCAAGCTAAAGTGCAGAGTCTTTACTCTGTAGTGCTTGTTGGAAACACAAAGGAGTATCATCATCTAAGGCACACTCCTTCTCGCTATCCACAAGAAAACCATAGTATCTCTCTGGTGCGCAAGATTTCCTGCTGGACTTTCTAATGGGTTGTGTGTTTTCATATACGGGTGAACTTGGTTCTCCCACTGGTCCGGCCTCACTGTTAACTTCTTGGATCTCATCCAAGTCTACAGCTTTACTATTAATTTCCTTTGACAAAAATTCATTTTTAAAAAAGATAACGTGTCGAGAAAAAATAATCTTATGTTTCTCTGTATTGTAGAATATATATCCCATTGAGTTTTTGGGATATCCTATAAATTTACACAATATCGATCTTACTTCTAGTTTATTCGGACTAACATTCTAAACGTACGTTGGACATCCCCATTCCTTTAAATACTTGAGTTAGGGTTTCTTACCATACCACATCTCATATGGTGTTTTAGGCACAGATTTAGTAGGCAACAAGTTTAACATACGCACTGTAATTTATTATGCATATCCCTAGTAGGACAGAGGTAACTTAGCTTTACTCGTCATAGAATGAACCATATCTAATAGGGTTCGGTTCCTTTGCTCCGACACACCATTGTGTTGCGGAGTATAGGGTGAAGTAATTTGAGAGATAATTCTATTAACTTTTAAGTACTGTTCAAATTCCTATCCAACGTACTCACCTCCTCGATCGGATTGAATAATCTTAATCTTACGATCAGTTTGGTTTTCTACTACATTTTTATACTCAACTAATTTCTCGTATACATCGGATTTGTTCTTCATAAGATATGCATATCCTAGTCTCAAGAAACCATCGGCGAAGGTAATAAAGTACTACTATCCTTGGTGATTATAGGCATCGGGACATATACATTACTATGTACTAATCCTAAGAGTTCATCAACCCTTTATTGCTCCCATTGAATGGGTGCTTGTCATTATCTCTTTAAGACATGACTCACATATGTCAAATGATTCAAAATAAAGTGATGAGAGAAAAAATTCGATTTTCAGTTTGTGTAGTCATTTCTCACTTATATGACCTAGCCTACAATGCCAAAGATAACTATCATTTATATTATTAGAAGAATTATTCATAGAACACACATAATTGGTATTAGTCGCATAAATCCATTTTCAAGAACACCATCGTGGACTGTATTTCCATTCAAACTAATGTTCATAACATTATTCGTATAGTGAAATATATATCCAGTCTCAGACAATCTAGAAACAGAAATAATTCCACAAATATAGTCTCTTACAAAATAACAATTATCTAATATCAATATTACTCCACTAGGCAAACATAAATTATAATCTCCTACTACCGTTGCATCTACGATAGATCCATCGGCAACTTGGAGTCTCTCATCTCTCCTTTTGCCACGCAGTGCCAGTTCCTAAGCCCATGTAACGAATTGCATATATGAGTTTCAGATCTCGTATCTAAACCTAAGACATTTTATTTATTACAAAACAATTTTGAATCATAAATATACCTGACGGGCTACAAAAATGTTCTGCTTTCTTTTGCTAACAATCTTTAAGTAATCAGGACAGTTTCTTTTCCAGTGACCTTTATTGTGGTAGTGGTGACATTCATCCTTGTCATTGGTCTTCTTACTTTTCTTATTCTTCTTACCTTTTTTTTCCGCTTATTCAAACCTTTTGAAAATGATGCACCACCCTTTATAGCAAGCACAACCCCTTGATCCTTAGATGCAGACTCGACCAACCTTAACATATTGAGGAGCTCCACGAGATTCACAGTCAGCTGGTTCATATCATAATTCAGTATGAATAGTTCCCTTTAATCATTTGAGATATAATTCAAAAGTACTATTTGATTCATAATCATATGATTATAGAATTATTTCTTAAAGATGCGGCTTAGTCCATAATTCCAAAATTAATAGTTAAATATTTTAGATGCTTATGTATTTTTTATAGCTAACACACCACTATTGTTATAAAAATATACCATCATCTAAATGCCAAAAATAGATTTACTTTATGACGAATAATCATAATATTCAAATAAAAACAAAACTACATCTATATTCGATTATAACCAAAAAATAGTTATTATTTCATAAATAATATTTGACACGCATGAAAGTAATATTTCAAAACTTGATGCGTGCTCCCACTACTTCCACTGTTACAATAACAACGTTTGAAATATGAAGCTCCGTTCAACCACTTACCATGGCTATTTATTTCTTCTATTGTAATGAATTTACAATTGAGTTTCAAACCAAATATCTTAAACTTAAAGAATTAAAACCTAAGAGAACAATTTTCTATAAGAAAAATACATTTAAAATGAAAATCACATTTCTCATTCCTTATTTAACGTCTATAAATATTTTAAACAATTTTGTTTCTGATGTCTCATTATGAAGGAAAAGTGACCATTCGCTCTCTTCACTCTAGCCATGCCAATATTATTGCCATTCTTAGACTTTCACTTTCTCTTTTTAAACGGTCGAACTGTCAAAATAAAAACTGTTTATTTCATGCTGCATTAGGTTTTTTTTACAAAAATGCATTTGGTCATTCTTAACATTTTACGGATATAGAATAATTTGTGTTTAAGTAAAAACAAATGAAAATTGACATTTTAGTGAATTAATACCTAGGTTTGTCTATAGTTCTCGGTCCAGTGTTTTTACTAATGCAACAAGATTCATATTGTATTCAGTTGCCTTGAATACATGATCTCACACTATTGTTTATTTTCTCATTTTGAAAGAAATATTTTCATCAAGATTTTGTACATTACAAATGCAACTATTCGTACCATACAGCTTTTGAATGTGATTGGATATGGATCGAATATCCATACTATTGTATTGCTTTAGTGTTCAAAACTGGCTCAGACAATTTTACGCTTAAGTGACCAAGACATGAAAGTTTTAATGGTTGTATTATTCAACTCTTGCATGAGTATTGAAGTGACAAAATGCCAAAAGATTTGTCAGTAAGTAAATTCATATATTTCTTTTTCAATTTTAATCCAGGTCATTTTGTATACTTTAATTGATAAACATTTTTATCAATTACCTTAGCCGTGCAAATTTATTATAGTATATTATTATAAAAACATATATATTCTTATACTTATTAGGCCAGTATATTATATTTATCTAAGAAGATACCCACTGAGTTCGGCATCTCTCAAAAACCTTAAAAGAGATATGAGTATTTCTTATATTCCTTCAGTGGGTGTTAGGATCAGGTTACCATGTTACTACAACATTGAGGGTGCTCAAAAAATTATAGTATGCAGAAACGGTAAGTAAATCTTAACTAATTGTATCTTACATATAATTACTAACCATACTTTTTTTAGAAGGTAAATGGGATAAGGGAGCCTAGCTCGCATTTAATGTACAACGAAAAGAAGTACATAGCCCAAAGTGATCTACAATGACCATTGCAAAAAGAAAATAAACAAGACAACTCAATACAGATTAAAGCCTGAAATCATTCTTTCTTTCCATTCCATCTCTTCTCAAGTCACGAAGTACCAAAGTATTTATTTTCTAGTAGAGTTATGTAGGTGATTCCATTGAAAATTATAGACCCTCTCATTTCTCTATGCCCAAATTATTCGAATAAACCAAGAATTACGAGCAGTGCTTTGGTTCTTGGTGGTTTCCATCCTATCGCCTTGAAGATGCCGAACCATTCCAGTTTACTATCCATGATGGCCCATGAAAGTTATCATCTGCTAGCATACTTGACCATATCTGGTTAGTGTATCCACACCAAGGTTTTAAATCTCGCTCATCTCGGCCGAGATCTCGTTTTCAAGCCTGGGCGATTTGAAATAACTAATTTCATTTGAATCTCGTCTGACCCAAATCTCGGACGAGATTTCAGTATCTCGTTCGGTATCTCGGACGAGATTTAACAGCGAGATATCGGCCGAATTTTTGAATTTTGGAAAAAATCAACTCTTTTTCCGTATTGGGCTAGCTCATCCTTTACCTTAATTTAAGCCTTCTTAATTGTACTTTTTAACCCTTATTTCTTATATAATCTCATTTAATCTTCGTCTCTTATTTTACGGCAGTGACGAGTGTAAGAAGATGATAAAATCTACATCGATTATGGTAAGTATTTCATTTTATGATTTTCATTTAGGTTTCTTATCCAAATTAATTTACATCCGATTTCATTTTTCTTTTTTCGACACTTTCTTGAGTTTTTTTCCTAACTCTATTTTTTTTGCGGCTATAAATTTTGGTCTTCACTTATTTAACTTTATGTTCTAAATGGATATCCAATTTGATTTCATTTAGTCTTTGCTGCTATAATTTTTTTCCTCAAGGCTTATTTTTAAGCAATAAAGGAATTCTATTTCATCTATTAATTTCATTTGATGATTACATGTTCATTCATACATTATTTTTTTGCTTTTCTTATAATATTACTAAATGTTTGAAATTGTTTGTACTATGTATGTTATTTTCTACGTTTGTTTGAAATATCTATGCTATTAGTTGCTTAATGAGATTTTGTTTGCTAATAATTAAATACTATAATCAGACATAGAATATCTTAATTCTACTTGTAGACTTTTGTATTTGATGTTATAAAATTAAGATTTCCCTTACAGCACTATAAATCATAAAAGGTAGAAATGAGACATTATATTGTGTAGGAAAGTTAAGTGAATGATCAAACAAAGTAACGGTGCATATGTTATGGTTTGTTTCTTTTCTACTTTATCTCATATGATATTATATTGAACATTATTCATGAAATCTAGTTATTTGTTTATTTTACATGATACAAGTGATATTTTTCCATACTAAATTACTAATGATAAGCGTGTGATATATTTAAGGTAAGTGCATAGTGTTTTCCTTAAGGTAGTGACTAGTATTATAAATTTAGGTGTATGAAAACTAATTTTCGACATGACATATACTCCGAGATAACTCCGAAATGAATTTTAGAAACCGAGATGTAAATTTGAGATGGATGACCGAGATGCACTCATCTCGTTCGAGATCTCACCCGATACGAGATAAGCTATCTAAATTCTTCGAGACGAGACGTGACCGAAATCCGAGATTTAAAACCTTGATCCACACACAAAGAAAATATGCGTGTTAGTTTCTGTCTCCCTTCCATATAGAATACATTGATCCTCGGTGATGATTCCTTTAGCCGAGAGCTTTTTTAGTTTGTAAGGCATTAACCATTACTTTCCAGAGAAGAAATTTTTCCTTTGCCGAACTTCCCATAGTCCATATTTGAAAAACCAAGGGAAAGATCTATTTATAGTCATTGTTTATCAGTGCATTGCAAACATGTGCAATTGAGTGCCACTTGTTGTTCCATAGTACATGAGAATCTGATACAGTTATTGTTTTAGCTGATATTGAATCCCATAGTTGCCGAACTAGAGGCAAGCTGCTATAGGGGAGGTTGACTAGGTTTTCAATAATGTAGTGCACTACCAAGGCACGTAGTGGTATGTCAGTCCGATGCATTAAGTTGACATCAAGTAGGCTACCCAAAATTAGCCCTAGTTTTCCTAAGGGTCATGCTAGAGGTAAAGATTTGGATTGATTTGGACATTAAATTGCATTAAAAGAAGGAAAGCACTTCTTAAATTGAGCATAAATCTCCAGCTCTAATCGGTAGTGTTATGAATAGGCATGGTCCAAAAATAGTTTTTATAATTAATGATTCACCCATTAAACCCATAAATTTTCTGGCTGTGATAGAAGCTTGTTGAAATACATGGAAATGGCTGTCTTGTTCCATATTTTAAAATTAATAATTCCTAAGCCACCATACTTTTTGGAGTGCATAATTTTATGGAAATCTATTGGTGTCATCATTTTGGAGAAATGGTCACCGTGCTGCAGGAATTTATTGATAGCACCTGAGATCATATAAATCTATTTAGAAGGCAAAATGTAGTGCACGGTCCAATAGGCAGTAGCAATAGACTACACCACTACAAGTCTTCCTGTCTGTGATAGTTTAGCATTTGGCCATGTCATAAGTTTTTGAGGGATATCTTCATAAAGGGAAAGGCATTTTAGTTGTAATAATTCTTGAGGACACCAATGACATTCCTAGGTATTGAGCATAAGTGGGCATTTACTACAAACCAGATGATGAAATAATCGTGTGTTTTTAACTAGGGTTTAGACTAGCAATAAGCATACATGACTTGTTCAAATTAATTTGGAGACCGGTCATCCTATGAAAGTTATTTAAAATATCATGAATGCAGTGAATATTTGTTTCAATGGGCTTGGTAAAGATGACAAGGTCATTCGCAAAGAGTAGGTGAGTGATAATAGGTACCTTATAGGCTGGATGGAATTGAAATCTTTTTAAGGCAACTTATTGCAGGAACAGTGAGTTCAGCACTTCCATAACAATTATAAATAAGTATGCAGAAATTGGATCACCTTGTCGCATTCCTTGTGTACCCTTAAAGAAACCATGTGGGCTCCCGTTTTCGACACTAAATAGTATGAAGATGATATGCATGCGCAAATCCAAGCAAGAAATGGCTTAGGAAAGTTCATTCTAGACATTGTAACAATTATTGAGCTCCAAGAAATGGTGTCAAAGGCTTTTGAATATCTGGTTTAAGCATACATCATGGGGAGATTGACGATCTGGCATAACCTTTCAACAATTGATGTGTTAGCAGGATGTTACAACTTATAGATCTTTGAGGAATACAGGTAGTCTGATCACTGGATATTATATAAGGTGGGACTTTTTGCAGTGATAAGATTTTGGATATACCTTTGTAGAGTATGTTGCAACATGAGATGGGCCTAAAGTTAGCCATTGATATGATTCTCTTTCTTGGGAATTATTGGTGTTATGTTTCATTTATTGTTGATGTTATCCTATTTGCTTTGAAAAAGTATTGGACCACTTCAATAATATCAAATCCTACTATTTGCCAGCAACTCTTAATAAATGCAGCATTGAATCCATCTGGCCCACTAATGCTTGAGGACTTTAGAAAGAAAATGGCATTTTTTTACTTCATTTGTACTAACCATACTTTTATTTTGTTCCTAATCATCTTTATGACCTTAAGGGAGCTCAACAAATCATATAGTACATTAGATACTCTAGATCCATGATTTCGCGATAGCCTAAGGGTAATTATGTAAACCTTGAGGATGCTCAACAAAGTAACATAATATTCTTATCAATTTAGAGACGATATAAACATCATTATGGATATTTTATGACTTGAGGGTGCTCAAAATCCATAGGTATGTACAACACTCTACTTATATTATTAATGATGAAGAGCAATTGTTTTAAATTTGCAATTTATAGTGATGTTAACTGAGTATTATCGATATTACAAGAGAGGTGAATATAAAATCATCACATCATATGTCACCACATCTAGTGTATACTCCCTCAAGTCTATATGTGTTAGCGCTTGCATAAAATGTTTAACTGACTTTGTGTACTGATTTGTGTTAGTTTTTAGATATTTTCTTATTTATAACTAGGTGACTCAACAAGAGTTGAGTAGTATGTTCTGGTATGGTTTGTATTGTAAAATATTTTTAAAAATAATCAAGGAGCCCATTTTCAATATATATAATATGTATTCATATGCATATATGTGTGTATTAATTCAATAAGTTATATATATATATATATATATATTCATATGCATCCTTTCATCGATTAAATGTTTCAATTAGTTATAAATATAAATAATATTTATATAATTGAAAACAATTTTAAATTTTCATTTCATAACTCTTTATAAAATTTTGTAATACTTTAATTAAATTTAAAACAAAATTAAATTTATTTTGTAATATTCAAATATGCTTATTTAAATTAACCTAAGGCACAAAACACTTTTAAGCCTTCTACAAGGACATAGCTTTGGAGCCAACAACTTCAATGGGCCAAGTTAGAGTCAAGAGATCGGGAGGTTTTCTATTCATAAGAATATTCCTTAATTAGAGTAATCGTCTCCTTAGTTAAACACCCTTTCCTTAGACATTGATCTAATTGGTTTTTCAAGTGATTGCCAGACATGTTAGTTATTATTCATGTGAACTCAATGTAGGCTCTAATACGATAATTGGATTAGATGTATTGGAAGCAAGATAAAAAGAGGGAAATTTCAAAAAGAAAACAATCTTTATTAATCTACACTATACCTTATTTTATGTTTAAATATGTATTAAGATTTTTTTCCTTGTTCAAAAATTGTCCGAATGATAATTTTGTACTAAATCATATTTAGTGGTGATTAGTAAAAGATTTTCAGGGTTTTAGTTCTAATTTAAGTAATTTGACTATTATTTGTAATTTTTTATATTATGATTTAATTATAATATAAGTATTATTTTATTTTTGAAGGCTTCGGGCATAGTGAAGCGGGTTAAATGGACGAATTTCAAAAAAAAATTCATTTTGATCATAGTAGATTTTATGAAGCCTAAATGGATTTCAAATCCAATCTTATAATTGTTGATAAAATCTTTATTTTATTTATTTGTTAAACTATTACATCACTTGAAGCAGAATTCAATGATCTATTGCTGCAAGTTGACCAAAATCCTACTGATGATCAGGTGTACTAGGAAATGATCTGTAAAAACATGCAACTACAAAACATGATGAATATCCACTACTCTAACTGGACTCAACAATCTAAAGTCAATTGGTTATTGCATAGTGACAAGAATTTGAGGTTCTTTGCTAAAATGTCGATGAGGAGATATCGAAACAATATACAAGCTCTTTTAAATCAACATGGAGAAGTTATTTATGACAACTTGAAAATAGAAGATGAAGTGATTACTTGTGTACTTATTACATAAACTTATACAATAGCATAGAAGATACTCCCGCTCAAGTATATAATAACTGCAGACTCGGAATTAATGAACAAGGAAGAGAATATCTATCTTAAACAGTATCAGCACAAGCGATAAAGGATGCACTTTTCTTCATAAAAGATGATAGATCTCCGAGACCTGATGGATTCACATCAAAAAATTTCAAGATACAGTGGCAAGAATATAAGAATATCATCATTGAAGCAGTTCGGGAAGTTTTCTTGAAAGGGCAAATTCCTAAATACTTAAATCATACTTTCATCACTTTGGTGCCGAAAAAGATAAACCTATGCATATTACTGGTTTTAGACCTATTACTTGTTACAGCGTACTATATAAAATAGTGTTTAAAATAATTTGCCAAAGAATTAAATGGTTCCTCAAATATTTGATATCAGATGCTTAATTTGCTTTTATACTTGATAAATCAATTTCTAAAAATATATTATTAGTTCATGAACTAATTAAAACCTTGATAAGAGAGGGGAGGAAAATTTTTGTGTCAAAATAGACTTGCAAAAGGCATATGAATAAATAAATATGAAGTTTATATGCTTTGTGCTTGGAAAAATGGGGCTTCCTGCACATTTGACAAAACTTATACATGAGTGTATAAGTACCCCCACTTATTCACTACTGCTTAATGGTGCGTCGAATGGGTTCATCTCATCTAATCGTGGACCACGACAAGGTGACCCTTTGTCTCCTTACCTTTTTTCTATTGCAATGGAGTACTTAGCTTTACTAATTAAGTAAGTAGTTAGAATAAAAGAAATCGCAACTATCTCTGCAGTGCAACCTATTGTATTATATTTACTATATGCAGATGATCTCATCTTATTTGCAAATGCTGATTGTAATAACATGCCTTTTCAACCCTCGAAAGTCAGCACTTAATACATCCACAGTTTCCAATGTTGAGCATCCAAGGGCCAAAAATGCAGATTGTAAGGATAAATAGAAAAAGAAAAAGAACAGTGAAAATAGAATCTCACAGGGAAATGGCAACATATAATATAACAAAGAGAGTAAAAGTTGTCACTCTAAAATTTATGGTATATCAGAGTTAAAAACAAACCTCATCATCTTGGACAGTCATAACTTCCCGACCTTACAATTGTCGATGGGTACTTATAATAATACATCAGAAATAAAAATACTACGGCGGGTGCACATCCAGCTCTACTCCATGAGCTCCATGTCCCACCAACGATAACCTGGAAAAATACTCAGTTTACCCGAGCATTATAATAAAATAACACCCTGATCAGTCTAGAAAACCAACATGAGAAAACTCAAGTAACATGATGAACATATAATAATTTTGTGAGACCACGCCACTAAACATGGAATGGGTTTTACCTCACAAGAACAATATCCATAGACGAAAGAATGGAAGCAAGTCGAAATAAAATCAGAATTGAAAGAATGGAAACAATTAATTAAACATCAAGGAGAGCTCCAAGCACATCTCGATGCAATTAAGAAAACGATTCGAAGATTTGAACCAAATAAGGAAAAAGAATTTTTCAAACAATGACTAGGAGGGTGTGCATCCTTACCGAAAGTACACCTCTAGAAATATACTTTAGAATTACAATGGCTCTCAGAAACCTCCAAGCTAGACCCCACCGACTTTACCAAGAATCCGAGTATTTCACATCTCAATGGGCATATAATCGAAACCAATCTAAAGTAAATGTGAAAAATACCCTAATGGGAGCCACCTCACATAGCTTGACCCCCACTCGCTCTTAAGTTTTAGTCATTTTCGGCAAAGGATATGGATACTCAAAAGAAAAACAAATCATCTTGAATAGACGAAACAAGAAGTAGATAGCAAAATCGAGATCGATAGTCAATAAATTAACTATCGGGCAAAATGATTATATATGGAAATTTAATCGCACACACTTACCACCTATAAATGAATCAAGCTTTTAAAACATTTAACTCACACTTGTGTTTGATTTTCACATCATAAATATTTGTAAAACACTTTAAAACACTCTCTAAAATATTTATTTTAAAGAGAAAATTATATTTCTAAGTGTATTTAAATAAGGGTCAAAAACAAATGTCATTAAAAGATTGTTTACTATAGACCCAAAACAATTTACACATAGTTTATTTTTAAACATTTTTTTTAAAAGATTTTCTCATTTATAAACTATCATTTATCATCCCAGAAGATCATAAATCGATTTAAAATACCTTTATAAATTTAAACAAATGTTAAAACCTTTTATCATCCCAAAAGATAATAAATCAAATTTCTAATCTGTTATAAGTTTAAAATAATATTAAATTATCTATAAGATAATTAATCAAATTTATAATCCTTTATAAATTTAAAGTAACATTAAATAATCCTGAAAAGATAATTAATCAATTTTTATAAAATTGAAACAATGTTAGTCATCCAGAAAGATAATTGATATAACTCTTTTATAAATTTAAAAGCACATTAATTATCCTAAAAGAAAACTAATCAAATTTATAACTCCATTTATAAATTTTAAACAACACTTATTCTTTATTTCAAAATTCTCAATAATACTTGAAAATATGGTTTAACGACTTCAAAGTGCAAAAACGCGACCAAATATTTATTTTCTAAAAATACAGGCACAAGTTCAACACACACAAGGTTTAAGGAGATGCTATTTCATAAGTAACAGTAACGACACTTACTCAAATTAAACAGTATGTCACAAATATTTCAACCAAACATCAATATAAGCAACATAAAAATATAAGTAAGGTGCATATAACCGTAAATTAATGATGTCGAGAAACCACTTAGGGTCTCTCTACAATAATCCCTTGCAAAACAATGGTTACTTATGCGATCCGCTTTTCAAGCAGGAATTCAAATCCAAACAAACAATTAAACAATAATAACAAACATATTATTATCAACAATTAACAATCAATGGCTAACATATCATTTATTAATTTATCCATATATTAATTAACATCAAAAATAATCCTTTTAAGTTGCAAGCATAGAACGGTGATTTATTCTGCTCGATAGATGTCCAAAATAATCTATTCAATTTAATTATAGTAGAACGATGTTTTATTCTGCTACGTAGATATCACAAACGGAGTATAACTAATTTAACTATGTTAAACATAATTAAATTAAATCACCATAATTTTATCAATAATTTGCACTTCATTAAACCTATCAACTATCATCCAAGCATTCAACAATAATCTACAGCAACACAGATATCATATATATTTAGAGATGAGTAAACTCGCTAAAATTCAAGTTGGCGCTTCGCGTTTTCGGTTTGATCTTCGATTTTAGCTCAAATTCTACTAGCTTCAAATTCAATGAACCTAACTCCAATGCGTAGATAATGATACGAGTCCAACGCAAAAAACCGCGTCCAAATCTGACCTCGTATGGAGAAGATATTATTATATTAATTAATCAACATCAATTGCTTAACGAATTTAAATTACCAACTCAAATCATCTTCCTCCCCTCCTTTAATATGCACGTACACAATAGACATGCACATTGAAACCCAATGTCGAGAACTTCCTCCCACAAATTCACACCCCACAGTCAACGAAATCACGAACCGCCGGTTCCATCAAAATCCTTATCAAAATCTCATTGCCACGAACACAACCAGTTGAAGCTCGATCCACCATTTCTAATCGCGACCCGTAGCCTACCTTGCATTGCTCCCAAACGATCTGATCCACCATCAAGAACCACACCATGTCAAAACTTCAACCCCGAATTCCTCGACACTACAAATCCAATGCACCAATAGCCATGGCCTCTCGTCGCTAGATCTCCAACAAATTGAAACCCTAATTTTGCAATTTATAGCTGATCATCACCAAAGTCGAATGCAGCCAATGAAATGGGTATGGATTTGTAGATCTCCTTGATACGATCTCAAAGAAACTTGTTTTATAAATTTTAGTGGAGCAATTCCTTTGATTTTGATTGAATGAGCTTGAGGTCATTATCTTGTTTATTAGAAATGAAAAATAGAAAGAGAGAGGAGGGAAAAGTTGAAAATGAAAAGAGACAAAGGAAAATGAGGAAATGTGTTAAGTTTGCATATAATAAACAAAAATAAATTCTTTTACTTTAAACACAAGCAACCCAAAATTCCCAAGTAACTAAAAATTTCTAAGCAACACATTATATCACCATTAAGTTCAGTTGAAAATTTTGAATTTGATTTGATTTGGAAAAAGTTTCGAAAAGAAGATTTGCGGTATTCCGCTATACAATATTTTGTTCGCGCATGAACCGCGAATGACGGAAATAAAAATACGATCGTGCACCAAAATACGACAAGATCACAAATCAACAATAAAATACATAGATTATTTTATTCTATGAAATTTAAAAAATACCAATGTTTACCATAAAATATGCCAAACAAAGACTTAAGTATTTTCCCAATTAAAAATTATGGAAAAACCCCATAAATTAAAATAAAGATACCTCATTAAAAATCAAGTCGTTTTATTAACAATTGATTTTCTTATTATTTATTCGAACCACCTATTATTGTATATAAATTTTCAAACTGAGTTCACCGCTATTACTTATTAATTAAAATGAGTTAAATAAAGCTATTAGTTCCATTTAATTAATATTTAATTCATAATTCAAATATTTAAATAATCCCTATATTTGAATATAATTTATAAAACTTAAAAATAATTATTTAATATTTAAATAATCCATATATTTGAATATAAGTTATAAAACTTTAAAAATAATTATCTAAATATTTAAAATTAATTAAATATTCAAAATTAAAACGATAAAATTTTGGGATGTTACATTGATATTGAAATTGTAGGTACTGTAAACAAAATTTGAACTCAACCTAGAGAGACCACAGGCTTGTAAACTAACACTATGAAGTTTACTATCTACTTCAACAAACACGTAAGACACAAAAAGAAAATATTAAAACTTTTGGAAATTCATGAAGGTTGTCTACTTGTGAAGTAGTTAGGTGTTCCTCTCCCCAATAACTATTTACACTATGTAGACTGCACTAGTTTCAAAGGATAACTAACAAAGTAGACAAGTAGGACTGCAAATTCTTATCTTTAGCAGGGAGTGCTGAAATGATAAACTCAGTGATATATCCTATGTTATTATTCTGGCTACTTGTATATCAACTTCCTATCACCACACTATGAAAGGTTGATAAGATGAATGCTGATTTCCTCTAGGGTGGAAAAGAACATAAGATATCCTAGGACAAACTGTGTATGCCAAAGAAGGAAGGAGGTATAGGTCTGAAGAAATTAGAAGAGCTCCGAGACACATGTTCATTGAAATTGATGTGGAAAATTATATCAAAGCAAACTATGTGGTCAATCTGAATGGGGAATAGGTACTGCTTAAAAACACCTTTTTGGGTAATGGCAACATGTCCTGCACCATGAAAACAATAATATGGCGTCGAGACATGGGGTGGAATTTAATTCAAAGACTTATAGCTTATACGGAAGACACACATTTGTGGTTCGATCCTTGAATAAACGGTGGGCTTATGGTCAATTTGTTAAGATGGGATAGAATTCATGTAACCAACATAAAAAAATTTAAGGTTAGCTCCATCATACAACATAGCAATATCAACTTAAACCTACTGCCTGTTATGAAAGAAATTGAAGATCAAGTGAAACAAGTGTACATTCACATAGATATTTCAACAAACATATGGAGGTGACAAGAAGAAGACAATTTCGATTTCAGGAATACGTGGGATACGATCAGAAGCAAGACAGAAAATGTCAGCTGGCATTAGCTATCAATATCATCACTCGTAAAGTGTCCTTCACTACTTATAAGGTGATACAAAATGCTATAATTACTACATATAAGTTACAAAGATGGGGATCAATTGTTCGACCATATGCGTGCTTTGTGAATCAGAGGAAGAAAATAGAGAACACCTATTCATTACCTGTTCATACAGCTCATATATTTGGACTCTTATGCGACTTAAGCTAAACTTACCACCAACAAGTTCAAAGATTTTGAATGATGAAATTATGGAACTAGAAAGAAAATTTACTTACGATGATCATATTTCTCAAATTGTAGCTACAAGCTTTGTTACTACGGTTCACCGCCTCTGGAATAAGAGAAACACACGAATTTTTAATTTTAAGAAGATGACCAATATTCAGCGAGCAAAGCTAATTCAAACCGATATCATGATTATGATAAAAGCATCAACAAAGAAAACAAGCACGAATCAAAGTAACTTGCATATTTGTGAAAGATGGGGAATCGATTTGAATGATGGCGGATAAGGCGAGAATCAAATTTCAAATTAGGCCGGGCTTTATTATATTTAACTTAAGTAGAATGATTTTGTAATTAATATTGGTTGGAGTATATGTGTACATTGTAAACATTGGTAGATGCCACACTTTTTTTTCCATTACTACTATGGTAAGACTTTTCAAGGATGTGAATTTACTAATGGTTCTTCCCATAAAGATTTGATTTTAAATATATATATATATATATATATATATATATATATATATATATATATATATATCCGTGTGTGTGTGGATATAATATTTTTTTAAGTTTTAGTTTACAAGTGTATTAGTTTACAAATGTATTAAATACACTTGTTTGTGTGAAGTGCACGTGCTATAAATAAGAAGTGTATATAGTTAATTTGACCATATATAGGTGCTAGGATTTACACCGCAATGGACCCATTTCCTTTTTACATATGCCTTTGTTGTTCAATATTTTTGTTTAAAATTATATATATGTATATAATAGATGTTTAAAAGTATGTGCGCATGTCTATATATACCGAAATCATATTAGATAATTCAAAATGTTTTGAAATCTAAAATTAAAAATAGTGATTTGGTTTCAATTAAAGAAAGATTTGATATTAAATATTACATTAATTACACTAGATCCATCTTGTTATTTTGAATTAGAGCAACACATACATACATACATACATACATACACATACACACACACACATATATTACAATTGATGTTTTAGATTTAAATCAATTTATTTATATATAAATATTTGTAATATAAAATATGTATATACGTTAGAATTTAAAGTTAACATTTAAATCAAACTTTTAGTTTAGAAAATAAACTAAAGTTTAGGATTTTACATAAAATTTTAAGGTTAAAAACAGACGAAAGATTCAGAATTTACACAAAAGTCCTTTCATGAATTTACATCAAAAGACTTTTTTCGTAAACAATATTTAAAACATTTGTTCAAGGTATCAATCATATAACAAAAGAAATTAATATTTAAGGTGAAAGTTAATTAATTAACATGAATAGTTTATTTACATTTTCATATGTAAATACTATAAAATTATAAAATAGATCTCAATCAAAAATTAACATCAATAAAATTTTCAATACTATAGAAAAAGAATTGGACAAATTTAGCATATGTATATTCGTGATAATAACATTCAAATCCAAATCTCACATCAAACAACTATAAATTAACAAAGGAGAAAGAAAGTCTAAAACATATCAAAAATAATAAACATATTTTGGAAAGAGATAATGCGAAAAAGTAGATTTGAATTCAGTCGGCATAATTGACATACTTTCAATAAAGATGGACTTAAAATGGTTTGAATTACTTGTTAAAAGATGAACCATTGAAACACTAGATAAGTCATTTGGAATCGAAACATATGAATAACATACATAAATAAAATCAGATAATTATCTTAGGACGTTGCCAAAAACTCACACCTTGAAATGATGAATAGATGCTCCTAGACTCGGTTGAATCGATCTTCGGATTTTGTAGGAATCAAGATATAGAAACCACATTTTGTTTTTAATTTTATTTGATTATAATTTTAAATTTTTTTTATCCCTAGGTGACCAATAATATTCAGCTATGACTTGGTAGGTGAGAAGAGGAAAATTAGAATAATCAATGACTGAAATAATGAATCACATAAAGGAGGCAATAAAAGATTATTAAAGATATAGCGATTCACCTTCCTTTAATTATGTCTTAGCTCCTTCATTTCAAATTAAAATTTTCTTCTCTCTCCTTTGTTTGGTCGGCCATAGCATGATTGGAATGGACCTCCAAAAATTTCAAAACCAATTACTATTTATTTCATTTAAATCCAATTTAAATGTTCCATTGATATCTTATATTGATACGTGTATATATAACTTATATATATATATATATATGCATTTTATTAAATATTAATAGTATTAAAACATCAAATAAAATTTAATAATTAATATTTCACAAATATTAATTAATTTAATTAATTTACAATGCTTATAAATTAATTAAATCGTATTGTTTATTCGGAGTATTTATCATTTCGTTTGTGCGACTCAAAGGTGTAAAGTCAGTCGGCAATTAATATTGAACAATTTGAATATTGACGTTCACACGTCACCTTAGCTAGTGGTGTGATATTTCGACTGAATTTATCGTTTACACATCTTTTTGGTAAAATCTAATTTTTATTTGTTATAAGCAGTACCCGCTAGTAACTATTATTTACACCAATTCTTTTTGTCGACACTCTATCACATTATGACTTATGGAATTTGGTTTTGGTCAAAATTCCAACATTGTCCGCATTAACCTTGATTAGTCCAAACATAAAATATTTGGTTCAATAATAACAATTATTATCAACTATACTTATCAGATGTTATGTTTGTTGGATTGATATGACGTGACGTCATCCCATATTGAGTTGTCCTGACCATAGCATGGTAGAAGTAAAATAATGAGAAGTTATGTTTAGAAAGGGTTCAATTATTGGATTTATATAAAGGAAAAATTGAATTTGGATTTTTGAACTTAAAAGGTATTCTGGATTAAGTTGGTGGTGGAGTCTTATAAGAAAGATTTCAATGGTTAGAAGATTTAGGTAAAATGGGCACCATAAGTGAGTTATGGAGAGAAGTATTGGAGTTTAATTTATTGATATATAGAAAGTGTTCCGACTGAAGTTGGTTACAAGATTATATGAGAATGCATGTTGGTGTTGTGTAAGGGAGAAAATCAAGTTTAATGAGTAGTAGGTTAGAGAGTCAAGGAAAATATGTTTTGATTTTCATGCATCCTAATGTGGGGGCGATACTTAAGGAAATTGAAAAGATGACGATTCAGATGTAACCTTGAGAAGGGAATAAGTAAATTCTTTTCAATCATCACTCGAATTGAAGAGAGGCAATCTTTCAAGGAGGTTATTTTGAAGCAGCGACTTAGGGGTACTAGTTTATGTTGCATATCAAGTGCACATGAAAGAAGTATCATATAGTCAATCACTTAAACACTAGCATGTTCTTAGGTTAGGATTTCACTTAAATTTACGATTTTGTTTGCTATGATTGAATGGTTGAGTAGAATAAGGTTGCTCAGTTTGGATGTTTGATTGTTTGTATAATCTAGAACTTAGGATAGGATTTGTAAATCCCTCATTGATTGAGAACATGGTACATTGGTACCATGATTAATGGATGTGTGGAGATGTGATATCATAAGTGAAGTGATACCACTTAAGATAGATTAAGATTAGATAAGTGGTTTGTTATGTTTACCAGGTTAAGACATCACCCAATTTTGATGTTCTCAGATGAACTTAGGGATTTTACAATGATTTGAGTTATTAGTTTCTTAGATAAGACATCGTCCACATTTGAGTTGTCTTACCCTAGCATCCAAAGGTGAAGTAATGATTTTGCTATTAGTATTCTTTGAGTGTTGTGGACGTGTATTTAGGAGTTGTATAAGGTTGTAGTTCAGTTGGGACATTCTTATGCTAATGTTACATATGGATATGCGATTCGGCATCGGATTATTCTGATTGGCAAGATAAATTGCAGAAATCAAGGTTGTGTAAGCTTTCAGTATTTGGGAATTAGTATATGTATTAGTGGTGAAGTTTATTTGGTTGGGATGGAATACGTAATCCATTTAAGAATACTAAGCCGGAGAGAGGGCCCGAGCTTTCTATTTTGTATCTTTTTTGAAATGTTATTCCATTAACTTGTTTATTAGTATAGTTGGTTATATTAGGATTGAGTGAATGGTTGTTATATATATAGTCATTTATGTATTACATATTTTAGAATATGATGACTAATTTGGTTGTTTGACTTGTTTTATTATTGATCTTTTATTTGCTTGATTTTGATATGTTCCATATATCTTGATTGTTAGTTGCTAGTTACTGCACATAAGTATGATATGCTGAAATTGATGATTATTGTTGCATACACATAGAAATTATATGTTCATACTAGGAAGCTTGCTTACATACCCGATATGACATGTCAGCTCATTCATATAGGAAGTCGTGGAAGATAGATTTCTACATCCACTCAGCATATCATATTCCATGATCATCATAATGCATACATCTTTTGCAATATTCTAATGTATTACTATGTGTGTATCATTCAAGTGTACGTCATGGGTGTTAGGTAACTTGTGATGTATATTTGTTTGGATGATTGTTTGGAAATATTATATTATTTATTTATATTTAATATATAATTGTATGTGTTGTTAGGTATATTATACGTGATATGAGAGAGTGCGATATATTATCTGCCCATTGAGATTTTTGAGGTTGAAATTCTTTTAATGGGAGAAGAATGTAATACCCTATAAAATTTAATAATATAATAATAATTAATATCATAATAAAAGTGATAAATTAATTATCTAAAATAATGAAGAGGCAAGTGGTCATTTTTCCAACATTGGAATCTAATGGAAAAATTTATGCTTTTGCAACCGGCTCATTTTCTGATTCGCCTCGTATGTATACTTGCTGAATCTGGTGATCGTATGAGAGAGATATAGATGATATACCGATTATCCGAGTTAGCGATATTTTATTTTAAATTTAAATTTGAAATAAAATGGCCACTACCCTTCCTCCTTTTATAAATACTACTCCTGTACCTACTATCTTCTTTTCCGAAACCAATTTCCACCATTTCAGAATTTTCTCCTTCTTCCCTCATCCTCTCAAATTTCAAACGACCATAACTTGCTTATTTTTCAACATATTTACAGGAAATCAGTGATAAAAATTGAAGGTTGTGGAGAGTACTACATATATGAAGTTGGAGGTGGAATTCAAAGGGATGACAATATAGCAGGCCCCGACAGCAAGGGATGATGGTGGAATCCCGTAATCACTTCCCACCATGAATAGAAAACTTTAAATTAGCATAGCTCCACAATTCTTAATGGAATTTGACAATGCACCCATAAAAACAACTGTGGTGAGAATTACGATTTGGAAAAGTGTTTGGGGGTGAATTATAGAGATACCCAGACGCTAAATGAATAGTATAATGGAGGCGGTGTTTGATCATCTTCAATCGGAAGTTTTGGTGAGTGATTCTTTCTTTGAATATAATACGTAGATAATGTTATTAAGATGATTAGTAATCTAATAATGAGTAAATATGGACCTAATTCACTTAATGCACATATTAAACATGGGGTTTGGGAGGGAATTTATGATCAATAAACCAAAAACTAAACTAATAATCTTTTCCTTGAATTTGGTGGATATACCAAAGAATTTATTGATAGTTAACCTTAAAACCAAAGTAGAAATATAGTACTAGGTGTTAGGGACGGATAATAGTCGGTCGGAGGCGGAATGGAGGCACTCGGAGATGAAATGACGTGACGAAATGGTAGAAAACCATGGCCAGGCTTGCATCCCTCTATGTGATCGGTCGTTCGGTCCTATCTAGACCAGTGCATCGACCGTGGCCTGCTAGGTCTGGTTGAACCTGAACCCAACCAAATCGAGTAAAATTGGAATGTTGGTGTGTTGATGAGCTTGCGGGGTATATTAATGGTACTTGGAAGGCGAGTTCGGTGTTAAGGAGTTTCCAAGGAATACGTTGGTTTGTGATTATTGTCGGTGCTAAGGAGTCAATGAGGAATACATTGGTTTATAATCGTTGTGTGCAATTTGATTCAACTAGCTATGTATTGGTAGAGGTATTCTTATTTGGTAGGAATGTGAACAGTACTATGGCATAAGGAGATAACCCAAATGAGGATCATGTAGCACAAGTAGGCAGGTGTAGGAGGTAAACTCACTTGTAGTGCATGAGGCAAGTCCAGTGAGGAGGGGACGGTAAGCGATCCTATAGTGCATTGAGGCAGGACCTAAGTTATGACACCATTTACTATTGAGATGCGGACGTCAAACAATACTGTAGCATATGAGATGAGTCCATGACATGAGTCTAGTATGTGTATGAGACTTGGATGTTAAGCGGTCCTGTAGCCATTGAGACGGGTCCAGAACATGAGTCCAATATCTAATAGATTGATGATATGATTTTATGCCGCAGGTGTAGGATTATGATTTATTAGTTAAGTAGTAAGATCCTTTGTGTCAAAGAATGATTGCGATGTAGATACCGAGATGTTAGACTTGTATCATTTCATTGTATTATCTCTGTAGCATATGTGGAGCAAGTACGACTCACTCACTCAGGCTTCTATCCGACCCACTTCTATTTTTCCTTTTATTTATATCACTAAGTTGATCGAGCCCTGGAGAAGTGATGGAGCATTAGATGAGGACCTTGCTATATATATACATTGGAAATATATGATATTGTATGACTTACATAGTATGTTGGTTTTGGATTAGAAATGTACAGACACATAGTGTGATGTAAATTGGTAGAGTTTGATTATTGAACAAATGATGGTTAATTGGTATTATACTTTATGTCCTTCCATTATGAGTCTAAAAGTTTATTAGTTAGAAATGCATTTGTTTCTTTTTATCATATCTCAATGACTCGTCCTTTTCAATTCTCGAGGTGTTAATGTCGGTTCAGTTGTTAAACCCAAGGATCATAAGTGCAGGTTGTTACAACCTACCAACTTCTTAACCTAGGATATGTAGGTGTTTCTTATCGATTATTATCTTGTATAATCTTGTAAACTATGTGTTCGATGAATTTAAATCTAACATATGTGCTTACTCTTAAATACACGACCTTATAGAAAGTAATTAACTCAACTCCACTCACCATCAATCATTTTTTGTCTAACATAGTACAATTACTCCTTAATAATGCACCATTAAGCATCATAGGATGAAGTGGCTTTTGAAATTAAATCTTGTTCGTTTTAGATACTTTTGCAACCTTTTCAAATACATTCACTTATTCGATCAAATCAAATTCTTTTATTTACTTTGGCATGTTTTGTTTTCTTCTTCTGTTTTATATTCAATGAACTTATCATAAATCACTACTTTTATATCAAATACACATGTTTATGTGTAAGATAATTCAGCTATGAATTTAACGGAGTAAGTGGAACCGTTTTGAAATCTCTAGACTTTGAACTACATACATCTATATGTATCCGTCCGAAGAGTTCATTAACTCTTTTATCGCTCCCACTGCATGAGTGCTTTACCTTAACCGTTTGAGATACGATTCACTAATGACATATGATTCATACTCATATGATTATTGAATTTTTCTTCAAAATTATGTCTCAGTCCATAATTCCAAAAAAATAGAAAAAATTGTGATTCTTCTACGTTTTCTATTGCATCACTTTTGTTATAAAATAAATACCATTATTATAGTTTTATCTTATAATGAATAGTCATAATATTCATATCAAAGTAAAACTATATCTGTTTCCAAACAATACCGAAAACAGTTATTATTTCATAACTGATATATGGCATATTTAAGAAACCAATTTTTTGTACTTTGATGTGTCCGATAAGAAGTGTTTTAGGTATGTTTCCACTATTTTTCCATTAATTTAATAGCGTATGAAATATGAAGCTCTATTCAACCACTTTTTTAGGAATTTTATTTTATACACTGTAACTAGTTTACAGTTGAGACTTTTAGATCAAACATCTTAAACTCGAAAAAACAATTTTCACATAAAACAAATTTCTATATGAAAATACATTTGTAATAGGAATCACATTTCTCATTCCATATTAAGCATGCTTTTAGTATTTATATAATTCTCATTTCCAAATGTCTCTTTATGAAGCAAAGATGATCATTCTCTCTTTTCATCCCAACCGTGCCTAAATTATATTCACTCTCGTAGATTTGGTTTTTTTTCAAAATAATCAAACCATTCAAAAGGTAACCCAGACTGCAAGACCATAACAAACTTTTTACAAAAATGCATTTAGTCGTTCTTAACATTTAGGGATGTCATATAAGTTGCAATTTGTGTAAACTAATCAAAGTAAAATTTTAGTGATCGAATTCATAGGTACATCTTGTAGTTGTTGGTCTAGTACTACATCTAACACAATAAGATCCATATTATACTAAATCATATTGAATACTCGATCTCGCATTATGGATTACTTGCTTATTTCGAATGAACTAATTTCATCGAAATTTGGTACATTACGAATCACGGTTGTTCAACATATAACATTTATATTTAATAATATGGATCCATATTTTTGCATTGCCTTTAGAGTTCAAAACTCGTAGAAGAAAATATACAGTCCCGACCAAATAAATTCTTAAGCTACCAAGGCACGCATGTTTTAGTGGTTGTATAAATTGGCTATTACATGGGACTTGAAATGACAATACGCCAAAAGATATATTAGTAAATTATTTTATATTTTTATGTTAGTCTTAATTCAGTTCGTTTGTATATTTTAGTTGATAAATATTTTATCAGCTATAATGGTTGCACAAATCTATCTAAGCAGATTATTTTAAATTTGTATAACATATATTCTTATAATATTAGAAAGGTTAATATATTCATTTCATTTTTTCTAACTAGGCTCATACTAGATTTTTATGTTTTTCAAAACCCTAAGAAAAACATACAAATCTTTTGATTTCTCTAGTGGGCGTTAGGACTTGCTTGCATTAGGATTCTAACCTTGAGGATTTTCAAAAATCATAGGCCTGCAAGCAGTGGATAATACTTTATCGGTTGTGTCGTATAGAACTCCTAACCCGTGGTCTTTGTCCTGATCTCATTTTGACCTTAAAGATGATCAACAAATAAAAAGAGATTATTCACCCATACCTACCATTTTGCAATGGCCTAAGTATAATGCACATTACTTAGGAATATTAACAAATACATGCATATCCCTTACCTCGCTTAGTCAATATATTAATATTACTACACATAAAATCCCTAGGAATCTCAACAACTAAAGAGTATGCAAGTAATCTATTGATATAGAAATGGCAGCGGACAACTTATATATTAAAGATTCATAATCTTTAATATATATGTATTGAGTTATTTCGATTTAAGAAATAATGTATTTCTTATGGAATACCGTGGTGATTTAAGTGACAAATATGTCTAAAATCGTGGAATATGTACAATATGCATGTACTTGTTCTTTAAATCTATGTTGGGTTTCTTACAATTCCACTTAAGTTTTATACTGTAACATCCCCCTACTTGGAGGCCCAAAACTAACGGTTACGGACGCTGCAGTCATCCATAGATATTAATCTTCAGCAACCAAATACGGCGGTGCCAGATACATTGATACACATATCACAAGAATATGGAAAAATTTAACAATTCAAAAACATATTTCCACATTCAAATCAAAGCATTTCATGTTCATTACATAATCCCAAAATGTTAACCACGTTCAGCAAAATATAATTATTATACATACGCCAAGAGCGACATATGAAGATGCCCCCTTGGTTGATCAAAGTATATAGTAAGGCTAATAAATCTGCCTTTACATCCAAATACACAGCGGAAAAGAAAACTCTAAATAACTATCTTCCTCCTGCACGCCTTCGGAAGCTTTATTCGTCTAAGAAAACCTAAAAACCCTAAACCTCAAACTACTCAAAATTAATTGAGTACCCGAGAGTTTAAGGGGAAAACAAAAACTTCGAGTCAGACATAAAACCTGGTATGAATAATAGTCTATCATCTCAAACCAAATAGATATCTAGTGAGACCATGCTGCTTAGCGGAATAGGTTTTCACCTCACTAGTATCCTAAAACCTTTATAAAACCATATACTGTGCTTCTGCTCCACAATGGTTAAAAACATAGTAATTCAAAACATTATGATGATATGAAAACAAACAAATCAAATCTGGATTACTCATCCCCATTCATTCTGACTATCAGTCTTAATTAAAGTTTCTAGGATTACTATTAACCTAATAGTTTTCATGGGCTACTAATAACCGGTTAAACATTTAAGGCCTCCCTGTCCAATTACATAGTTTTCATGGGCTTACTACGAACCCGTCTATCTTACATTATCATTTACACATAGTTTTCATGGGCTAACTATGAACATGTGTTTGCATAAAAAATGGACAAACACCTCAAAGTTGTATGATTTAGTAGATCTTATGTTGTTCTTAGCGATTTGAGTGATTTATGCAAATATATGAAAAGCAGGGGCTAAACTGTAAAAAGACACGCAAATTTATAGTGGTTCAGCCAGAATGTGCCTACGTCCACTTTATATGTTATTTCCCTTCTCTTCTTTTGATTACAAGTACAAAGCTTTGATACAAGTAAAAGAAAGTTTGTTTGAAAGTTCCTTCCGTGCTTGAGCTCTCAAACTTGTCCCCATTGGTGTACCCCTGCCCCTCTATTTATAGAGTGAGGCTGGGGGTAGGGGTCTAGGATGTGTGTAGTTGCTGATGGGCATGGGCTGGCCTTGTTATAGTTGGTCCGGTGGGAGTATGGTGGAGCATGGTTCGGTATAGCAGTTGGTCCGGTGGGAGTATGGTGGAGCATGGTTCGGTATGACATGGTTTTGGAGTCGGTTCGGCAATGGGATGAAGCTTGATTCGGTAGAGGTGAGTGTCTTTCGTTCGGTGGTGGCTGGTTCGGATGTGGTGAGGATGTCGAATGAAGCCTAGCTCATCATGGTCTTGAGATCTCCTGGGTGAGAAATTTACCCAACATTTGCCCCCCAAAGTAGGACGTGCGCGTGTGCATGTCCTGCTTTGTTTGAGTTTGAGCGATCACATCCGGCTCCAGAGCCGAACCAGGTGATCGGTGATTCAATCTTCTCCTATAAATGGGAGGCTTAGGCCATTGTATTTCTTCACCGATCAAGATTGCCGGATCAACTTGTGCCGAATCGCTTGTAGCCGAATCACGTGCAGCCGAATCAACTCGTGCCGAATCACGTGTAGCCGAATCAACTCGTGCCGAATCACGTGAGTTGCTTTACCACCGAATGAAAGCTTATACTATATATTACCGAATGGACTACTGATGTTTATTTGTTTACATCCTCCGTTCTAACAGCATGCTTTTCTATGTTGCAGATAATGTCTCGCAAAGCCGAAACTCGATCAGACAAAAAGAAATCCGGGGGTGAATGAGGGTATGCGGTTGCTTGCTGCTGAGGAGGCAGGTGTGCAAGTTGAGGATGACGACTAGGATAGTCAAGAAGCAGGTGCTGGTAAGTCTTCCTTTTTAGTCTCTCCATTAACTTTGGTTGCTTATCACTAATGAATCCTTTCTCTGACTGGACAGGTGGTCAACAGGACAAGGATAAAACTCTAATGCAGCCGGCCCCTTGATCAGACCTGGAAAATTCTTTTTGTAGACTCGACATGGCCGTATACGTTAGTCTTAAAACAGTAGAGTAACTTTTAAGTTGTAATTATTTTGCTACTTGTAATAAATAGCTCTATTCTTGATGTGTAATTCTTTAACTTAAGCTGATTTTGTCGTCTTTTGAATGTTTGCTGTTATTTTGACATGTCGTATGAGAAATATAGCTATGTATATTCTTGTAATTGAATTGTGTTTGATGTCGGGTTCTGGTTTAAGACATAATTTCATGACTTGCAATGCTAGTGTGTGGTGTTAACAAATTATAGTCATGTATTTGTACATAAAGGAAGAAAATACCGCCTTTCATGTTCTGTTTGTAGATAGCAGTTTCGAACATCTTGTATGACTGAGCATGGAAAGCAGTTGAATGCCCTGCCATCCGATTGTGAATCCCTTCATCCATTGGCGAGTATCTCCTACTCTGTATCCTGTACTTTAGGGATTGTTATAGTGGATAGAAGGAAAACTCTTTAAGAAAAAATTGAAATATGTGAAAAAGTAAAACTTCCAATCACGGAAGGCCTTCGATGTGCTTAAGTTCGTGGCAAACGGATTTTGTAGTCACTTTCCCTAGCTGTGGGTCTTGGAGACATTTGTCACCCATCTTACGCCTCCGCGGGGAGTTAATTCTTTTTTACCACAGCCGCACCTAAGACACATCGGAGCCGAGATCGCGCACAGTAACTACCCGGGCCATTATGTCCCGTAATCGTGGGTATTATTCGATTTACTGTGGCCGGCTAGCGTGGGTGCCGATCGTCAACTGTGAACTGCCCCTGGCTGGCCACACCTTATGTTGGGGCTTATAGTCGGTTCACAGTTGCCGGCGAGCCTAATGCCGTAATGAGCTGCCTCGGCTATAGTCGGCCTTCTCGGTGGCTTATAATCGGCTCATTACAGTTGGCTTTAAGGGCCGTCGCGAGCAATGAGTTAACCCGCAGCAGAGGGATGCTGGAGCAAAAGTGTCTCATTAGCGAGGGCATAGATTCGCATAGTACCTGTTAGGTTTTTCCCAGGTGAAGTTGCGCCGTGGAGTGCTTTGAGTGGAGATGCTATACGCATAGGATTTTGTTCAACAGGAAAGGATAAAGTTAACAAGTAGCCAAGATATAAAGGAACAAGTTAAAAAAGAGACAAAGTTTTTTAAAGTGGTTCGGCATGAAAAGGCCTACGTCCACTGATTCTCTTTGTTAATTCACTTCATATGGGCAGTACAAGTTAAGAAAAGTATCGACGAAGGTGCTGGATGTTCCATTCCCTCTGGAACACCTCTCCGTCCACTGTTGACAAAATATAAGCTCCATTGGGGAGATCTTTATGAATTACATATGGTCCATCCCAGATGGGGTCTAGTGCTCCGGGGCGAGGGAAGATTCGCTTGAGGACAAGATCCCCTTCTTGTAAGGTACGATGCTTGACTTTGGAGTTGTATTGCGCTGCCACTTTCTGCTTGTGGGCTGCTGTTTTAAGGACTGCATCATTTCTTCTCTCCTCAACTAGATCCAAAGACATGTGGAGGAGCTCTTCATTCTCTTCTGGGTTATAGTGGATCCTACGGTGGGAAGGCACAATGGTTTCAACTGGGAGCATAGCCTCCGATCCGTATGCCAAAGAGAAAGGAGTGTGCCCCGTTGATGTTCTGAAGGATGTGCGGTAGGCCCACAGTTCCGTAGGGAGTTCATCCACCCAAGCGCCCTTTGACTTTTCGAGCTTCTTTTTTATCAGAGTTTTCAGAATTTTGTTGACTGCTTCGACTTGTCCGTTTGCCTGGGGATATGCTACGGATGAGAAGCTTTTATGAATTCCGTGCTCTCGGCACCAGTTGGCGAATTCCTCGCTGTCAAACTGAAGTCCATTATCTGATATGATTTTGAGTGGGACTCCGTACCTGCACAGAACATTTTTGATCAAGAAGTTAATAACTTTTGCTGAAGATACTTTATTCAGAGGTTCCGCTTCCACCCATTTGGATAAATAATCAACTGCCACTATAGCATATTTGGCCCCGCCTCGGCCCATCGGTAGCTCGCCGATTAAGTCAATTCCCCATATTGCAAAGGGCCAAGGGCTGGTCATTTGAGTAATCTCAGTTGTTGGTAGCCGTGGAATCTTAGCAAATTTTTGGCATCTGTCACACTTCTTGACGAAATCTAAGGCGTCCTTGCTTAAGGTGGGCCAGAAATATCTGTATCGGAGTATCTTTTTTGCTAATGTTTGCCCTCCGGTGTGATCTCCGCAGCTCCCCTGATGGATGTTGGATAAGATTTCCTTGGCTTCTCTCCCAGCGACACACCTTAATAACGGGTTAGAGAATCCACGCCGATAGAGGATGTCTTCTTGTATTGTGAAGCGGGACGCTTTCCTCAAGATTTTCTTGACTTCGTTACGCCCGTTGGGTAGTGTGCCATTTTGTAGGTAGTCTCGGATGGGAGTCATCCAAGTTGCTTCTTCGGTTGCAGCTATCAGATTCACTTGCTCAAAACTTGGGACCGTTTGCTTTGAGATGGTTACTGCCCCGAAGATGGCGATGTCTCTCATACTTGCTTGCTTTGCCAATTCGTCGGCCTCTTGGTTCTCTTCCCGAGGGATGTGCTTGACTAAGTAGTGGTCCAATCGGCTGAGAAGCAACTTGGTCTTCTTTAGATATGCTATGAGTCGTTCCTCTCGAGCTTGGAATTCTCCTAGTATTTGATTAACAATAAGTTGAGAATCGCTATGAAGACACAAAGAATTGGCTCCGATTTCTATGGCAATTTCTAGTCCGGCTATCACTGCTTCATATTCTGCGTCGTTATTGGTGGCAGCGAACTCCAATCTTATAGCATAGTGCAGTTTGTTTCCCCTGGGAGTGGTTATTACCACACCTGCCCCCGAGCCTTGTTCGTTTGATGCACCATCCACAAAGAGATTCCACTTGATATCTTCTGCTATTTCCAATTTCTCCTTACCTTCGTTGGTAGTGAATTCTGCAATGAAATCAGCCATGGCTTGTCCCTTGATGGCGGTGCAAGGGTGATAGGTGATATCATACTGACTTAGTTCAATGCACCATTTAAGTAGTCGCCCAGAAGTGTCGGGACGATGGAGTACCTGCCTCAGTGGTTGATCAGTCAGAACTTTGATGGAATGGGACTGGAAGTAGTGACGTAGCTTTCGTGATGTGATTAGTAAACAGTATGCTAGCTTCTCAAGTTTAGGATATCTGACTTCTGCCCCAGTAAACCTTTTGCTGACGAAGTAAACTGGCCGCTGCGTGCGGTTGTCTTCCCTTACCAAGGCAGCGCTTAGGGCGTGAGATGACACAGTAAGGTATAGGTATAATTCTTCGCCTTCACTTGGAGTCGAGAGTATCGGTGGTTTCTGGAGGTGTTCGATTAGGTTAAGGAAAGCGGTTAAGCATTCGTCAGTCCATTCGAACTTTCCTTTGTCTTTCTTTAGAGCTTCGAAAAAGGGGACGCACTTGTCCGTTGTCTTGGAGATGAATCGGCTTAGGGCAGCCACTTTTCCATTTAGGCTTTGCATTTCCTTTCGGTTGGAAGGTATCTTGATATCCCTTAGCGCTCGGACTTGTTCAGGGTTTGCTTCTATCCCTCTGGCATGAACGATGAATCCTAAGAACTTTCCTGATGACACTCCGAAGGAGCATTTTAGTGGATTCAACTTCATCCCATATTGCCGAAGTACTTGAAACATCTTGCCTAGGTGGCTTACGTGATCTTTGGCTTTCCTTGACTTTACTAGCATGTCATCCACATATACTTCCATAGTTTGTCCTATTAGCCCTACAAACATCTTGTTGACGAGGCGCTGGTAGGTGGCTCCTGCATTTTTAAGTCCGAAAGGCATTACCTTATAGCAGTATAAACCTCGGTCGGTGATGAAACTAGTGTGGTCTTGGTCGGGAGCATGCATAGGAATTTGGTTATATCCTGAGTATGCGTCCATAAAAGATAGGAGCTCGTGCCCGGCTGTGCTGTCTACAAGTTGGTTGATTCTGGGAAGTGGGAAGCAATCCTTTGGGCAGGCGTCGTTTAGGTTGGAGAAGTCGATGCAGGTCCGCCACTTCCCATTAGCCTTCTTTACCAGTACCGGGTTGGCGATCCATTCCGGGTAAACAGCTTCTCGTATGAAGTCATTGGCGAGTAGATTCTTTACTTCTTCATCGAGGGCTGATGATCGCTCTGCCCCCATACTTCTCTTTTTTTTGTTTTACAGGCGCCTTGGTAGGATCAATGTTTAATATGTGGCATGCTATGTCGGGGGAGATTCCGGTCATGTCAGCGTGTGACCAAGCGAATACATCCAAGTTGTGGCGGAGAAAATCGATGAGTTGTTCCTTCAATTCGGCTTTTAGTTGGGACCCAATTTTCAATAGTCTACTTGAGTCGTGCTTGTCTACAGATATAAACTCCATAGCCTCTGCAGGCTCGGCGGTGGCCTCCTCCTCTTTGTCCCTAGGGTCTAATTCATTAAAAGGGTCGCTGGTATATCGAAGAGGAGGGGCTTTCTTTAGTTGCTATGCTTCCAGACTTTTTGTGCAGAGGGCAATCTCTACACCCTTCCCTTTATCCTTCATGTGGTTGTTGCGAAGTTCAGTCACATAGCAGTCTCGAGCAACGTCCTGGTCTCCTTCTACTTCCCCTACTCCATTGTCCGTTGGAAATTTCATCTTTAGGCACCATGGGGCTAGGACAATTTGGAAATCAGACAAAGCTGTCCTTCCTAAGAAGGCGTTGTAGGCCGAACGGTTTTCTATTAGCACAAATGTCTATTTCCGCACAACGGAGCGGGGATGGCTTCCAATCTCAACAAAGAGGTCCAGTTGTCCGAGAGGCATCTTCGCATCTCCAGTGAAACCATGTAGTGGTTTATCGCAGGGAGATACATCCTTCATTGATAGCTTCATTTTGTCGAATGCGTGTTTGAACAGGATGTTTACTGAGCTTCCAGTATCTACCAGGATTCGGTAAACTTCGGCGGGACCGAGTCGGGCAGAGATAACCATGGGATCTATGTGAGGGTATTGCCTTCCTTCTAGGTCACGCTTACCGAATGTGATGTCATCACTTTATTTCCGCTTCGGGTGGCGTTCTTCTATAACCAAATTGACATAGTCTTTATTGTCTCTAAGCGACTTTCCGTACCTTTCCATCTCTTTCCAGCTTCTATCTGCGATGTGTGGCCCTCCTGAGATGGTATGGACCACTATCTTTTCTTGACTAGAGCTGCTAGCGTTGCGGTTTCCTCTGTCGGTCCCTGGTGAGGGTAGCCTTGGGTTTTCATTGGCAGGAGCTGGGGTCCTGTCCTGACCTTTTACATAACGTTCCAGTTTCTTTCTTCTGATGTGTTCCTCAATCAGATCTCGGAGATGATGGCATTCGTTGGTATCATGCCCGTGAGATTCGTGGAAGCGGTAGAACTTTCCAGACTTCTGTGCGTTATCTGATTCCTTCTTGTATGGTGGGCGTTTGTATCTAACTTCGCCTTGGGTGGCAAGGAAGATATTTTCGACGGTCTCGTTCAAAGGAGTGTAAGTGTCGAATCTAGGTCCTGGCCGATATAGGCGCTTTTCTCCCTTCTTGCCCCCAGCATTGTCTCTGGAATCATTTCTTCGAACGTCCCTTGCCATCACAGGGGCGTTGCTGTGAGTTGCCTTATTCTGCTGTCCTGACAGCCCCTCCCCGGCAGCATCCTCGAGTCTCATGTATTTCCCGGCTTCATGGAAGAAATCGGGTAAAGTAGCTGGTTTTTCTTTTGTCAATCGCCTAGCGAATTTAGTGTTCGGATGCACACCACTACAGAGGGCCATTAGGATAAGCTTCTCGTCGGCATCTTAGACTGCGGCCGCTGCGGCATTGAATCGGGTTAGGTATTGCTGTAGTTTCTCTCCGGGTTTCTGTTTGATGCTGGATAAGGAATAAGCGTCCTTAGGTTGTTCCACATGAATGCGGAACTGACTGATGAACCTTTCTTTCAACATTTCCCACGAACTGATGGATCCCTGAGGTAAATGACAGAACCAGGAGGTCGCAAGATCCGCTAAGAATAGTGGGAAGCATTTGCACAGTACTCCTTCTGTCGCTCCACTCATGAGCATATGCTGCGTGTACCTCTGTAAGTGTACAACGGGATCGGAGGTTCCTTTGTAGGGTTCCATTGTTGGCATCTTCCATTCTCGGGAGGTGATAGCAATTTCGATATTGCGGGCGAAAGGGCTGGTTACCCTAGCGCCTATCCCTCGATCTCTTTGCTCCCGTTGGACACACTCTCTGAATAAGCGTGCCATCCTTTCATCAGAACTTGGAGCAGATAGAAATGAGTTTGGTTCTGTTCTGTGGGATTGATTCTGTCCAGATGACCTGTAAGGATGGTATCGTCTATCATTCCTCATATTTTCCAGTGGCTGCCTTTGATCTTCTGGGAGCATGCTCGGGTCAGCTACAGTTGGCCCTTGCCTCGATCTCCCCCTGCTGGGTTCTGATCTAAGCACTTCCTCGGGTCCAACTTCGGGCTGGACTCTAGCTCGGCCCCGTTCACTGGCGTTTCTGTGGTTAGGCAGCATGACAGGCTCAGCTACAGTTGACCTTCGCCCGGTACCTCCCCCGTTGGGTTCGGTACCAAACGTTTCCTCAGGCCTAACTTCGGGCCGTGCCCGTTCTCGGCTCCTACCATGGCTACTTCTGCCGTTAGCTCCTTCGAAGAAGGAAGATCTTTGTTATCTCTGAGATCCTCCAGACTGGGACTCGCCCCATGATTCAGTGTTGCGGTTGGATTCTTCAGCGTCCCTTAAGCGTGACATGAGATGGTCCACCAAGGCTTCCTACTGGGACGTGAAGCGGTTAGTTACTTCAACCACAACTCTGTCCAAATCTGCCCTAGTAATTGCTGCAGGCTGTTCTGTGGCAGGAGTGGTTGGGTTAGCCTGTCCTTCATTTGTTACTGCTGCTGGAGGAGGACGATTTACTGGATCCGTGACAGCTGGATCTGGAAGGCTGCTGGATGCGATGTTTTTTCCTTTGTTAACATCTTTTCTCTGTTTGGGAGGCATGTTTTCCAAGTGGCGAACAATGCTGTTAGGAAAACTGCTAAGTGGATGAAGCTGAAGCTTCGAGCTTCTAGTTTCTCAGTGAAAGCACCAAAAATGTTTGCACAAAAAATGGACAAACACCTCAAAGTTGTATGATTTAGTAGATCTTATGTTGTTCTTAGCGATTTGAGTGATTTATGCAAATATATGAAAAGAAGGGGCTAAACTGTAAAAAGACACGCAAATTTATAGTGGTTCAGCCAGAATATGCCTACGTCCACTTTATATGTTATTTCCCTTCTCTTCTTTTGATTACAAGTACAAAGCTTTGATACAAGTAAAAGAAAGTTTGTTTGAAAGTTCCTTCCGTGCTTGAGCTCTCAAACTTGTCCCTATTGCTGTACCCCTGCCCCTCTATTTATAGAGTGAGGCTGGGGGTAGGGGTCTAGGATGTGTATAGTTGCTGATGGGCCTGGGCTGGCCTTGTTATAGTTGGTCCGGTATTGCAGTTGGTCCGGTGGGAGTATGGTGGAGCATGGTTCGGTATAGCAGTTGGTCTGGTGGGAGTATGGTGGAGCATGGTTCGGTATGACATGGTTTTGGAGTCGGTTCGGCAATGGGATGAAGCTTGATTCGGTAGAGGTGAGTGTCTTTCGTTCGGTGGTGGCTGGTTCGGATGTGGTGAGGATGTCGAATGAAGCCTAGCTCTTCATGGTCTTGAGATCTCCTGGGTGAGAAATTTACCCAACAACATGTCTATCTGACATCATCACTTACACATAGTTTTCATGGGCTAGCTATGAACCTGTCTATCTGACATTCTCTTTTATACACAGTTTTTATAGGCTAACTATTAACCTATTAGCCCCTGCCAATATCATACAGTTTTCATGGGCTTACTGGAAACCTATTGGCCCCTGCCAATATATTTCCTTTATATTTTACTCACTCAGGAGTTTATTCAATATATATTCACTATTGGGTTAACCTAACTGGTTCTCCTACCCTTTTTCCCAAAATATAGTTATGGGTCCATTATAAAGTGAATATAATCATATTAGAAGAAGCAATATAACAACATAGAAATACCACTCCTGTGGGTTTAATTTATCAAAGATAGATTCTTTTTAAACCATTATACAAACTCCTTTAATATAGCCATAGTTTTTCCTTTAAAAATAGAATTTCGGTCATAAAACCTTTCGATAGCTTCGAAACCTAGTTTTCGATTTCACAAGGTAACCTCCTTCGAAAGCTTTTAAAAACATTAGGCTCCTGCCTTATAATACTTTAAATTCTACCTTTCTAAATATAAAACTTGGTCAAAATAAAACAATTTTACAACCCCTTCGAAAGTATCTCCTTCGAAGTCAAAGAAAACCAAGCAAATATTTTCGAAAGCAAAAAAAACAACCCCTTCGGAAATATAAAACTTTGTTTTAGCCATAACTTTTTATAGATGTAGAATTAAGGTCTCTAACCTATTCTATTGTGTTCAAATGATGGTTTGCATTTCCGTAGAGTGGTCCAAATAGAAAAAACGGGCTTACGGTTAGAAAGTTATGTCTGTTTGAAGTTTACAAATAAAGCTGGAGAAAACTATTACAAAAGGGCTTCCGCAACATTTACAACTGCTACCGAAAGGTAGCTTCCAACAAGGTCGAAGTGTTGCTTTGGGCAAGGCCGAAGGGTTCACTAAAAGTGCTGCAGAAAGGTCCAGAAATGTTGCGGAAGTTTCTATGACGAAAGGTTCATCAAAAACGGTGCAGAAAGCTGCAAAAATTCTACGGAAGGTTCTATGATGAAGGGTTTAGGTTCTATGATGAAAGGTTCATCAAAAACGATGTAGAAATGCTGTCGGAGGTTCTATAACGAAGGCTTTAGGTTCTATGACGAAAGGTTTTAAGGTGGAAGGTTCAGTGGTAGAGTCGTAAATAACTCGAAAACTGCCACACTTATGCTTTGTCAAATTCCTATTTGTTTTTGAGCGACACGGTTGTGTAGCGTGGCACTACACAGCCGATTAGATATCATATAATAAGTAAATAATGCGATCAACAAGCCTGATCGCTGGCCAAAAAGTATTGAGAAGCAGTAAGCTAGTCATAGTGAGACAGAGTTATATATACAAAATACATATAGCCAAAAAAAATAGCGATGGAAAGGTCGGAGCTAAGTCGCGGTTTAGTGGTGCCCACGATGCCTGTCAGGAGGAACTGCTGATGTGCTGCCCGAGGATTCGGCCTGTGGAGAGCTGGGGTGAGGAAGTCTCAGCCTGAACGGAGCGGAGAAGCTACGACCTGATATAGATGAGAAATGGTGAGTAATACGTCTACAGGTTTCTTCAAGGCTAGATATGGGCTTGTAGAATACACGTGCATTGCGCTCGGCCCAGATCCACCAACTGAAAATAGCAACCGTGAGATCTAGGTGATAGTTGGGGGAGTTGTTCTGCCAATGATCGAAAAACGAGGTGAACGTGGGAATATGTCCGAGAATATGAGCAGTTGTCGCCGCCCAAACCCTGATCGCAAAATCACACTCGAAGAAGAGATGTTGCAAACTTTCTGTTGAGGTGGAACATAGGACGCAGCTGGGGTCTACTACAATGTTATGGCGGAGGAGTCTGTCTCTTGTGTTAATTCGCCCTTGGATGAGACACCACTGCAGGAAAGCAAGGCGGGGCTGAATCTTGCACTTCCAGAGTCTGGGGAAGGTGAATAGTCGTCCAGGGTTGTTTAGGTGGGCATAGCATGAGGCAACAGAGAAGCCGGATGGGGGGTTGGGTGCCCAAGTGACGGAGTCTGGTCGGGAGTTGAGGTGGGTGTTGCGGAGAATTGAGGAGACGAGGTGGATCTCGGTGAGGGTGGAGAGGTCAAAGTAGGAAGCCGGGAGAAGCTGAGCTGGGCCCGAAGAGGAAATGTCAGAGATGGAGGTGAAGATATTAGTTGTATGAGCGAAGAGGTTGGGGAGGATGGAGGAGAGTGGAAGTTGATTGTGCCATGTGTCTAGCCAGAAGAGACAATTAGCCCCGTTTCCCAAGTTGACGTGGAATAGCCTTTTAACACGTGGTAGGGTTGAAACTACTCCAGACCAGAAGGGGGATGGTTTGATGCCATTGGGGGCGTGGAGGACAAGGTGAGGGTTAGAGTGATAGTGTAGGGAGGTGATCCTATTTGTTAAAATCCGAAAATCTGCTACAGATCAGAATTATTATTTCTGAAATTATTTTGAAAATAATTAATTATATTAATATTTTAATATAATTATTAGCCTTTTTAACTTAGAAAATTTATAATAAATCGAAATCTCTTGGGAAAAATCTCAAAAATTCACCAAAAATCTAAAATAACATTTTCTTCATCATACAAAAATTTCGAAGCAGAATTCATTATTTTATTATTTTTGATAATTAAAATCCGAAATAAATGCCTTTTTCACCTTAGGAAATTCATAAAATATTCATATTAACTCCGAAAATTATGAAATTAAAAACCCATCTCCAAAATTACGTTTTACACAACATATCTGAAAATCAAGCCATTTGGAGGTCGCTTACTAAGATTTATATTTTAAAACCCATCATTTTAATTCCATAAAAATCCCAATAAATCACCATAAATCATTATTATGCCTGAACAATGATTATTAGATCCAAACATGACCAACACAGCAAAATACATTTAGTTACTATCTATAACCGAACCAAAATAAGTAAAAAGGAGATGATTTACACTATTATTCACCTTGATTAGTTAATTGGAGAATGAGATAATTTCCTAGCTTTATTCCTTAGCTTTTTCTTCAATTTTCTGTTCTTCCTTGAGCTTTTAATAGCTAGCCGAATATAGGTGAGGAGTTATGAATGAGAAAGTAAAAGCTGATTAAGGTGGAGGGAGGGATTTATACTAAGGAATGTAGCCTCATTTCCTAGTTTACCCCTTAGGAAATTCCTCCTTCTTAATTTAGCTAAGTCTTATTTTAGTTCATTCATTAAGACACGACCATTAGATTTATTAATCTCATCTCCCTAATCAATCATATTATTCTATTTAATTTATCTAATTAAATATCCTGAATAATGTTAAACAAAAATTAGGTGTGTTACAGGCTTCCCCTTTAGAGAATTTCGTCTTTGAAATTCAGTAAGGACTACAAACAAGCATAACAACTATGCAAATAAAAGCTAGTATGTCTTACCAGCTAATAAGTCATATATAATAAATATAGAGCATACCCTCAAAGCAGATCAGGATACGCATCTCGGATCTTGTCCTTTGTCTCCCAAGTACAGTCCTTCTCGTTATCGCTCCACTGAACTTTCACCAACTTGACTGTCTTGGTCCTCAGTCTTTTCTCATCTCTCGCTATAACCCGAACTGGTTGTCTAATAAAAGTCAAATCAAGCTCTATTACCAAGTCCTCCAACTCTGCCTGAGGAATAGTAGCCTCTGGATCATGCACATACTTGCGAAGATGAGACACATGGAATACATTATGGACACCTGCCATACTGCTCGGCAACTCTACTCTGTAAGAAAGTTTTCCAGTCCTTTCTAAAATCTGGAATGGTCCAACATATCTCGGGGCCAACTTTCCCTACTTTCCAAACCATACCACACCCTTCATTGGTGATACTTTAATGAAAACCCTGTCTCCCACTGAGAACTCTAGGTCTTTACGCCTCTTATCTACATAACTCTTCTGCCTGGATTGAGCTTCCTTCATCTGTCCAGGGATTAATTCAATATTTTTTGATGCCTCTCTAACCAAATCCAGACCTAAAACCAACCTGTCTCCAGTCTCTAACCAGCATGCTGGCGATTTGCACGGTCTTCCATACAAAGCTTCAAAAGGCGTCATTCCTATACTAGTCTGATAGCTAGTATTATAGGAAAACTCAATCAAATGTAGGTGGTCTCTCAAGATCCACCAAAGTCCAATATACAAGCTCTTAGCAAGTCCTCAAGTACCTTGTTGACTCTCCATGTCTGCCCATCTGTCTATGGGTGATAAGCTGTACTCATCTTGAGCTTGGTACCTAATACATCCTGTAGACTCCTCCAAAAATTCGATAGTGAATAATGCATCCCTGTCACTGACTATGCTACTGGGAATCATATGAAGTCTAACTATGTTCTTCATGAACAACTTTGATAAAATAGGTGCCGTTCTGGTCGACTTTACTAGAATGAAATGTGCACTCTTGGTCAACCTATCTACAATAACCCATATACTTTAATTTCCTTTTCTTGACCTTGGCAACTCATCTATAAAATCCATGGATATCAAATCCCATTTCCAAACTGGAATATTTAGAGAATGAAGTAACCCACTTGGCTTCTGATGTTTGGCTTTCACTTGTTGACAGTTTACACATTGCCTAACCCACAAGCCAACATCCCTCTTCATGCCTTCCTAATAGAAGCTCCTCTTAATATCTTGATACATCTTGGTCCCTCCAGGATGAATCGTAAACTTGGATCGATGACATTCCTCAAGAACTTCTCTTCTCAAGTTCCCCACATCTGGAACACATAACCGTCCCTTCTTTCTCAACCATCCTCTCTGGTCAAGACAAAAATCCATCAAATCATCGACCTCGGTTCCAACTTCAAGTCTTCTGATCCTCTCAGCTAATAATGGATCCTCCTTTTGTTTAGAAGCAACTTTCTCGATCAATATTGGTCGAACATCCAAACAGGACAACATGGTAGTACACTGACTAGAACTAGCAGTCGATCTTAACTGCACACCACAACTGGTCAAAGCTTTCAGATCTTTCTACTCCACCAACGTAGCCAACACCACATTTTGATGTCTTCTGCTGAGAGCATCCGCTACTTTATTGCCTTTCCCTGGAGTATATTCTATATCAAAATCATAAGCAGCCAAAAACTCCAGCCACCTCTCTTGTCGCATATTCAACTCCTTTTGAGAGAATAGGTATCTCAAAGACTTATGATTGGTATACAATTCAAATATCTCCCCCAAGAGATAATGCCTCCAAATCTTCGAGGCAAAAATTATCGTCGCTAACTCCAAGTCATAAGTAGGATATCTTACTTCGTGCGGTCTAAGCTGCCTAGATGCGTAAGCAATAACTTTGCCCTTCTGCATCAATACTGCTCCCAATCCAGTCCCATATGCATCTTTGTATACTACCAACCCTTGGTTACCATCTGGAACTACTAATACTGGAACATTGGTCAACAAATGCTTTAACTTAAGGAATGCTCCCTCACATTTGTCGGACCAAACAAACTTCACTTCCTTCGTGGTAAGCTTAGTTAAAGGCGCTGCTATCCGTGAAAAATCCTTGATGAATCTTCGGTAACAACCAGCAAGTTCAAGAAAACTTCTGATCTTGGTCGTCGTTTCTGGTCCCATGCAATTGTTCACAGCTTCGATCTTATATGGATCGACTGACAATCCCTTCTATGAAACCACATGACCAAGAAACTTAACCTCTTTCTTCCAAAAATGACACTTGGAAAATTTCGCTTTTAACTGATTCTGACTCAGTGTCTCCAACACCACTCTAAGATGAATCTCATGCACTCTTTCATCTTCTGAGTATACTAAAATATCATCTATGAATACCAATACGAACCTACCCAAGTGCTCTCGAAAAACCCGGTTCATCAAATCAACGAAGAAAGCAGGTGATTTGTCAATCCAAATGGCATCACCAACCATTCATATGATCCATATCTGGTTTGATACGCCATCAATGGGATACTGTCCTCTAGCACTCTTAGTTGATGGAAACCTATCACCAAGTCCAATTGGGAAAACACTCTGGCTCCACTCAACTGATCAAATAAGTCATCGATTCTTGGCAAATGATATTTATTCTTCATCATCCTCTCGTTTAGTTTACGGTAGTCGATACACATCCTTAATGACCCATATGGTTTCTTAACAAACACCGCGGCCGCTCCCCAAGGCTAGCTGCTTAGTCTAATAAAATTCCTTCCCTCAAGATCCACTAGCTGCACCTTCAATTCCTTCATCTCCATCAGAGACATTTTGTTAGGTGGTCTACTGACAAGTTTAGCTCCCGGTACAAGGTCTATTCGAAACTCTACAGCTCATTTCGGTGATAATCTAGTGATCGGCTCAAATACATCTACAAATTCTCTTGCTACATGAATATGACTAAGGTCATCTCCCACCTCCAGGGCACTTAACAAAGCCCATACACTCTTACTGGAATTCTCCACTGAGAAAATGATTCGGTTATGACTATCCAGGTGCCTGAACGATATTTCTCGATCATGGAAAAATATTCTAGCCTCATACTTACCCAACCAATCATACCCAAAATGATCCTGAAATCTACGAAATCAAAAACATACAAACTGCATGCAAACTTATGACCTAACAAATCAAGTTCTAACTGGTCGCATCTCATCCAAGAGTTGCATGCCCTTCTATTGGATATGCAACCCTTAAGGAAGTAACAAGGTATGTGGGTTCTATACATAACCTATCAACCAAATACTGTGATATATATGAGTGTGAAGCACCAGTATCAAAAAGTACTCTAATTGGTATACTTTGAATCAAAAGCGTACCTTCCAACACAGTTTTCCCTTTCTCGGTGGCAGTAGGCCTAGAAGAAGACGGTGGTCCAATAGCAAACACCTTCCCTCTGTCCGCATGGACTGGCTCTGGACACTAGCTTTTATAATGCCCAACTTGGTCACAGTTGTAGCATTTGACATTCTTCTTCTCTGCAGGCTTCTTTCCCTTACCATATCTGCACTCGTTAGCATAACGGTGCTTCTTATCACACTTATAACACACTAAATCAGCCTTTGCTTTCTTAGCAGCATCCCCTTTCTAGGCTCCTTTCCTCTTGAAGAATTTCCTTTACTTTCCCTGAGGCCTTGGGACTCAAGTGGTTTCTCCCTAACAGACACAACAAGCATTTCCTCATGGCGAACGACCATCTCCACCACTATGACTAGGCTCTCTAATATGAGTCATGGTCATTCTGCCAAGCTCTAGCCTCAATCCTCTAATAAATCTTTCATTCCTTCTGACATCAGTGTCAACCAAAGCATAACCATACCGAGATAGCTCATCAAACTTAGCAACATACTCGATCACTGACATCTCTCTTGTACAAGATCCATAAACTTCCTCATCAATGCTGACTTGGCAGCTTCGGACAAGAACCTCTGCTCAAACCTTCTTCTAAAATCAGCCCATGCCAACTCTTCCTCCGGAACTCCGACTATCACACTATTCCACCAGTGAAGCACTAACCCTTGCAACTGTCTAGAGGCTAGCCTTCTCTTCTCTTCATCATCCAAGCCTAAATCTGTAAATATCCTTTCACAGTTCAAAATCCAGTTCTCAACTTCAGCAGCATCCTATGTTCCCTGAAAAGGTTTTCCACCCAAACTGGTATAATCCATGCTCAGCTTGGCATAGTTATTGCCAACTGGGGCCATAGGATTGGCTCCTCCAATATTCACAGCATTACCTCCAGCTACCCCTACAGCTGCTCCATCTTGCATCAAGTTGACGAAGAACTGATACATCATCCCCTTTTCTACTGGTGGGGTTCTAGCACCTACATTGGCCTCTGCACTTGGATTAGCATTAGTCTGTCGACCTTGGTTCCTTCTGGTATTAGGTCGAGTATTACCATTGGTTGTCGTGCTTCCTTCACCTAGATTTCCTCTTCCGTTTCTTGTTTCCATATCTTCTTTCTCATAAATCTATACATGAGCCTTAGTAAGATACAAAAAAACGACCTAAGAGAGAGGGGAACATGTACTTATATATATATATATATACATCTCTCTCTCTGTGTGTGTGTGTGTGTGTGTGTGTATAGCAAATACAAGTATGTTACTATAACGTTAACCCAAACCTCATCCTATTCTTTAATACATTAGGATTATGTTTGAAAATGGTTGGTTTATTTTATGTTTTATCATAAACCTCTGCTCTGATACCAACTTGTAACATCCCCCTACATGGAGGCCCAAAAATAACTGCTACGGATGCTGCAGTCATCCATATTATTAATCTTCGGCGACCAAATATGGCGGTGCTAGATACATTGATACACAGATCACAAGAATATGGAAAATTTTAACAATTCGAAAACATATTTCCACATTCAAATCAAAACATTTCATGTTCATTACATAATCCTAGAACGTTAACCACGTTCAGCAAAATATAATTATTATACATATGCCAAGAGCGACATATGAAGATGCCCCCTTGGTTGATCGGAGTATATAGTAAGGCTAATAAATCTGCCTTTAATTCCAAATACACAGCGGAAAAGAAAACTCTAAATAACTATCTGCCTTCTGCACGCCTACGGAAGCTTTTTTCGTCTAAGAAAACCTGAAAACCCTAAACCTCAAACTACTCAAAATTAATTGAATACCCGAGAGTTTAAGGGGAAAACAAAAACTTCGAGTCAGACATAAAGCCTGATATGAATAATAGTCTATCATCTCAAACCAAATAGATATGTAGTGAGACAACGCCGCTTAGCGGAATGAGTTTTCCCCTCACTGGTATCCTAAGACCTTTATAAAACCATATACTGTGCTCCTGCATCCACAATGGTTAAAAACATAGTAATTCAAAACATTATGATGATATGTAAAACAAGCAAATTAAATCTGGATTACTCATCCCTATTCATTCTGAATATCAGTCTTAATTAGAGTTTCTAGGATTACTATTAACCTAAAAGTTTTCATGGGCTAACTAATAACCGGTTAAACATTTAAGGACTTCCTGTCCATTTACATAGTTTTTATGGGCTTACTATGAACTTGTCTATCTGACATTATCATTTGCACATAGGGCTGCACACAACCCATATCCAACCCGACCCAACCCACCAACCCGACCCAACCCACATAAACCCAACCCAACCCATCCTAGTTCGGGTCGGATAAGGGTTACAATTTGTAACCCATACTTTATATGGGTCGGGTGTGTTATTTTGTTCAACCCAACCTTACTTTAACCCAACCCAACCCTATATTAAAAACCTAATTTAATATCAATACACTTAAAATTAGAATAGTCTAATCCTAGAATAATGTTTATGTATTCTACAGTAAATATACGAAAAAGCATATTTTATGTCAACCCAAACAAGATAGAATTTGGCAAAGATATTCCAAAGGGCATTTTAATGTATTTTAAAATGAAACACTTGTTCTACTATGTAGTGAACTAATTTCATATGATGTGTTTTACAATGAAATTTTAATAAAATATATGTTATAATGAATTAGTTAGTTTAAGTGCGTTATGCTAGCTAAAATCTAATATATTATGTTGAACATTTTAATGTTATTTTTTGAAAATATTCCCTTATATTCTCATTTTTATTAGATTAATGCAACCCAACCCAACCCTACTAAACCCGACCTAACCCATACTTCGACCCAACCCATATCCAACCTCATATAGGGTCGGATACGGATTGAGCTACCTTAAACCCATACCTATGCGGGTCGGATGAAATATTTGGTCTGACCCGACCCAACCCATACTTTGTGCAGCCCTATTTACACATGGTTTTCATAGGCTAACTATGAACCTGTCTATGTGAAATCATCATTTGCACATGGTTTTCAAGGGCTAACTATGAACCTGTCTATTTGACATCATCATTTACACATAGTTTTCATGGGCTAACTATGAACCTGTCTATCTAACATTCTCTTTTATACATAGTTTTCATGGGCTAACTATTAACCTATTTGTCCCACCCAATATCATACAGTTTTCATGGGCTTACTGGAAACCTATTAGCCCCTACCAATATCTTTCCTTTATATTTTACTCATTCAGGAGTTTATTCAATTTATATTCACTATTAGGTCAACCAAACTGATTCTCCAACCCTTTTTCCCAAAATACAGTTATGGGTCCATTATAAAGTGAATATATTCATATTAGAAGAAGCAATATAACAACATAGCAATACCACTCCTGTGGGTTTAATTTACCAAAGATAGATTCTTTTAAAACCATTATTCAAACTACTTTAATATAGCCATGGTTTTTCCTTTAAAAATATAACTTCGTTCATAAAACCTTTCGATAGCTTCGAAACCTAGCTATCGACTTCATAGGGTAACCTCTTTCGAAAGCTCTTAAAAACATTAGGCTCCTGCCTTATAATACTTTAAATTCTACCTTTCTAAAATATAAAACTTGGTCAAAATAAAACAATTTTACAACCCCTTCGAAAGTATCTCCTTCGAAGGCAAAGGAAACCAAGCAAACATTTTCGAAAACAAAGAAAACAACCCCTTCGAAAATATAAAACTTTGTTTTAGCCATAACTTTTTATAGACATAGAATTAAAGGTCTCTAACCTATTCCATCATGTTCAAATAATGGTTTTACTATCCGTAGAGTGGTCATAATAGAAAACGTGCTTACGGTTAGAAAGTTATGTGTATTTGAAGTTTACAAACAAAGCTGGAGAAAACTGCTACAAAAGGGCTTCCGCAATGTTTACAACTACTACCGAAAAGTAGCTTCCGACAAGGTCGAAGGGTAGCTTTCAGCAAGGCCGAAGGGTTGCTTTCGGCAAGGCCAAAGGATCCACTAAAAGTGCTGCAGAAAGGTGCAGAAATGCTATGGAAGGTTCTATGACGAAAGGTTTAGGTTCTATGACGAAAGGTTCATCAAAAACGTTGTAGAAAGCTGCATAAATGATGCAGAAGGTTCTATGACGAAGAGTTTAGGTTCTATGATGAAAGGTTCATCAAAAACGCTGCAGAAATGCTGTGGAAGGTTCTATAACGAAGGGTTTAGGTTCTATGACGAAAGGTTTTAAGGTGGAAGGTTCAGTGGTAGAGTCGTAAATAACTCGAAAACTGCCACACTTATGCTTTGTCAAATTCCTATTTGTTAAAGACAATTCTTTGTAGAAAATCTACTATAGATCAGAATTATTATTTCTGAAATTATTTTGAAAATAATTAATTATATTAATATTTTAATATAATTATTAGCCTTTTAGCTTAGAAAATTCATAATAAATCAAAATCACTTGGAAAAAATCTCAAAAATTTACCAAAAATCTGAAATAACATTTTCTTCATCATACAAAAATTTCGGAGCAGAATTCATTATTTTATTATTGTTAGTAATTAAAATCCGAAATAAATGCCTTTTTCACCTTAGGAAATTCATAAAATATTCATATTAACTCCGAAAATTATGAAATTATAAAATCATCTCCAAAATTACGTTTTACACAACATAACCGAAAATCAAGCCATTTGGAGGTCATTTACTAAGATTTTTACTTCAAAACTCATCATTTTAATTCCATAAAAATCCCAATAAATCACCATAAATCATTATTCTATACGAACAATGATTATTAGATCCAAACATGATCAACAACTATCTATAGCCGAACCAAAATAAGTAAAAATGAATCATTTACACCATTATTCACCTTGATTAGTTAATTGGGGAATGAGATAATTTCCTAGCTTTAATTCCTTAGCTTTTTCTTCAATTTTTTGTTCTTTCTTGAGCTTTTAATGGCTGGCCGAATATAGGTGAGGAGTTACGAATGATAAAGTAAAAGTTGATTAAGGTGGAGGGAGGGATTTATACTAAGGAATGTAGCCCCATTTCCTAGTTTACCCCTTAGGAAATTCCTCCTTCTTAATTTAGTTAAGTCTTATTTTAGTTCATTCATTAAGACACGACCATTGGATTTATTAATCTCATCTCCCTAATCAATCACATTATTCTATTTAATTTATCTAATTAAATATTCTGAATAATATTAAACAAAAATTAAGGGTGTTACATATACATTCATATTGTATAAGTTTAATTCATTTATAACTGTTTATAATTTTATTAACATTTATAATTTTCTTATGGATATTATTAATTAAATCACATTTAATTAATTTAAATTAGTAATTTCATTAACAAAATAATTTATTTATTTTAAAATTTAACATTTTATTTTATTCGTCTTAAAAAAATTTAAGATGAATAATAATTATAACACTTATTGTTTTATATACATATGTCCTTATATATTATATATATATTTCTTTATTAATTACCATTTAAATAATTTATTTGATGATTTTTTTATTTAGTTAAAAACAATTTATAATTAAAAAATTTAATGAATTTGAAAATTTTATATATAATTTATCTTAAACAATCTAAGAGATATATATATATACACATATATATTCAATTATAACATTTATAGATTTACATATACACATACATCAGTTCATCTGTTTGTTTTAATTAATTATTAATAAATAAATTATTCAACCAGACCAATTAATTAAATTATTAAAAAATTAAAAATTATTAATTTATTTTCAAAAACAAATTTTGAAAAGCAGTTTATAAAATTTATAATTTTTTTTATATTTTAAATTTAACTTTTAAATTAAAATATACATTTTTAGATTTTCTAATTGAAATTTGAAATTAGCCCAAGACCCGAATCAGTTTAGGCCTTTAAAATTGGGTCTACCTTTTAGACTTACTCCATTATTGAGCAAGGCCAATAGTTAAGGAAGAGAGAGAACTTGATTACCCAACCCCAAGCCTCTACTATACTAGACACCCAAATGATAGCTGGGTTTTATTAGTTGGCCCTAAAGTTGTTAATTTAGACCGTATAGGCCATTAAGGCTGTGATACCATTGAAAGAACTGGGTTGGTTGAAAGCAGGTGAAATAGGTGGATTTCATATATCTTTCTTCCTATTTTGGATCATACTGGATCTATGAAGTCTAAAAGATTATATTAGATCAATGTAATTAATCTAAATAAAATCATATTTTATTTAATTATCTGATTTATTTAATTAATGAATTTAATAAATTAATAAATAATAATTAATCAGTATATCATTATATATTTATGTGTGTATTACGTGTAAGTATAATGTAATAATGTGAACATGGGTAATGTCTAGATATTGATGTGGGTTGAGAAACACCCAGAGACGAGGAAGGGCGTAGCAAGCGATGGATCTTAAGGCTAATTAAACACTAGAGGGAGGGAAGGGTAAATAGTGTTTTCTAATTTTTGCATATCATTTTAATTTGTTTTAAGATTATTATTAAACGATGCAGAATGAACAATCACAGATGCAAACATGGGTAAGTATAAATGAAATAAAAAATTCGAGAATTAAAGAGATCACACCAGGCATTTTTATACTGGTTCGAAATTACCCTACGTCTAGTCATATACAATTGCTTATATAGATTTCATTTCAATGCCAATCTTTTAACGGGTAGAATGCAAACCCAACACAATCTCAATTTAAAGGCTACAAGACACACCCTTCTAATTTTCCAGGCTCAAAATACACCAACTTGATTTGAACGGGCTACAAGCACACCCACTCGGATTTCTAGGCTACCAAGCATACATAATTGATTTAAATGGGCTACAGTCACACCCAAGTAAATACAACTAGAGTATGATGGTTTTTCCATAGACAATTTCTTGATCTTTAGTTACAGTGGATCCTATAGCTTCTTAGACAACACTTTGATCTTCGATTGAGAGAGAGATAATTGAAATCAGAGAGTAAATAATAGAGAATCAATATAATGAAGATTGAATTGATTCTGATTAAATTTGAGAAGATTTAAATAAGTTTTTCACTAAAGTAAGAGGAGAGAAGATAATAAGAAAATAGTTGTTAAAAAATTTATTATTAACTCCCTATATATAAAGAATAAACAGACATGTCCATTCGTGAATAGTTACGACAAATAGAAACTTCATTTCACAATTTCAATTTCAAATTTGCGGCATGTATGTCGGCATACTATACATGGATATGTCGACATACCCCTTTGAAAATTGAAAATTCTCTTGTATTAAAATGTTTTGAAAATATTATCCTTTGTAAAATATTTTGATGCTTTGTAAAATAATTTAAACATAGTTTATAAACATTTTGAAGTTTATTTTTTTTTATAAAATATTTTAAATATTTTTCAAAATATATTTTGGTTTTAAAAATATAGGATAAGAAAATGGGAAATAGAGATCAAATATTGATACTAGGGACTTTAACAATATTCTATGACTCTACATACTATACTATAATCTTGAGATCTTCATATTTTGGTCTTTATACTCATGAGTCTTCATGTTCATTCTTCGAGTCTTTATACCATACGATCTTTGATTCACTACCTGTATAATATCCTACACTATATACTACATAACTTGGCAAAACATTAATATCCATATTTTATATGAATGTATTTTTATTATCAAGGTTGTTATCATTAAAATCAATAACTAAGATATTAATAATCTCACTCGTTTTGATGATGACAACCATCAATATCCTGTATATAAAATATGATATAACTCCCCCTAAGTTAGATAACTTCCCTTGAATATATGCATATGTATATTTTTATATTTTACTCTCCTTTTGTCATTAACATAAATGGATGAAAAACTAAAAACTCCTCCTAAATGAAATACTTTAGAAACTATAGATTCAAAATCAATAAAAAATAATATATGATGATATATGATGAATATATGATGAAAAATACACTATTCTATATTAAGCATGATGATGTATGATAATAAAGTAGATTTTATTTATGTGATTCAAACAAATCCAATAATGTACAATTCAATCAAAAGAAATCAAACACACAAATTCAGATACCTCAAACTAATCAAATTCAATCCAAAATATTCAAACCAAATCAATCAAACTAAATTCTAAGAGTGTGTGCGTTTGTGTATATTTACATATTAAAAGCCAAACCTAATAATTAGATGTTTCGTCGAACTTCAAACCAATCATTAGACCCAAAGATTGGATTTTCTTTGATGGCATCCTAATCTTCATTATCCTTGTTAACAACGCACTTTGGGTTTTTGGATGGTCTGTCTTTAATTAAGGAAGAGATCATATATCATATGGCATCAAAATATTTTTCTTGTTCCTTGATCATCTACATTTGACTCAAATCTAAATGCCTTTGATTTCTTAGGATAAAAGAGAGAATATCTTTGAAATATTAAAGAGCGTGTTCAAAATTTTCACATAATTTTTGATGTGGAGAATATATATTTGTAAAAATATGTTTGAGAATGAAAAGTGGGTGCAGAATAAAATGACGAATGAGTTTTCTGAAAGAAATAGGTTTATATAGGAGTAGAAAGTTTTTTGGAATGATAGGATGGATGGTAGTTATTTATATTTTGAAATTTAAAAAGTTTACAATCTGCTCGTTATATGTCGACATATAGGTATTATGTATGTCCACATACATACCTAAATTTTCAAAACTAGTATATTTGTTATAGTATACAATTATTTATTTATAACTTCCAAAGACTAATAAATAATATAGAACAGTAATAGATATATTTCATCACTTAGAGTTGAAGGATACATGGATTTTAACGATTAATAAAAGAAAATACATAAAAACAACATGAACTTAAACTAAAAATACACAATACAAAGCTAGATATCATAAGTAAACAACTAGGTAGGCTTAAAAGGATCTAGTTGATGATGGAGATGAAGAGCCGCCAAGTTTGCGAGTGATCTTTCCAAAGTATTTATCCACTTTGTTGGTAGGAGAAGTGAACATCTAGCTGATGACGACGATGAAGCACTGATGATGATAAATAAGCGCTTAAGCTTCTATTGGTTTTAAGAAGTTTTTCTTGGTTCCTAAGGATCTCTTTGTTGGAGTGGTGGTTTGTCAAAACTTTCTAAGGAAGTATCCATTTCCTCCTCCACATCCTCTTCTTCTTCCACTTCCATCTCATCACCTTCTTCTTCCTCTTCTTATTGAATTTCTTGTTCTTTTTCCCATGCTAACCTTTGCTCCTTTGTAGAAAGTGTCTCATATGATTCAAAAAATGGTGGAATGTGCATAAGGGAGATGTTGGCTTTGTCAAAAACTTTTAGAGTAATGGATTTTTCTCCTCTTAAATCAACACTAAAACATAAGAAAATTCTAGTAAGATACACACCAAGAAAGAGTGTGTTCTCATGTCTAGAAATGTTCTTTTAAACAAAGTCATCTAAAATGACTTGTGCTGAATTGATGTTGTAATGACCATAAATAGCTAAAATAGCTTTAAAAACTTTTTGAGTAGGGTTATTATAATTATCCATCCTCAGAGTGATACTTTGTTGTAAAAAGAGAGTCATAAGTCTCAATTTTGGTCGAATATTCTTGTGTTTAAATTAAAATTCTCTATCACTTTCAAAAGGATCATGAAAAACTTAATGATTTTGTTCATCAATTTGAAAAGTGGAGAAGTCAATTCCATTAGATTTACAACCAGAATATGACCCAAAAGTTCACAATTTAAAATGATTTGAGTACCGTTAACACTACTCCAAACTTAATCTTCTTCTCCTTGATAAAATTTTCCGTTTATATTTGCATAAATTTTTTTGACCAAATCAAAATAACAAACAAAATTATTTGAGAAGATTCATTAAACCAAGAATTTCATTTTCAAAACAAAGATCATGTAAACCATAAGAAGAAAAATCTTCAAATTTAGCAAATCTTTTAGGAGAAACATTTTCGAAGTAGTATACTCTATATAGGCTTCAATGCCATCTTTCCCATTGAAGAGAAAGCTTTTAAGTTTCTGAGAGAGCCTTATGGTTTTAGAATTTTGACTAGAGGAAGCCATTTTTGAGTTTTTGAGGAGATAAGATAATGAAAAGATATTTGAATTTTGAAATAAAATGAGTGAATAAATGGGTAGAGATAGTTTAAATTAATAGAGAGGGAAGAGTCATGTTCTCTGGTCAAAATGATGCCTTTTCAGAACATGGGAGTAAGTGCAAAATAGAGGAAAATTTGAAACTTGAAATTTGAAGTGAAATTTCAAATATCAGTTTTTTAGCATGTATGTCAACATATGGCATGAGGGTATAACCCGTAATTTCCAAAAAATAAAATTATGCTAATATATTGCTATATATATAGTTATATACTTATATTCACCTAATATTATTACTAATCTATATGTTGTTCCTAAAAACCAAAATCAACCGAAAAATGAAATAAAAATGTTAAATAAAAGGTAACGTATTTGCAGCTTTTGTTGCTTAGTTTTGACTAGTCAGTTGCTGTAGTGAAACGCATATTCACATTTTCAGTGTTAGGTTCATTGTTGCTAGAGGAAGTCTCTGAACCATCCAAAGTAGCTGTATTAGCCCTATTTTTTCTGGATGAATCATTTGCTGGTGAGATCTTTGATTCGTTCGGATGCAGGCATCCTCTTTGAAAATGACCGGCTTCATCACAGTTGAAACATTTAGTTGAATTTCTAGTTCTAGACGTCTAGTTTTCAGGTTTTCAAAAGTTATTCATCTTCCTGTACTTTAGGAATTTTCTAAAATTTCTAATCATGAAAGCAATTTCTTCGTCATTGCATCGTCTGAATCCTGATCGTCCATTATTGCATTAAAAACGATGGATTTCTTTTCTGTTGCCTTGCTTTATCTTCTGCCTGTAATTGTGCTTCATATGATATTATATTGCCTTTTAACTCTTCAATTTTCAAAGTACTACTATCATTAGCCTCTTCAATTGCAAGTGTCTTTTGATCCCATTCCGAAGAGAGTGAATTGAGAATTTGTCTAACCTCGTCCTCTTTAGCAAAGATTTTACCTAATGCAACTAATGAATAAACTATACCTTCAAATCTACAGTACATGTCTAAAATAGACTCATTTGGATTCATTTTAAACAATTGAAACTATTAACTAACATGGAAATTTTAATCTGTTTCACTTTACTAGTGCCCTCATGTGTACCTTGCAGTGTTCTCAAAATTTCATATGCGGACTTACAAATAGAGACTCCATTAAACTCATTTTTATATAGTGAACAAAACAAAATATTCATAGCTTTAGAATTATTTTATGCAAGTGCCTTTTGGTCAGCAGCCCATTGTGCAAAATTAGTCTCAGGTTTAGTATACTTATTTTATGTGACATTTCAAATATCTAAACCATTAGATTGTAAATAGATCTTTATCCTACATGACCAATAAGTGTAATTACTGTCAATAAAAAGTGAGGGTCTAGTAGTATATTGCCCTTCGACAAAAGTGTTAACAAATGTACTAACAGTGTTGATAACCATTAAAACTTTTCAAAAATCAAATTGAGTTTTTGAAAATCTAGTGCTCTGATATCAAGTATGGATTGTGGAATTATGGATCCTAAGGCTAGTTAAATACTAGAGCGGGTGAATAGTGTTTTCTAATTTTTGTAAATCTTTTTAAAATTAGTTTAAGATTATTATTAAACAATGTAGAATGAACAATCACAAATGCAAACATATATAAGTTTAAATGTGATAAAATAAAAAATAGAGAATTAGAGCGATCACATCAGGGAATTTTATACTGGTTCAGAGTTACCCTACGCCCAATCCCCGTACAATTGCTCATATAGATTTCTTTATCAAATGCCAATCTTTCAACGGGTAGAAGGAAAACCCAATACAATCTCGATTTTAAGGCTACGAGATGCACCCTTTTGATTTTCCGGGCACAGGGTACACCCACTTGATTTGGACAGGCTAAAAGCATATCCACTCGGATTTCCGGGCTACCAAGTGCACCTAATTGATTTAAATGGGCTATAATCACACCTAAGATAATACAACTAGAGTTTGATGATCTTTCCAAAGAAAAATTCTTAATCTTTGGTTACAATGGATCCTATAGCCTCTCGGATAGTACTTTGATCTTTGATTGAAAGAGAGTGACAATTGAAATCAATGAGTAAATAGTATAGAATCAATACAATGAAGATTGAATTTGATTCTAGTTGAATTTGAGAAGATTTGTATAAGTTTTTCACTATAAATTTTGGCAGAGTAAGAGGAGAGAAGATAATAAGAAGGTAGTTGTTAAAAAATTCATTTGAAACCCCCTATACAGGGAGAATAAACAGACATCTCCATTTGTAAAGAGTTATGATGAATAGACACTTCTTTTAAAAATTTGAATTTCAAATGGAGATGTCTCTTTACAAATGGAAGAAGCAAATGGATATGTCGGCATATCCCTTTGAAAATTGCGAACTCTTTAGTTTTAAAATGTTTTGAAAATCTTATGCTTTATAAAATATTTTGATACTTTGTAAAATAATTTAGAGTTTATAAACATTAACTTTGAAATTTTTTATAAAATATTTTTAAAATATATTTTGGTTTCAAAAATAAAGAATTAAAAAATGGGAAATAGAGATCAATGATTGCTACCATGAACTTTAGCAATATTTTATGACTTTATATATAATAGGCTTGAGATCTTCATATTTTGGTCTTTATACTCATGAGTCTTCATGTCCATTCTTTGAGTCTTTATATTGTACAGTCTTCGATTCAACACCTATATACTATCTTGCACTATATACTATGTAACTTGGCAAAACATTAGTATCCATATTTTATATGAATGTATTTTTGTTATTAAGGTTGTTTTCATCAAAATCAATAATTGTGTTATTAACAATAGATGTTGGGATTTGCATCTATAACGTCTATGTTCGCCATATATAAGCGCACCAGTTGTCTCGATGTAATATTTTATATACATCTATATATATATATATAATTTAAAGATCAATTTAAAAAATTGTTTTGTTAATAATTAAATTTATATTTTTATTACATATATGACTAATGCAAAAGAATTCGAATTCAATTTAAATTAAGAAAATCTAATGTTGACTTAGTAAAACAATTTGATTTCAAAATTTAGATTTGTAAACTACAAAATAAAATATATTTTATATAAATTTCGAAATTTTTTTGTATTAAATAAAATAACTTTTTTCTTTTAAATGAATATATATATTGAATAAGTCAACATTATTTCAATTCCAATTTAATATCTAAAACATCTAATTTTGACTTAGTAAAAAAAATTGGATTCAAATTTAAATCTATAAAACACAAAAAAAATATCTTTTAATTATTTAATATAAATGTAAATTATATATATTATAAAATAGTTCTATTGCCAAATTTTATTAACAATCAAGATTGCATAATAAAATAAATTATGCTTATATTAAAATAAGACAAATATTAAACACATACACACACACATTATATTGATCCCTTTCAGTCGTATTAATTCCTTTCGGCCATGTTAATTTTTTCAAGTAATAAAACTAAAACCATTTTTCTAGCAAAGCTAGTCGATTTTATTGTGAGCCGTCCACATATATAAAAGATTAGAAACATGTGTTTGGCACATGCTCTAGAAAAGCTTTAATGAAATAAGGCATAAGATGTTGGCCAATAAGCCAACACACTAAAGACAAACAAAAACTTAGTTCCTCTTCGAAGATTCTGTCCCAATAACATGATAAAAACCTAAAAATAGTAGCATTAAATTAGGAATGAAGTCCACAGTATATGAGCAGGTTTCATCCAATAACAAAATACGATTCTTGTCACCAACTCGCCTAAGAACAGAGAGTGTTAATCATATTCCATCCACATGGTAAAATAGCCTCCTATCTTCCTCATCTCCGCCCACATGCTTAAAGAACCAACCACCTTTAGGATCATACCTCATTTCAAAAGACACATGAATCCAAGCCTGCTCAGACGCACTCCAAATAAAGTCATCAAAGGTAGAAAGATCCACAACATGCATATCCAGTTTTATAACTTTAGAAACCTCCACAAGGAAAATAGATAAATCCTTTGTAACATTCTTGGAAGAAGCAACAACAATAGCAGGGGAAGCTTTGGAACCCACTTCAAAACCGGACATAGAAGAGGAATCCTATCAGTAAGCAGAACAGGGGAATCAATAGACAGATGTTTACAATTTTCCATAAGGTGACTGAAAGATTGAAAAGGTGTGCAAATGTCAAGTTTCCAACTATATTGGACATTGACAATCATGACATGCCCTTCGGTAATGCAAACAGAAATCTGGGAAGACAATGGCTTATCCGGTGTAATTTCAAGAAAAGTTTTGGCATAAAATAACTTATTTCAAGCTATAGTACTTGCATCAAAACATTTGAGTTTGCCAACAGCACTGGCTAGCCATTTCAGCCAGTCATAGGCTGCAACACAGATGAGAAATGATTAAAAAGAGCCCAGACCAAAATAGAGAGAATTTGCTCCTTAGCTTTGTCTGTAGAAGGGCTCCATGGACTAATAATGAAAGGTTGACCTATGATGATGGAAGGGTCCGCCTCAAGAACACAATTCTTTTCATCTTTTCTAGAGAATTTGAAGCAGTACATAGAACTATCAAATTGAACTTGAAGACTGCCCTTTAATTTCCAAAGCTAATAAACATGATCTCGGACTACCTGATAAGGGAGGTTAGTGTCCAGGAAGAACCCAACTAAATACTCTGACTAAAATTGAGCCCCAGCTTCCAACACTTCCACTAAAGGAACCATAGCACAGTCTATCTCATAAATTTAGAAAGGCGAGGGAGAAATGAACCCATATTCTTGGTAACGAATTAAATAGAGAAGTCCACTTACAGGCAGGAACAATGGGAGCAACATCCTTAAGAGGTTCCGAACTAAATGGGGCAGCATGTATGGAAAGATTTGATATATCTTTATTGGAATTAACACAAGTAGCATCGGTGCACACAACAGCTATACTACAACAGTCTCTCCCTCGACTTGTTCACCAACAAACAACACCCAAGCACATAAATTCACCGTTGCATCACAATTAAAGCCGATTGCCATTGTCCACCCACAGCACAAGTAGCCAACAACGGAGACAAGGGCGTTACCTTAGGGATAGCATTACAAGTTAGACTTGATAATGGAGCATAGGTAGGATCAATGTCGTGCAATGAATCTCCCAAAGTACGAAAGGCATTCGTAGTAACTAGAGGAGGCACGATATCCACTAACGATGCTAGAGGAGGTAGGTGAGCTAAAGTACTTGAGACCAGAGATGGAAAATTACCATCGGAAACCACTATTGCAGGCGGAGGCAGCGAGAGATCGACCAATGGCCAGATCTCGTGAGTGATATGGATTCACAACTACAGGGCATGACGTTGGAAACTTGCTGGAGGAAGAAGACATAAGAGGTTGAAAGCGGAGAGAAGGGGTGCGAAGGAGCTTAGGCGAGAGGAGAAAAGGACGATGAGAGAAGAAATTAGGGCACGCAAAAACCATTTTATTTTAATATATACATATATATAAATAGTCATATATATATAGTCATGTCTCTCTCTCTATGCATGTTTTAATATAAGTGTTAATCTAAAACATTGAATGTAAATAAATTAATGTTTAAAATATGTTACATTTATACAAATGAATTAAAATTAGCAAACAATAATTTAAAATATGTTGTATTTATATAACATATTTTAAATGCAATTTTTGTATATTTTAAAAGAATTTAAAATATGTTACATTTATATAAATGAATTAAAATTAACACATAATAATTAAATAATTAAAAATGATATTAATTTTCAACTAACTATATATATATATTAAATATAGCTTGCCTGAAAATAAAATATAATTTTTATTTATTTATTTAAATACCAATATTAGTTATCATACCTCAAACAGTGATACTAAAATACATATGAACATGAGATAGCTAATGCGCATATAAAATTATGATATATGATATAACAAGTATAATATAAATATAAATAAGATATTATTCTTTTAGGATGTTGCTTTTGAACACACGTTGATTGACGAGTTCTCTTAGGTTCACCTTGAATCGATCTCGGGACGTTGTAATGGCCCGAAGTACCATAATTATTATTTTATTTGATGTGATGGGGCTTTAATTATTTTCGACCAAGAACGGGGTGATACGAGCTCATGGTGATGATGGTCAAGGAGCAAGAGAGAGCCAAACGCTAATAAAAGGGTATGTTCATTTAAATAGTAAAAAGAGAGGAGACAAATTCTTCTCCTTTTACTATTTCTAGGTTTACCAATTGCAGATCTATATCCAAAATTTCAAAACCAAAAAGAACCTCATCCCATTAAGCTATGATCGACCATGATATGGGCTTCATGGGTCATCAAATCATTCCAAAAACCCATTAAGTAATTGATATAATTTAAATTGTACTTAAATGCATATTGATATCGTATATTGATACATACACACACTCAATCAATTACTAATGGCACATAGAAAATACTAATAGAACCTAATATATCAAATAAATAAATAATTAATATTACATAAATATCAATTAATTTAATTATTTCATAACTGTTATAAATCAATTAAATCGTGTGGTATTTTAGAGAAATCACCAAAACGGTTGTGTGATTCGTTGGTGTAAATTCAGCTAGTGATTCGTATTGAACCATTCAAATATTAATGTTCACTCGTCACCTTAGCTAGTAGAGTGACAATTTGGCTAAACATATCGCTTATACATCTTTATCGGTAAAATCCAATTTACAGTTTTAAACGGTACTTTTAGGAAAGATTGTTTATACAAATCCTCTTTGTCAACACTATACTATTTTATGACTTATGGAATTTAGTTTTAGTCAAAGTTACAATATTGTCCACATTCAGCTCGATTAGGCCTTCAACATAGTCATTGGTTCAATTACAACATTTATTATTAATCGTACTACTTTAGCTCGAGACTTTGACTTTGAGTTGACTATAGTTGACCGTGATACTAACCTCATATAACCAAGGAGACAAATTCACTATCAAATAGTGTATCACTTCTAATGTTCAACTTCGGCCCAATTATAGACGTTCAATGATTGCCATGCCATGACTTAAATATAATCAAAATAGAGTATCCATATTGTAGTCCAACAGTATTCTCAAGTCGGGAGAACTGTGTAATAGATTTCATGTTTGTCCTTAGTTATTATAACCCGCTCATGACTAAATCTAATATAAATGATTAGATCATCAAAAGAGGCGTTGAATCAGTTGAAAATTGATTGGAAATGTCCATGATAAGGCATGGAGGCGGGGGCAACCGTTGACTTAGTGGGTGGTGCATGGGGTCTGGTTGGCAAAGATTTATGTGGGGAGGCCAACAGCGTGTTGAATCGATGGTGGGAGGTGTACGCGAGCGGCATCTTGGTGATGAAGTCGGTGGCTGGCAACAATTGAGAGGCGTTTGTTACCATAGCACAAGGTAGTATACTATTAATTCAATTAGTAAATTACCACATCGCCCCTACAACTTTTGACATCAATAACTTTTGCGTACTAACTTTGATTCATGTGGCGTTTCTTCCTTTAGACTCATGGCAGAATTATGGACAATTTATCGGTGGGTTTGCTGAGTTTTGAGGCTCTTAGTTGAAGCCTGTGGATATGGTTTATTTATTTTAAATAATTTTTTGAGAAAATGAGTGGTCCTCCTTGTGGAGGAGAGCATCATGTAATTTTATTCCACACTTCAATAATTCTTGCCATTAAGCCTGGTATGTAGCAATTTCCCCTTTATAGAAGAAAAATTAAAATTAAAAACCCTTCCCTTACATCCTAAATGATAGAGTTAGGGGAATACCCTAGGGGCAATCTATAATTTATTATAAATCAATCAACTCTTTAATCAATTCTCGTTTTGTTATAATGTGTTACAAATAATTATATAACTAAGGTCAAATAGAAAATATCGATGTGACTAATTTACACAGTTCTCTTGACTTGAGAATACTATCAATCTTCTATATGAAAGCTACGCTTTGATTATAGTTAAATTGTGACACGACATCCATCGAACGATTATAGTTGGGTCAAGTGGAAGTATTGGAAGTGAAACACTATTCAAGAGAAGATCTGTCTCCTCAGTTATATGAGGTTAGTATCATGGTCAGTTGAAGTCAACTCAAAGTCAAAATCTCTATCCAAAGTAATTTGATTAATAATAATAATTATTATTGAACTAATGACTTTGTGTTTAGACTATAGAGTTGAATACAAATGATATTGGAATTTTGAACTTTACGAAATTCCATAAGTTCAAAATGATATAGTTTTGACAAAGAGAATTGATGTAAATAATCGTCACTACATGCTAACTCTTAACAAAGTAAAATTGGATTTTACCAAAACCAAATAAGCGATAAAGTTGGCCAACCACGTGCTGAGTGATGTGTGAACATTAATATTTGAATTGTTCGATATTAATCGCTGACTAAATTTACATCTAAGAGTCACACAACCAAAACATTGAATACTCTTCTGACTACATAATTTAATTAATTTATAATTGTTATAAATTAATTAAGTTAATCAATATTTATGAAATATTAATTATAAAGTTTTTATTTGATATGTTGAACAATATTTAAATTATGTTTATAACATCTATAAATATATCAATTGATATACGATATCGATACGCGTTTAAATTGGATTTAAATGAAATAAATATTTTTTCGGGCTTGAAGTGGGTTTGAAGCCAATATGGGGCTTGAGTTATTCGGCCAAGATTAGATCATGGTTTGGCCGACCATATGACGACCTTAAGGGTAGAGTTTTGATGTGCTAAAAGATAGAAAACGAGTAAGAGGAAAACAAGGATCTTGATCCTACTTTCTCTCTCTAGTCTCACCTTTATATAATGATCATAACCCTCATTCTAAAATATGTTTTTCATCCTCCATTGTTTTCTTTTTACCGGCTAAAACCACACCCTCGCTCCTCCATAGTTTTCAAGCTTAAATTAAATAAAATCAAAGCTATACGATAGTCGGTAGTCAACAAATAGAAACTAGCATCTTCTGGATTGTGATAAGATGCAAAGAGTTTATTTCAACATCTCAACGTGAGAACCCTAGGCTTTGGTGGAAGGTACACAATTTATTTATTGATTTATTTTATATCAATATCTATTATTGCATTATATTGTAGGTTGTTAGATTATATCATGAATCTAGTGTATCGATATTTTGTTACATATTAGATGGTTGAATATATTAGTGCATCCACATATATATTAATATAAAAAATTCACTTTGTATACATGCTAGTATTAAACTCATGGCCTATAATAAAAAAACCATTATTTTAACCAAATAACATTATATATGATTTTATTAATTAATGAATTATATCTTAAAGATTAATATCATATAATAAACATTTTTTTTAATTTATAAAATTTTGGTCTTTCATAATAATAATTCGATAGCAAAGAATACTCAATTTTAATATATACTTATATTTATTGTATATTTAATTATTAATGTAACTATTTATTTAACTAGAAATTGATTATGTATGTATAAATAAATATATATAGGTTAAAATTAAGTATAAAATTTTACATAATAATGTTACATAATTTTCAGATTTTAGAAACGATTTTTTTTAATAATTTTAGTAAATAATTTAAATTGGTTTTTAAATTATTTTATAATTGTTTACTTAGAAATCATTTTAAAATCTGCAAAAAAAGTAGTTTTCTGCCATGAGCTTAAACTGTATATAATTATGCATGTGCATATGTGTTTGTATATTTATAAATATTTATAATCAAATATAATATTTTTGTTCTCGGATTTGTAGCAACAATTCAAATAAAAATAATAATTATTTTATATTAATTATTAAATGATTTGTATGGTTGTATTTTACATATTTATAATTTTATATTAATATATAAATTTAAATATATATATGTATATAATTATATATATATATATATATATTGAAAATGGGCTCTTTATTAATAACGAAAAGAACACTAAGGATTCCACCTCTTTAAAAACCTTGCCAAAGTAGCGAGGAAAAAGAGAACAACAATCCTTATACATTTTCATACAACAAAATAAAAAAATCAACGAAATACTCCACCATATACACTCCTACACGTACAACAGCTTAGCCCAATAACAAACAGCAACAATGAAAACCCTAAAAATGTGCTGCACTTTATTATCCTGGATCAAACTCGCTATTCCAGCTCCAAAGTAAATCCATGTCTTCCTGCTTAATTTCCTCAAATCAATTATACAATTCAGCTCTCATCTCCGCTTCAATCAGCTTTCCCCTCTGTTCTACGGTAAAACTCCTTCCCACAAAAGTTCTGTTGTTTCTCTCTAACCATATGTAAGAATAATCGTAACAACGGCTGTAAATGCTATGTCTTGTCCAATTCCTTTGTGATCAAAGCGATTAGTGACAAATTGTAGCTCTTCAAACAAAGTTGGTTCGGGAACTGTCGGTAGGTGAAGACGGTTTCTTGCTTGATTCCAAAGATGACTACTATAATTACATTTAAAAATAAAGTGTGCATGTGTTTCCATTTCATGATTTCATAAAACACATTCTACTGAGTCTGAAATTCCCCATGAATGTAATTCCATCTTTTGTAGGTAGGCGTCTGCTTCCTAAGCTGTAAAACTGAAATTTTTAGCCGTAGTTCAATGTCAACTTAGCTTATTCCAACTAACAGTAAGTGAAACTTGTCTGATTTTATTCCACATTGATGAGAAATGAAAACTACTTGAATCTGTAATTTTCCAATAGTCAAAATTTTGATCTAATGTAATATTGATTTGTGAAATAATATTAGCCAACTCTCTGGTAGATGATAATTTTTCAGGATGAAAAGAAACCCCTTCCACAATACAGTTAGCATTCAATTTTGCTGCAGGGCATAAAATTAATCTATGTAACCCAAAATATCCACCATAGATTTGTGGTTCAACCAGGGGTCGAACCACAAAGAAATAGAAGAAAAATTTATAGTTATTTTATGCATAAAATTTAGTGCTACATCTCTTGCTCTTAACATGTACTTTATAGTGCAAGAAAAATTATTGTCAATAGCCATTACCCAAAATCTCCGATCCTGTAAATATTTATTTGTCATCCAAGCTCTCCACATGCACTCTTTGGTAAGAAGTGTCCACAATAATTTCAGTAATGCTGTTTGTCGAAGGTCTTTAAATAATCTGAGGCCAATCCCCCTTTCCGATTTTGGTCTACAATGAAGATCCCGAGCTATTTTATGATTTTTGCCACCCTAAAAAATGTCAGCATACATCAATCTTATGTAACACTAAACTAGGTTAATATAGATAAGCAACCATTATAGCACTATTAGTGTAAAAGTACTCAGAATTAATTTATCTCTCCGAGCAGTGGAAAGTAAGTCATTATCCCACCCCTTAAATTTCACAAACACTTAATTCAATAAAGTTGAACAATGAGACGCATGAATATAGTCAGTTGATAGGGGGACACCTAAATATTTTACTGGTTGACATCCTCTTCCATCCCCAAAATGGATAAAAGTTGCTCTCTATTAGGAACTTCTTTGCTAAAATATACTTTTGATTTTATCTGACTTATTTGCAATCCTATTGTACTGGTCAGTTGATTGAAAATAGTTGGCATGGTTATTGCATTTGAGACAACAGGACTTGGAAAAATCATAACATCGTCAACATATAATAAGTGTGAAATGATTGGTTGAATAATTGAAATAGGTTGCAACTGATTTGAAATAAAATCATCTTCCATTGTTAGTTAAGAAAAATCCATAGCCACACAAAAAGATAGGAAGATAGTGGGTCACCTTGACGTAATCCTCCATTAGAAGTGATAAACCCATGTGGTGTACCATCTATCATTATGGAAAAAATAGGAGTGCTAATACACTCGTAAATCAAATTTACTAATGAATTAAAAAAGGAATCTTATATTAATAAGCATATAACACACAAACTCTCTATTCACCATATCATACACCTTTTATAGATCAATTTCGATGCACATTTTTGGTTTTCCTTTTTTCTTAAAATCTCTAACAAGTTCATGAAGGAGTAAAATATGAACTCCAATATTTCTATGTGGCACAAAAGCAGACTAATTTTCTACAATAAGAAATGGGAGGAAATGTTTTATTTTGGCACAAATGATTTTAGAGATTATTTGATATAAAATATTTGCACGTGAAATAAGTCAATAATATCGGATATGGTTTATGGCTTATCTTTTTTTGGAATCAATGTAATGAAGTTGTGATTCAAACCTCTAGCCAGAATCTATTGTGTCAGTTAGAGATACTCGATTTCTGAGTCACTTTTGGTTGAGTTTGTGGAAAATGGTGGGAACAAAGCTGAAGTTTAGTAGTGCTTATCATCCGCAAACTGATGGACAAACGGAGGTGGTTAATCGATCGTTGGGAAACTTGTTGAGGTGTCTTGTTCAAGATAATCTAAAGAGTTGGGATGTGAAGTTATGTCAGGCAGAATTTGCCCATAATCATGCTGTGAATCGAAGTACTGGGTTCAGTCCATTCCAGATTGTTTATTCGAGCTTACCGAAGGGACCGTTGGATTTAACGGTAATACCACAATCAAAGAAGACAGTTAAGAAAGCTGCTGATTTTGTTGAAGGGTTGACGGAGTGCCATAGAATCGTTCAGGAACGATTGGAAAGGGCAAATGAGAAGTACAAACAAATGGCGGATAAGAAACGAAGGAGTGTAGTCTTCAAAGAGGGTGATTTTGTTTACGCGGTATTGACGAAAGATCATTTTCCAGTTGGGACTTACAACAAGTTGAAAGCTCGAAAGATTGGACCAGTAGAAATCTTGAAGAAAATCAATGACAATGCTTATCAGTTAAAGTTGCCAGATCACATTCACACTGCTGACGTTTTCAACGTTAAACATTTGATTCCGTACCATGGAGATGAGCTTGTTGAAAAAGAGAGAAGTACAAATTCGAGGTCGAATTTTTGTCAACAAGGGGAGGATGATGAAGCAGCATACCTAGGTTCGAAGACCAGAGGCTCCGACCTAACTCCCACCTCAATCGCGACCTACGACCTATCCCCAACCTTCATGCCGACCTACGACCTATCTCCAACTTCCATGCCGATCTACGACCTAAGCTACAACCTCCGACCTAATTTCAGCGACCTACCCCATCCAATTGCCGACCTATCTCCAGTCGACATCACCGACCTACGACCTAAATCCATGCTCCGACCTATCGACATTACCGACCTAACGCCTCTTCCCAAAGTCGCGACCGACCTAACACCGCCTCGTCAAATCGTGAACGACCTAACTCCAATTCCATTACGACCTAATCTCCTCCCTGCCTTCTCCATATGCGCGCGCGAGATAATTTTGAGGCGCGAATGACTCATGAAGCTCCAGTAAGTCGCGAAGAAGAAAATAGGTCGTTGCCGAGTTATCTTTAGATCGCGAAGCTCGTTGCCGAGTTATCCATAAGTCGTTACCGAGACATCGCTTAAGTCGAAGACGAGATAGTTGAGTCGTCACCGAGTTAGCATTAAGTCGTTGCATTTTTTTTCTTTAAGTCGTGTGACCATTGTACTTGTAATATTTTTAAGTTTTCCTGAACTGTGTTGTAAGTCGTATACGACTTATGTTAAGTCGGAGATGTTGTTAAGTCGGTTGCCGACTTAGGAGTTGTATTTTTTTTCTCTGCTTTGCGTGTTGTAGCCTATAAATAGGCGAGTTGTTTCATTTGTAAAGGTTGTTGAATATTGAATAAAATTCTCTTTTGTTAGCTTTGTGCTTTCAATTTCAATTGGTAGTCGAGTGTATCTCCTATCTCCACTTACGTCATTCGAGTGCGCTCGAATCATCGTTTGCTGAAGCCGATTCACGGAATCTTGTGCACAAGATCAACGTTGAAGAATCGTAGATCTCTTTCCCGGTATCTTCGGATCAACGAGTCAGAGATAGCTAGAGTTCGGTATCTTCGGATCAACGAATTCGGGCATTTCAGTATCCATCAATCCACAGATTGCTATTTTCATCGATTGAAGATCGTTTTGAATTATCCGCTGCGTCAGTTTGGTATCAGAGCTTGTTTTAGCCAATCATAGCTAAATCGAGTCTTGGAGCCGAGAATTTGAAGTGTTGAGGTTGTGTTCATCGTGTTCATCATATTTTGCAACAAAGTTGGAGTTTTCGATCCATTTCATTTTGGATCAAAGTTCGAAAGGTGTTCGAAACTTGAAGTGTGAATTTGTTGAAGTGTTTGTGAAGTATTCAATCATGCCGCCAAGACGAGTTCAACGTCATCGCAATATTAATGCTTTGTACGGAAGAGAAGAAGCCGATGAGATGGAGCAAAGAATTAACGAGAATTTCAATGAGAAGCTTACGGAAGGGATTGGTCGATTAGAGAGAATGATGCTTGAAATGAGTCAAAATCAGAGAAGGGTTTCACCTGAATCGAGCCATGGAAGAAGTAGAGTTTCACCACATTCTAATCGGGAGAGAAGTGTTGATAGTGATCATAGAAGCGTGGATCGAGATTGTGATAGAAATGTTGATGATCGAGGTCGTGATAGAAATGTGACTGATCGAGATCGGAGGAATGTGGATCGTAGGAATGTTGGTGGAAGACGTGATGGTGGTAGAGATGTTGGTGGTCAGGATCGACATCGATATACATCGGATGGTGAAGAAGAGTATGAGGGTGGTAGTGTTCATGGACGAGGACGTGGACGAGGAAGGAATCAGTCGGAATACGATTACAAGTGGGAATCTGGGATGAAGACAGAAATTCCAGAATTCAAAGGTGGTATGCAGGCTGAAGAGTTTTTGGATTGGGTGGCTAATGTTGAAGAAATTTTTGATTTCAAAGAAGTTCCAGAACGTCGTAGAGTGAAGTTGGTTGCTACAAGATTGAGGGGTAGAGCTTTGGCATGGTGGCAGCAAACTAAACTTACACGTGAACGAATGGGGAAGTCAAAAGTTGAATCTTGGGAGAAGATGAAGAAATTGATGAAAGCAACGTTCTTACCTTACAATTATCAATCTCTGATGTATCAACGTTTGCAGAACTTGAGGCAGGGCACAAAGACTGTTAATGATTACGCAGATGAGTTTTATCAGCTTATTGCAAGGAATGATATTATGGAAACGGAAGAGCAGCTGACATCTAGATTCATTGGGGAATTGAGAATGCAGATTCAGGATATGGTTAATATGTTCGATCCAAGATCTGTGGCGGAAGCACATCAGAAAGCGTTGGCTTGGGAGAAGCGGGGTAGACGAGGAGGTGGTGTGTTTACTAATTCCAACAATCAAGTGAAGGGTGTTAGTGGAAGTGCTAATGTTTCCAAACCTATCAGTAAACCAGTGATGAAGGAGGTTGAGAAGGCAAAGGTTAATAACGGTTTCAAATGTTACAACTGTCAGGAGTTGGGTCATAAAAGCAATGAGTGTCCAAAGCCAAAGAAGAGAGCAATGATTGCTGAGGTTGAGGATGAAGAAGCTGAATGCTCTAATTCTTTACCAGTTGAGGAGGAAGACTTACTGTCGGGAGATGACGGGTATGCATTGATGATGAGGAGAAGTTGTTTAACACCAAAGCAAGAGGAGGAAAGTAGTTGGTTGAGGAACAATATCTTTCAATCTACATGCACTATTCTGGGAAGAGTTTGTAAATTTGTTATTGATGCTGGGAGTTGCGATAATATTATCTCTACAGAAGCAGTGAAGAAGTTGGAGTTGAAAACCGAGAAACATCCTAAACCGTACAAGTTAGCTTGGTTGAGGAAGGGTGGTGAAGTGAAGGTTGGACGAAGGGCTCGTGTGAAGTTTTCAATAGGGAAGAAGTACAAAGATGAAATCTGGTGTGATGTCGTAGATATGGACGTTTGTCATTTGTTGCTGGGAAGACCATGGCAGTATGATCGAGCTGTGCAGCATGACGGACGGACCAACAGTTACAGTTTCATGTTCGAAGGTACAAAGATTACTCTGGTTCCGAAGAAACGCCAACAGGAAGAAAACAAACTGGAGGAGATTGAAGAACTGAAAACGTTGTTATCTTTAAAGGAGTTTGTTAAGGAGGTTGAGGAAGAAACAGAAGTATTCTTGTTGATTGGACGAGAAAGCAGTGAAGAGGTTGAAATTCCAGAAGAAGTTAAACCAGTTTTGAAAGAATTTGACGATGTATTTCCAGAGGAGTTACCAATGGAGTTGCCACCGTTGAGGGATATACAACATCAGATAGATCTTGTTCCAGGTACTGTGTTGCCACACAGACCACATTATCGAATGAGTCCGAAGGAACATGAAGAGTTACGAAGGCAGGTAGAGGAATTGCTTGAGCAAGGACGTGTGCAGGAGAGTCTGAGTCCTTGTGCTGTACCAGCTTTATTGGTACCCAAGAAGGATGGGACGTGGAGGATGTGCACTGACAGTCGAGCATTGAATAAGATTACCGTGAGATATAGATTTCCGATGCCGAGATTGGATGACTTGTTGGATCAGATAAGCGGAGCTACTATCTTTTCTAAGATTGATTTGAAGAGCGGATATCATCAAATTCGTATCAGACCAGGAGATGAGTGGAAGACTGCTTTTAAAACCAGGGAGGGTCTATACGAAATGTTGGTCATGCCATTTGGTTTATCCAATGCACCAAGTACTTTCATGAGGGTGATGAATCAGATTTTTCGACCGTTCATTGGGAAATTCGTGGTGGTGTATTTCGATGATATTCTTATTTACAGTGGGAGTCCAGAGGAACATTTGAATCATCTTAGAGAAGTGCTGATGGTATTGCGACAAGAACAATTGTATGCTGCAACAAAGAAATGCGTGTTCATGACGCATAGTGTTTTATTTCTGGGGTATGTTGTTTCAGAGAAAGGAATACAGGTTGACCAAAGTAAAGTTGAGGCGATCAGAAATTGGCCGCAGCCCAAGACGATAATGGAAGTTCGTAGTTTTCATGGGTTGGCTTCATTTTATCGAAGGTTTATTCCACACTTTAGTAGTGTGATGGCGCCTGTTACAGATTGCATGAAAGGTAAACAGTTTGCATGGACGGAGGAAGCCGAGGTTGCTTTTGAACGAATCAAAGATCTTTTGACCTCTGCACCAATTCTAGTGCTACCTGATTTTCAATTGGTGTTTGAACTACATACTGATGCATCCAAGGTTGGGATTGGAGGGGTGTTGAGTCAGAAGGGGCGTCCTATTGCATATTTCAGTGAGAAGTTGTCAGGAGCAAAGATGAGATACAGTACCTATGATGTGGAATTTTATGCTGTTGTTCAAGCGGTGAAGCACTGGCGACATTACTTATTCCAGAAAGAATTTGTTTTATACACTGATCACGAGGCGTTGAAACATTTACAAGGACAAGACAAGATTTCAGCGAGACATGCATCGTGGATTGCTTATTTGCAACAGTTTACTTTTGTTGTTAAGCACAAGTCAGGGGTGACGAATCGAGTGGTTGATACTTTAAGTAGAAGGAGTCATTTGTTGACAACAATGAAAATTGAGGTGACTGGTTTTGAATTATTGCCGGAACAGATTGCAGAAGATTCTTATTTTAAGAAATTTGTTGAAGGGAACAATGAAGGGAAGACTGATGAGTTTATGTTGGTTGACGGTTTTCTTTTTAAAGGAAGTCGATTATGCATACCGGAGGGTAGTCTGAGAATGAAGATTATCAAGGAGTTACACGAAGAGGGACATGTTGGGAGAGACCGTACCTTACAGCTGATTTCACAGTCCTACTTTTGGCTATCGATGAGGAAAGAAGTAGCGAGGTTTGTGGAGCGTTGTCATATTTGTCAAGTTTCGAAAGGAACTGCGACTAATGCTGGTTTATATATGCCGTTACCCGTGCCTGTAAAACCATGGGTGGATATCAGTATGGACTTTGTGTTGGGGTTGCCAAGAACGCAGCGTGGTAATGATTCCATTTATGTGGTGGTTGACAGATTTTCGAAGATGGCACACTTTATTGCTTGTAAGAAAACGGCAGATGCTGTTCATGTTGCTCAGTTGTTTTTCAAGGAGATCTATCGACTTCATGGATTGCCAGAATCTATTGTGTCAGTTAGAGATACTCGATTTCTGAGTCACTTTTGGTTGAGTTTGTGGAAAATGGTGGGAACAAAGCTGAAGTTTAGTAGTGCTTATCATCCGCAAACTGATGGACAAACGGACGTGGTTAATCGATCGTTGGGAAACTTGTTGAGGTGTCTTGTTCAAGATAATCTAAAGAGTTGGGATGTGAAGTTATGTCAGGCAGAATTTGCCCATAATCATGCTGTGAATCGAAGTACTGGGTTCAGTCCATTCCAGATTGTTTATTCGAGCTTACCGAAGGGACCGTTGGATTTAACGGTAATACCACAATCAAAGAAGACAGTTAAGAAAGCTGCTGATTTTGTTGAAGGGTTGACGGAGTGCCATAGAATCGTTCAGGAACGATTGGAAAGGGCAAATGAGAAGTACAAACAAATGGCGGATAAGAAACGAAGGAGTGTAGTCTTCAAAGAGGGTGATTTTGTTTACGCGGTATTGACGAAAGATCATTTTCCAGTTGGGACTTACAACAAGTTGAAAGCTCGAAAGATTGGACCAGTAGAAATCTTGAAGAAAATCAATGACAATGCTTATCAGTTAAAGTTGCCAGATCACATTCACACTGCTGACGTTTTCAACGTTAAACATTTGATTCCGTACCATGGAGATGAGCTTGTTGAAAAAGAGAGAAGTACAAATTCGAGGTCGAATTTTTGTCAACAAGGGGAGGATGATGAAGCAGCATACCTAGGTTCGAAGACCAGAGGCTCCGACCTAACTCCCACCTCAATCGTGACCTACGACCTATCCCCAACCTTCATGCCGACCTACGACCTATCTCCAACTTCCATGCCGATCTACGACCTAAGCTACAACCTCCGACCTAATTTCAGCGACCTACCCCATCCAATTGCCGACCTATCTCCAGTCGACATCACCGACCTACGACCTAAATCCATGCTCCGACCTATCGACATTACCGACCTAACGCCTCTTCCCAAAGTCGCGACCGACCTAACACCGCCTCGTCAAATCGTGAACGACCTAACTCCAATTCCATTACGACCTAATCTCCTCCCTGCCTTCTCCATATGCGCGCGCGAGATAATTTTGAGGCGCGAATGACTCATGAAGCTCCAGTAAGTCGCGAAGAAGAAAATAGGTCGTTGCCGAGTTATCTTTAGATCGCGAAGCTCGTTGCCGAGTTATCCATAAGTCGTTACCGAGACATCGCTTAAGTCGAAGACGAGATAGTTGAGTCGTCACCGAGTTAGCATTAAGTCGTTGCATTTTTTTTCTTTAAGTCGTGTGACCATTGTACTTGTAATATTTTTAAGTTTTCCTGAACTGTGTTGTAAGTCGTATACGACTTATGTTAAGTCGGAGATGTTGTTAAGTCGGTTGCCGACTTAGGAGTTGTATTTTTTTTCTCTGCTTTGCGTGTTGTAGCCTATAAATAGGCGAGTTGTTTCATTTGTAAAGGTTGTTGAATATTGAATAAAATTCTCTTTTGTTAGCTTTGTGCTTTCAATTTCAATTGGTAGTCGAGTGTATCTCCTATCTCCACTTACGTCATTCGAGTGCGCTCGAATCATCGTTTGCTGAAGCCGATTCACGGAATCTTGTGCACAAGATCAACGTTGAAGAATCGTAGATCTCTTTCCCGGTATCTTCGGATCAATGAGTCAGAGATAGCTAGAGTTCGGTATCTTCGGATCAACGAATTCGGGCATTTCAGTATCCATCAATCCACAGATTGCTATTTTCATCGATTGAAGATCGTTTTGAATTATCCGCTGCGTCAAATTCAAGCCAAGTTTTAAGCATGTTTTTTAACTGTAGATGAATCTAAGGTGGATTATTATATTGAGCATCATCCTAAGGATTTGCATCGAGCTGTACAAAAGCTTTACTGTACTTATCCTCCAGTTGCCGCACACTGTTTGTTTTCACTCTTGTTTTATTCCATGTTTTGAGGTTTTTCTTGATTGTTTGCAAGCAATTAATAAGTTTGTTTATGCCAGTACCCCATGTAGAAGCTTCAAGTCCATTGTGTATGTAGTTTGCATAACCTTCTATTTGGTTCCATGAATTACTATATTTAAAAGGCCTTTCTTTATACTGTATTGGTCAAGCAAGGCAACAATAATCAAATTAGGGAATGTGGTTAATAACTTATAATTTGCTAGGACTTTATCAATACTATATATATATATATATTCGTATATATATATATATTCATTTAGACAACACATAGAATACTAGAGCGACAACATGTCTGTTGCAGTGTAAATCTCAACACTTATACACGAGCATGTCAAATCATGCATACTTTATTATGTTGCACATGTACATACACACATATATGCGATATACATATTCAAATATATTAAAAAATAATATAAATAAAAACTTTATTTATAAAATAAAATAATGATTTTGTTCGAAAGAAATTTAGAAAAGTTCTAAATGAATTAGACTTCATAGACCCAATAAACATCCAAAATAGTAAAAAAATTAAAATTTACTCATTTCTTCCGTTGCGGGCTAGCCCAGTTCCAATAATGGTATTAGATCCCAATTGCCTATGTGATCTAAATTAGTCATGTTAGGGTTAACTAATAAGCTCACAGCACAGATAGTAGGGTACCTAGAAAGGTAGTGTCGAAGGTTGGGTTCGGGTAATCAAGTACTCTGGCCTACCAAGCTACCGGCCTACCCAAACAAATATGTAAGTCCAAAGGTTGTCAATAACAAAAAAGGCCAAATTGAATTAGGCCTTGGGCTAATTTTCAAAAATCGTTTGAAAATTAAAATATAGATTTTAAATTTAAAAGTTAAATTTAAAATAAGATACATATGTATTATAAAAGCTATCGTATAATAATTTTTTTTCAAAATGTTTGAAAAAAATGTAAATTAATTTCAAAATTAAATTTAATTATTAATAATATTAATAAAAGAATTAAATTAATTAAATAATATACATATATGCATGTATAACATATAGTGATATATGTTATGTTATCTTGAAATGTTTAAGACAATATAAGTATACAATTATGTATGTATAAAATAATTTTTCGAAATTAATAAAATTTAATTAAAAGGTTTAAATAAATTAAGTAAAATTTAATTGATATATTAAAATACACACACACATACATACTTACATACATACATACATACATACATACATACATACATATATATATATATCACTATAAAGGTTATAGTATACATAAATATTCAATATAATAAATTAAAATTGGATAATAAACAATTAATTATAGGGATAAATTAATTGAAATTTAATTAAATAAGATTTAATTAATATAATGTTATACATAATATTATGTGGAAAATAGGCACAAGGACAAATTTTCATAAAATTTTTGGCTGAAGGACAACACGTTTTATTTTTAGGCTGAAGGACAAACTTTGAAAGATAATTAGGCTGAAGGACAATGCTAATACAACTAGCATTTTGTACAATGTAAAACTGGATATAATGCTAGTTATAATTAGCATTTTGTACAATGTTTGCACTGTACAAAATGCTAACTATATTTAGCATTTTCCTTCAGCCTAATTTTCTTTCAAAGTTTGTCCTTCAGCCCAAAAATGAAACTTTGTGTCCTTGAGCCTAAATTTTTTTCAAAGTTTGTCCTTTTGCCTAATTCCCTCTAATATTATTATATAAGCTAATTAAAATATAAATGTTATGTAATAGTAAAACTTATGTAATATGAATGTATGAACTAAAGGTGGAATGCTAAGAAACCATAAATAGACATAAGGAATAAATACATATGTAAATGTATGTATACTGTGATTCCCGATGTGTCCGACACTTGAATCATAAGAGTATTTTATAATAAATACATTATTTCATAATTTGATATCACTCGATATAATAAAATGAAGATTATGAATCTTCGGTATAATGTTGTCCTATACCATATATATATATATATATTAATAAATTACTTGCATACTCCTTAGTTGTTGAGAAAACCCAAGCTAGGGATATTATGTGTAGTATTATTACTATATTGAATAGACAAGGTAAGATAATTATACGTATTTGTTGAGCAAAATCAAGGTAAATATATTATACTTAGGCCATCGCGATATGGTAGGTACGGGTGAATATTTTCATTTTGATTTATTAAGCGAACTCAAGGTCGAAGTGAAATTAGGACAATGTACCATGGGTTAGGAGTTGTATATGATACAATCAATAAGGAGATATCCATCGTCCGTGAAGTTATGACTTGTTGAGCAAACTTTAGGTCAAAATTCTAAGGCGGACGTGTAACGACCCGGAATTTTTGATATTTGAAATTAGAATATTTAATTGATTTTAAATATTTAAAAGTTAATTTTTTTAACTTGAATTTAAAATATCTCTATTTATTGGATAATTTAATTATTGGATTTAATAATTGGAAATTAGGTAAAATATTGAATCTGGAAGTTTAAGCTTGTTAAAAATAATTTAAAGGCTTATAAATTTTATATTGATAATACTGAAGATAATAAAAGCTTTAAAATTGAATTTAAAGGTGATTTGTTCAGTTTTGAAAATATATCGTTTAAATTGATATTTAAAGATAGCCTTCCGAGGCATAGTCTTGGAATTTGACGAAACCAGTTCCATTGGATCCATAACAATGTATTATTGTTAGATTTCAAATTTTGTAATATTTGGAGTTATCATTTGGTCGTACGGATTAGAAACGCGTTGAAATTTATATCGAAAATTCAATATAACAATTGGATCCAAAAAGCTATCTTCTCTATACGATCGAATTAGGACTCGGAACCTTTTCTCTTGTGTTCGAAATAAGGGTATAGCATTATGAACGCCTAGCGGCATGACTCAACAGGAGGTCAAGATTTTAAGCTAAGAATTCGAGACGATTTAAAAATTTAAATAAAGTATATAAAGTTGATTTGACAAGAGAATTTCGCATCAGCTTTTCCCTTCATATCAAAATCACTGTAGATAACATTCTACATGCCAACATCACATCCTGTCTCCCTCCTTTTCCATTTTAAAAACTCACGCAGCTGTTTAGTTCAAACAGAAGACAATAAATAAAAGAAAGGAAATTCGTTCGCTATTCTCTTCCATTTCAACACAGTAAAATTCATTCGTTCGCTTCTTTTTTCGCATTCCAGTTTTTTTTTGAAAATGGAGACCGGAAAGAATTTGCTAAGGGTTGCTTCGATTTTACTCTCGAAGACGAGAATTTCGCTAAGGAATTGAGGAGTGCGGCGGCTCCTTTTTCCTTTGGGCTCGAATGTGTCAGCGGCAAGCTCGAGCTAGGTCAGAGGTAACGAAATGGTGGTCGATGGAAGACGTGAGAATGGGAGAGAGGGTTCGCAGGGGAGAGTCCCACCCCCAGGCGTTCCAGTGGGTTGTGGAGGGTTTTGAGGCGCTCCGACGTGGGAAGGTCGTGGGTTGGTTGCCTGATCGCGATGATTTGGGGATTCAAGTCGATTGGTCTTGGCATAGTGGTGAAGTCAGGCACCTCGAATTCGAGCAGAGGGAGGGGCGATGTTCATTTTGGGAAGGCGTACAGCATGGCGATTCTCGAGTTCATTTTTAAGGGGGGGCTGGCGGCTAGTGGTGCCTTCACAGAGAAGAGAACGATGGGTAGCGACGACTTTGTGATCGGAGAAGACAGCAAGGAGGTGAGACTGTGTAATTAATTTTATTTTTGTTCGATTAAAATTTGGTTAATTTGTCTTTAAAAGAAAATTTAAATTAATTAACTGTGTAATTAGGCCGCTAATTATTTCTATTAAGTCAACAAATAGGTTAATTAAATTCTTAAATAGGTAATTAATTTAAATTAGGTGATTAGTTGATTAATTTTAATTAAGGGTAAAGTTGCCAATTAATATAAACTCGGAACTTTCTTATACGAGGTAAAAACCAAGCGAGATGTGCAATAAAGTCAAAATTTGGATCGATCAGCAAAATTCGAACAAGAAAATAAAGGTGAGTTAATCTCACTCAAATTTAGCTTATCAGTTAGTTTTAAATAGTTAAAATTTATTATTGTTTGATTGATTGAATTGACAATTATTATAAGTCTGGATGTGATATTATATACAGTAGTAGATATATCTTGGAGTGATTGATATTCCCGCAATTATATAGTGGATGAGACCTATGCGCCCCGCATAATAGCGGAGACCCTATATACCACGATATCCCTCTCGAAGTGGGTGTGATGCCCCACCTCTATACTCACACTAGCCAAGGACACTACTGGGTAATGCTGTCGACTAGCACGAAGAATAAGGCTGTTGAGGAGCGACCATCTGTGTAATTGCTTTGTGCGGTACCGGTATGTCAGATAGAATGCCGTGCATTTTATTTCAAGAGGAAATCCGACATATCAAATACAAACTGAAAGCTACTACACAGTGGCTCTGTGGCCTTCAGAAACAAATATAAAATAAGCACAACACAAAATCAGTCACAGATATCCATATCACTAAGGCAGAAACAGATATGAATATAACACATAGAAGTGTACAACAAAGTAGTGGTCAAAGAAGATCCACAACATCACAAAAGAATAAGTATACATCAAGGAGTCTCTATCTCGAATGTATAAAAGCAAAAACTACTGAGCTAAAGTAGTTAGCCAAAAGTCAAAAGCTAGCCCCAACTAAGAAGTCAAGTGGAAGCACCTGTAACACCTCGGTCTGACCCGAGTATTATTTAAGGAGAAAATTAATAAACGGATCAGTCTAGCTATAAATATCATACATAATGAGATATGATAAGAGATATGACAAAAATGTATGATAACAATAATGCCATACCGACAAGTATACATTAGATAACAACAAAAATCATACTATATCTCAAATCTCCTCAAATATTCAAAAAGAATATCACATTCTTTAGCTTTTTCACCAAACCTCAAATATTGACAAAACATATCAATGCCAACCACAAAAATTGGTGAAACACAAATTCCAGAAATCAATAATTAGAAATCCAGAAAACACAAAAAAGGAGGGAGGCCTATCACAAATGGGAGCATGGAAACTCACCAACACGTGTATCACAAACGGGTCGCTATCCCATGGTCGCTAACTATAGAGCCGTTGCAACGACGTAGTACAACGGTACGCCCGAAGATCCTGAAACTCAAATAATTCGGAACAACGACGTAGTACAACGGTACGCCCGATGAACCGAACTCCATAAAACCCATAGGTCGCTAGCCTATAAAAAATGAGACGAACCTCAACAGAACGGGGTACAGTCCCCCACGCGGACAAAGAGACATCGCATATCGCTAGTCTAAATCACAAGATGATAATCGTTGATCAATAAGAAGCATGAATTACACTAAGCTAGTAAATAAATGAGTTTAGCTTCATGTCCCATAACCACTGGCTTAAATTAAAATATTTACGAACAAATTGTAGATTTCCACTCGAAAATTGTCACGAGAGTTCAATCGAACAAGTCCAAGAATTAACCGACGAAGTAAATGCAAGCGTTTCATACCACTTGTTTTGCTAAGTCGTTTAATTAGATTTCTCATACGAATGAGGTAAAGGTTTGTATATACTAATAGATTGGGAAATGGTTTTAAAAACAAGCTGTGTATTAAAAATAGTGTTGAAATCATTTTTTGAGAAAGAGTTTGACTATTTACTACTAATATAAAAACCTTTGTATTTTAAAGTGACAAATCACAGAAATGATTGTAAAAACAATCTATCATCAAAATCCACATTCGACAACGTGAATTAAAACCATAAAAATCGATATCAAATCCATCAAATGGATATTCCAAAAAATTCAAAAAAGAAGCCATCAAAGTCGATAATAAATGACAACAACTAATTGGATCAACAAAAATCGATAAAAATTGGAAATCCACTCGAAAATAGGTGAAATGGTCAAAAGGCAACATGACTAGACGTCTGGTTTAATTGGCCAAACGTCTGACCTGAGGTTCGGGGAATTTATTTTCCTTTTCCCCATTTTTTTTAATGCCAGAGGCCATCCAGACGTTTGGTATAGCCTAACCAGACGTCTGGTCGAGTGCTCTGGAATTTTCTTTTTCCTGCCGTCTTATGTTTTTTTTTCTCCAGGGACCATAACCAGACGTCTGGACTAGCCCAACCAAATGTCTGGTTGCATGTACTGGGCAACAGTTTGCCTAGGCCAATAATGACCAAATCAATTCGGAAGCGATCAGACGAGCAACGAAGACTAGGGATTTATGCCAAGCGACAACCCAGCCTTATAGGCTCTTCGATACACCCCAAATATCATGTCCAAACATCCATAGTAGGATTTTCATAGATTCTGACTCCAAAATACTAAAAATTGGAAAGTTCACCAAACCAATTCAATTCAAAAGCAATTGAACGTGAAATAGATGTTAAGAGTTCATACCTAACAACAATGAAAGCTATAGACATAGATGTGAGTTCAAGAACTCACCTTTAAAACTCAAAAACAACGAATGAGAAACTCTAAAACAAAGGAAGATGAATTCCTCTTCAACTACTCCTCTAGAATCTTCAATCTAATATCAAATGAAATGAATTTCCTAAGTTAGGTTATAGGAATTTCTGAAAATTGAAGAGAGATTGAGATGGAGAAGATGAAGAGGATGTTTACCTAAGCTTCTCTTTGATTTTAGAACTATAACTTGAATTTCCTAAGAAAACTAGGGCTTAGGAATTTTAATTTCCTATCTTTTCCCCCATTCTTTCCTTTAGCTTGAGTGTTAGGAAATGTTATGAATGAATGAAGAGGAGTGGAGTGGGAGTTATTAGGTAGAAGAGTTGGGGTTACCTTGTTAGGTTAGTGGGCTGAAACCCAAACCCAAAGCCCCAAAGGAAAATTTCAAAATTCTAATCAACTCTAAACACCTCAATGTTTATACTCGAAAAGGTCGCAAACATCGTTTTGGACTCAATAGAAGTGGTCCCGAGTTCGGATTCGACCGTTTACAGAAAGTCACACTTTGGACTTTAAATTCAACTAACGATGCTATATTAAATAAAACATTTAAATATATAATCGTAATATTGCGGGTTTTTACAGACTCCCCTCCTTAAAGAAATTGCGTCCTCGCAATACTTAAGAAGAAGATAAAGAGTAACAACCACTTTAAGGCATAACAACACAAAAGAAAATTTGAAGTGAGAAGTTCGCCTTAAGGAGCATGAGAGAGTAAGTTCGGATGAGTTCACTCGATGAATTCTCTGGATTCCCAAGAATATTCCGTAGTTGAGAAACATGAAAAACGTCATGAATAGCAGAAAATTGAGCCGGTAATAAAAGGCGATAAGTCACGAAACCAATGCGTTCGGTGAGGGGAAATGGGCCAATATATCGAGGTGCTAACTTTCCCGATCGACTGAAACGCACAACACCCTTCATAGGTGAAACACGAATGAATACCAAATCTCCCACAGAAAATTCCGAATTCCTTCTTCGGTTATCGGCATAGGATTTTTGTCTACTTTGAGCTTCTTTCATCCTATGACGAATAAGGTCAATCTTTTCTGTGGCATCACAAATAAAATCTGGACCTAAAACCAGCTTCTCACCGGCTTCAAGCCAACATGAAGGAGATCGGAATGGCCTTCCGTAGAGTGCCTCGAAAGGTGCCATACCAATACTAGATTGGAAGCTATTATTATAAGAAAACTCAACAAGAGAAATATGATCTTTCCAACTTCCACCAAAATCAAGAACAAATGCACGAAGGAGATCTTCAAGAGTTTGATTCACACGCTCCGTTTGTCCATCAGACTGAGGATGATAATCGGTGCTAAAATTAAGCTTCGTTCCCAAAGCTTTTTGAAGACCCTTCCAAAATCCACTAGTATATAATGGATCACGATCGCTAATAATAGAAGTAGGAACTCCGTGCAATTTAACAATTTCTTTAACATAGAGTTTGGCCAAAAAAGGTACGGTTCGATTAGATCGAACTAGAATAAAATGGGCGGATTTTGTAAGTCTATCTACATTCACCCATAAACTGTCATGACCCAAACGAGAACGGGGAAGACCGTCAATAAAGTCCATGGAAATTTGATCCCACTTCCAAACGGGAATGTCTAAAGGTTGCAATAACCCACCGGGCCTTTGATGCTCTGCCTTTATGAGTTGGCAAATCATGCAACGCTTAATAAAGTTAGCAATATCAGATTTCATTCCATCCCAATAATAAAGTCGTTTCATATCTGCCTACATTTTACTAATACCAGGATGAATGGTAAATTTATAACGATGAGAATCTTCTAAAATGTCCTTACGAAGATCACTAATATTTGGCACAATAAGTCTACCAAATTTTTGAATGCCTCCGCGAGCATCAATATCAAAGTCTGGCAAACCATCAACCTTATTTTGATCCCTACAGCTTTGGCTAAGAAGAGCCAATTCGGGGTCTTGCTTTTGAGCTTCAAGGATGCGGTCTAAAAGAGAAGGATGAGCCTCAAGGCTACATAAAACAAGAGATGAACACGAATCAGATTCACGATCTTGAATCTCACAAGTAGACAAAGTCTCGAGACCATTCCATTCGGATATCATCATGGAAACAACCGCTTGTTGCTTTCGGCTAAGGGCATCGACAACACGATTTCCCTTTCCGGGAGTATAGAGAATATCAAGATCATAAGATGCAAGGAATTTGAGCCAACATTGTTGACGCAAATTAAGTTCCTTTTGAGAAAATAAACACTTCAAAGATTTATGATCGGTGTAGAGAGCAAATTTCTCTCCCAAAAGATAATGACGCCAAATTCTAAGGGCGAAAATAATGGTCGCGGGCTCTAAATCATGAGTGGCATATCTAGTGTTAGGAGGCTTTAATTGCCTAGAAGCATAAGCGATAACACGTTCCCTTTGCATGAGAACGGCTCCCAAACCAACACGATTAGCATCGGTATAAGCAATAAAGTCTTGGTTCCCTTCGGGAATCACAAGAATAGGAGCATCGGAAAGGAGTTCTTTTGATTTTTGAAAAGCAGCTTCACATTTGTCTGACCAAATGTACTTAACTCCCTTCTTTGTTAAACTAGTAAGAGGCACATAAATTTTAGAAAAGTCTTTTATGAAACGACGGTAATAGCCCGCCAATCCAAGAAAGCTACGAATTTCCGTCACACTCTCTGGTCTCTTCCAATTTTGAATCGCCTCAATCTTTGAAGGATCCACGGAAATTCCGGATTCAGAAATAATATGTCCTAAAAATTTCACACGGGATTGCCAAAAGTGGCACTTATAAAATTTTGCTTTCAATTGATTGCTCCGAAGAGTTTCCAACACAATCCGAAGATGTTTTTCATGCCCTTCCTCGGTTTTAGAATAAACAAGAATATCATCAATAAAGATGAGAACAAATCGATCGAGGATGTCTTTGAAAACTCGATTCATAAGGTCTACGAAATAAGCTGGAGCATTCGTCAAACCAAATGGCATAACAAGCCATTCATAAGATCCATAATGAGTACAGAACGATGTCAAAGGAATGCTATCCTCTGCAATACGAAGCTAATGAAAACTGATTGCTAAGTCTAATTGTGAAAAGACTCTAGCACCGCAAAGTTGATTGAATAGATCATCAATCCAAGGTAAGGGATATTTATTCTTGATGGTGAGATCATTAAGCTTGCGGTAGTCAACGCAAAGCCTAAGTGTACCATCGGATTTCTTCACAAAAATAGCCGAAGCTCCCCGTGGAGAGGAACTAGAACGAATAAACTGTTTTGCTTCCAATTCGGATAATTGTTTATGCATCTCCCAATTTTCCTTATTGGACATACGATAAGGAGGACGAGTGATAGGTAGAGCTCCAGGAATTAGATTAATTCAGAACTCAATTGCAGGTGGTAATCCTGAAACAGGCTCAAATATATCGGGAAATTCACGAACAACATGAATGAGGGAAATGACATCTTTCTCATCATCATTATCGTCATCATGTGGATTTAGAGAATATAAGGATGCTACCGAATTGGAATCTGAATCTTTAAGAACAATATAAATCTGCTTAACAGATTGGGGATGTCGAAGATGGATAGTCCTCTCGGGACATAGGATGTGGGCTTCATAACGGTTAAGCCAATCCACTCCCAAAATCATTCCGAAACCTAAGTAACGCATAACATGCAAATCGGCACGGAAAGCATAATCACATAGAATAATTTCAACATCCTTACAAAATAAACTGAGTGTTGCGGATCCACCAACCGGATTTGCAATTCTCAGTGAAGTCATCAAGCCAATAACATTTAAAGACAAAGTAGCAACAAGTTCCTTTGATATAAAAGAGTGAGATGCACCCGTATCAAAAAGAATTCGAATAGGATGATCACGAAACATAATAATGCCATCAAGGATAGAATGAGAAATACCTTGACCAAGAGAAGTGTTACTAGGAGCTTTCATAACATTTAGCTTTCCCTCTTTCTTGCCTTGAAGTTTGGGACATGAAGATAAAAGATGACCCGAACTTTTGCAATAACGACGAAAAAGGGGTTTCAAACACTTATTTGCATAATGGTCCTTAGAACCATAATTGTAGGATTGCCCACGACTAGAGGTAGGAGTCTTTGCTACCGAAGTTGCTTGCTTCCCTTTCTTGTTGGGATTAGGGCCTTTGAACTTAATAGGCCTCTTCTTGTTGATGTTGAAGTTCTGTTTGGCACTCACAACTTCAACATCACTCTCTTTATCGGCCTCTTCCAATCGAAGAGCGATATCTACAAGCTGATCGAAAGCAACTTCTAGTTTCAGAAGTAAACCCTTTTTGAGGTTCTTATTCAACCCATAGACAAACCTTTGATTTTTCTTCAAAGGGGTATTAATATACCCAACCCCATATTTAGAGAGGGATTCAAAAGATGCAACGTAATCCGTCATAGAAGATTCACCTTGAACAAGGTCTATAAAGCGTCGGGCTAAAGTTACCTTTTCAGCTTCCGGCACAAACTTTAACTCGAAACTTTCCCGGAATTGCTCCCAAGTAAGATCTGCTTCAACAATTTCCGAAATTAAAAGCTCATACCAATCTAATGCTCTCTCTTGCAGCATGCTAGAAGACACTTGGACTTGATGTAGATCCACAAGATTCATGCGAGAAAAGATGCGATCGCATGTTCTAAGCCAAGCTTGGACTTCTATAACGCTTTCGGAACCCTTGAATGGCCTTCCACCCAAATTGGTATAATCACTGCATAAGCGTGCAAACCCGGATTTAGCATGAGTAGGCTCGGGAATGGGTCCGGTAGCTTGGGCATTCTTTACAAGATCCAAAAGCTATTGGGCAGACATGAATACGCCATCCTAAGGAGTAGCATTGGATTGACCGGTGCTGGGACGACCAGGCCTAACCATTTCTTTTCTTTAAGAAAGAAAGAAAGAAGAGGAAAAAAGGTTATTCTCAGAATGAATATCAAACAAACTTGATTGATAAAGCAAGGCATCATAAAAGGAAATAGGATAGAATGGGTCCTAAGACTCGAATTAAATCCTAAGGCACGATTCCTAAGAGAGACTTAGGACAATGATCCTTGCTAGATTATTATATATTGTTCCGAAGTTTGGCTCTGATACCAAGCTGTGACACCCCACCTCTATACTCACACTAGCCAAGGACACTACTAGGTAATGCCGTCGACTAGCACGAAGAATAAGGCTGTTGAGGAGCGACCATCTGTGTAATTGCTTTGTGCGGTACCGGTATGTCAGATAGAATGTCGTGCATTTTATTTCAAGAGGAAATCCGACATATCAAATACAAACTCAAAGCTACTACACAGTGGCTATGTGGCCTTCGGAAACAAATATAAAATAAACACATCACAAAAACAGTCATAGATATCCATATCACTAAGGCGGAAACGGATATGAATATAACACATAGAAGTGTACAACAAAGTAGTGGTCAAACAAGATCCACAACATCACAAAAGAATAAGTAAACATCAAGGAGTCTCTATCTCGAATGTATAAAAGCAAAAACTATTGAGCTAAAGTAGTTATCCAAAAGTCAGAAGCTAGCCCCAGCTAAGAAGTCAAGTGAAAGCACCTGTAACATCTCGGTCTGAGTCGAGTATTATTTAAGGAGAAAATTAATAAACGGATCAGTCTAGCTATAAATATCAAACAAAATGAGATAGGATAAGAGATATGACAAAAATGTATGATAACAATAATGCCATACTGACAAGTATACGTTAGATAACAACAAAAGTCATACTATATCTCAAATCTCTTCAAATATTCAAGAAAAATATCACATTCTTTAGCTTTTTCACCAAACCTCAAATATTAACAAAACATATCAATGCCAACCGCAAAAATTGGTGAAACACAAATTCTAGAAATCAATAATTAGAAATCCAGAAAACACAAAAAAGGAGGGAGGCCTATCACAAACGGGAGCATGGAAACTCACCAGCACGTGTATCACAAATGGGTCGCTATCCCATGGTCGCTAACCATAGAGCCGGTGCAACGACGTAGTACAACTGTACGCCCGAGGAACCTGAAACTCAAATAATTCGGAACAACAACGTAGTACAACGGTACGCTCGATGAACCGAACTCCATAAAACCCATAGGTCGCTAGCCTATAAAAAATGAGACGAACCTCAACAGAACGGGGTACAGTCCCCCACGCGGACAAAGAAACATCGCATATCGCTAGTCTAAATCACAAGATGATCATCGTTGACCAATAAGAAGTGTGAATTACACTAAGCTAGTAAATAAATGAGTTTAGGTTCATGTCCCATAACCACTGGCTTAACTTAAATATTTATGAACAAATTGTAGATTTCCACTCGAAAATTGTCACGAGAGTTCAATCGAACAAGTCCAAGAATTAACCGATGAAGTAAACGCAAGCGTTTCATACCACTTGTTTTGCTAAGTCGTTTAGTTAGATTTCTCATACGAATGGTTTGTATATACTAATAGATTGGGAAATGGTTTTAAAAATAAGTTGTGCATTAAAAATAGTGTTTAAATCGTTTTTTGAGAAAGAGTTTGAGTATTTACTACTAGTATAAAAACCTTTGTATTTTAAAGTGACAAATCACCGAAATGATTGTAAAAATAATCTATCATCAAAATCCACATTCGACAACGTGAATTAAAACCATAAAAATCGATATCAAATTCATCAAATGGATATTCCCAAAAATCAGAAAAGAAGCCATCAAAGTCGATAATAAATGACAACAACTAATCGTATCAACAAAAATCGATAAAAATTGGAAATCCACTTGAAAATAGGCAAAATGGTCAAAAGGCAACAGGACTAGACGTCTGGTTGAATTGGCCAGACATCTGACCTGGGGTTCGGGGAATTTATTTTCCTTTTCCCCATTTTCTTTTTGATGCAGAGGCCATCCAGACGTCTGGTATAGCCTAACCAAACGTCTGGTCGAGTGCTCTGGAATTTTCTTTTTCCTGCCGTCTAATGTTTTTTTTTCTCCAGGGACCATAACCAGACGTCTGGACTAGCCCAACCAGACGTCTGGTTGCATGTACTGGGCAACAGTTTGCCTAGGCCAATAATGGCCAAATCGATTCGGAAGCGATCGGACGAGCAACGAAGACTAGGGATTTATGCCAAGCGACAACCCAGCCTTATAGGCTCTTCGATACACCCCAAATATCATGTCCAAACATCCATAGTAGGATTTTCATAGATTTTTGACTTCAAAATACCAAAAACTGGAAAATCCACCAAACCAATTCAATTCAAAAGCAATTGAACATGAAATAGATGTTAGGAATTCATACCTAACAACAATGAAAGCTATAAACATAGATGTGAGTTCAAGAACTCACCTTTAAAACTCAAAAACAACGAATGAGAAGCTCTAAAACAAAGGAATATGAATTCCTCTTCAACTACTCCTCTAGAATCTTCAATATATTATCAAATGAAATGAATTTCCTAAGTTAGGTTATAGGAATTTCTTAAAATTGAAGAGAGATTGAGATGGAGAAGATGATGTTTACCTAAGCTTCTCTTTGATTTTAGAACTAGAACTTGAATTTCCTAAGAAAACTAGGGTTTAGGAATTTTAATTTCCTATCTTTTCCCCCATTCTTTCCTTTAGCTTGAGTGTTAGGAAATGTTATGAATGAATGAAGAGGAGTGGTGTGGGAGTTATTAGGTAGAGGAGTTGGGGTTACCTTGTTAGGTTAGTGGGCTGAAACCCAAAGCCCCAAATGAAAATATCAAAATTCTAATCAACTCCAAATATATCAATGTTTATACTCAAATAGGTCGCAAACGCCGTTTTGGACTCAATGGAAGTGGTCCCGAGTCCGGATTCGACCGTTTACAGAAAGTCACATTTCGGACTTTAAATACAACTAACGATGCTATATTTAAATAAAACATTTAAATATATAATCGTAATATTGCGGGTTGTTACATTGGGATTGGCATTTTTATATTGTGCTAACATCTGTGAATGCATGGAAACAGATTGAAGGGATCCAACTGGATTCCTCAAAATGTTGAAATTAATCCATGTTCAGTTATATGATTTATTTGAATAATCTGTGATAGATTATATTGGAGGTTGAATTTATTGGGTGTTATGGTATTGTTGGACAGATTCTTGGAATTTTAAAATATAAAAAATATGAATATTGAATTTTTAGAGGAAAATAAAAAGGGAATTTTAAAGTAAAGTATTTATAGAAAATTTGGACTAATTAAAAGGAAAAGAATTTGGAAAAATAAATAGTTTGATTTTTAAAATCCTATTTAACTATCCCGGAATATGGAAAAGTAGGGATTTTGAATAAATGTGAATTAAAGGGTTTTAAAAATAAGAACTTAAGCGATATTGTTTTAAGTACAAAAGAATATATTTTTTAAATTTAAGATTTAAATAGTTTGGGAAAAATAAAAGGGGAATTTTGAAAATAAAATATGAAATTGATGTCCCGGTTTAAATAATATTTTAAATCATAAAAAGGAAGTGAATTTGAAATTAGTGGGTTTTGGAATAAATTTGGGTTAAATAAAAAATTAATTTTAATAATGGAATTTAATTTAAAGAATCGATTTAAAATCGATTAAGTGTTGTGAAAACAGTGATAAACGGGAGATGAGATTATGGGAATTATAAACGAAGTTTATAAAATAAGTGAAGAAATTATCAGTGGAAAATTTGAAATTATAAATTCACGGTGGAAATTTATAAGGAGATGGGTAAATCGTTTTAAAAATAAATAGCATTTTTATTTTTACAAAATATGAGAAGAGGAATTTACGGGATTGGAACGTAAATTAAATTGGAGATAAATCGAGAGGGACTTATAAATGGTTAGACTGACTATATTGAAGTTGAAAATGTATTTCTCTGAGAAGTTAAGTTATTTTAAAAAAAGGAAAGATTTTAAAGCATTAATTAAAAAATTTAAAAGAGTTTATAAGAATGCTTCAGAAAATTTATTATTTAATTGTTCAAAAATTGCTAAAGTATTTATAAATTAAGTTAGTTATAGTAGTTAATTATCATTAAAGGTTTAATCCGCATTATTATTTTAAAGAATAATTATTAAATATTTATATATTATATAATAGCTTTTATTTAAAAAGTAGTTTTTATCTAAAAAATTTACTTGGAAAATTATTATAGAAATTTCATAAGTATCATTTTGAAAAATTATTAAATAGAGTTTCTGGGAAGTATTGGTATACTCACGTGGCGTAAATCGAAGGCAGTGAGTGCCTGTAGTTAAGTTTTGGATTTCTCTGGGATAGAGACGTAACCATTGAGCTGTGATCCATGGTTTGATACCGTAGCGGTACTTTCCATATTATTTTTAAGGGTTTTCAAATATTTTTGAAAGACAGTTTGTAAATTACTAAGTTCGGTAAGATAAGTATATATATATATAATTTGGATAAGGAGATTTAAATTATTATAATTAAATTTAAAAGAGATTAATGTTTTCAGTGGAAAATGGAATATTTGGTTGAATTGATTGTTTATTTGATAGTTAAATAACCGACTATCAAATCTGGACCTAAGTATAACTTTGGAAATATCTAGAAGAAGCACGGGAATTATATGGTACAGTTACCGCTCGAGGTGTTATACTGTACATGTAAACTCGTTTTGTTCTTCTAGGACGTTGATAAGGAAATCCGTCCACTAACGGTTAGGAGGTGATCTCCGATCTTATTTTCGTCTGTTTATTTCTTAGAGAACCAGGGTTGAGTTTACTGGGAGATATCGAACATTGTTTCGAAGAGACCGGGATCAGATTTGTTATCCAGAAAACCACTTCGATCCAACGAGTACGTTTTCTAAATGAAGACAAGAGCTTGGAGTCGAAGATGGAGTAGTGAAGTGCAAGGGCTAATCGCTACTAATCCTGAGGGTGATTCCAAAATGGATGTAGTAGGAATAGTGCCTTCGGTTCTGTTCGGACCGGGCACAGACTTGTATGGATGAATGCTATCAGAACATTGTCATCGGAGGACAATGAGCATTCTAAGTGAAAAATTCCTTAAAAAGGTTATCGTAGCCTCTAGCCTCATCAACCGGGAATGACTGAAAATCAGTAGGAATGTAGCAAGGCTAAGTGGGTCGCACCCAAGTAGGGTATGCTTATAACCTTTCTAGATAACCTCGGATATTATTTATTACTACGGTATATGGAAGGAGCTCAAAAGAGGGTGGGAACACCCGGGGTGATAGCATATTCGGTCTATCCAGGTTAGGGACAGTCCGGTTTTGTGTAGCAGGGGATCCCGGCGTGGTCCTCGGTACAGTGTTTCTAGACATGTACTGTGACAGGTGCTACCCCAGTGCCTAGTCATTCAGATGGAATCAATTCTCCAATACGTGCCTTTACGGTTTTGATTATATAGCCTAGTATGCTAAAATTTAATTAATGTAACAATTTTAGCTATTTGAATAAGTATTTGTACTTTAAACACTATTATAATATCAGAAGATTTTGATATGAAATGTTTTGGTTATCGTAAGGTAAAAACCCATCGTGTTTATTTGCGGCATGGTCTTACGAGATATCTTTGATTTTCAAAGGATTTTGAAACTTTAATAATTCAAATTGAGTGTGTTTTCTCACGCTGGTTTTCCAGACTAACTCGGGTGTTATTTTATTATAATGCTCGAGTCAGACCGAGTATTACAGATTCAGGATAGGATGCTATGGAACTCAGGAGACGAGCTGGATGGTGAAAGCGTATTATCCGTACTTGGTTTATACTCCGCTATGTATTGTAGACTGTATATTCAGCTTTTGTGAGGACAAGTTATTATAACTGTCCAGTATTGTGTTATTGATTATGCTGTACTCTGATGATGTAATGTATAGAAACAGTTATAGTTTCCTTTTGTATAAAGATCGGTTGTTATCTATTATATATTGTTCCGCTGCGATTGTGAGATTCTGTGTTGTTATTTCTATTTTCTTCCTCTACCTCTTTCTTCTTTCCCTAGCGATCTAGTATTTCCGGCATTCGATTGTTCGACATGTAATACGGTGGACGTATTGATGTCGATTTTCGAAGGTCAAAAATTCCCAGACCGTGACAGGACGAGTCCTAACACCTACTAGTGAAGTTGATAGACTTCTATGTCGACTTAGGATTTGACGAAACATGAAAGATTAGTGGGAGCTTATTAGTAAAATGAAATATAAAATTTAACCTTACTGATATTATAAGAACATCTACTATTATATTGTCCTAATAACTACCAATTATAACTCATAGAAAATGTCTTCAAAATTGTTTTTTAAAAGTAACAAGCTTACCGGACCAAACTATATCAATTGGCTAAAAGCGATTAAGATAGCGTTGACTTACGAGCATTTTTGGTCAGCTATTACGTTTGAATCAAAAGAAAAACCGCTGATGATATGCGCCTCGAACTTAGACTTGCTTATGAGAAATGATTTTTAGACCTAGAGATCATGTAAGTTTTCACGTCGTCTATGTTAGGTAAGCCATTGCAGAGGTAGCACGAAAACATGTATGTCCATGAGATATTTAATCATCTCAAGACCATATTTGTTGAATAGTCACGTTCCGGAAGGTATGAGCTTACGAAGAAGCTGTTCAATACCAAAATGACTAAAGGACGGAAAGTGGATGATATACTAATAATGAAAGGCTATATTGATAGGCTTTCACAATTAAACGTACAGATAAACAATGAATTACAAGTTGATTTGATTCTCGGTTCACTTATGTCTAAGTATCCGATTCACTAGCGGTTAAATTTAGCAATGACACAATCATATTACAATATAATCGTTAGGCGGCTTGGTTATTATTTTTATCACGATCTAGATGCAAATTTGTGCTTATTGGATTTGGGTTTCTAGTTGTATTTTCCATTCCAAAACATTTTACAAAATCTTTACAACATTTTTCTTAATAAATAAGTGTACCGGTATTTAGTTGTTTAACTTGTAACCTAGAAAATAGTTAATTTCTTCCATGCGACACATTTCAAATTCATTTTTCATAACATTTAAAAATCATATACATAATTTTTCTTTAGGATATCCAAAAATGATTTCATCGAGCAATCAATAAATCATTTTCATTTCTTTTGATGAATAAAGTAGAGTCAACTTTACCAAATTCGAAACCCAAGCTTAAAAGATAGCTTATCGGCCTATCATACCAAGCGTGTGGTGCTTTTTAAGGCCATGAATTACTTTCTTGAGCTTATATACGTAGTCGGGGTATTTTTTGTGCTTAGACAGGGAAGTTATTCTACATAAATATTTTATTCTATAAAATCGTCAAGAAAAGCGCTTTTAACATCCATTTGATAAAGTTTGAAATTATGTTAACAAGTAAAAGCTACTAAAATTCTTATCCCTTTGAATGAAATATGATGATAAAGTTTGGGTATTGTTAGTGAAGCATCATTTGCTGCATCAAAAAGTGGGCACAAACGTCGCGAAGACATGCAAAATTTTGATCCCGCGACATCGACCAAAAATGTTGTTTTACTGTAATTAATCTACTTGTAATTGTAATCATTTTTCTATAAGGCGATTTTTCTCTAATGGCGTTTTCTCTAAGGCAATTTTTTTCCGCTTTCCCCTTTTGACTTTTCTTTCCATCGTCGATTTGTACATCTGCTTCGCTTCATTTTTTTAGTCGACAATGGCAAAGAATCGGAAAGACAAACCTAAATTCAATTCCTCCAACGCAATTTGTTCTATAACCAGATCCGGTCGCGTGTTCGCTAACTCCGCTGTCGAGGTTGCAGTCGATTCTGTAACTGGAATATCTTCACCGCATATATCTGCCTCTGATGGACTACTTGGCTCTGTTGAGTTGCCATGCATGATGGAAGCCCTAGCTTCAGATTGTCAAAATTTCCCTCCGTCTTATGGTCCGATTTCTAGAATTTCGAACCCATCTCAGTCCACGGCCATAGCTTCTATCCTACAACAAACTGCATCGACATGGAAAGGTGACGTTTTGGGTAATGCTAGCTGCGATGTACTATGTAATGTTGGTAGTGAAAATATCACAGCTCCTTTGAACTTAAAATCCGTTGCATATGAAGGTTTTGTGGCCTCAGATGTTGGGCTTGATGCGTATATATCTGTGACTGCACCTTCTTTGGTCATAGTTAATCAAGTAGATACTCCAATTTATGTAGGAATGAAAACCAGTACTGTTGGTATAAATAATAGATCTCCTGTTATTAATAGCTCAGGGATTGATAGCTCGAGGAAGGTAACAAATGATATGGGCATCAATGATCCTGTTTTTGCCAGAAAATATTCAAATATTCAACATCAGCTACCCCCTGAAATTCCTGCAAATATGAATATTGCTACTACTCAATCACGGGATTGTATTCCTCCTACAATAGCTCACCAGTCTAATGAGCTGAAAACAGGCTTAAAATGGTCATCCTTATTCTCTACATTGCCTAAAAATGCAGGTGAATTTGTGCCCCGTCCTTTTGAAATGGTTAATATAAATGTGGTTTTGATCCCCCCTCCGGAGGTAATTCAAGCGTGTATTGAATATTGGTCGGACGATCTTGTTGGGTTCTTTTTGGACAATAACCCACCTTATCTAGTGGTTAAGGATCATTGCTTCAAAGCTTGGCAACCAAAGGGTAGCCTCCTAGTCCACATGGATAACTCTACGTTCTTTTTCAAGTTCTCAAGGCCTGAGGAGCGTCTACGTATTCTTAGTAAAGATCCTATATTTATCAGAGGCAAGCCTTTTATAGTCACGCCTTGGAGTCCATCTGTTGACTGTACCAGAGATCAAGTACTATCTATTCGTGTTTGGACCTACTTCTCTCATATTCCCTCTGTTTTGCAACCTATGTTAGGTCTAAACTGGCTAGCTAGTGCGATTGGTAAAGTTAAATGCTTTGATCAAACATCGTAGCTAGGGACAAACTAGTCTATGCAAAAGCTTTGATTGAGATTTCCTCGGATAAGCCTTTACCAGATACTATCAACGTTAGAGTGATTGAGGATCAGGTAGCGGAGATTGTAGTTTGTTATGGTTGGAAGCCAGATATATGTTCGTCCTGTCAGTCTTTTGGTCATACATCATCTACATGCTCTCGTTCATCATTTCTTGGTTTGGACCCCTCTTCCTAGGCCCCCGAAAATGAAATGGATCCCGAAAATCAATGACTTTACTCCTACGGTCGCTCCCTCCGACCCTACTGTTGAGCCTACAGTGCCTCCTTCTGTTCCTTCTATCTCTGAGGCTGTTATGGTTTCCTCTGTCTCTCCTGATTCTTCCGATCCTGGTGATTCTGATATTATGTGGCACACTGCTAAGATGGCTGGGATCCATGTACAGTCTGACATGAGATATGACCCGGCTAGACATGATTTCCATACTTTTATTAGTGATGACGATGGTGAATCTGGACGTTTGCATTACTCTATAGATGGTGGTGGTCTTATTCTCACGGTGGATGGAGCTCGTGGTAAGCGGAATAGATCTCTTCTCCTTGATGATAGTTAGGATAGGAAATATTTATACTATAAGGAACACCCATGTTTTGATTTGGATATTGTATCTCATTTTGTAGACTTTTTGCATGTGTTAGGTCCTGCTGAAAGTGTTTCTTCCTCCTCTTGGGAGGAAAAACCGTTGTTTCCTTAGGTCATTTTTATAGCTGCAGAAGCACTTTTGCTTCTCACATGTTATGTAATCTAAGTGGAATGACCATTATAAAATCATATAGTTGTTTATGTGCATGTGCAGAGCACCTTTTCTTCATATATATACAGTGGCATGACCCACTATAATGTCGGCTGGCTTTGCCAAAAAAAATTTGTAATGATGTAATAAAAAAGAAATTGATGCTTGGCACAAGCAGACCTCAAACAATATAATAAATAAAACAGAAAAAAAGGAAAATGAAGTAATAAAAAGTAAAAAGATAGGGATTTATTGTATGATTATTAATAAAAACTACATCAACTTCTTCTTTATTGTGTTGCTAACTACAATTCACCTTCTTTTACGACTATTCTTCATGTACTGTTTTTTATTTTTTAGTTTTTTTACATTGTTAAATTTACTTCACTTCTGGATATACGAAGGTTTTCAGTTTAGGATCATCAAATTTGAGTATGTTTTTTGGTGTGAAGTCATCGTGTGTGGTGTAAATTTTGTTTTTGGTGGGACATGATTGAATTTTTTTTGTCCACTCACATTCAAAAGTGGAGTTCCTTTAACAATGGTTTTTTAATACATCAAAAGTATTTTTTTTACTTAATCAAATCGACCGTTAGAGAAATTTATCTACTGTTGGCTTCCTAAATCAAATTATGTGAAAACAAAAAAACAAGAAACGTGACAAGCACCATTGTCCAAGTGGTTAAGTGATTCAGCTTTGGTGCGAGAGGTCACAAGCTCGAAACTTGCATAGCGTGATTTAAACGTTTATTGACATATGATATGTTGCCCCAGTGACATGTTGTATATAAAGTACCATTTCAAAAAAAAACAAGGAACATGTATTAAAAAAGGTTTTTTTGAGAAATGGTAAAAATTTGTATTTTTTTAGCTTTATGGACACAACCTCAATATTTTAGTCACAAGGAAAAACATTTTCCCAAAATTAGTGATAAGGACAAACATTCTTCTAAAATTAGTCATAAGGACAAACTGTCAAAATTATCAACCACCACTGGTCGCACCACCACCCACCGCCATCACCTGCACCACCACATGCTACCGATAACTCTTAACTTAAAAACTGATAAACTAAAAAATGTTACCGGTACCCAAAAAACCGATACCTAAAAACTGCTACTTACAACTAAAACTGATACCTAACAACTGATGCTCAAATAAACCACCAATAATCTTTTAGGTTTTCAGATTTATCAAATTCGATCACCATTATCAAAGTTTATAGTTCATTTTTGAACAAGCATTTCAATCATAACAATCATCGTTGTAGAAAATCAGTTCATCATCATATTTAAAGCACAAATAGACCACCCATAATCAACATCTATCAAGCTCATGAAATTGCTTCGTTATCTCATATAACGATGCTTTGACTCAAGCATCTCCATTCTCCGATGCAAGCCAGATCGAGTGGCTCCACTGTAGTATAAGCATGGATTCCATTCAACTAAGATAGTGTGCACAATGGCGAGCACGACAGTGGTTCATCTCTAAAGAAAAAATAAAATAGTTTTTATAAAAATGATACCTACTGTCACTAAAACTGATACATACACTACTAGAACTACAGTATATAGCCACGACAGGGTTCCAACGGCCGCCAACAGGAATTTCCAACGGCTACCAACCGCTAGTTATTTTTTAACAAGTCATTGGTAGCCGTTAGTAACCGTTGTAAAAATGTCGTTTGCGACCGTTTGAAGCTGTTGGAATTATTCGTGTAAACCTGCAACAAGCCGAGAGCAAACCTCATTCTCTCCTCCTACCACAAAAAAACCCAAATCCTTCACCATCTTCCTCCACTCCTTCTCATTTCTTGCTCCCAGCCTCCCCACGCAACTGGCAGTCACTCCGACGCCATCAATCAACACCAGCGGTCTCTCTCCATCCAAATACACTCCAAAATCATGTTTTTCCTAAAACCCTAAAATTTTAAATTTTGCTAATTTTGTGTTTAATTTGTTGTTATAGTTGTATCTAATGGTCTATTGATTGTTTATTATACCAAACTAAGTGCTAATTACAATTATTACCATCCAAATGTCTAAATTGTTTGTGTATATATATTATGCACTTATATACATATGTTGATAATTTAGTGTAAATGCGCATTTGAGTTAGCGTTAGATTAGTTAGGATTGATTTAAATTATTTTGTGTATGTTTTGTAAAATATTAGGCAAACATGAATTAGTCGAATATTTTACGAACATGAATTATATTTTTTACAAAATATATTAGCATTAGATAAGTATATAATTTAGTATAAATATACACATAAATTATATATTTTGAGAAATAGTAAAAATCATATAATTTACTATATATTTAATAAAATAGTAGAATATAAATAAAATAATGCATAATATGCTTTATTTTATATATTTAATAAAACGGTAACATATAAACAAAATTTAATTCCCTTAGTGAATTTTTGGCCCCATCTAACAAGTGTTGTATATGATCGTTATATGAATATTCGTTTTTATTGCAAAACGGATATTCATATTCATCTGATACAATATTTGTTGGATTTGTCCATGTATTGGACAAGTTACAAACACTATAAATTAATTACGTTTCGTAAATCATATCGTTATAAACGGTTCACAAAATTTCGACGGCATTTCCTTTTCGTTCCTTGTGTACATGCATATGTGTACGATACAAGGAACATAGGGGAAGTGCTGCCGAAATTTTGGGAAATCGTTTATAATGATATGATTTAAGAAATGTAATTACTATTGTGTTTGTAATGGGAAGTAGGATGACCGACCATCACAAAAGGTACAAAAATGTAAACAAAATAGCAAGAAATATAACTTTGTATATAAACGAAAATGGATTATAAAAAACGGTAAAATCTAAATGTGTTTATCGAATTTGATTAATAATTTTTTTACTATTGATCATAGGTTTTACAGTAGGAAAAATGGTCAATTATTTTATTGATCGGAGCTGGATGTACCAAAGAAGAGAAATGAGAGGCTCAATAAGTAAACATTTTCTTAACGGGGTAAATGTGTTTGTCGAATTTGCTTTAAGTAATATTGGAAACGACGTAGAAATTCGTTGTCCATGTAGTAGGTGCAAATTGTTGAAGCATTTAGTACCGAATATGGTTAGGATTCATTCGCGCCAATATGGTTTCGTAACCAATTATTTGGTGTAGGATCGTCATGGAGAAATTATAACACGTAACGAAGAACAGTCAATAGAGGTCATTAGTGATGAAATTAGTACGACGAATCTCATAGAACATATGGTTGAAGATGCAGCACGATCAATGTTCCATACTGTTGAAATTAATAACGACGATGTTAACGTCGAAGAGGAACCAAATGTTGGAGCGAAAAAAATATATGATTTATTGGATGCTGTTAAGAAACCTCTTTGGAATGGATGTACTAGCGACACTCAATTATCGGCAACTGCAGAGTCATTGCAATGAAATCAAAATGAAACTTTATTACATGCACCACATATCATCATCATTTTATCTATGTCTATAATTAGAAATAAAACTTTCAACAGGTATTATGTCAGGCTCCAAACGCCATAGCTCTTCTCGCTCGGCCGGCGAGAGTAGTGGTGAGCCTCCGGCTCGACCACTTGTATATTTGCAACCGAAGGCTGATGGAGCGTAAGTATCAAAATTAAAATGATAATAATATAAATTTGTTCATACATATATATACTTACCTAAAGCTTTGTTTTATATTTAACACAGGGGATTTGATTTGGAGCCCACAGGAGTTGTGCTTGGCATTTCCAAGCAATCATATATGAGCAGGATGACAGATTGCTGGCCTAAGTGGAGTAAGATCCCTGACCAAGTCAGGGAGACCATCTGGCAGCATTTTCTGGTGAGTTTATACCACTTTACTATTTGAATAAGTATAAATGAACAATTAGTAATATTTTCTCTTTGTACAGGGGCAAGTGGACTTGGCGGAGCCTGATCTCGCCATAGTTTAGCGCCACTGGAATTCGAAGGTCGCCAAAAATTACAGGAAGGTAATGTCAGCTCTTAAAAAATCGGGGAAGAAACCGAACTGGATGGGCGCTTCCGTATGGGATTCTTGGATGAGTTGGTGGGAGACCGATGAGTTCAAGGTAAATCTACCAAATATATAGTTAATTATTTCGCAATTAGTAAATATAATATTTAATTTAAATTGTAGGTGGAGTCGGAGAGGAACTCTGCCAATAGAAGTAGGAATCCTGTAACGCATCGTGGCGGATCCAAGTCTTTTCAACATCACCGCGAGGACTTGGTAAATTTATCAATTACAAATCTAAACCGTTATTACATTTTGTATATTAATCAGTTCAGTAATTAGCTATGAAAAATTAAAATATATAAATTATTTATGCAGGAAAGATCGCTTGGACGTCCCGTGTCTATGATGGAGGTATTTACCCGCACCCACGCATCAAGATAAGCAGACAATGCTGGCAATATTACATATCAGTGGGATGATGATGATAAGGCGACGGCTGCATATGTATGCATATTTTAAATCTTATTTTATTAATATCGATAAGTTTAAATCCTATTCTACTAATTTTAACCTGTAATTGTTTTTTATTTTAGGCAAAGTTTCAGGAGGCACGGGCAGAGCTGCTTTCAGAATCGGATCGCGATGAGTTGACGGTAGAGGAGCAAGATAATATTTTCGACGTTATTATGGATCCGACGCAGCGGAATAGGCGCTATGGCTATGGAAACCAAGCGGTAATCTTATAAACATTGCAATATTATATTTAATAAATTAACCTATAGATACACTATACATATGATGATTTCTACCTGAGTTAAATCTAACATATACGTGATTTATAAATATTAGATAAGTAAAAAAGTAAAAATATACAAAGATATGTGATGAAAATGAATGAACCAAAAAAAAAAATATAAGAATACTTTTAACACCTATATATTGTATTAAAAAGAATCCAGTTCCTTGTGGTATATATTCCAAGAAAATGGTTCGCTATTTTACATTAGGAACAAAAAACATGAACCAAAAAAAATATATGCACCATTATCATCTTGCACCATTATCATTTAATAAAATATGCATTTCCTTGTGGTATATGCATTGCTTAAGATCACGTCATTTACGTTTCTATATTTTAAAATATGCATTGCTTAAGAAAATGATTATAATACAAATGTGAACATCTCACATTCTAGTTCGGGCAGCTCAAAAGGCGTGTGACAAAGCTGAAATAAAAGAGCTTAGAGCCATGGTTGAGCAGCTGCAAGAGTAGAACCATCTTCGTCCTATACAAATGGAGCAGATGAATCAACGTTTAGCGGAGTACGCGCAGAGGCATGGTTCCTTCCCTTCGTCGTCTGGTGCTTCCGGAGGTGATGATGATGCTTGAGAGGTATGATGATTATTGTCTTTGTGGTTGGTTATTGTATATATTGACTTTGAGGTGGTGAGGATTGTGTTTGATGATTATTGTGTATATATTGACTTTGAGGTGGTGAGGTTTAAGTGTTTGCATTGTATATATTAACTTGAATATGGAGTTGGAGTTGGTGTTGGTGAGGGTTTTGTTGTTTATGTACATATTGACTTGGAGTTTGGTTTGAAAATGTAATGTTTGATGTTGATTTTTGGTTGTTTATATTGTTTGTGGTATAATGTGTTGGATATGTGATATACATGTGAAATGAAGTGGAAATGGAAATGGATATATATTGATTGTGTGTGGCTGGAAGGTGAATGATTTGCTGTTATAATTTTTTTTTTTACCGAGATTAGCAACGGCTACCAACGGCTCTTTGGTCATTTTAAACCAACGGCCTCCATCGGCTAGACACCGTTTGAAGCCGTTGGAATAGCCATGTTGCTTCCGTTGGAAGCCGTTGGAAAGCGTGAATGCTATTCCAACGGCTCCCAACGGCCGCCAATGGCTTGAAGCCGTTGAAATAGCCGGTTTCTCTTGTAGTGATAAAAACTGAACCTCGATTAATAGTAAAACTGATACTCGAACAAAATTCATGAAATATTTGATACTAACGAAACACAAATTCAACTCGATGATCATCATATTTACTAGGTAACAACTTCATTTTTTATATATAATCAAACAAACAAAACAGTAAAAAAAACTTCGACACTACATTATTTTAAAAAATGACACTTAGAAAAAACAAAAATGATACCTAAAACCTGATCCTTGCTAAACTCAACACAGCAATACATTATCAATCAAACCAATATGAATGCAAAAAACAAAATAACGATTAAAAAATGTTCGTTTCAAAATGTGAATTTATAATAGTATAATAATTTTGTTATACAACAAAAATCACAAATTCAAAAATAACAAACATTTTCGAAAATGATACCTACAAACTTAAAAACTGATACCTAACAGTTGATACCACTTCTTCCCTAATTCCTCCATGGCTTGCTCTTCTTCTTCCTCGACTTGCTCTTCTTCTTCCTCGAATTGTTGTTTCTTCAAAAACAACAATTCACCACGGCATCCTTGCTACCAGAGTCATTAATTTTCCATCAGCAGATGACTTCAAATCAAGCTACTTCAAAACCCTAGCCATTGTCATCCACCGTTGAACCAACCACCCTTGCCGCCAACGCCATCACAGCAACCGTCATCGACGACAACGCCGTCTAAGCTTGACGCCGCTCTAGACTCATTTCCGTGTTTGTCTTATTCGCTAATTTCTTATCCTGCCTCCGAATTGAAATTCAAAAATTGACATTCACGTTAAAATACTGAAAGCCGGTCCTTAAGCTAAAATGTTGAGAAATTTTGTGTTTGACATTATTTTAATGTATAAATAATATCTCCTTAGATCTCTCCAATCTTGTTTACATTATATTTTCCACAATGTCTTTTTAAATTTCTTCAACTTTAAATTTTTTTCAATGTATTATCATTTTATATTTAACTAAAATTAATGAAAACTAACGTTAAATATTTTATTTTCAAAATCATGTAATTGAACAGAGACAGTTGTGTGGTTGTACCAGCACATACGAAAATGTCATTAGCCTCGAACAAGTGAAATACAAGTAATAATACACAAAAGGATAAAAGCATGGGCGTACGGGGACTCGAACAGAAAATTGCAACATAACTCATATAGATTAGTACAAGATTGATGCATGTTTGACCAACAACTAAACAGCAAAGACAAATATGCATTAATTACTCCCTCATTCAGAATTGAGCAAAGGATCCCCAAATCATGTCTTCCAGCAATCAACTGAAAATCATTCAAATTCGGCCCCAACTACATGTGTTCTCCATGTAATTTTTATTAGAGAGATAAGCGAAATATTGAATTAGAAGTTGGAACAATCGAGCTCGACCGCTCATATGAAAATAGGAACAGTTTCCTGCAAGCCTAAGATAGAGACAATAAGAAATTTAAGAGTGCGTATATGTCACGTAACTATGAATTACGAAAATAGGTACAGTTTATGTCATGGTGAAGGAAACATGTCCATTAAATGAATATGGAAGGGACCATAATATCGGATAGTGTGCAAACGTGCAATTTTGACACTGATACATTAATCTTCCTCATGACAGTAACCGTCGTCCTTCCGGGTCTGCAGTGCTCGGGAGATCTAAGCTGATTAAACGTTCTTGAAATGAATACATCATCTGCATATTTAATCAGGCAATATAATTGTAATGTATAAGTAATAAGTGGTTAACTAGTGATAATTATCTAGAGCTGAAAATGAAACAGCAGAAAACATAGGAGCTTGTTTGGTTTATAATTTTCAAATTATTTTCAGTTAGGTTTGGCAAAACAATGAAAACTTGTTTACATAGTCATTTTACAAAACGTATTTCCTAAGACGTCTATTTTCGAATTGGGCTTAGCATGAAACAAGGGACAGATACGCGATATTTGAAAATGTCAAGGAAATAATATTGTTATGTCCACTAGCAAACTACATAATTATGGTAATGATAAAAGATGTTTATATTTTTTTAATCATTTTAAATTATTGTTAGATTGTTTGAAAATATATTCATATAAAGAATCTGCATATACAGTGGGGAATTCTGTTGTAATATGAGATATTTAAATTCCTGTAACACTAAATTATTTTTCTACAATATTTAACTATTTTCAGCAATAATTCCATGAATATCAATCTAATATTGAGGAAATGCCTAGCATCCATGTATCACAACAGTATCGCTCACTGATATTACACACACACATATATATATGTATATATGTATATATGTATATATATATATATATATATATATATATATGTATATATGTATGTATGTATGTATGTGTATGTATATGTGTACTGCTCATTGACATATTAATTAATGGTATTTGAAATATCTGCAAGAGCATATTTGTATGTGTATGGCATGATATAATTAAGTCTACGGTCGATCTACTACGAGGCAAGGTTCAACAAAATAATATCGACATTCACAAATATTCAAGTACAAAAAAAAAACGGGTAATGACAAATATAAAAATGATCAATTGGGTTTACTTTGGCAGATGATATAATCATATCTTATTTTTCACTTCTATATTTTTTTATCTAGTTTATGCAGAAGCACTAGCTGGTTGATGTAAAACAATGAAGCATTACTCCATCCATTTAATTAAAATAATGCTTCTACTGAATCCACGAAAATGTTTGTGCTGAATTAAAAATGAAACGCTTTAGATTTTGCATCCTACATTATCATGTTCATGTAAAGTTTATATCCTCCTACATTATTTTGTAAACTGTTTGCTTCATGAAGATTTACTTTAGTAAATAGATGAGTTTGTTTTCCCTTAATTAGAATTGGCAATAAAATGAGATTCAATATATGTTGCCTTTAACTTTGGAGTTCATCCTCTAATGGAGTATAGTTTAGCTGCATTAAAGTCTTTGGTATTATTCTCCCATAGCCAAGTCAACATAATAACATCGTGGTACAGTGAGAAAGTAGCATAATGTTTATACCATTAGGTTGAAATTGCGCAGTAGCACTGCATTCTACCAAAACAAGCGTATTATCTCTGTTAACAGTGTCAGTGATCACAGCCATCACTGTGTCAAGTCGGATGAAATTTATAAATTTTCGTTTTGCTGCTTCTAACAGAACAGATATCTAATTTATGCAGTTGTTTTCCACTTTACAATTTTAGCTACATATATAACTATCTGTTGTCTTCTTCTAAAAGTTTTGTGAACAGGTAGGCAACCACTAATTCGAGCACAAAGTTTTAAGCGTGCTATTATTTTGCTTTAGCAAAAGCAAAATGATTTAGCTCAAGATTCACTATGATGCGTTTATTTAAATTTTGATTTCAGTTTGCTCAATAAAAAAGACAAAAAGGAATGTCTCTGTAACCCAAAAATCAAGTATGAACTTAATCCTTTCGGAGCATTCTTGAAGTGTATGAACATTGTTGATATAGTTTTCGATTACCATGGACTCTTCTTGTTTTTCTTTTAAATTTATTTTTATTTTTATTTATTTTTAAAATTGGTATTTTATTACAGAAAAAATAGATCATGTATATTGCACCATAGGTTATGGAGGAAGAAGCAATATCAATTGTTATGAGTTATGACACCAACTGATACCTTCATGCAATGGCAAAAATAATCCCTCTCTAATACTTCTAAAATTCCGAAAGGCAAGTCATCAAGGTTATGCTGCCTTTAAAGCATAGAGCCTGTTAAAATTTTGCTTGTCTAATTAAAACCTTTATGATATAACTTCTGATGCCCTTTACGTACTTTTAAACTTACCTTGGTTATATTATGAGTGCGCGCGCTCCGGTTCATTTGTGTGGAATAATGAAATGAATGAAGTTAAAGTAAAGGGTATATTATCATATAGAAGCAGATACTAGACGCAAGTGAACCCGACCCGCATTTTATATTGAACCGTTACTTTTAGCGATTATAAATACAATGTAAAACAGATCGCAAAAGTAATTTCTGTATCATTCTGCTATTCAATAAAATTCTCACTTCAATCTATACAATCTCTCAGTTCATCGAATCATCCATTTATCTACATCTTTAACATGGTATCAGAGCTTCTCAAAGCCTAACGGCTGCCTCGCCTAAAGATCATCAAAATTTAGCCTCATGACCTGATACTTAGGCTGCAATGGCTCTTCATCAATTTCTTGCAGTTAAATTGCAGTCATCACTTGAAGAAGCCACCTTATGCAATCAATATCCCTTAGTTTTCCATCAAGAATTTCAATTCTTCAACAAGGGAAGCATTTGTGCCTTGCCAAAAAAACTACCGTCGGTGTTCATATCACTCAATAGCCTCTGGCTGCAACTGCTATTCATCAGAAAAGCCCATGTTGTACTAGAATCAGGGTACCAATATGATTTGTTGCACTAGAATCTGTTATTCGTAACGTCAGAAAAGTATTACGAAATTGTTATTTAATAACGTCAGAAAAGCGTTACTAAACTGCATACACAAATTACTAACCGTAACGTTACAAAAGTGTTACGAAACTGTTACAATTATGTTGCAAATTGCAACAACAACAAACTGTCACAGGTATGTCGCAAAATTGTTACGAGTAGCACTTGTGCAGTTAACAAATAAGCAGTAAAAAGCGTACCGATTAGATTTGTCCGAGTCCAGTGTAAACTGTTTCCTTGAAACATAGTTGCTCCCTCAATGGCGTTGAAAGGACGACGAGCAACTGTTTCCCAAGATGAAACAAACCGATCTCTACAATGCTGCGCTGGCAGTTGCAGAGCAACGACGAACTCAAGAGATTATTTTAAGAATAGATCCACTACAACAAAAAGACCTTATTACAACTGTATTTTTACAACTGCCAAAAGCTGCCAGTTGTAATAAATGCTTTTACAACTCTTTTTTTCAGAAAGTTGTAATAAACTTATTTTCAACAACTTTTTTATTTTGTCAGTTGTGATAGATGCCTATTACAACCTTTCTTTTTTTGTCAGTTGTAACAGATGCGTATTTTTAACAACTGTTCTTTTTGCTAGTTGTAGTAGATGCCTATTACGACCTTTTCATTTGCTAATTGTAATAGAGGCATATTTTTAACAACTCTTCTTTTTTGCCAGTTGTAATAGATGTCTATTACAGCCCTTTTCTTTTGCCCGTTGTAATAGTTAATTCATGATTATAATTAAATAATAATACTTAATAATTAAATAATTAAATTTTTTATAAAATATTCATAATTTTTGAAAATTCTAAGGCCATTATTATTTCAGTCAGGTAAATAATATATTTATAATATATTTTTTTAAAACATAATATTACATAATTTTGAGCATATCATTTTTGGAATGGAGATTTCGTGGCAATGTTCCTTATAGAATCAAACATACTATGCAGGTAGCAATCCGTAGCAACATACAAAAGCTAATCTCAACCATCAAACCGCCATCCAACCATCATAACTATTTAGGTGCGGATGCATAGTGTTTCCCTAACTTTTACAGCCAAAAATTTATCCCAAATTTTAATTTTACCGCCGAAACATCGTTCGTCTTTCTCAAATCCCTCTCCTCTAACCCTAGATCCACACTCCTCTCTCATTCTCCTCCATCCCCTTGCTTTCTGTTCCTCTTACTTCTTCTCACAATCTCCAAATTTCCCAATTTGAAATTTTTTTTCCTTTAAGATAATTTACAACGACATATAATAGCCCCGCCGATAGAATTATTCCAAATTTCGGATCAACGGTGCTCAGACGTGGTCTCAATGACGAGGTTAATGTGCTATTGCGGAAGTTTGAACCTGAAATCGCATCAATTGATTTTGTTGTGTAGTCTACCGTATTCAATCCACCTTCGTTCTGATGACGCTGCCTGCTTGGATGTCGAGATTACCTAGGCTAATACTGAAGTCCAGTTCGCATTGCAAATTCCTCCCTAGTATTGAAAACAGCTTCTCTCTTATCAGACTTTCAAAACCTTCTTGGGTTGTGAGGACTGAGGTAGGCTACTCAAATCTAAAACCTAATTTTCAAATTATCGCCTGTAGGAAGTTTCTTTATACTCTTGTTATTTGCAACTTACTTTTACTTTTGAGTTATCTGTAACTTATACGAAAATAATGTGTTGAATAACTCTATTCCGATTATATATTGGATGTATGATTAGGGTTGCTTGACGCTTTATTTGCAATTATAACACTGTTTTTAGTAGAGATATGATGCCTTTTCACCCACATATTGACTCAGTTGCTTTAGTCCGATTGTTGAGTATCATATCTTGTTCGATTGAATGCAAATCCCAATACATGTATACTTTCTTTGTGTATACCTACAAATATATATAATTTATTCCTGCATATAAAGCATGTTATTTGACTATGTTTTGCTTGTAGTTTTCAATACATGATTTGCAGTGCATATTCATGCTCCAACAATATGTTGAAATTGTACAGTCTGAACTAAATAGAACTACAACTAACTAAATAGAGTCAGACTGACTATGAATCAGGCTTCACCTGGAGGTGAATGATGTTGTGCTGATGCTGCCGATTTGAGGATGATTGTCGATTTGAAAGCCTCCAGAATCAAATAATACAGTGGTAATTTGCTGAGAGCTTTTGTCTGAGATACTTGCAACCCAAACTGTGGTATCAATGATGACAAGGATTCTTCCTTTTGACCCTATGTCGTTATTATGAAAGCAAGCCCAATTTGTAGGGAATTTAGCCATAAATTTTTGAATGCCTATGTTGTTCTATTTTGTCGTAATAAGGCTATAACAGATAGCCTATGTGACTATAAAAGTTTGTATACTGATAGCATTTTGTTATCAGTATTCAAACCTCCAACATTCCATGACATGACATTCATTAAAATCTTATGTGTGTCCTTAGTAGATCTTTTAGGTGGAGCTATTGGAGTGTGTGGTTTCTCATGCTTTTGCTTGTATTTCATATTTTCATCAAGCATTTCAGGGACATTCTTCTTAATTTTATCCTGATTTTCTTTTTCCTCAATGTGTTGTGCTATTTCTTCAACAAATTGTTGTTTCTCATCAAGTATATCACTGGCAAGTGATTGGTCTTCGAAATCAGATTGTAATTCACGAACTTGTTGTGGCTGTACATGTTCTGATTTCTGAGATGAAAACTTTGTTGTAGCAGTGGAAATTGGTGCTGACTGATGCTTACTAGTGGTATGGTCAAAAGGCACTTGTGAGGATGGTTGGTCTTGGAACTTATATGAAGCCTGGGCTTCATCCTCATGTGATGATCAGCACGAGAATCTATTAGAAGTATAAAATCCTGCTTTTCCTTTTCCCTTTATTGTTTCGGTTTGATGTACACTAGTGGTAGAACTGGTAGTATAAGTATCTGCGTTTAAGTCATCCACATGTATATGGTGCGTGGAAAAAGCCATGGTAATCTTAGATATTCAAAGCAAATTGTCTAGGATATAAGATGTATCTTACCCACTGCATTAAAGTAGAAATTGAGTTTCAAGTTTGTAAAAATTTTTAATGCCTATTACCAAAAGTTTGATAAACCAGCAAACCTTTCAGAATTCTTATACACCCAATAAGGCGAAAAATTTGGTAATCTGGCATATCCTTTTGCAAAGTTGTGGAGGTTAAATTTATTGATAATCTGGCATATTTTTAGCATATAGCATTAATGTAGTTGTGTTCCTTTAGAAAATGAGACCACACTTGTTATTAAGCTAAAACCATCTTTATATTCTTCAGTATGCATTTGTTCTATTTCCCTTACAAGTGATCTTATTTATGTGTTGCAGGAGTCATTGAAGACTGAGCGAGAAAGCAACAGGGAGAAAGCAAGAGGGAGATGTACTTCCCTATGAGAAAGTATGACATCAAGGCTCAGTGACATTATTTTGGTTTTAGTTGACATCTATTTTGGTTATGCATGCATAAATTAGATATAGGCTCAGTGACATTGTTCCGTGATATGCTATATTTTGTGCAAAGGGCAGTAAGGTTGTATGCACTTGATAAGTAGATACCCTTCAAGCGGATGTTTGTTTTTGCAATCATCTTTAACAATAAAGAATGGATATATATTACTGTGATGGTGTATAATTATAGTTTGTATTTTGAATATAAAGTTGTATTGTCTTCTCTGTGAATGAATTATGATCCCTTTGAATTTATGTCATTTTTTTTCCATTGCTTATATGTTCTTACTGCATTGCAAAATGTGTTTAAAAATTAATTTTTTTTATTTTGCATTTTTTAACCATGACTGCCTATAGCAGTTGTGAAAAGGTCTTTTACAACTGCTATTGACAGCTGTAAAAGACTTTTTTACAACTGCGATGGGCAGTTGTAAAAAATTATTTAAAAACTGTGGAAGAACGTTGTAAAAAATATAGCTCTATTACAACTCTGGATATCACGACGGGCGGCTGTCCGTTGTAATAGACCTATTACAACTGTTTTTGGCAGTTGTTAAAAGGTGTTTTTGTTGTAGTGAGAGTTTGAAGAAGAAAGGAATGCAGAAAATATTCAGTCATTTGTTTCTGGTTTCATTCTGCATATATATAGGCATGGGGAGGTGCCTATTCGGTAATAGGCACCTGTTTGAACGGTTGCGGCTGTTGAAAAGGTTGCGATTCTTTACCAACTGACGTGATTGTTTGTATTATTACTGTTAGAAGCGAATTTGAACAAAGAAAACAAAAATTATCTGTTCTGAACAACCAAGCCAAACCAACAGCCTACAACCATGTGTAAAGTGATACGTGCCTCTAATACGCCTCGAACGCCCATTCGCCTACGCCGCGGGTGTGGGTGAGGGTGCAGGTGCGGATGAGCATTTAATGCCTCACACTTCCTAATGAAAGTGCTTATTCATTTCTAACAATCCCCCACATGAATGAGTAGTTGCTTAATCTGTTCTTAAAATATTTGCGAAACATTTATCGTATTGGTTAAAGTAGCACATTGTCCTTGAACTTTTCCTAGTGTTTATCCTTTTGACTTACTTGCAAATCAGTAGACTAGGTTGTCTTTGAACTGTAATCCTTTTTGTGTAAATCCAAAATAGACAACACACAATAAGTGTTTCTTATCTTCCTTGGTTCTCTGTTTGTGTTCGTTTTTGCCATGAACACCAGCTTGGTCTCATGAGTGCATAGAGAATTTGACCTCACAATTCTCCTTGAAGCGGCGCCTTCGCACTCACGTAGGTGATTCTGTAAAGGGTATTCGTAATTCCTTACTTGGTACTTTAGTATTACCAAGTACAGAAACCATTAAAAGTAACAAAACTTATCCTATTCTCCAACGAGTAATGCACTGACTTATCATAGGAATGGTTTGAGTTTATAAAAGTGCCATTAAGTTTATCTTAAACTTAGTTGTCCCTTTGAACCTAGATCTTGGGATCTTCAGTCAACTAGGTAGGGTTTCCATTTTAGAGAAACTTTTACTTTATGGGCCTTAACCCCATTCCCATCGACAAGGTTTGAACTTTCTCTCTAGGCAAGCCTTTGTTAGTGGATCCACAATGTTATCTTTTGACCTTAGATAGTCCATAGTGATAACTCCATTAGAGAGAAGTTGTCTTACGGTTTTATGTCTACGACGAATATGCCTAGATTTACCATTGTATAGTGTACTATTAGCTCTTACAATAGTTGATTGACTATCACAATGTATGCATATTGGAGGCACGAGTTTGTTCCAATTCAGAATGTCTTCCAAAAAACTTCGAAGTCAGTCTGCTTCTTCTACGGCTTTATCTAGTGCAATAAATTCTGATTCCATTATTGACCTTGCTATGCAAGTCTGTTTGGATGATTTCCATGAAATTGCTCCATTTCCTAATGTGAACACATATCCACTTGTGGATTTTGTGTCATTTGAACCAGTTATCCAATTTGCATCACTGTATCCTTCTACTACTGAAGGATATTTAGTATAGTAAATCCATAGTTCTATGTATACTTTATATATCCTAGAACTCTGATTATCGCTTTCCAATGATTTTTACCAAGATTGCTGGTATACCTACTCAGCTTACTTACAGCATATGCGATATATGGCCTAGTGCAGTTCATGACATACATGATACTTCCCAGTATACGAGAGTATTCAAGCTGATAGATACCATCACTAGTGTTCTTTACCCAATTTTGGTTCATATCTACTGGTGATTTTGCAATAGTTATATTATGTTGTTTGAACCTTTCAAGTATTTTGGGAATGTAATGTGATTGAGATAATGCATATCCCTGTGATGTCTTCAAAATTTTGACACCCAAATTACATCAGTTATTCCTAGGTCTTTCATGTCGAATCTAGAGGATAACATATCCTTTGTTGACTTTATTATGGCCTTATTATTACCTAGGATCAATAAATCATCAACATAAAGACAAAACAGTGACGTATCCAATATCTCTATGTTTTATATAAACACATTTATCTAATTCATTTATTTTGAATCCATTTGATAACATAGTTTCATCAAATTTCTTGTGCCATTGTTTTGGAGCTTGTTTAAGGCCATAAAGTGATTTTACTAACTTGCATACTATATTCTCATTTCTTGGGCTCAAAAACCCTTCAGGTTGCTTCATGTTTATTTTTTCTTCCAGTTCACCATTCAAAAATGCAATTTTTACATCCATTTGAAGTATTTCCAAATCAAGTATGGATCTGATTGCAATAAGCATCCTAATTGATGTTATTCTAGTTACTGGTGAGTATGTGTCAAAATAATTCAGGTCTTCCTTTTGTCTGAATCCTTGGACTACAAGACGAGCTTTATACTTATCTACTGAACCATCAGGTTTCAATTTCTTCTTAAATATCCATTTAGTACCTAAGGTCTTGCATCCTCGTGGTAAATCAACTAACTCCCATGTATGGTTAGCCATAATGGATTCGATCTCAGAGTTAATGATCTCCTTCTAGTAAGGGGCATCGATGGAGGACATAGCTTGCTTGTATGTTAACGGATCATCTTCTATCATAAATGTGTAGAAGTCTGGTCCAAAGGTTCTTGAGGTCCATGACCTTTTGCTTCTCCTTGGTTCCTCCACTTGTTGATTAGTACTATTTTGCTGAAAATTATCAATATTTTGTTCAGCATCCTCAAGAGAATTAGAGTTTTCGTTTCCCTTGGTCTCTTTTGAGTATAATTTTGAGTACCTTGTTTTAAAGGGTATACATGTTCAAAAAATCTAGCATTTCTCGACTCAATGATGGTATTTACATGAATATCATCAACTTCAGATTTGTATACCAAAAATCGATAAGCTGCACTGTTTTGTGCATATCCAATGAATACATAATCGATTGCTTTTTGGTCCAATTTGGACCTTCTTTTGTTTAGGTATCTCTACTTTTGCAAGACACCCCCATACTATTAAGCATTTGTAGGATGGTGGTCTATTTTTCCAAATTCGTGGGGAGATTTAGATGTTTTCTTTCATGGTATTTTATTTAATATATGATTTGCATAAAGAATAGCTTCTCCCCAGAAGTTATCTGGCAAGCCAGAACTAATTAGTAAGGCATTCATCATTTCTTAAAGAGTTCTATTTTTTCGTTTGGCTATACCGTTGGATTGAGGTGAATACGGGGCTGTGGTTTGGTGTATAATACCATGCTCAGCACAGAATTCCTCAAAGTGAAATTCATATTCTCCTCCTCTATCACTTCTTAAAGCTTTTATTTTCTTGTTGAGTTGATTTTCAGCTTCTGCTTTATACTTCTTAAACATATCGAATGCCTCGTCCTTGCTTCTAAGGAGATACACATAACAGTACCTTGTACAATCATCAATGAAAGTGATGAAGTACCTTTTTCCTCCTCTAGTTGGACACATTTTTAAGTCACATACATCTGTGTGTATTAAGTCTAAAGGTTCGGTTTCTCTTTCAACATGATGAAATGAGGTTCTAGTCAATTTTGCTCCAGCACAGGTTTCACATTTATAACTTGGATCTATTGAAAACTTAGGTATAAAGTCTAAGTTAATCATTTTTCGTAATGTATCAAAATTAACATGGCCCAATCTGGCATGCCATATATTAGAGGATTCAGTGATATAAACAGAAGAATTAGCTTTATTATCACAATCCTTTGGTACAACAGTCATTACATTCATTTTAAACAAGCCATCACTCACATATCCTTTCCCAACATAAACTCCGTTGTTTGATAAAACAAAGTTATCAGATACAAAGACTAACTTGAAGCCATTCTTGCTTAGTAGTGAACCAGAATCCAAATTCTTTCGAATGTCTGGGACGTGTAAAACATCATTCAGCGTATGTTCTTTTCCAGAGGTCATCTTTAGCACAATTCTGCCTTTTCCTTCAACCTTTGTTATGGAGGAATTTCCCATAAAAAGTTGTTCTTCTTGTGTCACGGGTTTATAGTTCGAGAACATCCACTTATTGATGCAGATATGTCTTATGGCACCAGTGTCCACAAACCACTCTTTGGAGTTGCCAATTAAGTTGCATTCAGAAATCACCACAGACAAGTTCATTTCAGAAATGTCATTAGAGAGTTTCTCGCATTCGGTGATATTTGCTTGTTCCTTCTTTTTCTTTGGACCCCGACATTCGCTGGCCTTATGTCCTTTCTTCCCGCGGTTGAAACAATTTCGTTTGAACTTCTTTGCTTTCTTTTTGTTTGGATTGTATTCCCGTTTCTTCTTGTTGTTTTTCTCGGCCTCGACTACATTTTCCTTTGCCACAATTGCATTGGTCGTTTTCTTTTCCGATTTCCTGTTGTCCTTTTCGATTCTAAGTCGAAGAACAAGATCTTCCATAGTCATTTCCTTACGCTTATGTTTTAGATAATTCTTGAAATCTTTTCATGAGGGCGGTAGCTTTTCGATGGCAGCAACCACTTGAAATGATTCACTCAAGGACATCCCTTCATCATGGATTTCGTGTATTATTACCTACAACTCCTGGATTTGACTGATAACGGTTTTGGCATCTATCATTTTGAAATCGATGAACTTTCCGACAATGAACATTTTCATTCCAACGTTCTCCGTCTTATACTTTTTATCTAGGGAAGCCTAGAGTTGTTTCGAAGTCTTCACTGTGCAATACACATTATACAGACTGTTATCCAGTCCATTTAATATGTAGTTTTTGCATATGAAGTCTGAATTGTTTCATATGTTGAGTGCTTCAACTTTGGTTGCATCAGTCTCGAGTTCGTCCACTTTCGGAGCATCCTCAGTGAGAAATTTCGCAAGGTTAAGAGTATTCAAGTAATACACCATTTTCTGTTCCCAACGTTTGAAATCTACTCTAGCAAATTTTTCTTGCCACTCACCATATGAAAAAGCGATAGTAGTTGTTGGAACCATTGTTCTATTCTCAGTGGTGGCCACGGTCGGTTTGACTATCGATGTATTGTTGTCATGAGTCATTGTCTGAAATACAGTGACTCCTATTAGTGATAAACAAAATACGAAAATTCTGTTTCAATATTTTTTCGTAACGTTAGAAAAGTGTTACGAAATTGTTATTTAGTAACGTTAGAAAAGCATTACTAAACTGCATACACAAATTGCTAACAGTAACGTTACAAAAGCGTTACGAAACTGTTACAATTATGTTGCAAATTGCAACAACAACAAGCCATCACATGTACGTAGCAAAATTGTAACGAGTAGTACTTGTACAGTTAACAAATAAGCAATAAAAAGCGTACCGATTAGATTTGTCTGAGTTCAGTGTAAACTGTTTCCTTGAAATAGAATTGCTCCCTCATGGCGCTGAAGGGATGACGAGCAACTGTTTCCCTAGATGAAACAGACCGATATCTGCAATGCTGCGCTGGCAATTGTAGAGCGGCGACGAACTCAAGAGATTATTTTAAGAACAGAGTTTGGAGGAGAAAGGAATGCAAAAAATATTCAGTCATTTGTTTCTGATTTCATTTTTCCTATATATAGGCACGGGGAGGTGCCTATTCGGTAACAGGCACATGTTTGAATGGTTGCGACTGTTTCAAAAGATTGCGACCCTTTACCAACTGACGTGACCGTTTGTATTATTACTGTTAGAAGCGAATTTGAACAAAGAAAACAAAAATTGTCTGTTTTGAACAACCAAGCCAAACCAACAGCCAACTGCAAAGTGCTAAGTGCCTCCAATATGCCTCAAATGCCCATTCGCCCACGGCGCGGGTGCGGGCTCGGGCATGGGCGCGCGTGCGTGCGGGTTGGTGCGTTGCACCACCCACTAAGATGGCCATGCTCTTTTTTCTTTCTTTGTCTCTTATTAACTATAATAGGGACCACATCTTACTATATAATTATATTTTAAGATGTGAGACTATTTATATCCCAAGGCATTTAATGCATCACACTTCCCAATGAATGTGCTCATTCATTTCTAACAGAATTAGGGTACCAACATGATTGGTAGAGACTTATTGATTTAGCATGTGGTTAACAAGTTGCACTATTGATTCCATTCTTCAAGCTTTGTTGTGCAGCAAACAAGTTGTCACCTGAATGACACAGCAGAGCCTGAAGACATTCAAGATGAGAGTTGGTACCCTAATTCTAACTCAACAGATCATGTTGCAAGTAATCTTGACAATCTGAATCTTGGCAACATGGAGTATATAAGTAATTAGTCCATACATATGGGTAATGGTGAGTCTATTAAGATCACAAACACTAGAATTGCCTGCATTAACAGTTAAAAACAACTTTATCTAAATAACTTATTAAGAGTGCCACAAATTAAGAAAAATCTTATGAGTGTGTCACAGTTTGCAAATAATAATAATGTATATTTTGAATTTCATCCTAAATATTGTTTAGTTAGAGATATACTAATTAAAAAAGTTCTTTGGTAAGGTGAAGCACACAAGGGATTATACAAGTTTAATTTTGTTGATTCCAGAAATTCTGGTTGTAAGGAAAAATGTTGTAATGTTTCAGAAGTTACTCAAACTGAAAGAAGTAAAAGTAATTTTGATGTGTGGCATCACAAGTTAGGTCATTCTAATGCAAATATTGTAAAATAGATTCTCACTAATAATAAATTCCTTTGAAAAATATTGTATAACCCTATGTGTGCACGTTTTGTCAAATGGGTAAAAGTCATAAGTTTAACTTTTCTAATTCTCATACTAAATACAACAAACCTTTAAAATTGATTGCTACTGACCTAAGAGATCCAACACCCATCTATTCTGACTATGCTTTTAAATATTATATATCTTTTGTTGATGCTCACTATAGGTATACCTGGATTTACTTTCTTAGAACAAAGTCAGAAACTTGTAATGCAGTGATACAATTCATAACTACTGTAGCAGACAAGTCATCAAGTCAAGATTATACAAACTGATGGTGGAACAGAATTCAAACCACTCAATGATTTCTTTCAAAGAAAGGGTATAATTCATAGAACTACATGTCCTTACACATCAGAACGGAATGGGTTGGTTAAAAGGAAACACAGGCACATAGTAGAAACTGGGCTAACACTGCTACCTTAAGCATCACTTCCAATTCTAACCTGATTCATTTAGCATTTCTGTTTACCTAATCAACAGATTGCCAACCAAAGCGTTAGGAGATAAAAGTCCAATAGAAAGCTATTCAATTTAAAGCCTGGCTATCAAAGCTTAAAAGCATTGGCATCTTATGCTTCCCATGCTTAAGGCCATACAACTCTCATAAACTGGACTTCATACCATCTCCCTGTACATCCTTTGGTTATGCTACAAATAAAAAAGGATATAAGTGTCGAAACAGCAATGGCAAGATAATCTTATCAAGGCATGTAGTGTTTAATGAGCAAATATTCCCTTTCGACCACGCAATAGTGAAAACCACACAAAAGATTTACAACCATAGAGTTTCAATACCAGCTATACCTCTGTAGCAAGATAAAGTTGCTGAAATCAAGTTGAAGAGGCTCAAAATATATCTGGTCCAAAACTCCTCGTGTCTAACTCTAAACCAGGCCATGGACAAATATATTCATCAGAACACTCAACTTACACATCTCAACATAGTTACAATCAATCATAGAGCACTCATCAAGAATAGGAAGAAGTTCATTCATCCAGTCCTAAACAAGAACCCACTAGAATCAATTCCAGTCATGAAGCAACACTTGCAAGAACTTAACATCACATGATTACAAGAGCAAAAGGTGGTATATTCGAACCCAAGATATATACTACAAACTTAGAATTAGAAGAACCAGAAACATATGAGCACGCAACAAAGTGTGAAGTGGAAAAAAGCTATGGAAGAAGAATACAATACTCTTATGAAAAATAATATATGGAATCTTGTACCAATACCCAAGAACAAAAAAATAGTAGGATGCAAGTGGACTTTTAGACTTAAGAAAAATTCAAATGGTACAGTACTAAAGCACAAAGCCAGACTAGTAGTAAAAGGCTATACTCAACAACATGTATTTGACTTCACAGAAACTTTTTCACCAATTGTTAAGCCCACAACAATTAGAATAGTGTTAACTATTGCACTACACAACAATTGAAAAATTGGACAATTGGATGTGAATAATGTATTCCTGAATGTTGAACTAGAAGAAATATATATGGAACAACCATGTGGTTTCAAACATGCAAATAAAAAAGAAATGGTGTGCAGGTTAAACAAGGCAATCTATGGCCTAATGCAGCACCAAGAGTTTGGTTTGACAAACTCATGCAACCTTAATTGAGTTGAATTGTCAACCAATTGAGTCTGACAACTCACTATTTAATAAATTCGGCAATGGAACAGTGATATATATACTACAATATGTTGATGATTTTATTATTACAGGTAATAATGGAAGTGAAATCATCAATCTTATACAACAATTAGACGGACAATTCTAAATCAAAGGTTTGGGAGAACTTGATTACTTTCTAGGCATGATGTAAGAAGAATATCAAATACAGAAATTCAGTTATGTCAGAGGAAATACATCTCAAAAATTCTCAACAAAGCAAAGATGAATTAAGTTAAACCACTTACTACACCAATGATTAGCAATCTAAATTTACCAAAGCATCAGGGAGAAACAATCACAAATATAAAAAAATATAGATGCATAGTGGGAGCACTTCAAAATATTATAATAACAAGACCAAAGATAACATTTGGTGTAAATAAAGTATGTCGGTTCATGCAAACTCCTCTTACTAAATTGGGAAGGCAATTAAAAAGATTCTAAGACATTTAAGAGGAACTATGAATTATGGTTTAGTTCTCAGAGCATGCAACAATATCAATATAAATGGATTTGTAGATGCTAACTTGGCTACATACATAGATGACTGAAAATCACCCACTGGATATTGTATATACTTAGGGGAAAATCCAATATCTTGCTGTTTGAAAAAGCAAACTACAATCTCCAGATCTAGCATAGAAGCAAAATTTAGGAGTGTAGCAAGTGCAACAGCAGAAATCATGCGAATTGAATCTCTACTAGGCTAACTTAAAATCAAAACAACCAGAAAACCAGTGACATGGTGTGATAATTTGAGCATGGTTCTACTAACAGCAAACCAAATTCTACATTCGAGAACAAAGCACATGGAATTGGATCTATAATTCGTTCGAGAGCAAGAATTAGAAGGAAAGATGAGCATAGATCCCAATCCTTTGTTTTTAGATAAGTGCAGGTTGCTCACCATTGCAGTAGGAATTGGCTTTGCATTTTCCATCTTAGTTTTGATGAGCATATCAGATATATACTTGCTTTGGTTCATATGTATGCTTTTGTCTAAAACTCTTTTTATTTCTACCCCCATGAAGTGATGCAGATCCCCAAGATCTTTTAGAGATAATTCCTTATGTAGACTTTCAACTAATTATTTTATTTCTCTAGTATTGTTGCCAGTAACTATAATATCTTCAACATATACTTATATGTATATAGTTGTTGAGTCTATAGCTCACAGTAACAATGAAGTTTCAGATCTTGCTTGAGTGAACCCTAAGATTGATAGTGAGTGTTTAATTTTGTTGAATCAAACTCTTGGAGCTTGTTTTAATCCGTAGATTGCTTTATTTAATTTGCACACAGCTTGATAACTTTGCTTGAATCCTGGTGGTTGTTCCATAAAGATCTCTTCAAGTAATTCACCATATAAAAAGACATTGTTCACATCTAGTTGTTTCACCGTCCAGTTGTGGTGTAGAGCTATAGATGGGATTATTCTTATGGTTGTGGGTTTAATAGGTGAAAATGCTTCTTCAAAATCAAAACCATGTTGTCGTGTAAAACCCTTGGCAACTAGTCTTGCTTTGTGCCATTGCAATTTTCCATCAGCATCCTTTTTTACTTTAAATGTCCATCTACAACCTACTACATTCTTGTCTTTAGGTGATGAGACTAGTGTCCATGTGTTATTCTTTATAAGAGAATTATATTCTTTGATCACGGCTTTCTTTCGGTTATTATTAGATAGTGCTTCATCTATTGAGTTTGGCTCACTGATTAATGTATAGGTCTTTGGTTTGAAGATTCTACATTTGGCTCTAGTCATCATACGGTGTCTAGGAATATGTTGATTAACCACATCAATTGTAATGTGAGGATTTGTGCCTTCATCCTGATGTTCTAACATTGAATCATGATTTATTTTCCCTTCATCGCCATCATTTAGAGTGTCCCTACTTGCACTGGGTGTTTGATCAGTGTTGTCTTGAGCAGGAACAGAATCAATATCATCATTTTCATTGAAGATGCACCTTCTTCATTAATATTCCTAGTTTTATTGATATACAATGGAATAGCTGGAGTATATACATTTGGATAGAGAGCTTTATTTGTGGGTTGTGTGATGAGATTTCTGAATGGGAAAACATGTTAATTGAATATACATGTCTTGAAACATATATTCTCCCACTTCCATCAAGACACTTATATCCTTTCTGATTTAAACAGTATCCCAGAAGGGTGCATGGTTTGGATCTATAACCTAACCTAATTTGTGTGAGTTGTAAACTCTTAGATAAGAGAAGCATGGGCAGTCAAAAGCTCCCAAATCATTATAATTAGGCCTTTGATTAAACAGAACTTCAGATGGGTACTTATTCTCTAAGACTTAGGCATTTTGTTGATTAGATAAGAGGTAGTTGAAAATGCTTTAGGCCAGAACTTCAATGGCAAAGAGGCTTATGCAAGTAGGGTTAGCCCAGTTTCAACAATGTGCCTATATTTTCTTTCAGAGATACCATTCTATTCAGAAGTGTAAGGACATGTTATCCTCCATTGAATTCCTTTTTCCTTGAAGTATTTATCTAAAGCCTTATACTCGGCACCACCATCGACTGAAACTTTATTAATTGAGTATTTAGTTTCTTTTCAATAAACTTGATAAATTGTATCATAGTGTGAGAGGTTTCTTATTTGGTTTTGAGGAAATAGATCCATGTGAATCTAGAGTAAGCATCAACAAAGGAAATGTAGTACTTCTAGCCATAGTCACAATTTATAGGTGTTGGTCCCTATAAATCAGATGTGATCAATTCAAGTGGCTTGGTAAATTCAGTTCTAGATGAAGGTAATGGAAGTTTATGACTCTTCACCATTTGACAACAAGAAGTACAAACATAAGGCAAATTCACATCCACTTATGCTATTTAATGGTCGTTTAATACTTGTTTAGCAATTATGTCACATGGATACCCTAATCTATAATGCCAAGTATTATATACACTTTCTTATCAAATGATCGCTGCTTACAGAAATATTATTGCATCCTTTGTAGTCTTAAATCTTCATTTGTTCATAAGTATCAAATTTGTAGAGCCCATTATGCATATTACCCTGTAGTAAAACTTTCTAGCTTAGATTATATTTAATTAGATAGATTGTAGGATGAAATTCAAGGAACACGTTATTATCAGCAGTAAGTTGAGAGGCTCGTTAAATTCTTCTTGATTTGAGGAACTCTAAGTAATTTTCTTAGATGTAGAACTCTACTTCTTTTATTACATCTAAGGGATGCATTTCTACTATGAGATATATAATGGTTGATGTACCATTTTCTATATAAATATGTTGTATACCTTTATATTCTGGATTTCCATGATTTTTAATTCTGTAAATTATTGGTCACATGATCAGTAGCTTCTAAACCTAGATACCGGCAATCATTGATAATATCATTAGGTTTAGCCAGGTCCTAAGGATATATCTGACATGTATCCCTTTTTTCTTGAGTTGATCTTGGTTCTTGATTAAGCATGGAGAGGTTGGTACTGATGTTATTGTTTCTTGGAGTAAATTGGTCTTGTTGTGACATTATGAAATATTTATCATATATGAAGTAGCATCTTGGGGTTGTGTGTCCAGTTCTTCCACAAATTTGACATCTTGATTTGTTGGAATTATTATTACATCTACCTCCTTTACCTCTTTCTCTTGGAAACTGGTTACTTCCTTTATATTCTGATGTTTCATTTTCATAGCCTTGAGATTTATCATATTCTTTGTTCTTGAAACTATTAGCATAGTTAATTAATAGATCGAAATTTGCAACTGCTCTACGTTCTAGTATGCTTTCACGAATAAGAAGTGTGAAGTGAACATGTTGAATGGATGGAAGATTTTCATAGGATGGGATTACAGCTAAGACCGCTTCATATTCTTCATTCAGACCATTCAAGATCATCAAGATTTGTTCATTATCTGAAGCTTTGTGCCTAGTTCCTTCAAGTGCATCACACAAAGACTTGATTTTTAGGAGATACTCATGCATGCTGGTTCCATTCTTCTTTATGTTTTGTAATTCTCTCTTATAATGCATCACTTTTGCAGCAGATTGAGACTTGAATACTTGTTGTATGGTGGTCCAGACATCATTTAATATTTTACAACCAATCAGTTGTGTTAGGAGACTTGTTAGTTATGGTAGAATACTTATGGTAATGGATGCAAGAAGCCAAGAACCAAGAAGTGAATCTTGCCTTTGATGAATGGTGTTGTCATCCGCAATGAATTTTGATGGTGTTGAGGAAGTTCCATATAAACAACTTTCCAGACCATATCCTCCGATCATTGTCTCTACTTGAAACTCCCACAAAAGAAAGAGTTTTTCATCAAGAAGAACAGTGATCAGTTAGCTTTGAGGTTTGATGAGAGTCTTGAGAGAATTGTTGGGTATTTGAGAAAAGGTGTTTGAGGTATTTTCATCAGTGGAGCTTGCGTCAATTATCATGGTGATTGATGGCAAATCTTAATCGGAGAAAAGAGGATGAAGCTGTTATGCAATGTACAACTCTAATACCAAATTAATAAAATGAGATGATCACAAAAGAAAGGAAATTAGGCTTTTGATTTTATCACTTAAGGCAAAATCATATAACTTTATGATTATAGTCATCCTTATATATACGTTGTGCAAAAGACTTATTCAATTGGATAATAACTGGTCAGTAATGGACCAGATGTGTGCCCACACTTATGCACACAGGTGCATACATAAATACCACTGCACGCTAACTATAAATAAAAAACTGCATGCTAACTATAAATAAAAAATCAAGAAAAGAAAAGAAGACGGGGATTTAATTGGTTTATTTGGTTTCAACCCACAAATCAATTGCCAATGACCACCGGTAATAGTGGTATGACCTTTGCCTATGTTATCTAAGGCCACAATCCAAAATAATTAGCTGACTGATAAAAGAAATTGATAAAGGAATCAAACAATTAAATGCTTGGATTTTATTTTAAGAGCAAAAGCTTTTAATATTACGAGTGTTGAATTTTGGCGACACTATATGGAAAATTGAAGAGGTCGAAAGTAGCTTTATAATGGTGAAAACGGTTCGCAAATTGAAGCTCAGAGGAGGAAGATATGGCGATGAAAGGGGAGTGTTGTGGCCAGCATCAAGCGATAGACGTCTGTCATAAACTGACAGACGTCTGTGACTACAGGGTTTGGAACCCGAGAATATGGACAGACATTTGTCACTTTATGACAGACGTCTGTGGTGTCAGGGAATGTTTCCCAAGGTATATGACAGACGTCTATCGCATAGTGACAGACGTCTGTAGCGTTTTTCAACCTATTTTTAGCTCTGGTTTTGGTGTGAAGATTTGTGATATTTGTAGGGGCAATTCCAGAATTTTGCCTAGGTTTTCTATTCTCCTATATAAGCTATTTTCTAGATTCAGATATGGGTGCAGGGAAGAAGATTAAGGGTTTAATCAAAGATTTTAGCCTCCACTAATTAAGGTTTATCTAAACCTAATTTTCTTCAATTCTCTTCTCCACAAATCAATGCTATTAGAATTTTGATCGTTGTAATCAATCTCTTGTACTCTTCTCATTGGTATTAATAAAGGTTCTCTCTCAAAGTGGATATACACTAACAAGACATTATGGAACCACTATAAATTGGTGTGTGATTTACTTTATCATTATTGCTTTGATTATCTATTGCTTGTTTGGAGATTGTGATTGGTTTTGAATTGGATTGAGGTATTGACTGGTTGTTTTTGCACTTCTTACTACGATCTCGTTTTCCACTGTGCTTTGCGGTTTTGATTTGAGTGGTCTCGAGTTAGAATTTCCCATAACATTTGGTATCAGAGATTCGGTGTTGGTAAGTGGTTATACAAATGCCGGAATCAGATAATACCTCAAGTAGGCCCTCAATGGTTAGTCCAGGTGGTGTAGTGCCTTATTTACGTGGATCATACGCGGCTTCGGGATCACAATTGGTTATAGACTAGTGGAATGGCGATAATGATTTTGAAAAGTGGCAATGGAAGATGAAAGCGATTCTTAGGCAGAATCGGGTGCATCGAGTAGTGTTTGACACACATTTGTTGCCGGCGGACATTTCGGATGTTGAGAGAGAGGAAATGGAAGAGTGGGAATTCACTACACTTCAACTTGTTATGGGGGAGAATGTTATCTCTGAAAAAAGTGGTGAGACTACCGCTAAGGGAATTTGGGACAAGTTGGAGGAGTTTTATATGAAGAAGTCACTAACTAATCGTTTGATCTTGTTGCGAACGTTCTTCACCTATAAGATGAAGAAAGGTACTTCACTAAAGTCGCACTTGAATATCTTTGATGATTTGCTAATGAAGATGAAGGCGGTAGATCTGAAGATTGAGGAAGAGCAAAAGGCAATGATATTGTTGTGTTCATTACTTGACCGTTATATGGGTTTCTCAATATAGCCGGGATACTTTGACACTAGATGATGTCAAAACGGGTCTTCTTATCGAGAAGTTGTGGAATCAAATAAAGAAGTTAGGTGATGGAAGTAGTGGTGCTTGTAGTGGTCGTGGTTTATTTGTGGAGAAGAAGAGATATATGAAGACGGTGAATCATGGGTGTTCTAAATCAAGGAACCCCGGTTGGAGAGGAAAGTCGAAGAAAAGAAATGGCAAGTGCTATATTTGTAAGAAGCCTGGTCATTGGAAGAATGAGTGTCCGGACAAGGAGAAGGAAAATAAGGAAGTAGCATCTTTATCCATAGCGGTGGAGAGTGGAGTTGGTGAGGGAGACGTAGATGTGTTGATGGCGCTAGCATCAGATGTTTCGGGTAGTGAATGGGTGCTCAATTCGGGGACGTCTTATCATATGACGCCAAATAGGAATTGTTTTTCTTATGTTGACAAAGAAGGAAATTCAATTATTATAGGTAATGGTGTTATTTGTAAGTCGAAAGGCATTGGTTCCGTGCAAATTCAGATGTTTGACGGAGTGGTTCGTACTCTCACTAATGTACGCTATGTTCCGGGACTTCGGAAGTCTCTAATCTCTTTGGGGAAGCTGGATTCTTTAGGTTGTAAAATCACTATTAAGAGTGATAGCTTGCGGGTTTTGAAGGGTGCGCTTGTGGTGATGAAGGGTGCTATGACTCATGGTGTTTATTTGCTTCAAGGAGTGACTATAGAAGGTGAAACTTGTATGGGAGTTGATAGTTCTCGTGGCTTGGATGCGACTAGGTTGTGGCATTTGAGATTAGGTCATGTCTCGGAGAGGAGTTTGGATATTCTTTGGAAGAGGGAAATGATCGAGAGAGTTTTTACAAACTAGAGTTTTGCGATGAATGTGTCATGTGGAAGCAAACAAAAGTTTCATTCGATGATGGAAAACCTGATTCGAGAAGGATTCTTGAGTATGTTCACATGGATGTTTGGGGGCCGACACCGGTAGCTTCTTTAGGGGGAGCTTGCTATTATATTTCTTTTATTGATGACTTTTCTCGAAAGGTATAGGTGTATGTAATGAAGGCCAAGTCGGAGGCATTTGCAAATTTCAAAGCATGGAAAACTCTTGTTGAGAATGAGAGTGGTAAGTCTTTGAAGGTTCCAAGGTCCGATAATGGCGAAGACTATGTTTCCGGAGAGTTCTTGGAATTTTGCAAGCATCATGGTATTCGAAGGCATTTTACTACACCGGGAGATTCACAGTCGAATGGTGCTGCGGAGAGGATGAACCGTACTATACTTGAGAAAGCTCGATGCTTAAGATTGACATCAGGTTTTTCTAAGGGATTTTGGGCCGAAGCTTTGTCAACCGCGGTGCATATTGTTAATCAAATTCCATGCTCGGCTATTAGTAACAAAATTTCGTAGGAAGTGTGGAAGGGAAAGAGCATTGTCCTGAGTGATCTTCGTGTGTTTGTTAGTCCGGTTTATGTGCATGATCTGGGAAATGATAAGCTTGAGCCTAGAGCTTTTAAGGGAATTTTGCTTGGTTATATGGCCGGTGTAAAAGGCTATCAGATTTGAAATCCGGAAATGAAGAAGGTTGTGAATTCTTGTCATGTTACTTTTGATGAGTTGGCTTTGTTCAAGGAGAATGAGAGCTCATCGAATGTTTCAGATTTCGTTCATGGTGAATCAAAGGAGAAGGAAGTTATTCCCACATTTTTTCCAAGGAGTAGAGAGAGTAGAGTAGTTGGAGATGCTTGCAAGGAGGAAGTGGTTGATGTAACATCACATAGTCTATAGGGTTCCTCTAGTAGTGTTGGCAATGTGCATGATTCTAGAGAGGATTCAGTTCAAGGTGGAGCCGAAAGGAGTTTGGGTGATGGTATTGCTAGTCGGGTTGGTCGCCGTGCTATAAGGCCACCTGAAAGATATGGTGATTGGAACTATCTTCGCTTTTGTGATAATTTAGACTATGCTCTTCACATAGTCCAATATGAGCCGATGGACCTTGATGACGTCATGGAGTCGAGTGATAGCTCGAAGTGGATTTGTGCCATGGAGGAAGAGATGAAATTGTTGATGAAGAATCAAACTTGGAATTTGGTTCCACTTCCTAAAGGAAACCGTGCTATTGGATGCAAATGGATATACAAGGTAAAGGACAATGGAAGATACAAAGCTAGGCTAGTGGCTAAGGGGTTTGCACAAAGGAAGGGAAAGGAGTATAATGAGATATTCGCATCGGTTGTGCGCCATACTTCTATCCGGATATTACTTGCCATAATTGATATTCACGACATTGAGTTGGAGCAACTTGATGTGAAAACCACCTTCTTGCATGGTGACTTGGAGGAAGACATCTACATAGAGCAACCAGAAGGTTTTGTTGTGGATGGGAAGTCAAATTAGGTTTGCAAGTTAAAAATATCACTATATGGTTTAAAGAAATCACCTAGACAATGGTACAAGAGATTTGATCATTTTATGCTTGAAAATGGTTTTGATAGAAGCATCAAGGATGCTTGTGTATATATTAAGAGGTTGGAAAATGATTGTTGGGTGCATTTACTCTTGTATGTGGACGATATGCTCATTGCTTCTAAGGATAAGAATGAAATCAACAAGTTAAAACTGAGTTTGAAATTGAAATTCGAAATGAAGGATCTTGGAGAAGCAAAGAGGATATTGGGCATGGAAATAGAAAGGAATCGAAAGCATTTTGAGTTGAAATTAACTCAAAAAGAGTACATAGAGAAAGTGCTTTGCCGGTTTAGCATGGAGAATGCAAAGGCGTCAAATACACCTTTACCTTTGCATATGAAGCATTCGAGTTAGGGATCACCTATCTTAGAGAAAGACAGGGATGATATGGCAAAGATGTCATATGCTAGTGTGGTTGGAAGTCTAATGTATGCTATGGTGTGTACAAGGCTCGATATTGAAAATGCCGTCGGGATGGTTAGTCGGTATATGGTAATCTGGGAAAATCGCATTGGGAAGCTGTGAAGCTTATATTGAGATACCTTAGAGGTACATTATCTCATGGTCTTGTTTTTGGGGGTAGTGATGGGAAGAATTGCAAGTTGGTTGGTTATTGTGATTCGGACTACGCCGGTGATAGGGATCGAAGAAAATTAACTTTTGGATATGTCTTCATAATTGGTGGTACGGCCATAAGTTGGAGATCGAGATTGCAAACCGTAGTTATAGAAGCAGAGTTGATAGCCGCGGTGGAGGCGGCAAAGGAGGCATTTATTTGAGGCGGTTGTTGTGTGACTTGGGATACGAGCATCGATGTCAATGTGATAGCAAAAGTGCTATTAATTTGGTGGAGAATTTAGCGTTTAGCTCATGGACTAAGTATATTGAAGTAAGAGAGTTATTTCTAGTAGCCATGGATGAAGATAAGAAAGTATATCTTCGGAAAGTGCACACAAAGGATAACCCGACGGATATGTTCACTAAGGCATGCCGGCAGGGAAGTTTGTGCATTGCTTGAACTTGATTCGCTTGTTGAAGTGTTAGGTGCCACGCGGTGGCACGGTTGAGGAAGGAGCTTGGTTATGGATGATGAAGAGTATCGATGAGAGATTGTGATTCTATCTTCTTGGTGAGTACTAGTCTTTGGTGAGACGGTTTAGGATTTGGATGTTTTCAACACTTTATTAGCGGACGAGGGCTTTGCCTGAGCTCGTTGATGGAGTGCAATGGGCGGTGGCTTTGCTGGAGCTCATTGGGAAAGCATTCATGTTTGGTTGAATGTAGAAGTGGTGATAGTTGATGCTATTGGTTGTTGATGATGGTATGGTACCATTGGAGTTGGAGATGGATATAGTGTTGAGGTGGAGTGTTGAATTTTTGCGACACAATATGGAAAATTAAAGAGGTCGGAAGTAGCTTTATAACGTGAAAACGGTTCACAAATCGGAGCTCGGAGGAGGAGGATATGGCGATGAAAGGGAAGTGTCGTGGTCAGTAATAGGCGGCAAACGTCTGTCATAAAGTAACAGACTTCTGTGACTACAGGGTTTGGAATCCGAGAATGTGGACAGACGTCTGTCACTTTATGACAGACGTTTGTGGTGTCAGAGAATGTTTCCCGAGATATATGGACATACATCTGTGATGTTTTTCAGCCTATTTTCAACCCGAGTTTTAGTGTGAAGATTTGTGATATTTGCAGGGGCAATTCTGAAATTTTGCCTAATATTTCTATTCTCCTATATAAGCTATTTTCTAGATTCAGATATGGGTGAAAGCAAGAAGATTAAGGGTTTAATCAATAAGCGATAATGGAACCCATTTAAGCAAGAAGATTAATGCCTAATATTTCTATTCTCCTATAAAAGAAAACATCTTTTCGAGGTTTGGAACACCTCGCACAATAATAAGCGATAATGGAACCCATTTTTGTAACCGATCATTTGAAACTTTAATGAAAAAAACTCGATAACCCACAAGTTATTCACTCCGTATCATCCTCAAACTTGTGCCCAAGTAGAAGTTTCAAATCGTCAAATCAAACAAATTTTGGAGAAAACCATTAATAAAATTCGAAAAGATTGGTCTCAAAAATTGACTGACGCGCTTTGGGCTTACCATACCGCTTTTAAAACTAACCTTGGAATGTCTCTATTTCGTTTAGTTTACGGGAATGCTTGCCATTTACCAGTTGAAATTGAACACAAAGCGTTGTGGGCAGTGAAGAAATTAAACTTTGATCTTGAAAAAGCTGGTGAAAACTGAAAATTGCAAATCAACGAGTTAGAAGAGATTAGGAATGACACATACGAAAATGAGAAAATTTACGAAGAAAGAACAAAAGTTTTTCATGACAAGTCAATCTTAAGAAGAACATTTTCGCCAAACCAAAAGGTTCTTTTATATGACTCTAGACTTCATTTATTCCCTGGGAAATTAAAATCAAGATGGACATGACCATTTGTGGTTCGAACTGTTTTTCTAAACGGTGCAATAGAAATACAAAACCTCAGGGATGGAACGTTTTTCAAAGACAACGGTCATCGCTTTAAACCATACTTGGAATTGCCAAGTAATCAAGAGGAGGAGCTCATGATTTTTCATGAGCCATACTACATCTAGTAAGAAATGTTAACCTGTAGGATCGATTTCACCCTAGAGGGGGGTGAATAGGGTGATACTAATAATTATAAAAATTAATGCGGAAATATATAAAATAATTGCATCATAGATAATAGCAGAATAACAAAAGCAAAAATAGAACAACACAGATTTACCCAGCTTCAGCAAAAACCTGCCTACGTGCTGCCCCCAAGGTTTCTACTAGAAATTAAGTAGTCAGATGCTTACACACGTAAACTCGCGACACCCTCTATCGACTAACCTAACTCTACGCTCAAAACCATGTCACAACTCAGCCACTGAGTTGCGAATTCTCGAACTACACCACCGTAGTTCATCCCCTAGTCACACGACTTGAATTTAATAAAAGTTTAAAAGTAAATTACAAAATAAAAAGCAAATACAAAATCCTAAATAAAATTTAAGCCCAAATTAATACTAAAGGAACCGGCCTAAAAAAATTTAAAAGAGAATCCTCTTTTCTTTTTATCTTCTTGTATATCTTCGGCCCGTATTCTTTGCTTTGTGAAAATGGCTGCCTCGTTCGTTCCTCTTCCTTTCTGAAAGTTAGGGTTTTGAAAATTGAAACCGCCGATTGATGGTTTATTGATTGAATTGATGTTCTCGCGTTGCTTTGTTGATCGATCGTCTTGCTTTTACTACACTCGACTGCTTCAATTTGTCGAGTTTGATTTGAATAATCCTGGTATGTAATTTCCTTTATGACTCACATTGATATACTTGAACTTGATTGCAGTATGTCGATGATGTTAATGGTATTTACAGGGTTTAATACCCTAAATTATCGTTCGATTGAAATCGTTTGATATTTTAGCTCGGCCGTTCGATTTTGCTTGAATACATATGATTTGTTTAGACTGGTTCAATTCGTATATTTCTTTGCTTGATTCTCATGGCTTGTTTGGTTTTTGATTTTTCGTTCATACGTGTTATCATCTGGCTTTGATTCTGACTTGTTCGAACTTTGCCTTGGTCACCACAGCTTTGATTCTTTGGCATTTTGAACTTATTTTGACTGCTGTTTCATTCACTTTTAAATCATGACATTGTTACAATTTTTGTGTTGCTCTCTGACTTCTTCGGCTTGATCAATTTGTGAAATAAAAACTGCTGCTTTTCTTTGAACAGTGACTCGCAACTGTGCTTACTATAACCATGTATATACATATGTATATGTATGAATATATGTGTATGATTGTTGCCTATCCACTTGGTTTCATGTGAGCTTGTTGCTGTGATGTTTTGTGTTGATGTTGCACTTGATTTCACTTGACTCTTGTTGCAGCCCTTGTTGTCACCATATATATATACGCACATGTGTGTTTGCGCATGTATATATGTATGCTTGCTTTGACTTCACTTGAGTTTGCACTGGTTATTGAGAGCCTGGACTGTTTGGTTACATTTAGTTGTTGAGTCATGTTTGTGCCTTTGATATTGTATTGTGTCTTGTCCAGTTGCATTTATATTTCATTGATGCATTATGGTCTCCATACATATATCTATGTATATATGTATGATTGCTTTGGTGTTTCATGTGTACAGTACTATTTGCTTCGACTTCTTTCTTTTTTAAAATCCTTTCAGGTTGTTGCTTTTCTCCTGATCTCTGTTGCAATGTTGTACTGACCTGGTGCCATTAGTATTGTTTCAGAGCTTTACTTGTGCATGTCACTTTGCATTTTGTTTTCACTTGAACTTCATCTTGATTTTGGAATTTTTTCGCACTTTGGTTGATGGTCTCCATACATATACATATATGTATGTATATATATGTGTGAGATTGGCATCAATTCTGGTTTCAAGTGTATGTAGTTTTCTGTTTCATTTTGGATGTTTGACTGATTGTAGTTGTTCGTTTGTTGCTTGATCACAGTCACTTGCTTGTATATATGTATACATGTGTATTCATGTATGTATATTGATATTCAAGTGCGTCTTTGTGTTTGTACTGAGTTGTTGCTTCGAGCTAGTTTGTTTGCTTCCATTTTGCCAGGTCTACACTTTGCATTTCATTATTCACTGTCTTCACTGAATTTGATTTTGCTATTGCAGTATGGAGTTTTCATTTTATTGATTTGGGTTGATAAAACTAGGATTACTTTTGAAGTTTAGTTCATGATGTCTTCATGTGTACTCGAGTCTGATTGGACTGTCTAGCCTTTGTTTCATGTGATGCTTTGAGTCAGTTCAAGGTTTGCTTGATGAATGTCTATGCAGTTTCTTATAGTCTGGCATAACTTTGTGGCATATGTTGCTTTGCAATTTTATTCTTTTTGAAGTTGTTTCATGACTCCACTGTCGAATCTGTTCTCATGTGTACACTTTTGCGCACTTGTTAGCATGGTCTGGTTTGTGTTGGTTGGTCCTGATTTTGGTTGCATCAGAACTTGTACTTGACAATGTTGTGATGTTTTTGTATTGCACCTGAGTTGAATCCAACCTCGACTTGGGTTTGACCTTGTGCTCACCTGTCCCTACTGTTTTATCAAGTGTATATCGGTGTGTACGGCCTTATGGTATGTACAGTGATACACTGTGCATGTCACAAGTTGTTCGTGTAAGATGAATTCAAAATAAATATGATGACGAACAACCCAAATAACTGAGGCAAATAATATTTTCAAAAACACATTTTATTTTACACTGCAAAAATATTTCTTTTTCAATTTTACCACGTCAGTGTTTATTTTGCAAATAATTCAAATGTTGGATACAAATTGGAATATAGTTGAAGAACAAATATGAGTGAACGAGTGATATGTAGTGAGGTGCAAATGTAAATGACAATTGTATAGTGAAAAATTGTGTTGTAATTTGAAATTGTATTGTAATGGAAATTGTGTATATAGTGAGAGCTCAAATTTGTACTATTCAAAATTGTAATAAAATATTTGTTTGAATAAAATATCTATTTGAATTTAAATTCTGTGTTATTTATTTTATTCAGCAAATATTTATTTAATTATGTGAAAATAAAATAGTACAATAACAAATACATTTAAATGAATATATATATATATATATATATGTGTGTGTGTGTGTTTATTATCATCAAACAAAAATCATATACTAGCATATTTAACATAACCCTCTTTTGTAAATATGTACATATTTTTCCCCATTACACTCATTATATCATGCATTGACTATGGGAACACAGTCAAAATCAAGTGTAGAAGGAAGTCTCATCTTCATTTTTCACTTTTCATGGTTTATTTTTTGCATTTTTCTTTCCAAAACTCAAAACTAAAAAAAACTAAAAAAATAAATAAATCCCAAAACAAAATTTATTTTTAGCATATTAATTTAATTTTGAAGAAACACTATAGGATAAGTATATGTTTTTGGTTATTAAGTTGAAATTTTTGAAAATTTATTTGTCTCAACGTAAACTAAAAATAAAGTTTGATTACAAGTAACTATGGTTTAACTAGGTTATAAAAAGGTTCATGGGTGTTAATTATGAAGTATATCCTAATTGAAAATCTTTGTTTAACAAAGTGGTTGATTTAAAGTAAAGGTGATGACGTTTTTGATCTTCTAAGTAAAGTTGTGCTAAGATAATATTGCAAACTCTCTCTTCTAAAAAAATGGCTTTTGTGAAAATAAGAAACACCCGTTACACACAAGTGTGTACACTCGCCATGCTCTGTACCCTTCTCGTGTAAGCCCGAAAGGCAGTGCAGGATCGTTATATCTGACCTCATTTTATCTGAGTTAGGTGTAGGTAAATAGATTTAACAAAAATTACCACTTAGAGTCATGTGTTCATACGCAAGTGTGTACACTCTCCACGCTCTGTACTCTTCTCACGTAAGTCCGAAAGGCAGTGCAGGATCGGTATATCTGGCCTTAGTTTATCTGAGTTAGGTGTGTAAATAATAATGTTAATACTTTTTAATAATAGAGAGAGCAAGCAATTGAAATTCAAGCACTATTTTCACTTAGTTGATTTGACTTGTTATTCAAAAGAAATAAAAATGCCACTTTGAAAAACTTTGATAATCAACTAAGGATCCATTTCATAGTTGCACTATGTTATCAACCGAATCAACTAGCCAAACTCGAGTCTAATTGTGATGATAACTTAATTTTTGTTGGATTTTTTGATGAGTAAAATGACTAAAATTTCATGATGATGACCAATACTTATATTTAACTTATTCATGTCAATTTAGAAGTAAATTCTTCATTTGTAAATACTTTTAGAAACTTGCATTCATCTCTGTGTAAATAAATCTTGCATTTAGGAATATTTCATGTTGCATTTGGATTTTGTGGGTAGTATTCACTGAAAATCCTCATGAAACAACACTCGTCCTACTAGGGACACCTAGAGGTTCAACGGCTTGTTGCATAGGCTCAATGCAATCGCGTTTGCTGCGAAAACGGATTTATCTTAGTTATGTGTATGTGTATGTATATATACGTATACACACACACATATTCAAATCCAAACCTAATAACTAGACATTTTGTGGAACTTCAACCCAACCATCAGACTCAAAGATAAGATCTACTTTGATGGCATCCCAATCTTCATTATCCTTGTTAACAATGCACTCTTGGTTGCTGGATGGTTCGTATTTGATTAAGGAAGAGATTATCTATCATATTTGCTGGATGGTTCGTATGTGAGTTTTAAGCTTGTTTTTTAACTTTAGATGAATTTGAAGTAGATTATTGTATTGAGCATCATCCTTAGGATTTGCATCAAGCTGTACAAAAGATTTATTGTACTCATCCTCCAGTTGCTGCGCACTGTTTGCTTTCACTCTTGTTTTATTCCATTTTTGAGGTTTTTCTTGATTGTTTGCAAGAAATTGATAAGTTTGTTTATGCCAGTACCCCATGTAGAAGCTTCAAGTCCATTATGTATGCATTTTTCATAACCTTCTATTTGGTTCCATGAATTAACATATTTAAAAGGCCTTCCTTTAGACTGTATTGGTAAAGCAAGGCAAAAGTAACCAAATTAGGGAACGTAGTTAATAACTCATAATTTGTTAGGACTTTATCAATACTATATATATATTCATTTAGACGGCACATAGAATACTATAGGGGCTAACATATCTATTGCAGTGTAAATCTCAACACTTATACACAAGTATGCCAAACAATGCACACTTTATTATATTACGCGTGCACATACACAAATATATGATACACATATTCAAATACATTACAAAACAATATAAAGTAAAAATTTATTTATAAAATTAAATAAAATAATGATTTTATTCAAAATAAATTTAGAAAATTTTAATGAATTAGATTTCATAGCCTCAATAAAGATCCAAAATGGTAAAAAAAAAAAAAAATTCACTCATTTCTTCTACTATGGGCTATCCTAATTCCAATAATGGTATCAAAGCCAAATAGCCTATGCGATCTAAATTAGTCATGTTAGCGTCGAAGGTTGGGTTTGGGAAATCAAGTATTTTGCTCTACCTGGCTACTGGCCTAGCCCAAATAGATATGTAAGTCCAATGGTTGCCCATAATAGAAAATGCCCAATTTGAGTTAGGCCTTGGGCTAATTTTCAAACTTAGTTGAAAAATAAAATATAGATTTTAAACTTAAAATAATATATATATAAGGGAACTGGGGAGAAGGAAAAACTTTGGAAAAAAATTTAGACTGAAGAACACAAAATTTCATTTTTGTACTGAAGGACAAACTTTGAAAAAAATTAAGTTGAAAGACAATGCTAGTTATAACTAGCATTATATTTAGTTTACACTATTCAAAATGCTAATTATAACTAGCATTATATTCAGCTTTATAGTGTACAAAATGCTAGCTATAATTAGCATTATCCTTCAACCTAATTTTTTTTTCAAAGTTTGTCCTTCAGCCCAAAAATGAAACTTGTTGTCCTTCAACCTAATTTTTTTTTCAAAGCTTGTCATTGTGTCTGTTTTTCCACTATTTATATTATAAAATTTATAGATAATAATTTTTTTTCAAAATGTTAGAAAATAAATATAAATTAATTTCGAAATTAAATTTATTAATAATATTAATAAAAGAATTATATTAAATAAATATGTTAATTAAATAATATACATATCTGCATGTATAATATATAGTGATATATGTTATGTTGCCTTGAAATGTTTAAGACAATATGAATATACAATTATGTATATATAAAATAATTGTTTGAAATTAATAAAATTTAATTAAAAATTTTAGTTAAATAAATTAATTAAAATTTAATTAATATATTAAAACACAACACACATACACAACATATATATATATATATCTGTATATCGCTATAAAGGTTATAATATACATAAATATTCAACATAATAAATTAAAATTGAATAATAAACAATTAATTAATGGAATAAATTAATTTAAAATTAATTAAATAAGATTTAATTAATATAATATTATACATAAGACTATTATATAAGCTAATTAAAATATAAATGCTATATAATAGTAAAACTTATATAATATGAATGTATGAACTAAAGGTGGAACATTAAGAAACCATAAATAGACATAAAGAATAAATACATACATAAATGTACGTATACCTGATTCCCGATGTGTTCGACACTTAAATCACGAGAGTATTTCATAAGAAATACATTATTCATAATTCAGTATCACTCGATATAATAGATTGAAGATTGTGAATCTTCAGTATAATGTTGTCCTCTACCATATATATATTAATAAATTACTTGCATACTCCTTAATTGTTGAGCAAACTCAAGCTAGGGATAATATGTGCAGTATTATTGATATATTGAATGGATGAGGTAAGATAACAATACATATTTGTTGAGAAAACTTAAGGTACATATATTATACTTAAACAATCGCGATATGGTAGGAACGAATGAATATTTTCATTTTGATTTATTGAGCAAACTCAAGGTCGAAGTGAAATTAGGACAGGGACCATGGGTTAGGAGTTGTATATGATACAATCAATAAGGAATTATCCATCATCCGTGAAGTTATGAGTTGTTGAGCAAACTTTAGGTCAGAGTTCCAAGACGGACTGGTCCTAACACTTACAAGTGAAGTCGATGGACTTCTATGTTTCGACTTAGGGTTTAGCGAAGAACAAAAGATTAGTGGGAGCTTATTAGTAAAATAAAACATAAAGTTTAACCCTGCTGATATTATAAGAACATCTACTATGATATTGTCCTAATACTACCAATTAAAACTTGCAGAAAATGTCAACTCCAATTTTTTTTTGAAATAACAAGCTTATCAGACCAAACTATATCGATTGGCTAAGAACGATTAAGATAGCTGACTTACGAGCATCTTTGGTCAACTATTACATTTGAACCTAAAGACAAACTGCTGATGATGCGGACCTTGAACTTAGACTTGATTATGAGAAATGAGTTTCAGACCTAGAGATCGCGTAAGTTTTCGTGTTGTTTGTGTTAGATAAGTCATTGTAGAAGCACAAAAATATGTCTGTCCATGCGATATTTGATCATTTCAAGGCCATGTTTGACGAATAGGCATGTTCCGGAAGGTACGAGCTTACAAAGAAGTTGTCCAATACTAAAATGACTAAAGGACGGAAAGTGGATGATCATGTACTAATGATGAAGGGCTATATTGATAGGCTTTCATAATTGGACGTACAGATAAGCAATGAATTACAGGTTGATTTGATCCTTGATTCACTTACGCCTTAGTATCTGATTGACTAGCAGTTAAATATAGCAGTGACACAATTATACTGCAATATAATCGTTAGGCGGCTTGTTTATCATTTTTTACCACAATCTAGATGCAAACTTGTGCTTATTAGATTTTAGTTTCTAATTGTATTTTCCCTTCGAAAACGTTTTACAAAATCTTTACAACATTTTTCTTGATAAACAAATGTGCCAGTATTTATTTGTTTAACTTGTAACCTAGAAAATAGTTAATTTCTTCTGTGTGACACCTTTCAAATTCATTTTTCAAAACATTTAAAAATTATACACATAATTTTTCTTTAGTAAATCCATAAGAAAGTCATCGAAATATATTTGTACAATCAGTAAATCATTTTCATTTCTTTTGATGAATAAAATAGGGTCAACTTTACCAAATTCGAAACCCAAGCTTAAAAAATAGCTTTTTGGCCTATCATAATAAGCACGTGGTGCTTTTTAAAGCCATAAATCACTTTCTTGAGCTTATATGCGTAGTCGAGGTATTTTTTGTGCTTAGACGGGGGAAGTTTTTCTACATAAACATTTTATTTTATAAAATCGTCAAGAAAAACACTTTTAACATCTATTTGATAAAGTTTGCAATTATGGTGACAAATAAAAGCTACTAAAATTCTTATCACTTTGAGTCTTGATATAGGAGAGAACTTCGATTTATTAGTGAAGTGTCAATTTGTTGCATCAAAAAATGGGCACAAACGTCGCGAAGACATGCAAATTTTTGATCCCGCGACGTCGACCAAAAAAATTGTTTCATTGTAATCAATCTACTTGTAATTGTAATGATGGAAGAAAAGAAATTGATGCTTGACACAAGCATACCTCAAACAATATAATAAATAAAGAAGAAAAATAGGAAAATGAAGTAATAAAAAGTAAAAAGATTGGAATTTATTGTATGATTATTAATAAAAACTACATCAACTTCTTCTTTATTGGGTTGCTAACTACAATTCGGCTTCTTTTACAACTATTCTTCATGTACTGTTTTTGCTTTTTTAGGTTTTTTTACGTTGTTAAATTTACTCCACTTCTGGATATAAGACGGTTTTCAGTAGAAGATCATCGAATTTGAGTATGTTTTTTGGTACGAAGTCACCGTATGTGGTGTAAATTTTGTTTTTATGGGATATGATTGATTTTTTTTGTTTTTTTTGTCCACTCATATTCTGAGGTGGTGTTCCTTTAACAATGGTTTTTTTAATACATCAAAGATACTTTATTTACTTAATCAAACCGACTTTTAGAGAAGTTTATCTAATGTTGGCTTCCTAAATCAAATTATGTGAAAAAGAAAAAAAACAAGGAATATGTATAAAAACATATCATTAAATCTCTCAAATGTTGTTTACTTTGTATTTTTTCACAAATGTATTCTTAAATATCTGCAATTATAAAAAATTTCTCATGTAATGAAGTTCTGATTGAATTGAATAAAAAAGATTTTATTGAATGAATATTGATTGAGTATTTTTATAGAGAAGCAAGGAAGAATGAATTGATACATTAAAAATACATAATGTTGAATATATATATACAGAATTTATGCCTTTGGGCTAGGTACTCTCAAGTCCTGATCTGCTATCTCTTTAATAATCAAGTTGATCTGTTCAGCCGTTGAGATTTGTATAGAAGGCTGTGATTGCTCTTGAGTGATGTGGCAATATATGCTTGCTTCACTACTTTATATCTTACAGTCATTTCACTTCTCTTAACTCTCCCCCTCAAACCGATCTAGGGTTACGGAAAAAACTGCAATATTTTCAAATCTTCCCAAAATTAGCAATGAAATCCTCATATCTGAGTAATCTTGTTAGAGTAGATGCTCTTGAGTACGCAAAATCCATAGATCTGGTATTGGTTCTTCAGATCTGTCGACTTCAGATCTTACTATCAGATCCGAGGTTAATTTGAGATACGTGGTTGATTTTATCACAAAAGAGCCTCTGATCTTCATTATTTCCCTGAGAGTCAAGATTTGAAAGGGTTTCATGATGAGCTTGAGTACTGCAACAGTGAACGATGGATACATGAGAAAGATGATGCTTTGAATACATGGCAGCAGAAGCAACGTTGACAAGAGTCTAAAAGCATGTTAGCTGGAATTCAAGTTGTTCCCTTCTCTCTCTTGAATCTTCAGATCTGACCTTAGTCTGGTAAAGTTTTTACTTGATAAGGCTTTAGTTAAGATATCTGCACGCTGGTAGGCTGAAGGTACATGGTCTATTTGTAACCTTTCCTTTAATACTTGCTCACGTACAAAGTATAAGTCAATTTCTATATGCTTGGTTCTCGCGTGTAGTATACGATTTGCAGTGAGTGATACAGTACTTAGATTGTCACACCATATGATCGGTTTAATATTCGTGTCGACTTTTAGTTCACTCGGTAAGGACTATATCCACATGATTTCTGCTGTTGCGGATGCAACGCTTCTATATTCAGCCTCTGTGCTGGATCTAGACACTGTGGGTTGTTTCTTTGAACACCATGATATTAGATTATTTCCCATGTAAACACAAAAACCTGTTGTTGATCTTCTATCATCTGGATCACTTGCCCAGTCTGCATCTGCATAAGTTGTTATGTTGAGAGTGTCGCATGCTTTTAATGTTAAACCATAATTTACTGTCCCTTTGAGATATCTCAGAATTCTCTTGACTGCCTTCCAGTGCTCATCAAGGGGATTCTACATAAATTGGCACACTTTATTAACACTAAAAGAAATATCTGGTCTTGTTATAGTTATATATTGCAGTGCACCAACAATGCTTCTATATTGTTTATCATTCAGTATAGGTTCTCCTTTGTTTTTGGAGAAATATTGATTGGTAATCATAGGTGTAGGAAGATGGTTAGCATCATTCATCTTTGCTTTAACTAGAAGATCTGTAATGTATTTCCTTTGACTTAGAAAAATTTCTGAGTCTGATCTTGTTACTTCAATACACAGGAAATAATTCATATCTCCTAGGTCTTTGATTGAAAATTGTTTATCCAGATATTGGATAATGTTGCTAACCTCTGCTTCATCATTGCCTGTAACAATTAGATCATCAACATAAACTAGAATGTAAACAGTGATATCCGTACTTCTTTTAACAAAAAGAGAATTATCTGATCTGGTAGGTTGAAAATTCAATTTAGACAATGTGATTTTCAACTTGTCAGACCATACTCTGGGTGCCTGCTTTAGGCCATATATGGCCTTGTTTAACCTGCAGACATAGTTTTTATCTTGCTCATATCCTAGAGGTTGCTCCATGTAAACTTCTTCACTTAGATCACCATTTAAAAAGGCATTATTAACATCAAGTTGTTTTATTCTCTAGTGTTTATGTAGAGCCAGTGTAAGTATGATCCTAATTGTGGTTGTCTTTACTACTGGAGAAAATGTTTCATTAAAGTCAAACCCTTGTTGTTGAGTATAACCTTTTGCTACCAGTCTGGCCTTGTATTTTGAAATGGATCCATCTGGATTCCTTTTAAGTCTATAGGTCCATTTGCAACCCACTATGTTTTTTATTTTCTGGTGGTGGAACAAGGCTCCATGTCTTGTTTCTCATTAGTGCACTATATTCATTATCCATGGCGGCTTTCCAGTTTTTGTCTTTAATTGCTTGATTGAATGTAACTGGTTCTTCTGATGCTGTAGACATAGTAGTGACAGTGTATGCTTTAGGTTTGAATATTCCACTCTTTGCCTTGGTAATCATATGATGTCCACCTCTGATCTGTGGTTCACTATGAGGTGGATCAGTACTTCTATCTACAATATTATCTGATTCTTGTTGCTGATTGATATTTTGCGTTTGACTTGATGCAGTATTGGGAGACTGAGCTGATGATTCAGAGAACTCTGCCTGACCTGGTTCAGTGAACAAAGTGTGTTGTGGAGCAGAGTTATCTGAATTTGCTTCAGTTCCTTCATGACTCCTGTCACTTGAGCATAAAGGTACTGGAGGTAGTGATTCTCTGGGATTATAAACTTTCTTGGTTGTCTTTATACTTGCATCAGAATGAGGAAACACACATTCATTAAATACAACATGCATGCTAATGTATATTTTTCCATTACTGTCAAGACACTTGTATCCCTTTTGTTTTGTGGCATACCCTAAGAAGGTACAAGGTGTAGACCTGAAATTTAGTTTATGAGAGTTGTATGGTCTAGTATAGGGAAAGCATAGACACCCAAATGCCTTTAACTTTTGATAGTCTGGCTTTGTATTAAATAATACTTCGATTGGTGCTTTACCCTTCAATACTTCAGCTGGTAATCTATTGATTTGATACACTGCAGTATTGAAGGAGTCTGGCCAAAATTTTAGTTGCAAAGATGCCTGAGCTAGAAGAGTTAATCCAGACTCAATAATATGTCTATGCTTTCTTTCTGTTAGACCATTTTGCTCAGAAGTATAGGGGTAAGTCATTCTATGAATTATTCCTTTTTTGCTAAAGTAACTACTGAGGGGTTTAAATTCACCACCTCCATCAGACTGAACAATTTTAACTTGATGATTGACTTGCTTTTCTATTTGTGTAATAAAATTTATTACAGCATTATAAGTTTCAGATTTTGACCTTAGGAAATATATCCAAGTATATCTAGAATAAGCATCTATAAAAGAGATATAATAACTATAACCATAATCAAAATTGATAGGCGCTGGCCCCCAAAGATCAGTAGCTATCAGTTCTAGTGGTTTTGTATATTCAGTCAATGAGTCAGAGAAAGGAAGTTTGTGACTTTTACCCATTTGGCAGTATGTACAAATATATGGTAAATTGATTTTTTCAACAGAGATTTTATTTTCTGCCAAGAATTTCTTTACAACATTAACATCGGGATGCCCTAACTTGTAATGTCATACATCAAATTTGCTCAATCCATCATTGGATGAAGATGTTTCAGAAAAATTACATTATTTTTCAGAATCTCTTGAGTCTACAGAATTAAATCTGTATAGACCTCTGACTGCTTCACCCTGCAAAAGAATTTCTCTAGTCAGTATGTCTCTAACTAAACAATATGTAGGATAGAATTCAAAGTAAACATTGTTATCACTTGCAAATTGTGATACACTTATGAGATTCTTTTTAATTTGTGGAACTCTTAATAAGTTATTGAGGTAAAGTTTTCTTCTACCTTTGATGCAAGCAATACCAGTGTGTGATATCTTTATAGACTCACCATTTCCCATATGAATGGAACTATTACCTTTGTACTCTTTATTGCCCAAGTTTAGATTATCCAAATTGTTAGTGATATGATTGGTTGCACCTGAGTCTGGATACCAGCTTTCATCAAATGTTTGGTCTGATCTGTTAGTGTCATTTTGATTGCTTGCCCTGTTACTGCCTGTTTGATTACTAGTGTCTTGTTGCATGTGGGCCATGTTTGCACTGTAGTTCCCATTTCTTTGATTGCTTGAGTTCTGACATGGAGTATAGTTCATATTGAGTCTGAAGTAACACTTTGGAGCAGTGTGACCAATTTTATCACATATCTGACATTCTGTTGTTGTTGTTATATCTTCCTCTGCCTCTGCCTCTACCTCTAGCAGGTGGGTTACCTTTGTTATTGTTGCTATATTGATTCTTGCCTCTGTGACTAGCTGCATAATTGACTGTCATATCAGTATCAGAGGGTTTCTTGAATTCAAGTCTCCCTTCATGGGCAAGAAGTATAGCATGAACATCCTCTAGAGTTGGTGTTGTTCTTTGAGAGGATATAACAGCCACAACAGATTCATAATCATCACTTAGGCCATTTAATATGATTAATACTTATTTAGATGCTGGTACTTTATGACCTAATGCTTCAAGGAGGTCACATGTAGTTTTGATTTTTGCAAGATATTCACCCATTGTGATGTTTTCTTTTCTAATACTGTGAAGTTGTCTTTTATGATGCATCACTTTAGCGGCAGACTGTGAATTAAAGATCCTTTCAACTGTCCTCCAAACACCATTTGCAGTTTTACTGCCAATTACCTGTGGTAGCAATTTCACACTTATAGATGAAAGTAGCCAAGAACAAATTAGACTATCTTATCTCTGATACTTTACAAATTCTGGGTTACTAACTGTTGTGTTTTCTGAACTAGTTATGAATCTTGGTGGAACTCTGATGGTGCCATTGAGGAAATCTTCAAGTCCATATCCTCTGACAGCTGTCTCAACCTGGACTTTCCACAGAAGATTATTATCTTCTTCTAGATGAACTGTGACTAATTGGCTCTATGGGCTAACTATGGTTTTGATGAGATTCTCTGTGGCAGTTTGATCAAATTCAGATGTTGCTATTGTTGTTGAGCTGTTGGCCATGATGCAACATTAAAAGGTTGTAACTGATGGGGTAATGCAGTCTTGATTCAAGAACTGCTACTTGTGGGTTAACAGAACAGAAAAGAAAAGAAGAAGTACACAAGAACTGATATGAGAATCTTCAAAAACTCGGGTAAGTACAACCACTAACCCAGATGATTGATTTCAATGATGGGTTTTTCTGGTATGGTACAATTCCTTGATATTTTGATGGATTTTGTGATGATTTACTTGTGAAGAATTCAAAGCTTTTTCCCAGTTTTTTTAAAGAATGATGCAGCCAGTATCTCTGATAGGCACGACACTTTCTTTCTTCTTAAACTAGAGCTTTGAGTTCTTTTAATCTCAGATGATGAAAATGTTTCTGATGAGATTCTGAAATTTTGAAAAACACCAAATGATGAGTTTCTGATGGTAGGATACTGCAATCTTGCCGTTAGGCTTTACAATGGCTTTGATACCATAATGAAGTTCTGATTGAATTGAATGAAAAAAAAATTATTGAATGAATATTGATTGAGTATTTTTACAGAGAAGCAAGGAAGAATGAATTGATACATTAACAATACACAATGTTGAATATATATACAGAATTTATGCCTTTGGACTAGGTACTCTCAAGGCCTGATCTGCCATCTCTTTAATAATCAAGTTGATCTGTTCAGCCGTTGAGATTTGTATAGAAGGCTGTGATTGCTCTTGAGTGATGTGGCAATATATGCTTGCTTCGCTACTTTATATCATACAGTCATTTCACTTCTCTTAACTTCATGTATTATAATTTGATGTTTAACTAAAATTAATGAAAACCTACGTTGAATATTTTAATTTTAAAATTATGTAATCGAATGGGACCGTTGTGTGATTGTACTAGCACATTTTCATCATGTCATTAGCCTCGAACAAGTGAAATACAAGTAATAATACACAAAAGGATAAAAGCATGGGCGTACGGGGACTCGAACAGAAAATTGCAACATAACTCATATAGATTAGTACAAGATTGATGCATGTTTGACCAACAACTAAACAGCAAAGACAAATATGCATTAATTACTCCCTCATTCAGAATTGAGCAAAGGATCCCCAAATCATGTCTTCCAGCAATCAACTGAAAATCATTCAAATTCGGCCCCAACTACATGTGTTCTCCATGTAATTTTTATTAGAGAGATAAGCGAAATATTGAATTAGAAGTTGGAACAATCGAGCTCGACCGCTCATATGAAAATAGGAACAGTTTCCTGCAAGCCTAAGATAGAGACAATAAGAAATTTAAGAGTGCGTATATGTCACGTAACTATGAATTACGAAAATAGGTACAGTTTATGTCATGGTGAAGGAAACATGTCCATTAAATGAATATGGAAGGGACCATAATATCGGATAGTGTGCAAACGTGCAATTTTGACACTGATACATTAATCTTCCTCATGACAGTAACCGTCGTCCTTCCGGGTCTGCAGTGCTCGGGAGATCTAAGCTGATTAAACGTTCTTGAAATGAATACATCATCTGCATATTTAATCAGGCAATATAATTGTAATGTATAAGTAATAAGTGGTTAACTAGTGATAATTATCTAGAGCTGAAAATGAAACAGCAGAAAACATAGGAGCTTGTTTGGTTTATAATTTTCAAATTATTTTCAGTTAGGTTTGGCAAAACAATGAAAACTTGTTTACATAGTCATTTTACAAAACGTATTTCCTAAGACGTCTATTTTCGAATTGGGCTTAGCATGAAACAAGGGACAGATACGCGATATTTGAAAATGTCAAGGAAATAATATTGTTATGTCCACTAGCAAACTACATAATTATGGTAATGATAAAAGATGTTTATATTTTTTTAATCATTTTAAATTATTGTTAGATTGTTTGAAAATATATTCATATAAAGAATCTGCATATACAGTGGGGAATTCTGTTGTAATATGAGATATTTAAATTCCTGTAACACTAAATTATTTTTCTACAATATTTAACTATTTTCAGCAATAATTCCATGAATATCAATCTAATATTGAGGAAATGCCTAGCATCCATGTATCACAACAGTATCGCTCACTGATATTACACACACACATATATATATGTATATATGTATATATGTATATATATATATATATATATATATATATGTATATATGTATGTATGTATGTATGTGTATGTATATGTGTACTGCTCATTGACATATTAATTAATGGTATTTGAAATATCTGCAAGAGCATATTTGTATGTGTATGGCATGATATAATTAAGTCTACGGTCGATCTACGAGGCAAGGTTCAACAAAATAATATCGACATTCACAAATATTCAAGTACAAAAAAAAAACGGGTAATGACAAATATAAAAATGATCAATTGGGTTTACTTTGGCAGATGATATAATCATATCTTATTTTTCACTTCTATATTTTTTTATCTAGTTTATGCAGAAGCACTAGCTGGTTGATGTAAAACAATGAAGCATTACTCCATCCATTTAATTAAAATAATGCTTCTACTGAATCCACGAAAATGTTTGTGCTGAATTAAAAATGAAACGCTTTAGATTTTGCATCCTACATTATCATGTTCATGTAAAGTTTATATCCTCCTACATTATTTTGTAAACTGTTTGCTTCATGAAGATTTACTTTAGTAAATAGATGAGTTTGTTTTCCCTTAGAATTGGCAATAAAATGAGATTCAATATATGTTGCCTTTAACTTTGGAGTTCATCCTCTAATGGAGTATAGTTTAGCTGCATTAAAGTCTTTGGTATTATTCTCCCATAGCCAAGTCAACATAATAACATCGTGGTACAGTGAGAAAGTAGCATAATGTTTATACCATTAGGTTGAAATTGCGCAGTAGCACTGCATTCTACCAAAACAAGCGTATTATCTCTGTTAACAGTGTCAGTGATCACAGCCATCACTGTGTCAAGTCGGATGAAATTTATAAATTTTCGTTTTGCTGCTTCTAACAGAACAGATATCTAATTTATGCAGTTGTTTTCCACTTTAGAATTTTAGCTACATATATAACTATCTGTTGTCTTCTTCTAAAAGTTTTGTGAACAGGTAGGCAACCACTAATTCGAGCACAAAGTTTTAAGCGTGCTATTATTTTGCTTTAGCAAAAGCATGATGATTTAGCTCAAGATTCACTATGGTGCGTTTATTTAAATTTTGATTTCAGTTTTCTCAATAAAAAAGACAAAAGGAATGTCTCTGTAACCCAAAAATCAAGTATGAACTTATTCCTTTCGGAGCATTTCTTGAAGTGTATGAACATTAGGGCTGTTACGGTTGAACCGTTCAACCACTTAACCGTACCAACCGTTCATACGGTTACCACCTACAACGGTAACAGTTACGGTAACGGTTGAAGAATTTGAAAACCACGGTTAACCATACCAACCGTACATGATTTTTTGTGTAATATTTAACATTAAAGTATAAAAATTAGTAATTTAAGTTAAAAGAATAGCTTGAAAATTAATAATTTGTGTCTAAATGAACTACTAACATGTGCATTTTATTGGACGTTTGATAAACAAATAAATAAATTTCAATAAACAGTTAGAGCTATATCAATTTATCACCAATAATGCATTTAATTGAAAATATATGTACAACATGCTTCAAGATTGAAAATACGATGGTTAACCATCATAAACGGCTGCGGTAACGGTTATAAGAATTTATAACCGTCAACAATGGTTACGGTTACGGTTGGTAGTAATAACGACGGTTACCGTAACCGTAACACCCCTAATGAACATTGTTAATATGGTTTTCAATTGCCATGGACTCTTCTTGTTTTTCTTTTAAATTTATTTTTATTTACTTTTAAAATTGGTATTTTTTTACGGAAAAAATAAATCATGTATATTGCACTATAGGTTATGGATGAAGAAGCAATTTTAATTGTTGTGAGTTATGACACTAACTGATACCTTCAGGCAATGGCCAAAATAATCCCTCTTTAATACTTCTATAATTCTGAAAGGCAAGTCATCAAGGTTATGCTACCTTTAAAGCATAAAGTTTGTTAAAATTCTGCTTGCCTAATTAAAACCTTTATGATATGACCTCTGATACCCTTTACGCACTTTTAACCTTGGTTATATTATGTGTGCGCGCGCTCTGGTTCATTTGTGTGGAATAATGAAATGAATGAAGTAAAAGTAAAGGGGGAATGGCAAAGCACGTAGCCAAAGATTGTCGCAACAGTGTCTTGTGCTTCTATTGTAATGATTTTGTGCATAGATCTATTCATTGTCCTCGACGCATCGAAAATCGAAGTAGAAAATGAAAGGAAATTGTTCCGGAGGTAGATCTGAGGGATAAAAGGACTAGTAGTTAGGATATGAGGCCCAGAAATGATGTGGGGGGTAATAATCAAGTAAGTGATGTTGATTCTAACAAATCATTTTGCATCATTCTTGATAACTCTGACTTCTTGGCGAGAGCTTACAGAAGAAGTAGAAGATGTGTGACAATTACAATCGATCGAGATGAATTTACTGTCAATAAAATTGCTGAACTACTAACGCGTCATTTTGGTGCTTATAATTGGGAAGTAAAGAAATTCTTTCACGAATTCTAGGTCATTTTTCCTTCATTTAATTTGGCGTTGGATGCTGCTATGCGGGAGCAAATCAAAACTTCAAGCAAATCTTTAAAACTTAGACTCTGGAATTTGAATGAAGGTAAAATCAATAGGAATCTGAACTCTAGATTGTGGTTTCGACTTGCAAATCTTCCGGAAATATGTTGGGATTTTGAACTGTTGGAAGAAGTAGTTAGTGGTATTGGAATCTTATTAAAGATGGATTTGGCCGATGGTAAGAAATTTGATCATTGTTATATTAATGTTGAAGTGGAAAGAGATGAAAATGTTCATATTCCAAAGGTTATTGAAGTCATTATTGGAAATGCGAGGTACCTTGTTTCTATGAAAATTACTTCGGTTGTGGGGGATTTGGATGTGGATCAATGGAACTATATGAAATTTGGGCCAAATTTGGGAAAGATTTGGAAGAGGAAGTCTCCAAATGTTAGTCTTGACAATAATTTGATTGATCTTGATATTACTGATGAGGGAGTGGTGGTTACTCATGTTACTGACACTGGTAATGAGAAGGGGCTGTAGAGTGCTAGCAAAGTAAATGAAGAAGTCCATGTTGCGAATCCGTTTAATATACTAGATCAGGTTATTGTGGAAGAGGCCGAAACAGATTCTGATGATGCTAATGTTGTTATTTTCAGAGCTAATAATTCAGAGGAAGTCATAAATTTTATCAAAAATACTGAAACAGCCAAAACAGTTGGTTGCAATGCAGTAGAAGATAAAGGAGTTTTCATATCTGAAGAGAACAGTGTCCAGATTATTGAAGTTGCTAAAGAACCTGTACCTGTAATTGAAATTAGTGACAATTCTTTGACACAGGAAGATGGAGTTAGCAGAATTAGAAGAAGTGCAAGGTTGATTGGAAGAAAAGAAGATACACTGAACAGAGCTGGAAAGAGGGCTGAAGTTAGATCTTTGGAGTGTGCAAATGCTTCATCTAGTAAGTCCTCTCATCCTTTTTATGGAAGTATTCATGTACCTGCTGCTTTAAATTCATTTTCTTCTAAGCACTTGTATGAAATTGCTAAGAAAATGGGTATCATTCTTAAAAATGGTGAATCTGGTCTTGATAATATTAAGGCTTTAGAAGTTTTGAGGGCTTTTAATAATAATACATGAAGATATTATCATGGAATAGTAAGGGATTGGGCACCCCTAATAAGTGTGTTAGGGTGAAGAATCTGATACGTTCTTTATATGTTGATTTTGTACTACTGCAAGAAACAAAAATTGCCAATTCTAGTAATTTCTTGTTTGGTTCTGTTGGTGGCAATGTTTTGGATGAATGGAGAGCTGTGAATTCCATTGGAAGTTGTGGTGGGCTTTTTATTGGATGGAAAAGTGATTCATGGATTTTGGTAGAGGAATGAAGTTGTGATAATATAATTCATGTAGTTCATAAGATGTTAGGGATAAAAGTAGAATTTCTGTTACGAATGTTTATGGACCTTGTGATAGAAAGGATAAGGAGAAGTTTTGGGAGAATTGTGCTAGTAGTATCAATGTTATTAAAGGATCTTGGGTTGTTGGGGGAGATTTTAATATTACTAGATATATTGGTGAAAGAAGTGGTAGGGAAGGAAATCTTAATGATATGATGAAGTTTGATGATTTGTTGGTGACTGTGGTTTGATTGATTTACCTTTAAGTAATAGGAAGTTTACTTGGAGTAATGGTAGGGAGGTTCCAACCATGGATATGCTTGATATGTTTTTCATCAATAATGAATGGGATGAAAATACCCTCTTACTACTATATTTGATCATGCTAGAATTATATCTGATCATTGTCCAATTACCTTGGATACTTGGGATGATGATAGAATTAGAAGGCGTTTTAGATTTGGAAAGATGTGGTGTTTGGAGAGTAGTTTTGATAACATGCTTGAAGAAAAATGGAGCAGTCTTAGAAGTGATGATAATGCCGCCAAAATATAATTTTCAAGTTGAAGGAAATAAGGAGTTTTTTGAAAAATTGGAAAAAGAGATGTTTTGATAGTGTTAAGGAGAGAAAAACTTTAATTTATGAGGATATTTTGGAATTAAATAATAAAGAAGAATCGGGAATTATTACAATGGATGAAGTTAATACTCTTAAAAAGAAGGAGGAGGATTTGATGCTTGTCATTGATCAAGAGGAAATTATGTGGTGACAAAAATCCAGGGTTAGCTAGTTGAATAATGGTGACTCTAACACTGCCTATTTTCATAAAGTTGCTAATGGGAGAAGAAGAAAAAACATGGTGAATCATCTTTTTGTTGAAGGGGTGGAGAATTATGAATAGAAAACTATTTTACAAAAATTATTAAATTATTACAAGGATCATTTTGGCTCTTCTCAACACAGTGTCTCAACTATAGATTGGTATTTGATTTATGTGAAGAATAATGAGGTGGATTTAAGTAGTTTGGAGCAAATTTTTTTTATAACAGGAAATTAAGAAAGCCGTTTTTGAACTACCTGCTGATAAATCTTCTGGGCCAGATGGATCTCTTTTTCTTTCAGAAATTTTGGAATGTAGTTAAAATTGATGTTATGGCCCTTTTTACTGATCTGTTCAATGGAAATTTGGAGTTTTGTCGTCTGAATCATGCTTTAGTGGTTCTGATTGCTAAATGTGATGGTGCAGATGATGTTAAAGATTTTAGACCTATTAGTCTGCTCAACTGTATTTTCCAAATTATTGTTCTTGCAAATAGACTTAGAGGTCTAATGAATTCTTTGATCGTTAATAGTTAGTCAGCGTTTATTAAAGATAGGAGTATTATGGAGAATGTTGTTGTTGTTCATGAAGTGATTAATTACTGTATAGAAAATAAGATGCAGTCTGTTGTTCTTAAGCTTGATTCAAAAGCTTTTGATTCTCTGAACTGGGATTTTTTGCTTGATGTTCTGAAGGCCAGAGGTTTTGATAATAAATGGATAAATTGGATTAAAGGAATTTTATGTAGCGGGGTTTCTTCTATTTTGAATAATGGTAGAGTGAGTAATAAAATTGTGTCCAAAAGAGGCCTAAGGCAGGGAGACCCCATTTCTCCGCTTCTTTTTAATATTGCAGCGGCTGTATTTGCTAGATTAATCAAGGTGGCTGCTAATCAAGGCTTAGTGGATACTTTAGGAAGTTCTTTTGTTAATGAAGGTATCTCTTCACTCCAATATGCAGATGACACCATTATTTTTAGTTCCCCATTGCCTCACCATCTAACTGCTTTAAAATTAATTATTTATGGCTTTGAGAACATGTCTGGACTAAAAATTAACTTCATGAAGAGTTCACTAATTGCCGTGGGAGGTGTGAATTTTGATATTAAGGATGTAGCTTCAACTCTTAATTATAAGGTGAGAGTTTTTCCTTTGTCTTACCTGGGAATGGTGATCAGGCCTACTGCCTTATTGCATGATGATTGGTTACCATTGATTGAGAAGGTAGGGTCTAGATTTTCTAGGTGGAAAAGTCATGCTTTATCAAGGGTAGGTAGACTTGTTTTGATGAATTCAATTTTATATGCTCTTCCATTATATTGGATGTCATTCTATAAGCTGCCTAAATGGGTTATCAAAATAATTGATGGAATTAGAAAATAATTCTTTGGAAAGGGAGTAGGAATGGTAGCAGCATGAATAATCTTGTGGCATGGGATGTTGTTTGCAAGTCAAAAGAACAAGGAGGTTTAGGTGTAATTTCTCTCTGGGAGTTAAGCTGTGCTTTATTATGTAAATGGTTATGGAGAGTAGCTGATGATGGAAATACACTGTGGAAACAATGGATGGAGATGGCTTACTATAATGGTCATTCACTGTGGGTATTACAGCTCCTGCCCAATGCTCATATTTCTGGAAATCTATAATAATGCGGCAAGGTATTTTTAATGTTGGGTTAAAGTGGAATGTGGGTATTGCGAGGAAATTTTTATTCTGGCATAATAAGTGGATAACTGATATTGCATTGATGTATCTTTACCCTGATCTTTATACAATTTCAACTAATCAATTTGCTAAGGTGGCTGATTTGTATATTCATGATAAAGCTGACTTTTAATGGAGACTAACTTTTAACAGGATGCTTGAGGGAGACAGTCTCATTCAATACTTTAAGCTTGTTAGTATGCTTGGATGGGTTTCTCTTTGGGATAATATGGATAAAGCTGAATGGTTTTTGGAAAGTAGCAAGAAGTTTAAGGTAAATTATATGACACCCCACCTCTATGCTCACAATAACAAAGAGTATTAAAAAGAATACTGTCTGTTATTATGAAGAATAAGGCTGGATAGGAGCGGCCATCCGTAGTTGGGCCTTACACTAGTATTGGTTACCTCGATAGGAGTGGTATATATTTTTATTTTTCATCTCTTATTTATTTACTCCCATCGACATGCCCAATTCCAGTATAAAACGAACTACGATGGTTCATAATAGTTTAGGACAATATATATAATAATAACACAGATACTAAAGATGCGGAACACAGATAAAAAAAGTCTCATATATATATAACTGATGTCAGTTACAATACATTTGACACAATACATATGATACAACTACAACTATCGACTCTGGAAGTTATATATACAAGTACATTATCGACTAATATACATGAATACATATCAACCTAAATTAGATACACTAACTACTACAAAATGACAAAGACTACTTCAAAAGATATGAAAAGGCTTCATAGCTCAAGCAGCAACCCAAAGCAGGATATCTACAACCTGTAATAACTCGGTCTGACTCGAGTATTAAATTCAAAAGAAAATAATACACGGGTCAGTCTAATTCGAACTCAGTTATTAATGCACGGAAGCAATAATAAGTAAATAACAAATAGACGACAGTCACAAATAATCTCGTCTATCCAATCCTTTAATAAGGAATTGGATAACGATAAATATAACACTTAACAGTGTTAAACAACAAATCAGCAAATTCAAATTATCAACGAAGATAAATGAAAGGAATATCAATGAAGATAATTTAGAAAACAACAGAATTGCCTAAACGGCAATTAACAACGAAATCTAATTATTAAATAAATAATTAGAAACTCATAATCTAATTATCAAATCGATAATTAGACAACAACAAAATCATCAAATTAAATCAATCAAAATACAATTCAAAACATATCGATTTGAATAAACGAAACAGTTCAAACAATTGAAATATCAATTAAAACGTCACTTCTGTTTGGCTGCAGTACACACCCGCGTGCACTGCCTCGCCACTACAGTAAGTGATGAATTACACAAAAGCTCAGTGAAAGTTCACAAACGAGCACAAGGTCAAACCCGAGCGTTTAAGCCGGATTCAACTCAATGTACAAATCAATGTACAAGTCACAATACAACAATGTCCAGACCAAATACTATCAATATGGTCGAACAGAGACTCCAAGCATACAAGAAGATATGCACAGATCTGAAACAAAGAATGGCCAGGCCAAACAACGCAATGCAAATGAAACCATCAAAGACCAAGTCACAACCGAGATGATCCATCACAGTGCAAACGAAAATGAATGCATCAGTGCACATGAGAATTGACTCAGTGCATAGGGAAATAAAATGCATCAGTGCACATGAGAATTGACTCAGTGCCTATGGAAAACAAAATGCATCAGTTCTAACAAAGACGGGTATATCAAGCAGATAGCCAAATGACATGCACAGGGTGTACATGTGAAACAGACCAAATGCCATCAGGGGATGCAAGTACTCGAGCTCAAGACAGTACAATCCAAAAATGCAACAAAAATGGAACTGCAGCCACCACAAGGATACAAGGGTAAGACTGCAACAAAACTGCAGCAACCACAAGATCACAAGGGCAACCAAGTGCACCAAAATATGGCAACACAGCAACAAAGATCAAGGCACCGTACACACACAGGTTTTAAATTTATGAAGAGTGTAGTCGAGGCAACATGAAGTGAAACCAGACCACAAAATCAAACAAGTGTTGCTAGAGACAGTGAACTGTATGGCCAAAATCAAACAAAAATCACTTTCGAACAAAGCATCAAGCTAAACTGCACATGAAAATGAACCCAGAGCTCATAGGCATCCAATTCAAAGTCTAGCATTTTTACGTAGCAGTTTTCAAACAAAGTCAGTGCTTAGGCAAATGCAAAGTCAATTTGAATTCTCATAAAAATATATTTTCAAGAAATCATGGCCGCAAGTAATCCGGTGCCCAAAGATGTCGAAGTCAGGTGACTTCAACACAAAATGCAACCCCAAGCAGCAATTAACAAATAAACAAATTTAACAAGTCAAAGCAAAGTATGCTACAGCCATAATTTCGAATCAAAATCGAAGTCAACATCAAACCAATGCAATAGGGCGAGGTCAAAATGCCACTGTTTTTCATATACTCAAGCAAGCTCAAATCAACAAAGTAGTTCGGGCTTGAAGCTATCAAGTGAACAAAGTACAAACTCTAATGAGTGAATACACCAGAGATTCGGCAACAAAGCAACAAAGGTCAAGCAGCAAGCATTCATGAAATAAAAGTGCTCACTGACTCAAATATCACAAAATACAGCAACAACCAAAACCAATATCATTGCAACGGTGATGGCCGAAGGCCTGGAATTGCATAAAAATCAAGTGACGAATTCAAACAGTTTTATACGACGAAAATCACAAAATTTAGACTCTACAAACTTGAGATTTGAACTAGATGTGAGTAAATAAAATTACTCACCTTTGATTCGACGTGCACAATAATTGATCGGCAAGCAAACCAAATCGAAGCATCGGCGTCTTCAATTTTTGTTCAAGCCCTAGTTTGTCGAAGAGGAACGAACGAGAACAAAGCCACCACCATTTTACGTTCGTTTTCTTTTGTTAGGGTTGCGAATTGAATAATGGGGAATGGAGGAATGGTCGCTTGCCTTTGTTAATAAGCACAGCCCCAAAACAAAAGAACGTGGGCCAAAATTAAATTGAAAGCCCGCATAACACTTTTAACAAAATTGTAAAAGAATTACAACTGATTAAAACACTCAATAGCAATTAACAACCAATTAATAGTTTAATGACGAAAACTAATTGTTACAAAATCCCTGGGTTGTTACAAATTATGTTAGTTTTGGTACCTGATTTCGAATCTAAAGAAGATGAGGCCATTGGAGATACTCACGAAGCTTGGAGAAGCCCTAACTCTAGGTGCAGTGAAGGAGAGGAAAAGTCAGTACTGTGGGCTTCGTTCAGTGTTCAGAAGAAGATGTCGAACTAAATATTTGATTTGGTGGAGGAGACATCGGACCAAATTCATCAAAATAGTACAAATGAGAAGATATTTTTATACCTGGAGATAGCAGATTCTTCCTTGGGCGTACGATGACATGTGGCTGCATTTGTTTCATTGGCTCAATTTTATCATCGACCACGGTGTCGACATAGAAATCAATGTAATCACCATTATTTTTTTGCATCAATTCCCACAGATCTGCATCACTGGTCACCAATTTCCACCCACTCATTGGACCTTTCCATGAATATACTCCTCCAATTTCAGTGTACTTTAGCTCATCCCTGACATACTCCATCAGTACTGTGTAAGAAAACATATCCAGATCAACGCCTATGACAGAAGTCTCTTCTCCACCAACATATCCATTCTTCTCAAATTTTCCCTTGAGATGGAATTTAAGATTTGCCTCCATCCTACACAAAATGAAGGAATTAACATTAAAATGACATAATTACAAATTAAAATAAACCAACTGCATTATAAAATAAAACAATCACTTCACTAAAATGTAATAAAGGCAGAAACACTAAAACAGAGACAAAAAAAGCCACAAATATGATACATTAGTTACAACATTTAATCAAGGCAGAAACAACATTTTCTTACTTAAATTTGGTACATTAGTTACTTAATTAAATATGATAGCGATACACAGAAATTAAGAAGCATTTTCTTTCACTCTGCTAGGTGGAAGGCGGATTCGTCTTATTGGGACATCATCTCTACACCAACGAACATCAAAATCTTGGTTTCCCATTCCATAAGCAGACTGGATATCATTCAAATCTTCATTTGCATCTTCGCTTTCGATTTCACACCAGTCTCTCGGCAATTTCTTGATAACATTGTGGAACATCTTATCAATTGGATCTTCTATATAAAACACCTGTTGTACTTGTGAAGCCATAACATAAGGATCAGATTTCTGGCACAATCGATTAAAATTGACACGAGTCAGCCCATATAAATCTTTCTCTTCTTGGTACCAACAATACTTAAATAAAACCACACTAAATTCTCCCCAATAATCTAGTTCTAATATTTCCTCAATTGATCCATAGTAATTAACTTCACCAACCAATGGATTTTGATCTTTCGAACTTGCAAAGCTAGTAGTCAAGGCTATCAAAAATACATCACTGTTTTGCATTGTACATTTGGCATCTCTGAACCTTGTATAAAATCTGTATCCATTGATAACATATCCAGTAAACCTCTTAGCTGTTGGAAGAGGGCCCATTGCAAGCAGTTGTACTTCTTTTGAAATGTCCTCCTTTTTCCCAACCTTTTCCTTTAACCACTTCCAAAATTCTTCGCTATGTTCTCTCTCTCTTTTATATTTTTTTGATAATGCATGACCATCAATTAAAGCTCGATGTTCCCTAGAATAAAGACCTGGTTAATAAAAGATAGAAACAAATTTTTTAATTCTTCAATAATTACTAAAATAAAAATAAAACTTAAAAACTTACTCAAGTAAACTCTCTATTTCCTTGTTACCACAATTGAATAGAATGTAACGGTGACATGCCGTCCATTGAGAATCTTTAAGATGAATACCTTTTCCATCTTTGTTTCTTCTTGTGCCAATAAGATATTCCAGATTCTGTGGACAGGTTTCAAATTTCATTTTTCCTGCTCCATCGCCACCTAAGAGCCTTGAACATAATATCAAACATTCTTTTGCAAGATAACCTTCAGCAATGGACGCCTCAGGTTTACTTTTGTTGCGAACATATGATTTCAGTTTACAAAGATAACGCTCAATAAGAAACATACAACGAAGATGTGCAGGTCCACCATATTCAATTTCCTTGCATAAATGAACTAGCAAGTGCACCATTATATCGAAGAAAGCATTTGGGAATATCATCTCAAATTGACAAAGAATTTCCACAATTTCCTTTTGTAGCCTCTTGAGATCAGCCAAATTGATAATTTTACTCCAAAGACTTCTTAGAAATGCACCTAATCTTATCATAGGTAATGCAACTTCAGGTTTTACAGATTTCTTCACAGCAAATTGCAGCAAGTAGTGGAGAAGAAAATGAGCATTGTGGCTCTTATACCCTGCAATTTTCCTCTCTTTCTTGTTTACATACCGGCTGATATTAGCTGCACAACCATAAGGCAGTTTAGCATTCTCCAACACCGAGAAAAATATTTCTTTCTCCTTGTTCGTCATTGCAAATATGGCAGCCCTGATCTTAAGGTAATTCCCATCAGCTGATAGAACCGGATGAAGGACCTCCCTGATGCCTATCTCTTGTAAATCATACCGAGCACTTAAATGGTCTTTCGACTTCCCATCAATATTTAGTAAAGTACCAAGTATGTTATCACAAATGTTTTTCTCTATGTGCATAACATCAAGGTTATGTAGACATACATTGTGACTCCAATATGGTAAATTAAAAAATATTGACTTTTTTTTAAAAGGGGATTCATTTTTATGCTTTTTGACCTCTTTCTGCCCACAAATATTTTCATAACCAGCCAACAATTCTTCAATGTCTGTCTCGGATAAAATTCCCGGAGATGTTCCCATTTCAATTTCACCATTGAACCTTTTCTTATCAAACCTCCACTTGTGTTCCGGATCTAAAAATTATGACTCATGTAGCACATTTTTTTACTATGTTTCAAGTAAGTTGAAGAAGTCTCGAAATGGCATACGGGACAAGCTAAATAACCCTTTGTGCTCTAGCCGGATAACATTGCATAGCCCGGAAAGTCGCTGATCGTCCATAACACGCTTGCACGTAACGTGAAATTAGCACCAGTTAAGGCATCATAAGTTTGTATGCTAAGACCCCATAATTCTTTCAATTCTGCGATAAGAGGCTGCATGTAGACATCAATGCTATTCTTAGGAGACTGTGGACCAGGGATAAGGGTTGAAAGTATCAAATTTTCTGGCTTCATGCATAACCAAGGTGGAAGGTTATAATTTACCAATATGATTGGCCATGTGCTGTGAGCTGTAGTCATTGTACGAAAAGGACTGAATCCATCAGCTGCTACTCCTAACCTGATATTTCTGTTTTCAGATGAAAAATGAGGATATTTGGCATCCATCGTCTTCCAAACCTCGCCATCAGCTGGATGTCGAAGTCTGCCATCATTTTTTTGTCCCACCGCATGCCATATCATAAGTTTTGCATACTCCTTGGACATGAACATCCTTTGCAGCCTTGGTTTTAGTGGAAAATAACGTATCACTTTTGCTGGTACTTTGTGAATCCGCTGCTCCGGATCATTGTCAACACCCGCTTTCTTTTCCGGTATAGCCCACCTTGAAAAACCACAAGTTTTGCAGTTATTTTCCTTTTCATTTTCTGCCCAATATAGCATGCAGTCATTTGGACATGCATGTATTCTTTGGTAATCAAGGCCTAAATCTTTAATGATATTTTTGGTAGCATTGAAAGATAAAGGGATGCGGGCTTGTGGAAAAGCTTTTTTTAGCAACTCTAATAAATCGGTAAATACAGACTTGATGATTCCATGTAGGCATTTTAAAGAATAAAGCCTGACGTTGAAACTTAATCGCGAAAATTTAGTACACCCGGGATATAATGGCTGCTTTCCCTCTTCAACACGATGATGAAATTTTCTAGCATCGACATCTACTCCATTTGCTCCATCAGAAGATCCACCTTCATTGTTCTGCATATTTCCACAAGTACGATGCAACATCTCATCGAGATTATCTCCAAAATTTATTCCCGCTTCACGATCCATATCGTTATCGCTCCTTTCAGGATCTAGACAGGAAACCTCACAAATCCATTTCACGTACAATTCAGATGGACCATTCCAAATCAGATGGTCGTAGACTACCTCTTGACGATGCCACTTGCGATTATGACACTTTTTGCAAGGGCATGTAATTTCATCACCTACCGCGAATCTAGAAAAAGTATTTTCAGGAAAACGTTTCACTCCACTGATATATCCTTCACTGAACTTAGGAAGTTCTGCCCATATTTTTTCCTCGTCGTTCATCACTAATTTACACACAAATAACATACAAAGACAAACACAATAATAAAATCAGGAATATGATTACACCTGAACTCACAAGTAAATCAGTAAATTAGGCAACACAACAATCAAATCAGGAAAAACTTGAAATATACATAGAGTGATACCTTAAGCAGCAAATTAAATCGAAGCCCTAACTGAAATTCGAAACCCAAACGAACCCCAATTGAAGACCTAATTGAAACACCGAAGCCCTAATTGAACTTGAACTCGAACTTGCCCTAATCAAACCCCAATTAAGCTTGTAAACTTAGAACTTTTAGCCCTAATTGAAATCACAGAGTGTTTGAGTGTTTGAGAGGTTGAGCGGCGGAGTACGTATTTTGTTAAGTGTTTGAGTGAAAGCCTTCAATATTTTGTTAACTTTTGCCGCTTTGTTTTTGCTTCCCGCGTTAAAAATTATTTCAGCCCGCACTCATTTTTTATAATATTTTTATAAGTCTATAGCTACTGCAACATAGTGTTGATATCTATGCTAACATCCTGAAGCTAATGTTGTAATAGACAAAAATCAGCATAGCTATCGTTACATTGTAGCTAGCAACATCTTGTATTTTCGTTGCAATAGGCCATCTATGGAGTAGTGTGGAGGAGATGCCGGACCAAAGATTTGGTCCCGTGGAGTTCATTCGCTGGAAGAGCAGTTTCGTTCGGTAGAGAAGCTTCGTTCAGTATTGTGAAAAGTGAAGATGAAGACCGAACCAAATTTTTTGTTCGGTGATTTGGTGACGCTGAACGAAAAATCTCGTTCGGTATTTGGGCATGCCGGTCCATAATTTTGGTTCGGGGAACTAATGCCGAACGAGATGTGTTGTGAGCTAAGCCGGTCCAGATCTGGAGTACTGATTGCTAAACCAAATCTTGCCGAACCAGATGGATGCTGAACCAGATACCTAAGCTGCTCTATAGCAGCTACCCCTCCTCACTTCTTCACTCTATAAATAGTGGAGCTTTTGGGCAACAATGGCAGCCATCCTAGAGAGCTGAAACTCTGCATAATTTTATATGTATTGTTAATTCTTCTTATGTATAGCCTCCAAAAGTGAATCAATCTTGTAACTCTAATCTTTTAGTGATTAATAAAATCTCCTCTCCCCAAGTGGACGTACACTGCCTCGCGGTAGGTGAACCACAATAAATACTGGTGTTATTTATTTTTCTGCATTGCATTGATCTGTGACTATCTGTTCTGGTGTTTATCTCTATTTGTTTCGTCTCACTACAATCACGATCCAGTTGTTTTCCGCTGCATTGGATTTTTTATTCTCTTAGACTGATCATCTGAAGAGATTTTTCCCAACAGTCTGGTATCGGAGCAAGGTTGACTGATGAGTGTTAGACGCTATGGCAGGAGATGAAGTGACTCCAGTTGTTACAAGACCCTATACTAGAGGGATGTATATCGCGTTAGGATCACAGTTGGCAATTGAGAAATGGAATAGGGATAAAGACTTCGAGAAGTGGCAGTGGAGGATGAAGGCTGTTCTAATGAGGAATGAAGTCCATCCAGTAGTGTTTGCCCCTGAGGAGTTGACGACTAACATCTCAGTCGCGGAAAGGAAGGAGATGGAGAAATGGGCGTTTACTACTTTACAACTAGCTATGGGAGAGAATGTCATTTCATAGATTAGCAGTGAGACCAATGCTAGGAGCATTTGGACCAAGCTAGAAAATCTCTACTTGAAGAAATCTCTGACTAACCATCCGATATTGCTGAAGATAATTTTCACATGCAGATGAGAGAGGGTACTTCAGTGAAAGAACATCTTAATTTCTTTGATGATCTCGTGATGAAGATGAAGACTGTTGACTTGAATATGGATGAGGAGCAAACGACGATGATTCTTTTGTGTTCTCTTCCGGAGCGATACACAAGTTTCACTAATAGCCTTATCTTCGCTAGAGACACTTTGACAGTGGAAGATGTGAAGTTAGGCCTTCTATCTGAGGGCTTGAGAGATCAGATGAAGGAGATAAGTGAAGGAAGTAGAGGTGGAAGTAGTAGTCGCGGCCCGTTTGTTGAAAGAGGTAGAGAAGATAAGAAGAATTGATACTCTAGAGGACGGTCCAAGTCCAGGAAGCCCGGTAATGGCAAGAGAGGAAAGTCTAAGGATGGAAAGTGCTTTGTCTGTAAGAAACCTTGTCATTGGAAAAAGGATTCTCCAGATTTGAAGAAGAAGGAAGAAGACGGATCTTAATCATTTGCGGTGGAGAAGTCTATATCTGATGATGTGTTGTCTACAGCACTGTCGGATGTCTCATACCATTGGGTGCTGGACTCGGGGGCATCTTTACATATGAAGCCTAATAAGGATTACTTCAGTTCTTTCGTTGGACAAGAGGGAAGCTCTGTTCTTATGGGTAATGGTGTTAGCTGTAGAGTAATGGGTGAAGGTACAGTGAGGATCAGGATGTTTGACGGAGTGATACGCACTTTGACAGGTTTCTGGTATGTTCTAGGTCTTCGGAAGTCCTTAATTTCTTTAGGAGAATTGGCATATTTAGGATGCAAGGTAACTATCGAGAAGGATAGTGTGAAGGTTTCGAGAGGTGCACTAGTTTTTATGAAAGGAGACGTGTTCTAAAATCTGTATTTGCTGAAAGGAACCACAGTTCTTGGAGAGTCGTGTGTTGGAGTAGACAGTTCTCGTGCATTAGATGCCACAAAGCTTTGGCATCTCAGGTTGGGTCATATTTCAAAGAAGGGCTTAGAGCTGCTTCGAAGACAGAAGATGATCAAAGGAGAAAGCTTTGACAAGATGGACTTTTGCTAGGAGTGTGTGTTAGGCAAGCAAACTAAAATATCTTTTGGAGTTGGACTCCATAGATCGAGGCGAGTACTTGAGTACGTGCATACATATGTTTGGGGACCGGTTGCTACTCCTTCTCTTGGAGGAGCAAAGTATTTTATCTCTTTCATCGATGACTTTTCTTGGAAAGTATGGGTGTGTGTGATGAAGGCCAAATTAGAGAGTTTTGAGAAGTTCAAAGACCGGAATGCGCTTGTTGAGAACCAATCTGGTTCTAGGTTGAAGGTGCTGAGATCTGATAATGGTAGTGAATTTATCTCTAGGGAGTTCCTCGATTTCTGTAGACAGCATGGAATTTAGAGACATTTCACTACACCCGAAGATCCGCAATCCAATGGGGTTGTAGAAAGGATGAACATGACTCTATTGGAGAAGGCTCGTTGCTTGAGATTGACAGCGGGATTGTCTAGAGGCTTTTGGGCTCAGGCATTATCAACTGCAGCGCATATCATAAATCGAATTCTGTGCTTAGCCGTAGATGGGAAGATTCCAGAGGAGAAGTGGAGAGGTAAAGCAGTGTATCTTGGTTACTTCCGAATTTTTGGTTGTCCTGTGTACGTTCACCATATAGGTGATGACAAGTTGGAGGCTATAAAATACAAGGGTGTACTAAGGGGATACACCGATGGTATCAAAGGGTATCGATTTTGGAACCCTGTTGATCAGAAGATTGTTCATACCAGACATGTTACTTTTGATGAGTTTGCTATGTTCAATCTGAAGGAGAAGATACCTACCACACCAGAAGATTCTGATAGGCCTAAGGAGATGGAAGAAGTTCCCATGTTCCAGCCAAATAGTAGAGTTGTTGTTGATGCTGTCGAGGAAAACACAGTTGATGAAACATCACAGGATAGTCCATAGGTACCTTCTAGTAGTGCTAGTGATGTGCATGAATCTAGAGGAAGTTCAGTTCAAGGTGGAGCTGAAAGAAGTTTAGGCAAAGCAGTACCTACCCGGGTCAGTCGTAGGACTATTAGACCACCTGAAAGGTACGATGATTGGCAGTTTGCGAACCTTGGCCTTGTTGATCAGTTTGACTCTGCCCTACATGTGGTTCATGAGGAACCGCTTGACCTTGATGAAGCTTTGAAGTCATGTGACAGTTTGAAGTAGATGTGCGCTATAGAAGAGGAGTTAGAGTCATCGAAGAAGAACAATACTTGGGATTTGGCAGCCATAGGTTGCAAGTGGGGGTTCAAGGTGAAGGATGATGGGAGATACAAGGCTAGACTAGTTGCTAAAGGGTTTTCACAAAGAAAGGGATTGGAGTATGATGAGATATTCTCTCCAGTAGTAAGGCATACATCCATCCACATTTTTCTCGCTATCGTCGCAGCTCATGATTTGGAGCTGGAGCAACTGGACGTGAAAACCGCTTTCTTGCATGGAGACTTGGATGACCATCTACATGAAGCGGCCAGAAGGATTTTTTGTGAATGGGAAAGAAAATTGGGTTTGCAAATTGAAGAAGTCTTTGTATGGACTTAAGCAGTCGCCTAGACAATGGTACAAGAGGTTTGACTCTTTTATGCTTTCACTTGGTTTTGATCATAGCATCAAAGACGCTTGTGTGTACTTTTAGCATTTAAAGAATGGTAGATGGGTGTACCTACTCTTGTACGTGGATGATATGTTGATTTCTTCCAAGGACAAGGCTGAAATCTATAGTTTGAAGCGAAAGCTAAAGGCGGATTTCGAAATGAAGGACCTTGGAGAAGCAAAGAAAATTTTGGGTATGGATATCCAAAGGGATAGAAAGTTAGGACTTTTGAGCCTCACTTAAAAGGAGTACATTCGTAAGGTGCTTGCTCGGTTTAGCATGGAAGGGGCAAAGGCAATCAGCACACCCATGCCTTTGCAGATACAACTATCTAGTAAAGGCTCTTCGATCTTGGAAAAGGACAAAGCTTATATGATGAAGGTTCCTTATGCAAGTGCAGTTGGTAGCTTGATGTATGCCATGGTCTGCACTAGGCCTGACATTGCACAAGCGGTTGGATTAGTGAGTAGGTTCATGGAAAATCCAGGAAAGACGCATTAGGAAGCAGTGAAGTGTATCCTCAAATACCTTAGAGGAACTCCAAACCATGGACTTGTCTTTGGCGGCAGATGAAGTGATTTCAGCTTGGTTGGATTTTGCGATTCCGACTATGCCGGTGATAGAGATCGAAGGAAGTCAACATCCGGATATGTGTTCACCATTGGTGGGACATCGATCAGTTGGAGAGCGAGGTTGTAGACAATTGTGGCTTTGTCCACTACAGAGGAAGAATTCATAGCTGCGGTTGAAGCAGCTAAGGAGGCGCTTTATTTAAGGCGATTGTTGTGTGATTTGGGCTTCGCTTACGAAGGAGTGGATGTGTACTGTGATAGTCAGAGTGCATTTCACTTAGCTGAAAATCTGGCGTTCAACTCGAGGACGAAGCATATTAAGGTGAGAGAGTTGTTCCCTGTCTCGATGAGTGAAGAGAAGCTATTTCGTCTTCAGAAAGTTCACACAAAGGAGAATGCAGCAGACATGTTTACCAAGTCGTTGTCTGTTGCTAAGTTTGAGCATTACTCGGACTTGATTCGCTTAATGAAGTGCTATGTACCATGGGGTGGCGCGGGGGGAGAGTTGAAATGGTTCATGGAGACATTAGTTTTCATGGTGGAAATGGATAGGTTTTACACGGACTGGGTACTTCGAATACTTTGGTGACGGGCGGTGGCCTTACCGGAGTTCGTTGACAAAGTGTCATGGGTGATGGTTTTGTCGAAGCTCGTTGGATAAGTATCCATTGCTTGGAGCATGAAGGTGTAGATGAAGTTGGAAGGCTTGTTTGGAAATCTGGTATCAAGGTGGACATTGTTAGTTTTGATACCTGATTTAGAATCTGAAGAAGATGAGGCCGTTGGAGATACTCGTGAAGCTTGGAGAAGCCCTAACCCTAGGTGCGGTGAAGGAGAGGCGAAGTCGTAGTACTTTCTGGGTTTCGTTCGATGTTTAGAAGAAGATGCCAAACCAAATATTTGGTTCGGTGGAGGAGATGCCAGACCAAAGATTTGGTTCTGTGGAGTTCGTTCGGTGGAAGAGCAGTTTTGTTCGGTAGAGAAGCTTCGTTCGGTATTATGAAAAGTGAAGATGAAGACTGAACCAAATTTTTCGTTCGGTGATTTGGTGATGCCGAACAAAAAATCTCGTTCGGTATTTGGGCATGCCAGTCCATAATTTTGGTTCGGCGAACTAATGCCGAACAAGATGTGTTGTGAGCTAAGCCAGACTAGATCTAGAGTACTGATTGCCGAACCAAATATTGCCGAACCAGATGGATGCCGAACCAGATGCCTGAGCTGCTATATAGCAGCTACCCCTCCTTACTTCTTCACTCTATAAGTAGTGGAGCTTCTGGACAACAATGGCAGGCATCCTAGAGAGTTGAAACTCTGCAGAATTTTGTCTGTATTATTAATTCTTCTTATGTATAGCCTCCAAAAGTGAATCAATAGTGTAACTCTAACCTTTCGGTGATTAATAAAATCTCCTCTCCCCAAGTGGGCATACACTGCCTCATGGTAGTTGAACCACAATAAATACTAGTGTTATTTATTTTTCTACAATGCATTGATCTGTGACTGTCTGTTCTGGTGTTTATCTCTGTTTGTTTCATCACACTACAATCACAATCCAGTTGTTTTCCGCCGCGTTGGGTTATTTATTCCCTTAGACCGATCATCTGAAGGGATTTTCCCCAACAAATTCAATATATAATCTTATCAATTTTGGGGGAAGGAAGGTTAAGTATCGTAAAGTTTTATGGAAAGCTCATGTTCGACCGAAAATAAAGATGCATATGTGGCTTGCAATCAACAAGAAGCTGAATACTAAATTACTCCTTATTCATAAAGGAATTAGCATAGAAGCTAAATGTATATTCTGTTGCTACAGAGATGAATATATTGATCACCATTATTTCCAGTGCCCTTTCACTTATCTTCTTTGGATCCGATGTCTGCATTACCTTCATATAGATTATGTTCCTCACTTTCTTGATCAGTCTAGTATTGGGAGGAGGATAGGAAGTTGATCTCTAATGTAGTTGATAGAAGTTTAGTTGATTTGTTTAATTTGAGTTTATTTTAGGCTGTATGGATTGAAAGAAATAATAGGTGTTTCAAGCAAACTTCTAAACCTTTTGACACTCTAGTTAGAAATATTATTACTAATATTTCTTTTTGGATAGGTGGTACTTGTCTTTATGGTCAGGAATTGACGCAGCGGATTAATCAAAACAATGTAGATTGATGGAAGTTGCAATCGGTGGATTGGTGAATACTGAAATGCCCAAATTCGTTGATCCGAAGATACCGAATTCTAGCTATCCCGAACTCGTTGATCGCGCATGATACCGGGTTCAAAGATCTGCGATTCTTCGCACGTTGATCTAGCGCACTAGATTCCGTGAATCGGCTTCTGCAGTCGTTGAATCGAGCGCACTCGATTAACCGAAAGAGGAGATAGGAGATTACACTCGACTACCAATTTGGTGAAAGCACAAAGCTAACAAAACAAGAGTTTTATTTCAAATCAACTAAACTTTACAAAATGACACAACTTGCCTATTTATAGGCTACAACACATGCCACAGAAAATTACACAAGTCTTAAGTCATTTCCGACTCATCACCCTACGACCTACGACTCATCATAAGTCGTTCACGACTTATCAGTTTACAATACAAACGTCACGACTTACGACCTATAACAGAACGACTCAACAATATGTACAAAGAAACAATACAACATAGATCATAGCGACTTAACAAACAACACATACAATACATCACGACTTTACAACACTTAGGTCGTATATGACCTAACACATGTAGCGACTTATCATACAGACGACTTAAAAGATATCCAGTCTTCATGCGACTTAAAGAATCAACGGCAGAGATTAAGGCGGCATAAGAATCAACGGCTTCAATCCTCAGCGAGCTGTAGCAATTGGCGACCTAAAGTTTCTCGCGACCTAACTTAGGTCGTAGGTCGTACGCGACTTATCTTAGGTCGTGAGATCTTTTCCCCAGCATACTCGTTAGGTCGTAGACGACCTAAAACACTTCCTTTAAGTCGTAGCCGACTCAGATCCGCTTCTTCCTTAGGTCGTGACCCGCTCGAGTTAAGTCGTAGACGACTTAGATCTGCTTTGTTAGGTCGTTCAGACGACTTAAGGAACTTGTTAACTCGCAAGTCTTCACCAAGTCGTTGCCGAGTTACACTAGGTCGTTGGGGCGACTTAAGGCTTTCGCTAAGTCGGTCACGACTTATGTCTTCAATTCTATTAAGTCGGTCACGACTTATGCCTTCAACTTTGTTAAGTCGGTCACGACTTATGCCTTCAACTTTGTTAAGTCGGTCACGACTTAAGCTAAGTCGTGGGCGACTTAAGTCTTGTAACTTTGTAGCTCGTGCTGCATCATCCTCCCCAGGTTGAGAAAAATTCGTCCTCGAATTTGTAAATTCTTCCACATCAGATTGGTCATTCCCATAATATGGTACGAGATGCTTAACATTGAACATGTCAGAAGTGTACACATCCTCCGGTAGCTTCAATTTATAAGCATTTTCATTAATCTGTCTCACAACTTCCACAGGACCAATTTTTCTGGCTTTCAATTTGTTATAAGCGCCCACTGGAAAACGGTCCTTTGCATACACCATATCTCCTTCATTAAACTCAACACTTCTTCGCTTCAGATCTGCAGATTGTTTATACTTTTCATTTGCCTTCTCCAATCGTTCCTGAACGATTTTATGACATTCCGTCAACCCTTCAACAAAATCAGCAGCTTTTTTAACTGTCCCCTTCGAGTGTGGTATTACCGTTAAATCCAACGGTCCCTTCGGTAAGTTTGAATATACAATCTGAAATGGACTGTAACCAGTGCTTCGGTTAACAGCATGATTATGAGCAAACTCCGCCTGACACAACTTTAAGTCCCAACTCTTCAGATTATCCTGAACTAGACATCGCAATAAATTTCCCAGTGATCTGTTCACAACCTCGGTCTGTCCATCCGTTTGCGGATGATAAGCGCTGCTAAAGTTCAACTTCGTTCCCACCATCTTCCACAAACTTAGCCAAAAATGACTTAGAAATCTAGTATCCCGATCAGAAACAATGGATTCCGGCAAACCATGTAAACGATATATCTCTTTGAAAAACAACTGAGCAACATGAACAGCATCCGTCGTCTTCTTACAAGCAATAAAATGTGCCATTTTCGAAAATCGGTCAACCACTACATAAATGGAATCATTTCCACGCTGTGTTCTTGGCAACCCTAACACAAAGTCCATACTCACATCAACCCAAGGCTTAGTTGGTACAGGTAACGGCATATATAAGCCAGCATTGGTCGCACTTCCTTTCGAAACCTGACAGATATGACATCACTCCACAAACCTTTCCACTTCCTTCCTTATTGATGGCCAAAAGTAAGACTGTGAAATCAATTGTAATGTACGGTCTCTCCCAACATGTCCTTCTTCATGTAGTTCTTTTACAATCTTTATTCTCAAACTACAATCCGGTATGCATAATCGATTTCCTTTGAACAGAAAACCATCCACCAGCATAAACTCATCCGTTTCCCCATTCTTGACTTTATCTACAAATTTCGTAAAATAAGGATCTTCTACAAATAATTCTGGTAGCACATCAAACCCTGTCACTTCAACTTTCAGTGTAGTCAACAAATGACTCCTCCTACTCAAAGCATCGGCCACACGATTCGTCACCCCTGACTTGTGTTTAACAACAAAAGTTAACTGTTGCAGATATGCAATCCACGATGCATGTCTCGCTGAAATCTTGTCTTGCCCTTTCAAATGTTTCAATGCTTCATGATCAGTGTATAGAACAAACTCTTTCTGAAATAGATAATGTCTCCAGTGTTTAATAGCTTGCACAACAGCATAAAATTCCACATCATATGTACTATATCTCATCTTCGCTCCTGACAACTTCTCACTAAAATATGCAATCGGACGTCCCCTCTGACTCAATACTCCTCCAATCCCAACCTTTGACGCATCAGTGTGTAATTCAAACACCAACTGAAAATCTGGCAACACTAGAATTGGTGCAGACGTTAGCAACTCCTTGATCTTCCCAAAAGCATTCCCTGCTTCCTCTGACCATGAAAACTGTTTACCCTTCATACAATCAGTCACAGGTGCCATCACACTACTAAAGTGTGGAATAAACCTCCGATAAAATGAAGCCAACCCATGAAAACTCCGCACTTCCGTTATCGTCTTGGGTTGCGGCCAATCTCTAATTGCTTCGACTTTACTTTGGTCAACCTGTATTCCTTCTTCCGACACAACATACCCTAGAAATAAAACACTCCTTGCCATAAAAACACACTTCTTCGTAGCAGCATAGAATTGTTCTTCACGAAGAATAATTAACACTTTTTTCAAATGCTGAACATGCTCTTCTGTACTAGCACTGTAGATTAGAATATCATCAAAGTAAACCACCACAAATTTCCCAATGTATGGCCTGAAAATCTGGTTCATCACCCTCATGAATGTACTTGGTGCATTCGATAGACCAAACGGCATTACCAGCCATTCATACAACCCTTCCCTCGTCTTGAATGCTGTCTTCCATTCGTCCCCGGGTCTAATGCGAATCTGATGATAACCGCTCTTCAAGTCAATCTTAGAAAAGATTACGGACCCACTGATTTGATCCAATAAATCATCAAGCCTCGGCATCGGAAATCTGTATCTGACTGTGATCTTATTCAATGCTCTACTATCTGTGCACATCCTCCACATTCCATCCTTTTTGGGTACCAATAAGGCTGGTACAGCACAAGGACTTAAACTCTCCTGCACACGCCCCTGTTCAAGCAATTCCTCTACCTGCCTCCACAACTCTTCATGTTCCTTCGGACTCATTCGATAATGTGGTCTATGTGGAAACATTGCTCCCGGAACCAGATCAATTTGATGTTGAATGTCTCTCAGTGGCGGTAACTCCTTCAGTAACTCATCTGGAAATACATCCTCAAATTCTTTCAAAACTAGTTTCGCTTCTTCTGGAATTTCAACCTCTTCACTGCTCGCACGCCCAATCAACAAGAATACCTCAGGCTCCTCTTCAATCTCCTTAACAAACTCCTTTAAAGATAACAAAGTTTTTAGCTCTTCAATCTCTTCCGACTTACTTTCTCCTTGTGGTCTCTTCTTTGGAACTAAAATAATCTTCGTACCTTCAAACATAAAACTGTAGCTATTGGTCCGACCGTCATGCTGTACTGCTCGATCATACTGCCATGGTCTTCCCAAAAGTAAGTGGCAAACATCCATCTCTACTACATCACACCAGATCTCGTCTTTGTATTTCTTCCCAATAGAGAATGGAACACGAACTCGTCTATCTACTTTCACTTCTCCTCCTTTTCTCAACCATGTTAACTTATATGGATTCGGATGTTTCTCTGTCTTCAATTTCAACTTTGTTACAGCCTCGGTTGAAACGATATTGTCACAGCTTCCTGCGTCAATCACGAATTTACACACCTTTCCCAGTATAGTGCATGTCGACTGAAAGATATTACTCCTTAACCAACTAGCCTCTTCCTGCTTCGGTGTCAAACAAGATCTCCTCAGCATTAGATTACAATCTTCATCTCCTGATGCAATATCCTGTTCATCCTCCTCAACTGGACTAGAATATTCTCCATCCTCACCTTCAAGTTCAGCAATCATAGTTCGTTTCTTCGGCTTTGGACACTCATTGCTTTTATGACCCAATTCCTGACAATTTTAACATTTGAAACCATTGTTAACCTTTGCCTTCTCAGCCTCCTTCATCACTGGTCTACTGATAGGTTTAGAAACATTAGAACTCCCACTAACACCCTTCGCTTGATTATTGGAATTAGTAAACACACCACCTCCTCGGCGTCCCTGTTTCTCCCAAGCCAACGCTTTCTGATGTGCTTCTGCCACAGATCTTGGATCGAACATATTAACCATATCTTGAATCTGCATTCTCAATCCCCTAATGAATCTAGATGTCAGCTGCTCTTCCGTTTCCATAATATCATTCCTCGTAATAAGATGATAAAACTCATCCGCATAATCATTAACAGTCTTTGTGCCCTGCCTCAAATTCTGCAAACGTTGATACATCAGAGATTGGTAATTGTAAGGTAAGAATGTAACGACCCAGAATTTTGGACCATTCGCGTCCATTATAAGTGAATAGGTAGACACTCATGCCGGAGTTGAATTGCTCAAAATACCGTGTTGTTAATTTAAATTGGCAAAACTGAACATATACAGTAAATAAATAATCACAGTTCACAGACACAGAGTAATAAGTGCAGCGGAAATAAAAGAGATAGTAGTTCATGAAGCTACTATATGAATATATAAAATACATCAGAGTTTACAACAGAAGAGTAATACGATACATCAGATACAAATCAGAATACATCACTGGAATCATCGAATACTGAAAGCAGAATAGATGGCTGGATCTTCAAGCAAAGCTCCAACTCCAAAGGTGAGTCTCGAATACTGGTACACTCAGTCTGACCCGAGCGTAAAGCAAAACACAAGACACTCGAGTCAGGATTAACATTCTTATATTAATAAATCCAACTCAAGTGAAATAGCAATTGAAATACAAGTAACTCAAAGGATGTTTGGAATAACCATCCTTTAAGGATCCGTTAAACTATCTACTAGGTAGTAATGTACGCTAAGTAGATAATGTCTATCAGTAATATAAAGATATCAAAGTAGCGTTAAGTCATGGCCCATTCCACCCTTAACACATTTTTATTCCCACAAGCATATACAAGACCGTAGTTTCCCCAAAACCGGAAGTCACCAGAGGGCAATCCATATACTCAAGGTACAAAACAAATTCGTAGTGGTCGCGCATAAATGGAATACAAGTATGACAAGGCACATGAGGCTATACCCAAGGTAGTGATACTACCGTTCGCCTGATCCGGGCTGGTGAGAACGCAACGCCGCAGCGCCCGCAACACCATGAGACAACACTCCCAAAATCAAGGGTGCACCAATCGACAATAAGTATAAGTAGTTCGAAGAAGTGTGTCCACTTGAGGTATCAATCCTCCATTGGCCCGGCACAGCTCCTGTTTTAGTCATTTCCAATTTGACACAAGTGTCAAGGCTATCCATTATCGTTCACTTTCTTCAGTCATCACGTACATCATTCCAACCACTTCATTCTGGATCATCACTCCGCGTATAGTTATTAAAGTGGTTTTCGGTTTAGATAGAGAGTATATCCATAACCGAATTCCGGTCTCTTTAATAACTTCCGTAATTATTACACCGATTGGTCGTTTATATATTTCAAAACCAAATCAATTACAATTAAATTAGAATTCGCAAATCAACATTTCATTTGTCTTTCAAAACCAATTTCCATACTTTACGTTTCAAAACTTCCAAATTATCATTTCAAAATCTTATAATTCAATTTCAATCGTTATTTAAAACAATTCAAAATTGATTCAAGTTCGAATACAAGTTTCATTCCGAAATCATTTAAATTAATTTAATTTAACATTCCAAATCAGTTTAACTTCATTTATCGATTTCATTCAATATTCGTTAAGTTACTTTATCATTCAAAACAATTTCTATTAAATTTCCAATTCATTAAATCCATTATTTAAATACAACTTCCTTATTTCAAAACTTAAAATTTAAATTAAATTAAATTCATCAAATCAAATCCTTAAATTTCAAGTCTTACATTAATTTCAATAAATCACATTTTATTTCTTGTTAAAGAAATTCAATTTCACTTATTTACTTACTTTAAATAATTTTCCAAAACTTACTTAATAAAGAAAACTCAATTGCAATTATTTACGAAATAAATTCACTTATTCAAAAGTCCAATTTTACTTATTAAAGAATTCAATTCAATTTAATCATTAAATAATTCAATCTTATTTAATTATTAAATAATTCGAAAACTTAATTATTAAATAATTTCAAAGTTTAATAATTTCAAACTTAATTATAAATCCAAACTTAATTATTAAATCATTTCAAAGTTTAATAAATTTCAAACTTAGTTATAATCTCAAACTTAATTCAATAATTTCTCAAATTAAACAACATTCATTCATCAATTACATTGTTAATATTTTGTTTCAGATTATAAAATATTACATTTTCCTTTCATTAAAATTTAAATTTCAACTTCATTTCAAAACCATATTATTTATTCAAATAAAATCTTCATTCTATTTTTAAATCAAATTATTGACCAATCGGGTTTTATTTAATTTTCTATCCTAAGTCAAAGTTCAATTTGGGTATTTATCATTTCAACCCGATTCCAATTCAATTCAAAATCAAAACATAGCAAAGGGAACTTGCAGTGTGATAACTGGGATGGTGTCAAAGTAAATAAACAAGCAATAACAACAATCAATATCAATCCAATAATCAATTCAAATAATCCCGAAATAACCGTATTAATTCGCATTGTTATTTGTACGAATTAAATCAATTATTTCTAGAATCTACACTATCATTTCATGTAGATTAAAGATTATTACATTACGGTTTTTCACTTGTCATCTATTTACAATTTCAACATACATTCAGTGGTTCAAAATGTAATTAAACAAATCCTACGTGTCAATAAATTCAACAGTTAATGGGGTCATATTATACAAATGTCGGTTAATCAAATTTAACATTTAACTATCCTATATCAAGTTCAATTTCATACTGTTTATCATTTTAACATTAACAATTTTAACGTCCAATAGAAACATCAACAATAAATCAATTATCAGCCAAACTGTATTATCATCGCATAAATAATTAACAGATAATGGTGTCAGATGTCACAGGTGAACTGATACAGGCAATAGCATATATAACAGTGTAATTAACTAACAGCAGCAATATTTCAATTGTCGTTTCAATTGAAATCAAATCTAATAAATAAAAGAACGTTAATCGTGAGTGAGTGCTCACCTTTCGAGGCTAGATAGATGAACGAGAATGAGGTGAGTTACGAATCCAAGCACGAATTCCATAACAAAGCAAGATCGAACGCGAATTTGACGACAAAGCTGATAAAAGGAATTTATGAAACGGATCAGATCAATTTGATATGAATGGAAGATATATATATTATATTTCAAAACAATACTCATGACAATATATATATATATAGCAGACCACAAGTATAACTTATATAATAATACACCAACAGATTCTCGTATATGCTTATATACTCAGATATGTATATAATATTTTCGAAAGCATTACTTAACACAACTTTAAAAATAACATGCCTTTCGTTCAATATATATATTAACAAATTTTATAATCTCTATAACTATCATATATGACTGATAACAGATTACGACACAAAGCATATATATATTTATATAAATCTTTATACCTTAAAATAACCATATATGTATGCAGTTTAGAATCCATGGTTGATAAACGAATATACTATCTTTAAAACTTCCATATAGTATATGCAGGCAAGTCCTATATGAAATAAATGTAAGTACCTAGATAGTATGCAGACCAGGTGGATATATCAGTATATCAATATATATATTTAAGAATCAAGATATCCATGCTTATATCAAAATCATATACTTTGAAATATATACATGTTACCCAAAATAGTTATAAGGAAATATATATAAATTAAAACCACACATATATAACTAAACTGGAGTACAACTCTTATATGCAGATGATATTCAAAAGTACTGTTATATGTGTAAACTCAGTACACATATATAGTATAAAACTTACAACTCTTATATTCTAACTGAAATATATATAAGCCCTTTAAATATCAATGACCGAATATACTATACCCAGATTTACAAAACCCTTTTTTTTTTTTTTAAACAGACCAAAGTCCGCAAAATAAGTTTTTCTATAAAAATAAGAATCCTATCATTATCACAGTTAACAAACTGCTCATGACATCCAGGGACACAAAATACACAAATACCAAGTGTAAATAGATTATTGTAATACAATCTTCAAAAGGACATTAACAAAACATTGGCAGAGATGAAACATAAAGGCAGTTGAACTGCGTCCCACACGTCAACCAATCAACAGCTTATTCTCCTTCAAAAACATATACGTGGACACCTCCAAATATTCATTATAACACTTATCATACTTACAAACTTATACTCTATATTTTATATAACAGAAAATTCTTATTAACTAAACTTTATATAGATATATATGTTAGCACTCGGATTGTATATAAGCTCATATATATAAAGACTAACATAACAAATATAAACAACTGACATTAACATATACACCATAACTAAGATATTATATGCATAATAGTATATATGCTACTGTCATACATATATACAAACCCACAACAAAATCAAACTATATGCTGATATGTAAAACCATAAAACAATAAATATATGCAGACTTATAAACTAATATATATACGGCAGGTTATATATAAACTTAAAAATTTAAGATTGAACCGATCACTTAGATATAGACTAATATATAATATATGAAACCATATACCACTTATTATACAGGATATAAACACAACTTATAATAATCACTTATATATACCTTCCCATATATATTCATGGGCAGAGAGAGTTGTAGGCAGGGTGCAAAGGAGGGAAGTGGGATGTCAAGGGGGAGAACGGTCGTGGGAGGTCTGGCATGGCGGGGAATCTGGTGGTGGAGCAGTGCTCGGGCATGGCCTGGGTGCGGGTTGGATCTGTGATGGAGGGGACGAGTGGGTGTCGATGCAGTGTGGGATTTATCGAGCAAGGAGGAGGGCGACCTGTGTTTGGCAAGTGGATGGGTTCGGGTTGGTTGTTGGCGTGTTCGGAGCGAGGTGGGAGCAAGGTTAGGGAAAGCTATAAGGTTGTGGTGGTTATGTACGTGAGGACAATGGACAGTGGGATGATGGAGAAGGAGGGTGGCATTCGGCTATGGGTTCGAGAAGGTGACGAGGCCGGGCAGAACCTCAAAGAAGAAGGAGACTGGGTTTAATAGGAAGCAATTATACGAACATTATAATATATAAATTTTCTTTTATAAAGCATGTGCAGATCTGGGGCAGTGAAGAAAAAGAAAAACGAAGAACTGACGGTTAATATGGGAAGGAAATTAGTGCACCAAGAATACGAACGAACATGCATAAAATAAATTGTCACCGGGAATAGTGAAGGTCACATTTAAATTATGGGAATATCAATGGCTGACTGGTATTGATTTGCACAGTAGGAATAAAGAGTATGGGAAACCAATGGACACGCTGGTTACCGATACGGTCCGACGTTTTACAGATTTCGTCGAGTTCCAAATTTCGAAACGGACAACCGAATATACTGCAGAGATCAGCGCGACGAAACGATCAAAACGATATACAAATATCAGTGGTATGATTGAATTATAAAAATTCGAAATTTCAACCGGTGGAAAATGCAAGAAAAACGCTGAAAAATAAGATCGACGGAGCCAAAGATGTCCGAATTTGGAAAAATGACAAGCTGATATCTTGTTCAGAAGATGGTTTAGAATTTTTCTATGTAAAAATATTTTGGTTTCGAAAACGTTTTATTTTCAACGCTATTTAACTGATTGAATTGAAGTGAATTTACGCGCGAAAATAAACTTTCGTATTTTCGGACGAAAATTTACCAGTTGCTATGTTTAACTAGACGTATTCCAAATATTAAATTTTTATTTCAAAATTTTATCGTTTAAAATTTCACAAAATTTTAACTAATTGCGTTATTAAAACGGTTAAAATTTACGGGTCGTTACATTCTCCCCCACTCAAAACTTTTCGTCCCCGAAAAGGAACGAGGTAGGAAAATAGAAACAACCAGAAAGAAAAACAGATTTGAAATACAAAATAACGATTAATTTAAACCATATAAATTCAAATTTAAATTAATTGATATGCAATAATTGATTTAATTCATTTGATTTCACTAAACTCAATCTCAACTATTTCTAAATTCATTATCTTATTATCCAATTATCTTAAATTTACAATTTCTAAAACCATAAATTTTGAATAGTCTTTTATTATAATCATATTTTTTTCAACAATTTTAAATTCTTCTTTTATTCCAAATTACTGTTAAATTTTCTACTTAATATATCTACTCACATATATTTAACCTATACATCTATTAATTTCTGTTAAATTTATGGTATTTCATATGTATATCAAATTTCAATTTATTAATTCTTTCAAAACAATTTATTAATTCTTTCAAAACAAATTTATTAATTCTTTCAAAACAAATTTATTTCATTATTAACTGAGTTTACTTATTATCCTATCTAACTCTATTAACATCTTTATAATCAAAATTTAGTGTATAACATTTATTATAACACTCAAATTTTATTTATAAAATTATTTTTATATTGTATATTATCCAATTACATTTTAACTTATGAATAATTTAGGTAAGTTATATTGAAATGCAATTTAGTATTATACAAATAAAATTATCAAATTCAATTATCTCAAGTTTAAATACTTATTCAAAATTTTTGGTTTTATTTATAATTAAAATCATCCTTTAACAAAATTTAGGAATTAGATTTCCGATTAACTTTAATCCATTTAGAGATATATATAATATATTTATATCAAATTAAATTTTAAAATAAGGTACTTATATATATAAATCAAATTATACTAAAGAAATTCAAATCAAAATATTTTTCAAAACAAAACCGTAGCAAAGCTACATAATGGTTTCTTCACTTCGAAACTCGAAAATAAATGTCGATGATGCGGCCGCCATCACCGAAATTATTTTCCAGCGACAAAGAAAAGAGCACTGATTTCAACATTTTAAAATTCTTTGAAAACGATTTCTGTTCGGAAATATTTCAAATAATATACATTTTAAAACTTTAAAAATCCAAGTTTGAAATCACCGGAAACTAAATTCTCAAATTCTGAATTAAATTCATTTCAAATTCCAAATCAATTTATAAACCGTATTTATAAATTTATTTAGAACAATAAATGATAACCAAATATTATAATTTCAAACAAACAATTTAATTAACTTATTAGATTCCAGAAAAATTTACTTATATTTTTACAATGTAATCAAACAAATTTTAAAACAATATTGTGTCAGTTTGCTCTACTCAAGTGTTTTGGAAATCCTATCGATAGCGTTGATCAGACGAATCGATCGGAAACCCAAATCAGCATCAACAACTCAAACAACACAATATATATTAAAACATTTTTAAACATTAATTTGCAAATACACTTCTCACTTAACGATACAATAATGGATTTCAAAGCAAGGATAGAGATTCAAATTTGATGGACTCAAATCAAAGAGAATTTCAATTCGAAGATAGGTTTGAAACAAAGATGAGATAATTTAATAACAAATAAGGCGATGGATAAGTTTATATAAATCGCGGGCAACCTTAACCGGGTCGACCGTTACTTCAAATAAGATCGGTGTAGAATTCCGAGGTGAATCGACGTTCGATCTCAAGAAATAGAATTCAGGTATAGCAGGAGCTAGATAGCATCGTAAACCGAGGATACAGAAATCTCCGGTAAATCAATGCCTATTATAAAGGAGTTTAATCCTTTACGAATCATTCGAAGATTGGCGAGACCGCCGATCTATTAAAGTTATCATTCAAAATGGAGTTATGGGGTGCTCCAGAATTGAAAGAAGACGAATAATGAGAGCACGAATGAATTTCGGAACCGAGGGGAACGTTCCAAAATTCAAAGGAATTAAGTCAAAGGAAGAGATTGAAACTCGAATGAGAGTGATTCTGTAAATACATTTACCATATATGTTGAGTTTTGCCTAGAGCTACCAAAGCTCTGATACCAACTGTAACGACCCAGAATTTTGGACCATTCGCGTCCATTATAAGTGAATAGGTAGACACTCATGCCGGAGTTGAATTGCTCAAAATACCGTGTTGTTAATTTAAATTGGCAAAACTGAACATATACAGTAAATAAATAATCACAGTTCACAGACACAGAGTAATAAGTGCAGCGGAAATAAAAGAGATAGTAGTTCATGAAGCTACTATATGAATATATAAAATACATCAGAGTTTACAACAGAAGAGTAATACGATACATCAGATACAAATCAGAATACATCACTGGAATCATCGAATACTGAAAGCAGAATAGATGGCTGGATCTTCAAGCAAAGCTCCAACTCCAAAGGTGAGTCTCGAATACTGGTACACTCAGTCTGACCCGAGCGTAAAGCAAAACACAAGACACTCGAGTCAGGATTAACATTCTTATATTAATAAATCCAACTCAAGTGAAATAGCAATTGAAATACAAGTAACTCAAAGGATGTTTGGAATAACCATCCTTTAAGGATCCGTTAAACTATCTACTAGGTAGTAATGTACGCTAAGTAGATAATGTCTATCAGTAATATAAAGATATCAAAGTAGCGTTAAGTCATGGCCCATTCCACCCTTAACACATTTTTATTCCCACAAGCATATACAAGACCGTAGTTTCCCCAAAACCGGAAGTCACCAGAGGGCAATCCATATACTCAAGGTACAAAACAAATTCGTAGTGGTCGCGCATAAATGGAATACAAGTATGACAAGGCACATGAGGCTATACCCAAGGTAGTGATACTACCGTTCGCCTGATCCGGGCTGGTGAGAACGCAACGCCGCAGCGCCCGCAACACCGTGAGACAACACTCCCAAAATCAAGGGTGCACCAATCGACAATAAGTATAAGTAGTTCGAAGAAGTGTGTCCACTTGAGGTATCAATCCTCCATTGGCCCGGCACAGCTCCTGTTTTAGTCATTTCCAATTTGACACAAGTGTCAAGGCTATCCATTATCGTTCACTTTCTTCAGTCATCACGTACATCATTCCAACCACTTCATTCTGGATCATCACTCCGCGTATAGTTATTAAAGTGGTTTTCGGTTTAGATAGAGAGTATATCCATAACCGAATTCCGGTCTCTTTAATAACTTCCGTAATTATTACACCGATTGGTCGTTTATATATTTCAAAACCAAATCAATTACAATTAAATTAGAATTCGCAAATCAACATTTCATTTGTCTTTCAAAACCAATTTCCATACTTTACGTTTCAAAACTTCCAAATTATCATTTCAAAATCTTATAATTCAATTTCAATCGTTATTTAAAACAATTCAAAATTGATTCAAGTTCGAATACAAGTTTCATTCCGAAATCATTTAAATTAATTTAATTTAACATTCCAAATCAGTTTAACTTCATTTATCGATTTCATTCAATATTCGTTAAGTTACTTTATCATTCAAAACAATTTCTATTAAATTTCCAATTCATTAAATCCATTATTTAAATACAACTTCCTTATTTCAAAACTTAAAATTTAAATTAAATTAAATTCATCAAATCAAATCCTTAAATTTCAAGTCTTACATTAATTTCAATAAATCACATTTTATTTCTTGTTAAAGAAATTCAATTTCACTTATTTACTTACTTTAAATAATTTTCCAAAACTTACTTAATAAAGAAAACTCAATTGCAATTATTTACGAAATAAATTCACTTATTCAAAAGTCCAATTTTACTTATTAAAGAATTCAATTCAATTTAATCATTAAATAATTCAATCTTATTTAATTATTAAATAATTCGAAAACTTAATTATTAAATAATTTCAAAGTTTAATAATTTCAAACTTAATTATAAATCCAAACTTAATTATTAAATCATTTCAAAGTTTAATAAATTTCAAACTTAGTTATAATCTCAAACTTAATTCAATAATTTCTCAAATTAAACAACATTCATTCATCAATTACATTGTTAATATTTTGTTTCAGATTATAAAATATTACATTTTCCTTTCATTAAAATTTAAATTTCAACTTCATTTCAAAACCATATTATTTATTCAAATAAAATCTTCATTCTATTTTTAAATCAAATTATTGACCAATCGGGTTTTATTTAATTTTCTATCCTAAGTCAAAGTTCAATTTGGGTATTTATCATTTCAACCCGATTCCAATTCAATTCAAAATCAAAACATAGCAAAGGGAACTTGCAGTGTGATAACTGGGATGGTGTCAAAGTAAATAAACAAGCAATAACAACAATCAATATCAATCCAATAATCAATTCAAATAATCCCGAAATAACCGTATTAATTCGCATTGTTATTTGTACGAATTAAATCAATTATTTCTAGAATCTACACTATCATTTCATGTAGATTAAAGATTATTACATTACGGTTTTTCACTTGTCATCTATTTACAATTTCAACATACATTCAGTGGTTCAAAATGTAATTAAACAAATCCTACGTGTCAATAAATTCAACAGTTAATGGGGTCATATTATACAAATGTCGGTTAATCAAATTTAACATTTAACTATCCTATATCAAGTTCAATTTCATACTGTTTATCATTTTAACATTAACAATTTTAACGTCCAATAGAAACATCAACAATAAATCAATTATCAGCCAAACTGTATTATCATCGCATAAATAATTAACAGATAATGGTGTCAGATGTCACAGGTGAACTGATACAGGCAATAGCATATATAACAGTGTAATTAACTAACAGCAGCAATATTTCAATTGTCGTTTCAATTGAAATCAAATCTAATAAATAAAAGAACGTTAATCGTGAGTGAGTGCTCACCTTTCGAGGCTAGATAGATGAACGAGAATGAGGTGAGTTACGAATCCAAGCATGAATTCCATAACAAAGCAAGATCGAACGCGAATTTGACGACAAAGCTGATAAAAGGAATTTATGAAACGGATCAGATCAATTTGATATGAATGGAAGATATATATATTATATTTCAAAACAATACTCATGACAATATATATATATATAGCAGACCACAAGTATAACTTATATAATAATACACCAACAGATTCTCGTATATGCTTATATACTCAGATATGTATATAATATTTTCGAAAGCATTACTTAACACAACTTTAAAAATAACATGCCTTTCGTTCAATATATATATTAACAAATTTTATAATCTCTATAACTATCATATATGACTGATAACAGATTACGACACAAAGCATATATATATTTATATAAATCTTTATACCTTAAAATAACCATATATGTATGCAGTTTAGAATCCATGGTTGATAAACGAATATACTATCTTTAAAACTTCCATATAGTATATGCAGGCAAGTCCTATATGAAATAAATGTAAGTACCTAGATAGTATGCAGACCAGGTGGATATATCAGTATATCAATATATATATTTAAGAATCAAGATATCCATGCTTATATCAAAATCATATACTTTGAAATATATACATGTTACCCAAAATAGTTATAAGGAAATATATATAAATTAAAACCACACATATATAACTAAACTGGAGTACAACTCTTATATGCAGATGATATTCAAAAGTACTGTTATATGTGTAAACTCAGTACACATATATAGTATAAAACTTACAACTCTTATATTCTAACTGAAATATATATAAGCCCTTTAAATATCAATGACCGAATATACTATACCCAGATTTACAAAACCCTTTTTTTTTTTTAAACAGACCAAAGTCCGCAAAATAAGTTTTTCTATAAAAATAAGAATCCTATCATTATCACAGTTAACAAACTGCTCATGACATCCAGGGACACAAAAATACACAAATACCAAGTGTAAATAGATTATTGTAATACAATCTTCAAAAGGACATTAACAAAACATTGGCAGAGATGAAACATAAAGGCAGTTGAACTGCGTCCCACACGTCAACCAATCAACAGCTTATTCTCCTTCAAAAACATATACGTGGACACCTCCAAATATTCATTATAACACTTATCATACTTACAAACTTATACTCTATATTTTATATAACAGAAAATTCTTATTAACTAAACTTTATATAGATATATATGTTAGCACTCGGATTGTATATAAGCTCATATATATAAAGACTAACATAACAAATATAAACAACTGACATTAACATATACACCATAACTAAGATATTATATGCATAATAGTATATATGCTACTGTCATACATATATACAAACCCACAACAAAATCAAACTATATGCTGATATGTAAAACCATAAAACAATAAATATATGCAGACTTATAAACTAATATATATACGGCAGGTTATATATAAACTTAAAAATTTAAGATTGAACCGATCACTTAGATATAGACTAATATATAATATATGAAACCATATACCACTTATTATACAGGATATAAACACAACTTATAATAATCACTTATATATACCTTCCCATATATATTCATGGGCAGAGAGAGTTGTAGGCAGGGTGCAAAGGAGGGAAGTGGGATGTCAAGGGGGAGAACGGTCGTGGGAGGTCTGGCATGGCGGGGAATCTGGTGGTGGAGCAGTGCTCGGGCATGGCCTGGGTGCGGGTTGGATCTGTGATGGAGGGGACGAGTGGGTGTCGATGCAGTGTGGGATTTATCGAGCAAGGAGGAGGGCGACCTGTGTTTGGCAAGTGGATGGGTTCGGGTTGGTTGTTGGCGTGTTCGGAGCGAGGTGGGAGCAAGGTTAGGGAAAGCTATAAGGTTGTGGTGGTTATGTACGTGAGGACAATGGACAGTGGGATGATGGAGAAGGAGGGTGGCATTCGGCTATGGGTTCGAGAAGGTGACGAGGCCGGGCAGAACCTCAAAGAAGAAGGAGACTGGGTTTAATAGGAAGCAATTATACGAACATTATAATATATAAATTTTCTTTTATAATGCATGTGCAGATCTGGGGCAGTGAAGAAAAAGAAAAACGAAGAACTGACGGTTAATATGGGAAGGAAATTAGTGCACCAAGAATACGAACGAACATGCATAAAATAAATTGTCACCGGGAATAGTGAAGGTCACATTTAAATTATGGGAATATCAATGGCTGACTGGTATTGATTTGCACAGTAGGAATAAAGAGTATGGGAAACCAATGGACACGCTGGTTACCGATACGGTCCGACGTTTTACAGATTTCGTCGAGTTCCAAATTTCGAAACGGACAACCGAATATACTGCAGAGATCAGCGCGACGAAACGATCAAAACGATATACAAATATCAGTGGTATGATTGAATTATAAAAATTCGAAATTTCAACCGGTGGAAAATGCAAGAAAAACGCTGAAAAATAAGATCGACGGAGCCAAAGATGTCCGAATTTGGAAAAATGACAAGCTGATATCTTGTTCAGAAGATGGTTTAGAATTTTTCTATGTAAAAATATTTTGGTTTCGAAAACGTTTTATTTTCAACGCTATTTAACTGATTGAATTGAAGTGAATTTACGCGCGAAAATAAACTTTCGTATTTTCGGACGAAAATTTACCAGTTGCTATGTTTAACTAGACGTATTCCAAATATTAAATTTTTATTTCAAAATTTTATCGTTTAAAATTTCACAAAATTTTAACTAATTGCGTTATTAAAACGGTTAAAATTTACGGGTCGTTACATTCTCCCCCACTCAAAACTTTTCGTCCCCGAAAAGGAACGAGGTAGGAAAATAGAAACAACCAGAAAGAAAAACAGATTTGAAATACAAAATAACGATTAATTTAAACCATATAAATTCAAATTTAAATTAATTGATATGCAATAATTGATTTAATTCATTTGATTTCACTAAACTCAATCTCAACTATTTCTAAATTCATTATCTTATTATCCAATTATCTTAAATTTACAATTTCTAAAACCATAAATTTTGAATAGTCTTTTATTATAATCATATTTTTTTCAACAATTTTAAATTCTTCTTTTATTCCAAATTACTGTTAAATTTTCTACTTAATATATCTACTCACATATATTTAACCTATACATCTATTAATTTCTGTTAAATTTATGGTATTTCATATGTATATCAAATTTCAATTTATTAATTCTTTCAAAACAATTTATTAATTCTTTCAAAACAAATTTATTAATTCTTTCAAAACAAATTTATTTCATTATTAACTGAGTTTACTTATTATCCTATCTAACTCTATTAACATCTTTATAATCAAAATTTAGTGTATAACATTTATTATAACACTCAAATTTTATTTATAAAATTATTTTTATATTGTATATTATCCAATTACATTTTAACTTATGAATAATTTAGGTAAGTTATATTGAAATGCAATTTAGTATTATACAAATAAAATTATCAAATTCAATTATCTCAAGTTTAAATACTTATTCAAAATTTTTGGTTTTATTTATAATTAAAATCATCCTTTAACAAAATTTAGGAATTAGATTTCCGATTAACTTTAATCCATTTAGAGATATATATAATATATTTATATCAAATTAAATTTTAAAATAAGGTACTTATATATATAAATCAAATTATACTAAAGAAATTCAAATCAAAATATTTTTCAAAACAAAACCGTAGCAAAGCTACATAATGGTTTCTTCACTTCGAAACTCGAAAATAAATGTCGATGATGCGGCCGCCATCACCGAAATTATTTTCCAGCGACAAAGAAAAGAGCACTGATTTCAACATTTTAAAATTCTTTGAAAACGATTTCTGTTCGGAAATATTTCAAATAATATACATTTTAAAACTTTAAAAATCCAAGTTTGAAATCACCGGAAACTAAATTCTCAAATTCTGAATTAAATTCATTTCAAATTCCAAATCAATTTATAAACCGTATTTATAAATTTATTTAGAACAATAAATGATAACCAAATATTATCATTTCAAACAAACAATTTAATTAACTTATTAGATTCCAGAAAAATTTACTTATATTTTTACAATGTAATCAAACAAATTTTAAAACAATATTGTGTCAGTTTGCTCTACTCAAGTGTTTTGGAAATCCTATCGATAGCGTTGATCAGACGAATCGATCGGAAACCCAAATCAGCATCAACAACTCAAACAACACAATATATATTAAAACATTTTTAAACATTAATTTGCAAATACACTTCTCACTTAACGATACAATAATGGATTTCAAAGCAAGGATAGAGATTCAAATTTGATGGACTCAAATCAAAGAGAATTTCAATTCGAAGATAGGTTTGAAACAAAGATGAGATAATTTAATAACAAATAAGGCGATGGATAAGTTTATATAAATCGCGGGCAACCTTAACCGGGTCGACCGTTACTTCAAATAAGATCGGTGTAGAATTCCGAGGTGAATCGACGTTCGATCTCAAGAAATAGAATTCAGGTATAGCAGGAGCTAGATAGCATCGTAAACCGAGGATACAGAAATCTCCGGTAAATCAATGCCTATTATAAAGGAGTTTAATCCTTTACGAATCATTCGAAGATTGGCGAGACCGCCGATCTATTAAAGTTATCATTCAAAATGGAGTTATGGGGTGCTCCAGAATTGAAAGAAGACGAATAATGAGAGCACGAATGAATTTCGGAACCGAGGGGAACGTTCCAAAATTCAAAGGAATTAAGTCAAAGGAAGAGATTGAAACTCGAATGAGAGTGATTCTGTAAATACATTTACCATATATGTTGAGTTTTGCCTAGAGCTACCAAAGCTCTGATACCAACTGTAACGACCCAGAATTTTGGACCATTCGCGTCCATTATAAGTGAATAGGTAGACACTCATGCCGGAGTTGAATTGCTCAAAATACCGTGTTGTTAATTTAAATTGGCAAAACTGAACATATACAGTAAATAAATAATCACAGTTCACAGACACAGAGTAATAAGTGCAGCGGAAATAAAAGAGATAGTAGTTCATGAAGCTACTATATGAATATATAAAATACATCAGAGTTTACAACAGAAGAGTAATACGATACATCAGATACAAATCAGAATACATCACTGGAATCATCGAATACTGAAAGCAGAATAGATGGCTGGATCTTCAAGCAAAGCTCCAACTCCAAAGGTGAGTCTCGAATACTGGTACACTCAGTCTGACCCGAGCGTAAAGCAAAACACAAGACACTCGAGTCAGGATTAACATTCTTATATTAATAAATCCAACTCAAGTGAAATAGCAATTGAAATACAAGTAACTCAAAGGATGTTTGGAATAACCATCCTTTAAGGATCCGTTAAACTATCTACTAGGTAGTAATGTACGCTAAGTAGATAATGTCTATCAGTAATATAAAGATATCAAAGTAGCGTTAAGTCATGGCCCATTCCACCCTTAACACATTTTTATTCCCACAAGCATATACAAGACCGTAGTTTCCCCAAAACCGGAAGTCACCAGAGGGCAATCCATATACTCAAGGTACAAAACAAATTCGTAGTGGTCGCGCATAAATGGAATACAAGTATGACAAGGCACATGAGGCTATACCCAAGGTAGTGATACTACCGTTCGCCTGATCCGGGCTGGTGAGAACGCAACGCCGCAGCGCCCGCAACACCGTGAGACAACACTCCCAAAATCAAGGGTGCACCAATCGACAATAAGTATAAGTAGTTCGAAGAAGTGTGTCCACTTGAGGTATCAATCCTCCATTGGCCCGGCACAGCTCCTGTTTTAGTCATTTCCAATTTGACACAAGTGTCAAGGCTATCCATTATCGTTCACTTTCTTCAGTCATCACGTACATCATTCCAACCACTTCATTCTGGATCATCACTCCGCGTATAGTTATTAAAGTGGTTTTCGGTTTAGATAGAGAGTATATCCATAACCGAATTCCGGTCTCTTTAATAACTTCCGTAATTATTACACCGATTGGTCGTTTATATATTTCAAAACCAAATCAATTACAATTAAATTAGAATTCGCAAATCAACATTTCATTTGTCTTTCAAAACCAATTTCCATACTTTACGTTTCAAAACTTCCAAATTATCATTTCAAAATCTTATAATTCAATTTCAATCGTTATTTAAAACAATTCAAAATTGATTCAAGTTCGAATACAAGTTTCATTCCGAAATCATTTAAATTAATTTAATTTAACATTCCAAATCAGTTTAACTTCATTTATCGATTTCATTCAATATTCGTTAAGTTACTTTATCATTCAAAACAATTTCTATTAAATTTCCAATTCATTAAATCCATTATTTAAATACAACTTCCTTATTTCAAAACTTAAAATTTAAATTAAATTAAATTCATCAAATCAAATCCTTAAATTTCAAGTCTTACATTAATTTCAATAAATCACATTTTATTTCTTGTTAAAGAAATTCAATTTCACTTATTTACTTACTTTAAATAATTTTCCAAAACTTACTTAATAAAGAAAACTCAATTGCAATTATTTACGAAATAAATTCACTTATTCAAAAGTCCAATTTTACTTATTAAAGAATTCAATTCAATTTAATCATTAAATAATTCAATCTTATTTAATTATTAAATAATTCGAAAACTTAATTATTAAATAATTTCAAAGTTTACTAATTTCAAACTTAATTATAAATCCAAACTTAATTATTAAATCATTTCAAAGTTTAATAAATTTCAAACTTAGTTATAATCTCAAACTTAATTCAATAATTTCTCAAATTAAACAACATTCATTCATCAATTACATTGTTAATATTTTGTTTCAGATTATAAAATATTACATTTTCCTTTCATTAAAATTTAAATTTCAACTTCATTTCAAAATCATATTATTTATTCAAATAAAATCTTCATTCTATTTTTAAATCAAATTATTGACCAATCGGGTTTTATTTAATTTTCTATCCTAAGTCAAAGTTCAATTTGGGTATTTATCATTTCAACCCGATTCCAATTCAATTCAAAATCAAAACATAGCAAAGGGAACTTGCAGTGTGATAACTGGGATGGTGTCAAAGTAAATAAACAAGCAATAACAACAATCAATATCAATCCAATAATCAATTCAAATAATCCCGAAATAACCGTATTAATTCGCATTGTTATTTGTACGAATTAAATCAATTATTTCTAGAATCTACACTATCATTTCATGTAGATTAAAGATTATTACATTACGGTTTTTCACTTGTCATCTATTTACAATTTCAACATACATTCAGTGGTTCAAAATGTAATTAAACAAATCCTACGTGTCAATAAATTCAACAGTTAATGGGGTCATATTATACAAATGTCGGTTAATCAAATTTAACATTTAACTATCCTATATCAAGTTCAATTTCATACTGTTTATCATTTTAACATTAACAATTTTAACGTCCAATAGAAACATCAACAATAAATCAATTATCAGCCAAACTGTATTATCATCGCATAAATAATTAACAGATAATGGTGTCAGATGTCACAGGTGAACTGATACAGGCAATAGCATATATAACAGTGTAATTAACTAACAGCAGCAATATTTCAATTGTCGTTTCAATTGAAATCAAATCTAATAAATAAAAGAACGTTAATCGTGAGTGAGTGCTCACCTTTCGAGGCTAGATAGATGAACGAGAATGAGGTGAGTTACGAATCCAAGCACGAATTCCATAACAAAGCAAGATCGAACGCGAATTTGACGACAAAGCTGATAAAAGGAATTTATGAAACGGATCAGATCAATTTGATATGAATGGAAGATATATATATTATATTTCAAAACAATACTCATGACAATATATATATATATAGCAGACCACAAGTATAACTTATATAATAATACACCAACAGATTCTCGTATATGCTTATATACTCAGATATGTATATAATATTTTCGAAAGCATTACTTAACACAACTTTAAAAATAACATGCCTTTCGTTCAATATATATATTAACAAATTTTATAATCTCTATAACTATCATATATGACTGATAACAGATTACGACACAAAGCATATATATATTTATATAAATCTTTATACCTTAAAATAACCATATATGTATGCAGTTTAGAATCCATGGTTGATAAACGAATATACTATCTTTAAAACTTCCATATAGTATATGCAGGCAAGTCCTATATGAAATAAATGTAAGTACCTAGATAGTATGCAGACCAGGTGGATATATCAGTATATCAATATATATATTTAAGAATCAAGATATCCATGCTTATATCAAAATCATATACTTTGAAATATATACATGTTACCCAAAATAGTTATAAGGAAATATATATAAATTAAAACCACACATATATAACTAAACTGGAGTACAACTCTTATATGCAGATGATATTCAAAAGTACTGTTATATGTGTAAACTCAGTACACATATATAGTATAAAACTTACAACTCTTATATTCTAACTGAAATATATATAAGCCCTTTAAATATCAATGACCGAATATACTATACCCAGATTTACAAAACCCTTTTTTTTTTTTTTTAAACAGACCAAAGTCCACAAAATAAGTTTTTCTATAAAAATAAGAATCCTATCATTATCACAGTTAACAAACTGCTCATGACATCCAGGGACACAAAAATACACAAATACCAAGTGTAAATAGATTATTGTAATACAATCTTCAAAAGGACATTAACAAAACATTGGCAGAGATGAAACATAAAGGCAGTTGAACTGCGTCCCACACGTCAACCAATCAACAGCTTATTCTCCTCCAAAAACGTATACGTGGACACCTCCAAATATTCATTATAACACTTATCATACTTACAAACTTATACTCTATATTTTATATAACAGAAAATTCTTATTAACTAAACTTTATATAGATATATATGTTAGCACTCGGATTGTATATAAGCTCATATATATAAAGACTAACATAACAAATATAAACAACTGACATTAACATATACACCATAACTAAGATATTATATGCATAATAGTATATATGCTACTGTCATACATATATACAAACCCACAACAAAATCAAACTATATGCTGATATGTAAAACCATAAAACAATAAATATATGCAGACTTATAAACTAATATATATACGGCAGGTTATATATAAACTTAAAAATTTAAGATTGAACCGATCACTTAGATATAGACTAATATATAATATATGAAACCATATACCACTTATTATACAGGATATAAACACAACTTATAATAATCACTTATATATACCTTCCCATATATATTCATGGGCAGAGAGAGTTGTAGGCAGGGTGCAAAGGAGGGAAGTGGGATGTCAAGGGGGAGAACGGTCGTGGGAGATCTGGCATGGCGGGGAATCTGGTGGTGGAGCAGTGCTCGGGCATGGCCTGGGTGCGGGTTGGATCTGTGATGGAGGGGACGAGTGGGTGTCGATGCAGTGTGGGATTTATCGAGCAAGGAGGAGGGCGACCTGTGTTTGGCAAGTGGATGGGTTCGGGTTGGTTGTTGGCGTGTTCGGAGCGAGGTGGGAGCAAGGTTAGGGAAAGCTATAAGGTTGTGGTGGTTATGTACGTGAGGACAATGGACAGTGGGATGATGGAGAAGGAGGGTGGCATTCGGCTATGGGTTCGAGAAGGTGACGAGGCCGGGCAGAACCTCAAAGAAGAAGGAGACTGGGTTTAATAGGAAGCAATTATACGAACATTATAATATATAAATTTTCTTTTATAAAGCATGTGCAGATCTGGGGCAGTGAAGAAAAAGAAAAACGAAGAACTGACGGTTAATATGGGAAGGAAATTAGTGCACCAAGAATACGAACGAACATGCATAAAATAAATTGTCACCGGGAATAGTGAAGGTCACATTTAAATTATGGGAATATCAATGGCTGACTGGTATTGATTTGCACAGTAGGAATAAAGAGTATGGGAAACCAATGGACACGCTGGTTACCGATACGGTCCGACGTTTTACAGATTTCGTCGAGTTCCAAATTTCGAAACGGACAACCGAATATACTGCAGAGATCAGCGCGACGAAACGATCAAAACGATATACAAATATCAGTGGTATGATTGAATTATAAAAATTCAAAATTTCAACCGGTGGAAAATGCAAGAAAAACGCTGAAAAATAAGATCGACGGAGCCAAAGATGTCCGAATTTGGAAAAATGACAAGCTGATATCTTGTTCAGAAGATGGTTTAGAATTTTTCTATGTAAAAATATTTTGGTTTCGAAAACGTTTTATTTTCAACGCTATTTAACTGATTGAATTGAAGTGAATTTACGCGCGAAAATAAACTTTCGTATTTTCGGACGAAAATTTACCAGTTGCTATGTTTAACTAGACGTATTCCAAATATTAAATTTTTATTTCAAAATTTTATCGTTTAAAATTTCACAAAATTTTAACTAATTGCGTTATTAAAACGGTTAAAATTTACGGGTCGTTACAAAGAACGTTGCTTTCATCAATTTCTTCATCTTCTCCCAAGATTCAATTTTTGACTTTCCCATTCGTTCACGTGTAAGTTTGGTCTGCTGTCACCACGCCAAAGCTCGACCCCTCAACCTTGTAACAACCAACTTCACTCTACGATGTTCGGGAACTTCTTTGAAGTCAAAAATCTCTTCAACATTAGCTACCCAATCTAGAAACTCCTCTGCTTGCATACCACCTTTGAATTCAGGAATTTCAGTCTTCATCCCCGACTCCCACTTGTGATCATACTCAGAGTAATTTCTTCCTTGTCCTCGTCCTCGTCCATGAACACTTCCACCATCATACTCCTCTTCAAAATCAGATGTATATCGATGTCGATCTTGACCACCAACATCTCTACTCCCTTCGCGTCTTTCACCAACATCCCTTCTATCTACATTCCTCCGTTCTCGATCATTCACATTCCTCCCACGTCTTTGATCATCATCAACACTTCTTTCTCGATTGGATTGTGGTGAGACTCTACTTCCTCCATGGTTAGATTCAGGTGATTCCCTTCTCCGATTCTGATTCATCTCTAACATCATCTTCTCTAATCGTCCAATCCCTTCATTAAGCTTTTCACTAAAGTTTTCATTGATTATTTGCTCCATCTCATCAGCTTCTTCTCTTCGATACAAAGCTTCTACGTTTTGGTGATGATTAGCTCTTCTTGGCGGCATGACTTGAAACTTTACAAACTCTTCAATTCTCGGATAACACTTTCAAAATGGTACCAAAGGATGCACACGGCCTTCACTTGCCTAGCTCGGCCAAAACTCTTCAACACTTCAAAATTCAAACACAATTCGAACTTTGATCCACAATGATATGGATTGAAAACTCCCACTTTGTTGCGAAAATATGATGAACACGATAAACACAACTTCAAAAAAATATAGTTCCGATCTCCAAACTTCAAAAGTATGCACACACTTCAACTAGTTGCTCTCGGCCTTGTTCAAATCTATACTTCGACTTCAAATTCTTCAAGATGATTGGCTCCAAGGACTCGATTTAGCTATGATTGGCTAAAACAAGCTCTGATACCAAAACTGACGCGGCGGATTAATCAAAACAATGTAGATCGATGGAAGTTGCAATCGGTGGATTGGTGAATACTGAAATGCCCAAATTCGTTGATCTGAAGATACCGAATTCTAGCTATCCCGAACTCGTTGATCGCGCACGATACCAGGTTCAAAGATCTGCGATTCTTCGCACGTTGATCTAGCGCACTAGATTCCGTGAATCGGCTTCTGCAGTCGTTGAATCGAGCGCACTCGATTAACCGAAAGAGGAGATTGGAGATTACACTCGACTACCAATTTGGTGAAATCACAAAGCTAACAAAACAAGAGTTTTATTTCAAATCAACTAAACTTTACAAAATGACACAACTTGCCTATTTATAGGCTACAACACATGCCATAGAAAATTACACAAGTCTTAAGTCGTTTCCGACTCATCACCCTATGACCTACGACTCATCATAAGTCGTTCACAACTTATCAGTTTACAATACAAACGTCACGACTTACGACCTATAACAGAACGACTCAACAATATGTACAAAGAAACAATACAACATAGATCATAGCGACTTAACAAACAACACATACAATACATCACGACTTTACAACACTTAGGTCGTATATGACCTAACACATGTAGCGACTTATCATACAGACGACTTAAAAGATATCCAGTCTTCATGCGACTTAAAGAATCAACGGCAGAGATTAAGGCGGCATAAGAATCAACAGCTTCAATCCTCAACGAGCTGTAGCAATTGGCGACCTAAAGTTTCTCGCGACCTAACTTAGGTCGTAGGTTGTACGCGACTTATCTTAGGTCGTGAGATCTTTTCCCCAGCATACTCGTTAGGTCGCAGACGACCTAAAACACTTCCTTTAAGTCGTAGCCGACTCAGATCCGCTTCTTCCTTAGGTCGTGACCCACTCGAGTTAAGTCATAGACGACTTAGATCTGCTTTGTTAGGTCGTTCAAACGACTTAAGGAACTTGTTAACTCGCAAGTCTTCACCAAGTTGTTGCCGAGTTACACTAGGTCGTTGGGGCAACTTAAGGCTTTTGCTAAGTCGGTCACGACTTATGTCTTCAATTCTATTAAGTCGGTCACGACTTATGCCTTCAACTTTGTTAAGTCGGTCACGACTTATGCCTTCAACTTTGTTAAGTCGGTCACGACTTAAGCTAAGTCATGGGCGACTTAAGTCTTGTAACTTTGTAGCTCGTGCTGCATCAGGAATGGAGGCTCATGCTACTAGAATTGCAAAGAAGGGTCGGAGAGAGTTTGGATACGATTGGAAAGAGGGTGGCCAAAAGAAGAAGAGCAAATGAAGTGGATGGCTGAAGCACTTGCTGCTTGCTGACTGCAGTGTTTGATTCTCATGGTTGTTCATATTTTAGGTTTATGTTGTATGAACTAGTTGTTTGTTTTGATGTATCTTTTTGGTTGTATCTTTTTTTGTGTCAGTTTGGGTGTGTGTTGTTGATGGGTAAATGATGTATGTATGCTACTACTAACTATATGTAAATGTTTGTGGTAGTTATGATATTTATAGGTTAGGATTTATTCCATCCTTTTTCTCAAAAAAAAGTAAAGGGTGATATTATCATATGAAGCGGATACCAGAGCAAGTGAACCAGATCAGCATTTTATATTCAACGTTACTTTTAGCCATTATAAATACAATGTAAAACAGATTGTAAAAATATTTTATGTATCATTCTGCTATTCAATAAAATTCTCACTTCAATCTATACAACCTCTCAATTCATCCAATCATCAATTTATCTACATCTTTAACATGGTGCCAAAGCTTCTCAAAGCCTAACGGTTGCCTCATTTAAAGATCATTAGAATTTAGCCTCATCACCTTGTACTTCGGCTGCAATGGCTCTTCATCATTTTCTTGCAATTAAATTGCAGTCATTACTTGAAGAAGCCACATTATTCAATCAAGGTCCCCAAGTTTTCCATCAAGAATTTCCATTCTTCAACAAAATAAGCATTTGTGCCTTGCCAAGAAACTACTGCCAGTATTCACATCACTCAATAGCCTTTGGCTGCAACTGCTATTCATCAGAAAAGTCCATGTTGCACTAGAATCAGGGTACCAACATGATTTGTTGAATCATGGTACCAACATGATTTGTTGCACTAGAATCAGGGTACCAATATGATTGGTAGAAACTTGTTGATTTAGTGTGTAGTTAACAAGTTGCACTGCTGATTCCATTCTTTAGGCTTTGCTGTGCAGCAAACAAATTGTCGCCTAAATGACACAGCAAAGCCTGAAGACATTCAAGGTGAGAGTTGGTACTCTGATTCTAGTGCAATAGATCATGCTGCAAGTAATCTTGACAATATGAATTTTGGCAACAAGGATAGGTAATCAGTCCATACATGTTATCCCGCCTTTTGGCAAGGCCGTGACACCAAGAACTTGACTAGAAACCAATGACAGTTCGTCTTGGAGATCGGTTATATGCAGGCTCACTATGGATATCGACGAATTTTGTCCGAGTCCGGATCGAGTTAAAATTGATATGACACGACAAGCGAAGCTATGAGAGCCAACATTCCAAATTTCAAGTCATTCGGTGTAACGACCCAGAATTTCTGACATTTGAAATTCGAATATTTAATTGATTTTAAATATTAATAAGTGAAATTAATAAGTCGAATAATTTATTTTTTGAATAACTGGATTTAATTGTGTAATTAAATCGATAATTTAATAGTTGAAATTCCAGAAATAATTGAAATCTGGATTTAATGTGATTGAAAATGATTTATGAAGTTATATTGAATCATATTGAAGTTATAGTGACGTTATAGAACTTTGAAAATTGAATTTAAAGTTGAATTGTGAAAATTGAATATTTTAATATTTAATCGACTAGTGAAATTAGCCATTTTTGGGACAGTCTCAGAATTGGACGAAACTAGTTCCATTGGATCCGTAATAGTTTGTTATTATCGGATTTCAATTTTTGTAGCAATCGGAGTTGTTGTGTGACCGTGGCAGCTCGAAACGCATCGAAATTGTTTTAATATTAATTTGGCGAGTTAAAATAGTCATTTTTCAAAAAATCTCGGATTTCGACGAAACCAGTTTCATCGGATCCGTAATGTTGAATTATTGTATGGTTTCAAATTTCGTGTCAATCGGATGTACCGTTTGTCCGGGGCAAGCGAAAACGCATCGAAATCGGTTTAATTTAAAATCGATCGTTTATTTCCGTAACTCTCACATACGATCGAATTAGCTCCTGAAACACGTTCCATTGTGTTCGGAACGTGGGGTCAACCTTACGAACGCCAGGTGGCACGTGTGATTTGGAGATCGTTTGAAAAAGTCATTTTAAAATGAATTTAATATTAATTTAATACGTATATATATATATACGTTTGCCCAAACCCTAGCTAGGTCAAATAGCTTCAGCCGCCACTAATCTTTTTAATGGCTGAGAATTTTGAAACTTTCTCCCTCAATATCTTCCAATCCGTAAACAATTACGCAAAACGCTCAACTACAACATTGAAGAGCACGACGAGATCTTCAAATCCATACGGAGATGATCGAAAATGGAGCTTCGAATCAACGGGAAATCAGGCAAGAAGGGGCTGCGTTTTTCACGCAAATCGAGGTGATAGGGGAGGCTGAGTTCAACATGGTGACAGCCGATGGTGGCTCTTGAGCGGGGCTTCGCAACGGTGGTCTCCGATCGTCTTCAAGTCGTTCGAGGAGGGAGCATAATTCGAAATAAAAATGGAGGCTATGGGTTCAAGTGTACGTGAATTGAACGTGAGGGAGAAGAGGGGGTGTGCAGCCTGATGTGCTCCAGCAGGAATCAATGGCTAGGATCTGTTCTAGGGTTTGAAATTTAAAAATTTTTGAAATTAAAATATATTTAAATTCGTGTAAACTTTAAAATAGCATAACTTCTTCATACGAGGTCCGTTTTGGACGAAACTAGTTGCGTTGGAATCGTATGGTCGAGCACTATGCTATGGAACAGGATTGGAAGCGATTGGAGTCAGTGAAAATTTTGGGTAAAATTAAACAAACGTTTAATTTTATTCGAAATAAACCGCTACGACTGTTATTGAAAGCAAGGTGAGAACTCCTCACTCAATCGAATGTTTTGTTTCGATTTAAATTTTAAATAGTTAGGTTTAAAATTGTTGATAGTGCTTGATTGTGTGAATTGGATGATGACTGTCATTTATTGTGATAAATAGACATTATACGCCGTTATTAAGCGGAGGTTATTTATTAAAAACATATACCGCGATAATTTCACATTGAAGTGGAATTGGTATTATATATGTATGTAGAAATATATATATATATTGGAATATGTATATATTGGAGTTGATTTCCCGCATTTTTTATAGTGGATGAGACCCTATTGCGCCGCATAATAGCGGATAATATTTATAAATCCCATATACCGCGATAATTTCACTGTGAAGTGAAATTGGTATTGTGCTAACATCTGTGGATGCAGGGAAACAGGTTGGAGGGATCCAACTGGATTCCTCACCGTCTTGATTTATTTACAGATATTGTGATATATTCTGTTATCATATGATGATATGTGATGTTTTGTTGTCGTGATTGATGATTGGTGTTATTGCATCATCGGATCCATTTTTGGAAGTTTAAAAATAAGGATTTGTAAATTATTAAAAGGATTGGTTTATTTAAATTGAGATTTTTGATTTATTTTAAAATGGTTTATATATATAAGATTTATAAAATTGATATTTTATAGATCAAAATAATTGAGTTATAAAGGAGTTTTTAAAGTGTTAAAAATGAAGTATAAGTAAATCTTATAAGTAATAAGATTTATAACTTGTGAAGTTTTAAAAGAATGATTTTTGCAAATAAATGAATTATAAGTATTTAACTTATAATATGGATTTTTGGTATATAATTGAGTTATAAATTGATTTGGTTAATAAAGTGCTTTTATAAGTTAAAGTTGTTATAAAATACCAATGGAATTTATAAACATAGATTTGTAAATCCGAGAAATGACTTATTTTGATAAGTTAAGTTTATATAGCTTATTAAAGGAAGTATATTCACGATTTTAGACAGTGGATAATCCTTTAAATAAAAATGTGTAGAAATGTTGAATTGGGTAAATAAAGTATATTCTCGATTTTGGACAGTGAATATATTATTAAATAAAATGGATATGTTTTGGAGAAGTGATATTACGAAATGAAGTAATTGTTTTAAAAAGATGTTTTAAAACATGTTAAGTATCGAATACATAGATTTCAACATTTATTGTTGAAATAGACGTTTCGAGGAATAAGGAAATGGTGGACTATAACACTGTTGTTATAGTAAATGATTTCCGAAAGGAAATATTTTATATAGTATTGGGATTTATATATCTATCTAAATTTCAAATCCCTATACTAGTGATTTTGAGTTATCGTAACAATGTTTTACGTAACATTTGTTTTGACTCAAATAGATGTGTTTAAGAAAATGATTTCCTTAAAGAATGAAATATATACTTAATTTTGATTTAAGTATATTGAATATTTTCAAATGTTGAAAATAAATGGATTTGTGAATTACCTATTATTAAATAGGTATGGAAATGTTTTCCAATATGAAGTGAAATGTTTTGAAATTTTATCTTCAAAGATAAATTGAAATGTGGAAATTGATTTGAAATTGTTTTCAAATAATTGAGGTGTGGAAATTATATATCTTATAAAGATATTTTTGAAAGATAAATAATTTGGAAAATAATTTGGAATCTGATGATGCTGTGCAGACCTATTGATAGTTAAATAACCGACTATCAATAATTACCTTGAATGGGTATTTGTGGTGATTTGCTTGAATTTGAATGCCACACTTATTTTTGAATAAGCGCTCACTATTCGGGTTAGCCGGGAAAGGACCTTAGTGTCGTATAACCCATTCCGAATTTGTGATACGACGATATGGATCGTATTGAAGACCGGTGGTAAAGACCGGGTATTTGTGAAAACGATAGGATGACCTATCGATTGTCTCTGCACCGTTAGCTACGGTATTGAGATTTCCTTTGTGATGGGAAGTTTTATCGGGATTGTGAATATCCGGATTGCAAGGGCTTCTTTGGAAGTGCCTTCGGTTCTGTTCGAACCCAGAACAGACTTGTATGGTTACGTGTTTGACATTACATTTTGAGATGTAAAGCTGATTTCTTTCAAATACATTCCTGTTGGTGGCGGAGATTTATTCTCTTAGCTTAACACCCTTCTCTGAGACATACGAGCTCAGAGGTTATGTAGTTGAAATTTATCAGCGATATATTCCCAATTTGGTAATGTGGCATGCTGAGTGTTGCTGTGAAATGATCATTGTTTGATCATTTGTGATATGATCATTTGTTTGATCATTTATCTTTGTGATCATTACTTTGATCATTTTTTTGACCCAAAGCATAGCTTTTGTATAAAGCGTAGCTTTGTGGACGAGACTTCGTCAAGGCCTCAACAACCCGAAAATGGTCGAAACAGGAATGTTGCGGCAAGGTTATGAGGGTCGCGCCCTTTAGGGTATGTCATTTCCTTCTGGAAAGGGGTGGTATCATGGTATGGAGCCCAGATACTTACTCATGTGGACACACTTTATTTATTATGTGTGATGTTGTTACCGAGCGCTCGGATAAAGGTCCCAAAGGACCAGGGGATGGCATATTCGTGAGTTACCTAGTTACAGGGGTAACCCGGCTTTGTTGGCAGAGAGCAGTTTGTCTCTCAGAGCGTCCAGCCAGAGGCGTTTCCTACGTGGCATAGGAAGTTCCTTAGCCCGACCATTTGTTGGAAAATCCATCTTCCAATACGAACCTTGTACGGTTTTAATTGTAGAACCTGCTATTTAACATAGCAGCTATAGTAGGCATAGTATAATGGTACCTATGCTGGCTAAGATTAATATTATACTTTCGAAATGTTTTCTGCACTATGCACTAATAATAATAATCCAATGATTTGCGTAGTAAGCATATTTGACTATCATAAGAAGAAATCTCCTCCAATTCTGCATTTGCATTGTGTGTGTGGCGGGAGGTCTTATGGTAGTTTCATTTTCCAAAAGCATTGCGAAATTGACTTTAAATTTATCCTGTTATTGTTTTAAAGATAACTGTTTTAAGTTCTCACACCAGTCACCATGACTGACCTGGAGTTTATTGTTTCCTTCCTAAACTCTGGGTGCCCATCATTTTCTACACGGGCAGTCTAGAGTTAGGTTATTAGGTCATCCTGGATTCAGGAGATGCTGTGGGGCTCAGTGGCGAGCTGGATGGCGAGACATACCACTTGTATATGATAGTATTATTCCGCTGTGTATTCTGTATACGGACAAGTTCATATAACTGTCCAGTTGTGTTGTATATTGTTGCTGTAAACTCTGATGATGATGTAATGTATATAATGATATAGTTCTTTGATTTAAAGATTATTCATTTATCTATTATATGTTGTTCCGCTGCGAATGTGAGATTCTGATATTGTTCTGTGTTCTCCTGTTATTTCTTCTTTCTTTTTCTTCTGTTTTCTTCTACCTCTTCTTTTTCTCCATAATAATTTGGTTTTCTGGCATTCGATTGCTCGGTAGTTGATACAGTGAATGTATTAATGTCGATTTTCGAGCGACGAAAAATCGCAGTCGTTACATTCGGAGTTCGTATGCTCAAGATATTGATCGATCACGGTTGAGAAATCCAAACTTGCATTGATCATAACTCGAGATCTACAAGTTCAAATGCCACCAAATTTTCACAGGAGCTTACGTACAACTTAAAGAATGTTCCTGCTACATTTCAACTCGATTGGAGCAAGTCTTGATCGATACGAAATTCGTTCGTATCGATCACGGGCAGAAAAACTCCAATTTGCATCGATCATATCTCATGATCTACAAGTCCAAATGCTATGAAATTTTCATAGGATCTTACATACAACATAAAGAATGTTCCTGCCAAATTTTGACTCGATTGGAGCAAGTCTTGATCGATACGAAATTCGTTCGTATCGATCACGGATCGAGTCAAAATCGCCTGGGATCGATCGCATGGGCCCACCCACGTGCCAGAAGAAGTCTCCCGAGATCTGAGCGAGATATGTGCCTCCTACGCCTATAAATAGAGCCCCAGGGCCTATAGAAGAAGGACTTTTGGCCTCTCTATGTCGATATTCTACCGAAATGATTATCAAACTTCAGTTATACTGTTGTAATCTTTTGTAAACAGCGAGTGAAATTCAATAAACATCAATCATTTCATAGTGGACGTAGGCAATTCACCGAACCACTCTAAATCCATGTGTTTCTGTGCATTTTCTTATCTGTTTAATTGCTGTGTTTGTTAGATCTGCTTCATTTTACATTTACTTTCTTCATTTTATCTCTTCAAACACATCCGAAGAGTGTTGTGCCCAATTTTGGTACAAACACTTTGGTGCTTTCACTGAGAAAAACCCAACTTTTCTCCTGCTCTGTGGATCTACTACCATCGTTGGATTGCAAAAATCTAAGGAGGAGATCCAGATCTATCATCCAGTGGTTTCTTCTATTCTATTCAGATTGCTCCAGATCTAAGAGGAACTACATTCATGATGAATTTCGTACCCATATTTTCGTATCCAGAAAATATGATCAATTTCGTACCCATATTTTCGTATCCAGAAAATATGGTGAATTTCGTACCCATACTTTCGTATCCAGAAAATATGATCAATTTCGTACCCATATTTTCGTATCCAGAAAATATGGTGAATTTCGTATCCATATTTTCGTATCCAGAAAATATGATGATTTTCGTATCCATGTTTTCGTATCCAGAAAATATGGTGATTTTCGTATCCATGTTTTCGTATTCAGAAAATATGGTGAATTTCGTATCTAGAAAATATGATCATTTTTGTATCCATGTATTCACATCCAGAAAATATGACAACATTCGTATTGATCAGCATTCGTATCGATCACTTTTCATATCGATCACTTTCGTATCGATACTCGCACGCAGTTCGTATCGATCTATCTGCGTCCAATTCGTATCGATACTCACACGCAGTTCGTATCGATCCATCTGCGTCCAATTCATATCGATCCATCTGCATCCAATTCGTATCGATACTCACACGCAGTTCGTATCGATCCATCTTCGTCTAATTCTTATGGATCCATCTGCATCTAATTCGTATCGATACTCACACGCAGTTCGTATCGATCCATCTATGTCCAGTTCGTATCGATCCATCTGTGTCTAACTCATATCGATACTCACATCCTGTTCGTATCGATCTTAACATCCTATTCGTATCGATCGCAACTGATCTGTTCGTATCGATCGCAACTGCTCTGTTCGTATCGATCGCAACTGCTCTGTTCGTATCGATCGCAACTGCTCTGTTCGTATCGATCCATTTGCGTCCAATTCGTATCAATTTTCACACGTTGTTCGTATCGATCCATCTGCGCCCAATTCGTATCGATACTCACATATTGTTCGTATCGATCCATCTGCGTCCAATTCGTATCGATACTCACATCCACTTTGTATCGGTCCAGCTATACGCCTTTCGTATCGATCCAATTGCCCACTTTTCGGATCGTTTGATTTCACCTACATTAGTATCATTCAAACGTTGCTGAGAACAATACGAAATTTCAAAAAAAAATCGGGTACAACCCAAATTTCCTAAAAAGAGGCTAAATCGGTGCTCCCAGAGGCTAGAGAACCTAGTTAATGCTGAATTGTTCCATGCACGCTTCTAATTGTTCCATGACTGAACAAGACATAGGAGATCACAACAAATGCTGAATTGCAATCAAGGAATGGGTAAAGAAATACTACTCAACCGGTGCTCCTAAAGGCTGGAGAACCTAGCTAATACGCCAAGAACTAGAGTTGGTTAATATATCATGCTTCTAAGGTGGACTGCAACTTTCCCCAATTGACTAGCTTTTAAACTCCTGAATTGACAACTATGGTACGATGGCTAATATGGCGACTGCCCAACAATGTCTACTCTGCTAACTCAAGACATAGCTGGTCACCGCTGAACCATCTTCAAATGCCCGCATCTTAATCATACCGTGTCCATATGACTAGAAGCACGACATACAACCGTAAGGGGACTTCCTCACTATCTTATATGGGCCTCCTACCTGGGTGAAAATTAGAAATAATCAGCAACCTATGAGCCCATCTTAACCAACTCACCATCCAATCAGCATTACCAACCACTCGAACGTTGGGCAATCGTGCATACATCATTCACCAGTATTACAAGACCCCGTAGCCATAAAATGGACCTGATAATGTTGATAGAAGTATCTTTCCCAGTCCAGACCTATTTATTGAAACCATCCTACATACAGATTTTCCAGCGAAAATTCAACACGCTGACTACATCAGTGTACTTTGGAAATATAACCCCCGGCACTACCTCATGAAGTGAGAATTACGCATGGCTTTCACCAAGAGTGATGACTCCCATCAAATGTAGCTGTCTTCCCCCATTCCTCAAAGAACATTGTCAATCGTGGTTAGACATACTAGTTCTACTTCTCATATTGTTGAAGAGAATGAAGAAGCTGGCAGCCAACGAATTTATCCAAAGCCCACAGCCAGTTGCTGCCAATACCCATAAATGAATTCATCACCAGAGCTTATTTCCAGACTTTGATAAGAGAACTGGTGGGTAGCCGCCGACGAGTACACCAACATATCCAGGCCAATATTGAGTTGATGAACCGGATGAAGGATCAACATGGCGAGATAAGGAAGGGACCTACTCCATACTCTAGATCGAATAACTCCTCTTCTCTAGATGGCTACCGTGAACGCCAACGCCATAAGGCTGCTCCGGAAAGGATAGCTCCGACAATATGTGCAAGCCTTATAAAACGAAGGACCAGGGACATCCGATCCCTATTGATCAAGGACTTTGATCAAATTGAACCATTTGCGTTAGACTTCCAACTGAGAAGGGCTGGACTGAAGTGCAATAGCGAGCATACGACGCTGCCTCACTTATCAATGAGATTTGATCTGATATCTTCTGAATTATTTCTAATTCAATTTCATTTACGTTGCGAAATATGACCGACTTGAATTAAACTACTTGCAAATGATGCAGGTAACCGAGTGCTTAAGATTGGGTGCAAAACAACCTCTGCGGACTATGATCAAATCATTGAGGTATCATCATGACGAGCATGATTCAACCACTCATCGACTACTATATGCCCCTGACTGGGGGCAAGGCATCAAAGCGGAAGAGACCGACATGGTCAGGACTCTAGTACAAAGTGGATGCAATCGACCATCCACTCATCCGCCTATGCAATTTAATTAGGAGATTTAAGAAAGACTTGGAGTTATATGTCCCAACAATGCACTCTCCATCTCGTGTTTGAAGTTCGCCAAAATACTTATGCTTCATCTGATGCCCGATAGAATCGGAATCACACCAAGGGTGGACGTGATGTCACCATCCATGCATCCAATCCTACATTAGACACTTGGGATTATTTGAGAGAGCACATGTTTAAAGTGGATATGATTTGAACGTTCACTCTCCATTTTGCTTCTGTAATTCGGCAAAACAGTCATGCCTTAAACCAACTTCATCAGGGTCCGACCCTCAATTTAAAGTCATCAACGACTGACTGCCTACTCGCTAACCATCACGAGCTGTCATTTCAACTCTCTTCCTTAGCTCGATCGAAAGAATGCAAAGTATAAATTGGACGTGACTCGACTGTCTGCTCTCTAATTCTTGCACCCGACTTAAGGGAAAATACACAACTCAAAGTGGATGTAGTTCGACCATCCTTTCCTATGCTCAAGCACAAAGCTTGCCAGAACACTAATCTTACTCCTTAGGCTTAGCAAAAGTAGAATCTAAACGAACATGGACGTGATCCAACCGTCCATAAAATAAATCTCATCCTTCGTTGAGGGGCATATAAGTGGAAGTTAATCGGGATCCCACCGATCACTCGCTAAGTGAAACCCCGAGCTCAGGAATAAGCCATCACACTGCGGCAATAAGGGATTGATACATGACAATTCTCTAACTAACTCCAGCTCCCAGAGTGTGAGCTGGAGTATAAACTTACGGACATGGGCTCGAGGAGGATGGATCCATCCATCTAACGACTTCGCCCGTGTTCAACCTAAGCCCGAGGAGGATGGATCAGTCCATCTAACGACCTCGCCTTCCATATTTACAAGCTCGAGGAGGATGGATCCGTCCATCTAACGACTTCGCTTGCCTACTCAGGGTGGATATGATACAACCGTCCACGTACCTGATCAACTTCTTGTTCCTAGAGTGTGAACGAAATACTAAAGCCTAAACAGATGTGACTGACCATCTGTTGGCTAACTCTAGATTCCCAGAGCGCGAACTGGAGTATAAACATTAAATAACTCTAAGTCCCTGGAGCTCGGACTGGAGTATAAACACTAAAATGGGTATGACTGACCACCCGTCAACTAACTCCAGATTCCCAGAGTGCGAACTGGAGTATAAACATCAACTAACTCCAGATTCCCAGAGTGCGAACTAGAGTATAAACATCAACTAACTCCACATTCCCAGAGTGCGAACGGGAGTATAAACATCAACTAACTCTAAGTCCCCAGAGTGTGGACTGGAGTATAAACACCAACTGGGTGCGAATTACCACCCATCAACTTACTTCGGTCCCGAGAGCGCAGGCTAGAGTATAAACACCAAATGGGTGTGACCAACAACCCATCAACCAACTCCAGTCCTCAAAGCATGGTTTGGAATATGAATACCAAGAGGGATATGATTCGACCGTCCATCTATCGGCTATGGTTCCTCATCAAGTTCTGTAGTACAAAAAGCGGATGTGGTTCGACCGTCTGCTTTCCAATCTTCCCCTGACATGGGGGCACACTTAACACACAAAATTGGATGCGATCCGACCATCCAGCACTAAGCGGGCGTGACACAACCTTCCATGCATCAACTTTTGTCCCCGGCACGGGACCCATAACGTAAATTTATAGGGATGCACTCCAACCCTACAAGAAAAAATTTCTTCCTTGATTCGACAGGGAGGCGTAGATTCGAAAAACGGACCTAGCTGGATGTCCTATTCTGAATTGATATTACTACCATCCAACCGCAAATGAACGTGGCATGACCGTTCATCTACTAACTCTCGCCTGTGATCCGATGGGTTGTGCGTGCAACATGGATGGATGTGACCTAACCATCCGCCAATCAATTACTTCCTACAGTTCAGTGGGAGAAGCATCAAACTAAAGTTGTTGTAATTTGACCGACCACACTACGACTTTTGCCTTTGACTGGGGGCAGAGGAATTGACCGAGGAAAATGCGGTCTGACTATTTTCTACAAAAAAACTTAGTCCCCGGAGTGTGGACAGGGGTATAAACATCAAATAGGTGTGATGAATGGCCCTTCAACTGACTCTGATCCCTAAAGTGTGGCTACAAGAATAGACAAACGAATGAATGTGATTCGACCATTCATCCATCAACTCTGACCTGAACTCGACATGAGGAGTGTAAACCCACTACATGTGCAATTAGACCATCCACGAACTAACTCTGCTAACCCAAGACTGGGGGCATAAGTACAAATCACCAAAAGAAGAGAAAGGTGACTCGCTACATCTCCAGCTTAGCGTCCTTTACAACTTAAGGCAACGACTACAAGGAAACCCTAATGCTAACCAATCAGAATGATGCCCGAAGTCCTGGGCAACCAATTATATCGTACCGCCGGATCGACGGGCAATATCGATCTTCACCTTTCATATCATACCATTGGATCGATAGAAAATGAGGTCTGAGCATTCTACATCATGTCGTTGAATCAACGGTCAATATCTATCCTCTTCGACTACAAATCGATGTGACCCGAACGTCCATCGAATACCTTTGACCAACAGAGCATGGATAGAAGAATAAACCATGAGTGAGTGTGACTTGACCATTTGTCCGCCATCGCCTTCCTTCGATCTGTTTGGAAAAGCGTGAAACCGGATGGGCATGACCTAACTGCGTTTGAGCTGACATTATCCCAAGTTCCGATGGGAGAATGTAAACCGAAATGGATGTATTTAATTTCCTAACTCCCAGAGAATGCAACGTGACCATTCATTCTCTGACTTTTACCATGATTCGATTAAAATAACAATTCAAAACAAATGCAACCTAAACATTTGCACACTGACTCTTACCCTGGATTCGACAAAGGAAGCATCAATCTTGCATTGGATCTGACTGGACGATTCACTCTTCAGTTTTTGCCCAAAGTATGGTGACATAAGCAGCGAAGTGAATGTCATTGACCATCCAGAATCTAGCTTATGTCCGAATGTCGGCAAAGTAACAATGTATTCCACCTAGAGGAAAGAACTAGAACATAATGCAGGATAGGCACGACTTAGCCCTGCATCGGTTAACTCGATCCCATGGTTCAATGGGATAGAATACAAAATTGAAGCGGACATTATCTACCCTGCCACTTATCGAGATATTCCCCAGACTTGGGGACACAAGCAAGAAGATAAGATTAATATGATTCAACCATTCATCAATCAGCTCTGATTCTTAAAGCTTGAACTACAGTATAAACACAGCTAGGACGAGACTAGACCGTCCGCGTAATGCATTCGCCAACCCAAGACTGGGGGCAAAAGAGTGATTATCCAAGAGTTGACTATGACAATTTGAACCTATGACCCATGCCTGATATTCATAACAACTCTAGGTTATGACTGAAAGGATGCCTAGAGATAGAATCATCGAATCAATACCCGAACTCATGGGCAACTGATCATCATTCTAACCCTTACAATGAGCAATGGATCGCGAGTACATTGAATGGAAAGCGCATCATTCAGAAACACAAGTAAATTCAATCTCAAAGCTGGAGCCAGCTATGTAGCAGCATGTAGTACAAGGCTAAGTTCTACTAATCCTTCGATTCAACGTCCTTATAAGCCTGATCATTTACCATTGCAAATAAACACATGAGGCGCCTACAACCCATCACGAGTATTGTAGATCAGATCATAACTCTGCAGAATGATGAAGAAAGAGTCAACTGTTTTACTTCAGGTGAATCTTGATGTGTTCACTTGGACTCAATCTCATATATATATATATATGGACTCTCGCCAGCCATGAAGAACCCTGCATTAAATGTCGACCCGAGGCATGTCTCGATGAACAAAAACGATGCGACATGGATCCGGAGAGATCTATTGCACTTAAAGAGGAGGCGAATCTGCTCAAAACCAGTGGTTTATCCATGATGCCCTCCAACCAAAATGAGTATCTAATCCTTTACTTATAAGAAAAACGAACAGAGAGTGGAGGACATACGTCAACTACTCAGATTTGCATGGGGTATGACAAAGCACAGCTTTCCACTTCCAATGATCAACCAACTGATGGACCTGACCATCGGACATGAATTACTCACATCCATGGATGCAAACTCCAGATACAATCGGATACTGAAGCATGTCCTAGACCAGGAATACAACTGTTTCATTATTGACCTGGGCCTATAGTGCTATGCTGAAATCCCTGGATTCAAACTTGAGAACACTTATGCTACTTACCAAAAGACGATTAACAAATCATTCAAAAATCATATCGGCCGATCGATGAAAGTAGATGTGGTTAATATGCTCGTGAGATCACGACTATCAAACGACCATATCGATGACTTGACAGAGGTATTCGGCGCTCTCCAAAAAATGCAGGATGAAACTCGATCCTTTGAAATTCTCTTTCACCATTACATCAGAAAGATTCTTTGTTTTCATCATCAATTCTCATGAAATCAAGACTAATTTCTAGAAAATTCTGATAGTTAGAGACACCCATGTACCAAGGACAACCAAGCAGGTACGGAGCCTAAGTTGAAAGATTACCGTCCTAAGTTGATTTGACTCTAGGACCATCTAAAAGTGAATTCTCTTCTTCAACCTGACCAAGAGAGGGAAGAGAACTTTTAAATGAACTAACAACTGCGTTGATGCACTTCCAGCTCTGATAGATCACTTAAGAGACCTCCCATTTTACCCAAACCTTTGGATCACAAAGATTTATACATCAATTGGGTTGTGTCAACACACGCCATAATCATCGCAATGCTATGTGAAAAGAAACGAATCCAAAGACCAGTATATGATGAAGGCTGGCTATTGACAAGCTCACCCCATTAACGTTCATATCAACCAACCGTTACGATAGGTCCAATAGAAACCTTAGATGTTTGAAAAGTTACTCAAATGGAGTATCAACCTAAGCCAATTCGATATCACTTATCTCCCTCGGAGAGCTCTCCATGGTCAAACATTAGCATACTTCATATCTGAATTCACTACATCAGACGATTATCCGTAGAACAGTGGAAAACCGTCTAACCGATGGAGAACGTACACAGATGGAACTTCCAATAATCGGCATTCTAATGTCGAAGTTGCGTTAATGACTACTGAGGAATGATCGATCTGCCACGCCCTCAAACTCAACTTCCCTATAACAAATAACGAAGCTAAGTATGAAGCCTTGGCGCTCAAACTTGTAAGAAAACTAGGAGTGGAAACTTTACATATCTTATGTGATTACTGGTTAGTAGTATACCGAGTCAGGGAAGATTATTCGACTAGGGGGCAACATCTGGCTCCTTATCCTAGCCGGGTCCAAAAGCTACTAGTCGGCTTCGACTATTACACCATTACACACATCCTCGGAGAACAAAATGAAAAAGCTAAGTCACTGGGCAAGCTAGCCAGTTCTGGGGATGCGCGGCAAAAAGACTTTGTCCCAGTTGAAATACTTATTATTCCAAGCATTGACATATGAAGATCAACTAGATCTTAGAGATGGATCTAGGAAAGGAGTCTTGGATGACTCCTATCGAAGATTATCCATAATCGGGGATTTTCTTGAATGAAGGAACGAGAAATGGCATATCCTATGTGAAGCCTCACTGCATGATTATGTCTAGATCGTTCAACTCCGTCAACACAAAGCATTACTCCTGTATCCGCCAATCCGAGACCCAATATGACGTATCCATCAATACGAAGCATACATTCTAACATCTCAGATCGATCCAGGAGAGGATCAATACAAAGGAAGGACTTAAAACAACCATCGAACGTTGTTACAACTTGAATTTCACTTTGATCCAGGAGAGGATCGATACGAAACTCAATCCAAACAAAAACTAAAGAACTTGACAACGACTCATGAATGTGCAAACGTTAACGGGAGTCAGGTTAACATACGTACGCGTATGACGAACTAATATTCAATTTTCAAAATTTACAGGAGTTGAATGCTCACTTGATGACAATTACAACAGTGAACAACAAATCGCTAGCACTTGACTCTCAGTTACAACAATGCACTACATAATCATTGGCAGTCAACAAATCAACATTTATATTACTCGAAATCAATTGAAGGTTACATCTTTTGACGAAAAGATAGCAACTACTCAACGAATCAGATAGAACTTTTTCAGAATGAAGGAAGCAGCATTTCAAAGCACGTCATGTTCACACAAGACGTACTTTGGTGGGGCAAATGTTATCCCGCCTTTTGGCAAGGCCGTGAGACCAAGAACTTGACTAGAAACCAATGACAGTTCGTCTTGGAGATCGGTTATACGCAGACTCACTATGGATATCAATGAATTTTGTCCGAGTCTGGATCGAGCTAAAATTGATATGACACGACAATCGAAGCTATGAGAGCCAACGTTCCAAATTTCAAGTCATTCGTAGTTCGTATGCTCAAGATATTGATCGATCACGGTTGAGAAATCCAAACTTGCATCGATCATAACTCGAGATCTACAAGTCCAAGTGCCACCAAATTTTCACAGGAGCTTACGTACAACATAAAGAATGTTCATGCCAAATTTCGACTCGATTTGAGCAAGTCCTTGATCGATACAAAATTCGTTCGTATCGATCATAGACAGAAAAACACCAATTTGCATAGATCATATCTCATGATCTACAAGTCCAAATGCTATGAAATTTTCACAGGAGCTTACGTACAACATAAAGAATGTTCCTGCCAAATTTCGACTCTATTGGAGCAAGTCTTGATCGATACGAAATTCGTTCGTATCGATCACGGATCGAGTCGAAATTGCCTGGGATCGATCGCATGGGCCCACCCACGTGCCAGGAGAAGTCTCCCGAGATCTGAGCGAGATATTTGCCTCCTACGCCTATAAATAGAGCCCCAGGGCCTACAGAAGAAGGACTTTTGGCCTCTCTACGCTGATATTATGCCGAAATGATTATCAAACTTCAGTTATACTGTTGTAATCTTTTGTAAACAGCGAGTGAAATTCAATAAACATCAATCATTTCATAGTGGACGCAGGCAATTCGCCGAACCACTCTAAATTCATGTGTTTATGTGCATTTTCTTATCTATTTAATTGATGTGTTTGTTAGATCTGCTTCATTTTACATTTACTTTCTTCATTTTATCTCTTCAAACACATCCGAAGAGTGTTGTGCCCAATTTTGGTACAAACAATACATATGAGTAATGATGAGCCTATTAAGATTGCACATGCTGGAATTGGGTGCATTAGAGGTTAAAGACAACTTTATCTAAATAACTTATTAAGAGTTTCACAAATTAAGAAAAATCTTACGAGTGCATCACAGTTTGCAAATAATAATGGTGTATATTTTGAATTTTATCCTAAATATTGTTTAGTTAGAGATATACTAACTAAAAAACTTCTTTTGCAAGGTGAAGCACACAAGGGATTATACAACTTCAATTTTGTTGGTTCCAGAAGTTCTGGTTAAAAAGAAAAATGTTGTAATTTTCGGAAGTTGCTTAAACTAAAAGAATTAAAAGTAATTTTGATGTGTGGCATCACAAGTTAGGTCATCCTAATGAAAATATTGTAAAATAAACACTAATAATAAAATTCCTTTTGAGAATATTATAACCCTATGTGTGCACATTTTGTCAAATGAATAAAAGTCATAAGCTTAACTTTTCTGATTCTCAAATTAAATACAACAAACCTTTAGAATTTATTGCTACTGACTTATGGGGTCCAGCACCCATCTATTCTGACTATGGTTTTAAATATTAGGTATCTTTATTGATACTCACTACAGGTATATCTGGATTTAATCTCTTAGAACAAAGTTAGAAACTAGTAATGTAGTGATACAATTCATAACTCAAGTAGAGAAGCAAATAAGTCATCAAGTCAAGATTATACAAACTGATGGTGGAACATAATTCAAACCACTCAATGATTTCTTTCAAAGAAATGGTACAATTCATAGAACTACCTATCCTTACACATCAAAACAGAATGGGTTGGTTGAAAGGAAACGCAGGACATAGTAGAAACTGGTCTAACACTGCTAGCTCAAGCATCACTTCCACTGAAATTCTAACCTGATTCATTTAGCACTACTGTTTTTCTAATCAACATGTTACCAACCAAAGTGTTAGGAGATAAAAGTCCAATAGAAAAGCTATTCAATTTAAAGCATGACTATCAAAGCTTAAAAGCATTAAGGCCATACAACTCTCATAAAATGGACTTTAGATCATCACCGTGTACATTCTTTGGTTATGCTACAAATGTTAGAAATGAATGAGTTGTATTGGAGAATGTGAAGGCATTGATTGCCTTAGAAGTTGAATAGTCCCACATCTTAGAATAAAATAAACTATTTGTGTTTATATACTAAGATGTGGACACTATGACAATTCATATAGACAAATAAAGACACAAGCAATGATGGGTGGTGCAACGCACCACCACATGTGTGGTGCCTGTACCTGAACCCGCACCCGCATCCGGGGCGCGGGAGAATGGGTGTTTGAGGCATATTAAAGGCACTTTGCAGTTGGCTTGGCGTGGTTGTGCAGACCGAACAGATTTTTTCTGTCCGTTCAAATTCAAACAGTCGCACAATCTGGTAAAGGGTCGCAACCTTTCCAGCAGTCGCATCCGTTTGAACAGGTATCTATTACCGAATAGGTGCACCTCCCTGTACCTATATATAGGCAGACATAAAACAGTGAAATCATAATTAAGATTTTATACATTTTCTTTCTCCTTACAACACTCTGTTCTTAAAACACACTCTCTTGGGTTCGTTTTGCTCTGCGATTGTTGCGCAGCATCGCAGAGAAAGTCCGTTTTATCTTGGGAAACAATTGCTCGATATCCTTAAGCGCCGTAGAGGGAGCACTATTGTTTTAAGGAAATGACTTTCAAACGCTAGACTCAGACAATACAATCGGTTTGTTATTTACTGCTTTATTTGTTAACTGCACAGTTCTACTCGTAACATTTTTGCGACATGCCTGTGACAGTTTGTTGTTGTTGCAATTTGCAATATAATTATAACAGTTTTGTAACACTTTTGTGACGTTATTGTTTAACGATTTCATAACGCTTTTCTAACATTACTGTCTATCAATTTCGTAACACTTTTCTATCGTTATGAATAACAAATAAAATATGATATAAGTGTCTGAACAGCATTGGCAAGATAATCTTATCAAGGCCTGTAGTGTTTAATGAGAAAATATTCCCTTTCAACCATATAACAGTGAAAACCGCTCAAAAGGTTTACATCCCTAGAGTTTCGATACCAGCCATACCTCTGCAGTAAGATAAAATTATTGAAAATCAAGTTGAAGAGGCTCAAAATATATCTGGTCCAAAACTCACCGTGTCTAATTCTAAACCAGGTCATGGACAAACAGATTCATTAGAACACTCAACTCACACTTCTCAACATAGTTACAATCAATCACAGACACTTCATCAAGAACGAGAAGAAGTTCATTCATCCAGTCCTGAACCAGAACCCATTGGAATCAATTCCAGTCATGAAGCAACACCTACAAGAACTCAACATCACGTGATTACAAGAGCAAAAGGTGGTATATTCAAACCCAAGATATATACTACAAACTTAGAATTTGAAGAACCAGAAACATATGAGCAAGCAACAAAGTGTAGAGTGGAAAAGGCTATGGAAGAAGAATACAATACTCATATGAAAAATAATATATGGAATCTTGTACCAATACCCAAGAACAAAAACATAGCAGGATGCAAGTAGACTTTCAGACTTAAGAAAACTTCAGAAGGTACAGTACTTGAGCGCAAAGCCAAACTAGTAGCAAAAGGCTATACTCAACAATACAGATTTAACTTCATGGAAACTTTTTCACCAGTTGTCAAGCCCACAACAATTAGAATAGTGTTAACTATTGCACTACACAACAATTGGAAAATTAGACAATTGGATGTGAATAATGCATTCCTAAATGGTGAACTACAAGAAGTATATATGGAACAAACATGTGGTTTCAAATAGGCATCAACAAAGAAATGGTGCGTAGGTTAAACAAGGCAATCTATGGCCTACAGTAGGCACCAAGAGTTTGGTTTGACAAACTCAAAGCAACCTTAATTGAGTTGAATTATCAATCAATTAAATCTGACAACTCACTATTTAATAAATTTAGCAATGAAACAGTGATATATATAATGATATATGTTGATGATTTTATTATTATAGGTAACAATGAAAATGAAATCATCAATCTTATACAGCAATTAGACAAACAATTCTCAATCAAAGATTTGGGAGATCTTGATTATTTTCTGGGCATGATGTAAGAAGAATATCAAATAAAGAAATTCATTTATGTCAGAGGAAATACATCTCAAAAATTCTCAACAAAGCAAAGGTGAATCAAGTTAAACCACTTACTACACCAAAAACCAGCAATCTAAATTTATTAAAGCATCAGGGAGAAACAATCACAAATGAAAAAATACAGGTGCATAGTGGGAGCACTTCAATATATTACAATAACAAGACCAAAGATAACATTTAGTGTAACTAAAGTATGTCAGTTCATGAAAACTCCTCTTAATATACAGTGGAAGGTAGTTAAAAAGATTTTAAGATATCTAAGAGGAACTATGAATCATGATTTAGTTCTCAAAGCATGAAACAATACCAATATAAATGGATTTGCAGATGCTAACTTGGCTACAGACATAGATGACAAAAAATCACCCACTGGATATTGTATATACTTAGGGGGAAAACCAATATGTTAGTGTTTGAAAAAGCAAACTACAAGTTCCAAATCTAGCACAGAAGCTTAATTTAGGAGTGTAGCAAGTGCAATAGCAGAAACCATGTGAATTGAATCTCTACTAGGCGAACTTAAAATCAAAACAACCAGAAAACCAGTGACATGGTGTGATAATTTTAGCATGGTTCTACTAACAGCAAACCCAATTCTACATTTGAGAACAAAGCACATGAAATTGGATCTATATTTCATTCGAGAGCAAGTATTAGAATGAAAAATGTGCCTAGATCCCAATCTTTTTTTAGATAAGTGCAGGTTGCTCACCATTGCAGTAGGCATTGGCTTAGCATTTGCCATTTTAGTTTTGATGGGTATACCAGATATATACCTTCTTTGGTTCATATGTATGCTTCTGTCTGGAACGCTTTTTATTTCTACCCCTATGAATTACTGCAAATCCCAAGATCTTTTAGAGATAATTCCTTACGTAGATTTTCAATTAATTCTTCTATTTCTCTAGTATTGTTGCCAGTAACTATAATATCGTCAACATATACTAATATGTATATAGTTGTTGAGTTTATAACTCTCGGTAACAATGAAGTGTCAGATTTTGCTTGAGAACCCTAAGATTGATAGTGAGTGTTTTATTTTCTTGAATCAAACTCTTGGAGCTTGTTTTAATCCATAGATTGCTTTATTTAATTTGCACATAGCTTGATTGTTTTGCTTGAATCCCGGTGGTTGTTCCATAATGATCTCATAAAGTAATTCACCATGTAAAAAGACATTGTTCACATCTAGTTATTTCACCTTCCAGTTGTGGCGTAGAGCTATAGATAGGATTATTCTTATGGTTGTGGGTTTAACAGGTGAAAATGTTTCTTCAAAATCGAAACAATGTTGTTGTGTAAAACCTTTGGCAACTAATCTTGCTTTGTGCCTTTGCAATTTTCCATCAGCATCCTTTTTGAGTTTAAATGTCGACCAACTACATTCTTGTCTTTAGATGGTGAGACTAGTGTCCATGTGTTATTCTTTATAAGAACATTATATTCTTCAATCATGGCTTTCTTCTAGTTATTATCAAATAGTGCTTCATCTATTGAGTTTGGCTCACTGATTAATGTATAGGTCTTTGGTTTGAAGATTCCATATTTGGCTCTAATCATCATATGATGTCTAAGAATATGTTGATAACCACATCAATTGTAGTGGGAGGATCTGTGCCTTCATCCTGATGTTCTGACATTGAGTCATGATTTAATTGCCTTTCATCATCATCGTTTAGAGTGTCCCTACTTGCATTTGGTGTTTGATCAGTGTTGTTTTGAGCAGGCAAAGAATTAATATTATCATTTTCAGTTGAAGATGCACCTTCTTTATTAATATTCCCAGTTTTATTGATATACAATGAAATAGATGGAATATATACATTTGGATTGAGGACTTTATTTGTGGGTTGTGTGATGAGATTTCTGAATGGGAAAACATGCTCATTGAATATACATGGCTTGAAACATATATTCTCCCACTTGCATCAAGGCACTTATACCCTTTCTGATTTAAACAGTATCCCAGAAAGGTGCATAATTTAGATCTATAATCTAATTTGTGTGAGTTGTAGACTCTTAGATAAGAGAAGCACATGCAGCCAAAAACTCTCAAATCATTATAATTAGACCTTTGATTAAATATAATTTCGGATGGGCATTTATTCTCTAAGACTTTGGTTTGCATTTTTTTGATTAGATAAGAGGCAGTTGAAAATGCTTTAGGCCATAACTTCAATGGCAAAGAGGCTTATGCAAGTAGGGTTAGCCCAATTTCAACAATGTTTCTATGTTTCAATGTTTCTATGTTTTCTTTCAGAGATATCATTCTGTTCAGAAGTGTAAGGACATGTTATCCTCTATTGAATTCCTTTATCCTTGAAGTATTTATCTAAAGGCTTATATTTGGCACCACCATCAGGCTGAAACTTTAGTAATTGAGTATTTAGTTGCTTTTCAATAAACTTGATAAACTGTACCACAGTGTGAGAGGTTTCTGATTTGATTTTGAGGAAATAGATCCATGTGAATCTACAGTAAGCATCAATAAAGGAAATGTAGTACTTCTAGCCATAATCATAATTTATAGGTGCTGATCCCTGTAAATCATATGTGATCAATTCAAGTGGCTTGGTAAATTCAGTTATAGATGAAGGTAATGGAAGTTTATGACTCTTCCCCATTTGGCAACAAGAAGTACAAACATAAGGCAAATTCACATCAACAAATTCTATTTTATGGTCATTTAATACTTGTTTAACAATTTTGTCACATGGATGCCCTAATCTATAATGCCAAGTATCATATACACTTTTATTACCAATCAAATGATCGTTGCTTATAAAAATATTGTCACATCCTTTGTAGTCATGAATCTTAATTTTTTCATAGGTATCAAATTTGTAGAGCCCATTATGCATATTACCTTGTAGAAAACTTTCTTGCTTAGATTATCTTTAATTAGACAGATTTTAGGATGAAATTCAAGGAACATGTTGTTATTAGCATAAGTTGAGAGACTCGTTAATTTCTTCTTGATTTGAGGAACTCTAAGAAAATTTCTTAGATGAAGAACTCTACTACTCTTATTACACCTAAGGGACGCATTTCCACTATGAAATATATATTGGTTGATGTACCATTTTCCAAATAAATAAGTTGTTTATCTTTATATTCTAAATTTACAAGATTTTAATTCTGTATATTGTTGGTCACATGATCAGTAGCTTCTAAATCTAGATACCAGCAATCATTAATAATATCATTAGGTTTTGCCAGGTCCTAAAGATAAATCTGACCTATTGCCCCTTTTTCTTAGTTTGATCTTATTTCTTGATTAAGCATGGAGAGGTTGGCACTGATGTTATTGTTTCTGGGAATAAATTGGTCTTGCTATGACATGGTGAAATCTTTATCAAAGCTGAAGTAGCATCTTGAGGTTGTGTGTCCAGTTCTTCTGCAAATTTGACATCTTGATTTGTTGGAATTATTATTCCATCTACCTCCTTCACCTCTTTCTCCTGGAAACTGATTGCTTCCTCGATATTGTGATGTTTCATTTCTGTAGCCTTGTGATTTAAAATATTGAAACTATTAGCATAGTTAATTAATTGATCAGAATTTGCAACTGCTCTTCGTTCTAGTCTGCTTTCATGAATAAGAAGTGTGGAGTGAACATGTTGAATAGATGGAAGATTTTCATAGGAGCTATGAATGCTTCATATTCTTCATTCAGACCATTCAAGATCATCAAGATTTATTCATTATCTGATACTTTGTGCCCAGTTCCTTCAAGTGCATCATATAGAGATTTGATTTTTAGGAGATACTCATGCATGCTGGTTCCATTCTTCTTTATGTTTTGTAATTCTCTCTTATAGTGCATCACTTTTGCAGCAGATTGAGAGTTGAATACTTGTTGTATGGTGGTCCAGACATCATTTGATGTTTTACAACCAATCAATTGTGGTAGGAGATTTGTGGTGATGGATGCAAAAAGCCAAGAACCAAGAAGTGAATCTTTTCTTTGATGAATGTTGTTGTCATCGGCAATGAATTTTGGTGGCGTTGAGGCAGTTCCATATAAAAGACTTTCCAGAACGTATCCTATGATCGTTGTCTCTACTTGAAACTCCTACAAAAGAAAGTTGTTTTCATTAAGAAGAACAGTGATCGGTTGGCTTTGTGGTTTGGTGAGATTCTTAAGAGAATTGTTAGGTATTTGAGAAAAGGTGTTTGAGGGATTTTCATCAGTGGAGCTTGTGTCGGTTGTTATGGTGATTGATGGCAAATCTTAATCAGGGATAAGAGGATGAAGCTGTAAGGTAATGTACAACTCTGATACCAAATTAATAAAATGAGATGATCACAAAAGAAAGTTAATTAGGCTTTTGATTTTATTATTCAAGGAAAAAACATACGAGTTTATGATTACAGTCATCCTTATATATACGTTGCACAAAAGACTTATTCAACTGAATAATAACTGGTCAGTAATGGACCAAATGTGTTCCCACACTTGTGCACACATGTGCACAAATAAATACCACTACACGCTAACTATAAATAAAAAAATCGAGAAAAGAAGAATTGGATTTAATTGGTTTATTTGATTTCAACCCACAAATTAATTGCCAATGACCACCGATAATAGTGGTATGACCTTTGCCTACGTTATCTAAGCCACAATCCAAAATAATTAGCTGATCAAGAAAAGAAATTAACAAAGGAATCAAATAATTAAATGGTTGGATTTTATTTTAACGCCAACAACTTTTAATATTACAAGTTCATTGCTATCAAAAACAACTATCTGTGCAAGTTTTTATGATATTATACATGCTTTGGTACTCTTATATTATGACAATCTTCTATTGCATACAATGAAACAAGGATTAAAAAGGTTAAAATTCTACCAAACTTGTTTTTGGTTTTTTATTTTGAAAAAAAATCAAACCAAACGTGTTGTTCAAAATGCTAAAAATAGCTCAACGGAAAAATGAAAATATGGCTAAAAACTCGAAACCAATATCTAAAAATGAAACCAAACATTCCATTAAAAGTAAAATTATTTTATGCCTTGTCACTAAGGATCATTTTGCAAGACTGTTTACATTTTCCATCGAAGATTGAACATGGCAATTCAGCATTGGCATGTCCTGATAAAATTTGTTGTGTGTAAATAAACAAACTGAAGAAATTGACATGCAAGCATCTCTCCAATTTATTAAAAAGAAAGATTTCTGCGTTGAACATAAATCAAGAAGAAGCAAACCGTTCTCTAAAGACTGGCACTTTCAATACATAAAAGTAGATGAGATGGTTCAATAACAGTATGATTGTGAAATGAGAGCACACAGAGGAAAAGCATATACATCATAGCATCAAGCATTCTCAACAAGTTCTTCAAATAATGTTACTGCATTGAACATACATCACTCGCTTTGATACTGACATTACTCACAAAATCAACATGTCCATTTCAAACCGATATTGTTCACAAAACCAACATTGTAAACAAGTTTTGTAACTAATACTTTTCTTAGAGAAACAGATTTACCTATTAGGATTATATTCAGAAATTTTTTTGTATAAAGTATTTGAGTAATATTAGGACTTGAGTTAGAGCTGGTCTTGTGTGTGAGCTGAGCTAGTCTATGTGTAATGAGCTGGTCCTATGCATGAGAATTCCTTGCTGTGCAAGGAATGGTGCTACTTGTATAAATAGCTTTTTCAGATCAATAAAAAGGATAGAGTTTTGTTGTGCGTAAATTTTCATGGTATCAGAGCCTCAAGGCTAAGAAATCTCAAATTGTAAACATGCCAGGAGATGAAACTTCTCCTCCAACAAAAATCGAACCTTCCTCCCCATATTATATCGGACCACAAGATCGTCCTGGAGATTTTATAACTCCGACGAAATTGCACAGAGATAATTATGAAGATTGGGCAGTGGATATCAAAACAACACTTAAATCTAAGCATAAATTTGGCTTCTTGAATGGGACGATCACAAAGCCGGGGCCATCGCGTTCTCAAGATGAATAGGAAATGCTTCATGCTATGCTTGTCTCTTGGATCATGAATACCATCTCTCCCGAGGTAAAATCTACTCTATCTAAATATGAAGATGCGTATGTTTTATGGAAGCATTTAAAGGAGCGATATTCTGTTGTTAATGGACCAAGAATTCAACAACTTAAATCTAGAATTGCAAAGTGTGAACAAACTGCTACTGTGCCTGTTGAAACATACTATGGTAAATTGAATGTCTTGTGGGAGGAATTGAGTAATCATGAACCAATTATTTGTTGTAAATGTGGATTGTGCAAATGTGAATTGGGTGCTGCTCATGAGAAACGTAGAGAAGATAATCAATTGCATGAATTTTTGATGGGGTTGTACGCTCCATATTATGCCCAGATTCGGTCCTCTTTACTCTCACAGGACCCGTTACCTTCTCTAAGCAAGGCTTTTCAGCAAGTTATCCAGGAAGAAAGAATGCACTGCGGCGATGCTCTAGAAGATAAACCAAACAAACCTAAAGTTGCTGGTTTTGCTGTACGTACATCAGGTCATGGTAGAAGTCGTTTTGGAAAGGTAGATAAATCAGGCTTGATGTGCTCTCTTTGCAAGAAAAGTGGACATGAAATTGTAAATTGTTTTGATTTGCTTGGGTATCCAGACTGGTGGGAGAATCATACTCGTTCAGAAGGAAGAGGAGGTGGACGTGGTAAGCAAGATGGTGGTGGTGCGAGAACCTCAATGGTGACTGGTCGGAGTCGTGGTGGATCTGTTCGGGCCAATGTGGCTGATACAGGTAGTGGTGCAATAGGACAGCCATCACAAAATTCAATTCCTCTTCCAAGTTTTTCTGCTGATCAATGGAAAACTCTTGTAGCTGCTTTTGGTAACCCACAAACTCCTTCAGATCACTTGAATGGTGAGTTGATTACGAAATTATGGATAATTGATACAGGATGTACGAATCATGGGACTGGAGATCTTTCTTTCTTGACAAACGTAAAAGATGTGAATATGTGTCCAATTGGTTTACCAGATGGCCAAACTGTGCAAGTAAGCAAGGAAGGGAGTGTGCAGCTTTCTAATGATTTAATCCTTACTCATGTGCTTTATGTTCCTAAATTAAACTGCAATTTAATTTCGGTATCACAACTTATTGCCAATAAAAGTTGTATTGTTACAATTACTAATAACATGTGTGCTATACAGGACCGTCATTCGAGGGAGTTGATTGGAATAGGTGAACTAAGAGATGGACTCTACTATTTTCGAAAAGTGTCAAACATGAAGGCAAATGCAGTAGAAAGCGCAAATTCCATGGAATTGTGGCATAAACGTTTGGGATACCCTTCAGAGAAAATAGTGAAGCTTCTCCCCTGTGTTAGTAGAAATGGAAATTTAAATAAAGCATGTGAGGTGTGTCATAATGCTAAACATTCTAGGGATAGTTTTCCTTTAAGTAATAATAAAGCAACATCTATTTTCGAGATGATACATTGTGATTTATGGGGTACTTATAATACAGTTTCTTCTTGTGGTGCTCGTTATTGTTTGACTATTGTTAACGATTTTTCTCATGCCGTATGGGTGTACTTGTTGATTGATAAGAAAGAAGTATTTAAGATGTTCATGTCATTCATTGCTATGGTAAATAGACAATTTGATAAGAAAATCATGGTGGTTCGGAGTGACAATGGCACGAAGTTAATTGCTTGTTAGATTATTTTACGGCGAATGGTATTTTATTTCAAACATCTTGTGTTGGAACACCTCAACAAAATGGTAGAGTGGAGAGAAAACATCGCCATACTTTAAATGTTGCTCGTGCCCTTCGTTTTCAAGGTGGATTACCTCTTTATTTTTGGGGTGAGTGTGTGTTGGCGGTAGCTCATCTCATCAATCGTACTCCATCTTTTATGCTTAATAAAAAGTCCCCATATGAGATACTTTTTGGTGCTTTACCGAATGATGAGGAATTGTGAGTTTTTGGCTCATTGTGCTTTGCTCATAATCAACGAGTAAAAGGAAACAAATTTTCCAGTCGTAGTAGAAAATGTGTCTTTGTTGGGTATCCTTTTGGAAAGAAGGGATGGAAATTATTTGATCTTGACACTAGGGAATTTTTTGTATCAAGAGATGTAAAATTTTATGAGGAAGTATTCCCATTTGTGAATCATGCTGCCACAAACTTTGTGCCAGATAGTTCATTTAAAAATCCACTTGCAGGAGGGAATGACTTTGATTTTTTGGAGGAGGAAGGTGGCATGTGTAAGGAGGTGGCATATGGTGGAGAAGTAATGTCACAAGGTGGTATAGTACAATAAGAAGTTGATGGTGTGCCTAATAGTGATGTGCAGGAACAACCATTTCCTTTGATGAGTGATGATATACCTGATTCGGGAGGGAAAGCCTTTTCTTCATTCGAAAATGCAGAGAATGTTAGGAATGAAACTCTAGGTAGGGGTTTGCGTGACAAATTCCCATCCGTAAAATTGCATGACTATGTAACTCATACTGTTACTCAAAAGAGTCCATCTCAAAGTTCATCTAGACCAACGCTTTTCTCAGGTAACCCCTTTCCTATAGCACATTATGTTAATTGTGATAGGTTCTCTGTTTTCCACCGAAATTTTCTTGTAGCAGTTACTCCAGGACGGGAACCAACATCATTTACTGAAGCAATGAAAGATGCAGGGTGGCGTGAAGCAATGCAAAAGGAAATAAATTCCCTGGAAGAAAATGGTACATGGAATATGGAGTATCTCCCTCCAGGAAAGAAAGCACTTGGTAGTCAATGGGTATATCGCATAAAATTTCACTCAGATGGTCGTATTGAATGACTTAAAGCTCGTTTGGTTGTGCTTGGCAATCATCAGATCGAAGGAATAGATTATAATGAGACTTTTGCGCTTGTGGAAAAGATGGTAACTGTTCGAGCATTCTTAGCCATTGCAACATCAAAGAATTGGGAGCTGCATCAAATGGACATACACAATGCCTTCCTCCATGGTGATCTTGATGAGGAGGTTTACATGAAACTTCCTCTTGGGTTTCAGACTACGGAACCAGAAAAAGTATGTAGACTTTGTAAATCTTTGTATGGTCTTAAGCAGGCTCCTAGGTGTTGGTTTGCTAAACTTGTGACAGCTTTAAAGGCGTATGGCTTCCTGCAATCGTATGCAGATTATTCCTTATTCACTTTTACTAGGAGTGCAGTGCAGATAAATGTATTGGTATATGTTGATGACTTGATTATTACAGGAAACAATTTAGCTGCGTTAAAAGCCTTTAAAGAGTACTTGAGTGCTTGTTTTCATATGAAAGATCTTGGTGTATTAAAATAATTTCTTGGTATTGAAGTGGCGCGAGGTCCTGAAGGTATATTTTGTGTCAGAGGAAGTATACATTGGACATTATTTCAGAAAGCGGTCTCTTAGGTGGCAAACCAATTCTTACTCCAATGGAGCAAAATCACAAGCTTGCGCATGCTACTGGAGAGTTTCTACGTGATGCAGAGCCATATAGGTGTCTAGTTGGTCGCCAAATTTACTTGTCCGTTACAAGACCTGATTTGTCGTATTGTGTACATGTTCTTTCTGAGTTCATGAAGGCTCCTCGACAAGAACATTGGGAGGCTGCATTACGTGTGGTATGATACTTAAAAGGTACTACAGGTCAAGGTATTTTACTGCATGGTGATAGTGATTTGAGTCTAACCGGTTGGTGTGATTTAGATTGGGCGGCTTGTCCTTTGACTCGTCATTCTCTTATTGGTTGGCTAGTATTTCTTGGTCATTCTCCAGTGTCTTAGAAAACCAAGAAACAACATACTGTATCTCGTTCATCTACGGAGGTAGAGCATCGTTCGATGGCAGTAGTCACTTGTGAGCTTAAATGGCTTAAAGGATTGTTGTTAAGTTTGGGTGTTCAACATCCGAGTGCTATTAATCTGTATTGTGATAGTCAGTCTGCTTTACATATTGATAAAAATCCAGTGTTTCATGAACGTACTAAGCATATTGAAGCAGATTGTCATTTTGTTCGTGATGCTATTCAAGAGGGACTTATTCTTCCATCATATGTTCCTACCGAAGTGCAATTACCTGATATTTTCACCAAGGCATTGGGTACAAGATAGTTTAATTTCCTGCTTGATAAGTTGGGCATTTACAATATGCATGCTCCAACTTGAGGGGGTATTAGGATTATATTCAGAAAACATTTCGTATAAATTATTTGAGTAATATTAGGACTTGAGTTAGAGCTGGTCTTGTGTGTGAGCTGAGCTGGTCTTGTGTGTAATAAGCTGGTCCTATGCATAAAAATTCCTTGCTGTGCAAGGAATGGTGCTACTTGTATAAATAGCTTTTTCATATCAATAAAAAGGACAGAGTTTTCTGTGCGTAAATTTTCATTACCTGAGATTTAATTTTCTTTTTTCAGTCTAGTAACATTATAATCCAAGTGGAAAATTATCTTAAGTTCTTATTTATCTTTCTCTTTAGTTGTAACGACACACATTGTGTTTTAAATATGTCTACATTTTGGACCACATTACATTTCCTGCATAATTGTAAGGACAAATATATATGATTTTGGAGGCAAAGACAAAATATTTATGATCTTCGGTTATATAAGATTGCAATTATAAATCAAAGAATATAAAGTCAAAAAATTTAGTGGAAATTTGGTTCAGCTATATATTTTCAGAGTTGGTATGCATAAAACCTTTTTCATAAACATGTTTTAATTTGCACCCTTATTGTTAATTTTGATAAAAAAAATTCATTTTTACGGAAATTAAATATAAACATTAATCGCATGTTTTTATGACCAATACCAAAAAAATCGAAATATCTTTTAAAATAATCCAAGTGTTGATATATTCTTCTACCTCTTTTAAACAATCCAAAAAACCAATTTGACGTTAGATTTATTCAAGTTTGAAAATGAAATAGTGAATAAAAAAATACAGCTTACTATTATTTTCCTTCTGCTACTTCATATTATCAAACAGCAACACAAAGATTATTCATCACATAGCAGCAAAAAATAATTTTTCTCAAAGTGATTTTATATCATAATATTGCTTTGAGCAGCAGACAGAGGAAAAAAACTAATATTAAAGAGCAATAAAAGGCATACAACTACAGAATTACAGGAAAATTTTCTCCATCTTGCTATCTTTTTCAATAAGTTGACAACGGCAATTTTCTGAAGCAAAAAAAAATCACGAATTGCATAAGCTTGTTGTGGGGTAACCATGTAGCACATTATCTTCCATAGAGAAGAGAACACGGTTCATTGCCACTAAACCTACTTGATGAGGGAAGAAAAGAGGTGACTTTTTATCATTGGATTTTTACTCTTTATTGACTCAATTTTCAATTTATGATTTTTGATGACCAAAGGGGGAAGGAAATACGTAAAATGGTGCAGAGGTGCTTCAAGATCATTTTGAACCCTCGTGGTTAACTTCCATACCTAGATGTGGTTAATTAATAAAACGACTACGCAGCTAGTGCTTTCCTGGAAAAAATATTATTGTTGACCTGTTAAAAATACACGGACAAGAAGAAGAAAACTTCTGTGTTGTTTTGTAGCAATATACCTTTAATTGTTCTGTAATGACACAATTTTTTGTCTTTTATTGCTAGATTGCTAGATGTAATATTATGATGTAAAAAAGATTTCAAGAAAATATTCATTTTGCTAGAAAAATAATTTGTGACGTATGATAACAAGAGTAGCAAAAAAGTCAAAGTCTATATTCTACTTATTGTGTTGTTCATAAAATTGAATATATTTGATGTTAAAGGTAGGTTTATTTTTATTTTATTTTCTAATTCTATTAGACCTCCATTTTTTTACTTTACACCCTTGGTTCAAAATTGAAAACAGTTAGCAACTAATTTACCCTCAATTAACATAAGAGTGTATTGATCTAGGCTTTACATTGATACACCGGGCTATGGCTACTAGAGTTTCATAGGAGAGAGCTTGGAAGAAATCTAGGTACCGGTATAGTGGGAGCTTGTAATGTAAAAAATCTAGTATGGTGGAAATCTTGGAATGAATAAAAGCTTATCGTCATGCGCAATAGGAAATGATTAATACCAATTGTACTTATTTTTAAGAGTTTAAGAACTCAATGTGGGTTGAACTAGCAACCATGTGCACGAGGGATGTGGTAGATAACCTGAAACTTATTTACACAAAAAACCTAGAAATTTCTGACACTAATTCAGATTAAAATATAACAGAAGAAACTTATAACATTTTTACTCGTTTTCTTCTGCATTTCCCTAATTTCAACAAAATCAACTCGACTTTTGTTTAAAAAATAAAGTTAAATACTTTGAAATTGGAATGGTGATATGGTCATAAGGCAATGATGCAACAACCCACCTTGAAGACTGATCCACAACTCATCCACAGCGCACGCACAGGGCACCATCACATTTTTTGGACTGATGCAAATCACAGTAACTTAGGAAGCAAGCAAATTAACCAGCACTCGTGAAAAGTAGAAGTTGTTACAAATAATGGCTGCATTTTATATTAATTGTAATGTCAATTGTTTACAACATGAGTGGCCATTTACAAGTTGCAGCCACTAGTATTTTGCCAACTAGCATGAAAAGATTCCTCACATTTATTTATATAGGCATTGCATGTATGTAAAAATGTTCATGCTGAATGAAAATATTGTTTCTTCTTCTTTCTTCTTCTCTTCTTCTTCCATATTTTCCTCCTTTTCTTATTTTGTGTTAATATTGTCTTATCAATTGGTGCTTTCACCGATTCTCTCACCTCCTCCCTATTATTCTATTACCATGGATGAAACTCCAACTTTGCAACAACTCCTTGGCAAAATCAACCAACAAGTTGCCATCCTCTCCCAACAAAACGTCATTCTCATTCATCAAGTTGACATGCTCCGATACCACACCTCCACGAGTCTCATTTACCTTTCATCACTCAAACTCTCATTCAAAACCACTCACCTCAACATCAACTCTATACTACCTCCACAACTTTCCCTTCCTCCACTACGACAACACCAATCACAAGCCCTTACCTCTTCAACTCTCCAAAGCCTAACAATGCCAACAATCACGACGGCAACAACTCCCTCTCCGCCTCTGACAACTTATTCCATTCCACCTTTCCTCTACCTATTTCAATGGCTCCATCGACTACCCTCCCCACTAATATCAAACCCCCTTTCCCTAAAACCAAAGTCATCGCCATCACTGGCAGCAATGAAGTACTCCTCGACAACAGCATCGACACTTCCATCTCCATCTATGCAACCCCTAACAACGTCGCCACCATCCGTTCCTCCCTCATTCCCTTTCCCTTCGCTATAGTCCTTATCACAGCTCTTTCTTCCCCTCACATATTTCCCTACATCTCTCATTTACTACACCTTGTTCATCAACTCCACCCTTTGGTTGAATGCAAGAAAAAGATAGATGAAAGTAAGCCCCTCATCTTTGATCTGGGCGACAAAATTAAGTTTGAGTGTTTGTTTGTGGCACGGTTACATGGTGATCCTAAACTCAATCATAATCCGAGCTCCACCATTTCGATATCGCTACAACCAACTTATGACCTTGAGGACAAGGTCATTTTCAAGAGATCGGTAATGATATGGCCATAAGGCAATGATGCAGCAACCCACCTTGAAGACTGATCCACAACTCGTCCACAACGCGCGCACAGGGTGCTATCATGTTTTCTGGGCTGATGCAAATCAAAGTGACTTAGGAAGCAAGCAAATTAAGTAGCACTTATGAAAAGTAGAAGTTGTTACAAATAGTGGGCTGCATTTTATATTAATTGTACTATCAATTGGTTACAACGTGAGTGACCATTTACAAGTTTCAGCCACTAGTATTTTGCCAACTAGCATGAAAAGATTCCTTGTATTTGTCTATATAGGCAATGCGTGTATGTAAAAACACTCATGCTGAATGAAATACTGTTTCTCCTTCCTTCTTCTCTTCCCTCTCCATATTTTCCTCCTTTTCTTATTTTGTGTTAATGTTTCCTTATCAAGTGGTTAGTGTGAAGGTTGTAATAACTTATATTTTAAGTTTGTCGATATAAATACCATTTATTTATCCATCAAATTGTACTCCCTTGATCATATTTCATTGTATTTGTCTATATATGGTCGTGGATTTTTTTTAATTTCAAAAAGAAAAAAAGTTGGTGCATGTTAAATAACTTTTGTCAAAACGAACAGAATTTGCCAACAATATGAACACAAACATAAAGTAGTGCTACTAAACAACGAATCCTCCCTCCTACTAATCAAAAGAATCATTTTTTTCTATCAACCATCATTCAGATATAGCAAATATGATTACCGATAATAAATACACACACTTACATTGCCACGAAGGGTAACAAAAATACTTCACATTTATATGATATTAAAATACTTCACATTTATGATGAGGTAATAAAAAGGGAAGCTGTAAAAGTTCCTAATCCAAATCTCGTAATTAAAATACTTCACATTCTATGATAATAAATATATGATATTAAAATTCTTCACATTTATGATGAGGTAATAAAAAGGGAAGCTGTAAAAGTTCCTAATCCAAATCTTGCAATTAAAATACTTCACATTCTAGATTATGATGAGGCAACTTTGAGTTGAAGATCCAGTAGTGATCAAAGTTGTGCAGCGGAAACTGATTAATAACTTTCCATTGAAGGTGTTTTTTGCTTGTTTGAAAATGTGTGAATTGTAGTTTAATTCTTGTTTGATTTTATGGACGTTGTGTGGTGTTTTTCATTGTTGTTAATGGTTGATGAATAGGATGTGTATACGAATTTCAAAAATAAATATTTTTATTCAAACAAGCAAATGATTTGATAAATACGAGTTTGATTTTATACGGTGATTGAAAATAATTTGGTAATTTATTTTGGTATTAATTTGTCCATCGAGTGCTTTAAGAATTCTAGCCGATGTAGTGCACATGTATTTGATAGTGATTCCTAAACACTTAAATGAGCTAAAACTGACACGATGTTTTTGAATGAGATAAGAATTATTTTACTCTGAATTATATATTGTTTGTAGAATAATATATTATTTGGAGAATGAAAATATTATTTTCCTAGATTTGAATATATTTCGAACAACGTATGCAACCATTGAAATTATTGTGAAGTTAAGATCAAAGGCGAGGCAATGCTAATATATTATTCTAGACTATCAACGCTTCAGTCAATTGGCGAAATGAATAACTAAAATTATAGCGTGACAACGTTGTATATTTTAATATAAATTAATGTGTAGAAAATTTACATTTATCTAAGTTTGAATTTAAAAGGGTTTTCTAGCGATATATATACATACATATGGATATATAATGGAATTATTTTAAGTTGAAAATAAAATTTCCTAAATGGAATAATATAAATTACGTGAGGATGTTATTTTAAAAACATGTCTTGGAAAAGAAAATTATTATTATATAAAGATATTTGAAGTCATCTCAAAGAAATAAAATTCATTGAAAAAGAAAATGAAAAATAATAGAAGTGAAAGTGTAAATTGGTTTTTACACATGCATATGAGTTGCTAAAGGAATCTAAAATATTTTGTATGCTAGCGATAATAAATTTAACGTAAGAGTTAAGTTTTCAATTAAGAATTAACAACGGAAAAAGAAGAAGGAGAACGTGCACTCCTTAGTAAGAAATGTTAAATGAATTATTGTTTTTAGTTTTGATGTTTTAATAATTTAAATTTGAAGTTTAGTTGTTGAAGGAAGTGTTGCTAAATGAATTTGAATTTTTGAGGTTTGGAAACTTAAACTTGAAATTTGTTAATGTAAAATGCTCTTTGAATAGATAAAAGGATTTAGAGAATGTATAGAAAGTTTTAAGCTTAACTTTTTTCACTTGCTAACTTTTTGACCATCAACTTGAGTGGTTCTAAGAACTTTTCCTCCGGCTTCGAGTTGATTCTTGCGATCTATCTAATAGTCACTTCCTTTGCCGCCTTCTCGTCGACCCTTGGAATTGGGCGCCCAAACCTTGGGAAAACTACTTGACCATGAGTGGTTGGAGTAGCATAAGAGGTGTATGGTGTTTGGGAGGTAAAAAAATAAGGGAAAATAACTTGGTACCGACCTAAATGGCTCAGTGTCGAGTTAAATACTTAGCCAATTTTCATCTCAAAGTCCCTGTGCTTAAATATCTAGTCCTCCTGATTGAGTTTCCAAGTCCGTGAATTATTTCATCCTGATTTGACCTTCAAAATCCAAATGAAATCTAATTTGGCTCAAAAGCGGGGTCGGTACCGAGTTAAATACTTAGCCAATTTTCATCTCAAAGTTCTTATGCTCAATTCTCTAGTCCTCCTGATCGTGTTTCCAAGTCTATGAATAATTTCGTCTTGGTTTTAATCTTCTAAATCCGAAAATTATAACGACCCGTATTTTTGATAATTAAAACTATTAAATTTTAATAAGATTTTTAAATTTAATATTGTGAGAAATTAAAATTTATGGTTTATTTATGAGAAAAACAATTAGAACATGATTTAATAAGGTTGTTTAAATGTTATTGACGACTATTTTAATGTAATTTCAATCAATTGAAATATTTGTAAGCTTAATTTGGATACAATTGTAAGTTAATCAGAATAAAATAACTGTTGGAATCAATTGTTGGAACTAATGTAATTAAATATTGTCGTTAATATGAGTTAAGATGATAACTGTAGAATATGAATGTAATAAAAGGTAAACTAATGTTAATTATATTCTTAAGGTAATAGTTGATTTATTAATAAGAGTGTAAATCAAAATAAAAGAATTTATTGAAATTAAAATATAATTAACTGAGGTTTTATTACAGTTGTAATTGAACACGGAAATTAGTGCAATATTTAAATATTGGATTTAATATGGAAATTTGTATTTAAAAAGATTATAAATTTCTATGTAATCAAGAATGATAAAATGATTAACTTTTAAATTTGAATTTAAAGGTGATTAAATTAGTTTAATAATAATTTATTTAATTAACATGAAAATTAGCCATTTTGGCCACTGTCTTGGATTTCCACGAAACTAATTTCATCGGATCCGTAAGAGTGAATTATTATAGGATTTCAAGTTTCGTAGCGATCAGACTTATCATTTGATCGTGCGAGCTCAAAACGCATAGAAATCGATTAATAGAAATTAAATGAATATAATTGGATTTTGAAAGCTAACTTCTATATACAATGGAAATAGGGTTTCAAACTAGTTCTATTGAGTTTAAAAATATCAAAAACCTATGTTTTGATATATGGGATGACCTACTTTCGTTTCGGAAACGAAACATGCTTTTCGGGTCGTTGTTATCGTTTCGACCAAATTCGATCTGTCCATTCATTCTTATCAATCTGTCTATATAAATAGATTTTTTTTTAAACCCTAGCGGTCAATTTCTATACGTACTTCTCATATATTCGTACTTCTCAATGCCAGAAATTCCAGAAACCCAAATTCCTAATTCCAAAACCCTAATTTCAATTTCAAAATTCAAACTCCTCAAGCCATAGCAAATTATATACTGTCGGAAAGCTCTCGACGAACATTATCAAGATCTGAGATTCGTTTTTGGATTGGATTCACAGTTTGTCGATCTTTCTCAGTCGTCCATTTCTAGGGTTTTGGATTTAACGGTGGATCTTAATCCAATCAACGATCGGGGAGTTGCGTCTGGAAGAGGAGGACGGGCAGGTCTCAGATCCGGTGGTCGTTCATTTGTAGGTGGCTCGAACTCATCGGAAATTGGTGAAAAGAGGGGACGGAGGTAGAGCAGCCTCTGGCGGCCGGAAGTGGGTCGGTGGCACAGGGGGAGGCGCTTGGTCGATGGGGAAGCTATGGTGAAGTCTGATCATGGTGGCGAGGCTGTAGGCATGGCGGTGTGTCAGATGTTTGTGGGGGCTGTACGTGGGTTACAACAAAGTCGCATGCTTGAATGAGTTAGGGTTGCAAGGTTATTCGATTTACTAATTTACCTTTCTATTATTTTTATTTAAATTTAATTTCAACCTTCTAATATCGATAACTTTTTCACACGAGCTCGGTTTTGGACGTGGTTTCTTCCGTTGCGATCGTATTGAAATTCTGGACAATATGGAACAGGTTTGGTTGAATTCTAAAACTGTTGAAATTTTGGACCTTATTTGGATTTTAAATCGACTACAAATCATAGGTGGGTGATTTAACACACTCACAAATACTAAACGTTCTTATGTTAGTTAAATTAAATTTATGATGTGATAGGAATATTATTGGTTGTTGTTTGGTAGTTTAATTTGACATTCTAATTTAATTTGAATTTATATTGAATTAAACTACAATTTAAATTAATATTTAGTTTAGATTGTTAGTTAAATACCTGATAATGATCACCGGTTAATTGTTGTGATTTATTGGCTGATTTGGATGTTGATTGTGATGGATGTTTATTTGTTGACATTTCGAAGATTGGATGTTTATATCCCTGTTATCACTATGGGTTGAAATAATACATACCGAATGATCTTTTGGATTAGGGAAAATTGTTATGGGTTGAAATGATAAACCCGAGCGATTTTATTGATTTGGAAGTTATTGATTCGGGATATGGGTTGAAATGATATATACCGGGAAAATTTAACTATTTTGGGGTTGAAATGATACATACCCTATCACTTGACCATAGGGTAAAAAGCTATATACGGACAACATTGGTCGGTTTTAAATTATTTTCTAAATAGTAAAGTATGTTTGAAATTGATTTTTAAATTTAATTTAATGATTTTATATAAAATTTATATTTGGAAAATAATTTATTTTATATGTTTTAAAGTTTCAAATTATAAGTTAATATATGGTTTTAAATGTAAATTTAAGATTTTAATTTATAATTTTATTTAGTTTAAATATATATATTTTAAATAGTTTAAAATTTAATTTAATAAAATATTTAATATAGTTTTACTATATATATTTTAAATTTAATTTAATATAACAAATATAGTTTTGATTTAAGATAACAAATATAGACTTTTATAATAACTTTAATGGATAAAAGATTTTTGTAAAAGAATTTAGAATTTTATAAAAAGGATTTTATAAAAGATTTTATAAAGGATTTTATAATGGTTTTATAAAGGAGTTATAAAAGCTTAAAGTATTTATAAAGGATTTTATAGAAGGAACTTGTTTAAAGGGGAAGAGTTGTATGGAATATGGAATTTATAAATAGCTTTATAAATGGTTTTGAAGCATATAAATAGTTTATAAATGGTTTAAGAGAGATTTATAGATTATTTTCGAAATTGATTGAAAGAAATCTTCCTCGGTATTTATGAATATATTTATACTTTTGGAATAAGTATATGGATATCTTGATATAAAGGTATAAATTGTTTTCTGGATCTATTATTAAAAATGTTTTATAAAATGACCACGGTGTGAAAAATATAACGATTGGTTGTTAAAGAGACCGAGGTCGAATATTGTCATACTCTTTGCCAATTTCGAAACCACTTTAACAAATGTGCACGTGGTGGGGAATCCAGAATGAAGTAGGATGGTTTGGCGAACGCTACTGGTATGAGGTAAGAACGCAGCCTTGACCCCCTCGGGTCAGCTTGATATGACTAAAACATGAGCTATACCGGACCAAGTGAGGTTTCTCCTCCGATCGGGCACATTTCTTCGATACCATATGTGTTACTTTATGGTTAATTGGTGACCACCCTTGATTTGATTATTGGAGTGTGTTCCGAGGTGGGCAGTAGTAGCTGCTATGCGTTACCACCAGTCTGGGAATGCAAAACGGTAGAATCCTACCCTGGGCATTGCATTGTGTGCCTTGTCATATGCCTTATCGAGCCCACTACGATTTTGGTTTGTGTCGTTCCTATGGAGTGCTCCTTGATAGCCCATCGGTTTAGTGGAGTTTACAGTACTGTATAGACTACGACATTCATAAAAATGTGTTAAGAGGATATAGGTAACGCCTTAACGCTATTTTAGTATTTTACTTTACTGGTAGATATTATATATATAGCGTATATTACTACATATAAATAGTTTAACGGATCCTTAGGAGATGGAAATCCCGAACATCTCGTAACTTATTGGATGCACAGGAGATGTAAAATCCTATAAACTTCTCTAAAGCCGTTACACTCATATTTATTTGTTGTTGATTTAACTTACATAAGATCTTTTAGTTCTGACTCGAGTGTTTTGTCTTTTCATTATGCTCGGGTCAGTTTGAGCATTTCAGCATTAAAGAATTTATTTCTGGAGAACGAAGATGAAATTTGGTATATTTTATTATTAGTATTATTCTACTGTATCATGTTGTTCCGTTGCATTATCCTATTGTGCCTGTTGTACGTATAACTCTGATTGTATTGTAAAAGTGTAATCAAATGTATTTGTAAAACAGGTTCATGAACTGTTTATTCGATTATTATTTTTTGACATTCGCTGTGAGATTCTGTGTTTTTTTCCTTTCCTTTCTCTTATTTTATTATTTTACCCCATTAACAATCCTCCCTTTTGAATGGTTTGAATTAGACATGTGTGGTTTATTGTCGATTTAAACCGTCCAAAAAGGTAGGTCGTTATGGTTGGTATCAGAGCTTTGGTTTATGGATACCTTAGCCTGTTCGGGGTTAACTCATTAGAGATAGGGTTATTAATACCCTAAAATGAGTTTAAGAGTATATGTATATATATATATATATATATATATGAGAGAGCGTATTTGTTAGTGCTATAAAAATGTTCTTATATTGTGTTAATTTGTTCTATTTAGTATTTATAAATTCTGGTCGGTACATAGGACGCAATGACATCGATAGGGATTTCTAAACACTTAATAGGGCAGGCCGGCACAATATTGTTTTGAAATATAGATAAATGAAATAATTTTACCTAGTATTATATTTTGTATATAAAAGAATAATTCTTATTAATGGATATAGTTGTATGTGATATGTTTGTTTGTTAGGAAGTTAAATTTTATAAATATTGGTTGTAAAATATGATTTACAAATAAAATGAATTTAATTGAAAATTTGAGAACTTAAGTTTCGGAGTTTTGAAATTGGTTTTCAAAAATTTTGGAATATAATATTAGTATTATTTGGAAGTATTTTCGGATATAAATATTTTCAATGTTATTTGAAAGAAATTTTTTAATAGAATTTTTAAAATGAAACAAATTCTGTACTCCCCTCTTCTGTCGCTGGAAAATAATTTCGATGATGGCTGCGGCATCATCGACATTCATTTTCGAGTTTCAAAGTGGGAAGACCACTGTAGTAGCTTTGCTACACGTTTGTTTTGATAAAAAAAAATTTATTTTATTTTCTTAAGTATGATTTGATATATAAAAGATATGAATATATATTATTTCAAAATGATTTGAAATGAACCCGGTATTTAGTTCTTAAGTTCCTGTTAAATTAATGATTTTTAGTTGTAGAAATAAAGTGAAATTTTAATAGTTGGAAACTTCTAAAATGAAAATTAAGAAATTAGGAGCTAAGTGTTAATGAAAATGTAAAGGAATTGGAGATTTGTAACCTGCAAATTAAAAGGTAATGAAATTTAGAAGATGTAAATTATTGAACATTTTTGTTAACTAAAATGAATAAGATAAATTTGTATAATATTCAATTACATTCTAAAAACATATATAAAACTTACTTGAAATATTTAAAAAGTTGAAATGTTAAATATGGATATGTAATAGAATATTATAGAGGTAAAAGCTTAATAACAAAAATGCTCTAAAATGAACATATGTTTATAAATAAATGAATTAAGATGTACAAGGAATATATAAACTTAAGTTAAGAGGTTGAAATGCTTAATAATCAAATTAAATAGTAAAAGTGAATATCACTTAAGTAAATGATTATAAACTTAAGAAATTGTTGAAATGATTCATAAATATATTTAATATTAAATGATACTATATATGAAGGAATGAATGTAAATTTAAAAGTTAAGAAACTTAAGTATGAATTTATTCACTAATGAATATTAATATTAAATGGAAACCAAGTTTATAAGTAATAAAAACTGTGAATTAAATTTGCAAAGAAACTTATATAATATTTTAAGAATTGATTTATTGATGATCTAAATAATTGAATGGAAAATAACATATGTAAGTAAATGAAGGTAAATTATTGGAAAATGACATTTTATGAATGAATGAAAATAAATAAAAGAGTAAAAAGGAAACCAATAGAACAGTGTAGCGGCCTGGGATTTTCGACTCTCAAAAATCGACATCAATACGTTCACTTTATAACATGTCGAATATTCAAGTGCCAGAAATACCGATTACTAGGGGTAAAGAAGAAAGGGGTAGAAGAAAATAGAACAACAACACAGAATCTTACCAACGCAGCGGAACAATATAGAACAAATAATAACAGATTTTCATACAAAAGAATCTGTAGCTGTTAATTTACATATAATCATCAAAGTACAATAATCAATACATCAATATGGACAGTTATTATAACTTGTCCTAATATACATAATCACACAGCGGAAATAACCAAGCACATAATATACGTCTGAAATCCTCCAGCTCGTCTCCTGAGCTCCATAGCATCCTATCCTGAACCAGTAATACTCGGTCTAACCCGAGCATTATAATAAAATAACACCCGAGTCAGTCTGGAAAACTAGCGTGAGTAAAAACACTCAATTTGAATTATTAAAGTTATCAAAATCCTTTGAAAAACAAAGGTATCTCGTAAGACTGCGTCACACATAAACACGATGAGTTTTTCCCTTACGATAACCAAAACATTTTATTTAAAATCCCATGATATTATAATAGTGTCTAAGTACAAATACTTGTTCAAATAGCCGAAATTGTTACATTAATTAAATTCCAGCATACTAGGGTCTACGAACAAAACCGTAAAGGCTCGTATTGGAGAATGGATTCCATACAATGACTGGGCTACTGGGGTACCGCCCGTCATAGTACACCTCTAGAAAAATGTACCGAGAACCTCACTGGGATGCCCTGCCAACACAAGACCGGCCTACCCCTAACCTGGATAGTACCGAATATGTAATCATCTTGGGTGTTCCTAACCTTAAAATCGAGCGCTCACTTTTCCATGCACAACCATATCCATAATTTATATATATTTTCGAGGGTATCTAGAAATGTGATAAACATACCCTAATTGGGTGCGACCCACTTAGCCTTGTTGCATCTCCCCTATTTTAGTCATTCCCGGTTGATGTGGCTTGAGGCTAACGATTACCTTTCAAGAACAATTCTACTTAGAATGCTCATCATCCTCCAATGATGATATTCTGATACCATTCGTCCATACAAGTTGTCCTGGGTCTGGACAAACCGAATCACCGTCTTTTCTATCTTCACGATATCCATCGTAATGCTCAAATCAGATCGAAGTTGCTTTCGGATAATTAAATCCGATCTCGGTCTCTTCGAAACGATCAACGAAATTGGCCAATATTTGATAGTCGGTTATTTAACTATTAAATAACATCCATAAACAATCACTAGGCCCATATTATAATTTTTTCCAAAATATTCATTTCAAAATACCTTTACAAAGGTATATATTCAAATTCCTTTCCATATTCCAATATTTGAAAACAATTTCAAATACTTAAATCCATAACAGGATATTTCAAACCATCTCAACACATAGAAATATTTCTAAATTTCCATTTTACTACTTAGGAAAACATTATAAGTCTTATTTTCCAAAATCATTTCAAATATCAACGCTTCAAAGAATATTTCGTAACTTATCTCATAACTCTCCGGAATCATTAATAAATGAACTTTAACAATTTCCAAAACCCAGTATACTTATAACCCCATTCAACAATTTATAACTTCTTTTATGAATTCAGATTTCATTTTTGAAGTTCCCATTTTCAACATTTTGAAATTCCATTTCCTCCAAATCCCTTATAAAATTCCTCTCCTCAAAATCATATCCATTTATAAGCCCCGTTTACGAATCTCGAGAGAATTTATAAATAAAATTTTCAATCACTTCAAAACTCTATATATATATATATTATAAGTGTTTTTAAAAGAACAATAATTTATTTTTAAAACAAGTTTAAGTAACTATTTAAAATATCAAACTCTTTAATTAAAACACCAATAATTCAATTTCCAACTCATTTTTAAATAAAACAAATTGATTTCCAATGTTGATTATAAAAATTAGTATTTACTTCACTTAATATTAAATATTTGAAAATTCCACATTCCAAAGTATTTCAATACTAACTAACTTAAAATTACATAGTTTAATAAATAAAAATTTCTTTTTTTAAAATAAAAACTTAACTTCTTAGTAAAATATAATTTTAAAATATCAATAACCAAATTTCAATTTATAAATCCCTCTCGATTCACAACACATCGATTCCATTCCGATTCTCTAACCATTCTCATTTTTCAAAATAGAATCTACTATTTTTCCCAAAATCCTATTTTCATATCTCTATATAAATTCATATTGTGAAAATTATATTCCAATTTATCAATTGATTTCATTCCTTACTTATAAACATCCTTTATAAACTTATAACTCATTTGAGTTTCACTTGTTTATAAAACTGACCCCATTTATAAAATCTCATTTTATAAATCTATTTCTTAATAAATTCCATTTATTTCACAAATCTATTTAAAATATCGATTTAACTCCTTTTCATATTTTCCAGAAATATCATTAAAAAATCCATCATTTAAAAATCCTTTATATAAATTATTTTAAAATATCTGTTAAAAATATTTTTCTCGAATTGTTAAGTACGATCAAAAATCAATTATTGCTTATCCAAATCGATCTCTTTTAAATAATCCAAATTCCAATATAAATATTTTCATATTAAAAATCTCCTTTAATTTCTTAAAAATTCAAAATAATATTTATGGTACTTAAAATATCAAAATTAAGGCCAGTGCTACTATAGCATCCAAAATTCAATCACAACAAAATCTATAGCAGATTTATTCACACACATCATATATCAATATATATGAAAAATTAATATATTTTTGAGGAATCCAGTTGGATCCCTCCAACCTGTTTCCCTGCATCCACAGATATCAATACAACATAAAAAATACCAATCCCACTTCAAGGGGGATATCGCGGTATATAGGGTCATCTGCTCCAATAGACGGGAAATATATCCAACTACTAATATACATAATATATATATATATATATAACATCCAAACTGATAATAATTTATAAATTCATCCAACCAACCAATAATTTAAATCCAACATTTTTAAATTATAACTAACAATCCAAATGAGTGAGATTTTACTCACCTTGATTTTTAATTTGCAAACTGTTCCAATTTTAAATTCCTATGCAAAAATTCCATAGCTTCGAATCCCACACAACTGATTCCATTCGATTGAACCTCATATAAGCAATTTTGAATAATATAAATCAACAATTACAATTTTAATTATGAAAAATCAACAAATTTTCGCGTGCCCGACCCCTAGAACCCATCAATAAAAAGTTTTAAGTGGGGAAGAGTGTAACGACACGTATTTTTGATAATTAAAACTATTAAATTTAAATAAGATTTTGAAATTTAATATTGTGAGAAATTAAAATTTATGATTTATTTATGAGAAAAACAATTAGAATATGATTTAATAAGGTTGTTTGAATGTTATTGACAACTATTTTAATGTAATTTCAATCAATTGAAATAATTGTAAGCTTAATTTGGATACAATTGTAAGTTAATAAGGAATAAAATAATTGTTGGAATCAATTGCTGAAATTAACGTAATTAAATATTGTCATTAATATGAGTTAAGATGATAACTTTAGAATATGAATGTAATAAAAGATAAACTAATGTTAATTATATTCATAAGGTAATGGTTGATTCAATAATAAGAGTGGAAATCGAAATAAAAAAATCGATTGAAATTAAAATATAATTAACTGGAGTTTTATTGCAGTTGTAATTGAACGCTGAAATTAGTACAATATTTAAATATTGGATTTAATATGGAAATTTGAAAAGATTATAAATTTCTATGTAATCAAGAATGATAAAATATATAATATATTTATAAAAAAATGGCAGAGAGCAACGGTCAATTTTCCAAACCTCAATCCGATGGAACTTCTTCAGATCTGGTGGGGGAGGAGGCCAGTGAGGAAGATGGTTGGACTAAGGTGTCTGGTAGGAAGAAAAAAGTGACGTTCTCTAATGGATCAAACATTCGGCTAGGTAATCACGTACGCAAGGGCAACCAAGTTTCCAGATTTGCTCAATCAAATGCATGGCAACGTAATAAGGGTAAAGCGGTTGTAGGGAATTCGTGTACTATCTCAGTGGATCCAAAAGCAATGCCTACTTCTTGGTGTGATATGGTGAAGGGTCATAATAGATCTGAAAATATGAAGTTTTATGAACCACCAATTTTCAATGATAAGAGAACAGCAGTTATTGAGGAGAGTGAATTACAATCGGCGGAGAAGATGTGGTCTAATTCGATCCTTCTTTACTTGGTAGGTAAAAGACCGTATTACATTTATTTTAAAGCTTATATTAAAAGGACCTGGATGCCGAAAGGCAATTTCGAAGTTTTCGCTAGAGATAATGGTTTTTACTTAGTTCAATTTGAAAAGGAGGAGGATTGTACGAAGGTCCTTAACGGAGGGCCATAGCTAATGGATGGCAAATTTATTATCATGAGAAAATGGAACAGTACGATAAAATATGAAAGAGATTTATTGCTTACGATTCCAATTTGGGTGAGATTCCCTAATTTGAATTTTGCGTATTGGAACCATGTTTCGTTATGCAAAATAGTGAGTACCATTGGGAAACCTATTGCTATGGATGAGCACACCAAGAATAGAAGTCGATTAGCATATGCCAGAATTCTTATTGAGGTAGAAGCAGATTTTGAATTTGACGAGGAAGTTCAAATAAAAGTCCCAGGGGGTAATTTTGTGACTCAAAGTGTGGAGTATGAATATATCCCACCAGTGTGCAAAAACTGTGTGTGTTTCGGTCATACTAATGAGCAGTGTCCAATTAACTTTGTTCAGAAGTGGAAACCTAAAAAGAAAAGCAGTGTGCAGATAGACGTTAATGATAAACATACAAATCATAGCACATCAAATGTTAACATTCAGAGTACTTTTTTTGTAAATGGCGAGGGTATTGTGTTTACAACACTACAAGAAAATACAGATAAGGATACTAATGCATCAGCTGCTATAGAGAAGGGTAAAGAAATCTATACAAATGATCAATGCAAGGATAAATTGCCATCTCCATCAGAAAATTTGATAAATACATCTGAGATGAACCAAGGCAGCAACAGCAGTTCGTTCGGCATAATTGTAGCCTCGCCTTCAACTGTGAAAGATAGCTGTGTAGTATCTGAAGGTGCTTCTCATCACAGTAAGGATGCCACAACTGTACGGAAGCAAACAGAGTCATTGCCTAATTCTACACAGACTATGAGCTATCAAGGAGGACCTTCATCGAGCATTCAGCCCTCTGATCCTTCAGTGTTGACGTCATCGACCGAAGTCTTAGTCTCACATTCATCATCGGAGATTGAGCATCGAAGGGAGTCTTTACATCACAATGATATTATTACAACTCATACAGTCCATTCAATTCATAATTTACATGATTCATCTCTAACAACTGATGTGTTTAAATCTGAACAGGTGCTTACGGACTCGATAGACTTGATGGTAGATCCTCTTCCTCTGGCTCAGTCATGTACCCATCCCAAATACCCTTCCCCTAATATCACATCCTCTGTTATTCCCAAAGACTTAACCTCTCCAAACCCTGAGTTTGACAGAATTATGGCAGAAGTGAAAAACAAAACGCAGCATGATAGAAAGAAAAACAAGGCTACACATGAAGGTGTGACTCCCACAGTGAGAACAAGGAGCCAAACCAACTCTAAGTAATGTCAGTCTCTTGTTGGAATGTGCGAGGCCTTAACAAGGCTTCTCGCGTATTAGAGGTGAAAAATATGATAGCTATGCATAAACCTTCTATTTTTTTCCTGGTGGAGAATAAATTGAGAAGAATTAAATTGAAAATTTTCATAGATTCTTGGGGTAAACAATGGTGCTGTTTCAATAATCTTGAATTCCATCATAAATGTAGAATACTGATTATGATAAATACATAGTATTGGAACAGTTACGTCATTTCAGCTAGTAAACAGCATATCACTTGAATGTTAAATAATGTTGCACGGGCTCAATGCATCATTAGTGTCATTTATGCATTAAATATTGAAGCAGACAGAGTACCTTTGTGGAGAAAACTTATCACAAAAGCTAATACATTTAATATCCCATGGTGTTTGATAGGTGACTTCAATTGCATTCGATACATAAATGAGAAAAAAGAAGGAAGGGGAATTACTCTTAAACAGGTTCAGGAGTTAAATAATTTTGTTCTGTCCTCTGGTCTTAATGAAGTAAATATTTCAGGAGTTAACTACACTTGGAGATCAGGACCAGATAGAAACATAGCAACCAGAATAGATAGGTTGTTTTGTAATATTGAATGGATGGAAATATTTACACATTCATATGCCCAATTTCTGGAGTTATCAACAAGTGCCCATGTACCTATCTTATTTCATTTTAATAAAGTGCATGATTTCTCTGGGCCTAAGCCATTTAAATTTATGAACCATTGGGTTAAATGTGAAGGATATCTAGAAGTTGTTCAACAAGCTTTTCAATTCTCTGAAGGTAACCAACTGTATAATCTTATACAAATGCAAAAGAGAACTAAAAAAGGCTTTGAAGGAGTGGAGTTATGGGGAAAACAATTTAAAACAGCAAGCAGATAAGTGCAGAAATGAAGTTAATGCAGCATTACTTGAATTGGAGAAAAACCATACTACTCATAATGCACAAATACTGGACAATGCACAAGCTAACCTTGTCAAATGTATGGATTTATTAGCAATGGACATCAAATAGAAAACTAAATGCCATTGGCTCAAATGGGATGACAACTGCTCAAAAATTTTCTATGCAAAGCAAACAACCAGAAAATTTTTGAACAATTTTCAAAATGTGCTTAATGACAAGGGCAAACTGGTTAAGACTCAAAAGGAGGTGGAAAATGATGCAGTCAAGTATTTCAGTAAAATATATAATAAAGAAGGTTTATCCAACACATTTCCATATATTACTCCAAAGAAGAAGATAAATGAATGGGGGAAAAATTTTCTAAATGCTGAATTTACTGTTGAAGAGGTTAAGAGAGCAGTGTTTAGTGTTCACAATGACATAGCCCCGGGCTCTGATGGGTTTAACTCTAAATTTTACAAAATGCATTGGGAGGATTTAAAGAGTTCAATTGTTAATGCAGTTCAAACTTCCTTCGATAATGGTAGAATTGTTAGAGAAATAAATCACACAATTATTTCACTCATCCCTAAGGTTTCTAAACCTGCATCTATGGTAGACTACAGACCCATAGCATGTTGTAACATGCTATTCAAGATCATTTCTAAAACTTTGTGTGAAAGAATGAAATATGTGCTTGGGGAACTGATTTCAGAAAATCAAACAGCTTTTCTACCGGGCAGACACATAAACGATGGTATTATTATTGCTCATGAACACATTAGAAACTTCAATAAGATTGGCAGCAATAAAATGTGCATCAAAGTGGATCTCAGGAAGGCATATGATTCGGTTAATAGGGACTTTATCATCCACATGATGAGAGCTATGGATTTTCCTTTCAAATGGATAAAAATAATTGAAGAGCTTATCTTAACACCAAGTTTTTCAATTGCTATTAATGGATATCATAAAGGATATTTCAAAAGCTCTAATGGTTTGAGGCAAGGTGACCCTCTATCCCCATATTTATTTACAATATGTATGGAATATTTCACTATACTCATGGATCTTAAAGAAAGTAATGGCAAAATAGAGCCCATTGTCAAAAATAACCCAAGTATTACACACTTATTATATGCTGATGATCTCTTAGTATTTGTTCAAGCTACTGAAAAAGGAGCCAAGTTAGTGAGGAACTGTTTCAGAAAACTAAAACATGCCACAGGGTTAGAAATGAATAACATGAAAACCCAAGTCTTTTTTAATAAATATTGCAACAATAAGGAGCAAATTCTAAACATACTTGGTATTACTGAGGGTTTATTACTAGTTAGATACTTGGGTCTGCCATTATCAGTCACATATATCAAACATGGAAATTGCAAGCAGCTGCTAGATAAAATACTTAAGAAGGTAAAGGGTTGGGAAAGCAAATTTCTTACTTTACCAGGCAGATTAGAGCTAATTAAATCTGTAATCTACCCAATGGTTAGTTTTTGGATGCAATGCTTTATGTTGCCTAGTTTGACCATCCACAAAATTAATCAAATCTGTAAAAAGTTCATCTGGAAAGGGAAGAAAAGCAAAATACCTTGGGATACAATTACAAATCTGAAATCTGAGGGTAGTATGGGACTTAAAAAACTTTCAGACATCAACACTACTTACTGCATCAAAAGAATTTGGGAGACCCGTAACAACTCTTCATTCAGTGCAAAGTGGTTAAACAACAAGTATGCACACAATGAAACTCTATGGGAATCAAATGTGAATAACAATCATTCATGCACTTGGAATAAGATGCTTTATCACATGAAAAATGCTCAGAGATTGATAGATAGGAAAATAGTGGATGGTAAATCAAGCAGCTTATGGTTTGCACCATGGATCAATGGCTCAACATTATTAGAAAAACTAGGGCATGACACATTATCATATACTAGAGGACACAACCAAAAGGTGGAGTTGATTTTGATTAATCAAACATGGAGACCTGATAATATATCTTACTTAAGGAATATTAGTGATGAAATAAAGCAAATAAAAGTTCATAGCAATAGGACAACAGATTTTTGGTGTTGTACTGCTAACGAAAAAGGGTTATTTCATTTTCATGATGTCTGGAACAATATCAGAATTCCTCAACAAACATGCAGTGTTCATCACATTATTTGGAATAAAATTTCTTTGCCAAAGATGAATGTTTGTCTTTATAGAGCTTTTCACAACTACTTGCCTACTAAAGATAAACTTCGAATTCAAGGTATCACTTCAGATGATTTATGTGTGCTATGCAATAAATATTCGAAGACAAATAAACACTTATTCTTTGAGTGTGAGTTTTCTAACTATGTATGGAAATGGATTAGAACAATGATTGGAGATCCTATTGTGCCAATTCACACCATCCCAACCCTAACTGGTGCAATACAGTATATTTCCCTAAATCATAGATCCAATGGTATAATCAAAGATGTCATAACTGCTGCGTTATCTTCTTCGATATGGTTTATATGGAGATGCAGAAATGTCAAAATTTTCAACAATGAAGTTAATGACAAATTTGCAGTTTGCAGAACCATAAAAAAGCAAGTCAAAGATTTGATCTGTATTAGATCTAAACATGATAGAACTGGAACGAATTCCATAGATGATATCATGGAAAGATGGGAAATACCTATTCGCAAGAGAGAAAACCAAACCCAAACCCGATACCATACCTTTTCACCAAACCTTGACTTACCCACCGCCGTAACATCTTCAAGGTACATGACTGACAGAGTAGGAGAAGAAGCTGCAAGTGCTGGAAAGCCCACTAGCACTGTTAGAGATAGCACTCAGGATGAAGGAGAAGTTTCTACTGCCCGTCGCACTTTTGAGCCGCCATGAAATTCTTAGAATTAGGTCAATCCGATGTTTTAGGGTTGAATGTTTGGGTCAACTGGTTACATTGAGTTTGCGGGTTGTTGTTGGACCTTGTTATATTGTATAGTTTATACCCAGATGTTTGTAATAATGTTACATTATTATCAATAAAGAGTGAAATTCATTCAAAAAAAAAGAATGATAAAATGGTTAACTTTTAAATTTGAATTTAAAGGTGATTAAATCAATTTAATAATAATTTATTTAATTAACATGAAAATTAGCCATTTTGGCCACTTTCTTGGATTTCCACGAAAATAGTTTTATCGGATCTGTAACAGTGAATTATTATAGGATTTCAAGTTTCATAGCGATCGGACTTATCGTTTGATCGTGCGAGCTCGAAACGCGTAGAAATCGATTAGAAGAAATTAAATGAATATAATTTGATTTTGAAAGCTAACTTCTATATACGATGGAATTAGGGTTTGAAACTAGTTCCATTGAGTTTAAAAATATCAAAAACCTATATTTTGATATATGCGATGACCTACTTTCGTTTCGGAAACGAAACGGATTTTTCGGGTCGTTATTATCGTTTCGACCCAATTCGATCTGTCCATTCATTCTTATCCATCTGTCTATATAAATAGATTTATTTTTTCGAAACCCTAGCAGTCAATTTATGTACGTACTTCTCATCTGTTCGTACTTCTCAATGTGAGAAATTCCAAAAACTCTAATTCCTAATTCCAAAACCCAAATTTCAATTTCAAAATTCAAACTCCTCAAACCATAGCAAATTATATACTACCGGAAAGCTCTTGACGAACATAATCTAAATTTGAGATTCATTTTTGGATTATACTCACGGTTTGGCCAAAATTTGGCGATCTTTCTCAGTCGTCCGTTGTTAGGGTTTCGGATTTAACGGTGGATCTTGATCCAATCGACGATCTGGGAGTTGCATTTGGAAGAGGAGGACGAGCAGGTCTCAGATCTGGTGGTCATTCATCTGTAGGTGGTTCAAATTGCTGGAAATTGATGAAAAGAGGGGATGGTGGCGGAGCATCATCTGGCGGTCGGAGGTGGGTCGCGTAGCATAGGGGGAGGCGCATGGTCGAGGGCTAGGCTATGGTGAAGTCTGATCATTGTTGGCGAGGTCGTAGGCGTGGCGGCATAGCGGTGTGTCAGATGTTTATGGCGGCTGTTCATGGGTTACAGCAAAGTCGCGTGCTTGAATGAGTTAGGGTTGCAAGGTTATTCGATTTACTAATTTACCCTTCTATTATTTTTATTTAAATTTAATTTTCAACCTTCTAATATCGATAACTTTTCATACGAGCTCGGATTTGGACTCGGTTTCTTCCATTGCGATCATATCGAAATTTCGGACAGCATGGAACTGGTTTGGTTGAATTTTGAGACTATTAAAATTTTGGACCTTATTTGGATTTTAAATCGACTACAAATTAAAGGTGAGTGATTTAACCCACTCACAAATACTAAACGTTCTTATGTTAGTTAAATTAAATTTATGATGTGATAAAAATAATATTAGTTGTCGTTTGGTAGTTTAATTTGACATTCTAATTTAATTTGAATTTATATTGAATTAAACTACCATTTAAATTAATATTGAATTTAGATTGTTAGTTAAATACCTGATAATGATCACTAGTTAATTGTTAAGATTTATTGGCTGATTTGGATGTTGATTGTGATGGATGTTTATTTATTGACATTTGGAAGATTGGATGTTTATATCCTTGTTATCACTACGGGTTGAAATGAAACATACCCGAATGATCTTATAAATTAAGGAAAATCGTTATGTGTTGAAATGATGAACCCGAGCGATTTTATTGATTTGGAAATTATTGATTCGGGATACGAGTTGAAATGATATATACTTGGAAAATTTAACTATTTTGGGGTTGAAATGATACATACTCTATCACTTGACCATAGGGTCGAAAACTATATACGGACAACGTTGGTGATTTTAAATTATTTTTTAAATAGTAAAGTATGTTTGATTTATAAATTTGATTTTTAAATTTAATTTAATGATTTTATTTAAAATTTATCTTTGGAAAATAATTTATTTTATATGTTTTAAAGTTTCAAATTATAAGTTAATATACGGTTTTAAATGTAAATTTAAGATTTTAACTTATAATTTTATTTAGTTTAAATATATATTTTAAATTGTTTAAAATTTATTTTGATAAAATATTCAATATAGTTTTACTATATATATTTTAAATTTAATTTAATATAATAAATATAGTTTTGATTTAAGATAACAAATATAGACTTTTATAATAACTTTAATAGATAAAAGATTTTTGTAAAAGATTTTAGAATTTTATAAAAAGGGTTTTATAAAAGATTTTATAAGGGATTTTATAATGGTTTTATAAAGGAGTTATAAACGTTTTGAAGCATTTTATAAAGGGTTTTATAAAAGGAACTTGTTTAAAAGGGAAGAGTTGTATGGAATATGGAATTTATAAATAGCTTTATTAATGGTTCTGAAGCATATAAATAGTTTATAAATGGTTTAATAGAGATTTATAGATTATTTTCGAAATTGATTGAAAGAAATATTCCTCGGTATTTATGAATATATTTATACTTTTGGAATAAGTATATGGATATCTTGATATGAAGGTATAAAGTGTTTTCTGGATTTATTATTAAAAATGTTTTATAAAATGACCACGGTGTGAAAAATATAACGATTGGTTGTTAAAGAGACCGAGGTCGGATATTGTCATACTCTCTGCCAATTCCAAAACCACTTTAACAACTAGGCACGTGGTGGAGAATCCAAACCAAAGTAGGATGGTTTGGAGAACGCTACTGGTATGAGGTAAGAACGTAGCCTTGACTCCCTCCAGTCAGCTTGATATGAGTAAAACAGAAGCTATACCAGGTCAAGTGAGGTTACTCCTCCGATCGGGCACATTTCTTCGGTACCATATCTGTTACTTTGTGATTCATTGGTGGCCACCTTCGATTTGATTATGGGAGTTAGTTCCGCGGTAGGCGGTAATAGCTGCTACGTGTTACCACCAATCCGAGAGTGCAAACAGTAGAATCCTACCCTGGGCATTGCCTCGCGTGCCTTGTCATATGCCTTATTGAGCCCACTACAATTTTGGTTTATGTCGTACCTATGGAGTGCTGTTCAACGGCTAGTTTTCTATCGAGTTAGAAAACCATCGATAAATTTCGAAATAAAATAACCGCAAGCGCATGACGTACTATCGTAGTACGTGGCGAGTACGGGTCGATCCGTAGGGAAATATTGATTTAAATTTCCTATTCAATCAAATTAACCAAAGTTGAAAAGAGTGAAGCTAAAAATGTAGGAAAAAATGAGCAAAAGAAAATTGATAAAAGTATGAGAGTTTGAGAGCAATTTAGAGATAATTCCACTCTCTAGATCACATAAATCAAAAAAATGAAGTTACGATCTCTCTTTTCTTATCATTAGCGTAATTAGTTGATGTGTTTATCATAAGTATGGTATATTTGTGCTATTAATTAGCACAATATAAACCATCAAACTATAACACAACCACTAATACACATTTAACTCTCATGATATGACAACAAAGTTGAAAGAAAAATCTATTTTAAGCATGGCCTATTAACTATTGTTTAGAAATATAGGCCATCAAATTTTAATTTCAACAATCACTTCATTACCATCATCATATGTAGATGAAGAGGTAATCGTTGTTTGTGATTTTTTAAGCATAGCCTATTTGTTGTCAACAATATAGGCTATCAAATTCACATCAAAAACAACAAGTTAAACCACTTCATATTAAGCACAAAAAGAGAGCATAAACATCAAAATGTTGCATCTACATACTAGAGAGCTTCATTACCCCTAAATTGAAGGGATTAAGCTCTCATATTTGTTATCAAATCAACAAATGTAGCATGCAACATTAAAGAAAAACAAGAGGAAAAAGAGAGTAAAATCAAAAGAAAAGCTAAGTAAAAAGAAATGAACACTAAGCTACTAACAACATAAGAAAGAGAACATGTAAATGTAAAATAACATTAACTAACATTGCATAGAAAGAAAGATAACATGAAATAAAAAATGGCTAAGTAGCCATGAAAAGAGAAACAGAGCTTTCTTTTATTTTGAACCTAAAACTAACTAACTAAGAGGAAGAGAATGTTACATGAAGATATGGGGTATTTAAACAAGTTAGAAGCCCTAATCCATATTTTTGGGGAATGCCCAAACTACCCCTTAGGAAGCGTGGTGGCCAAGTAACCATTAGCATCCACTAATCATCCAATAAGTATGCATGAAGATTTAATGGCTTTTTAGCATGTGCATTAGCTTCTAAGTGTACATTAAGGAAGGTGGGTAAGTGGAGTCCTCCATGATCTTCACTTTGAATTATTTCCATCTTCATTTGTTCTCTTCACTCTTGTGCATGCATATATCATCATGAAACCACTTGTAAAATTCACTAAATTTCCTACAAAACAACATAGAAAATTCCAAGTAAATTTTTACAATTTAATAAATGCACAAAAATGACCATTTTGCCTCTATATGAAGATGAATATGTGACCATTTGAAAATAATTTGAACTTTGGTTTAAACAATTTAAAATACCCAATATGATCGTTTATTTAATTTAAATAGATTAAATATGGTGGTAAAAATATGCATATTTATGTGCACATCAAATACACCCACACGTATCTTTTTATTCGTCCTCGAATAAAGAGAAAAAAAACTAAGATAAATCCGTTTTTGTAGGGAGCACGATTGCATTGAGCGTATGCAACAAACCGTTAAAGCTCTGGGTGTCCCAAGTAGGACGAGTGTCATCTCGTGAGGGTTTTCAACGGATACTACCCACAAAATCCAAATGCAGAATGAAAATATTTACAAAATGCAAGATTTATTAACAAAGATGTGAATGCAAGTTTTTGAAAATATTTACAATGAAGGATTTATTTTTAAATTGACACAAATAAGTTAAATATAGGTTTTGGTCATTATCTTGAAATTTAAGTCATTTACTCGTCAAAATTTCCAATAAAAACGAAGTTATCGTAACAAATGGGCTATAGTTTAACTCGTTGTTTCGGTCGATAATACAGTGTAACTATGAAATGGATCCTTTGTTAATTATCAAAGTTTATCAAAGTGGTATTTTCATTTCTTTTAATAACAAGTCAAATCAAACAAGGTAAAATAGTGCTTGGATTTCAATTGATTACTCTCTCTAATTTTTATTTGAAAATTTTATTTATATTAACAATATTTACATATGCCTAACTCAGATAAACTGAGGCCAGATATATTACCCATGCACTGCCTTGCGGACTGATGTGAGGGGAATACAGAGCGTGGCGAGTGAACACACGAGTGTGAACACCTATTGACTGTAGACGTTATTAATAAAAGAATATTTTTTTTATATATACACACACCTAACTTAGATAAACTGAGGCCAGATATACCGATCGTGCACTGCCTTTCGGGCTTACGTGAGAAGGGTACAAAGCATGGCGAGTGAACACACAAGTGTGAACACATGACTCTAGGTGTTTATTAAAAAATATAAACTTATATACAAGAATTTTATTTTTTGTTTTTTTTAGAAGAGAGAGTTTCGCACTATCATCTTGGCACCATTTAACTTAGAAGACAAAAAAATGTTATATCTTTACTTTAAATCAACCACTCTTTTAAAACAAAGATTTTCAATTAGGATGTATTTCACAATTAACACGTATGAATCTTCCTATATACTAGTTAAACCATTGTTATTTGTAATCAAACTTCATTTTTATTTTTGCTAAGACAAATAAATTTTTCAAAAATTTCAATTTAATAAACCAAAACCATATATTTAACCTATAGTGTTTTTTTAAAATAAATCAAAAGAAAATTTATTTTTGGGATTTTTTTTCCATTTTATTTTTTGAGTTTTTTAAATGAAAATGCAAAAATAAACCATGAAAAATTTAAAAATGAAGATGAGTCTCCCCCCACACTTGATTTTGACTGTGTCCCCACAGTCAACCCAAGTGGAAGGAGAAAAATAAAACAAAAATAAAAAGATGACCTATATTTACATAAAGGTGAACGGTATTTACACGGAATCAGAAAGTATATCATCAAAAAGTAAATGAAACGGTCTTCCAAAGACCGATTCATTTGTCTCGTCAAGTACGTGAGACACAATTGAAGCTTGAAAAACCAAACCGTCGAAGATTTTAAAGTTGAATGTTGATTTGGAAAAACGAATGTCGTTTTATTAAAAGTTGATCGAGTTGTTTTATTTTCGATAATTTTCGGGGTTGATAGAACGATTGATTGAAGTTTAAGTTTAATTTCACCAAATTCAAATTCAAATTTATCATTGAAAACTTCTTCAAAATTGTTGATTTCAAAATCAAAATAGTGATTTAAATCTTCCCCTTTAGAATTCGACAACTCATTTTCGAATAGTCCAAAGAAATCGTGTTCATTGAATTTGTCTTCCTTATTTGGATTATCAACAACTTCATCGCATATATTAAGTTCAAAATCCAAAGTTGTTGTATTCAAATTTTTGAAATTGAGAAAAGTAAGATCGAATTTTAAATTTGGTTCCACACCCTCAAAAGAATGGAAATCCAAGTCAATTACCAAATTTTCAACAACTTCATTAAGATCATCAATTTCAAAAGTTGTTGTTTGAAAATTGTCAAATTGGGTAAAAGATGGATTACTATTTGACTCATCTCACATTGGGATTTGATTTTGTTGTTCATGTAATTTCATATATGTTTCAATCAACAAATCCGTGTGATCATTATAAATTTCGTCTATTAGTTCAACAAAATCCAATTTATAGTTATTAACATGAGGATTTTCACTTTGAAATTGTAGAGAATAAAGATTTTCAATCGTAACATGGTTAAGATTATTCCCATTGCCAAATTCATTTGAAAAGTTTTTTCCATTTTCATTTTGAGTTTGAAATTCATTTTGGAGTTCGAAATTGAGTTGGCATGGGTTATAATTGAAATCGTTTGAATGTTGAATTGAATTCAAATTTTGAAATCCTTGACTCAAGTTATTACACAAATATGAATTACACAAATCATTTATACTTTGATTTTTTTGTGTAGAGAGTTCAAGTAAAGATGAAATGCTATTTTCAAGACTAGAGGGTTGGTCATAGTTTTGAAAACTTTGTTGCTGAAAATTTGAATTATTTATACAATGGTTGTCGTTAAAATATCCATACGAATTTGAAGTGAAATCATATGGATTATATTAAATTTCACAACTATTGTAAAATTCACGTAAGTGGGGAAACTCGGACATTTTCAAGGTTTTTTTTATACAAAGGAAACATATTTATAAATAAAATTTATTTTTCAAAAGGGAAATTGATTTTTGTTTTGTTTTATTAGTTTTTCAAAAAAAATTCTTTGTTTTTGAAAAGGTTTTATATATTTTTTTGGATTTTGATTTTTTATTTTTTTTTATTTTTTTGAAATTTCAAAGAAAAAGGATTTAAAAAATTTAAAGGAAAAGGAATATTTACAATTTTTTGGATTTTGAATTTTTTTTTTAAATATGTATGAACTAATGCAACTAAATGAATGCAAGGGGTTAATTACAAATGATTTATCCTAAGTTAACCAAAAATTGTATAATCACACTCTGTCTTAAATCAACAAGATAGTTCTCAGCCAGGTAACGGACAGGATTTATCGGTGCACCACGAATCACCGTAGCAATGCAGCCAAAGGTTTAAGTACCTTTAGAGAAACAACCACTATAATATTTACGAATCACTATAATATTTATAAATGATTATTGCTCTACTTTAGCCTAGACACCGAGAAATTAAATTGTTCAAAGAAGACAACTTGTCAATATACAATTAAGTGTCATCGATGTCTAATCGTTATTATTAATCGGAATTCAGGATGAAATGCAAACTAAAATTAAAAGTGTATTACAATGCAACTACGATGAATTTTTTTTTTTTTTTGGTTTTTTATCAATTTTTTTTATATAAATGCAAATGCAAGCAACCAACAATGCAATTCATATAAAACTAGAGATGGAAGCAGCAAATTTTTTTTTTGTAAGCAAGCAAGCAAAGCAGTTTATTTTGGCAAGCGGTTCTTCTCCTTCTGAAATTCTGCTTTGGCAACCTGAAATAAAAACAAGATATATACAATATTTTTTTGTGTTTTTTTGTATAAGGATGGAATTTAAAACAAATGAAAACAAAACAAAACAAGTGAAAAAAACGAAAACAAGAAAAATTAAAACAAAACAAATGAAAATAAATTTAAACTTTTTTTTTACTGGGAGGGAAAATAAAAACAAAAGCAAAATTTTATTGATTGGCCCTTGAAACAAAAGCAATTATATATATATATATATATATATATATATATATATATAAGAATAAAACAAAACTAAACTAAAAGAAAACAAACTCTTTTTTTTATTAGGATTAAACTATAAACAAATTAAAACAAAATAAATTCAAAGATATTTTTTTCTATTTTTAAGAGAACAAGACAAAACAAAAACAAATGAAAGAAAATGGAAATATTTTTTTTAAAATAAACATGCTTTTAAGAAGATTTTAGACTAATTTTTTTTAGCAAGTGATAAAAAGAATACAGAGGAAATCCCCCTCTTTTCTTTTTGTAATGACAGAACAAACTTTAATCAAAAAAAACCCGGCCCAAGTTTCTATATTAGAATCCAAATAACAAACCTGGCACAAGAATAACTCGAACACTTCGTTTTATTTTAGGCAAACCCAAATTCATTCAAACTTTCCATTTTATTAAACTGCGATTCGTATATCAAAATTACAAATAAATTGAAATTGAAATCGCGCAAGTTTAGGGTGTTCAGTTTGGGAATGGTCGCAGGCGATTTGGGGATAGGATTGCGGCTTCGTGGTTTTGCGGAAGGTGATTGAAGGTGCACGATTTGCTGGTTGATGGGTTGAATTGTGTTCTGAAGTGTGCAGTCTGTGAATTTCGATGATTGGATTGTAGGCGAAGTGTAATGGGAAGTTGTCAAAAAGTGTTGTTTAGTTAAAAGCAACTATTTTGCTGGGTTGCACGCGGGAGTTTGATGGTTTAAGGAGGAGCGACAAGGTTGGAGATGAGGTATGTGAATGTTGTGGCTGATTGGTAGTCGTAGCTTGTGGTGTTGATATGTGGTTTGCTGATGTAATGATGGATTGTGATAGAGAAGGCAGCAGTTGTAGGGGGTATTTGAGTTTGAAAGTGGATAGTCGGGGAATTGAAGTGGGATTGCTGGTCGCAAGGTGGCAGTTGCCTTGTGAATGGACGAGTAGATGGTTTTGAAGTGTGGTAACTGTGAAGTAGGGTGACTTGCGGGTTTCAGGTGGAATTTGTTTCGTGATTTCTTTGATTAGATTAGGTACTGGAGTAGGACTGTTGCGGTGAATATTGAGGTTTGGAAACAATGAGGTTGCTTGAAAGTAGGGAGGTGTTGAATTGAAGTGGAATGGAGTAAATGGGACTGTGACTGTGTTTGTGGATGTTGTTGTCTGTATTTGGTGAAGTGAGTTGAGTGTAAGGTAGGTGAAATGTTCAGGCAGAGGGTGAACTTGCTGCAGTTGGTGATCGAGGGCAATAGCAGGGGGTTGCAGCATTTGGAAAATGGTGGTTGGACTTGGGGATGTTGCACTGTCGTATTCGCTTGTTGTATTGGGTAACAGCGGTGAGTGTTATGGGTAGCAGCAGTTTGTAGGCTGTCAAGTCGATGATGAGATGGGTGAACTTGTTATTGTAGTGGGAGGTTAGGCAAACAGTTAGCAGATGTTGGTGGTGGGATGTGCTGGAGATTGTACACAATGATATTTGAAGTGGGTTTTTGAACGATGTTTGAGAATGAGATGAATGCAAGGGAGCAAGTGAAGTTTACAAGTTTGTACTGGGAGTATGGTTGTAGGCCGATAGTAGAGGAAGGACGGACATTTTGGTATGGCTGTTGAGAGTGGATTGGTTGTTCTATTGCTAGAAGTATGAAGTGTATGTCAGAGGGGCAGAAGTGTTTGTGTTGAGGAGCGGTATGGAAGTGAAAGTGATTGTGGGAGGCAGTGAAACTGTAGTGGTCGATTGGAGTATAGGGTTTGTCAGGGAGAAACAATGCTTTCAAGTGGCTGGGTTGTGGAGGGGCTCAAGTATTTGGTGTAGAAAGGAGTTTTGTGATCAGGTGGAGTTTGTAGCTGTTGGATGTTGTGAAAATAAAGTTGCACTGTCGTTTTTGGGTCTGTGCAGTAGAATGACAGAGAGTGAATCAGTGATGATGACTGCACTTTTGAAGATGAGGGCAATGGGTAGAGCAGTAGTGTTTGGTCGAGAAGAATGTGGCTGTTGCTGCTCTGGTTTGCAGGTTGATGTAGTGATGGAGTAGTGGTATGGTTGTAGTTGAAGGGGTAATGAAGCAGAGGCAAACAGTGGATGTAGTAATGGTTGTGGAAGGCCGGGCAGAAAGTGCACATTTGCATGGTTTTTGTATGTTTTTTTAAGCAATGTAAAAAAAAGAAAAAAAATATGTAAATGAAGAATGGAGATGAGAAATGAAATAGAAATATTTTTTTGTTTTAAAATTGCATATTTTTTTTAATACGTAAATGCAATGTACAAATAAAAAGAAAAATATGCACACAATTCAAATCACACCAAAAACATACACACACAACAATTTTTTTTAAATGCAAACACACACAAAACAAAATTACACAAAAATCAAAAGAAAAATAATCTGAAGAATATAAAATTAAAATCAAGATAATTCCCCGGCAACGGCGCCAAAAACTTTTTCAACGGCTAGTTTTCTATCGAGTTAGAAAACCGTTGATAAATTTTGAAATAAAATAACCGCAAGCGCACGGCATACAATCGTAGTACGTGGCGAGTACGGGTCGATCCGCAGGGAATTGTTGATTTAAATTTTCTATTCAATCAAATTAACCAAAGTTGAAAAGAGTGAAGCTAAAAATGTAGAAAAAAATGAGCAAAAGAAAATTGATAAAAGTATGAGAGTTTGAGAGCAATTTAAAGATAATTCCACTCTCTAGATCACATAAATCAACAAAATGAAGTTATGATCTCTCTTTTCTTGTCATTAGTGTAATTAGTTGATGTGCTTATCATAAGTATGGTATATTTGTGCTATTAATTAGCATAATATAAACCATCAAACTATAACACAACCACTAATACACATTTAACTCTCATGAAATATGACAACAAAGTTGAAAGCAAAATCTATTTTAAGCATGACCTATTAACTATTGTTTAGAAATATAGGCCATCAAATTTTAATTTCAACAATCACTTCATTACCATCATCATATGTAGATGAAGAGGTAATCATTCTTTGTGATTGTTTAAGCATAGCCTATTTATTGTCAACAGTATAGGCTATCAAATTCACATCAAAAACAACAAGTTAAACCACTTCATATTAAGCACAAAAGAGAGCATAAACATCAAAATGTTGCATCTACATACTAGAGAGCTTCATTACCCCTAAATTGAAGGGATTAAACTCTCATATTTGTTATCAAATCAACAAATGTAGCATGCAACATTAAAGAAAAACAAGAGGAAAAAGAGAGTAAAATGAAAAGAAAAGCTAAGTAACAAGAAATGAACACTAAACAACAACAGCATAAGAAAGAGAGCATGTAAATGTAAAAGAACATTAACTAACATTGCATAAAAGAAAGATTACATGAAATAAAAAAAGGCTAAGTAGCCATGAAAAGTGTGGTGTCCCTCACTTTAAAACACATAGATTTTTTTTTTTGCCTAAACATTCAAAAGGAATTCACCACTAAACCCCATTTCTTTTATATTTGAATATTTATACAATTTCCAAATATTTTTCCCAAGACCCTGGATTTACTAATATAATCATATCAGTGCATAAACCAATTAAGACAATTATATATTTGAAGATACATAATTGTTTCCCTTTTCCATTCAGAGCTAACAAGTTTGCAAAGAGAGTTTGAATCAAACAGGAAACCAAATTATCATATATGTTGACAACATAACCTTTTAATTTTCTCTAAATTTATATTGTTCTTCTTCCAGAGATAGAGATTTTTTTTTAATATTGCAATGCACAGTGCACTTTTCTTAAGCTTTCTAGGCTTTCTGCCTAAATAATTTTATTAATACTGAAATGGTATTTAATTGACCTTAAGGTAGTTATCAAGTACTTGTATGGATTTACCACAAAAATTATACCTGCAGGCATGGATATTGGAACTAATTTCCATTTATCATTTCAGGTTGAATAGTTGAGGACTTTTAACATTTTTAAGTTTAACATGGTGCAGACTTACATACTTGGTGTTTTATTGGATATGCTTGGTGTTATTTGAGGGCTGCTTGGTGTTTTCTTTTGTTTTGTCCCGGAAGCACTTACACTTCATTAATTGAGATGAAGTGGTTCCAGGCTCCAAGAGTTTGACCCATGGCCATCTAGGCCGGCCATAGTCCCTCTTTTACCACTTGCAAACCCATATCCCTCATATTAACAAACTTCTACAAAGTCCTACTCCTAATCCCAAGCATGTTTATGCCTAGTTTAAGTTTTCTGGAAATGCATCCTTATATGTATTCAATCAATTATTCAAAATACAGTATCTTCCAGGTTTACTTCTCTCATAGTTTTATTTGAAATTTAAATACACAAATACATGTAAATCTCCACAATTCATGCACATGCCTGTATCACTTACCTGCCATGCACAAATTCATTTCTTTTGAATACCCCTACTCAAATCTTAAGAGTTCATTCCTAAAATCAACCCCCTTAGCTCTTTAATTTCCATAAGTAAAAATATAAATTCAAGCAATAAAAATCAGAGATCATCACATGCACATATCATATTTATATGATATGTCTATCCCTTATTATATATTTTTTTTCAAATTAGACATTCATGAAATCAGCAATTAACCAAACATCATCAATAGTCTTTCATGGAAGGTTGACTTTAGTACATATTTTTAATCCAAATACTTAGTAATCTCCTTACAAGAAACTTCAGTTACAACATAAAATTTGACTAATAAATTCATTACAAAGCAACTACAAATTTTTAAAACTGGTTTCTTTTATTTATACTAGCAGCTAATTGCCATCTTTATCCATCAAGCCAACTTCAACTTCCTGCAAGCAAATCACTGAGCTGCCCCAATTTTAATGAGACACCCAGATGATTGCAAGGGCAACCAAAAGGGTCAGTTTTCACTGGTATGAGCATTTATCAAATTTGTATACATATTCATAATTTTTTGGTAATCTTACAGTGTCTTCCTAGTTTAACAGATTTTTATACTTAGCATGTTTTGGTCCATACCAAGTGATACAAAGACACATTCATTTATTTAAACAATACACAACAAACAGTTAAAATAAATATATGTACAATTCTTGATTCATTTTCTCCATTTCTAGATAAGTAAACTCAGGTTTTATACTCCCAATTTCACCCAGCAATTAATCAATGCACAATATTTATCTTGATTAATTTAACACCATATCTGGATATTTATGATCCAGGTTTTTAAACCCCAGCCCCCATTTATTTTATGGTCTTTAACTCCTTGTCTAATGAACACCATGTATGCATTGTGAAGGAAACTCCCAGGTTATTTAATTTATTCCATCACACAAAGGCCTCAGGGTGCAGTTGCACCATGCATATACTTGCTCCCACCTGAAGCAAGCAGATCATTGACTAACTCCCAAATGACCAGTTTAATTCTTCTTTGATAAATCCCCCTCTAGTTTCAGCTTGTTTTATTAAGCTCCTACTTATGAATTCAATCATAAAAACTCACAGTTCATTCATGTTTCAGAAAGGCTATCTTCTTTAATACTTTCTGGTTCAACCCCATGTTCCCCTATTTATTTTCCTTATTATAGAAAATACCCCAGTTTGCTTATAATAAATTTCTTTCCTAAGAATAGTTTAAGCATCATTGTCCTACTACCCAGAATTTCTCCTCCAACTTATGATATGAACATTTAGTTTCATGCTTCATTATCCAAGAAATAAACATGAGCTAGATCACTGTCTTGCTGCCTATTCCCTAAATAATCTATATCCATATTTAATGATGATAAGATAGAACAAAAATGCTCAAACCATTTTAACTCTAAAAGCCCACATACAGATTAAAACTCCAAACAAGAATGCATAGACAAACATCCATATCACCCATAACAAATCATTTCAGAGATTTAAATGACTTATAATATTTTAGGCTGCCTGCAAGAGGACTTAATGCCATTGCATATAAAGGATAAATACTCACATAATGTTCTCCTTTTACTGCCTTAATCCCTTGAACAGCAAATACTTCAAAGTCTCAAGCTAATGTTTTTTTTTCCTATTTTTATTTTATTTTGATCCCGAGAGAATGGTGGATATGGTTATGTGCAGTTATTTATAAAACCATTCTAGGGTTTAAGAAATATGGGTAATTTCCTTGATACCCTTAGATGTTTATGCACAAGTCATTTCCCTGTGTGGTCCTTAACTGGAAATGTACATTGTTGGTTACCTTAATTAGTTATTTCGGGAATCAAGCATTTTTTAAACACTCCATACTATTTTCATGACTCTATTCTACTCATGCCATAAGCATGTGACCCTTGGTTTATTATTTTTTTATAAGTTTAAGGAATCTGAAAATCTCCTTTGTATTTTCTACCTACCTATCATCTCCATTCAATCATGCATACTATCATACCTAATCATGTAATGTAAAATCATTCACCTATGTTATTTGCTTGAAATAAATATAAGATATGGAAATTTTTATTTGATCCTGTATGTATATATATATATATATATATCTCTGCCTTTTTGTCAAAACAGTAACTCCTCCTATATCTAAAAAAAATCACATATATTATGTTAATTATTTCTAGCACAAATATAAGACATATAAACCTTTTTATTAAACTTCATTTTACTCTATCTTTAAATAGAACAGAAAACACCCCATATATATTAGATGTATGTATTTATATAATTCTTTGGACATAGAGCTGTATTTATTTTGAGTTCCAATTTTCTTTTAATCACCTTAACTCCTTGCATTTTATCAAACAGAAGCTCCCATGCAATTTTATTTATTGCCAATTTTTCTTTTCTGTTTTAATGCATCATATATATATATATATATATATTATAAATTTCAGAATTTCTTAATATAAATGTATTTTTCATTTTTTTTATCTTATTTTATTTTAGGGTCATTACAAAAAGAGAAAGAGAGCTTTCTTTTATTTTGAGCCTAAAACTAACTAACTAAGAGGAAGAGAAGGTTACATGAAGATATGGGGTATTTAAACAAGTTAGAAATCCTAATCCATATTTTTGGGGAATTCCCAACCTACCCCTTAGGAAGTGTGGTGGCCAAGTAACCATTAGCATCCACTAATCATCCAATAAGTATGCATGAAGATTTAATGGACTTTTAGCATGTGCATTAGCTCCTAAGTGTACATTAAGGTAGGTGGATAAGTGGGGTCCTCCATGATCTTCACTTTGAATTATTTCCATCTTCATTTGTTCTCTTCACTCTTGTGCATGCATATATCATCATGAAACCACTTGTAAAATTCACTAAATTTCCTACAAAACAACATAGAAAATTCCAAGTAAATTTTTACAATTTAATAAATGCACAAAATGACCATTTTGCCCCTATATGAAGATGAATATGTGACCATTTGAAAATAATTTGAACTTTGGTTTAAACAAGTTAAAATACCCAATATGATCATTTATTTAATTTAAATAGATTAAATATGGTGGTAAAAATATGCATATTTACGTGCACATCAAGTGCTCCCTGATAGCCCACCGGTTTTGTGGAGTTTACAGTACTGTATAGACTACGACATTTATAAAAATGTGTAAAGAGGGATATGGGTAACGCCTTAACGCTATTTTAATATTTTACTTTACTGATAGACATTATATATATAGCGTATATTGCTACATATAAATAGTTTAACGGATCCTTAGGAGATGGAAATCTCGAACATCTCTTAAGTTATTGCATGCACGTTATACACTGGATAGGAGATGTAAAATCCCATAAACATCTCTGAAGTCGTTGCACTCATATTTATTTACCGTTGATTTAACTTACATTAGATCTTTTAGTTCTGACTCTAGTGTTTTTTCTTTTCATTACGCTCGGGTCAGCCTGAGCATTTTAGCGTTGAAGACTTTATTTCTGGAGGACGAAGATGGAGTTTGGTATATTTTATTATTAGTATTATTCCACTGTATCATGTTGTTCCGCTGCATTATCCCATTGTGCATGTTGTATGTATAACTCTGATTGTATTGTAAAAGTGTAATCAAATGTATTTGTAAAACAGCTTCATGAAATGTTTATTTGATTATTATATTTTGTCATTCCGCTGTGAGATTCTGTGTTTTGTTTTTCTTTCCTTTCTCTTATTTTCTTATTTTACCTCATTAACAATCCTCCCTTTTGAATGGTTTGAATTAGACATGTGTGGTTTATTGTTGATTTAAACCGTCCAAAAAGGTGGATTGTTACAGAAATCTACTATGGCTCAAAAGCGGATTAACACTTGCCTCCCAGAGGACGCCTTTTAAATATATGGTGTGCTTTGCTTCGAGAACAAGTTTGAAAAATCAGTATCTATTAGTTGAGCCCACCGTCTGTTTCAATCCTAGTGAATCATCCAGTTTTTTTAGATTCTCTAGCAAGTCAAAGATCGTTCCAGACCCGTTTTAGCTAAGGACTCCATCATGTGCTTAAATGTCTGCCATGAATCATGATCAAGACATCTTCATCCGAGGGTGTTATTTCACATCCGAGCCACCCTTATTCGCTAGGATTTATCTTTCTTTCTCCGATCGTAAGGCGTTCAAATCCTTTTATCAAGTCTGTATCCACTTCGGAGCTCGGTCTTGCCGGACCGTTGATCTTCCAATCTAGGAGTTGATCTCTCTGGATCGTTGATTGACTAATTTAGGGTTTGATCTCTTCGGATCCTTACTGAGCTCAATCTACTCGCTCTCCGATGAGGGAACCCAATGACCAAGCAAGTCCATCCGCTCACTCTCCGATAAGGGGACTTACTTTTCATCCAAGCCCATTCACTTGCTCTCCGGCAAGGGATCTTACATGTCACGATCCAAATTTCAGCATTCAAAAATCGACACCCGTACTTCACTTGTACTCGCATGCCGCAGATTCAATCGTTGAAATTCGACTCATGCCGGAGCTTATAACACATTAAGTATAACAACACAGCGGAAGAAAGAATAAATGATATCATATACATCACAAATGATACAATATCCAGAATATGATATACAACAATGATATCTATATGATACAAGAATATCAGAGACAAATAATAATGTTACAGCGGAAACAACAGAAGTGATAACTCCAAATGATCTTTAAAAGAGAATGAGTCCAACAACTCCAACATCAAGCTCGAACCACCATCACGTTGCACCAAGATAAGCAAGGTCGGTCGTCCGTGAACTCCAAAAACTGAACTAGCTCCCGATAATCTACTAAACCTGACTATCTGAAAATCCCAACTCTAGACTGCCCGTGTGGGAAATTGTGGGCACCCAGAGTTTAGGAAAGGAACAATAAACTCCGAGTCAGTCAGGGGACTGGTATGAGTAACAAAATAGTTATTTTCACAAAGAAAATAAAAGAATTTCGCAATGCTTTTGGAAAATGAAACTACCATAAGGCATCCCGCCACACACACAATGCAAACGCAGAATTGGAGGAGATTTCTCCTTATTATAGTCAAACATGCTTGATACGCAAAATCTTTTTAATATTATCATAAGTGCCTAGTGTGGAAACCATTTCGAAAGTATAATATAAATCTTAGCCAGCATACAACCATTATTGTATGCCTGCTATAGCTACCATGTTCAATAGCAGGTTACCACCACATTCCATGGCAGGTTATACAACTAAATCCGTACAAGGCTCGTATTGTTTCTTTGGATTTTTCAACAAATGGCCAGGCTAAGGAACTTCCTATGCCACATGGGAACGCCTCTGGAGGGACGCCCCGAGAACCTACCCAGCTCTCTGCCAACACAAGGCCGGTTACCCCCTTCTCGGGAAGTAAACCTAAGATATGCCACCCCCGGTTGTTTGCGACCTTTATCCGAGGCCCCTCGATCACAAAGCAACAATCACACAGTAAATGAGATTGGAGCAACCACACAGGTAAAATATCTGGGCTCCATACCATGATACCACCTTTTTCCAGAAGGAATGGACATACCCTAGGGGAGCTACCCCTGAAACCTTGCCGCATCTTTCCTGTTTCAACCATTTCCGGGGTGTGAGGTCCGATGAGGTTTCGTCCATCAAAGCTGAGAAAAAAATCTGAAGTAAATATCATTCAAACTTAAACAAAATTCAACCGAAACAACAATTTAATTCAACTCAAACCAAAGATCAAAGAAGAAGGTTTCAACTAGCAAATTCACGCCTGTTTCAACATAGCAAACTCTGTTCATTTCTAGAATCAAGTGAGTAACATCCCTTTTAAAAATCTAAAAATATGAATCTGTTGCATGTTCATATCTGTGAATAAGTATGTTTGTGTATGTATGAATTCACTGAGTATCTTTGAATGATGTATATGTATGCATAGTTGTCTTCTGTGATATTCTGTTCTTTGTTTCAAGCATCAGTTTGATTTAAAAATCATTACCTCTTGATCTAAGCATAATTTGGATTCAAGATTTGAATAAAACTTGGTTGTTTTATCATAAGCTTTAATTTAAAATTTTATTTAAGTTAAACAATTTAGTATTTTCTCTGGAATCCAAGAAAACTGAGCAAACCTTAACTTAGTCAAAAATTCAAACATTTTAATTTACGATTTCAGGTATATAAACTGAATTCGTATGCTTTAACATGATTTTTAAAGTTAAAATCATAATTTTTAGAGTTAAGGTGGAAGAGCAGTTTAGGTTCGAACGGAAAATGGAATTTTGCCAAATTCCGACGATGGGCGACGTTCTGGAGGCCGGGGTTCCGCGTGGAGGTGGAGGAGCCTACAACGATGGTGGAAAAAATGGTCGGAGGTGTACTCGATCATCGTGGTGGCGGCAGCAAGCTTTGGAAGTCTGAAAACCTAGTTTTAGGCGAGGCTGATATTTTGATTCGTTCATCGTCTGGAGTTGATCGAGCGTTGCGAGGTGAAAGAGGAAGTGTCGACGAAGGGTTGGCCGGGTTTCCAGATTGCTTGGTGGTCGGAGGATCGAAGACGAGGCTGTTTTCTAGGTTTGGGGGTGGTTCTAAACTGTTGTTTCCAGGTTTCGTTTTGAACTCGAGTTAAATTTTCGAGTGGATGGTGGAGTTCTGATGGTCGGAAATTGGTTCGTGGGTGATCGTCGACTTGCTCAATGATGCGATGTCGACTGGAGATGGTCGGCGGCGCCGTGCACGTACACGATGCACTTGATTCCTGGAATCTGGGTTGTTTAGTTGGGTGTATTCAGGGATTGTACTAGAATTTGTCTCGAGTAATTCTCGAGCTAATTGATGTTTGACTCGAAGGATTTTAGTTTTGGACTCGAAGCAAAGTAAGATGGCTCGGGTAGATGTTGTTACAGGCTTTAAACCTATTCTGTTTTTACAATTTAAAATTTTCATTTTTGAATTATAAAGCAAAGTTAAAACTAAGTTTTAAATCAAAAGTTTAAATATGAATTTCAAGTTAGTTTCAATCTTAGTTTAGGAATAAATAAAGTTTTTAAATTTAAATTGTTTAATAAAAGTGTTTAAGTAATTAAAAGTGTATTTAAAAGAATTTGAATTTTAAATGGAATTTGAAATTGTAAAGGAAGGATTAATTAATAAATGAGATTTATTAAGATTAATTAAAGATTAATTAAAGTAAATTAATTTAATGATAAAGATTAATTGGTAATTAATGATTAATTGTTATGAGATGATTGCTTAATGGTAAGTAATTAAAGGTTTAATTTCTTAAAATAATTAATTAAGGGGTTAATTAATTATGTAATTGGTTTAGAGGTTAATTTAATTAATGTGATTAATTAAGAATAATTTATTAATAAGAATAATTAATTAAGGTGTTTGATAAATTAATTTATATCAAATGATTTGTAATTAATAAATCAGGATTGGATAATTAATTCATAAGTAATTAATTTAATTGGAAATAAATTGAATTAATTAGGATTAAACAATTAATTAATCCTGCTTATAAATGATTATTGAATGCTTGATCTTACTTATGAATGATTGTATTGTATGAGATGCCTTGAATTGATTGTCCTATCTGGTCTGTGATATTTTGTTTTGTGGATTGAGCCGTGTATAATTTATTCATTTATTTGTGATACATTTGTATATTATCTGTGAATCTGTGAATGAATGATAAGCGTTATAGTTATTACCGCTTATCAAATGTATTGTTGTATTTGAATCTGTGGTGACTGAATGATGTTGCACTATTGTGTTAAAACCCCTGGACTACACCATACACACACAAATATGGACTTCACGAGGAAATCGATTAAGTCACATATTTTTGAAATGGTTTTAAAAATTAAATTTGAATTCAAATGGTTTGGACATGGAATCGGGTTAAATGTGAAAAGCTTTGGAAAAGGAGTTTTGAGGATGAAATTATTTTGGATAACTTTATAAAGTTTTGAAATTTATAATGGTTGAACCTTGTTTTGAAATTGAAGAGGATTTTAAATGGTGTATCTTTTATATATAAAAGATTTGAAATGGAAAATGGTTTTCCAAGTTATGAATGAATCTTTTTGAAAGCTATGAATTAAATCTTGATATAAAGATTTAATGAGTTAATCCAATTGAAATGGAAATCGATTTAAAAATCTATGAATAGATCTTTGTGAAACTGGGTGAACTTTGTGAGATGAATCTTTTTGTGTAAAAGATTAAAATGGTAATTTGTTTAAACCATTTGAAAGAGAAGTTTTGGGTAATAAGTTGTGACTTAATTGAAATCCCAATATCCATATGTTTTAATTACCTTGCACTTTGGTCCCGTCTCTCTGTACGGGACTTAAAGCGAACAATATCGTATAAGTTCATCCACTCGATCTTCAGTAAGGGAACTTGCACCCTACACTCCGGTCTCGTCTCTCCAAACGGAACTTAAAGCGATTAATATCATACAAGTTCATCTACCCGCTCTCCGGCAAGGGAACTTGCACCTTGGACTCTCGTCCTGTCTCTCCGGACGGAACTCAAAGCAATCAATTCGTACAAGCCTATCCGCTAGCTATTCGACGAGGGGACTTGTACGTTGCACACCTGTCTCTTCTCTCTGAATGGACTTATGGCGATCAATATCAATCACCACATTCTAGTGGATTTTTCAAGAGTTAAGTATTAAAATTAAAGCAAACAAATAGTGATCCTAATTGTTTATCCCATACATCTAACTCAGAGCATGCCTAGGGACTAATCTAGGTTCTGTACACGTGTAAGTGGTTCGAAGTTATTATTATCCTAAATAGTCATCCCAAACATTCGAATCAAAACGTGCCTACAGACCAACCTAGGCCTCGTACACGTGTAAGCGGTCTGCGTTTATTATTATTCTAATTATTCAAAGCAAGAAAAATAAAGCAAGGGAATTAAACTTGACTCCCGACCATCCCGATCATGGTATTTCGAGTCTCGTACTAGATCCCTGGTTGTTCCTTATTGCTTTCACCGAGAAAGAACTAGATCTGAAGGCTTGAAGCTTGAATATGATATTTGGAGAAGGTAAGGAGACTTAACATAAGGTCTAAGGTTGGGGGAAGCCAATTAGAGCATGGGGACAGCCATGAGGTGTCCACGAATTCTCATCAATCCATCTACGTGACCAGAGAGGAGACAGAAAGAATGATGAAGGAGATGCAAGATGGAATGATGACCAGACAATAGAAAATGCTTGAAGATTTATTTAAAGAATGAGACAATAATGAATAGCTGGAGCTGCTGGATTCAAAACTAGGGTCAGGGAACTAATGCAGAAGCATTTGAAGTTGTAGCGGAGCAAGTTGGATCGATGCGCCCACGAACAGAATGACTCGGAACCGACCTAAATCTATTCGGTACTAAGAGAACTATACTAGGGGCAATGTCGGAGTGGCTGCTGGGATGCCGAGAATGGATAATACTGGAGCTAGAAACGCGAGTCAGAATGCGAATGGTTAACAACCATAGGAATATGTGCTAGAACTTCCCTGTACGAATGGAGTATAGAATGAGATCAGAGAAGCAGGTCAGAACGCTAATGTGCAACCAAAAGAGTATGTGCCAGAGTATATGCCGGAGTTTCTTCATAGTGTTGGAACTGGGCCAGCCCGTAATGGAAGAAATGTGTGAATTTCAAAATTCTTACCATTTTGGATTTCTAATGAGCCTATGAAGTCTAAATATACTTAGTACTTTTCTATGTTTCTTTTAAATAAAATTAATATTTTATTTAATTTCATAACTAAAGTTTCACTGTAATTTAATGTGAATATAAATTAGAGTATATCAGATATACTCTTATATAAATATATTTTTGTGTGAAGGTTACATATTAAATTTATTTAGATAAGAAAACTTTTCATTTCCTTTCTCTTAACTTATTCAATTAATGACGCGGCATAAATTTATCTAAAGAAGGAAACTTTTTGTTTCATTCTCTTAACTTATTCAATTAATGAGGGGGCACATTATTTATATGGAGAGAGAAACCTTTCATTTCTCTCTCATTAATTAAATTGATTCATACATTAAATGCCACGAATTAGCAATTAATACATGGCATATAACGTAAGTTTTCCAAATATATTCCAGTGTGAATTATGAATGTGCAAAATTATGGTGTTTATAAATGATATGAATTTTTACATGTATTTATATACATGCATAATCATACAATTGTGGAATAAAATGTCAGAATCTCTAACCATCAATACAATACTTGTAAATTAGATTTTAGTTTTAATTTAAGATACCAACACCAAATAAAGCAATCCTTGAATAAGTAATAATTGACAATAAATAACTACGTATACTCTGCATACTTATGACCATAAATGAAAGTTTTAAAATACACATAACGACACTTTGTATGCACATTAAATACACTTAAATGCATTTTAAATTGCAAAATTATTTTATAACTAAATAGATGTTTTTATATATGCATATGAATATGGAGATAAAAAAACATATGTATATATATACATACATATATGTATGTTTATATATATATATAGTCACATATATGGTTACAAAATATATGAACAAAACTTTGCTTAAACTAAACTAATTAATACAACTTCCCTTTACGTATAATCAGATATATGGTTACACAACACCTTAATAAAACTTTCCTTGCACAAAGTAAATTAGCAAAACTTTCCCTTTTTATTTTAAATCATGTAATTAGTATCTAATAAATTAAGTATGTTAATTTAATTTAACAAATGTGCAAGTAAACAATTAAACATGTATAAACATATATGATTAAATTTAACAACTACATATTAAAAAATGCAATTTTCTTTGTTATAAATAGAACATATAAACAAATGATATTGGTTAGCAAAATCATATGGTTATACAATTATATATGAAATTGTTTGTATAGATTAAAGTTAACTAATAAAACTTGTTTCAAATTTTTTCAAAATTAAATTTAAGAATAAAAATACAATTATGAATTCAACAACAAATTTACATCTCCAAACATATAAACATAACAGAGTTTTAATCAAAAATATATACATACATATAATCATTTTTGCACCTCATGTTGACAACATATACGTATAGGGAATTGTGATAACGGATAAATTAATTAGACAAAAGCATGTAATGATTAGTTATAAATGATTATAATAATTTGATAATCAAGATGATACCTTGCTATTGCCCAAGAGAATACCATGAACGATGAATCAAAAGCTCTTAGATTTCGTGAATCGATCTTATTACCCAAATCTTTGAAGCACACCTTGAAATTGAATTCCACATAGGATGTTGCCTAGAAGTCACACCTTGAATGATGATACCTCCTCAGATCTTCAAGATCCCCATCTAATCCTTGCAAGAGATGGATGAACCACTTTTGTTTTATTTTATTTGATCCCTTTTTTTGGAGTTGAAAGATTTTGAAAATTATTTTTGTTTTCTGCCATAAAAGGTTAGTAGGGGAGAAGAGAATGAATAAATGAGGAAAAAATGAATTGTATGTCTAGAATGAATTAGAGAATATGTAACGACCCGCTATTTTGGACTATTCGCATCCGCACATGTCGGACTTGAATAATTCAAAATACCGAATTGTTAATTTAAATTTGGCAAAACTGAGCATATACAGTAAATAAATAATCACAGATCACAGACACAGAGTAATAATTTGCAGTGGAAATAAAAGAGATAGTAGTTCATGAAGCTACTATATAAATATATAAATTACATCAGAGTTAAACCAGATACAACGGAAGAGTGATACGATACATTAGATACAAATCAGAATACATCACTGGAATCATCGAATACTGAAAGCAGAATAGATGGTTGGATCTTCAAGCAAAGCTCCAACTTCAAAGGTGGGTCTCGAATACTGGTACACTCAGTCTGACCTGAGCGTAAAGCAAAACACAAAACACTCGAGTCAGGATTAACATTCTTATATAAATAAATCCAACTCAAGTGAAATAGCAATTGAAATACAAGTAACTCAAAGAATGTTTGGAATAACCATCCTTTAAGGATCCGTTAAACTATATACTATGTAGTAGTGTACGATAAGTAGATAATGTCTATCAGTAATATAAAGTATAAAAATAGTGTTAAGGCGTTACCATTACCCCCCTTAACACATTTTATATAAGTGTTATAGTCTATACAGCACTGTAAACTCCACCGTAAACTAGTGGGATATCAGGGAGTACTCCATAGGTATAACACAAAACAAATCGTAGTGGTCGGGTATATAGGGTTCCAAGTATGACAAGGCACATGAGGCAATACCCAAGGTAGTGAAACTACCGTTTGCCTGATCCGGACTGGTGAGAACGCATCGCCGTAGCGACCGCAACACCGCGAAACAACACTCCCAAAATCAAGGGTGCACCAATCGACAACAAGTAATGAGTAGTTTCGAAGAAGTGTGTTCGCTCGAGGTAGCTAGCCCCCATTTGGCCCGGCACGGCTCCTGTTTTAGTCATTTCCAATTTGACACAAGTGTCAAGGCTATCCATTATCGTTCTCTTTCTTCAGTCATCACGTACATCATTCCAACCACTTCATTCTGGATCACACTCCGCGTATAGTTATCAAAGTGGTTTTCGGTTTAGACAGTGAGTATGTCCCTAACCGATTCCGGTCTCTTTAATAACTTTCGTAATTATTACACCGATTGGTCGTTTATATATTTCAAAAACCAAATCAAATTCAATTTCAATTTCAATTCGTAAACCAACATTTCATTTGTCTTTCTAAAATAATTTCCATAATTTACGTTTCAAAACTTCTATATTCATAATTTCAAAATCTTATAATTCAATTTCAATTTCTTTTAAAACAATTCAAATATTGATTCAAGTTCGTATATAAGTTTCATTCCGAAATCATTTAAATTAATTTAATTTAACATTCAAATCAATTTAACTTCATTTATCGATTTCATTCAATATTCGTTAAGTACATATATCATTCAAACAATTTCTATTTAATTTTCAATTCACTAAATCAATTACTTACGTTCAACTCCATTACATCAAAACTTACAAATTTGAATTAATTTAAATTCGTCAAATCAATTCTTTCGATTACAAGTCTTACATTAATTTCAATGAATCACATTTTATTTCTTGTTAAAGAAATTCAATTTCACTTATTTATTTACTTAGTTACAAATTTCAAAACTCAATTAATAAAGAAACTTAATTTCACTTATTCAAGAAGTTCAATTTTACTTAATAAAGAATTCAATTTTATTTAATTATTAAATAATTCAATCTTATTTAATTATTAAATAATTTCAAAACTTAATTATTACATAATTTCAAACTTAATTATTAATAATTCCAAATTTTAAAACATCGTTCTTTCATCAACTACTATGTTAATATTTTGATTCAGATTATTAAATATTAACATTTCCTTTCATTAAAATTCAAATTCCAACTTCGTTTCAAAACCATATTATTTATTAAAATAAAATCTTCATTTTATTTTTAAATCAAAGTATTGACCAATCGGTTTTTATTTAATTCTCTATCCTAGGTCAAAGTTCAATTTGGGTATTTATCATTTCAACCCGATTCCAATTTAATTCAAATCAAAACATAGCAAAGGGAACTTGCAGTGTGATAACTGGGATGGTGTCAAAGTAAATAAACAAGCAATAACAACAATCAATAACAACAATAATCAATTCAAATAATCCCGAAATAATCGTATTAACTCACATTGTTGTTTGTGCAAATTAATATAATTATTTCTAGAATCTACACTATCATTTCATGTAGATTAAAGATTATTGCATTACGGTTTTTCACTTGTCATCTATTTACAATTTCATACATCATCAGTTTAAACAACATACAATTGATGGTTCAAGGTGTAGTTAACACTATTTTCTACGTGTCAAACGATTAAACATTTAAGGGGTCATATTAAACAAATTTAACTAACCAAATTCAACACATATGTCGATTCAAATTTTTTAACTATTCTACGTCAAATTCAGTTGCATGTTATTTATCACTTATACATTTACGATTTAACGACCAATGAAATCATCAACAATCAATCAATTAACAGCCAAACTGTATTATCATCGCATAAATAATTAACAGATAATGGTGTCAGATGTCACAGGTGAACTGATACAGGTAATAACATAAATAACAGTATAAATAACTAACAGCAACAATATTTCAACTGTCGTTTCAATTGAAATCAAATTTAATAAATAAAAGAATATTAATCGTGAGTGATTTCTCACCTTCCGAGGCTAAAGAATACAGAATATGACATAGAATTGAGTAACGAACCCAAGCACGAATTCTGAAGCAAAGCGAGATTGGCTCGAATTCGACAAAGCTGATAGATACAAAATAGAAGAAACCGAATCAGAACCGGATTGATGCAGGAAAATCAAAGCAAAAGTATATTATATTATTATTTATTGTTATTATTATTATTATTTTTAAAATAAGATCACTACGACAAAAAATAAATAAATATATTAATATAAGATAGGTTTATAATAATTAATTTTTTTTATACAAACTAACATATACATTTTGAAATCAACAACATATTTACACTAATATACACTATAGCCAGTTAACTAACAATGTAATTTGTATAAACTTACATATGCTTTAAAATAAAATACACGGTCCCCAATATTAACAGCACATAGCAAAACCCAAATACTTGTAAATGCATGGAACCAACTCATGGATATAGTTTCATAACGTGTATACATATAAATCTTAAACAGAATAGTGGGAACTAACATATATTTATATAACAAACTTTATATTTAAAACTTTAACGCCGACCCATATCTAAATAATAACTTTGGATATATATTATAATTTAACTTATTATTTATCATAAAGCACCCATACACACATATAGCTCACAGATCCTACGTAATATGTACAACCGATTATACGACTTCATATATGCATGCATAGTTTTCAACCAATATTAGAACCAATATTATAACTTATATGTTAAAATAAACAGAACTTAAATCTTATAAAAGTGTATTTGTATAGTAACTCTTCTCTGGACAGAGACACAGACTGACTCAATAAAAATTATACTATATATTCTAAATACTTACATCTATAACCCAATGTATATAAACAAAATACAACGTATAAGTATACTTAGATATAAAACCATACATCAAACTAGATCTGTAACATAGCTTTAAAAATCAAAGCATTCTATCTGATAACAGAACACTATATAAATATAACTAACACCATAACAATTGTTGTACACTGTCTATATATTTGTAAATCTGGATCTGCATATAATTTAAAACCATACTCAAGTAAAGTTATATATACAAATAACATATATTACATTACCCTGCAAAACATGTGGTGAAGCATGTGATTCACGGCACAGAAATGCGAAGGAAGCGGATGGAGACAAGCGCGAGTTGGAGGGAGCATTCTGGCCGCTGCGATTTAAGCATGGAAGGAGGGAGGAAGGTCGAGGCTGCTTGTCTTGCGTGGGGTTGTGTGGAGGGTGGAGTTGCTGTGGCTTTCGCGGGTGGTCAGTGGAAGGCCATGTTGAAATTGGCAAAGATAGGTGGAACGGTGAAGAATGACGGGTAGTAGCTCGGCCGGTGGTTGCCTGGCTCGGGTTTGTTGAAGTGGTCGAGCGGAGGTGGGTAGCGGCGGAGCTAGGCGGGATGGGGAGATCTCGGCCAGGCGGGTAAGTTTTGGTCAATCGAACCTAGGAGGAAGAGGAAGGAGTCGACGCGGCTATTGAGTAGGTGTGCTGCTGCCGATGGGTCGGGTTGTGGTGGGCGGAAGGTGAAGAAAGGAAGCATGAACAGGGAGAGGACAAGCAAATTAGGAATACTATATATAAAAATTTTCTCTGAGGCATGGCTAAGAAAGCAAAAGGGGAAAGAAAAAGAAGGTGATAGATGAGAAGGTGCGTGGAAAGGTAATAACAAAGGAACAAACTTTATGTTGCAAAATAATAAATGCATATTATCTCAAAAGGTGGGATATTGAAAGGCAACACACAAATTCAGGACACAATAATGACTGATGACCGTTGGCTCACCCAAAGGGTTATGAAAGGACAGGAAACTCAAAAGCACGAATACGGAACCGATACGGTTAACCGTTTCACAGATTCTGCTGCGTACCGGACACTGAAACAAACATATGAATATATTATGGAGATCATCACAACGAGATGATCAAAACGGTCTAAAGATATCAGTGGTACGATCGAATTATAAAAATTTGAATTTTCTACCAGCGGAAAATGCAAGAAAAACACTGAAAAATAAGATCGATGGAGCCAAAGATGTCCGAATTTGGAAAAACGACAAACTGACAACTTGCTCAGAAGATGGTTTAGATTTTTTCTATGTAAAAATATTTAGGTTTCGGAAACATTTTATTTTCATTGCTTTTTTAACTGATTAAATTGAAGTAAATTTACGCGCGAAATAAACTTTCATATTTTCGGACGAAAATTTACCAGTTTCTATGTTTAACTAAACGCATTCCAAATATCAAATTTATATTACAAAATTTTATCGTTTAAAATTTCACAAAATTTCAACTAATTACGTTATTAAAACAGTTGAAATTTACGGGTCGTTACAGAATATGTTTTATTTGAAAGAATGAAACTTTTTCCATTCCTTAATTAAAACTTCCATAATTAATTCCCTTAATTATTTCTCTCTTCAATCCTTCCTTTACATGTATGTCATCAAATGACATAAAATTTACACAAATTATGTCATCAAATGACATAAAAATTTCATAAATTATATCATCAAATGGAATAAAATTTTCATAAATCATTTCATGCATTTATCTTTAAATTACATCGATATCGTATGTTAATGCTCAAATATAACTTTTACAAATGCATTAAAATAATTACAAAATCTTCCAAACATGAAACAAATAAAAATTAATATTTCTCAAATGTCAATTAATTTAATCAATTTACAGCATTTTATAAATTAATTAAATCATGTGGTTTTTCAGAGAATTCATCATTACGGTAGTGCGACTCAAAGGTGTAAATTTAGTCAGTGATTAATATCGAACTATTTGAATATTAATGTTCACACGTCACTTAGTAGGTGGTGTGACATTTTGGCCGAATTTATCGCTTACACATCTTTTGCTAAAATCCAATTTTACTTATTATAAGCGGTATCTAATAGTGACAATTATTTATACCAATTCTCTTCTTCACATTTTGGATTTATGGAATTTGGTAATGGTCAAAATTCCAATATCATCCATATTCAACTTTATAGTCCAAACACAAAGTCCTTGGTTCAATAATAATAATTATTATTATTAACCGAAATGCTCTGGTCAGAGACTTAGACTTTGAGTTGACTTCAATTACCGTGATACTAACCATATATTATCGAGGAGATGAATCCTCTTTTGAATAGTGTTTCGCTTCTAATGCTTCCACTCGACCCTACTATACTCGTTCGATAGATGTCGTGCCACAATTTAACTATAATCAAAGCGGAGCTTCCACTTTGAAGATCAATAGTATTCTTTAGTCGAGTGAACAGTGTAAATTAGTCACATTAATATTCTTTGCTTGACCTTAGTTATATTAACCAATATACTATTGAGCGAGTCATTCCATAATTATACAATAACTATCAATACGTAACCCATTGGTACCCCCAACAGTCTTGAGTAATACACCGCCCAACATTTGGAGAGCGTTACGTACTCTAGTCTCAACGGATACATCGATATCCAGTCTCGATGCATCTTGACTAGGAACATTTAAAATGGTATATTTGTTTCATTGTGATAAATTCCTCATGGTTACAACATTTTGTAACTACTATCACAAAACATATCATTTATGGATTTTCTATTAAATATACTTTTAATTAAATTGATTAATATAACCACATTATACCAAGTATATAATAAAAAGAAAATACCTTTGTTTCAAACAAGGTTGGTCAACGAGTTAGATATATGTAACAAATTACATAATTGCCTTCAGGGTATACCCCTAACTCTATCAATCTCTCACTTGCACTTAGGGTCAATTATGGAATCTTATTCCAACTTCTCCAATTGGTTTTCTGAAAACCAATTGGGTCAGTCCCTTTGTGAACGAGTATACTATTATGTTTTAATTATCTACTCTATCAATCAACTCTCTCCGATGGTGATAAACTGCTTTTTCATGTGGAACAATTCGGAGTATGTCTCTCGACTTTTAGTGAGCTAAGTTCTGTTACAAACTATATTGCGACATTGTTATCATATAACAATGTTATGAGATTCTCGACATTTGGAATCGACTCAGTTATTAATTTATGCACTTATATTTTTATATACATTGTTTTTATTGTGGTGCTATTTAAGACGATGGACTTAGCCTTTTCATTAAACCAGCCACGGTTTTTCATTTGGAACATTTCCAACTTAAAGATTTTTAACTTGAATTTATCATTGACATACTATACTCTCACTTATGAAGTTTGAGTCCGAACACTCCTTCATAAGGAGTTTTTGTTTCTATAAACAATTCTGTAGTATTTCATAAATACACAAGACCCCTTCAAACAACCATTTAGTGATATCATTTTGGATTTGATATTTGCTTCGTGTATCAAATACACAAACAAATCATGATATCGACAACATAACATGTATGATAATTCCTATTGCCAAGGCATATGGAACTCATCTCACATGTTCCATATTAAACAATTTCATAAGGTGTCTTTGCATATCGATTTGGGACATTCCCAATATCTTTAATACTCACTATAAAAGACATCATTTACAATCCAAAGTTGAGTATTAAAACAACTAGGTCGATCTTAACACAAGTACATAGTTAAAATCAACAATGTGTTATAGTTTAGAAATATAAATGTACCTTTTAACGTTCCTTTTTACGAACCCACGCTTCCTATGCATTTTGATTGATAATCAAACTATTTGATATTTCTATCAAAATATTTTTTCAGTTTTGATGCTTATAAAATGATACTTTCTATCATTTATTGGATCCTATCCAAAGACTCACAAGCTCAACATCGCTCACACTGACTTCGAGACATTTTTGGTTATTACGTGTAAACAGTTTACTCTAAATCATTATTTAGAATTTTCTGTTTCAATACATATGTACCAAACATAAAGTCATACTAAGTGGTAATTTTGTGAGTAAATTCAAATTAACTTGAGCACGTTGAATACTGAATCTATTACGCTAATTTCGACAATTGAAATTTGCAATATTATTCTTATCAACATTACTTAATTAATTCCAACTGCATTAGTCTTGCTCATAAACACACATTCGCGGCAGATGGATCACATCCCTTTGGTTACGACTATCAAAATCATATTTTGATAGCGTATTTGTAATTCTTTTAGATTTGTGCATCATACCATAGAGTCAACACTCTTAATGGTTAATTAAACAACCGAGGATTGTATATTTTCGACATTGATAAGAAACTCATAGTTTCTCTTCAATGTGCAAGAATACTTATTAGACACTCTAATCTGTTGTGTTCGTTTAGGTTAGTTAATTTCATTTCATCTCATCTAATCAGTTCTATCTGTGGATCGTACCCAACTCCATTTTACTACCAGTAATTCTTCAAAGAAATTTCTTTACAATGAAGTTGGTATTTCTTGAAACAACAATTGTTTCTAGAACAGAATAGGTATTCATAAACGTTTTATGAATTTCTTTATTTATAAAATTGATTTGGTTTTAGTATACAAAACTTATGTTCAAAATATATATATGTCATCCAATGACAGTCTTCCAAAAACTCTTTTAGGGATATTCATACAAGATCCCTTACGAATAGTTATTACGTGCAATCTTTCGACTCGCACAATTTGCGAACTCCTTGGCCTAGGATATGTTGGGGTTTCTTATAACCCTCATCTTGTGTTGTTATTCGGCCTTTTGTCCTGGCTATATTCAGAACGACTAGATAAGTTAGATTAGATGGTCATCAAGGAAGACAGCCCGGAGAGATGATTATTAGGCTCAGAGATCAAGCACAGGCAATGATATGAAGCGACGATCAATCGAGGCCAAGAGATAGACTCTCTAGAATATTCTAAGTATGGAATAATGCCCCGCCTAAGCGGAAGATCAGTGCATATCCCTTTCCCTAGGGGATCGGTACATATCCTTAATTTTTATCCCACACTTGTTAAGATCGATATAGGGTGACAAGGAAGACCCCATGAGGTTACATTTCAAGTTTCAAATCATTTGGAGTTTGTATGCTCAAGTTATGGGCAAATTACTTCACCTATTAAAAGGGATCTGGATAAAAGGGATCATCCATATTCAGCTTTCACTACATATTGCAACAATGATCGGTCAATAACTCAAAATCTATAGATGCTATCAACATAAAACTTGGAGTATAAGCTAACTAGGATGTGTGGAACACCCCATAGGGATCACCTTGCATTTGGAGCAAGTTGGACGGATCGATACCTATCCCTCTAGAGGGATCGGTAGAAATCAGAATTCAAGCAACACTACTTTACGGAAAATACGATATCTCACAAACCATACGTCGGAATTGCACGAAATTTGGGAAGCAAGTAGCTAACATCAAGGGGCATCCCTCATAGTGATAGCAGCCCATTTGGATGCATTAACAGGGATTGGTACTGATCCATATTGTGGCCCTGCAAAATTTTGGGTAGCCTTGTCTTGGTCTCCCGAACCTTCTGCCAAAATTTCAGTCCAATCCAAGCACGTCTTCCCCTATAAATATAGCAGGTATGGCGTAAGAAAAGGGATCTTACTTTCTTTGCCATGACTCTGCCATTTTTATTCTTCACTTTTGTACTAATGGATCCCAGTTGATCCAAACATTCTTGTAATCATAATCAAGTGGAAGATCGATAAAAATATGAAGTGGACGTAGGCCAAGATTGTCAAACCACTATAAAAATATGTGTGTTCCTTTATGATTTTTGCTTTGTTTTTATTTCATTCTCCATTTAATCTCTACTAGATTCTATTAGGTGTTGATGCCTATTTTTGACATCAACATTTTGGTGCTTTCATTGAGAAATGAATTCTCAGCTTGATTGGATCTCATCATCTACTTGTGGATTCCCATATTCACGAGATAAATCTAGCTTTCCACTGACAAACTTCCTATTCTACTCAGATTTGAAAGAAATCTAAATGAAGCCGATGGCCATGGCTAGAGGAACTAAATCTACATCCTGTGTTGTTGGAGGAACTGATGATGGCAGTGTTCGACAAGACAAGCAGAATGTCAAACAGCTTTCACGTCGATGGTTGTGGATTTTACATAAGCTCCATGATTGACAATCGGCATATTGAAGTATGAAGTTCACTGTTAAAGTCCATATGCAAATTTATGATTCATATTCAAGTTTCAAGAAAAAAGTGTGATTGTTCGATTTCAAGTTAAATATCGAGTATGCAACTTACATTTCCCATGGTGGTCCATATGTTCAACTTCTATGAGATAGGGTTGGCCGTGATTAAATGGATTGGTTGTATGAAATTTACAAGTCGTGAAGTTATATGTACTCCGACCGGTCCCTTGGTTAAGTTCCTATAGCCGATCCCTCATCCACTTACATGACAGATTCCTCCTCTATCCAGTTAATTCTGATCCCTCACCGTTCCATTTTGGCCGACCCCTATATATGCTTTGTCCTCTCTAGCTCATCACAACTGACTTTGCAATTGACTCCTCACCGACCCCTCCAGCATATACACCAACCCTTCTTCAAAGTATATATACCGACCCCTCTACAATGTATATACACTGATCCCTCTACAAGGTATATATGTCGATCCCTCTGCTGGGTGTATATACCGATCCCTCTTCAAAGTATATATATCGATCCCACCGCAAGGTATATATGCCGATCCCTCTGCTAGGTGTATATATCGATCCCTCTTCAAAGTATATATACTGATTCCTCCGCAAATTATATATGTTGATCCCTCTACTAGATGTATATATTGATCCCTCTTCAATGTATTATACCGATCCCTCAAGCAATACCGATCCCTTAAGCTATACCGATCCGTCAAGCTGATAGCCCCGCTCAATATCTATCCCTTTCCAAATCGAATAATGATTAGTTCCTCCATTCCTACTACCGATCCCTCTATAAATCGGTTCACAACTAATCCCTCTGGCCAATCCCTCGTTCACCTCCCTATAGTCGATCCCTCTCATATGGCAAACTACCGATCCCTCACCAAGGCAATTCAGCCGATCCCTATACTAGCGATCCCTATGTCGCATTCGTCTAGAACCGAACCCTATTTAACCGATCCCTATTCCAAAAAAATATGGATCGGGTACGTTCCATTTTAAAAAAATTATGGATTGGGTACAATCCATTTTTATAAAAAAATAGCTCTAAACACGATCCCAAATCCATGCCGCAGAGCAGTGCCCTCGCATTCTGGATTCGGAACTCAACTTAAACACGGTGAATTCTATCCACTTTCCTTACGTCATGTGACTGACTGGGGCAAAGAGGATCAAGCGGCAGCTACTGAATTGCAGCCAAGGAATGGACAAGAAACTGCTACTCTAACGGTACTCCCAAAGGCTGGAGAACCAAGATGATATGACACAAACTAGGATCAATTACTGGGTCAAGCTCCCGGGGTAGATTGTGACTGCCCTCTACTTACCAGTGTAACATCCCTTATCTTGAGGCCCGAAGCTAAGCGCTACAGATGTTGCAGTCATCCATAGTATTAACTTCCGGTGACAAAATACGGTAATGTTAATGGTATCCATAATATCAGAAGCACTTGAATATGAAAAAAAACACAGATTAAAACAACTTTTTTGATTACATTTCCAAATAAATATTTCATATTCAATTACATAATCCCAAAAATGATTCCCATATCTGGATCAAATATAATTATTACAAATTACGCTAAGAGCGACATATGAAGAGCCCCCTTGGATGATCAGAGTACTAAATAGACAAATTGTCTTAATACAACATAGCGGAAATAAAAATTAAATAGCTCCTATATATCTAGCTTTGCCTCCTACACGTCTTCGGAAGCTTTATTCGTCCAACCTACTAAACCTGTAGAACCTTAACTCTCGATCTACTCAAATCATATTTTGAGCATCTGAGAGTTTAAGGGGAAAACATAAACTTCGAGTCAGACATAAAGCTTGGTTTGAATAATATTATTACATCTCGGTTTACTAATATTAAGTGAGACCACGCCGCTTAGCGGAATGGGTTTCTCCTTACTAATATCTCTTTAAAACACATCTTTTTGCAAATTAGAATGCAATCAAACTGATTAAAACAATAATAGCAATATCATATATGCTCATAAGTCAGGTAATAAATGGACTATCTATCTGAACAATATAGTTTTGTTTAGATAACTTCTAACCATTGGCTGAGTCGGGCCTACCAGACGAAATAAACAATCTAACATCTGTTAGACAAACTCTGGACGGTCTGTCCTTAACTTACTTCTCCCAAGGTCACCTGATCCTAATGGTTTTGTAGGCTCACCAATAACCTATCCTTCTCTGTATATTCCTTTCTATGTTTAACATCATTTCAGTCTTACCTGTGACAAAGCCCTACACACTAGAATTTTGGACTTATATTAGCTAGGGGCTACTAGCTAAAGTATAGGGCACGACCCCATACCAGTCTCATCTGGTATTCTAATGTCTGAGTCATTTACTTAGGGTCAACTACCCATCAAATTTTCCTTGAAAACATTTCTTTCAAAATGATTTAACCCTTTTAAATCATACTTAAACAAGGAACATATACTCTTTGCTTTACTCAAAGCTATTTGCCATGTTATATATACTTTACCCAGAACATTGTTGATGAAATATATTGAGGGTTACCTATCCCTCAAAAGTAAGTTAAAACCCTTTTTAACTTAAAAACTCTTAGGCTATAAAGCCAAGGTAAACCTTTCGAGCCCTTTGCTTAAAAACTTTAAACAACCCTTTCGAAACCATTGAAAGTATCCCTTTCAAAATACATTAATTACTATAGGTTGAAACACTAGGCCGAAAGGCCAAAACATACCGTTCGAAACCTTTATATTAACCTTTCAAAATCATTGAAGGTATCTCTTCGAAACCTTTATAAACCTTACACATCCTCTTTTCAAAACACTATAAACTTGCCTTTTGAAAGCATTGGAAACTTCAATTTAAAATACTTTAAGTACCTTTCAAAACCATTGGGGAACCTCCCATTTGAAATGTTCATTTAAACCTTTCGAAAGCATTAAAGTTCTTTACTCAAAATAAACCTTTCGAAAGCATTGGGTTCAAGCAAAAGCTTGTGGAACATAGTTTCAAAACCATTTAAAACCATTCTATTAGAAACCTATGGGTTTATCTTCCAATAGAATAAAGGATCTTAAAATAACCAAGTTGAAAGCACTCTTTCGAAAGCATTTTTCTAAGTAAAGAAAGTGGATGGTTTCGACACCTACCCATTCAAAAGCATGGAGAAGCGGCTTCTTGTTTAAAAGTGAAAGCATCCATTCGAAACCATGTTTAAAGGCAAAGCGGCCTCAACTGGGTCGAAAGGTAGAATGCGGCAACGAATGTTTCGACCCTGTTGAAAGATAGTTTAAAACAAAAGGCGGAAACCTCTGTCGAAAGCTATCTTTCAACCCTTTTGAAAGCATTCCTTTAAAAGCAAGCAAGCAGCATTTCCTTTTGAAAGTAAAATAAGGTCTCGACTCCTTCAAAAGTACCCTTTCGACCTTTCGCCTATCTCCAATCCACTACGTACCAAGGCTTTGATACCATGTGTATTGGTTTCAACTATGATGGAAGCGGCAATATGAAGTTGAAAGGTAGCTACCGATAGTGGCGAAACAGCAAGCCTTTAAAAACTATTTTCTTTCCAACTAACTTGCTTATTTGTCATAATATAATTGGTTGCCAGTTTCTTTTCCAAAATCTTTTCTAGAAGTGTTGCTGAATTCAGAGATTAATATTTTAAAATATTTAGCAAATTGCCTCTTCTCCTATTTTAAACATATAAAACATTTAAGTCTCATACCTTAAATAATTTTATATACTTAATAAAATACTTAGGAAAATTCTCCAAAAATTCACATAAATCACTTTTAATATGTTTTCTAACATATTTAAATTTATGACCCAAAGCTAATATATAATTTCCGTAATTAATTTTAAACCCAAAATAACCATTTTCTTCACTAGAAATTCACTATAAATCCACAATAATTCAAAAAATTACGAAACTTGAAACCCATCTCTAAAATAATATTTCTGACCATAACTCAAAAACACAAGTCACTTAATAGGTTTTCCAAATCAATTCTTATCATAAAATCTATATGAAAATAGCTTAAATCATCAACAAGCATATATATCCATTTGAACAATCAAAACATGGCAAAATATTTGCAAAACAAATTTAGATCTCAATCTAGCAACCGAAAATCATAAAATATGAGATGTAATCAATTATTCACCTTTAGCTTATGTTAAAGAGGTGGCCGGCCAAACTTTTGAATAAATTTGATTGTTAAAGAGGTTGAGATTTGCTTTTGAATGAATTTGATTGAGCTTCTTCCTTTTGATTCTTGCTTATCTTCCCCTTTATCTTCTTGCAATGGTGGCTGGCCAAGCTTGGTACTTAGTTTTAATTTGTGAATGTTGTAAATGAAAGTGGCTTAAAGGTTAGGGTATAAGAATATAACCTATTCCTATTTTTCCCTTATCATATTCCCTTTATATTTTCGTTTGTGCGTTCTTTAATTAGGCACGGCTACCTTATGTTTTCACAAATATCAATCTCTTAACCACTTAAACTTTACATTATCATATTTAATTATCTAATTAAATCTCCTGAATAATGTTACTTAAAAAATAGGAGTGTTGCAACCAGCTTTCAAACACCTGACTTGGCAGCTATGGTACGACGGCTTGTGAGAGAGAGCCAAGACCAGACTGACGACGGTCGGACAATCTCCCCTTATCGGAACCCGTTCACTGAAGTCGTTCTATAAGCATAATATCCAAAGAGATTCAACATGCCGACCATGCTGGTGTACTCTGGAAAGACAAACCCTCGGTAGCATTTCATGAAATATGAGTGGTACATGGATTCCGCTAGAGCGACGGACGCCATCAAATGCAGATGCTTTCCTATATTCCTTGAAGGAGTAGCGATCATACGGTTTATGCGATTATCGCACAGGTCCATCTCCTCATTTGACTAAATGGCTAAGAAGTTTGCCGAGCAATTTAGAATTCATGCGGCTCGCCTTAAGGATGCGATGTCATTATCCAACCTAATCCAAGCGCCTAGTGGGATGCTCAAAGATTTCTTGCATAGATTCAACGTCGCCGTCACTGAAGTGAGCAGTCCCAGCAAGGATATCAAACTAATGGCATTGATAAGGGGAATCGACCCCTAGTTGGATTTCAGCGACTAGATAGCTAGAGAGCCTCCTTCGACCTTGGATCGCTTCTATTACAAAGCGAACCAGTGCCTACACAAGGAGGAGGCAAGACATACTAGATAGAAGAACAATGCAAGTCCGTTAGTTGAAGGAAGTCAAAGTGAGGGAAGCATTGAGGCCCGTTGGCTAAGGACTCAGATTCTAGGAGACGACCCAAAATCTCAAAATTCGACTCATATACTCCTTTGAACGATTCAATCGATAACATCTACTTGGAGACTCACAACTCGGAGCAGTACTGAAAACAGCCTCGGGAGAGTCCATCGAAGCCCAAAGAAAATTTGGGGAATGTTGTATATTCCAAGATGCACACGGTCCTAACACTGGAGATTGCAAACACCTCCGAGATGTGATCGAAAAACCGATTCAGAAAGGAAAGCTTCAACAATATGTGCAAGCCCTGCAGAATGGTGGGTAGGGAACATCCGATGCCCATCAATAAAGAACTCTGCTTATCAATTGGACCGCTGACGATTGACATCCCGTTGAAAGGAGCTAGAGGCAAAGTGGAATAGCGAGCACACGATCCTGCTTCACTTATCAATGAGATTTATTCTGATCTTCTTTGAATTATTTCTATTTCAATTTCAATTGTGTTGTGAACCATGACCAACTTGAACTAAACTACTTCCAAACGATGCAGGTGACCAAGTACTTAGAGCTGGGCACTAACCAATCTCCGCGAACCATGATCTGACCTTTGGAGTTTCATCAAGGTAAGCGTGATTCAACCACTCATCAGCTATCATATGCCCCTGGCTTGGGACCAAGGACTTGAAATGGAAATGCCCGACAAGGTCAGGATCCATCAAAAAGTGGACACGAGCGATCGTCCACTCATCAACCTCCACCCTTGACTTAGAGACCAAAGAAAGACTTAGAGCGCATGTGACCTGATCATCTACTCCTCGGGTCATACTTGAAGTTCGCCAAAATACATATGCCTCTCCTGAAACTCTACGATGCCGGGATCCAACTAAAGTGGACGTGATTTGATCGTCTACACATCGACTCCTACCCTGGACACAAAGGGCAGTTCGGAAGCTCGACTTAAAGTAGGCGTGACTGATTGCCTACTCATCAACCACCGCCCTTAATATGTGCACATGACTGCAACTTGAGGTGGATGTGACTTGATCGTCCACCCTACAACTCTCTCCGTCGACTTACTAGGTGGAGTACTAAGAAAATTGGACTAGACTTGACTGCCCAACACAAGCATGGATGTGATCTAGCCATCCATCACTTACTCCCTTCCTCGACTTAATTGGAGGAGATACAATTACCAAGTGGACGTAAATCGACCGTCCATTTGTCAAGTTTTGTCCTTGATGCTGGGGGAAGAATTCCATTCCATGGATGAATGTGGTTCGACCGTTCATTCGACAACTCTTACCTCGAATTGACAAATAGAGTATAAACATAAATCGGGTGGAGACCGACCGCCCACGAAACAACTCTAAGTTCCTAGAGTGCGGACTGGAGTATAAACATAAATAGGGTAGAGATCGACTGCCCGTGAAACAACTCTAAGTCCCTAGAGTGCGGACTAGAGTTAAACATAAATGAGTGGAGACCGACCGCCCGCGAAACAACTCTAAGTCCCCAGAGTGCGGACTAGAGTATAAACATAAATCGGGTGGAGACCAACCACCCGTAAAACAACTCTAAGTCCCCAGAGTGCGGACTGGAGTATAAACATAAATTAGGTGGAGACCGACCGCCCGCGAAAAACCTCTAAGTCCCTAGAGTGCGGACTGTGGTATAAGCATAAATCAGGTAGAAACCGACCGCCCACAAAACAACTCTAAGTCTCCAAAGTGAGGACTGGAGTATAAACATAAATCGGTTGGAGACCGACCGCCCGCGAAACAACGCTAAGTCCCTAGAGTGCGGACTGGAGAGATTGATCGCCCGTGAAACAACTCTGAGTCCCCAGAGTGTGGACTAGAGTATAAACTTAAATTGGGTGCGATCCGACCACCCATAAACTAAATATTATCCCCAGAGTGTGGATACGAACATGAATGAATAGATGAGTGGAGTTCGACCATTATTTATTCCACAAACTCCGGCCCGAAACCGACGGGAGGAGTATAAACTCACTACGAATGGAACTCAACCATCCACGAACTAACTCCATTAACCCAGGACTGGGGACAGGAGTAAAAATCACTAAAAGCTGAATACGGCAGCTCACTATAGCTTCGGTTTAGTGTTCTTTATGACTTAAGGCAACGACCATAAGGAGGCCTTAATACAAAACAATAGGAATGACATCCGAAGTTATGGGTGACCGACTATATCGTACCATCAGATTGAGGGTCAATATCGATCTGCACCAACCACAAATGGATATGACCCAAACGTCCATTGAATAACTCTAGTCACCAAAGCATGGATAAGAGAATAAACCACGAATGAGTGCGACTTGATCACTAATTCTCTAGCACCATCCTTCGATCCGTCAGGAGGAGTATGAAACCGGATGAGCATGACCCAACTGCACCTGAGCCAACTCTATCCCTAGATCTAGCGGAAGAATATACCAAAATGGAGGCGACAGACCGTTCAGCTCCGAATGAATGCGATGCCATCGTTCATTTGTTGACTCTTACCATAGTCTGACTAGAAGAACAATACGAAACGGACGTGGCTCGACCATCCGCACACTGATCCTTGCCCTTGTTCCGGTAGGGAGAGCATCAATCACTGATTGGACATGAGTTTCCTTCCTACTTATCGACGTATGCCCCAGAATTGGGGGCACGAGTGAATAACAAGATGAATGTGAACTGACCATTCATTGATCAACTCTAAGTCTTTGGAGCTTCGTGGGAGTATAAACATGAGTAGGATGAGACTCGACCGTCCATGCAGTACATTTATCAACCTGAGACCGGGGGTGGACGTGTGATCATCCAAAGACTGACTGTGATAGCTCAATACTTTGATTCATACCTGGTGTTTAAAACGACTTGAGGCTACGACGGAAAACAAGCAGATTCAAACTCAAAGCAAGAGCCAGCTATGCAGTTGTGTGCAACATGGGGTTGAACCCTACTCGACATTTGATTCAACGTGCTTCTAAGCCTAATCTTCGGCCATTTGCAGATAATTGCTCAAAGCACTTAGAGCCCTTCACTATCAGACTCAATAACTCATGACAAGACTTTGGGATTCGACCAGATCAACCGTCGTCATTGAAAACCCCAACCAGATTTCAAGTTGATTGTTACGCGAAATAGTTACGTTTGAACTCAAGGAATCCAAGGCTGCACCCACTGAGCTGACAATCGACATTACAGTCACTCACGGCGACCCATCATGGGTACTGATGATCGGATCATAGCTCAGTGCAACGATATGAAGGAATTAGCTAGTTTTCTCCGAATGAATCTTGATGTGTTCGCTTGGACCCATTCTGACATGCGTGTGATCTCACCGACTATCATGAGCCATGCATTGAATATTGACCCGAGGCATGTCCCGGTGAAACAAAAGCAACGCGGCATGGATTTAGAGGGATTTTCTGCACTAAAGAGGAGGTGGATAAACTCAAAAACAATAGGTTTACCTACGACATCTTCTACTTGAAATGGATATCCAATCAAGTTCTTATGAGAAAAGCTAATGGAAAGTAGCAGTCATGCGTCGACTACTCAGACCTGAATAAGGCATGCCCGAAAGATAGCTTTCCACTTTTGAGGATCGACCAGCTGGTAGACTCAACCGCTGGATATGAACTGCTTTCATTTATGAATGTTTGCTCCGGATACAACTAGATCCCGATGCACGTCTCCGACCAGAAGCACACCAGCTTCATTACTGATATAAGGCTATATTGTTATGTTGTGATGCCATTTGAACTAAATAATACTGAAGCTACTTACCAGAGACTGGTCATCAGGATGTTCAAAGACCAGATCGGGCGATCAACGGAAGTATATGTGCATGATATGCTCGTAACATCACAATGATCAAACAACCACATCGATGACTTAGCAGAGATTTTCTGTATTCTATGAAAATATGAGATGAAACTAAATCCCTTGAAATGCTCTGTCGGCGTTGCGTCAGGAAAAATTTAGGGTTTCATCGTCAACTCTCACGGAATCGAAGCCGGTCTCGAGAAGATTCAAGCAATTCGAAACATCCAAGTACCGAAGACAATCAAGCAAGTATAGAGCCTAAATGGGAAGGTTATCGTCCAAAGTTGATTCATCTCTAGGGCTACCGATAAGTGTACTCTCTTCTTCGACCTAATCAGGAGATTGAAAAGAAACTTTGAATGGATGTAAGGCTGCATTGACGCATTTCAAGCTCTGATAGTTCACTTAGAGAGACCTCTCATTTTATCCAAACCGCTGGATCACAAAGATTTATACATCTATTTAGCTATGTTGGTACACGCCATAAAGACCGTATGCTATGCGAAGAGAACCGGATCCAAAGACCAGTATATGATGTAAGCAAGCGATTGACAGGTACTAAGAGAAAACTATCGACGCTACAAAATCTTGCATAATGCCTATTGATTTCATCACAAAAGCTCCGCTCTTACTTTTAGGCTCACCCCATTAATGTCTATACTGACCAGCCGTTACGAGAGGCCCTATAGCAACCTTAAACGTCTGGAAGGTTACTCAAATGGAATATCGAGCTAAGCTAATTCGATATCACTTATCTCCCTCGGAGAGCTATCCATGGACAAACATTAGCATACTTCATATCTGAATTCACGGCATCGGACGAGTATCCAAAGAGCAGTGGAGAACCGACCAACCGATGGAAAATGTACACGGATGGAACTTCCAATGATCGGTGTTTTGGCATCGAAGTTGCATTAATGACTCCTGAGGAGCAATCGATCTGCTACGCCCTGAAACTCGACTTCCCTGCAACAAATAAAAAAGTCGAATATGAAGCTCTGATTGCTAGGCTCAAGCTTGCCAGAAAACTAGGAGTGAAAACTTTACAACTCTTTTGTGATTCCTGGTTGCTGGTATGCCAAGTTAGGAGAGATTATCAGGCTAGGGGGCAGCAATTTGCTCCTTGTCTCCGCCGGGTCCAAGAGCTACTGGTAGACTTCTAGTATTACACCATTACACACACACCCAGAGGCCAAAATAAGAAAGCCGACTCACTGTCCATGCTGGCCAATTCTGGGCATGTGCAACAAATGAGCTTAGTCCTAGTTAAAGTACTAAAAGCTCCAAGCATCGAGTAGATCGAGATCGACCGTAGGAGATGGAACCAGACAAGGAGTCATGGATGACTCTTATGAAAGACTGTCTACAATAGGGAATCCTTCCTGACCAGAGGAGTGAAAGACGTCAGATCCTCCACAAAGCTTCACGCTACGTCATCCGAGAAGGAATCATGTAAAGGAAGAGTTTATCTATTTCTCTGCTTCGGTGAATTGCCCACGACAAAATCAAACAAATATTGAGAGAAGTCCTACACTTAACATCATTTTTGAAGAAACACCATTCCTCTGGCCATAAATACCCAAGCTCAACCATGCCTACAATTGATCGAAACCGCCGCTTATCTCATCTCCTACGTGATCAAATGCAGCGGGCCACATTCAACCTCAAGACCGACCCATATGCTTCAAATCCATAATCGATCGTCATCAGTGATCTCTTCAACATCAACTTCTCCAATCCCTTCATCATGTATCCATAAAGATTTGGAGCAAGAAGGATCGGTGGACAAAAAATTGCAAATGATTGAATTGCATTCCACGAAATTGGCAATGACCCATGAGCGTATGGAAGCATTTGGGAGCCAACAACAAAAACGTGTACCTGAACATGCACATGTATATCCTGAAGATTGGATTTTTTGAAATTGACAAAATTTGGATTCTCATATAGGAAAATCAGAGAAAGAATTGGATCGGATAAACAAGGCATACTAACTCAACTAATCAACTCAATGGAACTGAGTGCATATGATTACCGACAGATTCTACTTTAGAACTTACATCGTTTGATAACAACCAAGTGTCACGACGAACATAGAGAGATTTGACTCTCCATAAAGCAACTCAACAGCAACGGTAGGATAAATACCATTCAAGACACTGAGTGGAATCCTCTTTGACGACCCTCACTTGACATCAATTCAAAGCACGTCATGTATGCAACAAGACGTACTTTGGGGGGCAAGTGTTATCCGGCCTTTTGGCTCGGCTATATTCAAAACAACTAGAAAAGTTAGACTATATGATCATCGAGGAAGGTAGCCCAGAGAGATTATTATTAGGCTCAGAGGTCAAGCGCAGGCAATAATATGAAGCGACGATCAACCGAGGCCAAAATATAGACTCTCAAGAAAATTCTAAGTATGGAATAATGCCTACCAGGCGGGGGATCAGTGCGTATCCCTTTCCCTAGGGGATCGGTACATATCCTCAATTTTTATCCCAAACTTAGTAAGATCAATATAGAGTGATAAGGAAGGCCCCATGAGGCTACATTTCAAGTTTCAAGTCATTTAGAGTTCGTATGCTCAAGTTATGGGCAAATTACTTCACCTATTAAAAAGGATCGGTATAAAAGGGATCGTCCATATTCAGTTTTCACTACATATTGCAACAATGATCGGTCAATAACTCAAAATCTGCAGATGCTATCAACATTAAACTTGGAGTATAAGATAATTAGGACATGTGGAACATACCATAGGGATCGCATGGTATTTGCAGCAAGTTGGAGCGATCGATACCTATCCCTTTAGAGGGATCAATAGAAATCAGAATTCAAGCAACACTACTTCATGGAAAATGTGATATCTCACAAACCATACGCCGGAATTGCATAAAATATGGGGAGCAAGTAGCTAACATCATGGGGCAACCCTTATACGGATCAAAGCCTATTTGAATGCATTAATAGGGATTGATACCGATCACTATTGTGGGCCGCAAAGGGCCTGCAAATTTTTAGGTAGCCTCGTCTTGGTCTCTCGAACCTTCTGCCAAAATTTTAGTCTGATTTGAGCACGTCTTCCCCTATAAATACAGCATGCATGACGTCAGAAAAGGGATCCTACTTTCTCTACCGAGGCTCTGCCATTTTTATTCTTTACTTTTGTACTAATGGATCTCAGCTGAACCAAACATTCTTGTAATCATAATCAAGTGGAAGTTCAATAAAAATTTGAAGTGGACGTAGGCCAAGATTGCCGAACCACTATAAAAATATGTGTGTTCCTTTATGATTTTTTCTTTGTTTTTATTTCATTCTTCATTTAATCTCTACTAGATTCTATTGGGTGTTGATGCCCATTTTTGGCGTCAACATGTGTGGTTTTATAAACTGTTATTTAGGTAAAATAATGTGAACCTTGTGTAATGCTTTTAAGTACATGACCTTATAGAAAAAAACTAACTCAACTTCACTTACAATTAATCGCACATTGTCCAACAAAGTTCGATTACTCCTTATCGACGGATCATTATTTATCACATGGAGGAGTGACTTTTGAGATTGAATCTTTATTCATTTTTAGGTTTGTTCAGAACTTTTTCCAATATACTCACTCATTCGATCAAATCGAATTATTTCTATTGCATGTTATTTTATTTACTTATGTTGTATACTCTATAAGTTTACCATGGACATATTGCATGTGTATCAAATACGCATGTTCATGTTGGTTTAACTCATTGGTGATTATGACGAAGTACATGGAGCCGTTTTCGTATTAATAGACTTACGATTGCATGCATTTATATGTATCAATCCGAAGAGTTTGTCAACTCTCATGATGCTCCCATTGCATGGGTGCATAGCCCTTAATTGTTTGAGATATAATTAACAGGTATCACATGATTCATAATCATATAATAAATTATTTCTCAAAACTACGGCTTACTCTATAACTCCAAAATAACTGTAAATAAATTTGGATACTTCTGTATTTTCAATGCATCACTTTTGTTGTGAAAACAAATACCATATTATTGTTTTACTTCATAACAAATATTTATAATATTCACAATGAAAGATAACAATGTTTATTTTTAAGTCGGCACTAAAAATATAGTGATTATTTCATAAATAATGTTCTACATGTTTAACAAGAACAATTTTCGTAATTTGATGCAATCAATAAGTGCTATATGGCATGCTCCCACCAGTTCCCCCATTATTATAATAACGTACTTAATTTGGAGGTCCATCATTCACTTAATATAGACTATTTATTTCATATACTACAACAAGTTTACGGTAGAAAGTTATTTGATCAAATATCTCGAGCACATAGAAATAAATCTCATAGATAACAATTTTCTATACAAAAATACATTTTGGAATAGAAATCATATTTCTTATTCCAATGTTAAGTATCTTTTATTATCATTACAATTCTTGTTTCCGATGTTTCTTTATGAAGCAAAAGTGATCATTCACTTTCTTCATCCCAACTATACCTTAAGTCACATCTACTCTTGTACATTCGTTAATCTTTCTAAATGGTCAAACCATTCAAAAGAAAACCCTTACTACAATATCATAATAACTCTTTACAAAAGTGCATTCGATCATCCTCAACTTTTAAAGACATCGTATATGTTGTGCTTTGCTTAAACTGGTCAAACTGACATTTCAGTAATCGAGTTCTTAGATTTATATTGTAGTTTTGGTCTAGTGTTACATTTGACATGATATGATCCTTTTGTAATCAATCAAATTGAATATTCGATCTCAAACACTAAAGTTTATATGATTTTCCGAATGAGCTAATTTCATTGAAACATTGTACATTACAAATTTCGACCGTTCACCATATAACAATTATATGCGATTGTATATGGATAAAATATCCATAGTCTTGTATTGATTTTAGAGTTCAAAACTCATAAAATGCAATACACGGTCTCGACCAAATAAACACGTAAATGACCAAACTATGAATGTATTTAGTAGCTGTAAAATCAGGCACTTGCATGGGTGTTGAAACGTTAACATGCAATAAGCTTTTATTGGTAAGTATATGTTATATTTCCATTTGTTAATTTTCAATTCAGTTCATTTGTATATATTAATTGATAAACATTTTATCAATCATATTGAATGCACTAATTCATCATTGTAGATAATTATAACATTATTTAGTAAATGTTCTTACAATATTAGAAAGGTTAAATGCTACCATTTCATTTTTCTAATAAGGTTCCCACTAGTCATTTATGTTTCTCCAAACCCTCAGATGAAACATAAAAGTCTTTCAACTTCATAATGGGTGTTAGGACTCGTCTGTCTTGGTATCTGATCTTGAATTTTCTTAACAAATCATAGCCCCACAAACGATGGATAACTCATTATCTATTGTATCACATATAACTCCTAACCCATGTTCTCTTGTCCTAATCTCATTTTGACCTTAAATTTACTTAACAAATCGTAAGAGATTATTCACTCATACCTACCATATTGCGACGGCCTAAGTATAGTATATGTACCTTGAGTTTGCTCAACAATTACATATAGTGCTAACAAGAAATCTTGTCAACACCCCAAAGTGAAATTAGAGGTGTAAATGACCCCTTCGATACCACCTTTCAAATTAGTTGAAAGTAATCTAAGACCCCTTCGAAACCACCTTTTGAATTGGTTGAAGTAATCTAAGGCTCCTTCAAAACTACCTTTCAAATAGGTTGAGGTAATCTAAGATTGTAACCAAATAGGATCTAAAGGGTTTTAATTAAGTCGGAAGGATCCTACTCTTTCAAAAGGTAACTCTTCGTTATGCATTGATACATACACTCCATTGTCGAAATCATATATAAGCAGTGAATCGGAATCTATGTATTCGAAAGTACCATGTATTTTCTTTATTGATAATTTTCACGAATACAAGGGTTTAAGTATTACAAGAAAGTGAAATCCCCAATTTGATTTAAAAATTAGGGTTTACAAACTCAAGAAATGAATAAGTATAGAATGAATGAATTCAGATCCCCTAAACAACACCCCTAGGGTCTTATTTATAGGTGCAGGTTGGACCCTTTTGCCTCAACCCTTTCAACGTAGTCGAAAGGGTGCCTTGATGACCTTCCGCCACTATTGAACTTGGAGCGCCTTTTTAACACTACTTTCAAATGGGACTTCGATGCTTTCGACTCCATCGGAAGGTATAAGAGCGAACTTTATCTTGTTGTTGATGTGTTGGGTAAGAAGGAAAGGATGTTCAAATGTGTTCGAATGGTACACATCCAACGCACGTGGAAGGTGATGATGCTTTCTTTGTTTAAGCTTTCGAAACACTTGAATATTCCATTGTTAGGTATCGAATCGGTTTGCACTCCACTTACAGTCATTTTTTGAGGCTTTCGACACCATCGAAAGGGGTATTTTCTTGGCTTCGAATGATTTATAACATGGTAGAAGGCTTCTTTAACTTCCTCATTGTTGTTAAGATCTGTCGCCAACATGATATGTTGCTACTTGAATGAATCTTGGCCGTTTATTGTTGTTAAGATCTGTCGAATGAATCTTGGCCGTTTATTTAAATCTGATCGAATGGCTTTCCTTGCATTTGCTTATAAATTACGTTTACTTCTTCCACTTTTTCATTTACCTGCAATTAAATATCTTGGAGAAAGTATCAGAAAGTTTAATCTTTCGTTAAATTCATATTTTGAGGAGACATAAGTTCAAATTTAAGGTGGGTGTCCATTGTTCTATATTAAAAATGTATTTTTCATGTTCAATTTTGATTTCAAATTCTTAGGGTTTGAGTTCATGTTACTGTTTGAAATTGATTCAAGTTTGTTGTTCGCATAAGATGATTCTAAATTCAATTTTTATTCTGATTTTGACTAATCTATGGCACCGGTTAGGTTTGAGCTTGAATTTGCCAAATTTGGAGTTTTTTTACTGCTGTTGGATGCAGATTCAAGCTCGAATCCTATTATGCCCAATTTTAGTTTATCTTGGAGGGTATTAAGAGTCAAAATTTAACGTCCCTTACTATGAATTGCATTAAGAAAAATACACTTTTCATTATCGTTGAAACCCTTAACCAGCCTTTCGACTTAGTCAAAACCTCAAAATTGAGATAAGCCTAGCCATTTGCATGCTTTCAAAATACTATCATGCCCTTTCAGCTTATTTGAAACCCACAATAATCAATAGGAATATAACCATCATTTTCCCAATACAACATTGTCGAAATGTCCTAATGTCCCTTCGTTAGTGTCAAAGTCACTTTTCTTCGAGTCTTTCGACTTAATGGAAGCACGGTGGCCTTTTGACAATGTACATTTTTAAATAGAATAAAATATGTAGTTTTCGACGCTGTCGAAAGGTAAATTTGATTTGATAAGGGAATGTGGTTAATGGTTTCGACACTGTCGAAACTCAATGATCACAGTTCTAGTTAATTTTGACCCTTACGAAGGCATGGAACCGAGTGCTACGGTAGGTATTTAAACCGTTGTAATAGGCTTCCGACACCTTCAAAAGGTATTGATAGTTGAATAAAGCATAATTTTAATGAAACTATATCACCTGCAGAATCATGGGTTTAAAAGGACTTCTAATAGATCTGAAAAGGACATAGTTTCGAAATTAGAATCTTCCACAAAGAAGGTTGAAGAGGTTTCAAGGCATTCTCTTATAAATTCTCAAGACAAAGTAGATGCAACCCTCAATGACTTTGGGATTACAAGAATTGAAGTTTTCCTCCTGGCGATAAAGATATCCATTTAAAATCCTCCTAAGTGATATTTTGCTTACACCGCCATCCATATTTAGCATGGGGGTTTTGTTTCATTCCTCGAGTTCTTGTTGAGATTTCTAAGTTACCTTGGCGTAGCTCCTATTCAATTATCACCCAACGTATATACATACCTCATCTCCTTGGAGCTCATGGCCTTAGAGTCGGGCATTCCTTCTCTAAGTGCTGAAGTTCTTAATTACTTAGTACGCCTCGTCAAACTTAGCAATTTGGATAGCCAGATTTTCCGGGCTAACCCTCTCAAAAAGTTAGCTTCAGAGGGAATAAATAAGTTCAAGGATTGGGAAATGCAATTCTTCTATATCAAATGCTTTCCAAGTATCAATGGAGCCTTCTCTTCTCCTCGTAAGTAAACCATCACTATTATTTTTATTAACTTGTTTTATTTTGCTGAATAATGTCTTCTTCTTAGGCCCTACTCCTAAGGATCTCGATGACGAAGGCAAAAGAGCTGTAAAGTACCTGACCACTGCCTCAAGCCTTAGGGGGAATAGGCTTACATTACTGACTCCCAGCAACCTCCAGAAACATTCCCTTCTAATAGAAGGCCGGAGGATTCTTGGACAGCCTTCTCTTGTCCAACATACCTCAAAAAGTAAATGCTTCCTAGCTCTGGGTGATCCTCAGAATTTTTCACCTTTATCTCCAATTTGTCCTGATCAACCAGGTAAACTTAAGTGTATTGTTTATAACCTGTCGTCATGTTATTCTTTAGTTTGTTTTTGCTAATCTACACTTTTGTTTTTAACAGCCGCTCCTCTGACTGAATATACTACAGGGGACCCATGCCCTCTATCTTCAGAATCTGATGCTCTAGCTCTGACCCAAGCCATTGCTAGGTCAAGAAGATTGCTAAAAGAAAATTAAGTGGAGTGACTTCCGCAGGCTCTACTCCTAAGAAGGCCAAAATTACTGATGTTTAGTCTTCTCTCCCCCTTACAGAGGGTGAATTTGTTAGAGCAGGTAAAGCTTTAGAGGTTCCTACTCTTGATTTCACTTCTTCTGTAGATGATTTACCTTCTGCAACTGCTGATCAATCCAGAATGATTCCTTTAAAGGAAAACATCAAGTCCCATATATTTGTTTCCGATTCTCCAAGCGCTATCGAGCAAATGCAAAAGGATTTAGGCACTTCTACTCCTTCCAAGGAGTTGAATCCTTCTATACCCTCAACACCAATGCCTCCTAATGATTTTGAGAATGTTGTATGATCAATTATGAGCTCTCCATCATTTTCTACTATTCAGCCGCCTACCTTTATACCTGATCCATCGAGTCATTATTGATCTCTCATTGAACAACAACTTCTGGTTTATGGCATACTACTTGATTTTCTTATTATTATTGTTATACTGAATCTTGACTCATGTTTACTTTCCCTTTCAGATCTTCAAAGCTGGTACTCTCTTTAAGAAAATGTTTCTAAGTCCTCTACTGAGACGTCAAAGCTCAAAAAAGAAGTCTCAACCTTAAATAATCAGATCACTTCCCTGACTACTGCCAAGGATAATATAGTGAGGGAACGAGAAAGATTGAGCACTTCTCTTGCTCAAGTAGAATCTATAATATCTGAGGAGAGGAAAGCTAGCCAGATCTTAGCCAATGAAGTCTTGGCTTTGAAAATGACTTTGAAAGAGTGTAAGGACGAAAAGGCCTGGATTAATGCTAAACATGTTTCTCTGAATAAGAAGTGTACTTCTTTGAAAAAGAAGTTGAAGAAGAGAAAGAATTCTTTATCCAAGGCCATCAAAACCATTTCTGAGGCTAAACAAAAAGTGTCTCGATTTTTGAGCACTTCTCTTAATGATACCATCGTAAATTATTATGAGGATGCACTCATGTTAGCATACTCCGATAATATAGAGAAGTGCCCAGATTTAAGTTTTCCCTCTCTCGACCCTGTGCTGGTCAAACGATTTATGGCCAAAATCAAGGAAATGTAGCAAGGGATTGAGGTCCCTGATAAAAAAGAAATTGATGCCGGAAGGCTATTATCTTTTGAAGTCCCTCCCATAGAAAAAGCACTGATTAAGACGAAGAGGGAAATGAAGTTTTTGTTGACGAAGATGAAAACGACGATGAGAACCCTAATGATGACGATAAAGGTCAGGATGCTGGTGGAAATGAGGGTGATCACAATGATTCTCATAGAAGGGGTGTGGTGACACTTCTAGGGCATCAGATAAAGTTATCCCTGATCCTATCGCCCGCGAAGAGGGTCAGACTGGACTCCTTGACTCCTCTGATCCCCAAAGAGAAGACGCCTATTTTGATGCTGGGGAGAAAAAAGAGAAGAAGTAGACCCTACAATTCTAATTTCTCGGGTATGGGGTTCTTTATCAAAATGCCTCTCACTTCCAAGATAACACTTGCCAATATCTTTCCATTTTAGATAAGGAAGAAATCCATACACCTTTATAAAACAAAACTTAAAAGGAAACAGGCGAAAATAAATAGCCTATATAGGGACTTAGATAAAAAATTAAAAGGACACAATGCACTCTCAGACAAGTATTATAAGCTTAACAAAAGCACTGCAGTATTAGTGTCCTTTAAAGATTAAGAAGCGGTCCCTGGACTGAAAAGGGCACGTCTTCGTTATGACAAACTTTTGGAAGAGAACAAGGAATTGATGACACTCTTCTAGATGCTAATCAAGAATAGAGATATCCTGGTAGACTTTCTATATAAAGCTTAGTGCAGACATCCGACTGTAGATTTTTCATACTTGGGTAATTTTAGTGGAGATCTACTTAGATACCTACACAAGAGATACTAAGACGAATTCGGGTCTGATCCTCACCCGGGGGCTTGTTGGAACTTACCGCGGGTCAACTCAATTCCTCGCACATTGCCTCCAGAAAAACTTAAATATTATAAGGATAACTTCATTTCTAAGTTGTTTAAGAAGTCAATCTTGTACGAACCAGAAGAAAATTTGTAATCATGTACTTATATCGATCTATGGTCTTTCTATATTAGTTCTTTTATACTTAGTTTTATTTTATTACATCATTACAGAGTAAATATCTCTCAAGCAGCCCTATTACTAGGGATTACTTAGGAAAATATGTCAAATTAAGAAGAGATTATTTAGAAAAGGCCTCGCTCTTGAAATCCTCACGATTGGCTAGATATTGCTCTTTTAGAGATCTACAAAAGCTTTACATGCAACATCACCGTCTTCACTTTGATTTTCTTGGTGAAGAAAAGGAGAATTAAGGAAGTTCAGACATATCATATAAAATTGATTTGTGGAAGTGATAGTCCTCCAGCCGGAGAATGTGATTATAGCAAATATCCTCTAGCTATGTAACGGCCCGGAATTTTCGACCTAGAAAATTCGACACTAATACGTTCACTGTAGAAGTGCCGAGCAATCGAACGCCGGAAATTCCAGATTGTTAGGGTAAAGAAGAAAAGAGGTAGAAGAAGAAACAGAAAAACAAAACATAGAATCTCACATTCGCAACGGATCAAAATATAATATCAAATAACAACATTTGCACAAGAAAAGCTGTAACTGCCTATTTACAGACAATATATCAGAGTACAACCATTCCCAAATAAACCAGACAGTTATAACAACTTGTCCCTGACTACTATCAATACATTCTCAAATACACAGCGGAATATACTCCATATGTCTCTGCCATCCAGCTCGTCTCTTGAACTCCAGAACGTCCTAACCTAGAAATCTGTAATACTCGGCCTGACCCGAGCATTACAATAAAGTAACACCCGAGTCAGGCTGGAAACCAGCGTGAGTAAACCCATATATCTTGAAATACTAAGTTATAAAACTTCTTTGAAACCAGGGTACCTTGTACCTCACTACGAGTTCTTATCTTGTTATAGTCAAACACTTATTTCACAAAATAAGATCTAAGTACCGTTTCTTAGTTTCAATGGTCCAGTTACTTAATTTATTCCATTCCAGCCCATTTGATTCCATAATCAAATCTATAAAGAATTATAGATTACTAATCGAAGTGGTTCGGATATCGCTGATATCCGATCCCGGTCTCTTCGAATTCAATACCATCTTTTTAAGCCAAGATGTTTAAGTTAAACAATTTAATTTAAATTCAGCATATCATATTCACATAGAAATTTCATCACAGATATCAATTAAACAAATGATTCACACTTATCAACAATGCAATCCAAAGCATTTCATATTGCAGAATACCATAATTTATCAGACTAGAGATATTAATCAATCCAAACATTCAATACAATTTAATCATCCATAAGCAAGATTAATTAGTCCATTTCTAATTAATTTAATTAACACAAAGTAAATTAATTACTTTTAAATCCTGCTTAATTAACCTTAATTAAACCATTTATTATTGTGATTAATTTATTAATAGAATTAATTAATCATCCCTTAATTATTCACATTAATTAATTATCCTTCAATTACTTACATTAATTAATTATCCTTTAATTAATTAGATTAAGCAAATATCCTTTAATTAATAAGACCTTAATTAATTAAAAATAAATCACTTACCTTAATTAATCACCTAATTATCATTTAAATCTTATTATATTTAAATGCTTGAAATTAATTTAAACAAAATCACTTGAGACCCTTTTATTAATTAAAGTTTTAATACACTAATCTTAATCACTTACTCAATTCAATCATTATTAAATTCCATTTGAAACAGTTAGAGATTTAATTAAATAATTAGCCTAATATAAAATTATTCAATTCCAAACCAATTTATCATAACGACCTTTAACTTTGATATTTTAATCTAGTTTAATAATGCTTTGAAAACTTGTTACAAAATTTACTTTTGCTTTAAACCTTGGTCATGTTTTCTTTTTAAAACTTGGTTAGCTACTTTACTTGAAAACTTGCTTAGTAATTAGCTTGAAACTTGTTAACCAACTTATGTTTTTCTTTTAAACTTGTTATTTTCTTTTATTTTAAACTTTGTTATCTATGCAAAAGAAACCCGAGCCCAATCTATAATTTACCGAACCAAAACCCGAGCTAATTCTCTCCCTCGTTAAACTCGAGACAAATTGTGTTCTACTTCGAGCCCGAACCCATCTTCCCCGATGCCTTGGCCAACATCAAATATTAACGAAAACTCATGTACGTTCACAAGAGTTCGTCGTTGTTCTGATCGACCTCGCCATCACCTACAAGTCGTCGTTGATCTACTTGAACCCTCAGACCACCCAGAGCCATCAATCTCGCCGGAACTCGAAATCGAGCAAGATGACACCTTTCTGGAACCAAACTACCACCACAAATTGACCCGCTGCATCGACGACCGATCACTGCTTCGCATGCCACTGACCTCCGACGAAAGCCCTCCCATGCAGCCACCTTCGAGCCAACCCATTCGAATTCCGGTCGCACCATTTATCCTCAAAATCACTACAATGCCACCATAGCCGAAGCTGTTCTTAAACCCTAAAATCCATCGCCCAACCCAATCCAAGCCTTAATCCAACAAATGGCCAAGGTCGAGTTCTTCACCATGCCCATGCGCACCTCCCAGCATCGCCGTCCTGATGCCTCCGCCACCCACGGTGGTGAAATTAATTTTTAAAGAGAAATTGGTCATCTTAAAATCTCTCACATTATGAACTGCTAAAAATCACAATTTTACTTCTAAAATTCCTATTTCTAAAAAAGAATCCATATAGCATGCTTGAATCCTTGTTTTAAATACATTGAATTTTCACCAAATTTGGTTATTGACTGTAAAACTTATCATTAGTTAACTACACAGCATAATCTATTCATAGAATTATTTTTAACTTAAACTACACAAAAAAATAAACGTTTTCTTAGTTTACAACATCAACAGATTTGAATTAGATTTAGAGATATAGATTTTTAAACTTGGTTTAGTCTGTTAGAATCAAACAGAGGCCAGATATTTATACACAGACATGCGCATATGTATATACTCAGTAATTCAGCTATTTTTCTAACAAAATACATCCATGCAAATCATATTTACAACATTACTTCACAGATTTAGCATATGCATCAAAGTATAACCCAGATTTAGCTTTTGAAAGAGGTTTACTCACCTGTATTTGGATAAAAGAGGATAAAGCTTTTCCCTTTGATCTGGAATCTTTATTTTGATCTGAAATTAGAAGCCTAAATCTTGCTTACTTCAGTTGAATTGGAAGTTGTTTGATTATATTGATCTTACTTTGCTTTAGTTCGGTTTGAAGACTTGAACAGGTTTTGATTTCCTTTTTAGTTTTTAGTTTAGAAGGAGATAAAAGAAAAAGGAATGAAAAGAGAGAGATGAAAATGAATATGTATTAACCTAGTTTCTCAAAACACTTTTATTTATATATATTTCAATTTAAAGAAAAACTAAGGCCACTTGTAAATTTGCATGTTGTCTCAAGCTACAAATGTCAACAACAAATATTATATTTATTTTTGTTTTTATGCATGCATTTATGTGTTTTTATATTATATATCTTTAGCTTTCTTTTTATTTATATGTATATAACTCAAAGAAAGCAATATAAACTTATTTATTTATCACTTTAAGCTTAAACTACTTGTACTTTTAAAAGAAAGCATTTTAAACCTTTAAATCTTAGCTTCAGCTATTATAAATATATATATCCTTAGTGTTTTAAAATATAGATTTTAACTTTAAATGTCTTTTGAAAATTATTGTATTGAATTCAAATCAATTCTTCCTAATCACAATACATATATATACACACACACTTATATACTTGTATATGTATACACTTAAAATTTTCAACACTTATTATAGTTTCAAATCCATTTATATATCCAGATATTTTTAACTACCAGAATTTTATTTGTTCAACTAAATAAAATCAGTATCTCAATAGTTTAAAATCAGTTAATTATCCAATTATCCGATGTCCAAAAATCCGGGTTATCACAAGCTATTACCCAGAAGGATTTAATGCCACTTTTGAGTCGACGATTACCTTTCTGGTAACTCTTTAAATCAAGTTAAAAATGCCATTTCTAGATTTTAAGCATGATAGGGCAAAGCAAGTACTTGATTATGACAGTGATATTGTAACCTTTATTTTATTTCCTCTTGAGTTGTAACCTTATTATTGTAATAAAAGAAATTTGTTCTTTGGTTATTAATTTGTTTCTTTTTGTTTGTTTGAATAGGAAATGCAATTAGAAACTTCATCTCTCTCATTAGATCCTTTATCTCGTTTCACCAATCTTAGGAATAGATTGATTGCGGATCTTGAAAAGAGCAGCCTATCTAAAGATCCTTTATCTACCAAACTTCAGGGTAACACTCAAGCACTGGAATGGCGTAAGAGATTTGTGCTCCAAAAGGCAATCACCAGAGACCTTAATTATCAAATCACTAGTCTTGATGTGGATATCAAGAAGAAAGATGAAATAGTTTCTCAATTGAAATGTAAAATTAAATCAAATCCTTCGATCGACTTTGATCATGAGATGTCCAAGCTTTTCCAACAGATAAGCGATTTGGAAATAAAACTAAAGGATAGTCAGGCTCAATGTAAATCTTTGGAAGTTATCATGGTAGGTGATATTTCAAATATTAATTTACTAATTTCTCCAATCACTTCAACTATTGGTAAATCAACAAGGTCTCATTCTTTAGCCATTCAAAAATTCCTTGCTATAACTAATCCTCCTCCGGGTTTGGATGAAAAAGCAGTTGGCAAGTGGTGCCGAAAAGTCAAGTTTGAAATGATGAAATATTTCGACAATCAGCAAAAAGAAAGATACTCACAATGTATTAATGAGTATGCAGCCAAAATTCAAAAACTTAAATACGAAAGATATCTTCTTCAAATGCGTATTGCTGATTTAGAAAGGCAGAACAAGATTTTTAAAGGTGCGAACAAAGCTTTCAATCGTGCTTTGAAGACTCATATTGAGTCTATTGATGACGCTGATGAAATTAGGAAGAAGGAAAAGAAACTCAAAGAAATTCTTTATATAGTAATATGCCATATTGGTGATCCTTTGATTGCTGATAATTTAGATAAGGTTGCACAAATATTTAAGGCACACTCTTATATTGTATAATATGCTTTGTAAATAACTTCGTAGATTATGTAAATTATGTAAATATCACCTGTTTTGTAACCCTCATATGTACCTGTTCGGTCATTTCCTGATTCTGCTTTTTGATAGCTTTGACTATGGTTTTCTTTTGTGTTTGTTGAATCATTTAGTCTCCTCATTAATCTTGTTTTCCTTTGAAGTATAAAGTAGGCAACATTTCTTATCATTAGTTTGAAGTTTATGCAAGAATATATCCAGTGGTTTGCTCATAATATTTTTGGAGATAGTATTAGAATTTCTGATAATAGAATTCCAAAATCCTAATTTTGGGAATAATGGAAATTAATAAATCATTATATGAAGATAATAAGCGATGAGAAATCGACATTTGGGAATGATTGAAGACCGGAAATTTTTATCCGGCAATACTAGAAGCCCCCATATCCAACTTTGGTAATAATGAGAGAAGTCCAGAATTTTAGCTCTGGTGGTATTAATAAAAGACCAGAAATCTAATTATGAAGATAATAGAGGACCAAAAATTTAGATCTGGCATTAATAATAGAAGTTCATAAATCTTCTTCTGGAAATAACAATAGAAGATCCAAAACTCAGATTTGGGTAATAATTTATAAGTGAAGTCTAGAAGTTAATAGTTGCAGACCCGAGACCCAAATTCGGGTATTAAGAGAGATCCAAAAATTATTATTTAAAAATTAGCAGAAGACCAGAAGTCCAAAAGTCCATAACATAAGACTTGAAATAACACGAGACGCGAAACCCAGATCCAGGTATCGATGAGTGAAGTCCAAAAATCATCTTCCAGAAATTAGTCAAAGGCCATAAATTCATATGAAAGTACTCCGGGAAGTATTGTCCGAAAGTAGTAGAAGACTAGAAATCCGTTCCTGGTAATGAGATGGAAAGCTTGGAAAACATTATTTGAATAATGGAAGTTCAGAAATTCTTATCTAAGTCTTTTGTTCTGCACCACTCTTTGGACTTTGATTGTTCGAATCTTTTGTTTTTCGTTACCCCTTTGCTTTTTGATTCTTTCGACATGTGCCACTCTTTAGGCTTTGTATATTGTTGTTGTTTTGTGTGCCACTTCTCGGGCTTGGAGATCTTAGTTCATCGTGGTCCGGTGCGCTTGGTTAGCTTATCCAAAGCAGGACCCAAGGACTTACCCGACCTTCCTCCAGGAGACGCTCCAGCCAGGCCTTATAGGCGGGACTAAAGGCTTGTTCGATGCCTTAACCAGGCCATAGTGTGGCGGGATCAAGGTTTACTCTATCCTCCCTCCAGAAAGTGCTCCAACTAGGCCTGATAGGTGGGACTGAAGGATGGTTGTTCCTTGACCTGACCATAGCATGGCGCATTCAAGGGCTTACTCCATCCCCTCTCTAGGGGGTGCCTTAATCTAGCCATAGCGTGGAGCGATCAAGGGCTTGCAAATACTTTAACCTGGCCATAGCGTGGTATGGATAAAGGATTATTCTGACCTCCCTCCAAGAGGCGCTTTGACCTAGCCATCTCGGCGCGGACAAAGGCTTATGATCATTTAAGGTAGTTTTTGAGTTGAAGGAGAATCTTACTCTCAACCATGTAGACTTTATTATTCAAATGAGCCTTTATTGAATTCGTCTAAGATTTCTTTACAAATATATTAATCTTTCCTTGTCTGAAAAAGTTGATGATCATCCCTTCGAGAGCTTTGCATTGATTAGTTTCGTATCCGTTCATCATATGATAATAATGGCAGTAAAATCCTCCTAGATTCCTTTCATATTTGGGCTTTTTCTTTTCAAATGGCCACTAGTTGAGTTCCTCCCTTGTTAGTAACTAGATTTTCTCAATTGACGTAGTCAAGTTGCATTCCTTAAGGAGTCTTGATTTAAAGCTTATCTTTTGAAGTTGATTTCTAGATCTTTTATTGCTTGATTTAGGAGCTTCACCCTCAATGACCAATTTCCTTTTTAAAATCTTTCGAAGTTCATATGAAGGTAATGGCTCACTTGTTACCCAATGCCATTTCTGAGCAAATGTATAGTAATCGGCCATTGTTCGTTCTTCAAAAATAGTGCCTTTAGTATAGAATTGAATAGTCTTGCTCATTTGATCAAACAAGTTATCGCTCCTACTTTTTTCTCTTCCTAAGGTAAAGATGGGTGTAGGGCCATGTGAAATGGGTTTAAGTTCCAATTGTCTGAATCATAAGATTCAGTGTTCTTCTTTTGCATAATTGTTAAAGCCTCTAATCTTAACATTTGTTCTTCATATAGCTTAGAATCTTCAATAGTTTCATGAGAGAATCCAACCAAGTGTGGTTCTGATGATCCTTGCTTGGACTTTTTAATTCTGCTAAGCATTGTAGTGTAGTGTCTAAGGTTAGCTTGGAATGGAATAGGGATAGAGGAAGGTAAGGTTGGAAATTCAACAAAGGCGGAGGTTCGAACCCTCCTTTTAGCACCAAAAATGCTAACAAGAAATCTTGTCAACACCCCCAAAGTGAAATTAGAGGTGTGACTAATCCCTTCGATACCACCTTTTGAATCAACTGAAAGTAATCGAAGACCCCTTAGAAACCACCTTTCGAATCGGTTGAAGTAATCTAAGGCTCCTTCAAAATCACCTTTCCAATAGGTTGAAGTAATCTAAGGCTCCTTCGAAACTACATTTCGAATAGGTTGAGGTAATCTAAGGTTGTAACCTAATGGGATCTAAAGGGTTTTAATTAAGTCAAAAAGATCCTACTCCTTGGAAAGGTACCTCTTCGTTATGCATTGATACATACACTCCATTGTCAAAATCATATATAAGCAATGAATCAGAATCTATGTATTCGAAAGTACCATGTATTTGCTTTATTGATAATTTTCACGAATACAAGGGTTTAAGTACTACAAGAAAGTGAAATCCCCAATTTGATTTGAAAATCATGGTCTACAAACTCAAGAAACAAATAAGTATAGAATGAGTGAATTTGCATCCCCTAAACAACACCCCTAGGGTCTTACTTATAGGCGCATATTGGACCCTTTCGCCTCGGCCCTTCCGACGTAGTCGAAAAGGCGCCTTGAAGACCTTCCGCCACTGTTGAATGCAAAGCGCCTTTCTAACACTTCTTTCGAATGGGACTATTGTTCTTTCGACTCCATCGGAAGGTATAGGAGCAATCTTTATCTTATTGTTGATGTGTTGGGTGAGAAGGAAAGAATGTTCAAATGTGTTCGAAAGGTACACATCCAACGCTTGTGGAAGGTGATGATGCTTTCTTTGTTTAATCTTTCGAAACACTTGAATCTTCCATCATTAGGTATCAGATCGATTTGCACTCAACTTACAAGCATTTTTGGAGGCTTTTGACACTGTCAAAAGGGGTATTTTCTTGACTTCGAATGATTTATAGCACGGTAGAAGGCTTATTTGACTTCCTCGTTGTTGTTAAGATCTGGTGCCAACATGATATGTTGCTACTTGAATGAGTGAGGAAGGACATTTGGATGGTTTCGAAAGGATTTAATGGTGGTGGAAGGATCATTGTGAAAGGTTGCTTGAGAAGGCTTAGTTGTGGAAGGTGGCTTTTGAAAGTATTCCTGTTGATTAATGCACAAGGCCCATCTTCTAGTACTTGAGGAAGCAATATTGGTCACATGTGAAGTCTCCCTTATGCTTGTGGAAGGGTTCAACTAGTACAAAAGGCTCATCTACGCTTTTGAAAGGGATGCTGTGGTAAAATGTTCCTCCATGGAAGGTAGACAGTGGCAAAACCAACTGTTTCAATGGGTTTGACACATGTGCGGAAGCCTGTTATTTGATACCTTCGAAAGGTGCTTTTAACACATACGAAACTCCTTTATGCATGCGGAACCAACTGTTTTGGAAGGATCACCTGAAGCGGAAGGGTGGCATGTCCCCTTTCGACCTCTTTGGAAGCCCATAGTTCATCTAACATTTGCAGAAGCATTCCTTTGACTCTTTCGAAAGGTCTTGCTATCGCCATTGTTCTTCGTGAAGCCTTCTTCTGTATTCTTTTTAGGCTTCAACAAGGTTGAAGTGATTTTTGATGATAACATATAGTTATCTTACCTCGTTTATTCAATATATTAATAATACTACACATAACATTCCTAACTTGAGTTTACTCAAAAACTAAGGAGTATACAAATAATTTATTAATATATATATATATATGGTAGAGGACCACATTATATTGAAGATTCATAATCTTCAATATATTATATGGGGTGATATCGATTTATGAAATAATGTATTTCTTATGAAATACCCTCGTGATTCAAGTGTCAAACACATCAGAAATCATGGTATACATACATTTACATATATATATTTATTCCTTAAGTCTATTTGGTTTCTTTAATGTTCCACCTTTAGTTTATACATTCATATCTTATAAGTTTTACTATTATATAACTTCTATATTTCATATTACTTATATAATAGTCTTGTGTATAATATTTTATTAATTAAATCTTATTTAGTTAATTTTGATTAATTAAATTTTAAATTAATTTTAAATTAGTATTCTAACACAACTTTTATATTGGACATATCTTATATAAATTTTATAGTGTATACTATGACCTTTATATTATAACACATATATCTTATATATGTGTATTTTTTATTTTATTAATTAACCTTTAATTAATTTATTTAATTAAATTATTTTAATTAAATTATATCAATTTCAAAATTTATCTTACATACATGTATACCTATGTTATCTTGAACACTTTAAAATAACATATATCAACATATATAATACATGCATATAAGTTTTAATTAAATAACTCATTTAATTAATTAATTTTATTAATCTTATTAATAAATTTTAAATTTCGAAATTAATATTTAAATAGTTTCAAACTTTTGAACTTTTCATTAGCTTTTCAAACATTTTGAAAATTTATGTGATATTATAACCTTTTATAGTAAACATGTTTTAATTTTAAATTTAACTTTTACATTTAAAATCTAGTCTTAATTTTAAAAACTATTTTGAAAATTAGTCCAAGGCCCAATTCAAATCGGGCCTTTTACACCAAGGATAACTTTTGCGCTCACTTCACCATTCAGGCCAGACAGGTAACCAGGTAGGATAGGGTACTTGATTACCTAATTCTAATCTTAGACATCACCTTTCTAGACATTGTACTAAGTGCGTAAGCTTAATTAGTTAACCCTAACATGACTAATTTAGACCGCATAGACTATTGGCTTCCGATATCATTGTTGGAACTGGGCCAGCTCGCAGCAAAAGATATGAGTGAATTTCAAAAAATTTACCATTTTGGACCTTTAATGGGCTTATGAAGTCTAAATATACTTAGAACTTTTCTAAGTATCTTTTAAATAAAATCAATATTTTATTTTATTTCATAAATAAAGTTTCACTGTAATTTAATGTGAATATAAATTAGAGTATATCACATATACTCTTGTAAAAAAAATTGTGTGTGAAGGTTACGTATTAAATTTATTTAGAGAAGGAAACTTTTCATTTCCTTTCTCTTAACTTATTCAATTAATGATGGGGCATAAATTTATTTAGAGAAGAAAACTTTTCATTTACTTCTCTTAACTCACTAAATTAATTAGGGGACACATTATTTATATGGAGAGAGAAAACCTTTCATTTCTCTCTCTTTAATTAAATTGATTGATACAATAAATGCCATCAATTGGCGATTAATACATGGCATAAAATGTATGTTTGTCCAAATATATTCCAGTGTGAATTATGAGTGAGCAAAATTATAGTGTTTGTAAATGATATGAATTTTCACATTTATTTATACTCATACAATTATGGTATAAAATGTCAAAATTTCTAACCATCAATACAATACTTGTAAATTAGATTTTAGTTTTAATTTGAAGATACCAACACCAAATAAAGCAATCCTTAAATGAGTAATAATTGACAACAAATAACTATTTATACTTTACATACTTATGACCATAAGTGAAAGTTTTAAAATACACATAAAGACACTTTGAATGCACATAAAACACACTTTAAATTACAAAATAATTTTATAACCAAACAGATGTTTATATATATATATATATATGTATGTATACGGATATAGAGATAAAAAAACATATGTATATATACATACATACATACATACATATATGTATGTTTATATATATAGTCACATATATGGTTACAAAGTATATGAACAAAACTTTCCTTAAACTAAACAAATTAATAAAACTTCCCTTTACGTATAATCAGATATATGATTACACAACACCTTAATAAAACTTTCCTCGCACAAAGTAAATTAGCAAAATTTTCCCCTTTTATTTTAAATCACATAATTAGTATCTAATAAAATATGTATGTGAATTTAATTTAACAAATGTGCAAGCAAAGGATTAAACGTGTATAAACATATATGATTAAATTGAGCAACTACATATTAAAAACTGCAATTTTCTTTGTTATAAATAGAACACATGAACAAATTCTATTGATTAGCAAAATCATATGATTATACAGTTATATATGAAATTGATTATATAGATCAAAGTTAACTAAGAAAAATTATTTAAAAATTTGTCAAAATTAAAGTTAAGAAGAAAAATACAATTATGAATTCAACAACAAATTTACATCTCCAAACATATAAACATAATAGAGTTTTAATCAAAAATATACACATACATATGATCATGTTTGTATCCCATGTTGACAACATACACATATAGGGAATTATGATAATGGATAAATTAATTAGACAAAAAATATGTAATAATCGGTTATAAATGATTATGAGAATTTGTAAATCAAGATGATACCTTCCTATTGCCCAAGAGAAACCTTGAACAATGAATCAAAAGCTCTTAGACTCCGTGAATAGATCTTATTACCCAAATCTTTGAAGCGCACCTTGAAATTGAATTCCTCATAGGATGTTGCCTAGAAGTCACGCCTTGAATGATGATATCTCCTCAGATCTTCAAGATCCCCATCCAATCCTTGCAAGAGATGGATGAACCATTATTTTTTTATTTGATCCCTTTTTATTTGAAGATGAAAGATTTTGGAAAAAAAATTTCCTACCATGAAAAGTTAGGAGGGGGAAAAAGTAAGAATGAAAGAGGAAAAAATGAATTGCACGCCAAGAATGAATTAGAGAATTGTTTTATTTGAAAGAATGAAACTTTTCCCATTCTTTAATTAAAACTTCCCCAATTAATTCCCTTGATAGTTTCTCTCTCTCTCTAATACGTTCTTTACACGTATGTCATCAAATGACATAAAATTTCCATAAATCATTTCATGCAATTATCATTAAATTACATCGATATCGCATATCAATGCACGTAAATATAACTTTAATAAATGCATTAAAATAATTATAAAAAACTTCCGAACATCAAATAAATAATAAATAATATTTCTCAAATATCAATTAATTTAATCAATTTATAACATTTTATAAATTAATTAAATAATGTAGTTTTTCAAAGAATTCATCGATATGGTTGTGCGACTCAAAGGTATAAATTCAGTCTGCGATTAATATCGAACTATTTGAATATTAATGTTCACAGGTCACTTAGCAGGTGGTGTGATATTTTTGCTGAATTTATCGCTTATACACCTTTTGGTAAAATCCAAGTTTACTTATTATAAGCGGTACCTAATAGTGACAATTATTTACACCAATTCTCTTCGTCAAAATTATATCACTTTGGATTTATGGAATTTGGTAATGGTCAAAATTCCAATATCATCCACATTCAACTTTATAGTCCAAACACAAAGTCCTTGGTTCGATAATAACAATTATTATCAACCGAAATGCTCTGGCCGGAGACTTTGACATTGAGTTGACTTCAGTTGACTATGATACTAACCTCATATAACTATGGAGATGAATCCTCTCTTGAATAGTGTTTCACTTCCAATGCTTCCACTTGACCTAACTATAGTCGTTCGATGGATGTCGTACCACGATTTAACTATAATCAAAGTGGAGCTTCCACATTGAAGACCAATAGTATTCTCAAGTCGAGTGAACTATGTAAATTAGTCACATCGATATTCTCTGCTTGACCTTAATTATATTAACCAATAGAAAACTATCGAGTGAGTCATCCATAGTTATCCAACATCTATTAGTACATAACCCTTTGGTGCTCCAACAGTCATGAGTAATACACTGCCCAACATTTAGAGATCATTACGTACTCTAGTCTCAATGGATACACCGATATCCAGTCTCGATGAATCTTGAATCTCGATCAATGGATACACCGATATACAGATGCTGCAGTCATCCATAGTATTAACTTCCGGTGACCTAATACGGTAATGTTAGTGGTATTCAATATCAGCATCACATGAATATGGAACAAAATCACGGATTTCAAAAAAACAACTTTTCATATTACATCTTCGAAGCATGTTCCATATTCAAATTACATAATCCCAAAACGTTCCCCACGCATTGCTTAAATATAATCATTACATAAATACGCCAAGGGCGACATATGAGGACATCCCTTTGGATGATCAGAGTCATAATACAGTCATAACAGACTTAATATACAGCGGAATACATCAATCAAAATAAAAAGCAACTCCTACATAGCTATCCGTCAGCCTCCTGCTCGTCTCTGGAAACTTTATTCACCAACCTACTAAAACCTGTAAATCCTGTAACCCTCGGCCTACTCAAATCAATTTTGAGCACCCGAGAGTTTAAGGGGAAAACATAAACTTCGAGTCAGACATAAAGCCTGTTGTGAATACTACTATACTTCTCGGTCATATATGATATTAAGTGAGACCACGCCGCATAGCGGAATGGGTTTCCCCTCACTAACATCATTTTAAAATATATCTTTTGCAAATCATATCCTGCAACCAAAACTGGTTAAAAACTGTAAAGCATTATTATGTAAACATTCATAAACTTCAGATAACAAATGGACTATCTGTCCGAATACTGTAGTTCTGTTTGGCTAACTACTAACCTTTGGCTGACTCGGGCCTACCAGACAATATGAATAAAAATGATCTAATATCTGTTAGATACTCCTCTTCTGGACGGTCTATCCCTAACTTATTTTCTCTCAAGGTCACCTGATCCTAATGGTTTTGCGGGCTCACCAATAACCTATCTGTATACTAATATATATTCCTTTCTGTGTGTACCATAATTTTAGTCTTACTTGTGATAAAGCCCTACACACTGGAATTTTGGACTAAATTAGTTGGGCTAGTAGCTAATGTATAGGGCGCGACCCTATATCGGTCCCATCTGGTATTCTAATATCTAAGTCATTTTACTTAGGGAAATCTTCCCAAAATTTTCCTTGAAAACCTTTTCTTCTCAAATTGATTTAAAATCTTTAAATCTAAATCAAACTTAAACAAGGAAAATATAAATACTCTATGCTTTACTCAAAATCACCTTGCCATGTTATATATATACACTTTACTCAAATCTTTGTTGATGAAAACATTTAAACCATTAAAAGTACCCCTTCCGATCCCATTGAAAGTACACCTTTCGAAACCAAGTAAACCCCTTTCTTCCATCTAGGCCGAAAACCATTAGTATAAACCTTTCGAAACCATTAAAAAACCTTTCTTTCGAAAGCTACAAAACTTTAGACATCCTTCTTTAAAACCATTTAACATTGCCTTTCGAAACTATAGGAAAAACCTTTCCTTTTAGACCTTTCGAAATAGTTGGAAAACCTTTCCTCTCAGACCTTTCGAACCCATTGGGGAACCACTCCTTAGAAACCTTTCTTTAAAGGCATTTCGAAAGCATTAAACCATCAAACCTTTTGAAAGCATTTGGGTTCAATTTAAAACATGTGGAAACACCTTTCAAAACTATTCAAAACCATCTCTTTCAAAACCTTTGGCTTAATCTTTAAAAATCTTTAAGGGTCACAAAATAACAGGGTCGAAAGCTATTTCCAAAATAAAAAGAAGACGGTGTTGAAACCAACCTTCTGAAAGCATTCGAGAAGCGGCAGCTAAAGGCTTCGACCTAGTTGAAAGCTGTTATTTAAAAACAAAGTTTACCTTTTGAAACCAATGACTTCGAAAGGTAAAAAAGCAGCAGTTAGGGTTTTCGACCCCGACAAAAGCATTTACTTAAAAACAAAGGCGCAACCATTTCGAAACCACCCTTTTAAAACCATTTTAACCTAGCCGAAAGCCAACCATGTCGAAAGCTATTCAGTCGAAAGCAAGCAGGCGTATTTTCATTTAAAAGCAAAATAGCGCTTCGACCCCTTCGGAACCCTTGGTTTCGACCCAGTTCCTTCCACCTTTGTTCAATTCACTATGTACCAAGTTATTGATACTATGTGGATTAGCTTCTATGGTATGAAGGTGGAGCTACTAAGTCGGAAGCCAATCAAGACGGAAACAGAGTGCCGAAAGAAACAAAACAGTAAAAAGCATGTGGATAAATAGTTCTTTTCACCTAACCTGCCTTGTGTGTCAAATTATGATTGGTTGCAAATTTTCTTCCCAAAGTACTGCCAATTTCAGAAATAACAATTTGAATTATTTACAAAATACCCCTTCTCCTCTTTATAAATATATAAAACATTTAAGTCCCTTACCTTAAATAATTTTATATATCCAGTAAAACACTTAGGAAAATTCCATCAAAATTCCAAAAAATCATTTTTAATATGTTTTCTAACATATTTAAATTTCAGACCCTAAGCCAATATAATTTGGCCGCAATAAATTTTAAACCCAAAATAGCATTTTTTTCACTAGAAAATTCACATAAAATCCACTTAAATTCTTAAAATTATGAAAATTGAAACCTATCTCTATAATATCATCTTTTATCTATATCTAAAATCGCAAGGCATTTATATTTCATTAAACAGGGTTTTCACATCAAAACATATCATAAAATCTATATGAATAAGCATAAATCATCAGCAAGCATATATAAATATTCAATCATTCGAAAACATGGCATAACTATTGCAAATAAATTCAGTTTATCCTTAAAACCAAAAATCATTAAGAAAACAAGAGATGTAGTTATTGTTCACCTTAGCTTTGTGATTTAGGATGTGAGATTTGGTCTTGATTTAAATAGCTTAAGCTTTTTCCCCTTGAAATCTTGTTTAGCTTCTCTTTTCTTCCTAATGGTGGCCGGCCTTAGAGTATATTTTTGCTTGTGAAAATGGAATGAACTTATGGCATGAGGGGTGAAGGGTTTAGGGTACAAGAATGTGCCTTGTTCCTATTTTGCCCTTGCATATCTCCTAACCTTTTATTCTCTTTCTATTCTTTAGTTCACTTGTTTAACATGGCACAACTACCCCTTATTTAATCACAAATCTCAATCCATTAATCATCTTACATTATTATATTTTATTTAACTAATTAAATATTGTAAATAATGTTACTAAAAATATGGGGTGTTACAGACTCCCCTCCTTAAAGAATTTCGTTCTTGAAATTACATTAAGGTACACATCAAAACAATCAAAGGTAAAACATACCATTAAACAAATCAGGATAAGCATCTCTAATCCTGCTCTTAGTCTCCCAAGTACAGTCTCTACCATAGTCATTCCATTGGACTTTCACTAATTTGACTTTCTTGTTCATCAATTTCTTCTCATCTCTCACGACTATACGGACAGGCTTCCTAATTATAGTCAAGTCTGGTTCTACTACTAAATCCTCTAACTCAGTCGGTGCTATAGTAGTGTCTGGATCCCTAACACACTTTCTCAGATGAGATACATGAAAAACATCATGGACTCCTGCCAAACTACTCGGTAACTCTACTCTGCACGCGAGTTTCCCGATCCTCTCAATAATAGGAAACGGTCCTTCGAATCTCGGTGCTAACTTCCCTATCTTCCCGAACCTGATAACACCTTTCATCGGTGACACTTTGACAAAAACATGATCTTCAACTGAGAACTCCAAGTCTTTCCATCTTCTACCAGCATAGCTCTTCTGCCTAGATTGAACTTCCTTCATTCTAGCTCGAATCAACTCAATCTTTTCTGCAGCTTCTCTAATCAATCCGGACCAAGAACCGACCTATCTCCGGTCTCTAACCAACAAACTGGAAATTTGCATGGCCTTCCATAAAAAGGTTTAAAAGATGCCATTCCTATACTCGTATGATAAATATTGTTATATGCGAACTTGACTAAGTCTAGATGGTCTTCCCATGATCCTCCAAAATCTAGTACACAAGCTCTTAGCAAGTCTTCCAAGATCTTGTTAACTCTTTCTGTTTGCTCATCTGTCTGTAGGTGGTAAGCGGTACTCATCTTGAGCTTGGTACTTAAGGTATCCTGTAGACTCTTCCAGAACTGCTAATGAATAAGGAATCATTATCACTTATAATACTACTAGGAATTCCGTGCAGTCTAACCACATTCTTTATAAATAATTTGGCTAACACTGGTGTCGTTCTAGATAACTTAACGGGAATGAAATGGGCACTCTTGGTCAATCTATCCACAATGACCCATATACTTTCATTTCCTCTGTTCGATCTCGGCAACCCATCTATGAAATCCATATAAATAGAATCCCACTTTCATACCGGAATATCCAATGGCTGAAGCAACCCACTTGGCTTCTAATGTTCGGCTTTCACCTGTTGACAGTTCAAACACTGTTTCACCCATAAGCCTACATCCCTCTTCATACCTTCCCAAAAGAAACTTCTCTTCATGTCCTGATACATCTTAGTTCCTCCTGGATGAATAGTGAACTTCGAACTATGGCATTCCTCCAAAACCTCTTTCCTTATGTCTCCCACATTTGGAACACATAACCTACCTTTCTCTCTCAATCACCCATTCTGGTCAAGACTGAAATCCTTTAATTCATCGCTCTGCGTTCCATCTCTTAACCTTCTGATCCTTTTAGCTAACACTGGATCCTCTGGCTGTTTAGAAGCTATCTTTTCGATCATAACTAGTCGAACTTCTAAATAAGATAACATAACTGATTCCCCACTAGACCCATCTTCAGATTCCCACTGCACTCTGTAAGTTGACAACGCTTCCAAATCTTTTCACTTTGCTATCATAGCCAACACTGCATTCTGATGCTTTCTACTAAGCGCATCTGCAAACTTGTTGCCTTTCCCTGGTGTGTACTCAACTCCAAAATCATAAGCAGCTATAAACTCTAACCACCTTTGATGTCTCATGTTCAACTCCTTCTAAGAGAACAAGTACTTCAACGACTTATGATTCGTATAAAGCTCAAACCTCTCTCCCAAAAGGTAATGTCTCCACACCTTCGAAGCAAAAATAACCGTATCTAACTCTAAATCATGGGTTGGGTATCTGACTTCATGTGGTCTAAGTTGTCTAGAAGCGTAGGCAATCACTTTACCTCTCTGCATTAACACGGCTCATAATCCAGTTCCACACGCATCTGTATAAACTACCAAATCTTGATTCCCCTCCGGAACAACTAATACAGGTTCATGAGTCAATAAGTGTTTCAAGCTCTGGAATGCTTCCTCGCACTTATCGACCCACACAAACTTCACATCCTTTCGCGTTAGCTTGGTCATCAGCGCTACTATCCGCGAAAAATCCTTAATAAACCTCCGATAATATCCAGCCAATCCAAGAAAACTTCTTATCTTAGTCACTGTTTCTGGTCTCTTCCAACTATTCACCTCTTCGATCTTAGTCGGATCTACAGACAACCCTCTTTCTGAAACTACATGGCCAAGAAACTTCCTTCTTCCAGAAATGACACTTTGAAAACTTCGTCTTCAACTGATGTTCTCTCAAAGTGTCTAGCACTACTCTAAGATGAACTTCGTGCTCTCTTTCATCCTTAGAGTATATCAAAATATCATCTATGAACACCAACACGAATCTATCCAAGTGCTCTCTGAAAATTCAGTTCATCAAGTCCACAAAGAAAGCTGGTGCATTAGTTATTCCGAACGACATAACTAACCATTCGTACGATCTATATCCGGTCCTAAATGCCGTCAAGGGTATGCTATCCTTTACGACTCTAAGCTGATGGAACCCTGTAGCCAAATCCAACTGAAAAAATATCTTAGCTCCACTCAACTGATCGAACAAATCGTCAATCCTTGGCAATGTATATTGATTTTTTATCGTCCTCTCTTTCAACTTACGATAATCGATACATGACCTTAACGATCCATCCGCCTTCTTTGCAAAAACTACAGCCGCTCCCCAAGGCGAACTACTTGGTCTAATAAAATTCTTGCCTTCCAAATCTACCAACTGCACCTTCAGCTATCTCATTTCTGTAAGTGTCATCCTACTTGGCGGCCTACTCACTAGTTCTGCTCCAAGCACCAAATCTATCTGAAACTCAATGGCTCATTTCGGTGGCAATCCTACTACAGGTTCGAAGACATCTGCAAATTCTCTAACCACGAAAATTTGATTCAACTCATCTTCTATCTCCACAACACCCAACAAAGCATTCACCTCACAACTAGGGCTTTCTACGGTATATACGATCTGATCACTACAGTTAGGGTGTCTAAGTGATATTTTCCTATCATGGAAAAATATCCTAGCATCGTTTTTACTTAACCAATCCATACCCAAAATAATTCCGAACCCTTCGAAATCAAACACATGCAAACTGCAAATAAAAGTATGACCTACCAAGTCAAACTCTAAGTGATCACATCTCATCAGAAGTGTTGCATTCCCTCTTATCGGATTTGCAACCCTTAAGAAAGTAACTAGGTATAAGGGTTCTAGGTTAAGCTTATCTGCCAAATAATGAGATATAAAAGAATACGATGCACTAGTATCAAACAGAACACTAATAGATATACCATTAATCTGAAGCGTACCTCCCAACATTGATTTTCCTTTTTCCTGTGTCGTTAGCCTCGAGGTAGCTGGTTCCAATGCAAATACTTTTCCTCTCCCGTCCTTAGAAGGCTCTTTGCACTGGTTCTTGTAGTGGCCAATCTGATCGCAGTTAAAGCACCTGATGTTCTTCTTCCCGATCACCTTCTTTGCCTCTCCAGAATGACATTCATTCGCAAAATGCCATTTCTTGTTGCACTTGAAACAGACAACCTCTGACTTTCCCTTCTTCATGGCTCCACCCTTCTAGGCTCCCTTCTAAGGAAAGAACTTACTTTTCTGACTCTGTCCCACTTGGACCTCCTTCGCCTTATTCTTCTCTACAGAAGCAATAATTTCTTCGTGTCGTAGAGCCATCTCAAATACAACATCACAAGGATCCCTGATATAAGGTAATGTAGCCCTGGCCAATTCAGGCTTCAACCCTATAATGAACTTCTCGTTTCTCTTAATCACGGTATCCACAGTGGCATGACCATATCTTGCCAACTCCTCAAACCTTGCAGCATACTCTAACACAGTCATCTCTCCCTGCTCTAACTTAGCAAACTTTTTGAGCAAGGTAGACTTTGCTATCACTGATATGAATCTCTCTTCGAACCTCCTCCTAAACTCAGCCCATGTCATCGTCTCTTCATCCACTTCAATAGTCACACTATTCTACCAGAACAAAGCTACTCCCTGAAGCTGTCTCAATGCCAATCTCCTCTTTTACTCATCATTGAGCCCCAAATTTGCAAATATCCTTTCACAATGCAGCAACCAGTTCTTCGCTTCTATAGCATCTTCAGTTCCAATAAATGGTTTTCCTCCCAACCTAGCATAGTCCCTACTCAAAGCAGCATAATTGTTGACTACTGGAGCATCCTGGACTCCTCCTCCAACTACTCCAGCAGCAACTCCCACTTGCATCATATTCACAAAAAACTGATACATAGCTCCCATGTCAACTTGCGGGACTTCAGCATCAATATTACCAGCTCGTGCCTCTACCTTGGTTCCTTCTAATATTAGGTCTGGCATTTCCATATGCAGTGGTGCTTCCTCCTCTAACATTAACTCTTCGAGAATCCATATCTGCATTCGAACCTTCATGAGATACAAAAAATAACCTAATAGAGATAGGAGACTAGAGATAAAGCACATATGTATATATAGTAAATACAAGTACGTTCCTATAGCATTATCCCATACCCCCGATCTTTTCTCTAATTCCTAAGGATCATGTTCTTTTCAAAAATCATTTTTAGTTAAAGTATTTCATAAACCGTGCTTCGATACCAAGTTGTAACATCCCCTATCTGGAGGCCCGAAGCTAAATGCTACAGATGCTGCAGTCATCCATAGTATTAACTTCTGGTGACCAAATATAGTAATGTTAATGGTATTCAATATCAGTATCACATGAATATGAAACAAAATCACGGATTTCAAAAAAACAACTTTTCATATTACATCTTCAAAGCATGTTCCATATTCAAATTACATAATCCCAAAACGTTCCCAGGCATTGCTCAAATATAATATTTACATAAATAAGCCAAGAGCGACATATGAGGATGTCCCCTTAGATGACTAGAGTCATAACAGACTTAATACACAACAGAATACATCAATCAAAATAAAAAGCAACTCCTACGTAGCTATTCGTCGGCCTCCTGCTTGTCTCCGGAAACTTTATTCGCCAACCCACTAAAACCTGTAAATCCTTTAACCCTCGGCCTACTCAAATCAATTTTGAGCACCCGAGAGTTTAAGGAGAAAACATAAATTTCAAGTCACACATAAAGCCTGGTATGAATACTATTATATTCTCAGTCATATATGATATTAAGTGAGACCACGCCGCTTAGCGGAACGGGTTTCCCCTCACAAACATTATTTTAAAATATATCTTTCGCAAATCATATCCTGCAACCAAAACTGATTAAAAACTGTAAAGCATTATTATGTAAACATACATGATACATAAACTTCAGGTAACAAATGGACTATCTGTCCGAATACTATAGTTTTGTTTGGCTAACTACTAACCTTCGGCTGACTCGGGCCTACCAGACAATATGAATAAAAACGATCTAACATCTGTTAAATACTCCTCTTCTGGATAGTCTGTCCCTAACTTATCTTCTCCCAGGGTCACCTGATTCTAATGATTTTGCGGGCTCACCAATAACCTATATGTATACTAATATATATTCCTTTCTACGTGTACCATAATTATAGTCTTACCTGTGACAAAACCCTACACACTGGAATTTTAGACTAAATTAGCTGGGACTAGTAGCTAATGTATAGGGCGCAACCCTATACCGGTCCCATCTGGTATTCTAATATTTGAGTCATTTTACTTAGGGAAATCTTCCTAAAATTTTCCTTGAAAACCTTTTCTTCTCAAATTGATTTAAAATCTTTAAATCAAACTTAAACAAGGAAAATATAAATACTCTATGCTTTACTCAAAATCACCTTGCTGTGTTATATATATATATACACACGTTACTCAAATCTTTGTTGATGAAAACATTTAAACCATTGAAAGCACCCCTTTTGATCCCAATGAAAGCACCCCTTTCGAAACCAAGTAAAACCCTTTCTTCCATCTAGGTCGAAATGCCAAACCTTCTTTTTGAAACCATTAGTATAAACCTTTCGAAACCATTGAAAAACTTTTCCTTCGAAAGCTACAAAACTTTAGATATCCTTCTTTAAAACCATTTAACAGTGCCTTTCGAAACCATTGGAAAAACCTTTCCTTTTAGACCTTTCGAAACAGTTGGAAAACCTTTCCTTTCAGACCTTTCGAAACCATTGGGGAACCATCCCTTAGAAACCTTTCTTTAAAGAACTTTCGAAAGCATTAAAACATCAAACCTTTCGAAAGCATTTGGCTTCAATTTAAAACATGTGGAAACACCTTTCGAAACCATTCAAAACCATCTCTTTCAAAACCTTTGGGTTAATCTTTAAAAATCTTTAAGGGTCACAAAACAATAAGGTCGAAAGCAACTCTTTCGAAAGCTATTTCCTAAATAAAAAGAAGATGATGTCGAAACCAACCTTTTGAAAGCATTGGAGAAGCGACAGCTAAAGGCTTCGACCTAGTCGAAAGTTGTTATTTAAAAACAAAGTATACCTTCCGAAACCAATGACTTCGAAAGGTAAAAAAGCGGCAGCTAGGGCTTCGACCCCGATGAAAGCATTTACTTAAAAACAAAGGCGCAACCATTTCGAAACCATTCTTTTAAAACCATTTTGACCTAGCCGAAATCCAACCAAGTCGAAAGCTATTCAGTCGAAAGCGAGCAGGTATATTTTCATTTAAAAGAAAAATAGCGCTTCAACCCCTTTGGAACCCCTGGTTTCGACCTGGTTTCTTCCGCCTTTGTTCAATTCACTATGTACCAAGTTATTGATACTATGTGCATTGGTTTCTATGGTATGAAGGCGGAGCTACTAAGTCGGAAGCTAATCAAGACGGAAGCAGGGTGCCGAAAGAAACGAAACAGTAAAAAGCATGTGGATAAATAGTTCTTTTCACCTAACCTGCCTTGTGTGTCAAATTATGATTGGTTGCAAATTTTCTTTCCCAAAGTACTGCCAATTTTAGAAATAACAATTTGAATTATTTACAACATACCCCTTCTCCTCTTTATAAATATATAAAACATTTAAGTCCCTTACCTTAAATAATTTTATATATCCAGTAAAACACTTAGGAAAATTCCATAAAAATTCCAAAAAATCAGTTTTAATATGTTTTCTAACATATATAAATTTCAGACCCTAAGCCAATATAATTTGGCCGTAATAAATTTTAAACCCAAAATAGCATTTTTTTCACTAGAAAATTCACATAAAATCCACGTAAATTCTTAAAATCGCAAGGCATTTGGATGTCATTAAACAGGGTTTTCACATCAAAACATATCATAAAATCTATATGAATAAGCATAAATCATCAGCAAGCATATATAAACATTCAATCATTCGAAAACATGGCATAACCATTGCAAATAAATTCAGCTTATCCTTAAAACCAAAAATCATTAAGAAAACAAGGGGTGTAGTTATTGTTCACCTTAGCTTTGTGATTTAGGATGTGAGATTTGGTCTTGATTTAAATAGCTTAAGCTTCTTCCTCTTGAAATCTTGTTTAGCTTCTCTTTTCTTTCTAATGGTGGCCGGCCTTAGAGTATATTTTTGCTTGTGAAAATGGAATGAACATATGGCATGAGGAGTGAAGGGTTTAGGGTACAAGAATGTGGCTTGTTCCTATTTTGCCCTTCCATATCTCCTAACCTTTTATTCTCTTTCTATTATTTAGTTCACTCGTTTAACATGGAACAGCTACCCCTTATTTAACCACAAATCTCAATCCATTAATTGTCTTACATTATTTTATTTTATTTAACTAATTAGATATCCTAAAAAATGTTACTAAAAATATGGGGTGTTACACATACATGGTGTTTACATCCGGGGAGGCTTTTCTCCCCGAGTTAAATTATCTTAAGTAATCCGTGGACAGCTGCCGCCAAGAATGAACCTCCCTAGTTCGTGTCTCCTGATCCATCTAGAGGCCGCACTTGCTAGGTAAATTGGGAAGAGCTTGCATCGAGCCATCCTATCCACTTTCACAACGTCCATATAATATTTAAAGGTGCAGATGTACTCATCTGGGTTGGTGATTCCATCGATTTGTCAATCGATGGGGCTTTAAAGTTGTCCGGAAAATCTGCCTCCATGATGTCTCACTGAATGGGGAAGAACCTTCTTCCCGTATCTTTTCTTCGGTGTTATGCTGGTAAAGCTTTGCCAGCTATTCTACACAACCTTTTAACTGATGGATCTCTTCTTCTTTGGGATAAATCGCCCCTGTAAAGCGAGATAACATCATCGTCATCGGGGCAGTTTGGACTTGCTTTTTCGATAGTAAGAGTTTATATTTGCAGGTTTTCACTTAATCTGGGGATTGATCAAGACCTTGCTCTTAAGCTTGGTGTTGTTTTTCGGGCCAGCTTCACCATTCTCATTTCTAAGAGTGTCGCTACCATTCACTTATTGCACATTCGGTGCAGTTGGTGAATGATGGCGGTGAGCTGCGAGTGGTTGTAGGAAAATTGGCTTAGCAATATGTTGGGCCACAAATTTCTCTAACTCCTCTATGCGTTGTTTCATTTGTTTAGTGAAGGCCTAAAGTGCGGCCAAGACAAGGTCTGGGGTAGGCTCTGCAGATGCGTCTGCCTTAGATTCGTCTATGGAAGGAAGGAATGCTTTTTAGGGATTTTTGAGGTAAGGTGGAGTTGCTCTTAGGGAGGGGGCGTAGTAGAATCTATGGGATTCATAATATCATTATGATATGCGAATAAATTATAGGGAAGTTTTGCTAGAGAGGAAGATTCCGTCCTCCTTCCAGCGTCAAAGATATTAGTGAGATTTTTCATCTCACAAACACTCAAGTACTTTTACGAAGTGATCACGGTGTTGGATGCTTCCGCGATTATGAATCAACAAAATTAAGCGGTTTTAATTCTGCCTTAATAAGGAATTAATACATCACTTTAATGCGTATGATATTATTAGGGCATAAATGTGAAGTACGTAAAATCAATTTGTTATATTGATAATAGAGCCAACGGAATGAAAAACTATAAAGTAATGTACTGAAAAATAAAAGGACATATAGAATTTACATGGTTCGGATGTTAAGGAATCCTACATCCATGGGTAAAATATCTTTCTTTCCTTTGTATTCTTAGTACAAACAATAATGACAGAGAGTACATAATTTTCCTTTACATACCCCAAAAGAGTAAAGCAAAAACATCCATTTCTTGCTACGGTGTCTTTCCTATTTATAGTACGTAGGGGTTCATGTGAATTGCCAACATCTTTTTTCGGCTCCCTTGATTTCTGTCGTTGGACTGCACCACGTGTCGAATATCCATCTTGCCTTTTCGATATGCGTGGATTGCCGACGTGGATTTTGGTGGGAGATCATGATTTGAGTGTTTGAAATGGTGAGCTCTAGCCGGAAACTTTGAAATTAAAGCGGGAACGCTTAAAAATTGAGGCGAAAAACCTAAAATTGAATGGGCTATGCATTCCTGATTCCTGCAAAGTGACAAGCTTATGGACTGCACAAGCGTATAGACGAAGCTGTCATACGATGCTGCTCTTCATCTCAGGAAGAGCTACATCATTGTTAGCGCCTTTGTACATTGTTTTCATTCTACTGCAATTGTGCCTTTACTATGCCCAAGGCTACTGCATTATGTAGTATTTGTGTCGCGCCCCTACTTCTGAAGCTGTACTGCACGGTCCCACTTGCGGTTAGCATGGTCCCACTTGAGGTTAGCATAACTCAGTGTTAGAAATAGTTGGAGTTGGGTTGCATGGTGTGGCGAAAGAGATTGAACCATTGTTTTGAAGGGTGATTACTTTGTGTGGACTAGTTCTGTGCTGCTTTCGATCATCGGAGGACCGCGCCCTCGCTTTTGTCTTTGAGTCAGATTTAACTATCTTGGGGATGAAGTTAGGTCTTCTTCCTTTTCCTTTGTGGTGTGTGGTTCGGTCCTTGGTTATGGAGCAGTTTCTCCCCCTTATTCCATTCCTTGTGTTTACAGCCAAAGTTTGTAGGATTACGGCGCAGTCTTTATTAATTGGATATTGATGTAGTATTACGGCACACTCTTTATTAATTGGACATCGATGTAGGATTGCGGTGCTAGTCTGTCATGTCAAGATAGCGGCACCTCCCTATTGCCTTCTTGATACCAAATTGCGGTGCAGACCCGCCACCATTAGTTGTTAGTTCAAGATTGTGGCGCATCCCTATTAGCGTATAAACGCTTAAGAGGATGTGCTGCAGTTTTACATTGTTAGGTTAGGCTTTTGGATTAGCCTTCAAGCCTTATGGGCGTTTCCAGTTTCCAGTGCAGTATTATAGTACCGAATCTATACTTAATGGGGAATGCGGCTGTGTTTCTATCTTTGGGGCCTTGGCGCAGTATCGCCTGGGTTTTGTCATCGCATTCCTTCTATAGCTTGACTTTTATTATGGACGCGGTCTCTTTATCTTGCCACATCTTCGTATTACCTTGGTGCAACACGATCTGGACTTAGTTTTTTAATTTTTCTTATTTCGACTCTTGTCTTGAGAGTAGTTCTTCCGACTTGGTAGTTGCATTAAGCTTCTTTTGACAGCGTTTGGGAAATATGGGTGTAATAGATGTAAAGAATTCGTGGAAAGGATCTCACATTAATTTACAACTCAAAGGGAAAGAGAAGGGTGAAAAGTAAAAGCTAAAAAATAATAAGAAGCTAATTGGAAAATTTTCGCCCACATTGCTATGTAAGACTATTACCGCCGCTGCAAATTTGTGGCCACTTCATACCATGAACAAACAATTCACACCCACCCCTACCCAAAATGCGCACACGCAAACACATACATATAAATAGATACACACGCGCGCACATGTACATATATAGACGTATAAACACGCGCGTGCACGTGCACACATACACAGATATATATATATATATATATATATGTGTGTGTGTGTGTGTGTATCTCTGTGTGTGTGTATATATATATATATGTTAATAAGAGAACTAGTCAACACCTCAAAGTGGAGTTTGAAGAATAAGTGACTTCTTTGAAACTTCCTTTCGATGTGGTGAAGGTAGCTTATACTCTTTGGTTGAGTAAAGAACGTTGAAACACTTCTATTAGTCGAAAGGCTGTTTTCATTATGAGAAATGCCTTCAAAAATACTTGATTAGTGACTCTGTCGGAACCACCTTTCGAAGTGGTCAAGGTGCCTAGGGTTGGGACTTAACTGCTATAGGAAACTGGTTGCATTGAGTAGGTTCGACCTTGTCGAAAGGATGAATCCTTGTTTATCATGGTTCTGCGTTGAAATCCTAAGAATATAAGTGTTCCAGGGGTTTCGACTTCGTCGAAAGGGTACGCTCTCTTTATCTTATGAATCTGAGCTAAAATTTATAGGAAATGCATGAACTAGGGGTTTCGACCCAGTCGAAGGGGATCCTTTCGACCAGTTTGACAGTTGATTGACATATCTGTGTAAAACAAGAACACGGAATTGCTATGTAATCCAGATTAGCATAATCTCAATTTTATTGAACTCAGTTGTACAAATTGATCGAAACCCCAATTTGATTTGGTAATTAGGGTCTACAAGCTTTATAAAGTATGAGTAAGAAGTGAGTGAAAAATCGGATCCCCTAAACATGACCTCTGAGGTCTTATTTATAGGTGTGGGTCAGCACCTTTCGACTAAGTGCTTTCGATACGGTTGGAAGGTTTGATTTCCTGCTTTCGTGCGCATCTCTTGAGTCATAGCTTTCGACCTAGTAGAAAGGTTGAAAGGGTTATATGGTCGTCCTTTTGCTGCCGCTGAAGACTGGGCTTCCTTCTATTTTGTTTTATTCCTTTCAACTTCGTCGGAAGGCTTATTGCTTCTGACTTCATCGAAAGGCACTATTTGACCACTTTCGACTCCGTCGAAAGGTGTATAACTGCGCTCTTCCTTTAGCTGTTTGTATGCTATGTAAGTTAGCACGGGTGTTGGCCTTCGATGCCATCAAAACACATGCTTTGCGGGCTTCGATCAAGTTGAAACATTATTGAGAGATTAGCTACATGAGGCTTCATTCGAAAGCTTCCAATCTAAATGGCGTGGAACCTTATCTCTTCCTCCATAAGTGAGAATGGCTTTAACCAATTCGAAAGGCTAATATATGCTTCGAAAGGGTTGACTTGGCCGATCGTTCTTCTGGTGAAGGTGAACAAAGACGAAACCAATCGTTTTGAGTGGCTTGGTGCACATGCAGAAGGTACGCTATTCATTGCCTTCGGAAGGTAGCTTTCGACCTCATCGAGAGCTCTTTACCTATCCAAAACTCTGTTGAAACATCCTTTTGACCTCTTCAAAAGGTGCTACTGGTGCCATCATCTTCTTGTCGAAAGCTTGATCTGATGTTGAGATAGACCATCCTAATGCCTTCTGATCTCCATCAATTCTCTTGCTCTTTCTTTCATACTTTTATTCTTGAGAATATTTTTTGGATAACATTTAGCCCCCCTAGTATGAAAGAAGCTTTTGTTCTTTAGGACAAAAACTTCAAAGAATTTACTTCTTTGTTTTCTACAAATAGATAATGACTACAATTTGGATCATAACCTTGTTATAAGACCATGATGGGTAACTTTATAATTCCAAACGCTATCGGGTTATTTTGTTGGGCAGAGCATTCAACTAATTATATGACAAATTATTTAAAATATGAAACGATATCACCTGGTTTGTTGTCGCTAATTTAAGTAAATTGGTCTTCCCCAAAAGGCCATCGTATACACCTAATCCTCTGTTCTAAGGTTATATTTTCTTCAGTCATCGATGATTAATTCCTCGCTTTTGGCAGTTTTACCTTATTCCTTTGCTATGATTTTATTTTTGTCCCTGCACTTCAATGAAAGTCCAACTGGTATTGAGAAAGTCTTGTATAGAATTCAAATTCAGAAATTCAATAAAAAGTTTGTAAATTATCATGAAAATTCCATGACAATGTTTAAAATTCACAAAATCAGAAATCCGATAAGAGATCATCAAAAATCTAACAAGGAAATCAGAAATATGAAATCCATTAATCATCATAAAAATTCAATAAGGAACTTCAGAATTCACAAATTCATAAGATCATTATGAAAATCCAATGAGGGAATCAAATATATGAAATCCACAAATCATCTTAAAAGTCAATGAGGAAATTTAGAATTCACGAAACCAGAAATCTAATCAAGACATCATTATGGAAATTCAATAAGGAAATTAAGAATACGAAATCCACAAATCATTATAAAAATCAATATGCAAATCCAGAATTTACAAGTCTAGAAATTCGATAAGAGATCATTGCAAGAATTGAATCATGAAGCCAAAAATGCAGAATTCACCAATCACCATAAAAATCAATAAGAAAATTTAGAACCCATAAAACCATAAATCCAACAAGAAATCTTCACCAAAATCCAATGAGGAAACTCAGTATATAAAATCCATAAATCTCCATGAAAATCAGATAGGAAATATCAATCAAGTTCACGAAACTAGAAGCTCAATATGAAATCTCTACAAAAATCCAATGAGAAATCTCAGGATATGAAATCCATAAATTACCATAAAAATCTATAAGCAAATGTCAAGTCTACGAAACCAGAAATTCAATCAGAAATCTCAACAAAAATCCAATGAGAAAACTCAAAATATGAAATCCATAAATTTCCATAAAAATCAATGAGAAATTTAGAAATTCACAAAACTCAATATGAAATCCTCATGAGAAGAAACAAGGAAATTGAAGGTTTAGGAAATCAGAAATCTAACCAAAATCTTGTCAGTATCTCATTTAACGAATAAACTACTCAAAATCTCATTCAATATAAACACAAAATTAGAAACCTATCTAGTAATGGTAAACTTAATAGATTCAAGCAAAAGATTCCTAGGCCTATCTGGCTTTAATTCTAAAGTTATTCCTAAAATACTATGCAGAGATTTATTTAAAATTTATATCTTGACTAGTGATAAGGATTCTTATTACTCAAAGGAAAGTACCTTATTAATAGATGTGTGATCCTTAAAGTGTCTATAAGTTAGAAGTATTATTGTTATATTGGAACCGAGTAGTTCTGTAAAGCCATGCAGTCATTCGGAATAGTAGTTCCGTACTACTAGTCAGCCATTCGGAGTAGTAGTTCCGTAGTACAAATCAGCCATTCGGAGTAGTAGTTCTGTATGACCACTCAACCGTTCATCAGGTAGTTCCGTTTGGTTGTTCAGCTTTTCAGCCATTCAACCATTCAACAGGTAGTTCCGTTCAGTTAACTGACCGTTCAATAGTGCAAGCTCCGTTTGACTAGTCGGTCGTTCAGCAGTGCATGCTCCGTTTGACTAGTCGGTCGTTCAGCAGTGCAAGTTCCGTCCTACTGCTTGGCCGTTCAACATGCAATGGCCCTAATAATATATTAATATATATATATATATATACACATACATACATACATATATATATAGACTCTTCTATCTTAAAGGGTCACCTTATTTTTAAGGATTCGGGAATGGTTTGCTCAATCTATTCTTCAAATGTAGCCTCTTTTATCTTTGTAGTAAAAAGTTGTTACCTATCCCGCTCCACTAGTTCTGGTTCAGATCTTGGTTTCTCATTTTGAATTGCGGATCTCCTTATCCATTTATTTGTCTCGTGTTTTTTTTCTTTTAGGATTTAGATCTCTCAATCCTTTGCTGTGATAATTCCTTTTCAAAAATCGGATGTTTTGAAGGTTGCAAGTTAATCCTTTGTACCTTTTGATTATAGTCTTGAATGTCTTATTTGTTCTTGGTTATGGCGTCAGACACCTTTATCCTTTTGCTTTTATCTGTACCCCTTCTTCGGGTTTCATCTTTGTTTTAGATGATGGATAGATTTCTTTCTTTAACCTTTTGTTCTTATGGGTTTTGACTTTTGTTTTTAGTTGTAGACATCTCTGTCTTTCTTCATCTGTTTGGTGCCTCTTCTGGGCTTCCCTTGGTTCTAAGGATGTAGTGTATGTTAACTTGACCTTCTTCTAAAAGGTTGTTGATGGGTGCTCAACCTGACCCCCCAAGAGGTGATTTGGACGTTAGGAGCTTTGACCCTCCCTCTAGGAGGTGCTATGGATCGGTCGTAGGCTTTTGGTGGGTACAGGACCCCCCTCCCTCTAGGAGGTGCTACGGATTGGTCGTACGCTAAAATGGGGGTGCAGGACCCCCCTCCCTTTAGGAGGTGCTACGGATTGGCCGCAGGCTAAAATGGTGGGTGTAGGACCCCCCTCCCTTTAGGAGGTGCTACGGATTGGTCGTACCGTAGGTTAAAATGGTGGGTGCAGGACCCCTCTCCCTTTAGAAGGTGCTACAGATTGGCCGTAGGCTAAAACTTCGTATATGAAAATCATTTTTGGCCAATTGAGACGTTCTTTGAAAATCTTTTTGAATATCAGTTTCTTCTTGAGAGACGGAATTTTTGTAAACGAACCCTTCTAATATATCGAGGGATTACTTTCTGAAAAAGAGCTTGAATGTATGACGATCTTTTCTTTGTGCCACCCCCTGTAAGGGCTTTTAAATCATTCTCATAGTAGAGACACAGATCTCAAATAAGAGACTAGAAGGTCATGATTCATGAACCATTAGTCTTTTAGTCGAGAATAGGATTCTCTAATCTAAGTTTTTGTCAGTAAGCTATTAATAACTTTAAAACTTTTCTTGAAAATGTATGAATAGGCTTCTCCTCTCCAATGTTTTAGAAAACTTTGAAATATTGGAATTGTTTAGTTGAAAATCCTTTGTGTGCATTTACTAATGCTACATAGTATCTTGGAAGATTGCACAGACCAGTTCTTGGAATAAATAAGCACTTATTTTCCTCTGATTGCGGGCCAATTGAAAATAGTCTTTCTTTGGAGATACGTTTGGGAAAATTCTTTTAGTAAAATAATTTGTCAAAGATCGAGTTGAAGTGCATTGTTTTCTCCTTTAGATAGACTACCATACTTTGGTGAGTATTGATGTATAACAGAATGGTCTATTTGTAAGTTTTTTCTCTGAAATTGGTGAAGGACTGATAGTAGCCCGAGGTTTCATGAGAGCAGATCTTTGTATTGAGTTGGCTTAAACATCGATAGTCACTTTGTATCAAGCATTTGAGCTGTCTTTCTCAAGTAGCTATAAATTTGTTGTGCCCTAAGAGTATGTTAAATGTTATGGACTGGTTTTGTTTTTACCTGTAATGACACTCGAATTTTGGTATTAATATATGATCAATTCAAAGTACAATTCAAGTTAAAGAAGTTATAAGTAAAGAAATTTATAATGGATAAATGGTGCAAGGCTTCATAGCCTGATCAGAGCCTGAAGATGAAGTTGTGAAACTGATTCTCTATCAGGGCTCTAAGTGATTGAGTTGCCCCTTTTGAGGTAGGAAATCTTCTAATCCTTTTTGGCAAACTCTTTTAAGAATCCAGACTTGATTAGGTTCTGTAACGACCCATAAATTTCAACTGTTTTAATAACATAATTAGTTGAAATTTTGTGAAATTTTAAACGATAAAATTTTGAAATATAAATTTGATAGTTGGAATGCGTTTAGTTAAACATAGCAACTGGTAAATTTTCGTCCGAAAATATGAAAGTTTATTTCGCGCGTAAATTTACTTCAATTTAATCAGTTAAAAAGCGATGAAAATAAAATGTTTCCGAAACCTAAATATTTTTACATAGAAAAATTCTAAACCATCTTCTGAGCAAGATGTCAGTTTGTCATTTTTCCGAATTCGGACATCTTTGGCTCCGTCGATCTTATTTTTCAGTGTTTTTCTTGCACTTCCCGCTGGTAGAAAAATTCGAGTTTTTATAATTCAATCATACCACTGATATCCATATACCGTTTAGATCGTCTCGTCATGCTGATCTGAACGGTATATTCATTTCTGTTTTTCGAACACCGGTACGCGACGAAAACCGCGAAACGGGTAACCGTATCGACAACCGTTTTCAAACCTTTTGATTCCCTTGACCTTACATTTATCTACAGCCGAAATTAAATAGTCACTTGCCTTTATTATTGATCAGTTCAATGTTGACGTTTGTTTTCCCAAAGTTTAAATCTCTTTTCAAAAATTTAACATCATAACTTTGCATTCATTTTTCCATGAGCATTCTTCTCTACGCCTCCTTTCCTTCTACTTGTCCCCTTCTATATTCTGTTCTAAGCTTCAGGAAAAATTACCAACATAACCAAAAATGACATGATTTCAACAGCAATTATCCCAACAATAGCAGGCGAAATAGGAACAGCTTTAACGACTCAAAACAATTTCAAAACAAAGAGAGACAAGCAACCCTTATAAATCAACTCTCAGTCTGCTCGTATGCACCACCACCGAGCTTGCCACAACCATGACAGCCCATCTCTCCACAAACTACCGCATCCCACCACCCATCAGCCCGTGGCCTTGCTCCACCCTGACCTCCGCCTCCCTCTAGCAGCCAGCGAGCCTGAGATCCCATCAGCCCCACCCTGACTGCCTATGCCGCCTGCACCTCCGCTTGTTTCTCCTCCGCCTCGAAGTACGTGGCAGCACACACGTTCCTACTTCCGGTCCCCCTCCCTCGCCTGAGCAACCGTGAATCCAGCAACCGGCGCGTCTCCTCCATCTCGTTGTGCCGAGACACTTCATCTTCCTCCACCCGTGCCTAGATCCGCTACACCTCCTCCATTCTCACCCCTGGCCGATCTCTGCTGCATATATACGTAGTGTATATATGTATGCGAAATGGTTAGTGATGTTTTGTTTATATACTATTATATACTTACTAAGCAATATATGTATAAACTGTTTGTTTGTGCATAAAGATATATATATATATATATATATGTGTGTAGTTATATATGATAAATTTACATATATTAAGGCACATAAGTTATGTTTTTAGTTCTGTCTATATGTAGGGAATGTAATTAAGTTATATTCAAACTAATATGCATATAGTATACATATAGTATGGGTTGTGTGAGTCTATATATATACTAATATATTTTGTGTTTTGTTGTGTACATACATGTCGATTTTCCCTAGCAAAGTGTAGTTATACATTTCCGTATATATGTTAGTTATATAAGTATGTCTACATCACATATATACTATTTCAGAATATTGTTTACGGTTAGTTCATATGTGAGGGTATTTTGAAATTTGTTTACAGGATGTATTTTGTTTTCAAGGAAGAATATAAGTTATATATTATCTGATAGCTTAATTAAGTTTTATAATATATCATTTTTTTTATACTCGAAGGTGAGGTATACGTTGGGAAATTATGATAGCTTGATTTTTACTTTTGAACACTATACATGCATGTTTTCAAGACAATTGCATACAGCTGTTTTTTTTAAAACTAGCATATAATATGGGTAGACATTAGAGTTTTGGGGGCTGTGCTTCTATCCTTGCATATATACTAACTTTCGTATATAATAGTATGACCGTTCTATATATGAGTAGTACATTTGTCTAAAGCTGGGCAAATATGTTTATATAATGGATATTAGATATGTTGTATTGTATAGAGATATGGTTTTTATGATGAAAACCAGTTGTATATAAATATATATATTATATTATAATAATTGTAATATATTTTGGGAATAAAGATTTTTTTTTGGGTATAATATACTTAATATGTGTTTAAATTTATATTGATTTTGAAATGTAATACAATGGTTCAATTGGTTTTAAATTTCATCTAGGTATATATAGATTTTGATTTCAATATATATGTGTTTAAAATTTAAGATCGATATAAAATGTATATGCATTTTCAAAATTGAATATTTGGTTTAAGGAAAATTTATAATATGATATATATTTCGTTCAGTCTATATCGTGCAGATTCTGATTTATTTCATCATTTCATTTTCTATTAGATCTGTTCATCGAATTCGTGCCAGTATAGATTTGCTTTGGAAGTCGTGCTTGCATTTCGTAACTCAATTCATTTGTCTATCCTCTAGCCTCGAAAGGTGAGCACTCACTCACGATTAACGTTCTTTTATTTATTAAATTTGATTTCAATTGAAACGACAATTGAAATATGCTGCTGTTAGATATTTACACTGTTACTACCTATATCAGTTCACCGGTGACATCTGACACCATTATCTGCTATTTATACAATGATAATCCAGTTAGTTGATAAATGATTGATTGTTGATGTTTATATTGGACGTTAAATTGTTAATGTTAAAGTGATAAATAATATGCAATTGAATTGATATATGATAGTTAACGATTAAATTGGATCTATATGTTGAATTTGATTAGTTAAAAATTCGTATAATATGACCCCTTTAATGTTAAATTTATTGACATGTAGGATTTGTTTAATTACATCTTGAACTATTGAATGTATGTTGTTTAAAATGGATGATGTATGAAAATGTAAATAGTTGACAAGTGAAGAACCGTATTAATATTATTGTAATAATCTTTAATCTACATGAAATGATAGTGTAGATTCTAGAAATAATTATATTAATTCGTACAAATAACAATGCGAATTAATACGGTTATTTCGGGATTATTTGAATTGATTATTGAATTGTTATTGATTGTTGATATTGCTTGTTTATTTACTTTGACACCATCCCAGTTATCACACTGCATGTTCCCTTTGATATGCTTTGATTTTGAATTGAATTGGAATCGGGTTGAAATGATAAATACCCAAATTAAACTTTGACTTAGGGTAGAGAATTAAATAAAACCCGATTGGTCAATATTTTGATTTAAAAATAAACAAAGATTTTATTTGAATAAATAATATGGTTTTGAAATGAAGTTGAAATTTGAATTTCAATGAAAGGAAAATGTTAATATTTAATCTGAAACAAAATGTTAACAATGTAATTGATGGAAGAATGTTGTTTAATTTGAGAAATGATTGAATTAAGTTTGAAAGTATAATCAAAGTTTGAAATTATTAAAGTTTGAAATGATTTAATAATTAAGTTTGAAATCATAATTAAGTTTGAAATTATTAAAATTTGAAATTATTTAATAATTAAGTTTTGAATTATTTAATAATTAAATAAGATTGAATTATTTAATGATTAAATTGAATTGAATTCTTTAATAAGAAAAATTGAACTTTTGAATAAGTGAATTTTACTTCGTAAAGAATTGAAATTGAGTTTCTTTATTAATTAAGTTTTGGAAAATTATTTAAGGAAGTAAATAAGTGAAATTGGATTTCTTTAACAAAAATGAAATATGATATTTTTGGAATTAATGTAAGACTTGTAATTGGAGAATTGATTTGACGAATTTAGTTTAATTCAAAATTGTAAGTTTTGTTTTAATGAAGTTAAACTGATTTGAATGTTAAATTAATTTGATTTAAATGTTTTCGGAATGAATCTTATATACGAATTTAAATTGATACTTGAATTGTTTGAAAAGGGATTGAAATTGAATTATAAGCTTTTTGAAATGAAAATTTGGAAGTTTTGAAACGTAAAGTATGGAAATTGGTTTTTGAAAAACAAGTGAAAAGTTGATTTACGAATTCTATTTGAAATTTAAATTGATTTGGTTTTTGAAATATATAAACGACCAATCGGTGTAATAATTACGAAAGTTATTAAAGAGACCGGGATCGGTAATGGATATACTCTCTATCTGAACCGAAACCACTTTAATAACTATACGCGGAGTGTTGATCCAGAACGAAGTGGATGGTTTTGATGAACGCGTTGACTGAAGAAAGAGAACGATTTTGGATGACCCTTGACATGACTAAAACAGGAGCCGCGCCGGGCCATTGAGGATCGCCATCTCTAGCGGACACACTTCTTCGTTACCATATCTATTACTTTTGTGATTCGATTTGGGTGCACCCCTCGATTTGGGAGTGTTGTTTCGCGGTGTTGGGGTAGTAGCTGCTATGCCCAACATCAGTCCGGATCAGGCAACTACTAGTATCCTAGTTGGTATCGCCTCATGTACCTTGTCATACTTGTATTCCATTTATTCGCGACTACTACGATTTTGATTTGTACCTTTAGTATATGGATTGCCCTCTGGTGACTTCCGGTTTTGGGGAAACTACGGTCTTGTATATGCTTTTGGGAATAAACAGGTTAAGAGGTGTATGGGCCCTGCTTAACCCTACTTTGATATCTTTATATTACTGATAGACATTATCTACTTAGCGTACATTACTACCTAGTAGATAGTTTAACGGATCCTTAAAGGATGGTTATTCCAAACATCCTTTGAGTTACTTGTATTTCAATTGTTATTTCACTTGAGTTGGATTTATTAATATAAGAATGTTAATCCTGACTCGAGTGTCTTGTGTTTTTGCTTTACGCTCGGGTCAGACTGAGTGATCCAGTATTCGAGACTCACCATTGGAGTTGGAGCTTTGCTTGAAGATCCAGCCATCTATTCTGCTTTCAGTACTCGATGATTCCAGTGATGTATTCTGATTTGTATCTGATGTATCGTATTACTCTTCTGTTGTAAACCCTGATGTATTTTATATATTCATATAGTAGCTTCATGAACTACTATCTCCTTTATTTCCGCTGCATTTATTACTCTGTGTCTGTGATCTGTGATTATATCTATTTACTGTATATGTTCAGTTTTGCCAAATTTAAATTAACAACGCGGTATTTTGAGCAATTCAACTCCGGCATGAGTGTCTACCTATACACTTATAATGGACGCGAATGGTCCAAAATGGCGGGTCGTTACAGTTGGTATCAGAGCTTTGGTAGCTCTAGGCAAAACTTAACATATAGGGTAAATGTATTTACAGAATCACTCTCATTCGAGTTTCAATCTCTTCCTTTGACTCAATTCCTTGAATTTTGGAACGTTCCCCTCGGTTCCGAAATTCATTCGTGTCCCTCACTATTCGTCTTCTTTCAAATTCTGGAGCACCCCATAACTCCATTTTGAATGATATCTATAATAGATCGGCGGTCTCGCCAATCTTCGGATTATTCGTAAAGGAGCAAAACTCCTTTATAATAGGCATTGATTTACCGAAGATTTCTGTATCCTCGGTTTACGATGCTATTTATTACCTTCTATACCTGAATTCTATCTCTCGAGATTGGATGTTGGTTTACCTCGGAATTCAGCATCGATCTTATTCTTGAAGTTACGGACGACCCGGTTATGGTTGCCCGTGAATTAAATAAACTTACCCATCTCCCGATTGTGGTAATTGAATTATCTTATCTTTTGTTTCAAACCTATCTTCGAATCAAATTTGAACCCCTATCCTTATTTTGAAAATTCATTCCTGTATCGTCGAGCAAAGAAGTGTATTTGCAAATTAATATTTATAAATGTTCTAATATGTTGTGTTGTTTGAGTTGTTGATGTTGATTTGGATTTCCGATCGATTCGTCTGATCAACGCTATCGATAGGATTTCCAAAACACTTGAACAGAACAAACTGACACAATATCATTTTCAAATTTGGAAAATGAAATAAATTTGTTTGATTATATTGTGAAAATATAAGTAAAAATTTTCTGGAATTTAATAGGTTAATTAAATTGTTTGTTTGAAATGATAATATTTGATTATCATTTATTGTTCTAAATAAATTTATAAATATGGTTTATAAATTGATTGGAATTTGAAATGAATTTAATTCATAAATTTGAGAATTTATTAGTTTCCGGTGATTTCGAACTTTGGTTTTTAAAATTTTAAAGTATATATTGAAATATTTTCGAATAGAAATGGTTTTCAAAGAATTTTAATTGATTAAATCAGTGCTCTTCTCTTTGTCGCTGGAAAATAATTTCGGTGATGGCGGCCGCATCATCGACGTTCATTTTCGAGTTTCGAAGTGGAGAAACCATTCTGTAGCTTTGCTACGGTTTTGTTTTGAGAAAAAAATATTTTGATTTGAATTTTTCAGTATATTTTGATTTACATATATATAGGTATCTTATTTTAAAAAAAAAAAAATTAATTTGATTTGATATAAATATATTATATATATCTAAATTGTTTAAAGTTAATCGGAAATCTAATTCTTAAATTTTGTTAAAGGATGATTTTAATTATAAATAAAACCAAAATTTGGAATAAATATTTAAACTTGAATAATTGAATTGGAAAACTTTTTATTTGTATATTGTTCAACTGCATTCTAATACAACTTACCTAAATCATTCAAGAGTTGAATATGTAATTGGATAATATATATAATATAAATTGAATTTATAAATAAAATGTGAGTGGTTATAACAAATGTTATACACTTAAATTTTAATTATAAAATGTTAATAAAGATAAATAGAATAATAAGATAATTGAAAATCAATTAATGAATATAAATTAATTAAAATTAAAATTTATATGGTTTAAATAAATTTATATGGTTTAAATAAATTTATATGGTTTAAATATATGTAATAAGATATATTAAGTGAAATAAATTTAACAGTAATTTGGAATAAAGAAGAATTTAAAATTGTTGAAGAAAATATGATTATAATAAAAGACTATTCAAATTTATAGTTTTAAAAATTGTAAATTGAAGAAATGGGATAATTAGATAATAAATTTAGAAATAGTTGAGATTGATTTTAGTGAAATCAAATGGATTAAATCAATTATTGAATATCAATTAATTTAAATTTGAATTTATATGGTTTAAATTAATTGTTATTTTGTATTTCAAATTTGTTTTTCTTTCTGGTTGTTTCTATTCTCCTACCTCGTTCCTTTTCGGGGACGAAAAGTTTTGAGTGGGGGAGAGTGTAACGACCCGTAAATTTCAACTGTTTTAATAACATAATTAGTTGAAATTTTGTGAAATTTTAAACGATAAAATTTTGAAATATAAATTTGATAGTTGGAATGCGTTTAGTTAAACATAGCAACTGGTAAATTTTCGTCCGAAAATATGAAAGTTTATTTCGCGCGTAAATTTACTTCAATTTAATCAGTTAAAAAGCGATGAAAATAAAATGTTTCCGAAACCTAAATATTTTTACATAGAAAAATTCTAAACCATCTTCTGAGCAAGATGTCAGTTTGTCATTTTTCCGAATTCGGACATCTTTGGCTCCGTCGATCTTATTTTTCAGTGTTTTTCTTGCACTTCCCGCTGGTAGAAAAATTCGAGTTTTTATAATTCAATCATACCACTGATATCCATATACCGTTTAGATCGTCTCGTCATGCTGATCTGAACGGTATATTCATTTCTGTTTTTCGAACACCGGTACGCGACGAAAACCGCGAAACGGGTAACCGTATCGACAACCGTTTTCAAACCTTTTGATTCCCTTGACCTTACATTTATCTACAGCCGAAATTAAATAGTCACTTGCCTTTATTATTGATCAGTTCAATGTTGACGTTTGTTTTCCCAAAGTTTAAATCTCTTTTCAAAAATTTAACATCATAACTTTGCATTCATTTTTCCATGAGCATTCTTCTCTACGCCTCCTTTCCTTCTACTTGTCCCCTTCTATATTCTGTTCTAAGCTTCAGGAAAAATTACCAACATAACCAAAAATGACATGATTTCAACAGCAATTATCCCAACAATAGCAGGCGAAATAGGAACAGCTTTAACGACTCAAAACAATTTCAAAACAAAGAGAGACAAGCAACCCTTATAAATCAACTCTCAGTCTGCTCGTATGCACCACCACCGAGCTTGCCACAACCATGACAGCCCATCTCTCCACAAACTACCGCATCCCACCACCCATCAGCCCGTGGCCTTGCTCCACCCTGACCTCCGCCTCCCTCTAGCAGCCAGCGAGCCTGAGATCCCATCAGCCCCACCCTGACTGCCTATGCCGCCTGCACCTCCGCTTGTTTCTCCTCCGCCTCGAAGTACGTGGCAGCACACACGTTCCTACTTCCGGTCCCCCTCCCTCGCCTGAGCAACCGTGAATCCAGCAACCGGCGCGTCTCCTCCATCTCGTTGTGCCGAGACACTTCATCTTCCTCCACCCGTGCCTAGATCCGCTACACCTCCTCCATTCCCACCCCTGGCCGATCTCTGCTGCATATATACGTAGTGTATATATGTATGCGAAATGGTTAGTGATGTTTTGTTTATATACTATTATATACTTACTAAGCAATATATGTATAAACTGTTTGTTTGTGCATAAAGATATATATATATATATATATATGTGTAGTTATATATGATAAATTTACATATATTAAGGCACATAAGTTATGTTTTTAGTTCTGTCTATATGTAGGGAATGTAATTAAGTTATATTCAAACTAATATGCATATAGTATACATATAGTATGGGTTGTGTGAGTCTATATATATACTAATATATTTTGTGTTTTGTTGTGTACATACATGTCGATTTTCCCTAGCAAAGTGTAGTTATACATTTCCGTATATATGTTAGTTATATAAGTATGTCTACATCACATATATACTATTTCAGAATATTGTTTACGGTTAGTTCATATGTGAGGGTATTTTGAAATTTGTTTACAGGATGTATTTTGTTTTCAAGGAAGAATATAAGTTATATATTATCTGATAGCTTAATTAAGTTTTATAATATATCATTTTTTTTATACTCGAAGGTGAGGTATACGTTGGGAAATTATGATAGCTTGATTTTTACTTTTGAACACTATACATGCATGTTTTCAAGACAATTGCATACAGCTGTTTTTTTTAAAACTAGCATATAATATGGGTAGACATTAGAGTTTTGGGGGCTGTGCTTCTATCCTTGCATATATACTAACTTTCGTATATAATAGTATGACCGTTCTATATATGAGTAGTACATTTGTCTAAAGCTGGGCAAATATGTTTATATAATGGATATTAGATATGTTGTATTGTATAGAGATATGGTTTTTATGATGAAAACCAGTTGTATATAAATATATATATTATATTATAATAATTGTAATATATTTTGGGAATAAAGATTTTTTTTTGGGTATAATATACTTAATATGTGTTTAAATTTATATTGATTTTGAAATGTAATACAATGGTTCAATTGGTTTTAAATTTCATCTAGGTATATATAGATTTTGATTTCAATATATATGTGTTTAAAATTTAAGATCGATATAAAATGTATATGCATTTTCAAAATTGAATATTTGGTTTAAGGAAAATTTATAATATGATATATATTTCGTTCAGTCTATATCGTGCAGATTCTGATTTATTTCATCATTTCATTTTCTATTAGATCTGTTCATCGAATTCGTGCCAGTATAGATTTGCTTTGGAAGTCGTGCTTGCATTTCGTAACTCAATTCATTTGTCTATCCTCTAGCCTCGAAAGGTGAGCACTCACTCACGATTAACGTTCTTTTATTTATTAAATTTGATTTCAATTGAAACGACAATTGAAATATGCTGCTGTTAGATATTTACACTGTTACTACCTATATCAGTTCACCGGTGACATCTGACACCATTATCTGCTATTTATACAATGATAATCCAGTTAGTTGATAAATGATTGATTGTTGATGTTTATATTGGACGTTAAATTGTTAATGTTAAAGTGATAAATAATATGCAATTGAATTGATATATGATAGTTAACGATTAAATTGGATCTATATGTTGAATTTGATTAGTTAAAAATTCGTATAATATGACCCCTTTAATGTTAAATTTATTGACATGTAGGATTTGTTTAATTACATCTTGAACTATTGAATGTATGTTGTTTAAAATGGATGATGTATGAAAATGTAAATAGTTGACAAGTGAAGAACCGTATTAATATTATTGTAATAATCTTTAATCTACATGAAATGATAGTGTAGATTCTAGAAATAATTATATTAATTCGTACAAATAACAATGCGAATTAATACGGTTATTTCGGGATTATTTGAATTGATTATTGAATTGTTATTGATTGTTGATATTGCTTGTTTATTTACTTTGACACCATCCCAGTTATCACACTGCATGTTCCCTTTGATATGCTTTGATTTTGAATTGAATTGGAATCGGGTTGAAATGATAAATACCCAAATTAAACTTTGACTTAGGGTAGAGAATTAAATAAAACCCGATTGGTCAATATTTTGATTTAAAAATAAACAAAGATTTTATTTGAATAAATAATATGGTTTTGAAATGAAGTTGAAATTTGAATTTCAAATGAAAGGAAAATGTTAATATTTAATCTGAAACAAAATGTTAACAATGTAATTGATGGAAGAATGTTGTTTAATTTGAGAAATGATTGAATTAAGTTTGAAAGTATAATCAAAGTTTGAAATTATTAAAGTTTGAAATGATTTAATAATTAAGTTTGAAATCATAATTAAGTTTGAAATTATTAAAATTTGAAATTATTTAATAATTAAGTTTTGAATTATTTAATAATTAAATAAGATTGAATTATTTAATGATTAAATTGAATTGAATTCTTTAATAAGAAAAATTGAACTTTTGAATAAGTGAATTTTACTTCGTAAAGAATTGAAATTGAGTTTCTTTATTAATTAAGTTTTGGAAAATTATTTAAGGAAGTAAATAAGTGAAATTGGATTTCTTTAACAAAAATGAAATATGATATTTTTGGAATTAATGTAAGACTTGTAATTGGAGAATTGATTTGACGAATTTAGTTTAATTCAAAATTGTAAGTTTTGTTTTAATGAAGTTAAACTGATTTGAATGTTAAATTAATTTGATTTAAATGTTTTCGGAATGAATCTTATATACGAATTTAAATTGATACTTGAATTGTTTGAAAAGGGATTGAAATTGAATTATAAGCTTTTTGAAATGAAAATTTGGAAGTTTTGAAACGTAAAGTATGGAAATTGGTTTTTGAAAAACAAGTGAAAAGTTGATTTACGAATTCTATTTGAAATTTAAATTGATTTGGTTTTTGAAATATATAAACGACCAATCGGTGTAATAATTACGAAAGTTATTAAAGAGACCGGGATCGGTAATGGATATACTCTCTATCTGAACCGAAACCACTTTAATAACTATACGCGGAGTGTTGATCCAGAACGAAGTGGATGGTTTTGATGAACGCGTTGACTGAAGAAAGAGAACGATTTTGGATGACCCTTGACATGACTAAAACAGGAGCCGCGCCGGGCCATTGAGGATCGCCATCTCTAGCGGACACACTTCTTCGTTACCATATCTATTACTTTTGTGATTCGATTTGGGTGCACCCCTCGATTTGGGAGTGTTGTTTCGCGGTGTTGGGGTAGTAGCTGCTATGCCCAACATCACTCCGGATCAGGCAACTACTAGTATCCTAGTTGGTATCGCCTCATGTACCTTGTCATACTTGTATTCCATTTATTCGCGACTACTACGATTTTGATTTGTACCTTTAGTATATGGATTGCCCTCTGGTGACTTCCGGTTTTGGGGAAACTACGGTCTTGTATATGCTTTTGGGAATAAACAGGTTAAGAGGTGTATGGGCCCTGCTTAACCCTACTTTGATATCTTTATATTACTGATAGACATTATCTACTTAGCGTACATTACTACCTAGTAGATAGTTTAACGGATCCTTAAAGGATGGTTATTCCAAACATCCTTTGAGTTACTTGTATTTCAATTGTTATTTCACTTGAGTTGGATTTATTAATATAAGAATGTTAATCCTGACTCGAGTGTCTTGTGTTTTTGCTTTACGCTCGGGTCAGACTGAGTGATCCAGTATTCGAGACTCACCATTGGAGTTGGAGCTTTGCTTGAAGATCCAGCCATCTATTCTGCTTTCAGTACTCGATGATTCCAGTGATGTATTCTGATTTGTATCTGATGTATCGTATTACTCTTCTGTTGTAAACCCTGATGTATTTTATATATTCATATAGTAGCTTCATGAACTACTATCTCCTTTATTTCCGCTGCATTTATTACTCTGTGTCTGTGATCTGTGATTATATCTATTTACTGTATATGTTCAGTTTTGCCAAATTTAAATTAACAACGCGGTATTTTGAGCAATTCAACTCCGGCATGAGTGTCTACCTATACACTTATAATGGACGCGAATGGTCCAAAATGGCGGGTCGTTACAGGTTCCGAACTATTTTTGCCAAAACATTGCAGTTGTCAGTTTCAGTGTCCATTCACTTTTTGATAAGCATTATAATTCCTTCCTTCTTTAGGTTCAATGGGAGTTCTTGTCTTATAGGAAATGGAGAAATTATCATCATCTTTTGTTACAGAAAAGATATAGGAGATGAGTTTGTTTAATTCCACTGATCCGGATTTAGATGTCACCATTTGGCTGTCTTTTCTGTTTTCCTTCGATTTAGATCTTTTGTTGGGATGATTGAAGTCAAATTTTTCTATCTTTTGTTTTTGCTAAGATTTCTTCATAACATGATGCATTTCGTCCATTCTAATAAAATTTTCAACTTGGAGATAAAAATGATGTAGATCTCTATACCCATGAATATGAAGTTCCTTCCAAAAAGGGGTTTGTTCGATTAACCTTGAGTGAACTGCCATTAATTTCTCTTGATCGGTCGCGTTTTCGGCCTTCAATGCTTCCATATTGAATCTTTTAATGTATTCACCAAGCAATTCTCCTGGTCTTTGTTTGATATTAGCTAACATGTAGGAGTCTATTACTGGATCTCCATATATATGAAATTGCACTATGAATTCATAGGAAAATTGTTCCCAAGAATGGATGGTTTTCACTTGATTCCTGTACCATTTAATAGCTGCTCCTTGAAAATTTGTCGGGAAAAGTCTACAACAAACTACCTAGAGGCGTTATAGAAATTCATTCGTATTTCAAAAGCTACTAAGTGATCCTTTGGGTCGAGGCTCCATCATACTTTTATGGGGGAATTTGAATGTGAGGAGGGATGCTGACTGCCATTATTTCTTCCGAAAAAGGGGCTTTTTGCAGGATGACATATTTCTCTAGGTCTGGCATTCCCATTTCCCTATGCATATGCATTATCATTTGATGTTGGATGTCTTCTTGGTCGGCCTCATTTTTGTGGTAACTTATACTATCCCTCTGGATTGGACAACTTGATTGCTCAAGGGACCTTTTAGCTTGACTTTCTTGGTTTAACTCTTCATCTTTTACCTTATTTGGAGATTGCGTTTCATCTTCTCCATCCATAATCCTTAATGATTCTTGAGATGGAACCCCTTTAAGAAATTCCTGCATTGCTATCATTTGTTGTTCTAGATTCTAGACTTTAATCTCATTGTTTATCAGGGTTGAAGGCTGTCCAATCTCCATATTTTCTAAATTGAAGTTCGGGGTTATATCATTTTCCAGAGTTGATTGTAATGCAGCTTCTTCATTTGGATTGTCTTTATTATTCCTTGCTCTTACCATTTTCTTCTCTTGAATATAGAACTCTATGCGGTCAATCTGTGATGAAAGATACCGGGACTCGAAGGTTCGAGCCCTCCTTCTAGTGTCAAAAATATTAACAAGAGAACTTGTCAACACCTCAAAGTGGAGTTTGAAGAATAAGTGACTTCTTCGAAACTTCCTTTCGATGTGAGTGAAGGTAGCTTATACTCTTTGGTTAAGTAGAGATGGTTGAAACACTTATGTTACACCTTTCAACTCAGTCGTAAGGCTATTTTCATTATGAGAAATGCCTTCCGAAATACTTGATTAGTGACTCTGTTGGAACCACCTTTCGAAGTGGTCAAGGTGCCTAGGGTTGGGACTTAACCGTTGTGGGAAATTGGTTTAAATGAGTAGGTTTCGACCTCATCGAAAGGATGAATCCTCGCGCCGAAATCCTAAGAATATAAGTGTTCCAGGGGTTTCGACTTCGTCGAAAGGGTACGCTCTCTTTATCTTGTGAACCTGAGCTAAAACCTACAGGAAATGCGTGAACTAGGGGTTTCGACCTAGTCCAAGGGGATTCTTTTGACCGGTTTGACAGTAGATTAACATGTTGCATAAAACAAGAAACACAGAAGTGCTATGCAATCCAATTAGCATAATCTCAATTTTATTGAACTCAGCTGTACAAATTGACCGAATCCCCAATTTGATTTGGGAATTAGGGTTTACAAGTTTAGAAATATGAGTAAGAAGCGAGTGAAAAATCGGATCCCCTAAACATGACCCCTGGGGTTTTTATTTATAAGTGTGGGTCAGCACCTTTCGACCAAGTGCTTTCGATACGGTCGGAAGGTTTGCTTTCCTGCTTTCGTGCGCACCTCTTGAGTCATAGCTTTTGACCTAGTCAAAAGGTTGAAAGGGTTATATGGTCGTCCTTTCGCTGCCGCTGAAGACTGGGCTTCCTCCTATTTTGTTTTATTCCTTTCGACTTCGTCGGAAGGCTTATTGCTTTATTGCTTCCGACTTCATCGAAAGGCACTGTTTGGCCACTTTCGACTCCGTCAAAAGGTGTATAACTACGCTCTTCCTTTAGCTGTTTGTATGCTATGTAAGTTAGCACGGGCGTTGGCCTTCAACGCCATTAAAACACATGCTTTGCGGGCTTCGAACAAGTTAAAACATTGTTGAGAGATTAGCTACAGGAGGCTCCATTCGAAAGCTTCCCATCTAAATGGCGCGGAACCTTATCTCTTCCTCCATAAGTGAGAATGAATTTAACTAATTCGAAAGGCTAATATATGATTTCGAAAGGGTTGACTTGGCTGATCGTTCTTCTGGTGAAGGTAAACAAAGACAAAACCAATTGTTTCGAAAGGCTTGGTGCACATGTAGAAGGTACGCTATTCATTGCCTTCGGAAAGTAGCTTTCGACTTCGTCAAAAGCTCTTTGCTTATCCAAAACTCTGTTGAAACATCCTTTTGACCTCTTCGAAAGGTGCTGCTGGTGCCATCATCTTCTTGTCGAAAGCTTTATCTGATGTTGAGATAGACCATCCTAATGCCTTCTGATCTCCATCAATTCTCTTGCTCTTTCTTTCATACTTCTATTCTTGAGAATATTTTTTGGATAACAATATATATATATATATATATATATCACACACACACATATATATATCACACACACACACATATATATATCACACACATATATATATATCACACACACACATATATAAAGAGCGACCAATGAGACAAAAAACATAAAATTTGATACAACATATCTTCACCGTGAAATCCCATTGTGTTTACAGTTAGGGTTTAAATTAGAGAGATCTAATAGATAAGAAATATTATCAACTATCGTATTTATTTTGTGTCTTAATTGGCTTTGAAATACACACGCATATGTATGTATGTGTGGTGTGACCATTGAAGTAGAAAATAAAACGCAAATTTGATACAGTATATTTTGATCGTTGGATCACGTTGTGTTTACGTCTGATGTTGAAATGAGGGGGATATCATCTAATATGCTAAATCTTCCATGATTTCAATCTTAAAAACAAATATGCTGGGATCTAACAATCAAGATATAACATGTCAAAATTGGTGATCCAATCACTAGGGAGGGATCTAGATTATTTTTATAAATTCTCCTCCAATATCCCCACCGTCTTTTTGTGCAAAAAAATTTCGCATCGAAACAAAATTTTATAGATATATTCATTAGCAAGCTCGTATATGCAAAAAAATGTCATCATTTCGAAACTTTTAACTTCGTCCAAATTGAAAGAAAACACGAACCATTAAATTCTTTTCAACCTTCGGTTTGAAATTCAATTTTGAAGGAAGGTAATTATGGTAGAACATATTTTGAAATTATATTTTCAAACTTTCATACTCAGTCAAGTCCGTTCCACAATTCGACGTGCCCAACCTGAAAATGATTTGCATAAATACTTAGTCACATTTTTACGTTGAAATCATGTATATTTGGTTTGAATTTTTATTTCTCAGTTGCAACGTCAATTTACTTTATTAGTTTGAATTTTTATCTATATTTTTAACAATAGCTGTAATACTTAGGTACCACACAAACTTAGACTTATTACGACCATAATTAAACATCAGGTTTCTTTGATAATATATAGATTGAGCAATATTAATACAATAAAAATAAACAAATACGAAATGGGCCATAACTTTAGCCGAAGAACAGTCCACCCGACCAAGCGATTCTTATCAAGGAAAAAGAAGGATAAAACAGTCATTTCCTTCCTCTAGGGTTTTTATTTATAAAACCGAACCCTCATTCTTCCTTCGTCGACCCCAAATTATCACAAGGCAGTGGCGGCTGGGAGAATGGGTAGCTTCAGGGTAATTTTTTTAAGAAGTACATCTAAGTTTTGATTAGATAGCATTTTGTTGCTAGTGAATTGATCAGGGTCTTTTTACCAGTTTCACCAATACCATGTCGTTGGAAGAGCTCTGCCTACGGCAACCGATGAAAGCCCTAAGATCTTCCGGATGAAGCTTTGGGCTACGAATGAAGTTCGTGCCAAATCCAAGTTTTGGTAATTATTTGCTTTATGCCCTTTTTGCTGATTATGTTTTCATTGTAATTTTTACGGGCTGGTTTCTGATAGCTTGAGCTTGTTGCATGAATTGGTAGGTACTTCCTAAGGAAACTAAAGAAAGTTAAAAAAAGCAATGGACAAGTGCTTGCTATTAACGAGGTATGTGTTTTCAATAATGTTCTTTTTTAGTATTTTTCTAAGGTGCGTATGATTTGTGTCATGCTGATCAGTTGCTTATATATGTTTATGACTTACGTGAAAATGACATTTGATTTCCTGAATCAATGGTTGATCATCAATGCTAATCTTTATTAATAGTTGACTTGGGAGCGCAAATTTTTGGCCTGACCGTCGACCTCTCAAAATATATTCCTTTTCAAATATTAAATTCTTATTTCATATTATCTTCCCAGTAAATTAGGAGATAAAATCTACTAAAATTACTTTAAACGTATTCAAATCTAATTATAATTAGACTTCAGAGAACGAGTCAAACATATATATGGCTGCGTTAGAATATGTAATGCAAGATCTTCCTAGATAAATCAACCAATCTATAAATCTTTATTAATAGTTGAAATAAAAACACGATTTTTTGATCCGATCGTGAAATTTCAAAAATTTCCTTCCATGGTCATGAATTCAAATCTCACCGTGAACAAATATTAACATTTATTTTCAAATGGAAATTTTAAACATAAACAATGTTACAAGTTCAAACCATATTCCAATAAAAAATTACATTTTTCATTATGTTTTTCAGTTATTTTTATCAAACCACATAGAACTTTCAAATTTAATAAAGAGCTTATATGCACGTGCATTGCACGTACCAAAATATATATACTAAGGGCATCTCCAATCGTTCCAATTCAGCCCTGAATATTAAGAATTCCTCCCCCACTCGTGAATTCGGTCTTGAATATTAAGGGTAATATTCAGTTTTCAATTCAGAAAACTGAATTGGACTTGAGCGCCCATTTATTGGGCGCCCAATAAATGGGCGCCCAAACCCCTCCTCCAGCAAACGTCTTTACTTGGGGAAGGAGGCTGGCGCCCATTTCTGACGTTCAGGCGCCCATTTAATGGGCGCCTAATGCCAGGCGCTCATTTAATGGGCGCATGAAGCCAGGCGCCCATTAAATGGGCGCCTAACCACTGGAATTTCCAGCTCTGTTAAGGGCTGAATATTCAGTTCCCTAAATATTCCACCCTTAACCCACTGGAGATGCCCTAACAGGCATACACGCATACACATATATAATTGTTAGATATAATCTTTATTAATAATTGAAATAGAAACACAATCTTTTTGTCCGACCGTTAAGTTTCAAAAATTACACATGATTTCAATGCAAAATATGATTAAATATTTGTGTTTTTTTTGAATGTGTTAAAACATATGCAATTTGTAGAAAAATAACTCACGCACGAAGCGCGTGCCGTAACGCTCGTTGTCATTATGGACGTGACCACTTATTTGATTTAAACGGTGTCTCATCGATTTGTTGCTGCTATAATTTCTAAGCTATTTAACTATCACAAAATCCTTTAACCTTGTTTATGATAATTATACTCACCTATTAACTTAGACTGGGACTGGTGATATTTTTGGTCCCAGTAATTGTGTGCTTGATTGCTTGTTAGTTTTAGTTTTTATTTATCCAGCATATGTTATGTTGCTGGGCTACATGTGGATCTGAAAGTCGAATTCCACATTGTTTGTATTTTTATACAAATGAAACAGATTGATTATTGATCTTATTTGATAACAAGTTGTCTTTACTGTGTATGTAGATATCATTCTAGTCGTTGTCATTAGTATCATGTTGTCTCCACGATACTTGAAAAGTATTTGCAATAATAATGATACCCGTCATGAGTTCAATTGAGCTAATTATTAGATTATTATGAAGTTGAATATACATTTGGAGTCCCTTAAGTTTGAGAGTGTGTGCGTAAATCTTTTATGTCTGAAGAACACATTAGAATTACACTTTTCAATGTAGAAAATTTGTATTTTAAGATGTAGAGTCACTTGCGCAAGTTAGCTAATTAGTATTTTGGTAATGTAAATATGGTTTTAAATGAAAGGTTAAAACTCAAAATAGATTTTGAACTTGGGTGACTTACCCAGAGACTTGTTGCATGTTTCTTCACATTAATATATTGGTTTCTTCTGCACAGTTAATATATTTATCTGTTCTCATCAGACTTCACATAGTAGTTTACCCTAAGTCACATTTTGTCACTTATAATGGACTATGACACATCTTGAAATTGATGGTGATTAGCATCACATTAATGATGACATTTAGATGTTACTGACAAATTTTTTATTGATAATATTAACACACATTTTACTGGTTTTTGCTATCATAATTTACATTGTGAAACATTAGCAAAGGTTTAACTGAATTATGATATAGATCTGTCAATGGTTTGGTTTCAGTCTGTGTAGGATAAAACCTGCATCGAGTCCAATTACTATAATCATAATCCTAGACTTACCCGATCCTGTTATGTATTTTAAATCCATTACCTTATCTCCGCCCAATCCTGTTATGCAAAAACTTGTATACTCTGTTTGGAACGTTGATGCTAAAACATCCTTTTAGTTCATAACTTAAAAATGGTACACCAAAAAATTGTATAGTGATTGAAATCGAATTCACAAACAAAAGTACTATGAAAAAAATACATTTAAAAAAGCAAATAAAAAGTAAATGATACACACACAATTTATACGATATTTTTGATACAATATTTTTTGTACGATGGACAAATAATTATTGGATCAGGCTCAAAACAGGCCGTTAGTGATGATTGTACCCGACTATAATTATAATTGGCTCGGGATTGTGTTCTGTTTGGACCATAAACTGTACCATTCACATGCCTAATCATGGATAAGAAATATTTCAGAAAACACTTGAGCCCAAATGTAGACATGAGTAGATAAAACTGCCAATGTGTTAAAAAAGAAGACATGATTTGGAAGGGGACAAATCAGTAAGAAAAAAAAATACAGTTTGTAAAATGGTAGTCTGATGTTCATGTCTGCAGTATCCATGTATCCATAAATGTCTTGCTTGATAGTATATATTACCCATTGATATATATAGATTGCTATAATGTTATAAAACCATCATGAGTACTACAGTTTTTGAATTTTTTTTCCTCCAATATTGACATCAAACTATGGACATGCAGATCTTTGAGAGGTACCCTACAAAGATAGACAACTACGGGATATGGCTGAGGTATCAGAGCAGGACAGGGTACCACAACATGTACAAGGAGTACAGGGACACTACCCTAAACGGTGCAGTCGACCAGATGTACACGGAGATGGCTTCCAGACACAGGGTCCGGTTCCCTTGCATTCAGATCATCAAGACGGCCACAGTCCCTGCAAAATTATGCAGACGTGAGAGCACCAAGCAGTTCCATAACTCCAAGATCAAGTTCCCTTTGACCAACAAGAAGGTCAGGCCTCCCTCCAGGAAGCTCAAGACTACCTTCAAGGCTGTTAGGCCCAACCTCTTTATGTAGGGCACTTGATGATTGCCTTTCAGAGTTTATTCTACTTATTATTTGTTGTGTTGAATGTTTGAACTTTTGTTTTGGGTTTGTCTTCGTATTTGGATATTAAATTTTTGGTTTAACTGTTTCCTTTTGAAAAATGGAAGAGAGTGGTCTTTTGAATATTATTGTCCGTATGGTTTTTATGTTAGCCTTTTATATAAGCCATTGTCCGTAATATCAGTTAACGAAGGTCCATATTTTTATGCTATAGGGTACTCCAAAGGCAATTGGGTTTCAGTTTTTATCACGTTTTGTCTCTGCTTATGTTATTATGCCCCAAGTATGTTTTGTCTTTTAACATTTATGGTTCTTTAAATGAGTGATGTTTATTCGCTTCCAATGATTTTTGTGATTTATGATTACAAGGCTGTAACAATAGTTTCAGTTTGTTTTTATTATTATAGTATCGTAAACACGGAATATTTGCGTATTGCGGTTTGAAAAGTGAAATAACATCGTATGTGCATTGAACTGACAGAACCAATCTTAAAACCTTGTACAAGTCTTCAAATCAACCTCTAAAATAAATAAATAAGTGCTAAGGTTGGAATTTTGATAAGTCTTCAAATCAACCTTGTATAAGTCCAGGAGGAATGACCTTTTTTTTTTATAAACAAAGAAGGGCCTTTAGCTAATTGCCGTAGAAAAAAGTAATGTATTCAAACAAGGAAGATTAGCACAGAAGCATGCAAAGCTAGTAATAATTAGTAAAGAACTTGAAAATTTTAGATCAAATGAAAACTACGGCAGCATTATAAACTTTTGCATAAGATATGCAAGTTTTGTAACAATATAAATACAACTGTACACGCACAGAATGAGTCACCGAAATTCAAATTTGCATAAACTAAAACCATTACAAGTTCACAACCACAACCACATGTCCATAACAGCATTACAAATTAGCCAGCATACGAGTTCATATTTTGTCACCTTGCAACTCAAATTTTCAGTCAGAAAGATCAAATTTTTAGTTGTAGATCAGTTTTTGCAATTCAAATTTTCACCTTACAGCTCAAATTTTCAGTCCCTACAGAAAATTTAACACAAAAATAAACACAAGAAAGACACTCAGAAGAGCATTCAAAGAGGACAAAGAACAGCATTCTAAGAGGCAAATGCAAAAGTTTTGAAAAGCTTAAAACTTCAATCCGATGTTGAAACGAAATTTCAAAGCTTCAAACTATTTTAGTACCTCTTATCCAACCTGCAAAAAACATTTAATACCAAACAATAAGTATGACATGAATTACTAATTTTCTTGATTGATATATGAACTTAGAAAATAGATAAAAGACAACTCATTATATGAGATAAAAAAAGAAAGAATCACAGGGAGTGAACTATGTCCTGAGAAGTATAAAATTATTAATGACTTGATTTTCTACAAAGGGAGAATATTACTAAACCTTGCAAATAGGCGAAATGTGTCTGACATCATTACATTCATTTTTATGGTCTTAAACATCCATACACAACAAAAGTATGTTTTGATGGTGTTTTAAATTACATTCTACGTCAAAGACAATTATATGTGATAGACTCACATTTCCTATTCGAATTTAAAGACAGTTTGAAGTTACCTAAGGAAATATACTGAAACTTGCAAATAACAAAAGAAAAGGAAAGAATTTTTTTGCATGTGAACTTCAAAAACAATGATGCATATGTTAGACAATCAGGAAATTGTGAAGATGAGCACATAAGCAAATTGCTTTACATTAACTTTGCAATTTGACGCTCACAAAACAATCGTATTTGCATGTTTTGATTTTCTATGTGGTGTAATCAACTTTGAAATGCATAGAAGGCACACAAGGAATCATACAAGGAAATTGATTCAAAATTTACGAGAAAAATGAAATTGATATCATTAAGATCATCATCTAGACAGACCATACAAGGAACCTTTTGACATGTTTCTAAAAGATGCAAAGGGAAGTATCTAATTCCCAAACAGAATTTTGAACTTTTGAACAAACAAAAATTTATCTTACAAGATGCCCATGACATATTATATTTGCACAAACACACGCAACCACATGCGAAAACACAAAAATTGAAAAGAAGGTAGATAAGAAGCCAACTTAACCTAGCAATAAAGGAGACTTGTGTCTTTACCCCAGAATATTTTAGCTATAAACCTACCACCTACTCTAAACACATGAATAACAGTAGAAAGTGCCTGCACGTTAGGAAATCACATTTATTTATAAATTAAGTAAATCAGCCCTATAATATAAATAACAAACATGCACTCATAGCCAAAATAAGCTGTGACTGAACAAATTCACTCCTACTATCAGCAGCATCATCACAGACAACCAAGTCAGCTTTGCAGCTATCAAAATGTCTAATGACCTATTGCATAACACTGTTTAATGTGTTGAACAGTTGATCATATTTTTTGTCTTATATCTCAAATACTTATTTTTGTAAACTTGCAAGACAGAAACTTATCCCATATTCATTGACTTACCATATTTTTTGGCTTCATATGCATCAGGATACTCAAAAGCAGTGAACATCCAATACAGTATTAATCAGTAAATAAAGCAGAAAATGAAGCAGCAACTAACTAACAGTTACCTTTGGATCCCTAACTTCTTGTGTTTCTGGAACAGATTCAATATTTAACACAATGTCCCGCTTCCAGTTTTGCAAATAAACAGGAAGATCATCATCTGGCTCTAAAACATATGTTGCAATCCAACGGAGCAAACTGTCGTCAGTCTGATCAAGCAAAGTTGAGTGATTCATGCCTAATGAACTATTCTTGCCTAGTGCTCTACAAATAGCATCTATTGGCACCTGTAACACTTTTAGACGTGAAATTAGAGCAGCAGGATTATTACTTGAGTCCGCTTCCCCTGTCGAATTAAGTCTTCTATACTTATGGCTAGAACTACTGCTTCGACTTGCTCCTGGATAACTAATTGAAGGGTTCCATCGCATCACATTGGTTCCGCCAATTTGAGTCTCATCATAGTCTGCTGACGCTGAAAGTTTTGATCGAGCAGCGAATACATTTGCCCAACGAGAAAAAATCGATGACTCAAGCATTTCATGCTTAATGTCATGTATTCTTGGTTTGTAATAAGATACTTCATCATAAATTTCATCGGAGTACGTCAAATGTTTTGTCAAGCTATCATATCGGAATCCATGCTTAGTGCTCAATAATAAGAACAGTTTGTACAATTCAAACTGGATTGTATTCTTTCTTCAAACAGTAACTACTGTAATTCATATCTGGGCCATTCATGCGTAATGTAGTCGCGATCTCTTCCCAATCTAATAAATCGGAGAACCTATCCGTATCCAAACAATTCTCCATCAATGCCATAAATTTGTCCAAATGTCTACTTTGAAACACATGCTTTACTACCTATTACCATTAGAAACAACAAAATCAAAACAAAAATGAAAACATCAGAACAATATATCATCAAAATTAGAGGTAAACAGAAGAAAAAACATACATGAGGATAATCGTTATCATCCATTTTATTGCTTACTGAAGACTCGCAATCCGATAGCTCTTGATCACATTTGCATCTTTTTATTCTTCTGTGAGTTGGGTCGGAAAGGCTACGGCGACGACTCATGTGAGCAAATCAACCAAATGGCAAATATATAATTCGGCAAAAACCTAAAATGAATTAAGGTTTATTTAATAAAACCACATTTGTTGATTCAAAATAAACTATGCATAGGAAAAGCTTATTAAACAAAAACTTACCCGATTTCAACTTTTTCATAAATGAACGTGGAAGCATAAGCACTAAGAGCTTAAATGTTGACAACTACAAAACCGACAACTACCAATAGTTGGTATTAAATCCTATAATTTAAAAAAGAAGTTATTTTGGAAATTATTCAAACAAAATTTGTAAACTTAATGATGAAAAAGAGAACACAATTTACATGGTTGAAGTTGTTTTATGTCAAGTGGTTTGATGTAAAAGCACAGTCAAAGATGAAATGATTTTTTCTTGCATAAAGCAATTCTCATGCGCATATCATTATTTATGTAAAAATATTTATAGCTCTATTTTTGATAGGTTTTCCAAATCCTAAATATATAACAAACATGTAATGATACAGAGAAATCAGATATTTATTAGATTGTACATTTTTAGGTCTGAATTCGTTCAACTTTACTATCCTCCTAAGTAAAAATCAATCCAAAATAGTTCGTTTACTATTTTTTTCATGTTAACATAAAACATACATAAATTAGACAAAAACATGTTATGAAGTATACGTAAATCATAAATGTAGAAGTTGGCAAAAGGAGCATAAAATTTAAAATAATATGGTACCTATTTCACTTTTTTTCTTCCTCTACATCCGCATGCTTGCTCAAATCTTAACCTATATATATATACTGCTATATAAAACCATACCAAATATACAGTTCAAAACTTATACATAGTCATTTCATCATCATGTTCTTATCGGCACAAAAGGCTTTAGCAGTGTATCATAATTTAACGATAAACTATAAATCAAGAATATTGATAAATCATAAATCATAAATCATAACCAATAAATCATAAACCCTTCAACAGGTACTGGATGAACAAAGATCAAAACCTCTGATACATTCATCAAATCATGCAAATAGCCTACAATATGCCTTGAAGGAATCTGCAAAGGTTTACTACCTTTATTCCGGTTAAAATTTCAATGCCTGTTAAAAATTTATGCCTTTATGACTACTAACTAAAAAAAAGATTATGCACTGTTTTAACTACAAAATCAGTTTAATTATTCCTACCTTAAACTTCACTTACAATGCAATGCAATTCGTACCTTAAATTTCACTTACAATGCAATTCGTACCTTAAACTAACTACAAAATCACTGTGACGAGTAATATTAGATTTAGGGCTACCTGAGCTATGAATTAGGGCTGCAGCACCGAATTTGAAGAAGCGCGATGCGGAATGGAGCAGCCGAACTTGAAGAAGCGAAGCCTGGAAGAAGGGCGTATGGAGAAGCCGAAAGGAGCGAAAATTTTCTTCTCTGCTGAGGTAATGAAATTAGGGTTTAGGCAACTTTGCAGATTTAGGCACGCCTGTATAGTTTTGTGTTAGTTGGGCTTGGCCCATTTAGTTTAAAAGAAAATTAAATTTAAAGTTTTAAGTATTTATAAAATCCAAACTTTAAAACTTAATAACGGATTCGTTTTAAATCCGATTGTCGTGCGGATTTTTGCGTTGTGTCCGTATTGACGAACACTACGACTTCATATAATTTGTCGGTTAGTTTGGAACAATACAATTTAATGACACTTTAAGATCTCTGTTTGTAAAACTACGTTGATTCATTGAATCACGTAATTTATTTATCAAATTTATAACACATTATGTAAATGACGTAGCAATATAATTAGTAACGAATAAAGTTTTTAATTATTAATTAATGAAGAAAAGGGGTAATTAAATAATTAGTTATTAATTAACTCAAGAGACGCCGGAAGGGTCTAAAGTTTGACATGTCTAATACTTCTAGCCTTTTGACATGTCTAAAACCTTCAAAATGATAGTTTAACATAGCTTCATAGTGTCATTTCAAATATAATAAACATGCTACTAGACTTTGTAACTAAAATGCTACATTTAACTATCTTTTTGTTAGTTTTTAACATGCTATTGTGTCTACGTTAAACTATCTTTGATGAATCTATCGGATCATTCATAAGATGCTTTCTGCTGTGTACAATAACTGAAGCACTTTTTGCAAGGTGCAATAGCTAGTACAACAGAACACATAAGATGCTTTCTGCTGTGTCCTTGTTGCGGAAAGAAGATGATAAGCATGTACACAGTAAATCAAACATACACAATCACTATAAAGTTTACTACAAAGCGTATAGAAAGAGGTTAAAATTTTGGAACATAGATTTGGATGATAAGCATGTTAGGAAACAGAAAGAACACTACAAGAAAAAGTCACTTAGACATCGGCTAAAAAACGATGTCCTCGTTTTTCTGGAGCGATGTCTTTGTCGGTGATGTCTAAAGTACCCCCTTTTTACATCAGTTAAAAAACGATGTCAAAGCAGCTTTAAGACATCATAAATTAATTAATTAACTGTTGTAATAAGTATTTTACCATATCAGTTTTTGACTGATGTCTATGATGGCTTTATACTGATGTCTATGATGGCTTTAAGACATTAGTTTCAATTAAATTTCTGATGTTGTTTACATAAATAAATATTTATCGAATAAAATACTATTGCACAAAATTCTATATTCAAACGGTATTTTTATTTAATTAAATATTTTATTTCAACATTTGAAATAGTACAAATTTATGATTCCAACTATTTTACATTCACTGATATTTCTCATACACAATTCAATACATTACACAATCAATTTTACATTGCCACCTCACTACATCACTTAATGAAAGAACCCCTACTGATAAATCCTTATCCTAAATTTTATATTCGTTGCAAAACTAAATAGACAGTGTTTTAAATCATTTTCGGATATCAGATATCCATATCCGTGGATACGGACGGATATCGGATATGTATCAGATATTTTTTTATTACCTCACAACTAGTAAATCTTAATAAATAAATATAAAACTTTGATTTATTATAAATTATATCAATACTAAATATATTAAAAACTGTAAATTTTTGTTTTATTAAAACTACCAATTATAGTACATTTTGTTTTATTGCTGACCGGTCTTTTCCTTCACTCTTTCCAACCCTTGCATGATAGACAAACAACAAAGTGATTTGAAGACAAAAGCGATAAGTAATGGTGCTTGTAATACCTTCACTTCTTTCTCCGTATCAGGTGAATTCCAGCTTTGTAATGAATCATTTCTGCAAAGGCGGTTTTCAAAGTTCTAGTTCTAGCGGTGGGATCGATTATCGATATCTGAATCATCGATTGGACGATGTAAAAACCAATTTTGAAATTTTAGTGCGTTCGGAGCTGGCTAAAGTTCACGAAGCCGTTAATGCTCTGGTAGTGCGCGGCTTTTTTCTTTTCAGTCAGCTTTTTTTATCCTGAGTTCTAGTTTGAGGGAATTGTATACTCCGCTTACTGAGTCTCCTGAAAACATCTACCTCGCCACTCATCACCAGGTAACTTACAAGAATCCTCCACCATCCAAGCCTCCGACGGAGCAACAGATACGCTTTGGCAAGTATCGCAGATTCCATGAGACCTACGGCCATAACACTAACGAATGCCACCACCTCAAGAACATGATAGAGGAGCTCATTCATGAAAGTAAACTACAACAGTATGTTAACAGGCCTCTACAAGCTGCTTCGCATGCTCCTCAATCACAACCCACTGCAGCAAATACTAGGCAAAATCAAGCTGGACCAAGTCAGCCTTCTTCACAGCGTACCGATCATAGATTAGTTATTGGGACCATCTCAGGAGGACCCCACCCTGCTCAAAAGAGATGGGGTGAACTCGAACGGTATGCTAACTCCCTGAAGCATGTATCTATCAAAGATTGTTTTGCTACCGAATGAGTACATTCCAGTTATACAACATAGACTCTCAATGATGATATAGTTTTCCAAGCTCGGGACACAACTGGGATAGAAGCTCCCACCATCGACCCTATGGTCGTGGCTATTAGAATTGGACATGCTTTGGTCAAAAGAGTGCTTGTCAACAATGGAAGTTCTATCAATATTTTGTTCAGACACACCTTCGAGCAAATTATGACTGGTATGAAGGATGTTCCAACACGTCCCATCGAAGTCCAAGGGTTCACTAGCGAACCCAAACAACCTATGGGATTAATCGACCTTCCAGTTGAGTTGGGCGAAGGCGATCGCAAAGGTGTCCTAATCCAAACCTTTGTCATCATCGATGAAATTTCTGCATATAACGCTTTCTTAGGCCGTCCAGCCCTAGTCGATTGAATCGCTCTAGCTCCATGGTGTGTTGTCATGAAGTTCCCGACTGCCAATGGAGTAGAAGTAATCAAGGGCGACCAGTGTACTCCCAGAGAATGCTACATCGCTGAACATCTCGAGTCAAGGAAAAGAGACAAGGGAAAGGGTGCGGAGACCTTCCTCCGCATCCGGGAACCGCCCGCATAATAACTACAGTGCTCCTCCAAACTTCGGGAACATAGCCAACCACATAAGCATGTACATGAATTAGCATTATTTTTCTGTTAGCCCTTTAATAATTAAAGCTGTGTTTGAATAGATCGGCTGCAAAGCATTGAAAACCAAATGACTCGTGTTAGTAAGAGCAATATTTGAAATAATAACACAACATAAATTAGGAACACATATATATTATTAGAGCTAGGATTTTACTCTTTTTTTATTCAATTTACAATATAGTTTGAATATCTTCATTCCCTCCGGCTAACTTCAGTTGCTAAAATGAGTTTCTAATCAGTTCATGGCTAATTATCATTGAGTCCGAAGCTTTTCCATCACCAATGCTATTCGTTTTATTATAGGTACCTAAAATAAGATATTATAGGTACCTAATATATTCGTTATGGTTCAACATAAACATTTACCAGAGAAGAACCATAGTGAAAATGCTTTCCATATTTCATAGGCAAATAATTTTAACCCCCATTAAATATACTCTTTTATCCAACAAATTGGATGATCCATGTGACGCCCCACCTCTATACCCACGCTAGCCAAGAACACTACGGTGTAGTGCTGTCAACTAGCGCGGAGAATAAGGCTGTTGAGGAGCGACCATCTATGTAATTGCTTTGTGCGAGCGCCGATACGTCAGATAGAATAAAACATGCATTTTATCTTTTAGAGGAAACCCGACATTCCGATACAAACTCAAAGCTACTACACAGTGGCTATAATAGTTTAGGACAATAGATATAAAAATAACACAGATAACATAAATGCGGAATAAAGATGGAACGAAAAGTCTCATATATACAATAACTGATATCAGTTACAATACATTTGACACAATACAAATGATACAACTACAATTGTCGACTCAAGAAGTTATATATATACAAGTACATTATCGACTAATATACATGAATACATTATCATCTTAAACAGACACACTGACTACTACAACAAGACGAAGACCACTTCAAATGATATAAAAAGTCTTCATAGCTCTAGCAGCAACCCAAAGCTAAAAATCTACAACCTGTAAATACTCGGTCTGACCCGAGTATTACATTCAAAAGAAAATAATACTCGGATCAGTCTAATTCAAACTCAGTTATTAGCGCATAGAAGCAATAATAATCAATCTCAATATAGATGACAGTCACAGAAATCTCGTATATCCAACTCTCGATACGAGAATTGGATATCGGCAGATATAACACTAAACAGTGTTAATCCACAAAACAGAAATCCAAAGCAGTTTAAACAATTGAAATGTCAATGTAAAAACATCAATGCTAATTGGCTGCAGTACACGCTAACGTGTACTGCCTCGCCAATACAGCCTACGAATTACGCATCAGGTCGATGAATTAAGAATAAAAGAGATATCGATTAAAATCTGTCAATTTGGTGTGGCTGCAGTGCACGCACGCGTGCACTGCCTCGCCACAACAGAATATAAAGTCACCACAAGGGACGAGGGTAAAACTGCTACGAAAATGCAGCAGGTCAGCAAGTGCTCAGGGATGAACAGATGCAAGTGAAAATGACACATGGATATGCAGTGTATACCCAAGTACAACAAAAATAGAAATGGGTCGAGCATATATAGATATGCAGTGACAAAGTGAACCAAGTCGCAATGTCACAGCAAGATCAAGTGACCGTGGCAATCACATGATAAACAAGTCGAGGAAGTGAAACCATGGGGAAACAGCATGAATGCATAAAGCTGGACAGTGCCACACATACTCGAAGTGAACAGTGGAAGAGTAAGTGCACCCCGAAACAGTTACAAGTGGAACTGGCAACAAGATGAATGCACAAAGTACACAAGTGCACAGCTACAAGGTAACTCAAAACAAGCACTACAGTGGCTCCAGGTCAGGGATGAACATACATGTATGGTGTCAAGTGAATATGCAACAGAGAGAATAGATGTTGTTCAAATACATCAGAATGCATCAGTGGCTACAAGGCAATGCATCAGAAAACTCAAATGAACCAGGGTACATAAGCAACTGTATACATGACAAACACTATCAAGTCAAATGCAACAGAAAAACAAGACCAACAATGCTACGACAAAGTGAAGATAACAAAGACCACAAGACAGTGAGCCACATGATGATCAAAATTACTCAAGTCAGCAGTATCATCGAGTAAGTGCAACCAGACAAGTGAACAAGCAAACAATTCGAGCAGAATAAAGATCAAAGTAAGGTGATGACACAAAGCATGTCAAAGTCAGGGTAGAATATAACTTGAAGTTCAAGTGAACCAGTGCAGAAAAAATTAATATCAAGGCCATGATCAAAGTCGCAGAATTTACAGATGACCAAAGTCACAGTGAAACAGTAAACAATACCTTAGATCAACAGTGAACACCACAAGGTCAGGATGTCACAAAATCAAAATTAGAGAGGAGATGACCAGAAGTCGAATGAACAACAACTACACCAAGGTCTGGACACACATGAATACATAACAGAGCATGATCAGAGTGGTACAAGATCAACACAGCATGGTTCAATGCAAATACAACCAGACTCGACGATGTTCACAAATGCAAACAAACCAATGAATGACCAAATGCATATATGGATGCAGACATGCCAAAATTAGTATGAAGTTGAGAATGAACAGAGAAACAAAATTCGTCACCATGAAACTGTTGTGTAACAGGAAATCAGAAAGTCTAAAATTATCAAAGTCAACTGCAGTTTCAACTCTAAGTCAACAAGGTGATGACCAAGTGAACCAAACCAAAGCCGTAGCAATCATGAAAACGAACCAAGTCTTAAACAACATCGGATTAACAAAGTTATAAATGATCGAAGCCAAAGTCGAACAGGTCAGAGCAAGGAATTCACGGAGCAACATTATCAAAGCCGTGGTCATCACGACAAAGCAATTAACAAAAAAAATCGAAACGAATGAACCGGAGCTGGAATTAGATGTGAGATGAACTCACCTTTGCCATGGAAGCGAAGACGAAGCCAGAGTCACCACCGAGGAGCTTCTTCTACGAGCGAGCACGAAGAGCAGAAACTTCGATCGAGACAGGCGACATCGAAAATCATCCAATCGAAACCATCGCATGCTTCGACATACAAAGCCCGAAGATCAGAGCGAACGAAAGCCCTAAATTTCTCAGATCGAAGAAAAATCACTGAAGCCCTAAGTTTTGTCGCCATTATTTTGTTGATCACGAATTTGGGCTAGGGTTCACGAATGGAGGAGACGGGTTTTCTTTTTAACTGAACAAATAGGGAAAAAGGTTGTAACCTACAACGTTCATGACACTTAACAGATTGTTAAAGCTCGTTCATATACAAGTGCAAAAATTCCAAACAACGATTAACCAGGAAAAGAAATCGTCAAAAGATGATAGTTAAATCGGTACAAAATACCGGGTTGTTACAGACTCCCCTCCTTAAGGAAATTGCGTCCTCGCAATCTTAAGGAATAAGTGGGAAAGAGGTAACAACCATAAGAACTTAACAATGTCGAATGCATAAGCAAAGCAAAGATCAACAGGGAAGTATAGGAATTATGGAAGTATCAGACATAGAATCAAAAAGGTTCGACTGATTCAAATCAAAAGAATCAACATCGTGGGGATCAAGGAGTCAAAATCAGACGACTATCGAAAGCAAGAATCAATCGAGTTCTAGTAATTGAAAGAAAAGGAATCAGAGCATAAATCACGTACTGCACGAATTGAATGTGAGTAAATCAAATTACTCACCTGAATCGTCAGAGAAAAAGACGAAGCTCGAATCTCAAAATCGCAAATATTCAATCATCTAAAACGATAATCGAATTTTCACAAATATCTGATTATCAAAAACGACAAGCAGAAATCACAAAGATTCGATTATCAAATCGAAAAATATTTAATTATCTCAAATGATAATCAAATTTCACAAATATCTGATTATCAGAAACGATAATCAGAAACACAAATATTCGATTAATCAAATCGAAAAATATTTGATTATCTCAAATGATAATCAAACTTCACAAATATCTGATTATCAAAAACGATAATCAGAAACACAAATATTCGATTAATCAAATCGAAAAATATTTAATTATCTCAAATGATAATCAAACTTCACAAATATCTGATTATCAAAAACGATAATCAGAAACACAAATATTCGATTAATCAAATCGAAAAATATTTAATTATCTCAAATGATAATCAAACTTCACAAATATCTGATTATCAAAAACGATAATCAGAAACACAAATATTCGATTAATCAAATCGAAAAATATTTAATTATCTCAAATGATAATCAAATTTCACAAATATCTGATTATCAAAAATGATAATCAGAAACACAAATATTCGATTAATCAAATCGAAAAATATTTAATTATCTCAGACGATAATTAAACTTCACAAATATCTGATTATCAAAAACGATAATCAGAAACACAAATATTCGATTAATCAAATCGAAAAATATTTAATTATCTCAAATGATAATCAAACTTCACAAATATCTGATTATCAAAAACGATAATCAGAAACACAAATATTCGATTAATCAAATCGAAAAATATTTAATTATCTCAGACGATAATTAAATTGGAAAATATTTAATTATCACAAAGGATAATCAAATTTCACAAATATCTGATTATCAAATACGATAATCAGAAACACAAACATCTAATTATCAAAAATGATAATCAGAAGTCATAAATATTCAATTAACGAGTCCGGAATTAACCGAAGTAGTAAAAGTATGGTTCCATACTCCTTACTTTTGCTAAATCGTTTAAATCTCTTTATCGTTTTCTTGAAAGTGCAGAATTGTGTGTTTTAAAAATAACATCTCACATTCTCAAACGGACAAGTCCGGAATTAAGCGAATCAGTAAAAGAAAGGGGTCATAGTCCTCGATTTTTCTGAAAGGTTTAAATCGCTTCCTCGTTCTTTTGAAAATGTAAGCTGTAAAAATTTTGAAAACACGTGATTAAATTAGCAATATCAGTATTGCGGGAGAACCGCTTGTAAATCCATTTCAAAATTGACGAGTATTGAAGTTAACACGTCAAAATCTCATCAAAATAACTGGCATCAAAATATAATGCCAAATGAATTTTCATTCATCAAAAATTGTCACAAGAATCTTCTCAAAGATAGAAAGGGATATCATACCCTAAACTTGTATTCATAACAAGTTAATAACACATGAATTCACCAATACACAAAAATTGACAAAACTTGTCAATAGAAATCACGAAAATTGGTGAAGCACAAATTCTAGAAATCATCACAAGAAATCCAGAAAACACATGAAGGGGGGGAAAGGCCTAGCATAAAAATGGGAGTATGAAGACTCCAAAACACCGGTATCACATGAACGAGACGCTATCTCTTGGTGGCTAACCAATAAAGTTTCACACAGGAATGGTCCGAAGACCGTAGGGCGCTACCCTACGACAAAGCGGGGTCTAGTCTCCCTCGCAGACAAAGAGACATCGCATAATCGCTAGTCTAAATCATAAAAAGAAAAGGGGAAAGGCCTATCACAAAAATGGGAGTATGAAAACTCACCGACCGGTATCACATGACGAGACGCTATCTCATGGAAGCCATCCATTAAATTTTCACACAGGAATGGCCCGAAGACCGTAGGGCGCTACCCTACAACAAAGCGGGGTTTAGTCTCCCTCGCAGACAAAGAGACATCGCACAGTTGCTAGTCTAAATCATAAAAATCACACAAAGAGTATCCAGACAACCCTCAAAGCCCAAGAGATATGTGTGAGACGAAATCACACCGATGAGGCCTAGTCTAACCGTGCAATATGTGTGAGACGAAATCACACACTGGTGTCTAGAGAATCCTCAAAGCCCAAGAGATATGTGTGAAACGAAATCACACCGATGAGGTCCAGTCTAAATCATAAAAATGATCGTCATGATCATAAAGAAGTGTCAACCACACCAAGCTAGTAAATATATGAGTTTAGCTTCATGTCCCATAACCACTTGCTTAACTTAAATATTTACGAACAAGCTGTAAATCTTCACTAGGAAATTGTCACGAAAAGGGTTCAATCGAACAAGTCCAGGAGTTAACCGACGAAGTAAAAGCAAGCGTTTCATACCACTTGTTTTACTAGGCCGTTTAATTCAATTTCTCATACGAGTGAAATAAAGGCTTGTATATATTAATAGATTGGAAAATGGTTCAAGAAAAAGAACTTTGTAGTAAAATAGTTTTGAAATCGTTTGGAAAAAGGGATTTTAATATTTACTACTAGTATAGAAAACCTTTATATTTTTAAAGTGACAAATCACAAAAATGATTGTAGAAACAATCAATCACAAGAATTCACATACGAAGATGTGAATGGAATCCAGAGAAATCGATACTGAATCCATCAGAAAGTATGTTCACAAAAATCCCGAAGAAAATGTCATCAAAGTTGCTAATAAATGATAGCAACAAATCGGGGAAATGATCAAGAATCGATTAAATTAGGAAACCAAGTCAGTTCACTAAAATTTCACATTCGAAGACGTGAATAAAATCCAAAGAATTCGATTCCAAATTCATCAAAGTAGGAATACCCAAAAATTCCAGAGATAGAAGTTATCAAAATCGACAAAGGTGATAACAACTAATTAGAAAAGAAGAATCGATTATCAACTGGAAAAACAAAGCAAATCGAGCAGAAATGCATAAATGACTTCAACAAAAGTAAGAATCAAGTCAACGTCGAAGTCAACAATTAATAGCCGCAGTCGAGTATAAAATGAATCAATCATCATTATCAAAGAAACCAACGGCAAACAAAATCAGAGTCTTGAGAATCAAGAAATTAGCAATTTCTCAAAAACAAAGTGACCGAAGTCGAAGGGAATTCAAGATGAGGAAAACACAAAATATCAAGTTCAAAATCGTTGAGATTCGAACTAGATGTGAATGAGAAATCAAAATCACTCAATTTGCAACTGGTCCAGCTAATTTGCCAAATTAAAACAAAATCAACATCGGCTAAATCAATTCAAAGCCGAAAACACAAGAATAAGCGTTAGGAATTCATACCTAACAGTCAAAAATAATCATATGTAAAGATGAGAGATAAAACATCGACAAATAGTTGTAACACATGCTCCATCTAAGTTATGTTTTATAATTGTCCTAAACTCCAGGTTCTGATACCAAGCTGTGACGCCCCACCTCTATACCCACGCTAGCCAAGAACACTACGGTGTAGTGCTGTCAACTAGCGCGGAGAATAAGGCTGTTGAGGAGCGACCATCTATGTAATTGCTTTGTGCGAGCGCCGATACGTCAGATAGAATAAAACATGCATTTTATCTTTTAGAGGAAACCCGACATTCCGATACAAACTCAAAGCTACTACACAGTGGCTATAATAGTTTAGGACAATAGATATAAAAATAACACAGATAACATAAATGCGGAATAAAGATGGAACGAAAAGTCTCATATATACAATAACTGATATCAGTTACAATACATTTGACACAATACAAATGATACAACTACAATTGTCGACTCAAGAAGTTATATATATACAAGTACATTATCGACTAATATACATGAATACATTATCATCTTAAACAGACACACTGACTACTACAACAAGACGAAGACCACTTCAAATGATATAAAAAGTCTTCATAGCTCTAGCAGCAACCCAAAGCTAAAAATCTACAACCTGTAAATACTCGGTCTGACCCGAGTATTACATTCAAAAGAAAATAATACTCGGATCAGTCTAATTCAAACTCAGTTATTAGCGCATAGAAGCAATAATAATCAATCTCAATATAGATGACAGTCACAGAAATCTCGTATATCCAACTCTCGATACGAGAATTGGATATCGGCAGATATAACACTAAACAGTGTTAATCCACAAAACAGAAATCCAAAGCAGTTTAAACAATTGAAATGTCAATGTAAAAACATCAATGCTAATTGGCTGCAGTACACGCTAACGTGTACTGCCTCGCCAATACAGCCTACGAATTACGCATCAGGTCGATGAATTAAGAATAAAAGAGATATCGATTAAAATCTGTCAATTTGGTGTGGCTGCAGTGCACGCACGCGTGCACTGCCTCGCCACAACAGAATATAAAGTCACCACAAGGGACGAGGGTAAAACTGCTACGAAAATGCAGCAGGTCAGCAAGTGCTCAGGGATGAACAGATGCAAGTGAAAATGACACATGGATATGCAGTGTATACCCAAGTACAACAAAAATAGAAATGGGTCGAGCATATATAGATATGCAGTGACAAAGTGAACCAAGTCGCAATGTCACAGCAAGATCAAGTGACCGTGGCAATCACATGATAAACAAGTCGAGGAAGTGAAACCATGGGGAAACAGCATGAATGCATAAAGCTGGACAGTGCCACACATACTCGAAGTGAACAGTGGAAGAGTAAGTGCACCCCGAAACAGTTACAAGTGGAACTGGCAACAAGATGAATGCACAAAGTACACAAGTGCACAGCTACAAGGTAACTCAAAACAAGCACTACAGTGGCTCCAGGTCAGGGATGAACATACATGTATGGTGTCAAGTGAATATGCAACAGAGAGAATAGATGTTGTTCAAATACATCAGAATGCATCAGTGGCTACAAGGCAATGCATCAGAAAACTCAAATGAACCAGGGTACATAAGCAACTGTATACATGACAAACACTATCAAGTCAAATGCAACAGAAAAACAAGACCAACAATGCTACGACAAAGTGAAGATAACAAAGACCACAAGACAGTGAGCCACATGATGATCAAAATTACTCAAGTCAGCAGTATCATCGAGTAAGTGCAACCAGACAAGTGAACAAGCAAACAATTCGAGCAGAATAAAGATCAAAGTAAGGTGATGACACAAAGCATGTCAAAGTCAGGGTAGAATATAACTTGAAGTTCAAGTGAACCAGTGCAGAAAAAATTAATATCAAGGCCATGATCAAAGTCGCAGAATTTACAGATGACCAAAGTCACAGTGAAACAGTAAACAATACCTTAGATCAACAGTGAACACCACAAGGTCAGGATGTCACAAAATCAAAATTAGAGAGGAGATGACCAGAAGTCGAATGAACAACAACTACACCAAGGTCTGGACACACATGAATACATAACAGAGCATGATCAGAGTGGTACAAGATCAACACAGCATGGTTCAATGCAAATACAACCAGACTCGACGATGTTCACAAATGCAAACAAACCAATGAATGACCAAATGCATATATGGATGCAGACATGCCAAAATTAGTATGAAGTTGAGAATGAACAGAGAAACAAAATTCGTCACCATGAAACTGTTGTGTAACAGGAAATCAGAAAGTCTAAAATTATCAAAGTCAACTGCAGTTTCAACTCTAAGTCAACAAGGTGATGACCAAGTGAACCAAACCAAAGCCGTAGCAATCATGAAAACGAACCAAGTCTTAAACAACATCGGATTAACAAAGTTATAAATGATCGAAGCCAAAGTCGAACAGGTCAGAGCAAGGAATTCACGGAGCAACATTATCAAAGCCGTGGTCATCACGACAAAGCAATTAACAAAAAAAATCGAAACGAATGAACCGGAGCTGGAATTAGATGTGAGATGAACTCACCTTTGCCATGGAAGCGAAGACGAAGCCAGAGTCACCACCGAGGAGCTTCTTCTACGAGCGAGCACGAAGAGCAGAAACTTCGATCGAGACAGGCGACATCGAAAATCATCCAATCGAAACCATCGCATGCTTCGACATACAAAGCCCGAAGATCAGAGCGAACGAAAGCCCTAAATTTCTCAGATCGAAGAAAAATCACTGAAGCCCTAAGTTTTGTCGCCATTATTTTGTTGATCACGAATTTGGGCTAGGGTTCACGAATGGAGGAGACGGGTTTTCTTTTTAACTGAACAAATAGGGAAAAAGGTTGTAACCTACAACGTTCATGACACTTAACAGATTGTTAAAGCTCGTTCATATACAAGTGCAAAAATTCCAAACAACGATTAACCAGGAAAAGAAATCGTCAAAAGATGATAGTTAAATCGGTACAAAATACCGGGTTGTTACAATCCATGTCTTGAGACTAAATTCTAATTAAGATGAATGGATGGTCACACAAATCTTGAATGATTCTGAAATTTTAATAGTATTTAAGAACCACACAAGGTAACATTTTAAAAGGACTAAATAACTAAAAAACATTAACTTTTGTTCTAGAAGACGGTTTTTTTGGCATCTGGGTTGATTAACCATGCTAAAAAGGATAACTGGTTTCAACTATAAAGATATAAATGGTGCATGCATGAAGTAAGGTATAACAAAAGAAGAAAGGGAAACGAAAACCTGGAAGAAAGGGACATGTAAGGGTGCCAAGCATATAAGAAAATCAAGCAAAGATGACTTTACAACAACGTCGCAGTCGCTGTCTAAACTTTACATTTCTTCTTCTATTTCATCGTCTTCATCTTCCTTATGCGACTCCTGTCTGTTTGTTCCTGCTTCCCTGACTTCTCCACGTTTTTTTTCCTTTTCCATGTTGTTGCAATTTAGTGGCTAGTCGCCTTAGCTGTCCCAAATAAAAAAGCGGTAAAAACAGGAATATGCAGGCAGACCTAGTATAAAGTGTACATGCAGTATAAGAATAAATGGATCATAAACGGGTCGGATCGGGTCGTAAACAGGTCAGGTCAACCCATATAAAGTACGACTATTTTCAGGAAATGTAGGCTTCCTATGTACGACTTCAGGAATGACCACAAACCCTGTTGGAGAACACTTCTCAACCCACTGACTACTATCTTCTCCTATGGTTGGTGACTTCCACCTTTTGTGTGAAATAGCTAGCCTGGTTGGTGCTGACCTAATGCAAATTATGTTCTTTCAAGGGCCAATTGGGAATGCAACTAACGTAGCTCCTTACGTACCTTTATTTAGTCTTACAAGCTTAACTCACTCATTCTCGTCGCGATGGTTAGAAAGGTAATGCAGCTAAGCTATGGCGAAGCAAAAGCGATGGATAAGCTCCGAAAGATCAAGAGCAGGGATGGAGGTAGCGTAGGAGACCGAGAAGACCTAATATTAATAGTAGGCTATTGCTGTTCTATGAAAAGAGAATAATTGAAGGGTCTATCTAGATTGAAAAAACACCTCCTATTGCTTCAACTGTGTTCCCTTACTAGAAAGGGATTAAGCCACTATCAAGGCAGGCGGGAGGCATACTAGCTATCACAAGATGCTTACAGTACTTTCCTAGTGCCATGGTATCGAATCTAAGTGATTCTGACTTCGCCGGGTAGAGAATGTCCTTCCCCTTCAACTTAAGATTAGTTTGATTCTCATTCTTAATTTCTAGGGGTGCATCTGGTAAAGGTTGCTAGTAAGTCATTGATGGAATCGAAATAAGTTCTTCCCCTGTGCCGGGCGTCGAATCAAATAATCAATATTCAACTTATTAAGATGGAATCAAGGGGCCTAAAATGTAATTATCTGGTAGATCATCTATATACCAATGTATCTAATAATATCTATTAGCTGGTGATGGAAGTGCTTCTAACCTTACCAGTATAAGCGAGCAAACACATTATCAATTAATAGGCTCATTCCACTTTGGCAATGTATCGAATAGAGCATCTACTGAGAACTAAGCTGGTAGAGAATCTACCAAATAATGGTAAAGAGAGTAAGTCATACCAAATAATATCTAGAGTAAGGTGCTGGTAGAGAACTGGTAGATAAGGGCTAGAGGTAGATCATCTCATTTTGGTGTTGGGGGGTCTCAAGAAGAGATTCTCTTTTCCCCAGCATTATGGAACGCCAACCCGGGAGGTGGTGCATACCGAGTTGGTGGCACCAACTGCTTTGGGCTTCAGCACCGTAAGTTATTCTGCCCTACGCGTAGCAGGTATTCTGTTCGCTACGCACCTCAGGGCAAAAGGTGGTGCATACCGAGTTGGTGGCATATCCCTCTTATGGTAAGGCACGCTTCGCACCTACGCTTCTCATGCATTAGCTATTCCATGATTTTTCAAAATAATATATTTATTCTAAAATAATAATTTCCTTTGAAAGGCATTTCAAAAAAAATCATTTTATAAAAATGTAATATAATATTCTTTTTTTAATCTTTTAAAAAGATAATCTATTCTTTCATATAAATATAATGTAATACTTTGAAAATAGTTAAAAATCTCTTTTATATAATATAATATATATATATTAGAAAATAGTTTAAAATCTCATTTTATAAAATAATATTCTTTTCCGATAAATCAGCTTAAAAGGGCAAAACAATCTCCTTTATATATTCTTCATCAATTATTAATCCCATATGATTATCTGGGATATACTTTACTGATGACATGACTGAACTACTGCCAGTTCATTCGTCAATATAACAAATTTGACATATCGATAAACAATAGTCACTATTGAATAAAATTCAATAACAGGTAAATATTTGACATATTTAAATCCAGCTATGAAAGAAAAAAATGTACGTGAAGTACTAAGGATCGTGTGTAATATGGAATATAAATGCGATAATAAGTAATAGCAGTAAAATGAAATAAGCACACCGGGAATTTTTATACTGGTTCGAATTTCTCATTCTACGTCCAGTCCCAGAATACACTCTGGCTTTAACTCTTACTAACACCCTCACTTAACCCGAAGGAATAGGTCTAACAACACTTGAACAGCCGAACATGACTTCTTGCCTCAACAGCCAAAGAGGACTTCCACTAATACAATTGACTTGTTGACGAATGTGTTCTGAATAACATGGATTGTCTTTTGATAGTACACCCTTCCTATAATCAAATCCTCAAGAAATATATCATGTGTGTATTGATTAATAAGAAGATAATCGCTAGAATCAAAATATATAAGAATTAACTCTGTGATTCTAGTGATGTATATTGAGTATGAATGCTTTGATTTGCAGAAATAGTTTGAGAATAGAATTCAGAAAATATAAGCAAGAATCAGTGATTTGAGAAATGAATTAAACATGTTTATATAATTGATGAAGAGTTACAATCATTCACGAAGAGTTTCAACCAAGAGGTGTGTCCAAATCTCTTAGATTAAAAAAGATAACTCTTCACGAGTGATCGTGACTTTTCAGAAAAATAGCCGTTATTTCTTGATCAGTCAACTGAAGAAAATGGTCAGTCAACTGAAATTCAAAATTGTGCACATGAAGTGTGCAAATTCTGTGCATGGGCACATGTCAGTCGACTGGATTACCTGGGTCAGTCGACTGACCTGTGCTGATATGCACAGATCACACTATTTTTGATAAAAAATAATTTAAAACCAATCGTGTGTGTGTGACTTCTTGAGGAATGATTTTAACAATATTCTATCATGACTAAGACTCTTAAATAAGATAAAATTACATACAAATATGTTGTTTGAGGTCTTGTCTTTTCTGAAGTGCACAACGAATATCTTTATTATCTTTTTATCGCCTTTGTTGAATGTTATCTTCATACTTTGTCATTGATCTTTGATGCTTGTGTCATTAATCAAAACTCAAGAATCAACATTCTCCCCCTTTTTGATTGATGACAATACTTATATGACGAAGCACAAAATATATATGTTGTAATTCTCCCCCTGAATATATGGCGACTATTCTACAAAAAACTTGTTAGCTTTCATATATTTTTCCCCCTTTGTCATCAAAAAAAGGAATACTTATAACATGGAAGATGAACAAACATATATACCAACACAAAATACATAGAGTACAAATATTACACACCCAAGACAAGGTAGTAATATTAAAGTATGATTGAGACTATTTAGTACAAGCCTCACAAATAAAAGCATAGTTTTAAAACATAAGAGAACTTACTACCATAAAGCAAAAGCAACTAGATTAATCTGAATCCATATCTCATTCTTCCGGATGTAGAGGCTCATCAGCAGCAAGTTGTTTTCCTTTGTCAAGTGGTGCCTGAGAATTATGACAAGCTCGGTTGGCGACAGTGGAGTCGGCGGCGATGGAGGTTTGGTCGAGTCGGCGGCTGCGGCTTTTAGGTTTTTTTTGGTTAATATCGAGAGTTGAACGAGTGAAGTAGTATTTCTTTTCATGAAACAGCAACTCAATTAAGCACCATCGGGTTCGATTTTGAGGGTTTTGGGCCAAAGACCTAAACCATCCCTCAATTGACTAAAGCACGCTTAATAGGGGCTCATAAGTAAATTTTGAAAAGTACAATTACGAAAATTCATATATCTTATTTGTTTCTACTTCCAAATAAATTTTGAAAACTAGAGTTTACGATTATCACGGCTATGAATAACAATAAATGAAAAAAGAGGGAAAATTTAAATAATTTATAACATTTAGAGTCGCACACAGTTTGAAAACTTCTTCTAGTTTGCTGCTAATATGAGAACTCAATTGATATTAATAAACTAAAATTTTAATTTTTTGATAGGAAGAAATGAACATACTCATAATTTATCCTTGCATGGCTAGACAATCAATTAAAAAAACTTCCAAGTAAGGAAACCAATGTATTTTATAGTTATAATGTGACATGATGAATATAAATACAACTGATTTCATTATGGGTGAACATCTACTTTGATTTAGAATTCAAGATTATTTTTTCCAGTAGTATCTATGTGATACAATGATGTAGTAGTATACTATAAAGTACAAACTAACCCAAGTATTAGCTGTGATCAAAAGGACTTAAGGCATTCCTTTAGGCAAGTTTTTAATGCTTTTGATAATGTCCAGAAACCTTGCTCGTGCTTCATCATCATTATTAGCCATTTCCGAAAGAGGAGTTTCAGTAGCCAGGAATATAGTCACAGTTAAACATATTAGCAGGAATATCTGAATCATAATGAATGCTATAATATTAGGACGTCATATTCAAACATTTATTCTATAATATAAAATAGTCAATTACTCACCACAGCAACCAGAAAGGCACCTTTCAAATTTGCACACGCTTCACCACATACCTTGGTTTGAAGAAAAGGGAACCATCCGTGAAGACATAATAATCAAAATTGCATTATATTATAATTAAACATATAAAACTTAATCTGATTCTTCTTCTTCTTTTTTTTGGTAAAGGAACAATGTACTTATGCCAATCTCCGGTAGAACCAGAAGAATAGCCCAAAATTTTTCCAACAGCCATCCAGCATGCAAATATAGCATTTGCTGCATTGCATCCATGCTTGCCTAATTTGATTTTAAAAACAAAATTCAGGTTGATAAATAACCAAATGAAGCATAGATAGAGTTATCAAACAAATAAAATATCTGAAATGTCCACCATGAGACCCGACCCAACCCGTGTAACCTGTTTATCTCAACGGGTTGGATCGGGTATTTAACCGGGCCAAGTCAATTATTGGCCAGAAATATATTTGCCGGAATAATATTAGCCAGACAAATTTAGGCAAGGCAATTATGTGCCTGACCAATGTTCTACGTAAAACTTTGATAGGTAAATGTTTTGGTCTTTGATCCATTTTTTTCACTTCAATTACTGAATAATATAGAATATCTTTCCCACCAGTCGAAGTCATATTTCTTATTTCGGTTATTGCGCAAGTCGAAGTCAAATTCGCCCTATTTGAATTGGGGGGAAGAAAATTTATGTGGTGTAGATTCTTCGGGGTGTACTTTTTCGGCTACTGTTTTGGGTGAAACAGCATTTCCGTTTGGGTTATGAACTTTGTATTTGATGTGTAATTTTTCTTGGTGCATTTGATGTGAACTTTTCTTGGTACACGTTGTGTTGCTTTCTGGAAAATATATGCCAGGCTAATATTTGCCTGGCATATATTGTCTTGGCTAATATTTGCCTGCCTAATATTTGCCTTGGATCTATTTTACTGGAAAATATTTCTTGCTTTGATCATGCTATTCTAGTATTAATGAATGATTTTAAAACAGGTCAAGTATGTTGTATTTTGGTTAGTAGTTGTTGTTGGTGTAAATTCATCTCTATTTGAATTTAATATGTCAACTTTGTGTTTAATATGAATATTGTATTTGTGATATTGATGCTGCTGTAAACACGTCTTTACTTGAATGGAGTAATTATCAGTATGTTAATTTAATTGTTTATTTTACTGCGTATTTTTTGCTATTTTGTTTTGGGCCTTCTACCTCCACGTGGCATTGCTCTGTCAGGCTTTCGCCCATTGCGGAAAATTCCCCACTGCTACCTCCTGTAGGAGTCTGGGCCGTGTCTCAGTCCCAATGTGGCTGATCATCCTCTCGGACCAGCTACTGATCATCGCCTTGGTAAGCTATTGCCTCACCAACTAGCTAATCATACGCGAGCCCCTCCTCGGGCGGATTCCTCCCTTTTCTCCTCAGCTAGGGTTCCGTATTCGAACTAAAGTTCCATGTTTGAGCTAGGGCTAGACTAAATTAAAATTTAGTTTAGGTTCACTGTTTTAACAAATAGAATCGGTAGCTCAAAATAAAAGCAGAAACCGATACATTAAGGGGTTCGCCCGATCCATGCCTCTCTCCTCAGCCTCAACAACCTCCCACAATACAGTGGTTTTATTTTGAGCTACAAACCACTGTCTATTTCCTGTCAGTCCTTCCTTGGACAGCTACCTCTGGGAGCGGTAGAAACAGTTGTGAATCATCCCTCCGGTCTGTTCATCTCGCTTCTCTAGTTTATTTTTTTTAAATGAAATCAGGGTGGACCTTAGGGCTGCTGTCTCTCATGCCACAGCAGAATTGGGGGTTTGCAAAAACTTTTACAAAGTTGTGCAAGAGCCGGCAGATCATCCACTCTTCTCTGAAGCAAAGAAGATTAACACTGAAAAGTTGTGTCAAATGCCTACATTTCATGTTAAAACAAAGATATTATTTTCTGGTTTTATTTGCAAAATCAAGTATTTCTAATTATAGATTATTTTCTTAAACTTGGTAATGAAAGATCTATTACAGTTATCAATATATTGATTCACTTTTGCCTAATATATATACTGTCCTAACTCAGTTCAGTGGATTTATTCAATGAGTTGTTACTTGGATTGAGTGAGTTTTCCGTAACATGGTGTGAATTTCTTTAAGATAGGCATCATAAGAGAGTCTATTCAATAGATGATGAATTGAATCTAGATTTAGAACTTCGGAAGATGAGATAATAACCTCATGCACGAGTATAATTATTGAAATGCTTTCTTCAACTCCTTATTAATGCTATATTCATTACTAATGTTTCCTACATATGGTATAGCGCCATTAGAACGGAATCGCTATATAGATAGAATCATCCTCAAGGATAAATAAAACAAGAAAGATTCACTGTTGGTCACATAGATAATGAAAATACAATCCATTGGATTGAAGACATACAACATCATAATATTCATCAAGTTGCATTCTTGTATAATCTGGAGTCATACAGTTAGCAGCAAATATAGAGAAGATAACCAAGAGATGTGAGATCATCTGACAATGTTTGTTTTCTCTCGTAATACGTAGAAGGCTCCAAATAAACCTCTTATCATCAGTCTAACTTTGCAATTTAGGTATTGCTTGAACTACAAGAGGTGAAAGAGTGTACTTTCCACTTTATTTCAAATATCCAACTATTCCTGAGAACTTATTGAATGATACAACTCAAAGTACGAAATGTGGTGAGAGCTGGCATGTAATTAGCATCAATTTCTTCTTCGGTTTGCACCCAAATGAAATCTCTTAAGCTGCATTTATTCAATGATAACTTACTTGTTCTTGTTGAGGATAGATTTTCCAAACGCCAACCCAAAGTAATTATCTACTAGATCAACACCTAAACATGACCATTTCTCATATCATCTACAATTCAATGGCTACAATGAAACCATGTGTTTTTCAGTTTCGTTTTTACCCTGAGCTGCGAGTTCAAAATAGCAGTAGTGTTTATAATATTCAGTTCACTTATTCTTCTAATACATAAATATATATATATATAAACATATATATATCCTTATTTTATCTAACAAGTAGTTTTTATCCTTATTTTTTATCAATACCCACTCACAACTACTAGATTATCTTATGTTAGTTAAGTTAAATTTATGATGTGATTAGAAATTAATTGATTGACATTTGGTATGTTTAAATTGTCATTCTGGTTAAATTTGACTTTTATTGCATTTCATCATCATTTAATTTAATATTGAATTTAATTGTTAATTTAATACCCGTTAATGATAATCAGTTATCTATTGATGTTTTTGGTTGATTTGGGTGATGATTGCGATGAATGTTTGATTGTTGATATTAGATGACTGGATGTTGTATTTTTATATTGTTATAACACTGCAAGTTCCCTATGGGTTGAAATGATACATACCCGAATGATCTATAGATTAAAGAAAAATCGTTATGGGCTGAAATGATAGACTCGAGCGATTTTATGGATTTTATCTAATTCAGGATTGCAGTTTGAAATGATATATAACCGTAAAAAATTTAAGTTGCGGATTGAAATGATAAATATCCATATCACCTGACCATAGGGTAGAAAATTATATACGGACATCGGATTGGTTAAATTAAATGATTTTAATTCTTTAAATTTTGAATTCAGTTAAATGGAATTTTGAAATAGAAATTGTTTTATATAAACTGAATTATTTTCGATAATCTAACCGTAAATGCTGAACTGGAATTGATTTAATGAATTGTTTAAAGGACTCAAATTGGAATTTCAAGTTGAAGTGTCAAATATAAATGAATTTATCAGGATTGAGTTATGAAAAATGTTTGGATATAACTTTGAAATCTATATTAAACTAATTTAATTTATTTTAATCTATTATAATCTAATTTAATCTATTTTAAATCTATTTAATATAATTTAAATCAATTTAAATTAATTTAATCTATTTTAAATCTATTTAATATAATTTAAATCTATTTAATCTATTTTAAATTAATTTAATCTATTTAAAATCTATTTAATATAATTAAATCTATTTAATCTATTTTTAAATCTATATAAATCTATATAAATCTAATTAAATCAAATTTAAATGTATTTAAACTATTTTAATCTATTTAAACTTTTTAAACTATTAAAACTATTTATAAATATCTAAACTATTTTCTAAAATTTTAGACTATTTAAAGTTGAAGTAATTATATTTAAATCCTTGATGATGATACAACCAAAGTTAGAATTTGGAATTTTTTTTTGTGAAATGACATATTTGAGTAAATATAATGATTTTGGAACAAAGATTTAATTGACCTATCTTATAGATAAATTCAAAAGTGAATATGATTTTGAAAGTGAATATGATTTTGGAAGTGAATGGGATTTCGAGAGTGAATATGATTCGAAAGTGATATGGTTTTGAGAATATGATAGTTTAATATCAATTGTGAATTGACTTTTGAAATGTAAAAGAACCATCTGGTGTGAAATAAGCGTTTGGTTGTTAAAGAGACCGGGATCGGATATTGTCATACTCTCTGCCAATACCGAAACCACTTTAACAACTGTGTACGTGGTGGAGATTCCAGAAATGAAGTAGGATGGTTTGGCGAACGATTCTATATGAGGTATTTACGTGTCCCTGACTCCCGTGAGTCAGCTTAGATGTGACTAAAACAAGAGCTATACCGGGCCAAGTGAGGTCATTCCTCCTATCGGGAATATTTCTACAATACTATATTCCGACTTTGTGATTGATTTGGTGGCCACCCCTCAATTTTGATTATGGGAGTGTGTCCGAGGTGGGCGGTAGTAGCTGCTATGCGTTACCACCAGTCCGGGAGTGCAATTGGTATATCTACCATGGCATTGCCTCGAGTGCCATGTTCACATGCTCTATCACGCCTTCTACGAGTTTGGTTTGTACCATACCTATGGAGTGCCCTTTGATAGCCCTCCAGTTTACGGAGGAATTACGGTACTGTATAGACTATGGGAATATATAAAAATGTGTTAAGGGGGATATGGGTAATGCCTTAATGCTATTTTAATACTTTACTTTACTATAGACACTATTATAATAGCGTATTATACTACATAGTAGATAGTTCAACGGATCCTTAGGAGGTGGAAATCCCGAACATCTCTTAAGTTATTGCACTCACGTTAGACACTGGATAGGAGATGTCAACCCCCGTAAACATCTCTGACGCCGTTACACTCATATTTATTTACTGTTGATTTAACTTACATAAGATATTTTAGTTCTGACTCGAATGTTTTGTCTTTTCAATTCGCCTGGGTCAGCCTGAGCTTTTCAGTTATCGAAGACTGCTTTCTGGAGCACCAACAGTTTTAGCTTGAGCCTAACCGGGACCTCTTCTAGCATTTGGTCGGGCATTTCCATTAGTGGTGGTGATATCTCCTCCAAGATTAACTTTGCCTCTTCTACCTTCCATATTTTTATTCAAACCTTGTGAGATATAGATGAATAGCCTAACTAAGATAAAAGTCTAGAGATATAGCGTATACTTATATATAACAAGTACAAGTACATTATTATAGCATCATCCCATACACCGATCCTATCTCTAATTACTAAGGATTATGTTTTCAAAAACCAATTTTTTTATAGTTAAAGTATTTCATAAACCACGCTCTGATACCAAGCTGTAACATCCCCTATCTAGAGGTCCAAAACTAAACGCTACAGATGCAGCAGTCATCTATAGTATTAGCTTCCAGCGACTAAATACAGCTATGTTAATGGTATCTATAATATCAGAAGCACTTGAATATGAAACAAAACACTGATTTCAAAAACAACTTTCATCATTACATTTCAAAACCAAATGTTTCACATTCACAACACATAATTCCAAATTGTTCCCAGGCACAGATAAAATATAATTATTACAAATTATGCCAAGAGCGATATATGAAGATACCTCCTTAGATGATCAGAGTCATATGGTCATAATAGACTTAATACAATCATAGCGAAAATACATCAAAACATAAACAAAAACTACAAGTCCTAAATAGATATCTGTTTGCCTCCTGCATGCCTCCGGTAGCCTTATTCGTCATCCTACTAAACCTGAAAAGACCTTAATCCCTCAGCCTACTCAAATCAATTTTGAGCACTCGAGAGTTTAAGGAGAAAACATAAACTTCGAGTCAGACATAAAGCCTGGTATGAATAATACTATACATCCCGGTTTAATATGTTAAGTGAGACCACGTCGCTTAGCAGAACGGGTTTCGCCTCACTAACATCCTTTTAAAACATACCTTTGCAAAACCTTTTCCTGCAACCAAAACTGGTTAAATACTGTAAATCAATCATTATGTAAACATACATAAATATCAGGTAATGATGAACTATCTGCTCAAACAGACAAGTTGTTTGGATAACTTTTAACCTTTGGCTGAATCGGGCCTACCAGACAATATAATCAAAATTTAATCTAACACCTGTTAGCTATTCTTCTTTTGGACTATCTATCCTTAACTGTTTGTTAAATACTTCTCTTTCAGACTGTTTGTCCTTAACTATCTGTTAAATACTTCATTTTTGGACGGTCTGTGCCTAATTTAATCGTCTCCTAGGTCTTCCTGATCCTAATGGTTTTTTGGGCTCACCAATAACCTATCCGTATATAAACATATATTCCCTTCAGTGTGTAATCATAATTTTAGTCTATATTTGACAAAGCCTTACACACTGGAATTTTGGACAACAATTAGCTGGGGCTATTAGCTAATGTATAGGGCGCGACCCCATAATAGTCCCATCTGGTATTCTAATATCTGAGTCATTTTTCACTTAAGGATCCCCTCCCCTAATTTTCTTGGAAAACATTTTCAAAATGATTTAAATTTTTTAAATCAAACTTAAACAAGGAAAAGTATATAACCTTTATGCTTTACTTAAAATCTTATCAATATGTTATATATATCTTCTTTAGTCAAATCTTAGTTGATGAAAACATTTAAACACTTGAAAGAACCTCTTTCTAACCATTTGAAATCATCTCTTTCAAAACCAAACATCAAACCTTTCAAACCATTAAAAATAAACCTTTCGAAATCAATAAAACTTTGGGCATCCTTTTTTATAATCATTTTAAAATATTGCCTTAGGAAAACTTTGGAAAACCTTCCACCTCAAACCTTTCAAAATCATTAGACTTAAACCTTTCGAAACCATTTAATAAACATACCTTTCGAAGGCATTAAACCTTTTAAAACTAAAATTTTCGAAGACATACTAGGTTTAATTTAAAACAAGTGGAAAACTTTGTTTTAAAACATTTCGACAACATTGGAAGCAACCTTTTGACTTCGTCGAAAGCTCTGCTTCAAAATCTTGGTTATACTTCAATTCGAAAACATGGGTAATTCACCTAAGTTGAAAGCTCTCTTTCGAAAGCAGTATAGAAGCAGCTAATTTTTAAAGCAAGTAAATCTTTTGACTTTGTCGAAAGGTTCAAAACAAAACATTTATAAAGCGGCAGTAACCCTTCGACTGTGTCGAAAGGTTTCAAAAAAAATAGAGATAAAATAGTAGTAACCTTTCGACTATGTGGGAAGGTTTAAAACCTTCATTTTAAACATTTGATCTGGTCGAAAGCAACCAAGACGAAAGCTCTAATTCAAAAGCAAAGCAGGTGAAAGCTTTAGTTTATAAAACAAACATACTTCAACCTCTTTGACAACCAACCTTTCGACTAAGAACCCTTCGACTCTGTCCAATTCATTACGTACCAAGTAACTTGATACCATATGCATTGGTTTGACCTTGTCGAAAGCTTTGAACCTCTCGACCTTGACAAAAGGTCTGGGTCGGAAGGTCTGATGCTAAAATGGCTGAAACATGCTAAAAGTATGTTTTCTTTGTTTTTAACTTAAAAATGATATCTTTTCAACTAACCTGCCTTCGTTTGTCAAATTCTCATTGGTTAATAAATACTTTTCAAAAAAGTGCTGCCACTAAATTTTGAATTAAATAATAATTTTATTTTATAAAATGCCTCTTCTCCTTAATTAAATATACAAAACATTTAAGTCCCATACCTTAAATAATTTTATATATTCATCAAATCACTTAGGGAAAATCTAAAAAAATCATAGAAAAACAATTTTAATATGCTGCATAACATATAAAAATTTCAAACCCAAATAATTATTATATTAGCCGTAAATAATTTATAAACCAATAAACAATTTCCTCCACTAGAAAATTAATATAAAATTCACATTAATTCAAAAATTATGAAAATTGAAACCCAACTCTAAATTATCATTTCTAACCTATATTAAAATTTTCAAGGCATTTGGATATCATTTAAGGGTTTTCATGTTAAACATATCATAAAAACTAACATGAACATAGATAATTCATCAACAAGCATATATATAACATTAATCATCAAAAACATGACATATACTTGCAAAACCTTTCGGGTCTAATCTAAAAACCCAAAACCATAAGAAAAATGGGAAGTGGTAATTATTCACCCAAGCTTTGAGATTAAAGAATGTGAGATTTGATGTTGGTTTAATTGATTATCTTCTTTCTTTTGAATCCAAGCTTTAATCTTCTTCTTGAGAATAAAAATTGTGGTCGGCCTTAGTAATGTTTTAGTTTGCTAAAATGAAATTAATGTGAGCATTCATTTCCTAAGGGTTTAGGGTATAAGGCCTTCCTATTTCCCATATTGCCCTTACTCATTTCCTAACACATTATCTTATGTTATTTCATTTTAATTTGTACACTAACATGGCACAGCTACCCTTAGCTAATCAATTATCAACTTATTAATCTCCATATTATTTTAGTAAATTTTAGCTAATTAAATATCCTAAATAATGTTATATAAAAATATGGGGTGTTACAACACAAATGACCAATGCCGAAAGGTCAATGACCACTCATCTAATGGCTCCATCAATCCTTGAATTATGTCCCATTCAAACAGTTAGGAAACTAGACCCACTTAGATTGTCCAGAGATATGGATCCATTCAGACGATCCTTGATGAGTGTCTGCACCTCCTCCTTCTATATGAGTATACCTCAAGCCTTTTGTCATCAATAACCCATCAAAAGATGTACCCATAGTAGAACCTTGTTGTTCCACTCCAGAACTAATCACCCTTTAGAAATTTCTATTTAGATGAACCATGAATACTCCAATCACCAACCTCCCATAGTCACCATCGATCTGTATTGATCCATGATGAATCAGTTATGTTCAAACTTAGACAATTTTTGGACTCAATTCAAACTCTTCTTCACGAGTTAGCTCCAAATTCCCACTTTGGCATCAAACATGGTTCGGTGCAGTCCATTTAGTTAGCCAAATTTCTCTCTATTGTATCCTAATCGATTCCTTTGCGAAGCTCTTCTGTTAAACTATTGCTAATCCATATGGTTTGGTATCGATCTGTGTCGGTCGATGTCGATCGATCTACATAGGTAAATTCTTCACTAAGTTTACTGCTCCATCTTTCAGCAATCTATCTGTCTTTCTTCTCTCTTCTTCGATCTGCATGCATATTCCAACTGCAACGATTAACTCCAAACTCTCTAAAGTCAATCCATCGAAGTTCTTGATGATCCAAAACTCTTTGTGAATCATCGAAAACCCCATCTTATATGGCTTTCCCATACACAAGATAGTTCCCCATTTATTGGATCATTATCCCAAATCACACAAAATGCATGATTTCATCCATTCAAACATACATGTAATCACAACATACAAAAAACAACATAAAATCAACCGTACAAGTCATTCAAGCATTTCAACGTACACATAGCCTACACATATATGCTCATATCATAAAAAATCATGTTTAGTACCATTTGAAGCCATTAAAACACCCTTTAAAGGTCATTTTTAGATTATGTTAGAAATAAAAAATAGGTTTTTAGGTTGAAAAGTTGATCTAATGAATTTTTAAGCATACATATAACTTGTGTGAGTAAAGGCTAAAAACCAGTCACCAAATGATGATCAAATCACTAAAATAGCTCCAAATGATTATAAGTCTAAAATAGAAAAAAAGGATAAAAATTCCTTCCTAAATGTTGATTAGTTAATATCTAATGATGTCTCTAAGATTAAGCGTCTTAATCTACTGATTTGTCTTTAAATAGTAAACTTTTAGGTTAATTTTTTATTTTCATGAAGAAATGTTAATGGAGGTTTAAGGATGTTTTTAGCTTTGAAAATCAATGATATGATGGTTGGTATGTCTCTAATATTCACTTAAAATCTCCAAATTAACAAACACTCCAAAATAAATGGTCTTTAAGCTTAACTACATATTTGTCTAGTTAGGAGGAAAACATAAAACTATAATAACTATCGAACAACTAGGCCAACTCACCATTATGGCCAATCTACGGAATCCGGATACACTATATTTCATTTGAAACAAGAACCAACAAAAATTTAGGTCCTTAGAAAGATTTATGGTTTCAAAAGGTTTCAGCCTCGAAAAGGTAAAATAAATTAGCCTAAATTCCAAAAATATCAAATCACGCTATGTTCTAAAGTTCCAACTCCTTTTAAGGTCATTTGGTTATGTCAATAATGTTATACCCATGTAACTCTACATAAAAGTGTGGGTCATAAAATTCTTTCATTCCTTCCCCCTTTAAGAATTTTGTCCTTAAAATTTCCATGTTAAGTAAGTGTAACCAAAAAATACAAGTAACTAAGCACACATAACCTAAAGCATAGCAACCAATCTATATTATTGTCCTATTATATGTAAAATACCGGCGAATGAATAGAATAAAAGAAACCTTACCAAACGAAGAGCTTTGAATATATGGTCTTCATACTCTCCTCAATTTCCTAAGTACTATCATGTAACACCCCTAATTTTAAATATTATTATTCAAGAGATTTAATTAGATAAATTAAATAGATTAATGTAAAGATTAGAGTGATAAGGGGATTAAGATTTGGAAATTAAATAGAGGCCGTGATTAATTAAATAAAATTAAAAGAATGAGTTTATGGAAATGGTTTCATAAGTTAACTAATAAGAGAATAAGGCAAGGGCATTATGGGAAATAGTCATCCACTATAACCCTTAACCCCTAAACCCTTATTCCCATTTTCATTCCATACGTTCATAATTCAAAAACATAAGAAAAAGGCAGCTCAAAGCTGGCCACAACCTAGGGGAAAAGGAGATTAAAAAGTTTACTAAAGCTTAGGATTCAAGCAAAGGAGGATTAAGCAAGATCAAATCTCAAGTTCCTTATCCGAAGCAAGGTGAACAATAATCGAAACCATCTCATTTTCGTTTTTAAAGAGCATATGATTTCGGCTTTTAAGTTTAAAACTTTTATGATGAATTTAATGATGATATGCTTGGATTACATGATATGTTTGATTCAAATAAGTATGTTTGATTTAAGTATGCAAAAGCTTTGATTGAGGTAACTCCTGATCATGAACTACCTGATTTTATTGCAATTGATGAACTAGGAGATAGCTGTCCACATGTTAAGGTTGTCTATGATTGGAAACCTAAGATTTGTTGTAGCTGCAAAGTGTTTGGGCATGAAACTAATAGTTGTGCTGGAAAAAGCAAGTTTGAGCAATTAGGTATGAATACTAAAAGTGATAATGTAGAAATAGATCGTTGTGAATATGTTAATCAGGAAATCTTTCAGGACAAGGAAATGAAGACTCAATATATAGGAAAATACAATAAAAAGACCTTGAAAGTCTGGAGAAAGAAGGAAAAAAAACAAGAAGCTATGAAAGGGGGTAGTAATGGAAATGAGGAATCTGATACTATTCTACAAGGAAATGGGAAGGAAAATATGGATCAAAATAAAAAAGTTCAAGAAGAAACAGAGTCTAATTTAGATAATAAAGCAACAGGTTTGAGTAATGAGGAAAGAAATTTAGATGGAAAGGACCTTGCTGGAAGAATTATTACTACAAATGCATTCATGGCATTATCAGATTTAAGTGAAGAACCATTTAATAATGAAATAATAAAAGGTAATGAGAATTCTACTCATAAGACTGAAAATCCTCACGAAGTTAGAATTTCGAGTAAAAGATTCATTTCTGATGCAGATATTATGATTAGTGATAGCTCAGTTATAAAAAAATCAATTGTTTCAACTGAGAACTTGCAGCATGATGAGAATTTAGGGTAAAAATCAAATGAAAATGAGCAATACCTTGCATGCAGGAAACAAAATGTATGTTCACAGAATGGTGCAACTTTGGACAGCATGAAAGATATGGATGCAAAGTCTTACATAAGTAGGAAAGAATCACATAAGCAGTTGGAGCAGCAAAATCCAACAAACTCAAACTTGTATAGTGGAAGTGATGAAGATAGTAATACAGATCCTATGATTCAGAGCAATTCAAATATGGCACCAGACAATATTGAAGAAAAGCAACATATTGATAAATCTGAGCAAATAACTTCTCCATATATCAATTTAACCCCACATGCATATCTAATTCTACCTCCACCACCTTGTAATTCAAAGGAAGCATCTGTAGTGCGGACCTTATCTAATAGCAAAAAAGGAAAAAGAGGAAAAAAGAAAGTTTCTTTCAATAATTCAACAGATGATCTCAATAATGGAAATAGTTTTAGTATTGATGAAATTCAACCAAAAAATAATAAAGAGTCTCCACTATCAATCAAAGGAATATCAAATCAAACAAGCGGAAATAGACATACTAGAATGCATCCAACTCCCCTTTTATCACTTAATATGATATGATAATGAACATCAATATTGCATACTGGAATATAAGAGGAGGACATTTATCCTCAAAGCAAACTGAAGTGAGGAAATTGATTAAAGATGAAAAGATTCAACTTATTGCTTTAAGTGAAACAAAGTTAAAAAAGTCACTGAATGAAAAAGGTTGCAAGTATATTGCTCCAAATTGGTCATATGAGGATATTCTACAAAGTGCTCCATATGGAAGAATATTAGTGCTCTGGAATTCAGCAGTTTTCAAACTCACAAAATTAATGGAAAATGATCAAATCATTCATTTTAATGCCATATCCTTACCTTCAAACACATCTTTCTTAATTTCTTTTGTTTATGCTCAAAATAGTTTAGACAGAAGACTCTCTTTCCTCTCCAACCTCTCTTCACTTGTTCAGCCTTATCTTCCTTGGATTATTCTTGGTGATTTTAATTGTATGTTCTCTTCTGATCAAAAAGCTGGAGGTATTCCACTTTCTATAAGAGAAATAACCCCTTTGAAGCAAGCTCTTATCCATTCATCTCTCAGTCATATTAATTATGTTGGTGTTGAATTTACTTGGAATAATAAAAGTAAAAATGGCCCAAGAACCTTTTGTAAGCTCGATCATGCTTTTCAAAACATACATTCTATAAATCTATGGCTAACTCTTCTTTGTAAATTTTTAAATCCCACCGTCTCTGATCATTCTCCAATTATCTTAACATGGTGAGAGAATGCTATAAGGAGAAACCCCTCATTTAAATTTTATAAATCTTGGACTAACCACAAAAAATTCCATAGCACTGTTTTGCAGGTTTGGCAGGAAATTATATTTGGTAATCCTATGTATATTCTAAAGACAAAGCTACAAAGATTGAAAACAAAACTTAAAATCTGGGCTAAAGAAAATTTTGGAGATGGATCAAAAATTTCTGATGGAATAAGAAGGCAACTTTATATCATACAACAGCAACTCCAACATGATCCATTGAATTCAATATTAGCTTGCCAAGAATCCGATTTATCATATGCATTGCAAGAGGCTTTGAAATTTTAGGCTACTATGAGAAAAGAAGTTCTACATGAAATTAATGAAAAGAAAGGAGATAGGAATACAAGATACTATCATAATTCAATTAAAATAAAACAGGCTAGAGAGAGAATTATGAACATAACTGATTTGAATGGAGTAACGCAGGATAACGATTAATCCATAACTAAGGCTTTCATTAATTACTTCTCTTCTATATTAGCAAATCCTGATCCAATTATTCCAAATCTTCTCCCTCTCTATAAGATACAAACTCCTTTTTTGGAAAATGAGCAAGCTAGGAAGCTGATTGAAGAGGTATCATCTGAGGAGATTGAAAGGGCAGTTTTTCTCTAAAGCCTGATAGTAGTGGTGGACCTGATGGATTTAATGCATTATTCTATCAAAATACGTGGAAAGTAATTAAAACGGATGTAATCAAAGCAGTTCAATATTTCTTCTCTCATAATAAATTACCAATTGGTGTCAATGCTACAAATATTACTCTAGTGCCAAAAAGAGCTAACCCAAACAATGTTGGAGATTTCAGACCAATCTCGTGTTGCAATGTATTATACAAAATTTTATCCAAGATAATAGCTAGTAGATTACAAAATGTTTTGCCCACAATCATATCAAGAAATCAAGTTGCATTTATGCCACAAAGAAATATCAGTGATAATATTTTATTAACACAAGAGCTTATAAGAGGATATGGAATGGGAAAAATATCTCCTAGATGTATGTTAAAACTAGATATTCAAAAAGCTTTTGATACAATTTCTTGGAGCTCAATTATTGCAATTCTCTCCAGAATGAATTTTCCAAAACCAATGCTAGCCTGGATTTATACCTGTATATCAACCACTCACTTCTTTATATCAAGAAATGGATGTTCAAATGGATTTTTCAAGGGAACACAAGGGGTTCTTCAAGGAGATCCAATTTCTGCTTATTTATTTATTATAGTGATGGAAATCCTTAATTCATTGATAATTGAACAAGTACACTCCAAGAAACTAGAGCTTCATCCAAAATGCAAGGATCCACTGATAACTCATTTGCTATTTGCTGATGACCTAGTAATCTTTACCAAGCCTACAATTAAAAATATTACCACAATACTTGAGATACTGAAGCAATTCCATGATATAACTGGTTTGAAGATTAATTTTAAAAAATCCCATATATTAATTGCAGGACTAAGTGATGGTTTGAAAGCAGGAATTATAGCTCACTCAGGGCTAAATGAGATGCAACATAATACCAATTACCTTGGATTGCCACTTATTACTGCAAGAATTACAAAATCTGATTGTCTTCCACTATATGAAAAGATCACTGAAAGACTAGCCATCTGGCCAAACACAAAGTTAACTCAGGCTGGTAGATTGGTTATTATTCAAAGTATTGCAAATGAAATGACAAATTACTGGATGAGACATTATATTCTTCCAAACAAATTGATATCAATGATTAAAAGTGCTCTGAATAGATTTGTTTGGCATGGTGATCCTTTTTCCAAAAAGCTCATACCAATATCTTTTGAGAAGATTCAGTTGCCTAAGAATAAAGGGGGTCTAGGTATAACAAATTTAAAACTATGGAATATTGCTGCTATCTCAGTCTATTTTGACAAAATACTATCAAATAAAGAAGACCTTTAGACATAGTGGGTAACAAAAAATCTTATAAAAGATAAAGACTTTTGGACAATGAATATTCCTAATGTTGTTAGCTGGAGTTGGTGTAATATTCTTTATCTCAGAAATACCTTCCTACCAATGATACAGTGTAATCCTTTAGAGAATAGTGATCTATTATTCTGGTCAACACCTTGGGCAAAAACTGGTATAATCATACAAGAACTCTTACCATACTCTTTAAAAATGCAGTCTGGAATTCCTTTAAAAGAAAAAGTTTCTTCCTATATTGCTGAAGGATCAATAATCCTTCCTTATTGTAGTTCTAATCATGTTAGAAAGTTATGTCAATCCTTATGTACTCTGCCTCTACCATCTGCAAAGCTTAAAGTACTCTGGACAAGTAAAGGAAAGAAACATACAATTTCTCTGGTTTACAAATCCCTTTTAGACAATAAAAATGATGAAATCTTTCCATGGGCTTCAAGAATATGGATGGAAAACTCTCCTGCAAAGGAAAATCCGCTACTGTGGAAAATAATGGCAAATGCAATTAGTACAAAGCAGAAATTAATGTGCTTGGGAGTAATAAATAATGAAGACTGTGTACTATGTAGTAATCACCCTGAAACAAACACACATTTATTCTTTGAGTGCAATTATACATATGAAATCTGGTGCAAGCTTCTAGCTAATGGAAATTTTCACAAGCCAGGAAAAGTTCAAGAATTGAATGGTTTAATATATACAAGGCAACAAGGTGGAAGACATCGAAAGAAATAATTCTCCTGATTATATTGAAGACTTTTTCTTATGAGATATGGAAAGAAAGAAATAGCAGAATTTTTGAATTGAAGAAGGAAACTGCAGCAACAATATATAGCAGAATAAACAAGAAGATTTTAACAAGATTAAGAAGGCTGAGATGAATTTGATTTTGCAGAATTTTGTCATAAAGTAGAGATACTGTTTATTGTGCAATAGAGCATTTGTATTCATGATGAAATATTAAATGTATTTGAAGCTGATTTGTAACTGTTTGTTTGGAATGAAAATGGGCAGGGCTCCCTTAGCCCATTGCATTTCAAAAAAAAAAGTATGTTTGATAAATGTTTTATTCGATTTAAGGCTTAAATTGTATATATTGGGTTTAGAAGGCCATGAGGATTTAATACGTTATGTAAAACGTTATTTTGGAGATGGGTTTAAAATTTCGTAATTATTCAAGCTATGATGATTTACTATGAATTTTTGAAAGAAGAAATAATTAATTGGGTTTAAAAATTTATTTCAGCTATTACATAAAGGATTTTGGGTCTGAAATTTATATATGTTAGATAACATATTAAAAGTGAATTTTGATGATTTTTGGGGATTTTTCCTAAGTCATTTACTAGGTAAATTAAATTATTTAAGTTGGAGGACTTAAATGTCCTAATTGTTTTGTTAAAGGGAAGAGCTACTTTGTAAATTGTTTTTAATTAATTTTGGATAAATTCGACAGTCTTTTAGAAAAGAGTTTGGTAAAGTTTATGGCAACCAATTATATTTTTACAAATAGGCAAGTTAGTTGAAAAGCATTTACTTAAAAAGGCAACAAAACAGTTTAACATAAATTTATTGTTTCGCCACTTTTAGTAGCAACCTTTCGACCCCATACCTCTGCCCTAACCAAGTCGAAACCAATACACATGGTATCAATGCTTTGGTACATAGTGGATTGGAGAAAGGCAGAAGGTATAGAGTCGAAACCATGCTTTCGAAGGGGTCGAGGTCATTTTAAATAACTTTCGAAGGTCTTTGTTTTGCTTTCAAAAGAGATGTCGCTTGCTTAACTTTTAAGGGATGCTTTCGAAAGGATTGAATTACTTTTATATAGCTTTTGAAGGGATTGTCGCCTCGTTGTTTTGAAAGGGTAGCTTTCGAATGAGTTGTCGCGTGTTTTATGTTTTAGAATGGAGCTTTCGAAAGGGTAGTTTGAACCTAGTTGAAACCATGTTGTCGTCTTCATACCATTCGAATAGGTTGTATTCTAAATGATTTTGAAAGGCAAGCTTTTTTTTATAAATATAACAAGCTACTTCCTAATGCTTTCAAATGGGATCCAATAGCCACCAATACTAAAGTTTTCGAAGGTAATGGCTTCAATAGGTGGTTCGAGGCTATCCTTCCAATGGTTTTACTTAAAAGATTAAAGCTTTTGAAAGGATGGATTCGAAGCCATGTTTTCCCCAAATTCTTTTGTTTGAAGGTTAATGGTTTCGAAAAGGTTACTTTCGCTTATGTTCACTCTGACCCGAAATTTATATTTAAGATTAAACTGAATGGTTTCGAAACAGGTACTTTCAAATGGTTTCGAAGCTATGCTTCTATAAGTTGGAAAGTGATGCTTTAATACTTTCGAAAGTAATGTTTTGATGGTTTCGAAAGAGATGTTATAAAGTGTTTTGAAAGGCATATGCTTAGTGTTTTAAAAAGAAGATTTGAATGCTTTTGAAAGGTATATTGTAATGGTTTTGAATGTAAAGGTCTAAGGTTTCGAAATCCTTAGTTTTCAAAACAAAGAACCCAATCTCGTTTTAAAAGGAAAAACCCATGGCAATATAAAAGAGCTTTGAAATGGCTTTTAAATTGGGAGTTTTTGAAGAGGCTAGCCTTGATAAAAATAATGGGTTAAAGGGATTAACCAAATTTCATGTGGAAATGATTTCAAGGATATTAAACCATAAATGTTGGTATTGTTATGTTATTTTGCTTCTTCTATAAATATATTCACTATATAATGGACCCATAACTATATTTTGGGGACTAAGGGCAGAATAACTAGCTAAGTTGACCCAGTAGTGAATAAATAGAGTTAACTCCTGAATGAATAGAGTTGCATCTAGGAGATCAGGTAAACCAAAACATGGGATTCCCAAAGACTGATCAAGAAGTTGTCAGTTTAGATAGGTTCATAGTAAACCCATGAAAAATATGTTTGGAGAGAGTTGTTGGCAGAGGCTAATAGGTTTGTAGTGATCCTATGAATACTATATCTAAATAAATTTATTGACAAAGGTCAATAGGTTCATAATCAACCCATGAAAACTATGATATAGGGAAATTATTGGAGATACCAATAGGTTCAGGGAGAACCCATGAAATAATTAAATAAAGTTATTGGAAGGGGCCAAAAGGTTCTTAGTGATCCCATAAAAACTATGAGATCGGACAAATAGTCCATAAGATTTAAACAGGTTATTAGCTGGCCCATGAAAACTAATAGGCTAATAGTGACCCTAGAAACATTAACTGTGGCAGATAGTCAAATGAATGGGGATGGAAAATCCAGGATATTTAGCTTGTTTGCATATCATCATGATATTTTAAATTGCTATGTTTTTAACAATCGTGAATACAGGAGCACAATATATGGTTATTATAAATTTTTGGGTAAGATACTAGTGAGGAAAAATCCGTTTCGCTAAGCGACGTGGTCTCACTAGATATCTAAATGGTTCGAGATGGTAGGTTATTATTCATACTTCTCTTTATGTCCAACTTGAAGTTTATGTTTTCTCCTTACACTCTCGGGCACTCAATAGATTTTGAGTTGTTTGAGAGTTGAGGATTTTTAGGTTCTACTTAGACGAATAAGCATCCATAGAGGTGTGGGAGGCAGGCTGGCTATTAAGAGTTCTTTTCTATTTAATTCCGCTGTGTTTTGATGTAAAGTGTAACATCCCTAATTTTTGATAACATTATTCATGAGATTTAATTAGATAAATTAAATAGAATAATGTAAATGTTAAGTGATAAAGGAGTTGAGATTTGAACAAATCTAATTAAGGCCGTGCTTAATGAACTAAATAAATGGGCTTAGGAATGAGTTATGAGCTAATTAAATTACATATGGGTATATTAAGAATTTACCGCCCTTAACCCTTACCCTTATATATTTTCGTTCCTACCATTTTACTTCTCATTCACGTCATTTTGAAAAATGCAAACCAAAAGATTAAAGAAGAGCCGGTCATTAAGGAAAGAGGAATTCAATTAAAAGCTAGAGATTCAAGCTTAGGGGAAAAATCAATCTCAATCCAATCTCCTTATCTAATTCATGGTGAATAATAATTCCATCTCTATTTTGTTTTGAATCATATGTTTTTGGATTTAAGGGTAAATTCGTTTTTATGATGAATTGGATGATGATATGCTTGAATATTAAGTTGTTTAATTTAAACAAGATTGTTTAAATGGGATTATACACGATTTTAGGGCAAAACCGATTTATATTGATGTTTAAATGCCATGGGAAAAATTTTATGTGATGTAAAACATGATTTTGGAGTTGGGTTATAATTTTGATAATTTTCCAGCTATGGAAAGCTTACTATAAATTTTCAAAGGAAAATATGGTTATTTGGGTTTATAAATTTATTTCGGAAAATATATTGAGAATTTGGGTATGGAATTTTGATATGTTAGATAACATGATTAAGGTGAATTTTTGGAATTTTGGGGATTTTTCCAAAGTGACTTGCTATGCAAATTAAATTATTTTAGAAGAGGGACTTCTTTGCAATATTGGTTTTTACTTAATGGAAGGGCTTATTTGATTAACTTAACCATGGTTTAGATCTGAAATTAGTGGCAGTTATCTTAGTAAAGAATTTGAAAAGACAACCAATCTGGTGTTTACACGTGGCAGGTTAGTTAGAAAATGGTTTGCTTTAAGTAGTATTAAACTAGGTTTACTCAAAAAAGTTTGTTCCACCTTCTTTAGAAGTACCCTTCGACACAGAGCTTTCGCCTTTAACCCAATTGAAACCTACTAAGCCAAAACCAATACACAAGGTATCAAAAAGATGGTACGCAGTGGATTGGAAAGAGGCGAAAGGTTAGGTGTCGAAAGTATGGTTTTCGAAGGAGTCGATACCTTGGTTTGTTTTTAAAAGAGGAGCGTCTACCTTTGTTTTGTTTAAGCCTTCGAAGGAGTCGAAGCATATAGTTTCGAAAGAGGTTTTAAAAGGTTTCGAAAGGGTTTTCATTAACATAAGTTTGCTTTCGAATGAGTTCCTTTACTTATGAAAGAATACTTTTGAAAGAAGGGGTTCCGACCCAGTCGAAACCCAGCTGCCGTTCTTTAGCCTTTCGACGGTGTTGAAGTCATCAATGTTTTCGAACGGTAGTGTTTGTGTTTAAAGATGTTTTAAGCCTCTTCCTAAATGCTTTTGAATGGGTCCAAGAGTTTCGAAGGAAATGGCTACGAAAGGGGTTTCGACGCTATCCTTCAATGTTTTGTTTAAATGATTTGAAGCTTTCAAAAGGAATGGTGCCGATGCCATCATGTTTCCCCAATATTTGTATGTGATAAAAGATGGTTTTGAAAGAGATTCTTTCACCAATATTCACTTTGACCCAAATAATAATTTTAGGTATAAACCCAATGTTTTCGAAAGGGGGACTTTCAATGATTTCGGAAGGGTAACTTCCAATGGTTTAGAAAGGGGTACTTTCAAATGGTTTCGAAGCTATACTTCTAAAGTTAAATGTTAATACTTTAATACAATCGGAAGGTTTCGAAAGGAAGGTTTTAAAGTATTAGAAAGGCAGAGCCTAATGTTTTGAAGATAGATTTTAATGCTTTTGAAGGAGGTCATCCTATGAAGTCGAAAGCAAGGTTTTGAAGGTGTCAAAAGGTTTTGTAATCCAAACTCATTTTTATAGGAAAAACCCATGGCTAGATTAAAGGAGTTTTGAAATGATTTTACGAAGAAGCTTTCCTTGATAAAATTATAGGTTAAAGGGATTAACCATGTTTTATATGAAAAGTGTTTCAAGGATATTAAACCCACGGGAGTGGTAATTTTTTATAATTATGTTGCTTCTTCAAATATATATATATATATATATATATATTCACGCTATAATAGACCCATAACTGCATTTTGGGGATAAAAGTGTAGAAGAACTAACTAGGTTAACCCAGTAGTGAATATGAATTGATTGAACTCCTGGATGAGTAGAATTGCATCCAAGAGGTCAGGGAGACCAGAATATAGGATGCCTAAATATGAAAGTTGTCAGGGAGACGGGTTCATAGTGATCCCAGAGTATACCTACCGACCTAGAGTATACCGACCGACCCAGAGTATACCGACCAGCCCAGAGTATACTGACCCAGAGTATACCTACCGATCTAGAGTATACCGACCGACCCAGAGTATACCGACCGACCTAGAGTATACCAACCCAGTGTATACCGACCCAGAGTATACCGACCGACCCAGAGTATACCGACCTAGATTATACCGACCGACCCAGAGTATACCTACCGACCTAGAGTATACCGACCGACCCAGAGTATACCGACCCAGTGTATACCGACCTAGAGTATACCGACCGACCCAGAGTATACCGACCGACCTAGAGTATACCGACCCAGAGTATACCGACCGACCCAGAGTATACCGAACGACCCAGAGTATACCTACCGACCCAGAGTATACTGACCCAGTGTATACCGACCCAGAGTATACCGACCGACCCAGAGTATACCGACCAACCTAGAGTATACCTACTGACCCAGATTATACCGACCGACCCAGAGTATACCGACCGACCCAGAGTATACCTACCGACCCAGAGTATACCACCGACCTAGAGTATACCGACTCAGAATATACCAATCCCTCTAGTATATACTAATCCCTCTATTTTATACCGATCCCTCTCTACAAAAAAACTATCTGACCGATCCCTATACCAAAAATTTTTTTGGATCGGGTACGACCCTTATTTTCAAAATAAAACTTTTTCGGGTACGACCGAACCCTAGCCGCAGCGCACTGCCTCCGAATAGTGAATTCAAAACTCAACCTAATGAAGGAACATTCTATCCACTTCCCTGACATCCTATGGCCGACCAAGGCATAGAGGATCAAGCGGCAACTTCTGAATGGCAACAAGGGAATGGACAAGCAACTGCTACTCAAACGATACTCCCAACGGTTGGAGAACATGGATGATATGACTATAGGCAAATGCCGAGATGACTCCAAGCACCATTCTTTAACGACCCAGCACTTCGAATTTAGTGACTCCAAGCATATCAATGTTTGAATCTAAGCAATTTGTTCCAAATGCTAACGAGGATATCATGCTGATCGCGTTTGAGGGGAGTCAACCTCCAGATATATTTTGGAAGCTATTTAGCTGGAGAGCCTCCTAAGACCGTGGATCGTTTACAAAACAAATCAGAACCAAAGTGAGGAGGAGTGGAGCAGACTAGGAAAAATAACAATGCAGGCCCGTTGGCTAAGGACTCTGATTCCAATAGATAAAAAAAAGATCTCAAAATTCGACTCATACGCTCTTTGAAAGGTTCAATCGATAGCCTCTATTTGGAGACTCGTGACTCGGAGTGGTACTGAAAACCAACCTCGAGAGAGTCCACCGAAGTCCAGAGAAAATCAAGGGAATGTTGTATATTCCAAGATGCTCACTGATCCTAACATTGGAAATCTGCAAACACCTCCGAGGTGCGATCAGAAAGCAGATTCAGAAAGGAAAGCTTCAATAGTACGTACAAACTTTGCAGAATGGCGAGCCAGGAACTTCGGATGCCCATCAGTAAAGAACTCTAATTATCAATTGGACCATTGGCAGTCGATATCCCGCTAGAAGGGGCTAGGAGTAGAGTGACCAAGTACTCAGAGTTGGCCGCCAACTAATCCACGCAGACCTTGATCGGATTTGTGGAGTTTCATCAAGACAAGCATGATTAGATCGCTCATCATCAACCATGTGCCTTTGATTTGGGGCCAAGGACTAGATATTGAAAAGCTCATCATGGTAAGAGCCCAATACAAAGCCAACATGACCGACCATCCATTCATCGACCTCCATATTTGACTTGGAGACCTAAGCAAGGCTTGGAATGAATATGGCTCGATCATCCACTCAAATTGAGTCATAGAACAAAGTTCGACAAAATACTGATGCCTCTCCTGAAGCTTAGTGATGTCGGGATCTATCTACAGTGGACGTGATTTGATCATCTACACATCAAATCCTACCCTGAACACAAAAGTTGTTCGAAAGCCCGACTTGAAGTAGCTGTGGTGGACTGCCTACTAGTTAACCATCACTCTCAATGCATGGACACGACTGCACCTTGAAACATATGCAACTTACTTCGTCTACTCAGTAATCCATTATCCTCGTTTTCTAGAAAAAGGAAATGAAGTAGATTGTGCGAGACTTGATCATCCAACCCCAGCATGGATGTGATCCAACCATCTATCATACACCTCCTTCCTTGACTTGATTGGAAGAGCTACAATCACCAATCGAACAAGAATCGACCGTCCATTTTTCAAGTTTCGTCCTTGATGCTGGGGGTAGAGTCCCATTCCATGAGCAGATGCAGTTCGAACATTCATTCGACTACATTAGCCTCGATATGGTAAATGAAATACAAATCAAACAGGTGGAAAAACGACTTAAATATCTCTGAGTCCCCAGAGTGCGGACTAGAGTACTTTGAGTCCCCAAAGTGCAGACTAGAGTATAAACGACTTAAAAATCTATAAGTCCCCAAAGTGCGGACTATAGTACTCTAAGTCCCCAGAGTGCAGACTAGAGTATAAACGACTTAAAAAATCTCTAAGTCCTCAGAGCGCGAACTAGAGTACTCTGAGTCCCCAGAGTGCGGACTAGAGTATAAACGACTTAAAAAATCTCTAAGTCCCTAGAGCGCAGACTAGAATACTCTGAGTCCCCAGAGTGCGGACTGGAGTATAAACGACTTAAAAAATCTCTAAGTCCCCAAAGCGCGGACTAGAGTACTCTGAGTCTCCAGAGTGCGGACTGGAGTATAAACGACTTATCTAAGTCCCCAGAGTGCGGACTAGAGTACTCTGAGTCCCCAGAGTGCGGACTAGAGTATAAACGACTTAAAAAATCTCTAAGTACCCAGAGTGCGGACTAGAGTACTCTGAGTCCCCAAAGTGCGGACTAGAGTATAAATGACTTAAAAAATCTCTAAGTCCCCAGAGTGCGGACAGAGTACTCCGAGTCCCCAGAGCGCGGACTAGAGTATAAACAACTTAAGAAAAATCTCTAAGTCCCTGAAGCGGACTAGAGTACTCTGAGTCCCCAGAGCATGGACTAGACTATAAACGACTTGATGAAAATCTCTACGTCCCAAACTGTGGACTAGAGCATAAACCGTTCAACAAATCTCTAAATCCCCGAAGCATGAACACAAATTGAGTGCGAGTCGACCGGGGGAAGAACAACTCTGAGTCACCAGAATGCAGAGTGGCGTATAAACATCGATAAATAGATGAGTGGAATCCGGCCGTTCTCTATTCCGCAAACTTCGGCCTGAAATCGACGGGAGGAGTATTAACTCGCTAAGGATGGAGTTCGACCATCCGACTTGTGGCCTGGCCAAATCAATGTTGGAAGTAGGAGTACAAATCACTAAAAGCTGAATACGACAGCTCATTATAGCTCTAGCTTGGCGTTCTTTGCAACTTAAGGCAACGACTGCAAGGAGGCCTCAACATAGAACCAATCGGAATGGCATCCAAAGCTACGAATGACCGACTATATCATACCTCAGATCGAGGGTCAATATCGATCCGCACCAAGCACATACGAATGTGACCCGAATGTCCCATGAAAAACTATGACCACCAGAGTGTGGAAAGGAGAGTAAACCACGAAGACCTGGTCATTAATTCTGCAGCACCCTCCTTCGATCCGTCAAGAGGAATATGAAACTGGATGAGCATGACCCGACTTCACTTGAGCCAACTTTACCCCGAGGTCTGATTACAGAACATGAACCAAAGTGGACGTAGCTGACTATCCAGTACCCAACTTACGCCCATAAACTGACGAGGCATCGGAGTATTACCCTTGGAATGAAAAACCACAATACAATCCAGGATAGGCGAGACTCAGCCTCCCATCAACTGACCTGATCCCACGATTCAATGGGAAAGAGAATAAAGCTAAAGTGGGCATGGCTGGCCTTCCTACTTATCGATATATGCCCCAGACTTAGGGGCACGAGCGAGAAGAAGGATGAATGTGAACCGACTATTCACCGATCAACTCTATGTCTTTGGAGTTTAGGCGGGGGTATAAACATAGCTAGGACGAGACTCAACCGTCCACGCAGTACATTTATCAACCCGAGACTAGGAGCAGAAGTGTGATCATCCAAAGACTGGCTGCGATAGCTTAATATTGAAACTTATATATAGTGTTTACAACTACTCAAGGCTACGACCGAAAGAATGCCTAGAGATAGAATCATTAAATCGATGCCTAAGCTCGTAGGCAACTGACTATCACTCCAACCCGAAGGACGAGTAAAGGATCATGAATGCATTGAATGGAAAGCGCCTTACTCGAATATACAAGCAAATTCAAACTCAAAGCAAAATCCAGCTATGCAGCTTCAAGCAACTCGAGGCTGACCCCTACTCGACATTTTCTTCAACGTGCTTCTAAGTCTGATCTTTGGCCATTTGCAGATAATCGATCAGAGCATTCGAAGCCCTTCACTATCAGACTTAATAACTCATGACAAGACTCTAGGATTCGACCAGAGCAACCATCAATATTGACCATCCCAACCATATTTCACATTGAATGTTACGCAAAATAGTTATATCTGAACTCGAAGAATCCAAGATTGCACTGGCTAAACTGACAATCGACATTACAGTTAGCCATGGCGACCCTTCACGGGTGCTGAAGATCGGATCACAGCTCAGTGCAATGATGATAAAAGAATTAGTTGTATTTCTCTGAATAAATGATGATATGTTCCCTTGGACCCATTCTGACATGCGTGTGTGATTTCACCGACTATCGTGAGCCATGCATTAAATATCGTTCTGAAGCTACAAAAGTTGGCATCATACAACAACCTGAGATGGTTGAAAGACTACTTAAATAGAATACCTAACTAAGCCAATTCGATATCGCTTATTTCCCTCGAAGAGCTATCCAAAGACGGAAATTAGCAGACCTTATATCTGAATTCACTACATCAGACTACTACTCGAAGAGTAGTGGAGAACCAACCAACAGATGGAAAATGTACGTGGATGGAGCATCCAATGATCAGTGTTATGGCGCAAGAGTCGTGTTAATGACTCCTGAGGAACGATCGATCTGCTGCGCCCTGAAACTCAATTTCCTTGTAACAAACAACGAAGCTAAATATGAGCCTCGACCGCCAGCCTCAAACTTGCTAGAGAACTTGAAGTGGAAACTTTACATATCTTTTGTGATTCCTGAGTAGTAGTATGCAGAGTTAGGGAAGTTAATCTTGCTAGGGGGCATTGTCTTGCTCCTTATCTCGGCCGGGTCTAAGAGCTACGAGCCGACTTCATGTATTACATCATTGCACACATCCACAGCGAACGAAATAAAAAGAGTCAAGTCACTGGCCAAGCTGGCCAGTTTCAGGGATGCGCAATGGATATACTTTTTTCGGTTGAAGTACTAAATACTCCAAGCATTGACGGATGGAGATCGGTTAGATCTTGGAGACAGGGCCAGGAAATGGGTCATGGATGACACCTATCAAAGTCTATCCACAATGAGGAATTCTTACTGAACGGAGGAATGGAAAACGACAAATCCTCTTCAAAGCTTCATGCCAAATCATCCAAGAAGAAGTCATGTGTAGGAAGGAGTTTATCCATTCCCATGCTTCGGTGTATCACCCATGATGATATCAAATGAGTCTTGAGTGAAGTCTATAAAGAAGAATGCGGCGATTACATCAGGGGGCAAACCCTGACAAAGAAAATACTCTGCTACGGGTTTTACTGGCCGACTATCAATCAAGATTCGGTTGATCATGCTAGACAATGCGATGAGTGCAAGATGTTTGCAAGAAATTCGAGATCCCGCCGATGGAAATTACTCAAATAACTAGTCCATAACCGTTTGCCACTTGGGGGCATTGACATCATCGTCTCCTCGTTGATCCTAAAGGTGGTGCGAAATACATCATCGTAGCAGTTGATTACTTCACTAAATGGGCAGATGCAGAACTTTTAACCACGACTAAGATGAAGAAAATAATCGACTTCATCGTCCATAACGTCATTTGTCCTTATGACCTTCCATGATCCATTATAACTGGTTGAAGCTATGAACAAAATCATAAAGTCTAGTCTAAAGAGAGGTTTGGAAAAGGCTAGAGGTAAATGGGTGGATGAACTCTCAACAACATTATGGGCTTATAGAACTACCCATGAGTCAATGGCTGGCCGTACTCCCTTCACCCTTGCTTACGGCTCCGAGGTCGTCATCCATGTAGAACTTGAAGTCCCCTCTCATCAAGTGGCTGGTTACAACCCTTATTTCACAAAAAAATATAAACAAGGAACTGCAATCGAATTGCAATTAAACTAGATGGAATTGGTGACGACTTATGAGCATATAAAATGCATCCGAGAGCCAATGACAAGAACGTGTGCCCGAACATGCACGTGTATATTCGAAAAAATCCGACTTCTTGAAATCAACAGAAAATGAATTTTCACTTAGGGTTATTAAGAACCGACTGGATCAGATAGCCGAAGCTTACTAGCCCTGTAGAACCGGACACAGATGGCTACTGATGAACTACAATCCTGAATTTATACTATTGGGAATCGACCAAGCGTCATGACGGTGGAAGAAGGATACGACACTTTGGAGGATAAATTGAAGGATAATGACTATTCAGGAGACGTGATAGATTTTTTTCTGGAGACTCTAACTTGCTTCGATTCAAAGCACGTCATGTATGCAACAAGACGTACTTTGGGGGGAAAATGTTACCCGACTACTTGGCCCGGCTACAAAGCGATAGTTGTAGAAGTTATAGTTAGCACTGGACAAGATTCTGGCTAAGAGGAGACTAGGGATATAAGGGTTTGATGCAATCGATATGGTTCAGCATGAATGTGCGGATCAATATGTACGGCTCGGTCAAAGGAGGATCGGCAGATACCGCTCGGTCAGGAATGGGAAAACGAGAGGGCTCGGTCTAGGCATCCAAGGAGAGGTCGCTCGGCTAGGTTCGTTCGGCAAACACCGTTCGGCCACCATCGTTCGGCATACCATCGTTCGTCCACCTTCGTTCGGCACACCATCGTTCGGCCACCATCGTTCGACATACCATCGTTCGGCCACCATCGTTCGGCCACCATCGTTCGGCGACCACCGTTCGGTATGCCTGGCTCGGTAAACAAAAGTCGCCTGCTATGGGTCGAAGTACCTTGTTCCTGGGTCTGCAAAGGAAGTCCAGCCTATTTTCGTCTATAGATACAGAGGCAGGGGTACAGTTGAAAGGACCCCCTTTTTGGGAGAATTCCAGATTGACTCTGCCATTTTAGACACTCACTTCCTTTCTACTACAACTTGTATTCAAGCTGTCTGAACTTGTATTCAAGCAGTCTGTTTACGGATTGTATCTATATTCAAGTATTTGGAAAATCAATAAAGATTATATTCAAAGTGGATGTAGGCAGTTACGCCGAACCACTATAAATATGGTGTTCTTGTTTCTGTTGTTGTTTTTGCATTCTATGGTGATATTCCTCTGTTTTAATTTACCATCTTCATTAATCTCTCTACACAAATTTATTCAAGGGTGTTAGTGACCAATTTTGATGCTAACAATAGGTTTATGAAAACTTAAAAGAAATTTCAAACTTAAAATGATTTTTTGAAACATAATCCAATGAATCATAAAATAAGATCGAGGTTTGGGTTAACACTATAGTAACATACTTGTATTTGATATATATATATATAAGTACGTATTCCCCTCTCTCTTAGACCATTCTTCTGTATCTTACTAAGGCTCGTATGCATATTTACGAGAAAGGAAGATATGGAGGCAGGAGATGGAAGAGGAAATCTTGGTGCAGGAAGCACCACAACAAATGGAATGCTCAACCTAATACCAGGAGGAACCGGGGTCGACAGGGAAATGCTAATCAAAATGCAGATGCCAACGTAGACGTTGGAAATCCGCTAGTAGATATGGGATGATGTATTAGTCCTTTGTCAATCTAATGCAAGCTAGAGCAGTTGCTAGGGTGACTGGGAATGTTGGAGGAGCTAATTCCATGGCTCCAATTGGAAACAACTATGCTAAGTTGAGCAGAGATTATACCAGTCTTGGTGGGAAGCCGTTTTTGGGAACAGAGGATGCTTTAGAAGTTGAGAATTGGCTTTTGCATTATGAGAGAATCTTTGCTGACTTGGGGCCGAATGATGAGAAGAAGAGGAGAGTAGCCTCTAGGCAGTTGCAAGGAACAACGCTTCATTGGTGGAATAGTGTTACCATTGGAGTTCCCGAGGAAGAGTTGACTTAGGTAGAATTCCGAGGAGATTCGAAGAAAGGTTTTTGTCTGAAGTTTCCAAGTTGGCATTGTTGAGGAGGTCATGGACTTGGTGCAAGGCGAGATGTCAGTAATTGAGTATGCCACGAAGTTTAATAAGTTATCCAGATATGGATATGCTACCATTGACACCATCATCAAGAGGAATGAGAAGTTTATTTGGGGATTGAGACTCGAGATTGCTAGTGCGACTTTGCCACATCTTCGTGATCCTTGTAATGCTGTTGTGGAAACGACAACCTGACATGAGGAGATGCTTGCTACTTATGGGAAGGAGAAACAGGTTGAAACCTAGAGTTCTCTTGGCAAGAAGAGGAAGTTCTTTAAGAACAATGGAACTGAGAAGGGAGAAGCTGCCAAGAAGGCAAAGGTTAATCTGGTTTGCTTTAAGTGTGATAAGAAGGGTCATTATGCTCATGAACGCCGAACCGGTAAGGGAAAGAAGGCCACAGACAAGAAGGGTGCGAAGTGCTTCACTGTGACCAGATTGGGCATTATAAGAATCAGTGTTCAGAACCAGTCGGGCGGACAAGGGAAAAGCCATTGCTATTGGACCATCGTCTGCTAGGCCAACTACTGTTGAGAAAGGGAAGATTGTGATGGAACGTACACTTTTGATTTGAATTATACCGTTTAGGGTACTATTTGATACCGATGCATCGCATTCATTTGTATTTCGGTGTTTGGTTGATACGTTATATTTAGAACCCACATACCTTATTACTTCCTTTAGGGTTGCAAATTCTATAGGAGAGTATGCAACTCTGGGGATGAGATGTGACCAGTTAGAACTTGATTTGTTATGTCATAAGTTTGCATGCAGCTTGTATGTTTTCGATTTCGTAGACTTCAGAATCATTTTGGGTATAGATTGGTTGGGTAAATGTAAGGTTAGGATATTTTTCCAAGATAGGGAAATATCGTTGAGAAGCCCTAATAGTCGTAACCGAATTATATTACCAGTGGAGGATTCTGACCGGAGTGCTTGTACTCTATTGAGTTCTATGGAAGTAGAAGAAGAGTTAAGTCAGGTTCGGGTAGCAAGAGAATTTGCATATGTTTTTGAGTCGGTTACAGGATTACCACCAAAACGAGCCGTTGAGTTTCGAATAGATCTTATGCCAGGAGCAGAACCTGTAAGTAGACCACCTAACAGGATGACACCAACCGAGATGAAGGAATTGAAGGTGCAGCTAGTGGATCTATAAGGGAGAAATTTTATTAGACCAAGTAGTTTGCCTTGGGGTGCTTCCATGGTGTTCGTGAAGAAACTAGATGGGTCGTTAAGGATGTGTATTAACTATTGTAAGTTAAATGAGAAGATGATCAAGAATAATTATCCTTTACCAAGAATCGGCGATTTATTTGATCAATTGTGTGGAGCCAGAGTATTTTCCAAACTGGATTTGGCGACAGGTTTCGATTAGTTAAGTGTGGCAGAGGACAGTATTCCGCTGACAGCGTTTTGGACTAGGTATGGTTCGTACGAGTGGTTAGTAATGTCATTCGGGTTAATGAATGCACCAGCTTTCTTCATCTATTTGATGAACCGAGTTTTCCGACAGCACTTGAATAGGTTCATATTGGTGTTCATAGATGACATTTTAATATACTCTAAAGATGAAAGAGAGCATGAAGATCATTTACGAGTAGTGCTTGAGACGCTAAGGCAGCATCAACTGAAAGCAAAGTTTTCCAAATTTCGTTTCAGGAAGAAAGAGGTTAAGTTTCTTGGTCATGTGGTTTTAGAGAAGGATTTATCAGTCAATCCAGATAAGATCGAAGCTGTTAATAACTGGAAGAGACCAAAGACGGTTACTAAGATTAGAAGTTTTCTTTGACTTGTTGGCTATTACCAGAGATTCATTAAGGATTTCTCGTGGATAGCAGCACCTTTGACTAAGTTAACCAGGAAGGACGTGAAGTTTATTTGGTCTGACAAATGTGAGGAAGCATTCCTTAAGTTAAAGCATTTGTTGACCAACTTCATTTATCTTGTTTAGATTTATATAATATAACCTCTTTATTTTTTTGAAAAACAACTTCCAAAATCAACGAGATTCAAATTCTCAAATTCTTAGTTTTAAATCCATTTTTATTTATAACTCACAATTATAAATATACTCATGTAGTTTCATTTCTTATATATATAAGGTTATTTTACAATTGTATATCATATTAATTATAATTCCATACTTTATAATTCATTTTTTTATATAATTTATTCTTTTACAATTGTTGCTTTTATTTAGATTATTCAAACAGCTTTTATTAACTTATATATATTTACATTTTCAAACAACCAAACAATTCAATTTATATACACTTTTATAATTTCTGAAAAATTATTCCTCTTATATAAAAAATATTATCGAGGTAAAATTATTTCATTTACCCAATATAAAATAATACTATATCGACTTGCCTCGTTTAAGTGTTTAGAAATCTATATCGATAACATGGCATCCCACATACCGACTAGAATTCACAAACAACTCAACGGATAAGTAAACACAATATAAAACATTTTATATCACCAACAAATACACACTCATATATATAATACACTCAAACTCAATCTAGGGTGCTGCTGTCCCTATCTATACTGAGTACACATCAAAGCTTAGGAATATACAAAATCTAAGCTCTGATACCAAGTGCGACGACCCGCAAATCCATACCCTTTGAATCGACAATAAACCACACATTTCCGACCCTAAAAGCACAGACTAACGGAAAGTCATGAGAAAGAAAAGAAGAGAGAAGAAGAGAAGAGAAGAAAGAGAGAAGATAGAACCAAATAGAACAACACAGAATTTCACATCGCAGCGGAAATCAAATAATATCATATCAATGATCTTTACAAAACAGAAACTATATATACATACATCAATCAGAGTTCAACAATCAATCACTAGTTATCAGCCTGGACAGTTATAATAACCTGTCCTCACAATTGCCGATAAATATAAACAACAATGCGCAAAGTGGATAATCAAAACTGATACGTGTATACGAAAATGAAGATCTCCGGCTCTCCTACTGAAGCTCCAAAAGCACCAAATCTGAACCTGTAAATATACTCGGTCTGACCCTAGCATTGAAAGGGAAGAACGCCCGGATCAGTCTGGTAGACTAGCGTGAGAAACACACTCAACTGAATTTATTAAATTATCAAACTTTCCTTTCAAAACAAAACCATCTCGTAAGACACGCCCACACATAAATACAGACATTTTTTTACCTTACGATAACTAAAACCATTCATATCAAATCATCTGATATTATACTAGTGTCTAGTATACAAATAATATTAATCATAGCCGAAATTGTTACATTGATTAAATTCCAGCATATAGCCCAAAATGGGTAATACAATCAAAATGGCAAGCACGTAGCGGAGTTTGGATTTCCATACAAATGACCAGGTGAAGAGACTACCTTTCGGCAGTACATCTCTAGAAGAATGTACCAAGAAACCATCACAAAGTTTCTCTACCAACACAAGACCGGCCTACCTCTATAATTAGGTAGTACCGAATATGTCATCCTCCAATCATTAACGACCTTTCCGAGGGCCCTCATAGCATACAAACCACATTAATTTACATCCCGAACGTCATAGCGGGAAGAAATATATCTAGAAGAGGATGATCATATCCTAATGGAAGCGACCCACTTACCTTACCGCATCTAACCCTGTTTCGGTCATTTTCGGTTGATGAGGCCTGAGGTAACGATTACCTTTCACATATCACATCACTTTGAATGCCACACGGCCATTTCCGTTGACTACTAATTGCCTTCCACAAAAATACAACCCTTGAGCTCGTACGTCTCAAGGAGGGTGTTAAGCTAAGAGAAGTTGCCTTCTCCGCCACCAACTGATGTACGTTTGTAAAAACCAATGTACGTATTCTTAGAAATGCAATGTCAGACAAACATCCATACAAGTTGTCCAGGAATAGGACAAACCGAAGGTACTCTCCTACCACATCCTGTCGGGAAATCCCTGGATTAGTAGCGAATAGTCCTTGCATTGGATATTTCATAACGAAGAGACTACTACTACTGGATGTATATTAGGATTTTAACCCCAAACGATCAACAAGCAGTCCTCCACTATGAAAATCCTAAACATCAATATCATCGGCCAACCTGCACAATCGTCGCATAAATGTTGGTCCGAAGTGGTTTTTGGATAAACCGATCCCGGTCTCTTTGCACTAATAACGCAAAGCGTGTCTCAACCTCACACATAAACTAAGTCTCATAGAATTATCATGTCTCCAACTTTCAACTTGCTATCCTTCGGTCAAGAAGGAAGCTCGATAGATTGGAGTAATACTACGCACTACACGATCAACATCCTTAACACAAACAATAATCAAGCCTAAACAGATGGCTACGTACTAAGTGTACGGCTAAATAGTTCCCACATCAAGTCGAGGAACTAAAATTGCCAAATTTGATAGTCGGTTATTTAACTATCAAAGCAATAAACAAATATTTAGCACCATAAGCAATCACTAGGCCCTTTTAATTAATATTTTATTAATTAAATCACTTTCCAAATATTCACTTTAAATTATCTTTAAAAAGATATAATCTCAAAACTATTTCAATATTCTATATTGGAAAACATTTTCATATACTTATTTAATAATAAGTAATTCACAATTCTCTTTATTTTCAACACTTAGAAAATATTACATATACTTAAATCATGATTAAGTATATATTCTATTCTTTAAGAAAAACATTCTCTTAAACATATTTATTTAGGTCAAAATGAATGTTGCGTAAAACATCGCTACGACAACCCAAAATCATTAGTATATGGATTCGAAAATTAGATAGATATATAAATCCCATATACTATACAAAACATCTCTTTTCGAAAATCATTTACTATAACAGCAGTGTTATAGTCCATCATTTCCTTACTTCTCGAAAACGTCTATTTCAACAATGAATGTTGAAATCTATGTATTCGATACTTAACACATTTTAAAACATCTTCAAACCATTTAACTCGATTTAAAAATCTATTTTCAAAAATATCCATTTAATTTAAAAGATTATTCACTGTCCAAAATCATGAATATAATTCCTAACCAAATTCATTATTTCTACACATTTATTAAAGGATTATCCACTGTAAATCGAGAATATATCTCCTTTAATAAGCTTCTATAATTAACTTATCAAATTCAATTGATTTCGGATTTTAAAATAATGTTTATAAACTTCGTTTATATTTTATAAAGATTTCCACTTATAAAATTCTTTTATTAACCAATTCCATATATAACTCAATTACATGCCAAAATCCAATTATAAGTTAATTCACTTATAAAATCTCTTTATTTACAAATTCATTCCTTTTTGTAATTTATTAAATTTATAAATCTTATTTACTTATCAAAACACTTAGGAAAAATTTGGAAAAATCCCAAAAAACCTATTTTAATATGTTGCCAAACATATAAAAATTTCATATTTACAAAAATTCTTTATAAGTGTTTTGATGAGTATATATATAACCCATTTATAATAAATCAAAATTCTCATTTTAACTCAATTTACAAAATGATCAACTTCGTATTTCAAAAATCACATTTTGATTATATTTCACAAAAATCATAACTTTTTATAATATAAAAATTATAAATTTTATTTATCTAAAATAAATTCATTTCCTTAACAATTCAAAATTATATATTTTCAAAATCACTTTGAAATTCTTATTAAATTTAAATCATCACTTTAATCTTTTAAATCTCCAAAAATAGGCCCAATGTTGCAACAGCACTAAATACATCAATCACGGCATCTAAAACATCATATATCATATGATAACAACATATATCACAATATCTGTAAATAAAATCAACACTGGTGAGGAATCCAGTTGGATCCCTCCAACTTGTCACCTGCAACAAATATACATATTAGAAAATATGTACAATGTCCGCTTCGAGGCAGACGCGTGTACAAAAGGTCATCCGCTCATACACGGGAACGTATAAGGTCTCATCTGCTCCAATAGGCAGGAAATATATCCAAATACTAATATATATATATATAATATCATATATCATCCAAAAAATCATCAATCAACATAAATAAAATATTTCTCACTTGTATAAAAATTATCAGTGAGTCAGAAAGAGTGAGTTGTACTCACATTGATTCCAATAACAGTTGGAGTGTTTTATTCTAAATAAAATTAAACAGGCGTTTAATTTTACCCAAAATTTACACTAGCTCCAATCAACTCCAAACCAGCTCTAAAATGTAGTGCTCGTCAATACGGACCCAACGCAACTTGTTTCGTCAAAAACGGACCTCGTATGAACAAGTTATGATATTTTAAACATCACACGAATTTATATAATATAATTTACAAATTTATTTTTATTTTATTTTTATTTTTAACCTTCAGTTTAATCTTGGCCGCTCATTTTTAGGGCCGTGCGTGTTTCTTCCACTCCCACATTTTCATCACGCAACGAAACCCACCCAGCCGCCTCTATCACTCGATTGTCGCATCTCCACCACTCCACTCGACGATGATCCAAGACCACCGTTCGAAAGCTCGAGCTCCACCACTCCTACACCCAAAACCATGTCGAACTCGGCTGCTTCCTCCTCTCGAAAAATGCACCGAAACGTACGACGTCTAAATACAAATTGCCATCAAATTACTCGACTATATTCGATCATGACCGTTGATCTCGAAGATCTCACTGCCCTCTACAATATTGTAGTTGAAGATTTTTCGAATAGGTTGATGGATTAGAAGAAAAAGAGGGAAGAAGATTCAAGTGTTTATGGACATTGAAAAGAAGAACCGCGGCTGACCTAGGTTTTCAAGGGTTTTGGAAAATTGGAAAAAGGTTTGGCCTTTTATAGAAAATTTCGGGACACTATTCATCCGAAAAATTTTCGAACTCCAAAGAAGCGTGCCATCTGGTGTTTATAATGTTTTACCCCTATTTCAAACACAATGGAATATATATCAGGAGCCAATTCGATCGTATTTGGAAGATAGGTCTTCGAATCGAATTATTTAAATTAAAATTTCACTTAAATAAATTTCTACGCGTTTTAGCTTCGTACGACTAAACCGTAAATCCGATTGACACGAAATTTGAAATCCTACAATAATATAACATTACGGATCTAATGAAACTAGTTTCGTCGAAATCCGAGATTGTGTCAAAAATGACTATTTTTACACGTTAATTAAATATTAAAATATTCAATTTCTACAAATTTACTTTTAATTCAATTTCAAAAGTTTACTAACATCATTCTAATTCAAATAGAATTTAATTCAACTTCATAAATTATTTTTATTCACATTAAATTCAAATTCCAATTATTTCCATAATTTCAAATGTTAAATTAACAATTTAATTATCCACTTAAATCCTTATATTCGAAATATAAGTTATTCAACTTATAAAATTTACTTTTAAATATTTAAAATCAATTAAATATCCGAATTTCAAATGACTGAAATTCTGGGTCGTTACATTGTGCTTGGGGACGATTTGGGGATTATGCATTGTGAATGTGAAACATTTGATTTTGAAATGTAACGAAGTAAATGTGGTTTTGAAATCCGTGTTTTGTTTCATATTCAATTGCTTCTGATATTATTGATACCTTTAACTGTTATCCCGCCTTTTGGCAAGGCCGTGACACCAAAAAGTTGACTGGAAAACTAAAGACAGTTCGTCGTTAAAGTTCGTTGTACACAAGTTCACCATGGATATCGATGAATTTTGTCTGAGTCCGGATCGGGCTACAATTGATAAGACATGTCAAGCAAGGCCAGATAGAACAACATTCCAAATCTCGAGTCAATCCGAGTTCGTACGCCCAAGATATCATCGACGCAAGTGAAGGACATAGCCTTGAGTTCGTCTCCCAATGGTTCGAATCCCCTAGGGTCGAATCCATCAAACTAAATTCCAACGAAGTTCCCCTGATGACTTCGAATCCATGAAAGTGCTTTAACCTCCAACGTTCGAATCCATCAGCCACATAGTGATTCGAATCTATCCACGAAGCATAACCCTTCTTCGAATCCATCAGACGTGTACTACTTCGAATCCAAGAAACCCAACCTCGGTTCGAATCCATCAAGTCAAAGACCACTCGAATCCGGCACAAGACCTCTCTTCGAATCCCTCGAGGTAAGGCACTTCGAATCCATCCAGTTGGGAAGTCTTCGTATCGATCGACTGTGGACTGTCCTGATCGATACGAAGGAACATCCCTCCTATCGATTCGAAGGACCGCATCTTCGAATCCATTATCACGAGGATACCCAGTCAAAGCTGCAGAGGACATGGAGTCGACCCAGTCAATTCGGAGCGAAAAGTGGATCGATACGAGGGACGCGCGCCACATCATCGCCTTCACATGCAGGAGCATGGATTCGACCCTATGGATTCGAACCATATCGATTCAAACGAATCCATAGGACGAAGAACACGAAAATCTTCAACTTGAATCGATCATAACTCGAGTTCTACAAGTCCAAATGCAATGAAATTTTCACAGAAGCTTAAGCACATGATGAAGAATGTCCACGCCAAATTTCAGCTCGATTGGATGATTTCTTGATCGATTCGAACCAAGGGTCGAATCGATCCCAAAGTGGGCCCGGATCTCCAGATTTCGGCCATGTGGGCCCCCTGACGTACCAGAACTGGTCTCCCCTCATTTTAGGCGAAATATCAGCCTCCTACACCTATAAATAGAGCCCCTAGTCATTCAGAAAAGGGGTCGGATAATTCTAAGTACTGAAGAGCGCCCAGATTCTGCCAGATTTACTCCAGAACACCACCGCTACTTTAGATCGAGACTTAGCATATAATTTCAGTTGTACTACATTAGAAGAGATTGTAATCATCGAGTGAACATCAATAAAATCATCAACTTCAGAGTGGACGTAGGCAAGATCGCTGAACCACTATAAATCTCGTGTTTCTGTTCATTATTTCTGAATTGTGATACTCTGTTTGCTTAGATTTGAGATTTGTGTGTGATTATTGCTGATTTATATTCATACACTGGTGCTTTCACAACATTCGGGGTTTGTGACCAATTTTGGCACAAACACTAACATAGCCGTATTTAGTTGTCGGAAGCTAATACTATAGATGACTGCAGCATCTGTAGCGCAGGAGTTTTGGGCCTCTAGATAGGGGATGTTACATAATAAAATCTCGCCTGTCGTCTTCAAGCAATTAGTAGAATTTTTCTGACATAACTTTTACCAATGCCTATTTAGGCATTAGCGTGGTGTCGATATTTGATTTACTGATGCCCCGCCGACGCCTTTTCGGCGTTGGTAAATTGTATTGTTTTTGTTGTGTTCATTCTCAAGATTTAGATACATTTATTTTATGATTTAGATACTCACAATCATGATTCTCATTTGTAAGATCTCAACTCGAGATCTTTCATCAAGACCTAACCCAACCATTGGCATTTAATAATAACATATAGCAAAAACGGTGATCATAGGGTATATAAGATAAATCCCACTCATCAAATCCATAAAAAAATCCAAACTTCAAGCCAACCCACTCTTAATGCTCTCTTTATTTTAGTAATATGCGCTCAATCCTTACCAAACTGCCAACACTACTAGTTAGATTTGTAAAGAATCCTCTAACTTGAATTTTAGAGTATTACTTGTATTGTCATATTAAGAAATGAAGGAGTTAAGAAGGTTTTAAGATTTGAAAACCTATTTTCTCTCTTGGAGAAGAAGGACAAAAGAGTAATGAAGAATGAAGGGAGGAATCTTATTTTGGAAATAAATAAAAAAATTTGATTTAATTACCAAATTTTACATTGCTTCTCTTTCCATCTCTTCTTATCATATTGTCTTATTTTAACAAATTTTATGTGTTTTTCATATATAAAAGAAGTTACGAAGGGAATGGAAGAGGTCTAGAATCCTAATTTGTTCATCTTTAAAATTTTCATTTTTAAGTTATTCTGTTGATTAAATCGTTTAATTTAATTAAACTTATTTATTATATTTTTTTCCACTTTTGTATATATTAGAGACTATTTTCATATTACGCAATTTATAACGTACTTATGATGTATTGACCCATGTGGATGTTGTGATGTATAGTTTTATGAACCACGCAACACTCTGTTGATATTTATTTGGGTTTACTAGAATAGATCAGTATCTCTTGTTTTATATCCATGTTAGCATTATTTTTTATCTATGCATTTTTAGATATATGACAAGTTATCGATTGGTTGCAATATTTTGTTCTTTCCTTCACATGTCCCTCTATCATCTGGGTATCATTAAAACACTATAAGATTTCCTACTTTTATTAATATTTAGGTACCGTCGGTAGAGGGGGATCGTCACATTTAGTATTAGAGCTTAGGTTGGATGAATGCTCATGTATCCATAGTTTGGTCCTTTAGAGATGGGGAAAGAGATTTTCCTTTGAATGTATTAAACAACATATGAGAGAGCGTGCTAGTTACTTTTGATTTTCTCTAAACTATATAATGTGTGTGTAGTAAACACATTATAGACACATCAACTTACGTTGTTATTCTTTACGAGAGAAGGATCATTCTTATTATAGATTTTATAAATGAGCCAGTAGATAAGGAACACAATAAAAAACTTAGTATTAGGTGTAGAGGGAGGAACGAGAAGTGGTGCAACTACTAACCCTAACCTGTAGGCTATGTTCATATAGATGGTAATGAACATTATAAAGAATGCCCAAGGAAGAGCTCCTAGCATAATGGCTGGTGGTAGTGCACAAGTGAAAACATCTAAACTTATTTTTTTTAAGATGAAAAAGGACTATGCTAGCCTTGGAGAAAAACCATTCATATGGACAGAATATACCATGGAAGTGCAGGATAGGCGAACAGTTGTGAGCGTACCTTTGATGACTTAGAGCTAGAGGATGCTTAGCTTAACAACTTCAGGAGGAGCTATTGGCGGGTGGAATGTAATAAAGTCTTCTATCCTGAGGATCAATTTACTTTGGATCAGTTCAAGGTTCGCTCTAAGGAGAAATTCATCCCCATTTCTCAGAATTCCATCTTATTCAAAAAGTTTGTTGACTTGAAGCAAGGAACGTATTTGTATCGGAGTATATGGCCAAGTTTAATTCTCTATTGAGATATGGGATGTCATTCCTCGAAACTCCATTAAAGAAGAATGAGAAGTTTATTATTGGGTTGAGTAACTATCTTGGAGAATGCTTGATGATCCATATTGATGAAAGGTTCGAGAAGATTTTATAGAAGGATTTAAGGCATGAGAGCTTGTAACTAAAGCTAAACCAAGCTGTTATCTCTACAGAGGAAGACAATCACAAGTAGGTGGAGGAGGAAAGAGAAAGTTCCCTTGGAATAAACACGTAAAGAAACAACTGCAAATCAAAGAAGGTCGAAAAAGAGAAAGTGAGAGTAACTTTCTACAGTTGTGAAAAAATGTATGATAAAAAAGTGTTAGATATAAAGGCTATGTATATTCAATTATTTTTTAAGAAAACTCAAAATCACTTGAACCAAAAATATATACACAAAAGATATTGTTTCCTTTTTTTACTAAATGTGTATATCATTCATATTTATACATATACATATATAGACACATATATTAATATGAATTATTTTTGAATCTCTATCATTTTTCATCAGTAATCTATTAAGGTTTTATATGAGCCATGTAACAAATATTTTTTTATATATAGATTGATTTTCTTATAATCAATATAAAAATTAAATATACTTTAATTTACTACCCTAAAAAAATTAAATTTAAATTCTATCTTTATCAATGTAATAAAGTACCGAGATAATAATAAATGTAGTTAGCATTTTCAACACATATAGGGATATATGTATATCTAATATTCAATGCCATAGAAGGACCACTTCATATTTCATGTAAACCATGATATATAGTCCCATTTTATACATCTTAAAATAGTGAGTTAGAAATAAAATTATTTTAATTTTCCATATACATAGTTCAAGTTTCCTTTGAAATATTAGGATAGTACCAAAATACATAAGACATCGATATACCAATTTATCATTCACTTTTAAAACTGCCATCTCAATTTATAAAGATATGGTGATTCGTGCATGGCGGCTTAATACTCTTTTCACAAGCTTATGTATATACATATGTATATATTTATAGATATATCAAGAGATTAAAATTCATTGTCTTACTTATTGATTGTAAGGCTTGTATGTGTTTAAAAATAAATATATATTCCTATATATATCTCAATTCAGAATTCAAAGCATGTACCAAAAGAAATACTTTTTTTAATTAATTCATTATCAAAACTTAAATAATTTATTTCATTTATAATATTTTGATATTAAAAAAAACTTCCATTTTCGATAGCTTATAAGTCCATTACAAGTAATATTCATTTATTTACGCACTTATAACTTATCTTCTAGATATTCTTTTGTAAAAGAATTTTATTATACATTTATTTCCAAAACAACTTTTAGTTTTATGTTTTCTATTTTTTATAAATATTTCCACATTTATTTTAATACAACTTATTATTTTAAGTCCAACTTAAAAAAAAATATTTCTTTTTAAATCCATTTATACTTATTAGCATGTGTGTGTATATGTATTCCAGTAAATCGTAATACCAAAGTCATCTTCACGTGTTTATATTTTCAAATACAATTCAAAAAATGTATATAATGTATTTTATTTTGAATTTATGTTCAAAATTTATTTTTCATATTCCAAAAATATTTACTATTTGAATAACATATATATTGTGTTGGAATGTCCCCGTTCCAATGTTTATAAATTTCTTACCGACACGTTGGCCACCTATATTGACTTAAATTTATTGAACACCCAACAAACATGTTAATACCCATTTTAAATTGCTTAATTATTTACTCATATATAAAATGAGTATGTATATTCTTCTATTTCAACTTTGTTATAGAATATAGTTATCCAAATACTCTTATCGTAGTGTTTTATATGAATAAGTTTCTTACATTTAGTAAAATGTATATAATTTACTATTTTTAAGTGCTTTTATTTGTTGTTCAACAAACAAAATAACCAAATAAACATTCATCCAAGGCAACCTAGCAAACAAGCATCCAAGAAACCAATTATATTTTGACACTTTATCTATTATATAGTTATATAAGTTATAATTAATTTTACTTATAATCATTTCCATAGCTCATTTAAAGTAGTGATCTACTCATATCCGACGTGGACTAAGATATAATATATTAAAAATCAAGAAGGTTTAACATATCATCTAATAATGCATAATATAACATGTGTTATTAGGTCGATCAACAATAATAATCATATGTTTCTTATTTTCTCTTATTTTTATATGTGCTTTATAACCAAAAATAATTTTACCTTTTATATTAAGTAATTTTTTTGTTAAATAGGTTAAAATAGCGATACAATATCACTAACAAGTACAAACCAATAATAATCAACCCAGATCATTGTATATAATTTATTATCCTAAATAAGGAAACTACCAAGGGACAATTAGGTTAATTTTATCCTAAGTCTCACTGCCTAGGCCACTCTTGTATTTTATTCTATGCTTTATTCTAAAACTGGGCTCTAATGCTAACTATGATAACAGAACCTTTATATCCGTGTAATTAGAGGGAGTTTACTACTCTTAACCACAAATAATGAGACATTGGTGGGCGATATGATGTATCTATTCCCTTGGGCTCACATTAAATACAAATTTGGCAACTTATATTTCATTATACCATGTTCAGTGTTAGCCTAAAAGAATATATATTGGGACACCTACCAAGTGTCTCATCTTTAAGCTTTTGGATGCTAATCCCTTTGATTGCATGGGTATAGAGGTCGGGTTGTCAATAAAAGGACATCTTAGTAAAAATAAAAAGAATGAAGAGAGGAAGTGATATAGTTACAGCTAGTTTTTTGGAAAATCAGGAAGAAATGTCCAAAAATTTCTAAGGATAAGTAAGTGGTGAAGGCATATGCACTCCCAACTCGTCGACTACTCTATCATTGAAAGAGAAAGGGAAAGACAACACGATCTAGGATATGCTTTCTATTTATGTAATGGCAATTCAAAATTTGTTTGATATAGGAGCATCACACATTTATATATGTCTAGTGACTTGGTAGACTGATTATAGTTGAGACTCGATCTAGTTGACATGCACTTGGTATTTTTGAATCCCATGAAAGATTATGCTAATATGATTATACTTTGTCATGATGTCACATTATCGATTCATGGATGATTATTTTCATATTATTTATTTGTACTTGGTTTCTTCAAGTTTAGGATTATTTTGGGGATGGAATGACTTTAGAGATACAGAGTAGCACTCGACTATGAAAGGTTATTGGTAACAATAGGGACTGTTGATGGGCATAAGCTAGAGTTGACTGCATGCCTGAGGATGCAGTGATGGTTAGCTTTTTATATTCTCTTGAGATATGATATGACAAGGATTCATCGATACATATAATGAGAGAGTAATCAACATTTTCAAGGAGGTTAATGGATTACCGCCATATAAAAAGATCGGGTTCCATATTGATCTTATGAAGAACGTTAGACATATTGTTATGCCTTTGGCATGATGTTTCCCAAAGAGTAACGAGGACTAGAGGTAAAGGTGAATGAGTTACTGAAGAAGGGTTTTATTTAGAAGTTCACTTCTAAATGAGGAGCAACAATAGTATTTTCCACCTATCCTCTTTCATGTATTGATGACTTGTTCGACCAGCTTCATGGTGTGAAAGCATTTTATCAGTTAGACTTGATGAGGGATTTTCACCAACTGAGAGTGGCGAGGGATAATGTGTTGAATACTGCATTCCGTATGCCATCGGGATTTTATGAGTAGTTGGTCATGTCATTTAGGCTAACTAATGCACCGATATACTTCATTGATCTTATGAAACATGTTTTTAGGGATCATCTTAATATGTTTATACTTGTGTTTGTCGACGATATTCTGGTCTATTCATGGATAGAAGAGGAACACAAGATGCACCTTATAGGGTGGTGCTTGAGATGTTGAGAAAGCACCAATTGACAACTATGTTTTCAAAGTGTTACTTTTGGGGGAAAGAAGTGACGTTCTTGGGTCATGTTGTGTTGGAGTAGGGAATTAATGTAGATCCTGCCAAAGTAGCAGCGGTTCAAGATTAGGAAAGTCCTAAGAATACACCGGAGCTAAGAAGTTTGCTTCGATTACAAGGTTATTATAGGAGGTTCTTATGGACTTCTTTGAGATAACCCTTGTTGCGTCGGAATATGGCACAACACCCCAAAACGAAGTTATAAAAAGAGATCTAACAAAACAAAGAAAGAAAATCGAGAAATTTTTATAATAGTTAGGAAAATCTAAGGCCTACATCCACTTTAATCTTATTAATCTTTTGATTATCTATAGAATACAGAATTACAACCCAAATCCGACCACAGCCTAATAGATCTCAAATTTGATAGAGGTTTTTTTTAAGTTAAGGAAGAAGAAGATTGCTTTCTTGATCTAAAGTGCCAATCCTTTTTCTAGTTGCAAGTAGCTTCATATTTATAGGCAAAATATAGTATAGATCTTGCCATTCAAGTTTGAAAACGTCACAACTCCAAGATTCGAATATCCAACAAATAGGACATGTCACAGCACATGAATATCAGGAAGACAATCAGATTGGTACCGACCTAAATCAGATCAGTACCGACATGAATTTATGCATGCAAAGTCAATTTTCTCTTCATATTTAAGCTCCTTTCATCCATCTCTTACTATTCCAAGTCTCAAAATCATGTCGGGACCAACCAAATCATGTCGGTACTGATATGATTTTTTGGGTCAAAAGTTCATCCAACTTCCTAAGTTTTTTCATATCATTATTCCAAATAGTTCTAATCATGTTGGCATGAATAATGTCAGTGAAAATCATGCTAGTACCAACATGAATCATGTCATTACCAACCTGATTTGAATTTCTAAAACTTGGGCAAATCTTTGATTTCTTCAATCTTGACATCTCCTAAGCTCCTTGACTCATTCATTCATCATTCTGCAGTCTATTTCATCCATTTGAGTCTACTCTAAGACTATGGAAAATTTGGCCATAACATGTGCCCCCTAAAGTTAGCCTTATAAATGTAAGGTGTGCTTTACTCAAAAATAAGTTTCAGCAGTAGTCAACCTCAAGAGGTCAAGCTCTCCAGCTATCCATTAATTCCAATCGAGATGAATCACCTGGTTCCTTTGGATTCACCTACATATTAATTGCCATTCTGGACCATTATAGCTAAGACTCTACACCTTGCTTAAGTACTAGTCATAATCATGATCAATCCGTGTTCATCCAGAGTTATCATATCATATATCACCATCACGATCATCCTGTATGTGATAACTCACACCTCCCAACACACTGATCAAATGCCTAGAGTAACTTTTGGACTCACATTGGTGCCAAGAAGCATGAGCTATTGGGTTTTTAAAAAATTACAAATACCAAGAATGCACATATATGATCTAAGACATACTACACTTTTTGATCTTATAGTAGAAGGCAATACAATATAAATACAGAAAGTAACCATCTCGGGAAATATCTTAAAACACAGTCTCAGAAACAGTATGAAGTCATATCCAGAGTACACAGAATTACAGTACATAGTCTGATAAATATTAAGTACCGAATATGGTAATAGTTATATGGAGAGTAATATAAAATGATAAGCACCTCCAGTGTTGAGCTCGCCTCTCCACACGCTAATCTTGGGACTATCACCTGTTGCCTTGTCCTTCTATGGTGGGGGGAAAATGAAGGAAATGAGTGGGTCAGACAAAATTCTAGTGAATGAGTACATTATTAGTATATGGTGATCACATGCAATTGACATTAGTGATACTCTATGTGACTTAGAATGTCCTACAAGTGTCTGTGAATTACTTAATTCATTTGCCTAAGGTGTTTAGCTTAATACACCTACACAAACGATGTTACACCTTGAAAATTTAATAGAAATTTAAAAAGAAAATTAGATTAAATAAAACAAGGAATAAAAATAAAATTTCTATGGACGTCTGAATTTGGCTACGAAACTTGCACCATGGCGTTTGTACCAATTTTCCGGATGATTTTTATATAACACTTCGAAATCGGAGTTAATACAAAGAAGTTACAGGATGTTGGAAGGATTGAAAATAGAATAAGAATTTAAAAATAAAAACATTACAAAAATTCACCGTGGCCGGTCGACCTAAGATGGTCGATGGTCGACCAATAGTATCCAACCTAGGTGCCAAGGCGGTTGACCGTAGCCTGGGTAAAATTGAGTGTTGCATGGCTTGTTCTAATGGCAAAGATTCATTGCTTCGCCGCCAAGTTGAGTGTGTGTAGATGATAACCTTTGATACTCTCTAAGCTAAATCCAACAGCCTACACTAATTGCCAATTCCTATAAATTCAAGCGTAATCTAACCCTAAAATCTACTGAAACATTTACTGTAATAGAACTCTGCCCAATTCCAACCTCTCCTCCAACCTTAAAATTCTTCAAAAATCAAAATAAAATCAACCTAGAAGAAAATAACCGATTGGATATAAAGGGAGTAAGCGGGAGCTAGCGACGGAGTGGATATTCTCAGGCAAAGCTAACAGGAAGAGTTTAGGCTTGAGGTGAGTGTGAATAATTTTGATTGAATGATTATTACAGTTAGGTTTAATCTATTCTAATTAATTTAGGGTGCAAGTAATTTAAAATTTAAAGTGTAAAATCCTAATTTGAAACCTATGATCTAGGGTAGAATTGAAATCACTATGAATTGGAAAATCTGATGCTAATATACCCTTTTGATTATTTAACCGTGAATTCTAAAATATGTGAACCCAGTACATCCCTTAGTTATTTAACCATAAACCCTAAAATTAATAAAACCTTAGATTTGATAATCGAAATTGAAAAATATAGACCGGTCAAATTAGTGTCAAGGGTTCACTGGAAACTGAAATCGACAACCAAAATTAAATTATTTGAGATCGACATTAAAAAGTAATGAACTCTAAATTTTAGCTACAATCAATCGACTACCGATCCCCAACGGTTGATCAATAATGGTTGACTGGTTAGGATTAGCGATCGACCAGTAAGCGTGTAAATTGCAAAATCTGAACCATGATCTAAGGACTATTTTTAATAATAAAAATTAACATAAATGATAATTGTATATGGGCCTATTTAAAGGTATTTGGATGTATGTTAGGAATAGTAAGGAACCTAGTTCCTTATGAAAGGATGCTAGGTCATTGCGATGTTGGGTAAATGTTCTTTACCCAACTTGCGATTGAGTAACCGATTGGGGCAATATATTTTCACAAATGGCACTCACAGGAGGTTCCACGATGGACATGCCGCACCGACGAGGATGCCTGAGAACTAGGTCTGACATAACGGGAATCCTAGTATGCACGATTTATGATGTGATGTGATATAGTTTAGAAGGAGGATCTCGGCACATGCAATAAGAGGAAAACACTACGATCAAGAGGTGGAAATAAGTGTAGATGATGAGTCACACCGACGAGTAGGCATTTTGAGTTCTTCCTCTCTAGGTATAGTGAGAAATGGATAGTCGTAGTTAGGGGAAAATAGGGTCCGCAGTAGCCTAGTGCCGGTGATATTAGCGGGAACGTATTCTCATAGTGGCCTAGTGGTGGTGTTTCCTTAGTCAGTAGCCAAGAGGGAAGTGTTTGGCATATTGAGTAGCTCTAGGAGTGATGGTCGATCATTAGCTGTAGGGTTCGATATGTAGTTTGAACCTTCTAATAGCCTATATAAGTGTAGTGTATGTATTGGACAAGAACCCTTAGGTAATGGACCTCAGGAAGCCACAAACACCTTTAGCACACTCTATGTCATCTAGAGTAGTATTAAAGTTAATTGCACATGATCATCATGCATTAAACTTGTACTCATTCGCCAGACTTTTGTCTGACCCACTCTTTTTCCTTCTTTTTCCTTACCATAGGTTGATAGGGCAGCAAGTGATTGGCCCATTCTTGATACTTGGAGAGTCGAGCTTATCTTTGGAGACTTCTTTTATTATATTTTATCTCCATGTATTTATCTAACTTATCAGTATATTTTATCTCTTTTAATAGACTTGGAATGATATTTTCTATATACTCTATATTGGACCACGTACTGAATTTCTAAGACTGTGATATATATTTTGTTCCTTCCGTCATGAGTTCTGAAAGTGTAGTATGTCTTATATTATATCTGCTTGTATTAGTCTTTGTAATATTATAATAAAAAACCATGATGATCCATATTTCTTGGCATGACACGAATCCAAAAGTCACACTAGGTTTTGGATCGGTGTGTCGGGAGGTGCAAGCTGTCACAGTTGCTATCAGAGCATATGTTCAAAGTTCCTTAGGGATTAAAACTGTATTGAGAGAACATATTTGAAATGTTTTTGAAAAAAATGGTTTTTAAAAAGGTTTTAAAAAATGTCTTCCAAAAATTTCCAAAAATGAGTTTTAAATATTTATATAAGTAAATATTTTTCAAAGAGCTTTCCAAAGATTTTATAAATATCATAATCTATCTTTTCGTGCCTATGCTATCTTTCATCCGTTTCTATGTTATCTTTCTTATTCGTGCATATAGTATCTATGAAAAGTTGCCAATAATATTTTTAAAATTCACAAATGGAAGATGAGTGATCCTACAGATTTAGGCTCCGGCGATGCAGCCGAGGTCCCGAGTGTGAACATCCCGATATGGTTATGCCGGTACCTACAGGCGAGGAGACAGGTCGAGCTAAATCCCATTAGAGAGCCCATAGAGAGAGCGACAGGTGTGGTTCCTGTCCACCCACCAACTGCTATAGACTTTGCTAAGCTATATAAAGATTTTTCCAATCTTGGAGGAAAGCCATACGTGGAGACATAATCTTATATGGATTTAAGGATATGGATCAGTGCTTGTGAGAGGATTCTTGGTTTGATGGGATTGGCTGATGAGGTGAGGAGGCAGTTTTTTACGTGGCAGTTATAGGGTGAGGCACTGAGCTGGTGGGAGGTAGTTGAGGCTGGCAATTTGAGATGAAGTTCCTGTCTAGGGCATAGGAAGGCGTGCAATTGGAAAAGTTCATCCACTTGAATCAAGGAAATATGTCTGTTAAGGAATATGTCAACCAGTTCAATGAGCTAGCAAGATTTGGGATGAGACTGATTGACACACCACAGAAAAAGGCTCTTAAGTTTGCTAAAGGGCTGAACCAACTCCTTTAAGGTTTAGCTTTGAGTCATATTCCTATGGTTGCTACGTATGAAGGTCTAGTGGAGATGGCCTTGCTAAAACTGTCTTCAAGGAGGAAGCTAAGGAAGAAGAACCTAAGAAGGATGGAGGGAAAGTGCAGTAGAACCAGGGAAAAGTAGGAGGTGGACCCAAAGGAAAGATACAGAAGAAGGATATGCACTATGGGAAGTGGGCAGAAGGGGCATTTCTTAAAGGAGTGCAATATTGATATTTCGAAGGTTAAGTGCTATAACTACAATCAGTATAGGCATCTGAAGCGAGCTCACATAGCACCATCGAGAGCTTCTACTCAGGTGGTTTTGACTTACGCATTGGAGGTAGTCCCTAGCTTGGCTATCCAGCCAGTGGTGGATAAGGGAAAGAAAGTGGCGATCGAAGACGTGTTGAATCTTTTCGGTTTATCTATTCGCACTTTATTTAACACTAGGGCTTCATATTCTTTCATTTCGAGTAGACTTGTTGATGACTTACACTTACACACCAGTGTAGTCATGGACCATGTAGCTGTATCAAACCCTATAGGAGGATCAACCCATTTGTCTATGTTATGCAAGGGTTTGAAGTTGTTTATTTTAGGGATCAAGTTCAATTGTGATGCCTTTATATTAGGATTCTTTGGGCTTGGGTTGATATTGGGCATGGATTGGATGATGATGTATGGGGCTATTTTAGACTATGATAGGAATGTCATTAGATTGAGCACGTGTATTGGACGTAGCTTTGAGGTTTATTGTGATCCCGAGGATCAGTTATGTTGAGCTACTTATATTCTTTAGATCTATCGTATGATGAGCTAGATATGGTACCTGAAGTTGGAGATTTCCCACACGTTTTTGCTGAAGTTACCGGTCTCCAGCCCTAGAGAGAGGTCGAGTTTAGGATCTATCTTGTTGAGAATGCAAGACCCGCCACCTTAACATTAAGGCATATGGCTTCAAAGGAAAGACGCAAGTTGAACAAGCAGGTTAATGTGTTGTTGGAGAAGGGTTTCATCATAAGGAGCATATATGAGTGGGAAGCACAAATCGTCTTTTCCACCAAGGTGGATGGTTCTTTGAGACTCTACGTCGATTATAGGAAGTTGAATAAACCAACGAAGAAGAATCAGTATCCACTGCCCCATACAGATGATCTGTTTGATCGGTTAGTTGGAGTTAAGGTGTTTTCATAGCTTCACTTGGCTATTGGATTCCAATAGTTGCGTGTAGCCGAGGATAGTATCCAGAAGACAATGTTCCATACACCTGATAGATTATATGTATGGTTAGTCATGCCCTTCGGACTGGCCAATGCACCCGCCTACTTTGTTGATTTGATGAGCCGAGTATTTAGGGGGTTGCTAAATAAGTTCATCGTGGTATTTGTGGATGATATCCTAGTCTATTCGAGGAGAGAGGAGGAGCATGCATTTCATTTAGGAGAAGTGCTCAGTACACTCCATGTGCATAAGTTAAAGGTGAAGTTATTGAAGTGCCACTTTGGAGAAAGGATGTACGCTTTTTGGCATACATCGTCTCAGAAAGTGGATTGGTGGTTGATCTTAGTAAGGTGGTAGCAGTTCGGGATTGGCATGTGTCGAAGAGTGCCATGAAAGTGAGAAGTTTCCTTGGTTTAGCGGGCTACTATCGAAAGTTCATTAAGGACTTCACGAAGATCTCCACTCCTCTAAACTATCTTGCCATGAAGAATCTATTTTTCTCGTGGGATTCTAAGTGCAAAGATGCTTTTAGCATGATAAAGAAGGCATTGAATAGTGCAACAGTTTTGGTATTACCTGATGGGATGAAGCCATTTACAGTTTATACCCATGCCTATGTTATGGGGTTAGCATGGTTTTGATGCAAGGAGGAAGGGTGGCGAGTTATGCTAATAGGCAGTTGAGGGCCCATGAGAGAAAACTACCCTACGAACAATCTTGAGTTGGCGGCTATTATCTTTGCACTCAAACAATAGCGACGTTACCTTTTTGGAGAGTAGTTTGAGCTATACATGGATCACAAGTCCTTGAAGAATTTTTTCTCCCAAATGGACTTGAATTTGAGGCAGTAAAGGTGGATGGAGTTCTTGGCATCATATGACTTCGATATCTCTTATACCCCAAGCAAGGGTAATGTAGTGGCAGACGCTTTGAGTAGACAACATGCAGTATTTAGCCCCTTGTTCTTCGAGAGGAGGCATTTAGAGTCATTTCTACATTCGACTTCCAACCATCATAAGATATTACCCAAGGATTATTAGCAGCTTTAGATGTGTAGCCTACATTGATGGAGCATATTGGTTCTAGGCAGAAGGAGGACAAGAAGCTAGTAGACATTATTGAGAGGACTAGAAGAGGAGAATCATCGTGTCATTTGAGACTTTATTCCATTGACTAGAGAGGATGGTGTCTAAGGGATAATAGGCATTGTGTTCCTTGTAGTATTGATTTGGTAGATGCAGTACTAGCTGAGTCTCATCGTTCTAGGATGACCATTCATCCCAACAGTGATAAGATGTATTGTGACACGAAGAGAGTCTATAAGTCTAGTATGAAGAAGCAAATAGTAGAGTTTATAGCTAGATGTATGACTTTCCAAAGGGTAAAGGCGGAGCAAAAGAAACTAAAAGGATTGTTGTAGCCATTGGATATTCCTCAATGGAAGTGGGAGATGATTTCTATGGATTTTGTAGATGGTTTATTGAGGAGTAAGGGAGGGAATGAGAGCATTTGTGTCATAGTCAATCGATTAACCAAGTGCCCTCATTTCACCAATGAGGAGTAGGAGGATGGCGGGATCATTAGCAGCTTAATCTATGAAAGAGGTCATTATATTACATGGATTTCATACTAGAATATTTAGCGATTGAGATCCGCTTTTCCCCAGCAAGTTATGGAGGAGTTTACATGAGGCTTTAGGGACCGAGTGTAGCTTGAGCACCGAATATCATTCAGAGATGGTTGGACAAAACGGAGAGAGTCAATCAGGTATTGGAGGACTTATTACAGATGTGCATTTTGAACTTTGGAGGTTCTTGGGAGGATTACTTATCGTTGGTGGAGTTTACCTACAACAATAGTTATCAGGCTATTATTGGGATAATGCCATTCGAGGCATTATATGGTAGACCTTGTAGATCACCGTCATATTGGCGGGACACTATGGATAGGGTTATTCTTAGGCCTGTTATTGTGAGGGAGGCATCGGAGAAGGTGGACTTGATCCATAGGAGAATGAAGACTACTCATGATAGACAAAAATCCTCCACTGATAGGAGACGAACGGAGTTAGAGTTCACAGTGGGTGAAATGGTGTTTGTAAAGGTTTCACCCCTTAGACATGTTATGAGGTTTGGTAGATTGGGGAAGCTTGCGTTGAGATGTATGGCCTATCTCAATATTTGCTAGACTAGAGAAGTTGGCATACACAATAGAGCTTCCAAAGAAGTTAGCGAGGGTAACGATGTTTTCCATGTGTCTCACTTGTTGAAGTGCTTGCATGATACAACTACTATAGTCGAGCCGAGTCAGCTAGAGAAGGTGGAGGTCGAGAGGGAGTCACATGTTTGTCATGCAGTACGCTAGAGCATGGTACAAAGTAATTCCGCAATAAGGAGATCATACTTTTTAAAGTCTAATAGGGAGATGATCCATCAGAGATTATATGGGAGCCTGAGGAGAAGATTCACACTACTCCTTCACAACTCTTTACTGGTACATTTCCAATTTAAGTTAATAGGTATAAATTACTTATGTATAAGACTTAGCTTGGTATACCCTTTTGGTAAAGACCATTGAATGGTAGGAATATTTGTATAAACATTTCAATAGGACGTATTATGGGTGGTGGATGCTAGTGGATGTATTTACATGTATTGTTTGGACTGTTATCTTTTACACATTTAGGACAGTGTATCCTCTAGGTATGCACACATACATATATTTTGTAGCATGTTATCTTTTGATTATTTTGATGCTAGTGGATGTTAAGCATATGGATATTGCATATAACTTGTATGATTGTGCATACATATAGAATTGTAAGTATCGGATATTGCATACATATGGATGCATGGCATGAGCATTTTCATTACATGAGGTCGATTGGATTAGGAGACTACCTATGTTATGCATTAGTATAGGTTCATGTGCATTTTACATTGCATATACATGTACATATTGCATTTGAAAATTTCGAAGGACCATGATTTGCCCATGGATGATGGATGAGTAGATGGTTGTAGCTATTGGTTATTGTATGTATAAGTTACATTTTTTCATCCTTTTAGATTTCGGGGACGAAATCCTTTTATTTAAAGACTACTTTTATCATATTTTCTCTCCATGTATTTATCTGTCTTATCAGGACGTTTTATCTCTTTTATCAAACTTGGAGTGATATTTTCTATGTACTCTGTATTGGACAATGTACTGATTTTTTGAGACTATGATTTGGATATTTTTCTATATTATATGTTTTGTTCCTTCTGTTGTGAGTTCTGAAAGTGTAGTATACCTTAGATTATATCTGCTTGTATTAGTCTTTGTAATGTTATAAAAAAACCCAAACGATCCATATTTCTCGGCATGACGCGAGTAAGAAAGTCACACTAGGCTTTGGATCGGTGCATCGGGAGGTGTGGGTTGTCACAAACGACTTGTGCAAGCTTATACTTAGGGACAAACAACTAATCGAACCTCAAGATAACTAATGATCCACTAATAATTACTGAAACTATTTTAACATAGGGGTTACCTACAATTCTCAACAATGGGATTAAGTTTCCAACACTATGACTACACGTCTGCATCCGTGTCCACCTCTCAATGGTAACGTAACAACTGTTATTGCACCGTGCTGGAACTTATCAACAACACAACATCAAGTCACATCACCGTGAATACTAAGGAATTCCCGTTAATGCTGAACCGTACACTTCTCTAGGCATCATCGTTAGTGTTGCATCCACTATAGAATCTCCTATGAATGCAAATTATGTTACAATCGCCTTTAGTTGAATATCGATCCTACTGGATAAATAGCATTTTTTCAGTCCCACAACGTCCTAGTGTCGTCACATATGGAACTAGCTTCCCTACTTATACTAACATCCATCCATACATATAATATATATTTATACTTATTCTATTTGTAACTTGGGCCTTAGGCCAAGGTTCATATTGCGCTCAAAAAATGCCTACTGGTCGACCGTTGGTACTGGAGCGGTTGACTGCTTGCTGTCGACCGACTCCAATAAGCGCGATCGACCAGTCACATTGTTAATTTTTAGGTTAATTAAACTACCATCTTTGAATTTTAGTTAATTACTATCGTTCCCAAATTTTGTACACTAAACTTACAAATTCATAGTGTAGCAATTACAGTGAACCCAATTTGTGAAATCTAGCATTTATAATTGCTTATCTTGTATTCAATTTCATATACAATAAAACTATTTAACCTAGGCTATGCAAAACACCAACAGATTATATGGATTCATATTTGATTAGAAAAGGGTATAACTAGGATCAGTTCTTATTTAACAGGTTAACATCAATTTATAATTACTGTTAAATCCATATCTAAACAAATTGGGTTCACAATTTTCATTTTGAACAATCTAAATCAAATAGGTTATACTAAAATTAACTACATATAAATCATCTAACTAACAGTATACCCACTCAACTCAAATCCAAGCTATTCTCTCCGAGTAATGCCTAGAATCTCCTCCGTTCTCTAGCTCTCCGCTTGGTTTGATTTAATTTCTCTTCTTCTTTGGATTTTTAATTTAGTTTTGTTTTAAAGCAATTTAGTTTGAAGAGAAAAGAATTCATTAGATTATGGATTACTGACTAAGATTTTATGAATTAGGGTTTACATTAGCTGTTTATTTATAGAGTTTCAAGCTAATACCGACCGTCCAAAAGATATGATGTAAATCTGACCGTCGATAAAATATACGACCGAATCCATGCGGTTGGCCTAAACAAACCTTAGCCTCACACACTCGACCGGTCGACCGCTATAATTAGGGGTGGTTAATCGCTAGTGGTTGAACGGTCCCAATACACTTGTCGACTGATGGAGTTTTTTTATTTAGTGTACTTTTGTTTCCAAATTTATTTAGTAATTATTTTGATTCCAAAATTTAAAATGTTTATAACTTCTTCATACTAGACCCGATTTCAAAAAGTTATATATGAAAATTGTTTAGAAAATCGCTACAACCATAACGATGCAAGTTTCGTAGCTAGATTCAGAAGTTTACAAAAAATTTCATTTTTGTCTCTTTTATATTTAAATTTAATTCATTTATCTAACTTTAAAGCTTAAAATTTTCGAGGTGTAACATTCTCCCTTTTAAAATGATTTCGTCCTTGAAATCTCCAAGGAAGAAAAAATGTAACTCGTACATATGGAAATCAACAACTACAATCATCTACTCATCCATCAACCACTAACAATCATCGTCCTTAATTCAGATTCTAAGCAAGTATGTACATATAGGCATGGAATGCATATGAATATTAATGCAAAGATTAGGCGGTCTCCTGATCTAGTCGACCTCCTTAAATGCACGTGCTTATGCCATGTATCCAAAATGTATGTATTCGAACCGGCCAATTCTCTATCGGATTAGAAAATGGCCAATCGAATTAAAATTAAAATTAACCGCAAACGCACGACGTACAATGATAGTACGTGGCGAGTATGAGTCGATCCGTAGGGAATTGTTTTTAGATTTTAAAATTCCATTCAATCAAATTAACAAAGATTTGAAGTTGAGAATAATGTTAAGCTAAAAATGTAGAAAAACTAGCAAAAGAAAATGGATAAAAATATGAGAGTTTAAAGGCAATAGAGATAAATCCACTCTCTTGATCACATAAATCAACACAATATGAAATTATGATCTCTCTTTTTTTTGTCATTAGTGAATTTATTGATGTGTTTATCGTAAGTATGGCCTATTTGTGCTATTAATTAGCTCAACATATTCCATCAAACTATAACACACACACTAAATCACTTTTTAACTCTCATGAAAATGACAATGAAGTTGAAAATAAAATCTATTTTAAGCATGGCCTATCAACCATTGATTAGAAATATTAGACCATCAAATTTTGAATTTGACATTCACTTCATTACCATAATCATATGTAGATTAAGAGGTAATTTGTGTTTGTTGTTTGTTTATGCATAGCCTATTTGGTGTCAACAACATAGGCTATCAAATTCAAAGCTAAAATAACAATTTAACCCATTCAAATATTTCTATTAAGCACAAAAAGAGATAAAAAAAATATCAAAATGTTGAAGCTACATGATTAAGAGAGCTTTATTACCCCTAAATTGAAGGGGTTTAGCTCTCATAGTTGTTATCATATCAACAATTGTAGCATTCAACATGAAATAAAAATAAGAAGAAAATGCAAGCTAAGTTGAAAGAGAGCCAATAAAAATGAAATAAAAGCTATTCTACTTGCATAAATAAAATTACACTACTAACATGAAAGGAAAGAAGCAAGAAAAGAACTTGAATTAAATTGCATAAAAAAAGAAAAATACATGAAAGAAAATGGCTAAGTAGCCATGAAAAAGAAAAGAGAGATTTTATTTTTGAGCCTCCAACTAAACTAACTAAATGGAGGCTAAGGAGGCTAAGAGAAGAGACTAATTATGTGAACATAAGAGGTATTTATACAAGTTTGAAACCCTAATCCATACTTTTGGTGACTACCGAAATTGGCCTTGAGGTAATGTGGCCACCAAGTAATCATTAGCATGTGTTAATCCTCCACTTAAATGTAAATGTAGCTTTAATTTCCATTAGCATGTGCATTAGCTTCTAAGTGTAAATCATGGTAAGTGGGTAGGTGGGCTCCTCCATGTTTTATGAAATTAATTATTTCCATCTTCATTTGCTTATGTTCTCTTGTGCATGCATATTTTCCATGAAGCCACTTGTAATTTGAATTCAACTTCCTACAAAATAACATAGAAATTTCCATGTAAATTTTCTCAAATTAATATATGCACAAAAATGACCATTTTGCCCCTATATGAAGATGAATATGTGACGATTTGAAAATAATTTGAATTTTGGTTTAAACACGTTAAAATACCCCATATGATCGTTTATTTAATTTAATTCAATTAAATATAAAAGTAAAAACGTGCACATTTACGTGCACATCAAATATCCCCACAGTTATCTTCTTATTCGTCCTCAAATAAACTAAAAACTAAGATAAATCCGTTTTCGTAGGGAGCATGATTGCATTGAGCGTATGCAATAAGCCGTTAAACCTCTAGGTGTCCCTAGTAGGATGAGTGTTGTCTCGTGAGGGTTTTCAGCGAATACTACCCACGAAATGCAAATGCAAAGTGAAAATTCCTAAATGTAAGCTTTATTTACATAGATATGAATGCAAAAATATTTGCAAATTAAGGATTGACACGAATTAGTTAAATATAAATTTTGGTTATTATCAAGAAATTAAAGTCCTTTTACTTGTCAAAATTTCTAACAAAAATCATGTTATCATAACAAATAAACTATAGTTTAACTCGTTGTTTCGGTTGATAACACAGTGTAACTATGAAATGGATCCTTAGTTGATTATTAAAGTTTTTCATTGTGGTATTTTCATTTCTTTTCAGTAACAAATTAAACAAGTCAAAATAATGCTCGGATTTTAATTGCTTACTCTCTCTATTTTTGAAAATTTTATTGATATTTATAATATTTACATATGCCTAACACAGAAAACCGAGGCCAGATATATTACCCTTGCACTGCCTTTCGGGCTTACGTGAGGGGAATACAGAGCGTGGCGAGTGAACACACGAGTGTGAACACCTATCGACTGTAGGCGTTATTAAAAAGAATTTTTATATACATACACCTAACTCAGATAAACTGAGGCCAGATATACCGATCGTGCACTGCCTTTCGGACTTACGTGAGAAGGGTGCAGAGCATGGCGAGTGCGCACACAAGTGTGAACACATGAATCTAGATGTTAATAAAAATATATAAACATATATACAAATATTTTTTTGTTTTGTTTTTGTTTTTGTTTTCTTTGTATTTTTTGTTATATTTTTTTTTGTTTTGTTTTTTTTTGAAGAGAGAGTGGTGCAAAATCAACTTACCACCATTTAACTTAGAAGATAAAAATGTTATATCATTTTCTTTTAAATCCACCACTTTTTTAAACAAAGATTTTCAATTAGGATATACCTCATAACTAAAACGTATGAACCTTCCTATATGCTAGTTAAGCCATCGTTATTTGTAATCAAACTTTATTTTTATTTTTGTTGAGATAAATAAATTTTCAAAAATTTCAATTTAATAACCAAAATTTATACTAATCTTATAGTGTTTTTTCAAAAGTAAATCAAAATGCTAAACCAAAAGGAATTTTTTTTTGAAATTTCTATTTTTTTACTTTTGGAAAGAAAATGAAAAAATAAACCATGAAAAATGAAAAAGAAGATGAGGCTCCCTCCACACTTAATTTTGATTGTGTCCCACAGTCAACCCAAGTGGAAGGAGAAAAATAAAATAAAAATATGACCTATATTTACATGAAAAGATTATTATTTACAAAACATCAGAAAATATGCTGTTAAAGAGTAAATGAAACGGTCTTCCAAAGACCAACTCATTTGTCTCGTCAAGTATGCGAGACACAGCTTAAGCCCATAAAACCAAACCATAAAAGATTTCGGAGTTGAATGTTGATTTGGAAAAACGAATGCCGTTTTATTAAAAATCGTACGAGTTGTTTTATTTTTAATGATTTTCGGGGTTAATAATACAATTAATTGAATTTCAAGTTTATTTTCACCAAATTGAAATTCAAGTTTATCATTGAAAACTTCTTCAAAATTGTTGATTTCAAAATCAAAATGGTGATTTAAATCTTCCCCTTCGGAATTTAACAACTCATCTTCGAAAGGTCCATAAAAATAGTGTTCATTAAATTAGTCTTCCTTTGTAGAATTATTCACAACTTCAGTGCATAAATCAAGTACAAAATTCAGAGTTGTTGTATTCAAATTTTCAAAATTGGAGAAAGGTAGATCGAATTTCAAATCGAGTTTCTCACCCTCAATAGAATTGAAATCCAACTCAATTACCGTATTTTCAACAACTTCATTAAGATTGTCATTTTCAATTTCAAAAGTTGTTATTTGAAAATCATCGATTTGGGTAAAAGATGGATTATCATTTGACTTGTCACATGTTGGGATTTGATTTTGTTTCTCACGTTGTGTCATATATGTTTCAAACAACAAATCCGTGTGATCATTGTAAATCTCGTTCATTTGCTCAACAAAATCGAATTTATAATTATTAACTTGAGAATTTTCGATTTGAAATTGTTGAGAACAAAATTTTTCCATTGAACCATAGTCGAGATTATTCTCATTGCCAAAATTATTTGAAAAGCGGTTCACATTTTGGTTTTAACTTTGAAATTCATTTTGGAGTTCGAAGTTGTATTGGCATGAGTTATAATCGAAATCATTTGGATTTTGAATTGAATTCAAATTTTGAAATCCTTGACTCGAGTTATTGCACAAATATGAATTACATAAGTCATTTATCCTTTGATTTTGTTGTGTAGAGAATTCAAGTAAAGACGAAATCATTTCGATGCTATTTTCAAGTGTCGATGGTTGCTCATCATTTTGAAAACTTTGTTGTTCAAAATTCAAATTGTTTATATAATAGTTGTCGTTAAAATATCCATATGAGTTTGATGTGAAACTATATGGATTATATTGATTTTCACAACTATCGTAAAATTCATGTGAGTAGGGAAATAGAGACATTTTCAAGACTGTTTTTTTTATTCAATTATTTTGTAAAGGAAAACTATTTACCAAAAGGAGTTTATATTTCAAAAGGAAAATTTGTTTATTGTTTTGTTTTTGGATTTTTGTTTTTTCTTGAAAAGATTATTATTTTTTTGGATTTTTTTTGTTTTTCTAAAAAAATAATTTTTTTTTGGATTTTTGATTGAAAAATTTCAAAGAAAGGGATTTAAAAAATAAGTTAAGGAATATTTACAAAAAAAAATTTAGTTTTTTTTTATTTTGATTTTTTTTTAAAATATGCATGAACTAAATGCAACTAAATAAATGCAAGGCTTAATTACAAATTTTCTAACCTAAGTAGCTCCTAACCCAAAATTGTATAATCACACTTTGTCTTAAATCAACAAAAATATTTCTTAGCCAGGTAACAGACAGGATTTATTGGTGCACCACGAATCACCGTAGCAATGCAGTCGAAGTTTAAGTACCTTCAGAGAAACAACCACTATAATATTTATGAATCACCGTAATATTTATAAATGGTTATTGCTCTGCCGTAGCCTAGACACTGAGAAATTAAATTGTCAAAAGAGGACAACTTGTTAATACACAATTAAGTGTTATCGATGTCTAACCGTTATTATTAATCAAAATTCTAAGATGAAATGCAAAACTGAAATTAAACGTGTATTAACAATGCAACTATGAATGGATTTTTGTTTTTGGTTTTTGATTTTTTTTTTAAAAATGCAAGCAACCAACAATGCAAAACAAATAAAAACAAGGGATATGGGCACGATACCAGAGCATGCAGAATTATAAGCAATTTTTTTTAAATAAGCAAGCAAGTGATTTATTTTTATTTTTGGCAAGCAAAGCGAAGCAAGCAATTTTTCTTGATTTCCTGCAATTTGCAACCTAAAACAAAATTATTTGAACAAGAATTATATATATATATAAGCAATATCAAGGAAGAACTAAAACAAAACAAGTGAAAACAAAACTAATGAAAACAAAACAATTTGAAACTCTTTTTTTAAGAAAGAACTAGAAAAAAACACAACAAAACAAAATAAAATGGAACTTGTTGGTTTGTTTTTTTATAGGGAACATAATGAAAACCGAACTAGAGAAAGAAAAACTAAAAACTAAAAATGAAAATAAAAACAAGCGCAAGGAATGGACCCGACCCGGCCTAGTTAAAATTATATTAATAAATAAAAGATCAGAGGAAAAAAAAGAAAAATAATAATTATTACCAAATAATTTCTCAAATCCTATTGAAGAATAACTTCTCACAAACGAATTCTCACAACACAAATAACTTCTCGCAACCAAAACTAAAAATTACGAAATCAAAAATGTCTGAATTCAACAAATTTCCATCCCAAGCAAATATCCAGATCGTGGTGTTGAGAAGTCGCGATTTAATGGGTGTGTTATGATGGTCACGGCTTTGGGTGTTTTGGGTATTCAAGTGTTAACTTAGGTTCGCAGTGATTATCGAGTTGGGTTTCGAGTTGCTGCTCTGGTCTGTGGTGCTATTGCGATTTCGCGATCGTATTTTCAAGATTGTGGTGGTTTTAGTTTGCATGTTGTCTGGAAGCGAAGGAAAGTGTTTGACTGATGAAGTGTTTGGCAATCGTGGGTGGGGAAGTATGGTGGTACGAGAAGTATGTTATGGTGAAGTGAAACAGAACAAAGGATGTTTGCTGGAGTTGTTTTGTATGTTGACAGGTTGAAGTGGAAGTGATATGTTGGCAGAGATGTACGGTGAATGGTGATGACTGTGTTAGCACAGAGTTTAGCAGCAATAGGGGTTCGATGACTTGGTTGAAGGTAAGAGTTTTGTAGTGGTACAAAAATTAGTTGTTGAGGGAAGTAGGCTTATGTTAATGTGCACTTGCACAGTGGGAAGATGAATGTTGGTAAAGGGGTGTGGCAGGTTGATGAGGCTGTCGGCACTGAATGATGTATTGACAGGGGATGAAAGTGTGAAGTGATTTGATGAAGCTACAACATCAGTTGTTTGATTGGTTTTGAGCAGTGGTAGGATTGTTTGGAGAATTGATGTAGAGGAAGTTGTAGTGTTTACAGAGGGCAATGGTGTTGTAGTAAGGTGATGAATGGATTAGTGGCTATTTTGATGTATGAAGATGGACAGTTTGGTTTGATTGCATAAATGTGCAAATAGAAGTGGTGTGCACTGGGTGGTTATATGTCTGTAAGAGATGATGTTTGGTCTGATGATGGGGAAGTATGTTGATGGTTGGGGGAGATGTATGGAGTGGTTGTGGAATTTGAGAAGTATGAACTTGTAGTGGGTAACTGCAAGTCGGAGGGATGCAAAGCAGTGGCACATTTGTGGGGGTACGTGATGTGTTATAGAGAACAGGGGTGATGGTCAGGACGGGTGACAGGTCATAGCAAGGCAGAGGTGGATATTGATGGAATGATATGGATGTGTGTATGCAGATGCACAGTATGAAAGTGTTGGTTTTAAGGCAGTGTTGACAGCGAGGAGGAGTTGAAGTTTGTGACACAGCAGCGGTGTTTTCAGTGGTACTGGTTGGTTGGGGTGAATGGAGTGGTATTAGTGTGGCAGATTGCTGATGTTTGTGGGTGTGGTTTGCTTGACAGAAGTGGATGTTGCAGTGGTTTTTGGTCGAAGCAAATGCAACAGCTGTTTGAAGTAGTAGAAGTGTTGTGATGACAGTTTGTGGTTTGAAGATTGGTGGAGGGTGTGGCAAGGTATTAAACAGTTTGTGTTGTATGGTAGTGATTTTTTGGTGTCAGAGACAAGGATGTGCAGTTTGTTGAAATGTATGGGAATGTAGACTTGGTGAGTGGATGAATGTAGCAGGATGTAGTTTGTTGACAGGACAGTGAAGTAGAGTGACAATATGCAAAAAAAATTGTAAAAGAAAATATGAAATGTAAATACAAATGCACTTGCAAAAGAAATGGAATAATTTTTTTTTCTTTTTCAAATGAAATTGTGTATATTTTTCCTTTTAAAATATGCAAATGCAATGCAAACTAGAAAACAACAAACACCAAATCAAATGCCAACAAAAATTACACACAAACACACAATTTTTTTAGAATGCAGCACACACAAAACAAACACACAAGAAAAAGCAAACGAAAATAATTCAAAGAATAGAAAATAAAATCAAAGCAGTTCCCCCGCAACGGCGCCAAAAATTTGTTCGAACCGGCCAATTCTCTATCGGATTAGAAAATGGCAGATGAAATTTAAATTTAAATTAACTGTAAGCGCACGGCGTACAATGACAGTACGTGGCAAGAAGGGTCGATCCGCAGGGAATTTTTTTTAGATTTTAAAATTCTATTCAATCAAATTAACCAAGATTTGAAGTTGAGAATGTTGTTAAGCTAAAAATGTAAAAAAACTAGCAAAAGAAAATGGATAAAAATATGAGAGTTTAAAAGCAATTTAGAGATAAATCCACTCTCTTGATCACATAAATCAACACTATATGAAATTATGATCTCTCTTTTTTGGTCATTAGTGAATTTAATTGATGTGTTTATCATAAGTATCGCCTATTTGTGCTATTAATTAGCTCAACATATGCCATCAAACTATAACACAGCCACTAAATCACTTTTTAACTCTCATGAAAATGACAATGAAATTGAAAATAAAATCTATTTTAAGCATGACATATCAACTATTGATTAGAAATATAGACCATCAAATTTTGATTTTAACATTCACTTCATCACCATAATCATATGTAGGTGAAGATGTAATTTGTGTTTGTTGTTTGTTTAAGCATAGCCTATTTGGTGTCAACAACATAGGCTATCAAATTCAAAGCTTAAACAACAATTTAACCCATTCAAATATTTCCATTAAGCACAAAAAAAGATCAAAAATTATCAAAATGTTGAAGCTATATGATTAAGAGAGCTTCATTACCCCTAAATTAAAGAGGTTTAACATCTCATATTTGTTATCACATCAACAATTGTAGCATTCAACATGAAATGAAAATAAGAAGAAAATGGAAGCTAAGTTAAAAGAGACCTAATAAAAATGAAATAAAAGCTATTCTACTTGCATAAATAAAATTACACTACTAACATGAAAGGAAAGAAGCAAGAAAAGAACTTGAATTAAATTGCATAAAAAAAGAAAAATACATGAAAGGAAATGGCTAAGTAGCCATAAAAAGAAAAGAGACATTTTATTTTTGAGCCTCCAACTAAACTAACTAAATCGAGGCTAAGGGGGCTAAGAGAAGAGACTAATTACATGAACATAAGGGGTATTTATACAAGTTTGAAACCCTAATTCATATTTTTAGGGATTACCCAAATTGCCCTTGAGGTAGTGTGGCCACCAAGTAATCATTAGTACGTGTTAATCCTTCACTTAATTGTACATGTAGCTTTAATTTCCATTAGCGTGTGCATTAGCTTCTAAGTGTACATTATGGTAAGTGGGTAGGTGGGGTCCTCCATGTTTCATGAAATGAATTATTTCCATCTTCATTTGCTTATGTTCTCTTGTGCATGCATATTTTCCATGAAGCCACTTGTAATTTGAATTCAAATTCCTACAAAATAATATAGAAATTTTCAAGTAAATTTTCTCAAATTAATATATGCACAAAAATGACCATTTTGCCCCTTAAGATGAATATGTGACGATTTGAAAATAATTTGAATTTTGGTTTAAACGTGTTAAAACACCCAATATGATCATTAATTTAATTTAATTCGATTAAATATAGAAGTAAAAACATGCATATTTATATGCACATCACTATGCAACATCCTATGTAGATATATATTGGCAATTCTACATGTATGCACAAACGTTAAATCCATATGCAACAACCATATGCATATAACTCAGTAAATAAACAAGTAATGGTGTGAGTGTATGCTAACTTGAAAATCTATTTTCTCTAAACATGCAAAGATCAGTCTAATAATACATCCATTAGCATCCATCATCCAAAACATGTCATAGTGACATGTTCGCAATCAATCCTATCATCCCATGGTCTCTACCTATAGGATATACTAAGCAAGAACCTAACACCTAAATAGTCTATACATATTACTAAAATGGATACGTACCGGAAAAGAGTTTTGGATGGGTAGCTCGGATCTTCTACTCAGGCTCCAATGTACTCTCCGTTGGATCGTTTCTCCACTGGACCTTAACAAGCTTGATAACTTTACTGCGCAGTCACTTTGTAACATGTTAAAGAGTACAAATGGATGCATGACAAACAAGTGACTCACTCTCTACCTCCACCACCTATAGCTAACTTAGCTCGACTACGGTTGTCGTATTATGTAGACACTTCTGCAAGTGTGACACATGGAAAACATTGTGTACTCCGCTAAGTTCTTAGGAAGCTTCACCTTATAAGCTAACTTCCTTACTCTATCAGCGATCAAATAAGGCCATACGAAACTTGGTGCTAACTTCTCTGAACTACCAAATCTCATAACATGCCTAAGCAGTGAGACCTTCATAAAAACCATTTCGCCCACTATGAAATCCAACTCTGTGCATCTCATGTCAGCGTAAGACTTCTGCCTATCTTATGTGGTTTTCATCCTTCTACAGATCAAGTCTACCTTCTCTGATGTCTCCCTTGCCATATTCCATCCAAGAATAATCCTATCCGTAGTGTCGCACCAACACGAGTGATCTACAAAGCCTCCTATACAACTCCTTGAACGGTGCCATCCCAATATTTTCCCGATGGCTGTTATTATAAGTAAACTCCACTAATAGCAAGTAATCCTCCCAAGAGCCTCCGAAATCTAAGACACATATTCGAAGTAAGTCCTTTAACACTCGGTTTATCCTCTCCGTCTGTCCATTCATCTACAAGTGATAAGTGGTACTCAAACTCAACTCCAAACCTAACACCTCATGAAGACTCCTCCAAAACTCATTGTGAAAAGTGGATCTCAGTCGCTCCCAATGCTAGAAGGAACCCCGTGTAATCTGAATAATTCTCTCACATAAGTGTCGCTTAAGAAGCTATAGTCCTTGTGCTCCCAACTGGAACAAAATGAGTGCATTTGTTCAGTCGGTCGACTATGACCCAAATACTTTCATTTCCACTCCTTCTCCTACATAGTCCATCGATGAAATCCAAAGAAATACTCTTCCACTACCATTGAGGAATATCTAACGGCTGAAACAATTCTCCGGGCTTCTTCTGTTCTGCCTTTACCCTCTAGCAAGTCATACTTGGGATACATAATCTATCACATGCATCTTCATACCCAACCAATAAACGACTCTCTTCATGTCACAGTACATTTTTTCTCCCCCGGGATGAATTGTCATCCTGGAACAATGGGACTCGGATAGTACCTGAAATTCATAGTGAGAAGAACACATGGTCTACCATCTCTCTGTAACCACCATTTTGAGTCAACGACATAATGCCTCAAATGACTCAACTGCTCTCCCTACTAATCCTCTCAAAATTATCTATAGCTCCTTGTTTTGCTTCTGACTTGGCCCTATACAGTCCATAAATGAAGGTTGCACATCTAAAGCTACTAACAATCCCGAGGTGATTATCCGACGATGGTCAAAAATCAAACATAGAAATGAAATTCAAATACTTCCACTCTAAGAATAAAGGACTCAACACCGCATGTTGCCTACTCAAGGCATCGGCTACAACAATGCCCTTGCCACGAGTATATAAGATATCAAAGTCATACGATGCTAAAAATTCCATCTACCTCTGCTGCCTCAAGTTCAAATCTTTCTTGGAGAATAAATGCTTCAAAGACTTATGCTCCGTATACAGCTCTAACCACTCTCCTAATAATTGTGCCTCCATGAATTGAGTATAAAGACAATAGACGCCAACCCAAGATCATGGGTATGATAGTTTCTCTCATGGAACTTCAACTATTGACTAGCATAGCTCATCACTCTCCCTGCCTACATCAACACCATGCCCAAATCCGTACCACAAGCATCGGTATATACCGTGAATGCCTTTATGCCATCGGGTAACACTAGAATAGGTGCACTAGTCAACCCTCCTTTAGCTTAACAAAAGCATCCTCACACTTTGCGTCATACGAGAAAACCAAATTCTTCTTGGTAAGGTGGGCTAGAGGGGCAGAGGTTTTAGTGAAGTCCTTAATGAACTTCCTATAGTAGTCCGCCAAACCAAGGAAACTCCTCACTTCCGTGGCATTCTTCAGCATATGCTAATCCTATAATGTAGCTAATTTATTAAAATTGATTTCTAGCCTAATTTCAGAGATGACGGGTCCTAAATCTCATCGCACCAAAAGTGACATTTAGAAAACTTTGCCTTCAATTTATGCTCACGAAGTGTATTGAGCACTTCTTCTAAATGCAACCTAAGCTTCTTCTTCCTTTTTAAATGGACTAAAATGTCATCTACAAATACCACCCCAAACTTATTAAGCAACCCACTAGATACTCGACTCATCAAATTAAAAAACAAATGGGTGCAGTGGTTAGTCCGAAGGGCATGACTAACCACTCATACAGTTTGGGTGTACGAAAAGTTGTCTTCTGAATACCATCCTCAGCTACACGCAAATGTGGAATATAGTAGCCAAGTCAAGCTGAGAGAATACCTTTGCACTAACCAACTAATTAAAGAGATCATCAATACGGGGCAATGGATAACGATTCTTCTTTCTCGGTTATTCAACTCCTAATAATCAACACAAAACCTCGGAGAACCTTTTGCCTTGGTGGCAAAGAAAACTAGTGTTTTCCATTCTGAAATACTCCCCTTAATGAAGCCCCAATCCAATAGCTCATTCATTTGCTTATTCAACTTGCATCTCTCCTTTGGATCCATAAGCCTCAAGGGTAAGGCAAAAGGTCTGGAGTTCTCCACAAAATAAATCCCGAACTCGATCTCTCTTTGGGGTAGGTGGCTAGTAACCTCGAAAAAGACATATGGGTCGTCTTTAGCTACTGGCACTAAATCTAACTCGTCATGTGATAGGTCTAATCAATAAAGGTAACTCAACATAATCGAACCTCTGGGATCACAATAAACCTCTAGACTGCGTCCACTACAAATACTTAACCTAAAAACCTTCCTATAACAATCTAAGATCGCCCTATACATGGTCATCCAGTTCATGCCTAAGATCAACCCAAACCATAAAATCCTAAGACCAAAAGCATCGCAATCGAACTCAGCCATCAAAATAAACAATTTCAAACCCCCTACATATCATAGACAAATAAGCCAATCCTCCGGTAGGGTTTGATACAACTATAGGGTCTGTAACTATGTTAGTGTCTATGTGTAGCTCATCTACAAGTCTGCTAAAAATAAAAGAGTGTGATGCCTAGTGTCAAATAAGGCATGAATGGATAAGCTAGATAGAGTTAACACACATTAAATCATGACTATCTTCCCCTTGTCCGCTACTAATAGCGTACTCGAGCAAGAAACGACATCCAGTGTGTAAGCTGTTGCTACCTAGGTAGAGGTCTTCTGTGGTGCTGGACACACCCTCCTCATGTGCTCCAATTGATTGCAGTTGTAACACTTGATCTTCGAGATATCTATCTTGCACCCCTTAATAAAGTGCCACTTATAACTACATCTCCTGCACTACTTCTCTTGCTTCTTAATCTTCCCTTTGTGTCTTACTTCACCCTTGCATTGATTCTATTATAGTGCCTTCCTTTTAGACTTCTTGGGGTCATTCTTCACTTCCTCTTTGAAGACAATATTCAGCAAGGCCATCTCCACCAAACCCTCATAAGTTGCACCCATGTAAATATGACTAAGAGCCAAATCTCGGAGAGGTTGATTTAGCGCTTTAGCAAACATCAAAGCTCTCTTATGAAGGGGTATTTATTAGTCCATTCCAAACCTAGCCAACTCATTGAACTAATTCACACCTTTACTAATATCCCTCCCTGTAGTGAGTGTATGAATTTCTCCAACTGCACTCCCGCCTCTGCTATGGAAAGGAATTCTTCTCAAAATATCCCCTAAACTCTCCCAACAGATCTCTCCTTCGTCAGTCTCTGCCAGTACATCATACCATGGCCTCTCCCTATAAAAGCCAAGTAGTAGGCCGTCTCCTTGCCTCATCAACAAAATCTATCAATCCAAAAACCCTCTCACAAGTGTGGATCCATGCCCTCGAATCCACATACGACTCGTTCCCAACATACGGCTTCCTTCCAAGATTGGCAAAGTCCTCACATAGCTTGGCAAAATCGACAGCAGGTGGTCGAGCAGGAACTACACCTGGGGCACGCTCTCTGGGTCCTCTATCAGGGTTAAGCTTGGCTTGACCTCTTGCTTTAGATACCGACGGAACAAAATCGGGACGTTTACACCCGGAATCTTAGTTACATCGCCAGAGTCAATAGGATCGCTCATTCTTTCTATCTATGATTTTAGTAAATTATTATTAAAATTTCAATAGATAGTATTGGCGAGAATAAGGGAAGGAGTTATCCACATTAGACTTGTATAAATTTTTGAAAAGCCTTTACTTATACATATATACTTTGGAAAACCATTTTGAAAACCTTTCTGGAAAACATTTGGAAAACTTTTCAAGTACGTTCCCTCAATATGCCCATAGTCACTAAGTAATTTCAAACCTAGGCTCTGATACCAACTATTACAACTCACACCTCTTGACACACCAATCCAAAGCTTATGGTGACTTTTGGACTCGAGTTGGTGCCAAGAAGTATGGGCTATTGGGTTTTTTAATACCGAGACCAAGAATATAAAGATTTGATCTAAGACATACTGCACTTTCAGATCTCACAGCGGAAGGCAACAAAATATAAATATAAAAAAACAACCATTTTAGAAAATATCTCAAAACACAGTCTTAGAAACAGCACATATAGTCATATGCAGAGTACACAGAAATACAATACATAGTTTGATAAATACCAAGTACCAAATATGGTAAAAGTTACATGGAGAGCAATATAAAATGGTAAGAAACTCCAATGCTAAGCTTGCTTGTCCACATACTAAATTCAACCCTATCACTTGCTACCCCCTCCTTCATAATGGGGGAAAAAAGAAAGGAAAGGGTGAGTCGGAGTGAGTTAGACAAAATTCTGGTGAATGAGTACATTATTAATATATGGTGATCATATGCAATTAAATTTAGTGATAATCTATGTGACCTAGAATGTCCTACAAGTGTCCCTGAATTACTTATTCCATTTTCCTAAGGTTTTTAGCTCAATACACCTACACTAATGACTTGTGCAAGCTAATACTTTGGGTCGAATGACTAATCGAACCTCAAGGCAGCTAATGATCCGCTAATAGTTACTGAAACAATTTCTAACATAGGGGATATCTACAATTCTCAACCATAAGACTAAGTTTCCCACACTATGACTATACGTATCTACCATGGGACTATATTCTCATAATTCCGACTACATGTATCCTATTTACACATCGAGAGGGAGCCCACAATGCTGACTTGCTTGGATGTCTCATCGTTTGCATCCGCTTTTACCTTTCAATGGTAACGTAGCACCTCTTATTGCACCGTGTTGGGACCCATCAACAACACATCATCATGTCATGACACCTTGAATACTAAGGAATTCCCGTTAGTGTAGGGTCACACACTTCTCCCGACATCATTATCAATGTTGCACGTCCAACATAGAACCTCATGCGAGTCCAAATTAAGATAGAATCACTTCCAGTCGAATATCGACCTTGATGGATAAATAACATTTATCCAATCTTGCAATGTCCTAATATCTCACATAAGGAACTAGCTTCCCTACTCATACTAACATCCATCCATCCATTCACACACACACACACAAATATATATATATATATATATATATATATATATATATATATATGTGTGTGTGTGTGTGTGTGTGTGTGCGCGTGCGTGCGTGCGTGTGTGTGTGCGTGCGTGTGCGCACGCGTGCATACATGTCTATATATATATTACTTATTCTATTTATAACCTGGGCCTTAGGCCAAGGTTCATACTGTGCTTAGAAAATGCCAACCGGTTGACCGTTGGTATTGAAACGGTCGACCGGTCGCAATGTTAATTTTTAGGTTAATTAAATTATCATCTTTAAATTTTGGTTAATTACTATCGTTCCCAAATTTTGTACACTATACTTACAAATTCATATTGTAGTAATTACAGTGAACCCAATTTATGAAATCTAGCATTTATAATTGCTTATCTTGTATTCAATTTTATATACAATAAAACTATTTAATCTAGGTTGTGCATAACATAAACATATTATATGGATTCATATTTGATTAGAAATGGGTATAACTCAGATTATTTCTTACTTAACAGGTTAACATCAATTTATAATCACTGTTAAAACTTAGATCCAAACAAACATGGTTCCTAATTTTCATTTTGAACAATCTAAATCAAATAGGTTATAATAAAATTAAATGCATACAAATCATCTAACTAACAGTATACCCACTCAACTCAAATCCAAGCTACTATCTACAAGTTACGCCTAGAATCTCCTCCGTTTGCTAGCTCTTCGCTTGGTTTGATTTAATTTCTCTTCTTCTTTGGGTTTTTAATTTAGTTTAGTTTTGAAGAAATTTAATTTGAAGAGAAATGAATTTGGCAGAATTTGGACGTACAGACTAAAATTTTGTGAATTAGGATATAATTAGTTATCAATTTATAGGGGTTCAAGCTAATAATAATTATCCAAAAGACATGATGTAAATCTGACCATCGATAAATATACGATTAAATCCAAGTCGTTAGTCTAAGCAAACCATAACCGCATACACTCGACCGGTCGACCACTATGATTATGGATGATCGATTGCTAGTGATCGATCGGTCCAATTACACCGTCGACTAGTGGAGCTTTTTATTTCAGTATATTTTCTTTCCAAATTTATTTGTTGATTATTTTTTGTTTCAAATTTATAACGTTTATAACTTCTTTATACTCGCTCTGATTTCAAAAGGTCAAATATGGAAATTGTCTATAAAATCGTTATGATTTCAGCGATGCAAATTTCGTAGCTAGATTCAGATATTTGCAAAAATTCCATTTTTGCCCTTATTATTTTTTAAATTTAATTCTTTTATTTAAATTCTTCCCGTTTAAAATTTTTGGGATGGTACAACGTGTTTGCCCAGGGTTAAGTAATCATAAATCAATATCTATATTATAAGGCATTCAAATCCTAAGACCAAGTCTTGATCTCTTCGGATCGGACAATCAATGCCCAATCTGGGGTCTGATCTCTCTAGATCATTCAACATCCAATCTAGGTTACAATCTCTCAGGACCGTTCAACATCCAATTTAGGGTTTTATCTCTTTGGATCCATGCTAAGTCCAATTCGCTCGCTCTCCAAAAAGGGGACCCAATGTTCAAGCAAATCCATCAGCTTACTCTCCAATGAGGAGACTTACTTTTCTAGCTAACCCATACACTCACTCTTCGGCGACGGGCTAGCTATTTATACAAGTCCAATCCACTCGCTCTTAGACAAAGGGACTTGCGCCTTATAGTCATCGCCCCGTCTCTCTGGATAGGACTACCATGTTCAATCAATATTAGTCATCATGTTCCAGTGGTTTTCAAAACCAAATCTTATTTGTAAATCCAAATCAAAGCAATAAACAAATATCCTAAGCATTCATCTCAAACATCCAACTCAGAGCATGCCTAGAGGCCAATCGAGTTTCGTATACGTGTGAGCAGCTTGAGGTTATTATTGTCTTATTTATTCAAAATAGAAAGCAAAACTAAGGAATCAAATTTGAATCTGTCCGTCCTAATCAAGGGATTATCATTCTCGACCCAGCTCTGTGGTCGTATCTAGATGTGTTCGTTGCATATTATGGCTGCTCCCGTTGCACCACTGTAATTTGGTTCCTCACATCCTATTGTAGATGGTTGTTCTGAAAAATACTCTTTTATGAAATCATGAAGATTTCTACAGTAGTTAGTTTCATGTCCGTCCATATCATGGAAAATGCTAATTCTTCCGAGCCTTTTCTCCCAATCTGTAGGCTCTCTCTTAGCTGTCATTTGGTAGGAGATGTGCCCCATAGAATCTAAGTAAATTTTCTTTGGGGTTTTAGTTAGGTCAACGTAGGAAGAGAATATTGGTTTCCTCCTCTATCGCTTCGGTCCTCCGAGGCTATCTTCATCTTTTCACTTTCCATTTTCTTTACTATACCCTTCTTGGGACGGTCCTCAGTTATCCATAGCATTAACTTCAGCGTTCTTGGCTTCAACATCCTCTTGATGCAAGTATCTCTCAGCCTTATTATAAAACTTTGTAATACCCATCAGTGGATCCTTTCTATAGCAATTTTGAAGTCATTTTTATTTGCAACTCCAGATATTGTAGCCATCAAAGCAATAGATGGATCCAACTTATGAACCACAATGTTTGCTGCGTTAAACCTAAATAAGTAACTCCTTATGGTCTCTTCGGCTCACTGCTAACAATCTAAAGCGTCATCACATTCTTTGGTTAAGAAATGTGAACTTTAAACTGTCTCAAGAATTTATCTACCGATCCGACCCACTTGCTTATGAACCCTTTCTCTAACTGCCTAAACCACATAACGGGCAACTTCATTAAGTACAATAGGAAACAACGTCCCACTACACCCTCAGAAACACATAATACCTCCATATGTTGGATGTATCTGATTAGATAAACCATCACATCTATCTTCCTATTGTATAGCTCTAGCGTTGGTAGTTTCAAATCGGGTGGATTCCTTAGGTAATGGATGTTAAGAGCAAATGGACTCTTATTCACATCCTCTAATCGCTTACCTAGAGGTCCTCCTCTCACCATTCCTCTGATCATCTCAGCTATTCTATCATTGTCATCTAATGGATGACTCTAATCCATAGCAACATTTTGCCTCCCATTCTCATGAGGAAATTCTAGAACATACTCCTTTGGTCGTGCATTTTTGATCCCATCTAGCATCTCCTATTGTCGAGCTATTATTCCGTCTTGTATCTCTTTTATCATCCTCTTCATCTCTTCTATGGTTAAATAAACAGATGAATTTGAACTTGAGAACAACTTCTGGCTATCCCATGCTCTGGTTGATTGGTGATGTGATTGCTCTATTAGAAGGCCTCTTCATCTCTTCCAAACTTCAGATCCAAGCCTTAGATTGTCAAACCTAGCCCTTTCTCAGTGAAAGCGCACAAATGTTGCATCGGCAAATGGCACAACACCCCAAAATGAAATTATATAGAAAGATCTAACAAAATACAATAATAAACACAGGAAACTTTTATAGTGGTTTAGAAAATCTGAGGGCTAAGTCCACTTTAATCATGTTATCCTTTTGATTCTCTCTAGAATATAAAGATTGCAACCCAAATATGACCACAATCTTGTAGATCTCGAACTTAGTAGAGGTTTCAAGAGTCAAGGAAGAAGAAGATTGCTCTCTACATCTAAAGTGCCAATCCTTTTTCTAGTTGTAAGTAGCTTCATATTTATAGGCAAAATCCAACATAGATCTCACCATTCAGGTTTCAAAACATCATAACCCCAAGATCCAAATATCCAGTAGGTAGAACAAGTCATGCTGCATGAATATCAAGAAGAAAATCAGATCAGTACCAACCTGAATCTGGTCGATTTCGACATGAATTTATGCATCCAAACTTGATTTTCTCTTCATATTTAAGCTCCTTTTATCCTTCTCTTACCATTCCAAGTCTCAAAATCACGTCGGCACCAACCAAATCAAGTCGGTACCGATATGATTTTGTTCTTCGAAAGTTCATCAAACTTCTTGAGTTCCTTCATGTCATCATTCTAGATAGTTCTAATCATGTTCGTGTGAATAATGTCAGTGAAAATCATGTTGGTACCAACATGAATCATGTCCGCACTAACCTATTTTCAATTCTAAAACTTGGCCAAACCATTGATTTCTTCAATCTTGACATCTCTTAAGTTCCTTGACTTATTCCTTCATCAGTTTGCAGTCCATTTCATCTATTTGAGTTTATTCTAAGACTATAAAAATTTGACTATAACGGTCCTACCATTAGCTCATTTGACAAAGAAGAATCAGACTTTTTCTTAGGACATGAGGTGTGAGCATGTGTTCATTAGTCTAAAGGAAAAGTTGATGAGTGCATGAATGTTATTCATTCTTGAGTTGATAGTATAAAAACATGGATGTGGTATTGGACCTAGAGTGGTATTGATGCAAAAAGGTAATGTTATCGCTTATGTGAATAAGCAACTGAAACCGCATGGGAAGATATATTTGACCCACAATTTAGATCTAATAGGTAAAGCATTTTCTTTAAAGGTTTGGAGGTATTATTTGCTAGGAGAAAGATTTGAGTTATGCACCTATCATAAGTCATTTAAGTGCCTATTCTCATAGAAGGATCTTAACCTATGACATTAGAGTTGGTTAGAGTTCTTATTCTCCTATTATTTTGATATTTCTTATATACCCAATAAGAGAAATGTAGTCGCAAATGCATTTAGTCGAAGACATGCTACTTTGGAAGCCATGTTATTGGAGTGGATACAATTAGTATATAGCAAGATATGATTTCTAAACTAGTTCTTAGCTTGGGCTATAATGTTGGAAAACTTAGGCCATAGATGTTGGAAAGCTTGACGATTAGACCCACTCTTAGAGTGGATTGACGCTAGTCAGAGGCGTCATGTAAAACTAGAAGGCATTATTACAAAGCTAGAGATGGAAGTAAAGTCTGAGGATATGGGATAGTATGAATTTGGCTTAGTTATTTGGCTTCGCAAAGATATGAGATTATATGAACCTAATGTAGACGTTATTAAAAATGAGGTACTATAGGAGTGCCATCATTCGAAATTGGTGATCAATCCTAGAGGTTAGGACATTCATCTCCATATGTATGAATTGTCAGCTAGTTAAAGCTGAGCAAAAGAAATCGAGTGATTTGTTGCAACCGCTTGAACTTCCATAGTGGAAGTGAGAGCAGATATTGACAGACCGCTTAGGACTATAGGAGGCTATATTAGCATATCGGTTATAATCGATCGACTGACAAAGAGCACCATCTTCATACCTTTAAAGTCCAATAGAATAGCAATGAAAGTACCTAAGTTGTGCGTGTGTTGGGTAGTACGATTCTAGAGTACCAAAGAACATTATAAGTTATAGAGACCCATTATTCACGAGTTGATTTTGAAAGAGCTTGCAAGAGGCTTTGGAATGGAATTGAATTTGAGCATAACTTGTCATCCACAAACGAACGGTCGGACAAAGAGAGTGAATTGTATACTTCAGGATATTTTATGAGCTTGGATACTTGACTTTGGAGGCTTATGGGAAGATCATTTGCACTTGGTAGAGTTTGCTTATAACAATAACCATTAGTCAATAATTGGTATGGTGCCTTTTGAAGCTTTATACGATTTATCATGTAGTAACCCATCATGTTAGTAGAAAATCAAAGAAAAATCGATACTTAAGCCAAATGTGATTAGGGTGACTACAAAGAGGGTAGAGATTATTGCGAAATGAATGAAATATGCACAAGATAGACAAAAGTGTTGCTGATAGGAAATGTCGTAGTCTGGAGTTCTCAGTTGGTGATGTTGTGTTTATCAAAAGTTCTCTATTAAAAAACACAGCTTGATTTCGTAATAAGAGGACATTGGCATCGACATTTATATGACCTTTTTCGATACTCAAGAGGATTATAAACCTTATATACAGAGTCAATTTACCTCGGAAGAGGTGGTGTGCATAATGTCTTCTATGTTTCTCATATTTGGAAGTTTTTTATCCTTTTAGGCAAGATAATTGAATTGGATCGACTTAATGACATAGAAATTAAACATAAAGCGGCGAGACCTCGTAGACCTATTCGTATAGTCAAGCAGAGTATGAATCAACTTAGGAGGAAGATCGTAAAGCTAGTAAGGGTTCAATAAGGCGGGGATAAATGTGATATGTAACATCCCCCACTTGGAGGCCCAAAACTGGTGGCTACGGATGCTGCACCCATGCATAATTATTAATCCTCGGCAACCAAATGCAGTAATATTAGATACTTTGATATAATAGAAACACATGGATATGAAAAAATTTAAATCCATTAAACAAATTTCTCATTCCATTTCAATCACATTTGAAGTTCATTACATAATCTCAAATTCGAGAAACACTTTCAGAGAAAATATAATTATCACAAAATACGCCAAGAGATACATATGAAGATGCCCTCTTGGATGATTAGAGACTAAACATAGGCAATTAAACAACTTTCCCTTTACATGAAAACATAGCGGAATCAAATAGTAAAGAACTCATAATAGCTAGCCTATCTCCTGCACGTCTCCGGATGCTTATTTGTCTAAGGAGAACCTGAAAATCCTCAACTCCCAAACTACTCAAAATCAATTGAGTACCCGAGAGTATAAGGGGAAAACATGAACTTCGAGTCAGACATAAAGCCTGGTATGAATAATAACCTACCATCTCGAACCATTTAGATATCTAGTAAGACCATGCCACTTAGTGGAACGGGTTTTCCCCTCACCAGTATTTTACCCAAAAATTTATAATAACCATATACCATGCTCCTACATCCACAATGGTTAAAAACATAGCAATTTAAAATATTATGATGATATGCAAACAAGCTAAATATCTTGGATTTCCCATCCCATTCATTTGACTATCTGTCACAGTTAAAGTTTCTAGGGCGACTATTAGCCTATTAGTTTTCATGGGCTGCTAATAACCTGTTTAAAGCATCTGGACGATCTGTTCGGCCTCATAGTTTTCATGGGATCACTAAGAACCTATTGGCCCCTACCAATAACTTCATTCAATTATTTCATGGGTTCTCTCTGAACCTATTGGTATCCCCAATAACTTCTCTTATATCATAGTTTTCATTGGTTGACTATGAACCTATTAATCTTTGTCAATAACTTTATCCGGATACAGTTTTCATAGGATCACTATGAACATATTGGCCCCTGCCAACAACTCTCTCCAAACATAGTTTTTATGGGTTTACAATGAACCTGTCAAAACTGACAACTTCTTGATCAATCTTTGGGCATCCTATGTTCTAGTCTACCTGACCTCCTGGATGCAAATCTATTCGTTCAGGAGTTAACTCTATTTATTCACTACTGGGTCAACTTAGCTAGTTGTTATGCCCTTTCTCCCTTAAATACAGTTATGGATCCATTATATAGTGAATATATTTATAGAAGAAACATATACAATAACATAAAAATACCAACATTTATGGTTTAATATTCTTGAAATCATTTCCACATGAAATTTGGTTAATCACTTTAACCCATTATTTTTATCAAGACCAGCTTCTTCAAAAACTACTAATTTAAAAGCCATTTCAAAGCTCTTTTATGTTGCCATGGGTTTTTTGTTTTGAAAACTAAGGCTTTCGAAACCTTAGACCTTTACATTCAAAACAATTAGAATATACCTTTCGAAAGCATTCAAATCTTCTTTTCGAAACACTAAGCACATGCCTTTCAAAACACTTTAAAACTTCTCTTTCGAAAACATCAAAACATTACTTTCGAAAGTATTAAAGCATCACTTTCCAACTTGTAGAAGCATAGCTTCGAAACCATTTGAAAGTACCTCTTTTGAAACCATTGGGTTTAATCTTAAATATAACTTTTGGGTCAAAGTGAACAAAAGTGAAAGTAACCCTTTCAAAACCATTAAACTTCAAACAAAAGAATTTGGGTAAAACAGATGGCTTCAGATCCATCCTTTCGAAAGCTTTAATCTTTTAAGTAAAACCATTGGAAGGATAGCTTTGAAGCACCTCTCAAAGTCATTGCCTTCGAAACCTTTAGTATAGGTGGCTACTGGTTTCCTTTTAAAAGCATTGGGAAGTATCTTATTATATTTATAAAACAAAAGCTTGCCTTTTGAACTCACTGAGAACTTCAACCTATTCGAAAGGCATGAAGACGGCAGCATGGTTTCGTCTAGGTTTAAACTACCGCTCCTGTAACGACCCACCATTTTGACTATCGAAATTCAACACCGAACGCTACCACTATGTTCCAATGTCGCACATCCAATCGACAAAAGGGCATATTGTTAGGTTAAATAAAAAGAAAAGAATGGAGAATAGAGAAAAATAGAATCTCACAATGGAATCGATAAGATATAATATAACAAGGACAGTAGAAACTGTCACTCCAAACATACAGAGTATATCAGAGATGAAAACAAAACTTATTAGCTAGACAATTATAAAATCCTAACCTTACAAATGCCGATAGGTATACTATATATTACAGCGGAAAATAAAATACGCGACTCTTCAACTCCCCTCCACGATCTCCAAAACTTCAAAGACAACCTGGGAAAATACTCGGTCTGACCCAAGCATTATAAATAAATACCACCCGATCAATCTGGAAATACCAGCGTGAGATAACTCGAATAACGAAGAACATATATAAAAGTTCTGTAAGACCGCACCGTTAACGCGGAATGGGTTTTTACCTCACACGAATAACATCCATACAGGTAAGAGCAGAAATAAATATCAGGAAATAAATCCAAATATGAATAAGCATAAGTAATATTAAACCACACTTGAAAGAATGGAAGTAAACCAAGTAAAATCCAAACTGGAAAGAATGGATAGAACAAGGAAAACAATATAAATAAAGTAACCGTCCAAACTCGATAGAATGTACTAAATAAGGTAACAGTCCAAACTCAATAGAATGGACTGAATAAACACTTAAATGTCGTGATGAGGAGTTGGCTCTACTCGTGGCAATTTAAATCTAAAACAGATTCCGGGTTTTCGACTCAAATAAGGAAAGGAAATTTTCCAACAAATTACTAGAAGGGTGCTCTCGCCTCACCAAAAGTATACCTCTAGAAATATACTTGACAACTCTGATGGTTCTCAAACACGTCCAAGTTGGACCCCGCCAATGGTTACCGAGAATCCGAGTATTTCACATCTCAATACACAAAATAAACCGATTCTAATCTAGAGTGGATGTGAAAATACCCTAATGGGAGCAACCCCACATGCTTGGCTTCCACTCGCTCTTTGGGTTTAATAATTTTTGACAAAGGATAACAAAGCTCGATTGAGCAACAAATCATTTTAAGTTGACGGTACACCATGAAGAAAGCTGAATCCGATACTTAATAAATCAACTATCGTGGATAATTAAAATGATATTATATGCAAATTAAATTTCATATATTTACCACTACTCGTTGATTCCAGACAAGTCCTATATCTTGGTTAAAAATGAAGCCGAGTGTTACCTTTAGGCATCACCTTGATGAAATTTTTAACCTTCGAGATAGAAACGAGTCCAAGCTTCAACGTTTAGAGTTAAATGCATGACTATATCTTTTTCTTATAAGTGATATCGATTACGGAACTATTGTTCTATAACCGAAATCGAATTTTCACTTATAAAAGTACCGAACTTGTGCTTGACTTCCATATTTCCACATTGTTGAAACACTTTTAGAATTAGTTCCTAATTGTTAAAATGTTAAGAGAATAAATTTTCCAAGTGCGCGACCCCGAAGGCCTAAACCAACATCAGACCGAACACCCAAGAAGATTATCCAACCTAACATCCCAATAATCGAGTTCCAATTCCTTTTTATAACTTTAAACCAATATTAATTATCCCAAAACATAATTAATCACGTTTAAAATCTCTTTTAAATAAACAAATCCATTATCTTTAATAAAATAGATTATTATTTCCAAACATTTTTATAACATTGGTAAATTAACTTTAAATCAGTTGATTAAAGCAATTTTATCATATTAGTTAATTGACTTAAATATTTTTATTAAATCAATTAATTAACTTTAAATATCATTAATTAAAAATATTTATAAAATTCAAATAATCATTAGTTAAAAATGAATAAGTCATCTCAAACATCATTTATTAAAATGATAAGTAAGTTTTTAAATACCATTAATTAAAACAATTAATCAATTTCAAGTAAGAATAACTTAATTGAATTAATTAAACTCAAACTCCATTAGCTAAAAAAAATTAATTTAAAAATCATTTGTTAAAATGATTTATTTAATTATAAAACATCATTAATTAAGATGGTTAACTAATTTTTAAACACTATTAGTTAAACCAATTAATTAAATTTAAACAACTATCAATAAAAATGATTAATTAAAGTTCAATATCATTAATTAAAATGAATTAATCAAATTCAAATATTATTATTTAAAATGATCAATTACTTTTAAATATCATTAAATTATAACGATTATTAATTTCAATTATCATTAATTAAAATACTTAATTAAACACCATCATCATTAATTAAAATAATTAATTAGACTCAAATAATCATTAGTTAAACGATTAATTAAGTGCAAAACATCATTAGCAACAATGATTAATTAAATATAAAGATAAACCAATATTTGAATCATCATTTGTTAAATTGGTTAATAAAGCTCAAAATCATTAGTTAAAATGATTAATTATTTTTAAATTATCATTAATCCAAATGATTAATAAATGTTAATATTCTGTCTAGTGTAAATACAAGCTCAAGTTCATACGACAGGGTTTCGGGGATGAAATTTTATAAATGGCGATATAGCGAAATCGCTATAACGACAATTAACAAATTAAATGGAATATCAGTGTAACAACCCGCATATTTTACGATTATATATTTAAATGTTTTATTTAAATATAGCATCATTTATTGAATTTAAAGTCTGAAATGTGACTTTTTGTAAACAGTCGAATCCGGACTCGAGATCACTTCCATTGAGTTCAAAACGACGTTTACAACTTTTTTGAGTATAAACATTAATATGTTTGGAGTTGATTAGGATTTTGGTATTTTGTTTGGGCTTTGGGTTGTGTTCTAGCCCACTAACCCAATAAGAAAACCCAAACCTTCTACCAAATACCTCCCACTCCACTCCTCTTCATTCATTCCATTATTCCTAACACTTTATCCCTAAAGGAAAAATGGGGGAAAAGAGGGGAAATCAAAATTCCTAAGCCCTAGATTCTTAGGAAATTCAAGTTCCAAAATCAAGGAGAAGCTTAGGTAAGCATGCTCTTCATCTTCTCCATCTCAATTCCTCTTCAATTCTTGATTTTTCCTATAACCCAACTTAGGAAAAACTTTGCATTTGATCATAGATTAAAGGTTCTAAAAGTGAAGTTGAAGAGAGATTGATCTTGCTTTGTTTTAGAGCTTCTCATTTCTTGTTTTTGAATTTAAAGGTGAGTTCTTGAACTCACATCTATGTCTATAGCTTTCATTGTTGTTAGGTATGAATTCCTAACATTTATTTCATGTTAAGTTGCTTTTGAATTGAATTGGTTTGGTGAATTTTCCAATTTTGGTATTTTGAAGTCAAAATCTATGAAAATCCTACTATGGATGTTTGGACATGTTGTTTGGAGTGTATTGAAGAGCCTATAGGGCTGGATTGTCGCTTGGCATAAATCCCTAGCCACCATCGCTCATCCGATCGCTTTCGAACCGATTTGGCCATTAATGGCCTAGGCTGATTTTTGCCCTGAGCTTCAGCTCAGACGTCTGGTAAAACACTCAGACGTCTAAGGCAAAGGAATAAAAATTATTCCAAACATACGGCTCAAACATTTGAGTGGTCTGGAAAAATTCCAGACCTTTAGCTCAGACGTCTGGGAGAACCACCAGACGTCTGGCGCTGTTAAAATCAGCCAATTTGCCTATTTTTATTCAAATTTCCATTTTAATCGATTTTTGTTGATCCGGTTGGTTGTTGTCATTTATTACCAACTTTGATGACTTCTTTTTTGGATTTTTGGGAATATCCATTTGACGGATTTGATATCGATTTTTATTGTTTTAATTCACATCGTTGAATGTGAATTTTTGGCGATAGATTGTTTTTACAATCGTTTCTATGATTAGTCACTTTAAAATACAAAGGTTTCTATACTAGTAGTAAATACTCAAACTTTTTCACAAAAACGATTTCAACACTACTTTTAAATACAAGCTCGTTTTTATATTCGTTTTCCAATCTATTAGTAAATACAAACCTTTACCTCACTCGTACAAGAAATCCAATTAAACGACTTAGCAAAACAAGTGGTATGAAACGCTTGCGTTTACTTCGTCAGTTAATTCTTAGACTTGTTCGATTGAACTCTTGCGACAATTTTCGAGTGGAAATCTACAATTTGTTCGTAAATATTTAAGTAAAGCCAGTGGTTATGGGACATGAAGCTAAACTCATTTATTTACTAGCTTGGTATAATTTACACTTTTATTGATCTATGACGATTTGAGGTTTAGACTAGCGATATGCGATGTCTCATTGTCCGCGTGGGGGACTGTACCCCGTTCAGTTGAGCTTCGTCTCATTTTTTGTAGGCTAGCGACCTATGGGTTTTATGGAGTTCGGTTCATTGGGCATACCGTTGTACTACATCGTTGTTCCAGCTTATTTGAGTTTCAGATTCCTCGAGCATACCATTGTACTACGTCGTTGCACCGGCTCTATGGGTTAGCGACCCATGGGATAGCATCCCGTTTGTGATACACGTGTTGGTGAGTTTTCATGCTCCCATTTATGATATGCCTCCCCCTTTTGTATTTTCTGGATTTCTTGAAATTATGTTTCACCAATTTTTTTGATTGGCATTGATATGTTTTGTCAATATTTTAGGTTTGGTGAATAAGCTAAAGATTATGATAATTCTTTTTGGTGTTTTGAGAAAATTTGAGATGTTGTACGATTTTCATTTGTTATCAAATATATACTTGTTACAACATGGTATTATTGTTATCATATGTTTTTGTCATATCTCTGATCCTATCTCATCTTATCTGATATTTATAGCTAGACTGATATCCGTTTATTAAATTTCTTCTTAAATAATACTCGGGTCAGACCGAGGTGTTTCAGGTGCTTCCACTTGACTTCTTATCAGGGATCGTCATCTGACTTTTGGCTAACTACTTTAGCTTAGTAGTTTTGTTTTTATACATTCGAGATAGAGACTCCTTGATGTATACATATTCTTTTGTCTAGCACTTGTACCTATTCTTTTATGATGTAGTGGATCTTGTATGACCACTACTTTGATGTACACTTCTATGTGTTATATTCATATCTGTTTCCGCCTTTGTGATATGAATATTTGTGACTGATTTATGTTATGCTTATTTTATATTTGTTTCCGAAGGCCACATAGCCACTGTGTAGTAGCTTTGAGTTTGTATTTGATGTGTCAGATTTCCTCCGACATACTATCTGACATACCGGTACTCGTACAAAGCAATTACACAAATGGTCGCTCCTTAACAGCCTTATTCTTCGTACTAATTGATGGCATTACCCAATAGTGTCCTTGGTTAGTGTGAATATAGAGGTGGGGCGTCACAGCTTGGTATCGGAGCCAAACTTCGGAACAATGTAGAATAATCTGGCAAGGATCATTGTCCTAAGTCTCTCTTAGGAATTGTGCCTTAGGATTTAATTCGAGTCTTAGGACCCATTCTATCCTATTTTCTTTTATGATGCCTTGTTTTATCAATCAAGTTTGTTTGATATTCATTCTGAGAATAACCTTTTTCCTCTTCTTTCTTTCTTTCTTTCTTAAAGAAGAGAAATGGTTAGACCTGGCCGTCCCAGCGCCGGTCAATCTAGTGCTACTCCTCAGGATGGCGTATTCATGTCTGCCCAACAGCTTTTGGATCTTGTAAAGAATGCCCAAGCTGCCGGACCCATTCCTGAGCCTACTCATCCTAAATCCGGGTTTGCATGCTTGTGCAGTGATTATACCAATTTGGGTAGAAGGCCATTCAAGGGTTCCAAAAGCGTTATAGAAGTCCAAGCTTGGCTTAGAACATGCGATCACATCTTTTCTCGCATGAATCTTGTGGATCTATATTGAGTCCAATTGGCTTCTAGCATGCTCGAGGAGAGAGCATTAGATTGGTATGAGCTTTTGATTTCGGAAATTGTTGAAGCGGATCTTACTTGGGAGCAATTCCGGGAAAGGTTCGAGTTAAAGTTTGTGCCGGAAGCTGAAAAAGTAACTTTAGCCCGATGCTTTATTGACCTTGTTCAAGGTGAATCTTCTGTGACAGAGTATGTTGCATCTTTTGAATCCCTCTCTAAATATGGGGTCGATAATATTAATTCCCCATTGAAGAAAAATCAGAGGTTTATATATGGGTTGAATAAGAACCTCAAAAGGCCTTTACTTCTAAAACTAGAAGTTTCTTTCGATTAGCTTGTAGATATCGCTCTTCGACTTGAAGAGGCCGATAAAGAAAGTGGTGTTGAAGTTGTCGGTGCCAAACAGAACTTCAACAACAACAAGAAGAGGCCTATTAAGTTCAAACCTAACCCCAATAAGAAAGGGAAGCAAGCAACTTCGGTGGCAAAGGCTCCTACCTCTAGTCGTGGAGAATGCTACAATTGTGGTTCTAAGGACCATTATGCAAATAGGTGTCTGAAACCCCTTTATTGTCACGATTGCAAAAGTTCGGGTCATCTTATATCTTCATGTCCCAAACTTCAAAGCAAGAAAGAGGGAAAGATGAATGTTGTGCAAGCCCCTTGTAACACTTCTCTTGGTCAAGGTATTTCTCATTTTGTCCTTGATGGCATTATTATGTTTCATGATCATCCTATTCGAGTTCTTTTTGATACGGGTGCATCTCACTCTTTTATATCAAAGGAACTTGTTGATACTTTGTCTTTAAATGTTATGGGCTTGATGACTTCACTTAGAATTTCGAATCCAGTTGGTGGATCCACAACACTCAGTTTATTTTGTAAGGATGTTGAAATTATTTTATGTGATTATGCTTTCCGAGCTGATTTGCATGTTATGAGTTACCTTGGTTTCAAAATGATTTTGGGAATGGATTGGTTTAACCGTTATGAAGCCCACATCCTATGTCTCGAGAGGACTATTCATCTTTGACATCCCCAATCTGTTAAGCAGATTTCTATTGTTCTTAAAGATTCAGATTCCAATTCGGTAGCATCCTTATATTCTCTAAATCCTCATGAGGACGATAATGATGATGAGGAAGATGTCATTTCCCTCATTCACGTTGTTTGTGAATTTCCCGACATCTTTGAGCCCATTTTAGGATTACCACCTAAGCGAGCAATTGAGTTCAGAATTAATCTAATCCCTGGAGCTCTACCTATCACTCGTCCTCCTTATCGTATGTCCAATAAGGGAAATAAGGAGATGCGTAAACAATTATCCGAATTGGAAGAAAAACAGTTTATTCGTTCTAGTTCCTCTCCTTGGGGAGCTTTAGCTATCTTTTTGAAGAAATCCGATGGTACACTTAGGCTTTGCGTTGACTATCGCAAGTTTAATGATCTCACCATCAAAAATAGATATCCCTTACCTCGGATTGATGATCTATTCGATCAGCTTAGCGGTGCTAGAGTCTTTTCACAGTTAGACTTAGCAACCGGTTTTCATCAGCTTCGTATTGCAGAGGATAGCATTCCTTTGACATCGTTCCATACTCGTTATGGATCCTATGAATGGCTTGTTATGCCATTTGGTTTAACGAATGCTCCAGCTTATTTTGTTGACCTTATGAATCGAGTTTTCAAAGACTTCCTCGATCGATTTGTTCTCATCTTTATAGATGATATTCTTGTTTATTCTAAAACCGAGGAAGAGCATGAAAAACATCTTCGAATTGTGTTGGAAACCCTTAGGAGCAATCAATTGAAAGCAAAGTTTTCTAAGTGCCACTTTTTGCAATCCCGTGTGAAATTATTAGGACATATTATTTCCGAATCCGGAATTTCTATGGATCCTTCAAAGATTGAAGCGATTCAAAATTGGAAGAGACTGGAGAGTGTGATGGAAATTCGTAGCTTTCTTGGATTGGCGGGCTATTACCGTCGGTTCAAAAAAGAATTTTCTAAAATTTTCGTACCTCTTACTAGTTTGACGACGAAGGGAGTTAAGTACATTTGGTCAGACAAATGTGAAGCTTCTTTTCAGAAATTAAAAGAACTCCTTTCCGGTGCTCTCATTCTTGTGATTCCCGAAGGGAACCAAGCCTTTATTGTTTATACCGATGCTAGTCGTGTTGGTTTGGGAGCCGTTCTCATGCAAAGGGAACGTGTTATCGCTTATGCTTCTAGGCAATTAAAGCCTGCCGAGACTAGATATGCCGCTCATGATTTAGAGCTCGCGGCCATTGTTTTCGCCCTTAGAATTTGGCATCATTATCTTTTGGGAGAGAAATTTATTCTCTACACCGATCATAAATCTTTGAAGTATTTGTTCTCTCAAAAGGAACTTAATTTGCGTCAACAACGTTGGCTTGAATTCCTTGCATCTTATGATCTTGGTATTCTTTATACTCCTGGAAAGGGAAATCGTGTTGCTGATGCCCTTAGTCGTAAGCAACAAGCAGTTGTTTCCATGATGATATCTGAATGGAATGATCTCAAGACTTTGTCCACTTGTGAGATTCGAGATCGTGAATTCGATTCATGTTCATCTCTTGTTTTATGTAGCCTTGAGGCTCATCCTTCTCTTTTAGACCGCATTCTTGAAGCTCAAAAGCATGATCCCAAATTGGCTCATCTTAGCAAAAGTTGTAGTGATAGAAATATTGATGGTTTGAAAAACTTTGAAATCGATGCTCGTTCGGGCATTTGAAAATTTGGAAGACTTATCGTGCCAAATATTATTGATCTTCTTAAAGACATTTTAAAAGATTCTCATCGTTCTAAATTTACCATCATCCCGGTAGTAGTAGTTAAATGTATGAGGACTTGAAGCGACTTTATTATTGGGATGGAATGAAATCTGATATTGCTAACTTCATTAAGCGTTACATGACTTGCCAATTCGTTAAGGCCGAGCATCAAAGGCCCGGTGGGTTATTTCAACCTTTGGGCATTCCAGTTTGGAAGTGGGATCAAGTCTCCATGGACTTTATTGACGGTCTTCCCCGTTCTCGTTCGGGTCATGACAGTCAATGAGTGATTGTGGATAGACTTACAAAATCCGCCAATTTTATTCTCGTTTAGTCCAATCGGACCGTACCTCTTTTGGACAAACTCTATGTTAAAGAAATTGTTAAATTACATGGAGTTCCTACTTCTATTGTTAGCGATCGTGATCCATTATTTACTAGTGGATTTTGGAAGGGTCTTCAAAAAGCTTTGGGAACGAAGCTTAATTTTAGCACCGCTTATCATCCTCGGTTCGATGGACAAACGGAGCGTGTGAATCAAACTCTTGAAGATCTCTTTCGTGCTTGTGTTCTTGATTTTGGTGGAAGTTGGGAAGATTATATTTCTCTTGTTGAGTTTTCTTACAATAATAGCTTCCAATCTAGTATTGGTATGACACCTTTCGAGGCACTCTACGGAAGGCCATGCCGATCTCCTTCGTGTTGGCTTGAAGCTGGTTTTAGGTCCAGATTTTATTCGTGATGCCACAGAAAAGATTGACCTTATTCAACATAGGATGAAAGAAGCTCAAAGTAGACAAAAATCCTATGCCGATAACCGAAGAAGGAATTTGGAATTTTCTGTGGGAGATTTGGTATTCATTCGTGTTTCACCTATGAAGGGTGTTGTGCATTTCAGTCGATCGGGAAAGTTAGCACCTTGATATATTAGCCCATTTCCCATCACCAAACGCATTGGTTCCGTGGCTTATCGCCTTTTATTACTGGCTCAATTTTCTACTATTCATGACGTTTTTCACGTTTCTCAACTACGGAAATGCCTTAGAGATTCCGATTCTATTCTTGAGTCCAGTGTTATTGAAGAAATTGAAGTTTCACCTAATTTGACTTATGAGCAACATCCTATTCGTATCATTGCTACGGAGGTTAAACGCCTTCGTAATAAAGATGTTACGCTTGTGAAAGTTCAATGGTCCGCAAATCCTAAGGATTGTTCTTGGGAACCCAGAGAATTCATCGAGCGAACCCATCCGGACTTACTCTCTCGTGCTCTTTAAGGTGAACTTCTCGCTTTAAAATTTTCTTTTGTGTTGTTATGCCTTAGAGTGGTTGTTACTCTTTATTTTCTTCTTAAGTATTGCGAGGACGCAATTTCATTAAGGAGGGGAGTCTATAACAACCTGCATATTTTACGATTATATATTAAAATGTTTTATTTAAATATAGCATCGTTTGTTGAATTTAAAGTCCGAAATGTGACTTTTTGGTAAACAGTCGAATCCGAACTCGAGACTACTTCCATTAAGTTCAAAACGACGTTTACAACTTTTTTGAGTATAAACATTGATATGTTTGGAGTTGATTAGGATTTTGGTAGTTTGTTTGGGCTTTGGGTTGTGTTCTAGCCCACTAACCCAATAACAGAACCCAAACCTTCTACCAAATACCTCCCACTCCACTCCTCTTCATTCATTCCATTATTCCTAACACTCTAGCCCTAAAGGAAAAATGGAGGAAAAGAGGGGAAATCAAAATTCCTAAGCCCTAGATTCTTAGGAAATTCAAATTCAAGTTCCAAAATCAAGGAGAAGCTTAGGTAAGCATGCTCTTCATCTTCTCCACCTCAATTCCTCTTCAATTCTTGATTTTTCCTATAACCTAACTTAGGAAAAACTTTGCATTTGATCATAGATTAAGGTTCTTTAAGTGAAGTTGAAGAGGGATTGAACTTGCTTTGTTTTAGAGCTTCTCGTTTCTTGTTTTTGAATTTAATGGTGAGTTCTTGAACTCACATCTATGTCTATAGCTTTCATTGTTGTTAGGTATGAATTCCTAACATCTATTTCATGTTCAATTGCTTTTCAATTGAATTGGTTTGGTGAATTTTCCAATTTTGGTATTTTGAAGTCAAAATCTATGAAAATCCTACTATGGATGTTTGGACATGTTGTTTGGAGTGTATTGAAGAGCCTATAGGGATAGGTTGTCGCTTGGCATAAATCCCTAGCCACCATCGCTCATCCGATCGCTTCCGAACCGATTTGGCCATTAATGGCCTAGGCTGATTTTTGCCCTGAGCTTCAGCTCAGACGTCTGGTAAAACACTCAGACGTCTGAGGCAAAGGAATAAAAATTCCAGACATACGGCTCAAACATCTGAGTGGTCTGGAGAAATTCCAGACCTTTAGCTCAAACGTCTGGGAGAACCACCAGACGTCTGGCGTTGTTAAAATCAGCCAATTTGCCTATTTTTATTCAAATTTCCATTTTAATCGATTTTTGTTGATCCGGTTGGTTGTTGTCATTTATTATCGACTTTGATGACTTCTTTTCTAGATTTTTGGGAATATCCATTTGACGGATTTGATATCGATTTTTATGGTTTTAATTCACGTCGTTGAATGTGAATTTTTGGCGATAGATTGTTTTTACAATCGTTTCTATGATTAGTCACTTTAAAATACAAAGGTTTCTATACTAGTAGTAAATACTCAAAAAAATTCACAAAAACGATTTCAACACTACTTTTAAATACAAGCTCATTTTTAAATTCGTTTTCCAATCTATTAGTAAATACAAACCTTTACCTCACTCGTACAAGAAATCCAATTAAACGACTTAGCAAAACAAGTGGTATGAAACGCTTGCGTTTACTTCGTCGGTTAATTCTTAGACTTGTTCGATTGAAATCTTGTGACAATTTTCGAGTGGAAATCTACAATTTGTTTGTAAATATTTAAGTAAAGCCAGTGGTTATGGGACATGAAGCTAAACTCATTTATTTACTAGCTTGGTGTAATTTACACTTTTATTGATCTATGACGATCATTTTGAGGTTTAAACTAGCAATATGCGATGTCTCATTGTCCGCGTGGGGGACTGTACCCCGTTCTGTTGAGCTTCGTCTCATTTTTTGTAGGCTAGCGAACTATGGGTTTTATGGAGTTCGGTTCATCGGGCGTACTGTTGTACTACGTCGTTGTTCCGGCTTATTTGAGTTTCAGGTTCCTCAGGCGTACCATTGTACTACGTCGTTGCACCGGCTCTATGGGTTAGCGACCCATGGGATAGCGTCCCGTTAGTGATACACGTGTTGGTGAGTTTTCATGCTCCCGTTTATGATAGGCCTCCCCCTTTTGTGTTTTATGGATTTCTAATTATTGATTTCTAGAAATTATGTTTCACCAATTTTTGTGATTGGCATTAATATGTTTTGTCAATATTTGAGGTTTAGTGAATAAGCTAAAGAATATGATAATTCTTTTTGGTGTTCTGAGAAAATTTGAGATATTGTACAATTTTCATTTGTTATCAAATATATACTTATCACAACATGGTATTATTGTTATCATATGTTTTACTCATATCTCTTATCCTATCTCATCTTATCTTATATTTATAGCTAGACTGATCCGTTTATTAATTTTCTTCTTAAATAATACTCGGGTCAAACCGAGGTGTTTCAGGTGCTTCCACTTGACTTCTTATCAGGGATCGTCATCTGACTTTTGGCTAACTACTTTAGCTTAGTAGTTTTTTTATACATTCGAGATAGAGACTCCTTGATGTATACATATTCTTTTGTCTAGCACTTGTACCTATTCTTTTGTGATGTAGTGGATCTTGTATGACCACTACTTTGATGTACACTTCTATGTTCTATATTCATATATGTTTCCGCCTTTGTGATATGAATATCTGTGACTGATTTATGTTATACTTATTTTATATTTGTTTCCAAAGGCCACATAGCCACTGTGTAGTATCTTTGAGTTTGTATTTGATATGTCAGATTTCCTCCGACATATTATCTGACATACCGGTACTCGTACAAAGCAATTACATAGATGGTCGCTCTTCAACAGCCTTATTCTTCATACTAATTGATGGCATTACCTAGTAGTTTCCTTGGTTAGTGTGAGTATAGAGGTGGGGCGTCACAATCAGGATTTAATTTAATCATGACAACATAAAGATGAAAATAAATAATTTATTGGTTGTCTCTCTACATATTTTCCCTGCAAAACAATGGTTATGGATAACATATACATATATATATATATGGGTTTATAACGATCAAATTTATTTATCATCCATTTTCCAAACGGAAATTCAACCAGACAATCAATAAAAAAATTTAATTAACATCCAAGCAATCAATAAACATTTATAACATCATTGATATAATAAAAAAAATTAATGTGAGTTAAACTCATATTGATTTTCATTTTCGCCGAAGCGTTCCGATTTGGACTAAAACCGAACGGTCATCCGATTTTAGCCTAAATTTTCACTTGCACCAAATCCAACCAAACCAACACCATCACAAAGATCTCGACGACACGAGTCCAAATCAAAAAAGGGCGTTCGAATCCGACCTCGTATGAACGAGATACGAAATTTATAAGTTATTGATAAATTTAAAATAAATAATTTTAAACTATTTACAAGTTTACCCCTCTCTGCTTTCTTCTGCAAATTAAAAAAACATGCACAGTGAAACATGAACCCTAAATTCCATGGTCGTGCATGCACTGATACGGAGCTCCGGTTATCGAATTCAAATTTCGACAACGCCATCATCTATCTGTTCGCTTACTCGACTCGCCTGCCATCACCTCGCCCCGCTTGAACTCCCCTAGACGGTCATGACTTCTGCCCTAAAATGAGCTACAGGCAATTGTCGCCTCCTTCAAGATGAGGCCGCAACCCCTCATCTTGTCACCGTCGAAGCTCCATCCATTGACAAACCCAAAATCGAGCTCAAATCCACCCAACTCTACCTTAATGACCTAGAAATCAAAACCCTAGCTTCGCCGCTCCCAGTCGAACCCATGAAAAAAACTTCCGCAACCTCTCTTAGGCATACTAGATCAAAGCTCTCATAGATTTAATTATCGATATTTATCTGGTATATTTATACGAGTATATATGCACGCCCAGATGGGCCTGCATTTAATCACAATGTGTATGCATTTATAGTTGCATCTCCAGAAGTAGATTTGACAGTATTGTTGTCAGCATAAACCGAGCCTAAAACAGCGTCCGAGAAAACCAAAAAAACTATAGAACAATCATAGAACAAAAAAAATTTATAATGCTAAAGTTTATCATTCAATTCTTATTTTTTAGTTTATTTTATACTACTGAAAATGAAATAATACTTGTATTTATACATGCATAGGCTCTTTTAGCTAATGTGAGAATATATCTAAATACATCATCACTTCACAACATGGTTTCATCTCTTCTATTAGTGGGAAGAATTCGATGAATAGGATTTCCACCGTGGCTTTATGAAATTTCAAATTTGAAAGGTGATTCTGACATATGACCATGTTTATGTTTTTCCACTTCTTACAATCAAATTGACTACACTACTCTTCTATTAATATCGAGTAAATAGCAAATGACCCAAAAGCTTCTGTGAACCTGGTATATCACTTGCACGACTTTTTAGTGAAGCATAGAACTATGAGATATGGATATTGAAATTATGTGTTAATTAACTTACTTTGATATACATATAATTTGGCACCAACAAACTGGACGTGGATTAAAGATAGAAGAAAACATAAGAACTTTTACACTTTCTATAAGTGAGCTTTGATCAAAATACGACAATGGATGGAAGAAATAAATAATCAAAGGGTAATCGACCATAAAATAACTTAAAATGAAACGATTCATCATTCAAAAAACTTGCTTGAAACACGTTAACGACTTGCTGTGATCAAATAGGCAAAAAAACACAGACATACATACATATTGTATTATAACAGAGTACATGGTTGCTAACAAATCCAATAGCTTAAACCAATTTATTCCAAACAACCAAATCAAATATCCTTACAGATCTAGAAAATAAAAATTATACATCAACGTTAAGTGCTGGAAATAGGAAAACAACAATAATTTCCTTGTTTTCCTTTGAGATTCAAGATCAGCAAGATGAAAATTGATCACTATCTAATACAATCAAACATTAAAACCCCCAATTTTATCAGCTCAACAAAGCTCATTACCTCCAAGATGAGGAGGCCTCCTACACACAATAACTTCATGTTCTTCAGGTCCTATATGATGTTTTGGTACCATAATCTCAAAATTTGTCCCAGTTTCATCATAGTAAGCTTCAAGTTTAGCAGAAGTCTGGAATTCTCATATAGCATAAGAGATGGCAGCAATAAGTGAGCATAAAAGGGTCTTTACAACATCATTATAATATCTTTTACACTTTCTATATAAACTTTAACAGATTCAACATCTACATGTGTGCAACCGATATTAAAAAAATGATGAGAAATAGTACGGGTACGTATACAATAAAATGATAAGAAATAGCACACTTGGTATGCAGAAGATGCAACATTAAATTTAAATTATGGAGGATAACATATCGACTTCAAGTGGAACAAATATTGTCCGGTTGGTCTATAGAAGTAGTGCAGTCCTCAATCCAAATTAAATGCTTTTTGTATGATGACCTCTAAACATATCTCCCCAATTTCTTCCACTGCAAGAGTTAATATCTTCATATATTACTAATAGTAACAAAATTATGAACTATAACTGCATATGCAAAAAATTTGTTAGAAACGACTTAGCAATATATCACATAATTGGTCCTTGAGCATTTGCTTGCATAAATAAATTATTTTCAGTTTATACATGTTATACTAATCCATACTTTTTGACTGCAACATTCAAGAAACCAAACACCATTAATACATAACGGAAGTCTAAACTAATATGAGGAAAAAAAACATGAGCCGAACCCACCAATTTCTTTTTGCCATTATAATATAACTCAATATGAAAGTAAGCATTGTGCTCTGTTGCAAATGCAACTAAGCAGTGTGCTCAACTAAAAAATGCAACTGAGCACCTCAACTCAATTGAAAATGCGTTAAGCAACTGAGCACTTCAGCTCAGTTACAAATGCAACTGAGCACAATGCTTAGGTTCATTTGCACTTGAGCAGTGTGCTCAATTGCAAGAAAACTGGGCACTGCTCCACTACAAAATGCAACTAAGCAGTAGCGCAGTGCTAAGTTGTAATTGTCCGACCCTTCTAAATTACAGTATTGATACATTGTAGTATTTATATCAAGCATGATAACTAAGAAATGTAATTTTTTTCTATTATCAAGTTGTACATAGGTTTTTATGCGAGGTCTACATAGCAAGCTTATAGTTCATGCGAGCTCTATATACAATAATATGAAACATAAAAACATATCAGCAAATATTTAAAGTGCATCATCTTTTACCGGTTATGATGAGATACATTGGTTCAGGTTTCTGCACTGCTTGGATAGTTTATGCATCTTGTGGATCTTTCAACTCTTGAATGTACTTTTCCATTGAGACTATCCTCACTGTTTATTGAAGAAAAAAATCAGCAAAACAAAATTGTTTATATATGCGGAGAAACTACTATCAAGATCTACTAAATTCTGAATACATTTTTTCCTCCTAATTCAGCATTTATTTCATTTCCTAAACAATGCAATAGTATGTTCATGTCATTCCCATTTAATATCTGTGTTTGACGACAATTTACCAACAATTCAGTATAGGATGCTAACAAATATTGAAAATTACTTCTGTCACATTTTAAATCAACAAAATGAAATTATCACAAAGGTAGAATTATCCTACACCAGTCATAAAGATTTAAAGAATTATAAATGAACAATCTATAGATACATTGGTGAAAGTATAATAAGGAGTAGTATGCATAAATCCTGTTGTAAGTTCTGCCAAAAATATGCAACTGCTAGTGAACTACTAAATTCTTTTTTGGATTATTGTACAATAATAATAGTGATAAGTGCAGATATGAGTTGTGAAAAGAAAATAAAAAACGAAAGAAAAAAAATGTCAAAAATAATTCCAAGGGTATTTCATGGATTGCGTTTTTGAGAAGGAGAATTGGCTTATTTTGAAACTTTTGGACAGTGTTTGGCAAAACTTTCCTAATTACTATTATTATATTTCTGTAATTAATATCATAGATATTCACTATCATTTAGTGCTTCTTCCCAACAACTTACTGCAGTTCAGCATCAGTTAGTTGATTAAGAAGTATAGGAGAATCATTCGGATAACTCAAAGGAATATGTAAACTGAGAGGCTTTATCTGACACTGAAAAAATAAGAATCTGAGTAAGAAACGAATTTACAACTACATATAATCAGAATACATAAGTTTCTCTTTGGAACATTTTTCACTGACCTCAGATGAAGAAAGAAGCAATTTCATCTCTGAACTATACGTAATAGGTGTGAATGAGCACTTGATAAACGTCCCTTTCCCAACTTCAGACAACCTATCGTTGCCGTAATCAGCAACATTTTCTTCTATTTCTACTTTTGTATTGAACAACTTCTGGTTTATTTTTAATATCTCTTCTTGTAATGAACGATTAATCTGTAGAGAAATTATCATCAATTTTGTCAATCCAAATAGAGTAAAAGTAAACCCGCATAAAGATAATAAAGATTCACCTTAATCTCTCATATCTTAGATGGGAGAACTCAAATCAAATATATAATTGCCACTTCAACCTTTAGTTTTTCATTATGTAGATGAGTTGTGCATCCTAGATTGATATAATTGAGCGCGCGTGTGTGTATAGTATGAGAAGCTTTTGTATATATAAAAAAATCACCATTCGTATCATACTTTTGGTTCATTATGGATAGAACGGCATACATTTCTTTAAAAACTTATTATACATAAATATAAATTTCGTGCTAAATGTAATTGCACCGTCTCAGTATATACTTGTTTTAAATCTATATGATGATATAATTTTCCATATCAAATTAGGAACACCATAAACATAATATAACTGAGGATACATGGCACTAGCTCATGGCTTTTAGTCGATGTGTAAATGAGAATCTTGAGGGCTATGATTCAAAAGGTAATAAAAATTTTCAAATTAAACTTGAGTCATTCACAATTTATCTTTCCTATCAAACTGCAGGTGCCTGGCATGTTGTAATTGATGATTTTGTCGACCACATGCATAGGTTTTTATTTTTTCATTGCTAAAATTGATGGCAGTTCTTACTCATTAATGTTTTAATTTTTTGGTGGGATTTGTTATGTTCAATCGGTCCCAGTTAACTGAAAGTTAAGTAATGTAACATGCTACAATGAAACAAATGGATTGTTCAAAGAATTTAACAGTTCCTTCATCGGTAATCTGTAATAAACCTTCAGGCACCCATACTTATAAATGAGAAGTTCATGTTTAAATTGGACTAAAATTGAATTCAACAGCCATTGTTTGAGACTTGGCTTTGTTGTATTATTTATGCAAGTATTGCAAGAAAAGTAACATCCACGTGATAAATCACATTCATGTTAATGATGCAGAGTAAACAAACCGAGCAAATCTATACCTAAGAGTCGACAGTCCAGCAAGCAATCTAAGAAAATAATATAATAACTAAATCAAAATTGATCTCTTAGATTATAATTAAATTAAGCATCGGCAAAAAACATAATCTGACAGAATTATCAATATTAGATTGGCATCCACTCTTAAACCCTTCACTTTTTAGGGTTAGTTCAGCTAAAATTAATTCGGTGTAGAAATCCGAAGCATATATTAGAAGATAAAGATCAAAAGCATCAAAATAAAAAATATCTGCATTTTTGTGATAAATGCGGATATTCATAACTGAATGAAAAGCTGCAACAAAATTACATAATTATTCGTCTTGGTGTTGTGAATCATACTAAATTTCAAAGAAAAACCTTTAGTTCCAAATAACTAATATGGAAGAGTGTTCAACGCATAAATACTAAGCATATCCAGCATTTAATTGCCTATACATATGAAAATAGAAGATTCGTTGTTAATTGTACGGTTATTAATTTAAAAAAATCATCTGATTCAATATAAGAGCTTTTGATGTTATCTTAGACTAAATAATCAAAAAACCTCAATTTCTCAAATGATCCAAATTAAAGTAATGTTTATGCCTTCTGAACTTGCCAGTATTACAAAATAAAAATTAGAGAAATTGAAGAAAAAGAAGGAAATAAAAATATTAATCATATATGATCTCATTTGATCTACTTCTCTTTAGAAAGACGTGTAGTCAAAGAACAGACGCAAATAAACCTTTACAATTAGTAGGAAGAGAAATAAAATGATTTGATTTAATCTAAATCCCTTAGAATCACATGCAAAAATAAGTTTAGTATTCAAGCACATGAATAATTCAGATAATACTGACCCTAAACTAAAATTGAAGCATATTCTTGTAAAAGACAAACCGATGCGCAATCTATTGCAACTTTATAAATGGTACAGAAATAAAGCATCATAAAGTACTACCATTATTCTTCTATACCATGCAAAAGAATAAAATAACAATAATCTAAGTACATATTACTGTGCACTTATATAGTAAATATACTTAGAACTGCATAATTAATTGAAATTAACAAAAAGGTAGTTACGACCAAACCCACATGACGCTAATGATCTTTTAGAATCATTGCTTCTGATTGGGAATCTCCATGAACAAAATCAGTGACACAGAATATGTGTATGTGGATTTTGTATATTTTAATCCTTATAGAAAAATATTTATTGTAACGACCCGTATTTTTACGGATCGACGAGTTCATCAAAATCTGGAAAATTTAGATTTGTTGAGATTTCAGATTTTGGGCATAATTTTTCTAAGTCCTAGGTCGTGAACGACTTATAGATTGAACGACTTAAGAGAGTGTTTGGAAGCTTAAGTCGTATAGGAACTAAGTCGTGGTAGCTTAGGTCATAGGGTATTGGAGCAATCTAAGGTCGTGACCGAGTTAAGTGATAGGTCGTAGACGAGTTAAGGAGGTTTTACGACCTAAGTAAGTCGTGGAATAGGACGTAAACGACTTAAGAAAGCCAGCGACTTATAGAGTGTAGCAACTTAGTATCTTGGAGCGACCTATAGGTTAGCGACCTAAGAGGGTTAGCGTGTTAGCGACTTAAGGATTTTAGGTCGTATGGTAGGTTAGGTCGGTCGAGCGACCTAAGTGTTGACGACTTATAGAAGTTAGCGACCTAGTAGTTAGGTCGTGTAAGCGACTTAAGAAATAGGCGACCTATAGGAATTAACGACCTAAGGGTTAGTGACCTACAGTATTTAGCGACCTAGTGGTAAGCGACCTAAGAGTTAGCGACCTAGGAAAACTGGGCGTGTTAACGACCTAAGGAAGTTAAGTCGTGGACGACTTAAGGTAGTTAGGTCGTTCGAGCGACTTATGGGTTATGGGATAGGTCGTAAGGACTTATGTTGTTAGGTCGTAAGCTTCTGTGTTGTTGTTAAGTCGTAGCCGACCTAAGAGTTAGGTCGTGAGTTCTGTGTTGTACTAGGTCGTAACTCAGTAAGTTGTTAGGTCGCGTGTGTTTTAGCAGTAAGCGACCTATGGGGTGTTGAGGTAGTTAGGTCGTGACTTTGTTAAGTCGCGCACAGTTAAGTCGCGAAGCACTAAGTCGTAGGTAGGTAGTTCTGTTAAGTCGTAAGTCGCTGTGGCTTAGGTTGTTAAGTCGAAGTCTTTAGGTCGGAGGGGTCTTAGGTCGTAAGTCGGAGACGACTTAGGGAGATAGCCGAGTTACGACTTAGAGAGATTTCAGCTATAAATAGAAGGGGGTTGGCTTCATTTTTGGAATCCGGATTTCGAAGCGACGAAGTGCTGCCATTTTGAGAGCTCGACTTCTACACTTCTTCACTTCTTTTCTCCACTCTAACCTAGTGCTTCCATCCATCCAAGTTGAAGATCAAATTGAAGATTCAAGAGCTTAGATTGAAGATCTTCATCCTTTGAAGTGAGATTTCATCGTTTGAAGCGGATTCGTGATAGATCAAGCTTGATCCTTTGCTGTCCAGATCTGAAGCGTGTTGATTTGGGGTTGTTTAGGTGATTTGGTGAGTGGTGATTATCTCTCACACGGATCCAAAGGAGTATATCGGATTGTTGGCTTGATTTGGTGCTTAAAATAGTGATTTCCATGCATTTTCTTCCTCCTAAGTGTAGATCCATGTAGATCCATTGTTCATGATGATGTTACATCCATTTTATCACATGTTAACCTATGCAAGTTCATTCATCAAGTTTGTAGAGATATTGTTCATGTTTTCATACTTGTTGGACTTTCAACTCTTTAATTACGAAAATGCCATTATTGTGATAATTGTCTACTTAGATCATATTTGAATGCTTGATTGCTTGGATTAATGTTTGATTTGATAGATTGCTATGAATTAGATGATTGATGATTTGCTTTAGACCGAAGATGATTCAAAAGCTAAGGGAAAGACTCTTGAATTGGAAAAGCTGCTTGTGGCATATGTAGCGGATGGTGAAGCTCTTATGCATAGATTTGATGATGTTGGGATAAAGCTTTGCGAGGATGTGATGAAGCGAAGTATGATATGAGATAGTCTTGGTCTAATCCAGACGGGATCATTCCAAGCATGTTGGTAACTCGGTGATATGATTCGAGTTAAGGATAATGGATGCTCGAGAGGCGCTTGAGCTAGTATGGAAATAGTCGTCGAGGAGGATGGCTAGAAGGCTGAGATCTCGTCGTTGTTGAAGGTTCTAGCATGCTCTAAGCAAGAGTACATGGGGACGCCCAAAAGACCAAGTTGATGGTCAAGTACTCTGGGCAGATTCGATAGTCCTAGGCACGGGTCACGATGACGTGCGGGAGTTATGTCTAGAACCGGGGTTTCCATTAGCCCTTGACGGACGGCTGAAAGTAGGTGCCGGTCATTCAATTAACGGTGGTATCGAAGCAAGGATAACAGTGATAGCCGAGTCATGGATGTTTGGTTGTATCGTCATTCGGTCTCAAGAGCGGTATTTCCTGGGCGCTTATCTGACCTTGGTTTAGACCTTGGGATTTGTACTTGGAAAACATCGCTCTTGACTCGAGTGATAATTGCTTTGTTTTAAATTGTATGTTTTGCTATGCCTGCTTCTGCTTAGTGTGTGTCTGGGGGCTATCACTGTAGAAAGAGGTGGAGTGGGAGGGTTGTATTCCTATTCCTTTTCCTTTATGCTCTTTTGGTATGTTGTTAGTTAATTTACTGCTCACTAAGACTGTTGTCTGACTCAAGGCTTTATGTTTTAATTCTTATTGCCTTGGGCTGTTCGTCCATTTTTGGGATGGGCAGACTAGGTAGCAGGTGACAGGTGCTGTTCTAGCTTTTCACGGTGCTGATATCGAAGACGAGCTGGAGTATTGCATATTGTTTCTTTCTTACTATTTGTACTGGATGTTCCGCTGCTTTGTATTCTCTGAGTGTTGTAGTGAGGCTTGTTGTATTGATTATAGAGATATTGTATTCAACTATTATGAAGTTTTATAGGATGTCATTTTGTTCTGTAAAGCTTCACTATACATATGTTCTATTGTATTTTATCCATGCGCTGTGAGTAATACGATAGATTCTGCTGTTTTAATTTACCTTGACAATCGTCCATGGTCGCCTGGCACCCTTTACAGCGCACTATCTCTAGATTCCGTGCGGGGGTCATGGGCGGTCGTCACATTTGGTATCAGAGCATTGGTTAATCGATTTTACCCAACGCTCGCTGACGTAACTACGTATGAGAGATGTAATTGTAATTTTGATGGATGACTACTATATATAATATAGTAGATTAGTAGAGTTTGAGTCCTTTATGCAGTTGTTAGGGAAGTCCGTGCTACTGAAGGAACTGCTGATTATGTTGCTATGTTCGAAGCAATGATGACTTCGATCATGAGAAGGATGTCAGCCCCGGGGCCATCAGTAGATATTGGAGATCAAGTTCAGGCTCCAAGACCGGTGGGTCATTTGGATGATTCATTTGAGAAGCTTGTGGAGGAAGCTCTCAGACACGAGAATCTGTTTCCTAAGGAAGGATCTGTTGTTGCTGTGACCAGGGAAGAGTCTAAACCCCAGCAGAGTGGAAACAAGAAAAGGAAGCAGCAGCAGCAGAAGGGCAAGGATGGCCAGAAGAAGCCGAAAGGCGAGGTGATTTGCTACAATTGTCAGCAGAAGGGCCATTTCTCTAAGGATTGTAAGAATCCGAAGGCACCGATGAAGTGTCACAACTGTGACAAGTCGGGGCATATTAGGAAGAATTGTCCAGAACCGATGAAGGACAAGCAGATTGTGCAAGCTTATGCTTTGGGAGCTGTTCCATCGTCTTCGAAAGCTCCTACTGCTGAAGAGAAAGGAAAGAGTGTGGTGGTTCAAGGTACTCTTTTCCTATGTGGTGTTCCAGTTAGAGTTCTGTTTGATACTGGGGCGTCACATTCGTTTGTTTGTAGTGAACTTGTAGGCCGGTTGGGTTTGGAACCGGATATTGTTGATAGGCCATTGGTTGTGACTAATCCAGTTGGGGGTTCGTCTTGTTTGTGTATGTTATGCCGTGGTCTAGTTGTATCGAGTCATGATTGCTCTTTTGTTTGTGATTGTTTTGTTCTGAACTTTGCGGGGTTCGGAATTATTTTGGGTATGGACTGGCTTAGGAAGTATGCGGCAAAGGTTGATTGCGAGAGGTTGGAAGTGACAGTCGAGAATGTGGAGGGGCGAAAGATTGTGATACGATGTAAGCATGAAGAAGGCGTCTTCATGAGCTTCATGTATTCGCTGGTTGTTCCACGGGATGGACTATCATCAGTGCCGATCGCTAATGGATTCGAGGATGTCTTTGACGAATCAAAGGGTTGCCGCCGCATAGAGAGATCGAGTTTCGTATAGATCTAGTTGAAGGAGCCAGACCTGTTGTGATGCCTCTTAGGCGGATGGTGCCTAGGGAACAGCATGAGTTGAAGGTGCAAGTTGATGATCTTTTTCAGAAAGGATTCATTCGGCGTAGTGTGTCCGTATGGGGTTATTATCGACGGTTTATCAAAGACTTCTCCAAGGTAGCTGCACCGTTAACAGGATTGACAAAGAAGAACCTAGTGTTCAGATGGGATGATAAGTGTGAGCAAGCTTTCAGAATCCTGAAAGAACGATTGACGAGTGCTCCTGTTTTGACTATTCCAAGTGGGAATGATGAGATGGTGGTTTACACCGACGCATGTGGTACTGGACTTGGAGCAGTGCTGATGCATAGAGATAAAGTTGTTGCGTATGCAAGTCGACAACTGAAGCCGCATGAAAGGAATTACCCGACTCATGATTTGGAGTTAGCGGCGATTGTTTTTGCTCTGAAGATGTGGAGACATTATCTATTGGGAGTTCGATTTGAGTTGTTTACCGATCATAAGTCGTTGAAGTATCTTTTCTCCCAAAAGGATTTGAATCTTCGGCAGCAACGTTGGTTAGAGTTTTTAGCATCATATGATTTTGGTATAGCTTATACTCCGGGAAAAGGTAACGCAGTGGCAGATGCGTTAAGTCGAAGACATGCAGGACTGGGAGCCATGTTTTCAGAATGGAAGAATCTCGACTATTTAGCTGGATTTGACTTCAGGCCTAGAGGCAAATTGGAACCTGAGATGTTGGCAAACTTATCAATAAGACCGACCCTTGTGGAACGGATTGGCAAGAGTCAAAAGAGAGATGATAAGATTGTCAAGATTATCCATGATTTGGAATCTGGATTGGATCCAGAAAAGGATAAAGGATTCGAGGTCGATCGAGAGGGTTGGCTTCGGAAGCAGGGACGACTAGTTGTTCTCAACATAGATGAATTAAGGAATGAAGTTCTGAAGGAAAGTCATCACTCGAAGTTGACAATTCATCCAGGTGGAAATAAGATGTATCGGGATATGAAGAGAACCTACTACTGGGAAGGTATGAAGAAGGATGTTGGAAATTTTATTTCCAAGTGTATGAACTGCCAGTTGGTAAAAGCCGAACAGAAAAAGCCAAGTGGATTGCTTCAGCCATTAGAAGTTCCTACATTGAAGTGGGAGCAGGTATCGATGGATTTTATCGATGGATTACCTAGAACCAGAATGGGATATGAGGGGATTTGGGTCATTGTAGATCGTTTGACTAAGAGTGCACGATTCATTCCTGTTCGATCGACTAGGACTGCATCAAAGTTGGCTGAGTTATATGTTAAGTGGATAGTTCGATTCCACGGTATTCCGAAGAGCATAGTGAGCGATCGAGATCCATTGTTCACTAGTGGATTTTGGAAGAGCTTCCAGGAAGTTTTGGGAATCGAGTTGTGTTTGAGTACAGCTTATCACCCTCAAACAGATGGTCAGACCGAGAGAGTCAACCGAGTTTTGGAAGATCTCCTCAGAGCTTGTGTTTTGGATTTCGGAGGATCATGGGAAGATCACCTTCATTTGGTGGAGTTTGCGTATAACAACAGTTACCAGTCAAGTATTGGTATGGCACCGTATGAGGCATTGTATGGAAGACCGTGTAACTCTCCGACGTGATGGATAGAAACTGGAGAAAAGCTGATGCTTGGGCCAGAGATGATTCGACAGACTACGGAATGCATAGAGATCATTCGGCAACGAATGAAGGCAGCCCAAGACCGTCAGAAGAGTTATGCCGATAAACGTCGAAAGGATTTGGAATTCGACGTAGGAGATATGGTTTTTGTGAAGATTTCTCCACTAAAGAATGTTATCCGATTCGGGAAGAAAGGGAAATTGACTCCGAGATTTGTTGGACCATTCCCGATCATCGAGCGAATTGGAAAGCTCGCCTATAGATTGGAGTTGCCAGAGAAGATGTCGGGTGTGCACAATGTTTTTCATGTATCGGATCTACGAAAGTATGTGCACGACTCGAATACAGTGGTTTCTGCTGATGACTGTGAAATTTTGAAGTTGATCCAGTCGATAAAAGACCTCGTAGGCCGCTTCGTGTTGTGGGAACCGACACGAAACTGCTTAGGAGGAAGGTAGTTAAGTTGCTCAAGATACAATGGAGTGATGATGATAACGACTGTACGTGGGAGGTGGAAGAGAGGATGAAGGCAGCTCATCCTGAACTCTTCAAGGTATGGCCCTAAGGTGTCGTGTCATCTAATGAAATTGTAACTTGTTCTAGTTTTAGAATTCTGCATGCTAAGCTAGAATTGGATGTATGGTTTGCTGATTGCTATGGATGGTAGGCGTGCAGAATAGTCTTTGATTGCTTTGTTGTTTGGAATTTTGGGGACGAAATTCCTAAGGGGGAGAGAATGCAACGACCCGTATTTTTACGGATCGACGAGTTCGTCCAAATCTAGAAAATTTAGATTTGTTGAGATTTCAGATTTTGGGCATAATTTTTCTAAGTCCTAGGTCGTGAACGACTTATAGATTGAACGACTTAAGAGAGTGTTTGGAAGCTTAAGTCGTATAGGAACTAAGTCGTGGTAGCTTAGGTCGTAGGGTATTGGAGCGATCTAAGGTCGTGACCGAGTTAAGTGATAGGTCGTAGACGAGTTAAGGAGGTTTTACGACCTAAGTAAGTCGTGGAATAGGACGTAGACGACTTAAGAAAGCCAGCGACTTATAGAGTGTAGCAACTTAGTATCTTGGAGCGACCTATAGGTTAGCGACCTAAGAGGGTTAGCGTGTTAGCGACTTAAGGATTTTAGGTCGTATGGTAGGTTAGGTCGGTCGAGCGACCTAAGTGTTGACGACTTATAGAAGTTAGCGACCTAGTAGTTAGGTCGTGTAAGCGACTTAAGAAATAGGCGACCTATAGGAATTAACGACCTAAGGGTTAGTGACCTACAGTATTTAGCGACCTAGTGGTAAGCGACCTAAGAGTTAGCGACCTAGGAAAACTGGGCGTGTTAACGACCTAAGGAAGTTAAGTCGTGGACGACTTAAGGTAGTTAGGTCGTTCGAGCGACTTATGGGTTATGGGATAGGTCGTAAGGACTTATGTTGTTAGGTCGTAAGCTTCTGTGTTGTTGTTAAGTCGTAGCCGACCTAAGAGTTAGGTCGTGAGTTCTGTGTTGTACTAGGTCGTAACTCAGTAAGTTGTTAGGTCGCGTGTGTTTTAGCAGTAAGCGACCTATGGGGTGTTGAGGTAGTTAGGTCGTGACTTTGTTAAGTCGCGCACAGTTAAGTCGCGAAGCACTAAGTCGTAGGTAGGTAGTTCTGTTAAGTCGTAAGTCGCTGTGGCTTAGGTTGTTAAGTCGAAGTCTTTAGGTCGGAGGGGTCTTAGGTCGTAAGTCGGAGACGACTTAGGGAGATAGCCGAGTTACGACTTAGAGAGATTTCAGCTATAAATAGAAGGGGGTTGGCTTCATTTTTGGAATCCGGATTTCGAAGCGACGAAGTGCTGCCATTTTGAGAGCTCGACTTCTACACTTCTTCACTTCTTTTCTCCACTCTAACCTAGTGCTTCCATCCATCCAAGTTGAAGATCAAATTGAAGATTCAAGAGCTTAGATTGAAGATCTTCATCCTTTGAAGTGAGATTTCATCGTTTGAAGCGGATTCGTGATAGATCAAGCTTGATCCTTTGCTGTCCAGATCTGAAGCGTGTTGATTTGGGGTTGTTTAGGTGATTTGGTGAGTGGTGATTATCTCTCACACGGATCCAAAGGAGTATATCGGATTGTTGGCTTGATTTGGTGCTTAAAATAGTGATTTCCATGCATTTTCTTCCTCCTAAGTGTAGATCCATGTAGATCCATTGTTCATGATGATGTTACATCCATTTTATCACATGTTAACCTATGCAAGTTCATTCATCAAGTTTGTAGAGATATTGTTCATGTTTTCATACTTGTTGGACTTTCAACTCTTTAATTACGAAAATGTCATTATTGTGATAATTGTCTACTTAGATCATATTTGAATGCTTGATTGCTTGGATTAATGTTTGATTTGATAGATTGCTATGAATTAGATGATTGATGATTTGCTTTAGACCGAAGATGATTCAAAAGCTAAGGGAAAGACTCTTGAATTGGAAAAGCTGCTTGTGGCATATGTAGCAGATGGTGAAGCTCTTATGCATAGATTTGATGATGATGATGTTGGGATAAAGCTTTGCGAGGATGTGATGAAGCGAAGTATGATATGAGATAGTCTTGGTCTAATCCAGATGGGATCATTCCAAGCATGTTGGTAACTCGGTGATATGATTCGAGTTAAGGATAATGGATGCTCGAGAGGCGCTTAAGCTAGTATGGAAATAGTCGTCGAGGAGGATGGCTAGAAGGCTGAGATCTCGTCGTTGTTGAAGGTTCTAACATGCTCTAAGCAAGAGTACATGGGGACGCCCAAAAGACCAAGTTGATGGTCAAGTACTCTGGGCAGATTCGATAGTCCTAGGCACGGGTCACGATGACGTGCGGGAGTTATGTCTAGAACCAGGGTTTCCATTAGCCCTTGACGGACGGCTGAAAGTAGGTGCCGGTCATTCAATTAACGGTGGTATCGAAGCAAGGATAACAGTGATAGCCGAGTCATGATGTTTGGTTGTATCGTCATTCGGTCTCAAGAGCGGTATTTCCTGGGCGCTTATCTGACCTTGGTTTAGACCTTGGGATTTGTACTTGGAAAACATCGCTCTTGACTCGAGTGATAATTGCTTTGTTTTAAATTGTATGTTTTGCTATGCCTGCTTCTGCTTAGTGTGTGTCTGGGGGCTATCAATGTAGAAAGAGGTGGAGTGGGAGGGTTGTATTCCTATTCCTTTTCCTTTATGCTCTTTTGGTATGTTGTTAGTTAATTTACTGCTCACTAAGACTGTTGTCTGACTCAAGGCTTTATGTTTTAATTCTTATTGCCTTGGGCTGTTCGTCCATTTTTGGGACGGGCAGACTAGGTAGCAGGTGACAGGTGCTGTTCTAGCTTTTCACGGTGCTGATATCGAAGACGAGCTGGAGTATTGCATATTGTTTCTTTCTTACTATTTGTACTGGATGTTCCGCTGCTTTGTATTCTCTGAGTGTTGTAGTGAGGCTTGTTGTATTGATTATAGAGATATTGTATTCAACTATTATGAAGTTTTATAGGATGTCATTTTGTTCTGTAAAGCTTCACTATACATATGTTCTATTGTATTTTATCCATGCGCTGTGAGTAATACGATAGATTCTGCTGTTTTAATTTACCTTGACAATCGTCCATGGTCGCCTGGCACCCTTTACAGCGCACTATCTCTAGATTCCGTGCGGGGGTCATGGGTGGTCGTCACATTTATTTTATGACAATAACATTCTAAGAAGAACAATTTTAAAAAACAATTGAAACCTCGAACTATTGACATCTAAAGTGAACACAGTTATAAGTTAGACCTAGCATCTTTTTTGTTCATTTTATTGATGTGCATATGAAAATTCCAAATGAACTTGTACTCTCTAGAAGTCCTACAATAAAATCAATAGCCGACTTCGCATACAGAAAAGTCTTTCCAGTTATAGAACTTTGGCTTGAGTATTTTTTTTCAGCTTCTTCGTGTATTTTTTCAGTTTTAGGTTTCCATGTATGTATTTAGCAAAAATTAATAGGAGGATATATTAATCAAAGAACAAATAAACTCATTAGAGGCTTGCTTAAAGCTAATAAGTAGTATAATGCATTAGGAAAAAGTTATTGTATGGTCATCATGATTTAAAATGCCACAAAAAGTTAAAACACTTGCGGCACGGTCAACTAATAAATCCCAATGTAGGACTCATCCACATGCATCAACATGAAAAGATCAATTATAATCTCTAATAGAAAATATACTAACACATAAAAGTGATTATTCATAGACCCCAAACCAAGAGAAACTGATATAATCATAGATTCCAACAATATTCATTTTAATAAACAGGTAAATAACTTAAGTTTTCATATCCATTAAGTTCCATTTTAAAGAGTGATATAATACTAATCCACATCTATTAAACATTAACATATTTTTGAGTAACTACACATTCAGTATATAAGATTAGAAAGAAAGCTAACCTCAACTTCCGATTGCTGACCTTCCATTCACCTAAGGATACCCCATACCATTAGCCCTGCTCTAGCAGGCTCACATCTCTATTTACAGGCTCTGACATCACTCATTGTAGATTCTGGCTCACTCACTCCCTATACGTGGATTATCGTCAAACAGCTCCTCACCTCTCTCTTTCAGGCAGCTCCCCATATGACATGTCACCATAGGAACACATTCACGTTAGGACAGTTCACCACAGGCTGTTTCCGCTATGCTAACATTACCTTAGTCGAGCTCAACGTATGATACTGAAGCACCAATCGTGGTGATGGGCGAAGGTGAGGAATCTCCCAACACAGTAAGCAAACCCCAGTGAACAAAATCGTTCGATTGCAAATTGAAGCTCGATGGAGTGAGCATGATGTCCAATATCACTTTGATTATTGGTCGCGAAGGTGGATGATTGGCATGGATCATCGACGATAACGATAACGATGTTTGATTTGGGGGAATCTCCCAACACAGTAACCAAAACCTAGTGAACAAAATCGTTCGATTGCAAATTGAAAGTGAGCGATATCACTTTGGTTATCGATCGCGAAGGTGGATGGTTGGCATGGATCGTCGATGACAACGATGTTTGATTTGGAGGCGATTAGGGTATTTCTTAGGCTGGTATGGAAGGAAACGAAACACGTAAGACATAAGATTAAGTGAAAAGGGTATTTTAGGAACTTCCAAAAGACACAATTGATTATAGTTCACTGAATTTTTATTATTAGTAGTAAAGATTTGTAAATAAATTTACAAATTGAACTTACCAATATTATTTATTGGTTAAATGGAGTTAAATAAAATTATTAAATCCATTTAATTAACATTTAATTCACAATTCAAATATTTAATTATTCATTATATTTGAATTATAAGTTATTAAATTCTAAAATTCAACTATTTTAAATATTTTAAATTAATTAAACATGTGAAATCAAATATCCAAAAATTTCGGGTTGTTACATTCTCCCCCCTTAAATGAATTTCGTCTCCAAAATTCCTAAGGAAGAAAATGTTTCCAAACCCTTAAGTTTAAAACTATTAATAAAATTGAGTTATTAAACTTATTTTCAAAACAATTAGCTGGAATAAATTCTAAAATTTCCAAGTCTTTTAATCCCATTTTTATTCATTTATTCCTAGATATAATCCAAAAAATCAAATTTTAGTCATAAAAATTTTTCCAAAATTCTCTAAAAAATTTCATCAGTGTCTCATTTGCGCAACTCGATCGGTACAACTACAAATTGCCTCTACAGGCTCCAAACCAATCAAAGAAAACAAAAGCCAAGTTGCCTTCCATATCCGGGGCGTAAAATCATCAACCAACTTAAATTTTCAAAATTTATTACGTACCTTTTTGCGTTTGATTTATAATTTGGCATGTAATTTAATATCTTCTATGCAAACACAGGTGCACAAGAATCAAGTGAAAATCCCTTGCATACTTGTACTTATGAAATCTAAAAGAAAATCAGGCTGATAAAAGCAATGTGATGTGATTCTACATTCAAAAATTAGCATGATATAAATCCACATGTAATCAACCATCCATATCTCAATCATATGTGACAAACAAGAAGATATTCTATAATAGATGCTATGCATTCAATTATTTCATATGATAATTTAGATCTAAATACACGGGTTTTCCAATTCAAAATTTTATTTTCAAATCACCCAGACGAGAAAAATAAATATCAAAATCAAAATGATAAGGAGGGAATTCCTCCAAATAAGTTATGGTGTAAATCTAGTTCAAAACAACATGGCGCGTCCAGTGGTATTTCAGTTCCTCCAAAAACATCAACTAGAGTGAATACATATCTTTCTTTTCTCAAAATCTTCAAAAACTTCCTTTTTCAAAATCACTGGGATTTAGGTCCTAATGACAACAATTTAAAATCCTTTGTCCATAAATTTAAACTTTATAAACAATGGTATATGCAATCATACAACTAATCAATTCAATTCAATTAAATGAAAACAATCAAATTCCATAAAGGAACAAACTAACACTAACGGTCAAACAAATTTCATAAGGAAAAAAAATTATCACTTAACATTGTTTCAAAATGTCAAATGACTAACAACCAAATTTTAACTTAGGTTCAAAACTTTTTTAATTGTCAAAATACAGATAATTATCTAAGTGTACCGTTTTTCTCATTAGCCTTTAGTTATTGCTTAGAAGATTATCCAAACTAACTCGGACAAAATGGAAAGTTATACTCTATATTTTATTAGTTTCTTAATTATATTAATTTCTAGTTTACTAATATTTTCACTTAGTATTTTATTTAAAACTAAAATTATTTATGAATTATTTCATAAATTCTCACTCAAGTTTTAAAAAAAAATTACAAAGTTATTTGTTCATAAAATATCAAATCATAACTTATTTCACTTTATTTACTTGTATAATATTCTTTTATATCTTGAGAATACATAAAAAATTCATTTTAACTTTTTGAAAGATCTTGATGGAGATCAAATCAAATTATGGTTTCTTAAAATTGAGTCAACCTAGTAACCTTTTTAACTTTCAGTGTTAAAATGAATAATGTTTATGGTTTGAATCAAATCAACAAATAATTTACACTACTTATATGTTTTTAAACAACTATATGGTTTTAATAAAAACAATGTTTATCAAAACCCTTTCTATTTAATTTAACCCAATTTACCTGTATTAAATTATCCCTTTTTATCTAAGGCAAAAATCTTATTTATCAAAACAATCTCTTATTAGAAATACTTTTTATTGTTAAACTGATTTCCTCTTAGGAAACTTAAAAATTAGATACCCGGTTTTAATTTTAAAACTCATCTTTGAAAGCATACTACATATATTTTTGTATATAATAACTTCAAACAATTTATTTATTAAAACTCACTTTGGGTTTATTCGGATTTGAACTCATTTCGATCGCACAATGATAACGAGAATAATTTACTAAGTATTCCACAACGTTCGCCTAAGCAAACATCTGATCGCCACTTAGAAGATTATTCAGATTACTACAAAACTAATCGAAACAATTTCCTCCTAATTATCCCAAAGAGAATGCATTCCATTTTAAATTTTACATCCCAATATATTTTCTATTTTTAAATACTTTCAAAAGTACTGTTATTTCTCAAAAATTCCTTTGAAGTTATTTTTTCAAAAATTCCGGGGTTTAGATTCACAAATTCTTTTTAAACACATTTCTCAAACTAAATTTATATAAAATTTCCTTTATATAAAAATCATTTCATATTATAATCATCCTTCATTATTATAATAGAATTATCTTCAATATTTATTCTCCAAATACCATATCCGCTATTTAGATTATATTAACAACTTTTTATAAAGTTTAATCCTTAACTCACTATTATTAAATGGCTAGTTTTTAACTTAATCATATTCTTCGAACACCTTCTAGTCAAATCGTGAAAATTAATTCACAAAGGGTTCGTTTAAATCAAAGTTATAAATACTAATAATTAAACCGAGCACAATTTATCAATTAACAAACAATAGTCAATAATTATTATATAAATTAAGCATAACCAAACAAACAATAGTGATAATAAATATATATTATCACATTTAAACCAACAAACTATATAACTATATAGAGTTTTGAAAATTATTACTTTATATATATAAAATATAATCCTAGGCAAGATTTTTAATTTGACAAAATTTCAAAATTTTCAATACCCTGTATGTTGGCCTTGGTCGAGTGTTTAGGAATCCCTATCGATACCGTGGCGTCCTACGTCTCGACCAGAATTCATAAAAATTCAATAGACCAATTAACATAATATGTTTTTATAACCTTAACAAATATGCTCTCGTATATATAATACTTTCAAACTCATTCTAAGGTGTCTCTTACCCTATCACTAATGAGCCAAACCCTACCAAAGCCAAGGTTCAAGCTTAACCTTGCGCTCTGATACCAAATGTAATGACCTGCCATTTTGACCATCGAAAGTCGACACTGAACACTACCACTGTGTTCCAATGTCGCACATCCAATCGACAAAAGGGCTGATTGTTAGGGTAAATAAAAAGAAAAGAACGTAGAACAGAGAAAAACAAAATCTCATAATGGAATTGACAACATATAATATAACAAGGGCAGTAGAAACTATCACTCCAAACATACAGAGTATATCGGAGTTAAAAACAAACATTATCAGCTGGACAGTTATAAAATTCTGACCTTACAAATGCCGATAGGTATATTGTATATTACAGCGGAAAATAATATACTACGATAGGCAATCTTCAGCTCCCCTCCACAATCTCCAAAACTTCAAAGACAACCTAGGAAAATACTCGGTCTGACCCGAGCATTATAAATAAATAACACCAGGATCAGTCTTGAAATACCAACCTGAGATAACTTGAATAATGAAGAACATATATAAAAGTTCCCCAAGGCGACGCCGCTAACGCAGAACAGGTTTTTGCCTCACAGGAATAACATCCATACAGGCAAGAGCAGAAATAAATATCAGGAAACAAATCCAAATATGAACAAGTATAAGTAATATTAAACCAGACTTGAAAGAATGGAAATAAACCGAGTAAAATCCAAACTGGACAGAATGGATAGAACAAGAAAACATCATAAATAAAGTAACCGTACAAACTTGATAGAATGGACTAAATAAAATAACAGTCCAAACTAGAGAGAATGTACTAAATAAGGTAACAGTCCAAACTCGATAGAATGGACTAAATAAACACTTAAATGTCGTGATGAGGAGTTGGCTCTACTCGTGGAAATTTAAAGCTAAAACAGATTCAGGGTTTTCGAATCAAATAAGGAAAGGAAATTTTCCAATAAATGACTAGGAGGGTGCTCCCCCCTCACCGAAAGTATACCTCTAGAATACTTGAGAACTCCGATGGCACTCAGACACGTCCAAGCTGGACCCCGCCAACGGTTACAGTGAATCCGAGTATTTCACATCTCAATGACAACAAAATCCGATTCCAATCTAGAGTGGATGTGAAAATACCCTAATGGGAGCAACCCCTAATAGCTTGGCTTCCACTCCCTCTTTGGGTTTAGTCATTTCCGATAAAGAATAACAAAGCTCGATTGAGCAACAAATCGTAAGGTGACGGTACACCATGAAGAAAGCTGAATTTGATAATTAATAAATCAACTATCGGGGATAATTAAAATGATCGTATATGGAAATTAAATTTCATATATTTACCACTACTCGTTGATTCTAGACAAGTCCTATCTCTTAGTTAAAAATGAAGCCGGGCAAGTTGAGGTAGTGTTACCTCTAGGCATCACCTTGACGACATTTTTAACCTTCGAGATAGAAACGACTCCAAGCCTCAATGTTTAGCGTTAAATGCATGACTAGTTCTTTTCCATATGTGATATCGATTACGGAACTATTGTTCTATAACCGAAATCAAACTTTCACGTTTAAAAGAACTGAACTTGTGCTTGCCTTCCATATTTCCACATTGGTGAAACACTTTTAGAATTAGTTCCTAATTGTTAAAATGTTAAGAGAATAATTTTTCCAAGTGCGCGACTCCGAAGGCCTAAACTAACATCAGACCGAACACCTAGAAGATTATCTAATCTAACATCCCAATAATCGAGTTCCAATTCCTTTTTATAACTTTAAACCAATATTAATTATCCCAAAAGATAATTAATCACTTTTAAATAAACAAATCCATTATCTTTAATAAAATAGATAATTATTTCCAAACACTTTGATAACATTGGTAAATTAACTATGAATCAGTTGATTAAAACGATTTTATCATATTAGTTAATTGACTTAAATCAATTAATTAAATTTAAGTATCATTAACTAAAAAGATTTATAAAATTCAAATAATCGTTAGTTAAAAATGAATAAGTCATCTCAAACATCATTTATTAAAATTATAAGTAAGTTTTTAAACACCATTAATTAAAAGAATTAATCAATTCAAGTAAGCATAACTTAATTGAATTAATTAAACTCAAACTCCATTAGCTAAAAAAAATCAATTAAACATCATTTGTTAAAATGGTTTATTCAATTATAAAACATCATTAATTAAGATGGTTAACTGATTTTTAAACACTATTTGTTAAACCAATTAATTAAATTTAAACAACTATCAATTAAAACAATTAATTAAAGTTCAATATCATTAATTAAAATGAATTAATTAAATTCAAATATCATTATTTAAAATGATTAATACTTTTAAATATCATTGAATTACAATGATTATTCTTTTCAATTATCGTTAATTAAAATATTTAATTAAACCCATCATCATTAATTAAAATAATTATTAACTCAAATAATCATTAGTTAAACGATTAAATAAGCACAAAACATCATTAACAACAATGATTAATTAAATTTAAGGATAAACAAATTTTTGAATCATCGTTTATTAAATTGGTTAATAAATCTCAAAATCGTTAGTTAAATGATTAATTATTTTTACATTATCATTATTCCAAATAATTAATAAATTTTAATATTATGTCTAGTGGATATACAAGCACAAGTTCATAAGTTAGGGTTTTGGGATGAAATTTTATAAATGACGATATAGCGAAATCGTTATAATGAAAATTAACAAATTAAATGGAATATCAGAATTTAATTTAATCATGACGGCATAAAGATGAAAATAAATAATTTTTGCTAAGAAACCCCCTTTGGGTCTCTCTACATATTTTCCCTACAAAACAATGGTTATAGATAACATATATATCTTATATGGGTTTATAACGATCAAATTTATATATCATCCATTTTCCAAATGGAAATTCAACCAGACAATCAATCAAACAATTTAATTAACATCCAAGTAATCAATAAACATTTACATCATTGATATAATAAAATAAAATTTAATGTGACTTAAACTCATATTGATTTTCGTTTTCGTCGAAGCATTCCGATTTGGACTAAAACGGAACGGTCATCCGATTTTAGCCTAAATTTTCACTTGCTCCAAATCTAACTAAACCAACTCCATCGCAAAGATCTCGACGACATGAGTCAAATACAAAAAACGACGTTCGAATCCGACCTCGTATGAACGATATAAGAAATTTATAAGTTATTGATAAATTTAAATTTATAATTAAATAACTTTAAACTATTTACAAGTTTACCCCTCTCTGCTTTCTTCCCTAAATTAAACAAAACATGCACAGTAAAACATGAACCCAAAATTCCATGGTCGTGCATGCACCGATACGGAGCTCCGGTTATCGAATTCAAATTTCGACAACGCCATCATCTATCTTTTCGCTCACTCGACTCGCCTGCCATCACCTCGCCCCGCTTTTTCTCCCTTAGCCGGTCGTGACTTCTGCCCTAAAATGAGCTACAGGCGATTGTCGCCTCCTTCAAGATGAGGTCGCACCCCTCATCTTGTCACTGCCGAAGCTCCATCCATTGACAAACCCAAAATCGAGCTCAAATCCACCCAACTCTACCTTAATGACCTAGAAATCAAAACCATAGCTTCGCCGCTCCCAGTCGAACCCATGAAAAACACTGCCGCAACCTCTCTTAGGCATACTAGATCAAAGCTCTCATCAAAACAAGAATTTTAAGACTTGTTTGGCAATTTTTCCTTGAGATATTGATTTTTGAATTCTTGGTTGTTTTTAAAAAAAGAAGAAGAAGAGGCTCTGTTGTTTATTGAAACAAGGACACAGGCAGAGGGGGCAACACGAGAAACAGGGGAAAATGTTTTTGGGCATTTGTGGGCTGATGTTAAGTGTTTACCTATGTTTATTTTATTTTATTTTAAAAAATTTCAATAAAACATACCTGAAAATTTCGAACTCCATACAAGGCGTGCCGCCTGGCGTTCTATATGTTATACCACATTCCGAACATAATGGAACTTGTTACGAGACCTAATTCGGTCGTATGAAGAAGATAGGTTTTTGGATCTAGTAATTATATTAAATTTTCGATATTAATTTCAACGTGTTTCGATTTCGCACGACCAAATGATACGTCTGCTTGTTACGAAATTCGTTGGCGTAATATAATTCACTATTATGGATCCATTGAAACTGGTTGTGTCGAAATCCGAGACTGTGCCGCAGAATGACAATTTCACAGATTTAATTATTTAATTATGGATATTATCCGGTCTATTTATATTTGTAAATAAATTTACAAATTGAACTTACCAATATTATTTATTGGTTAAATGGAGTTAAATAAAATTATTAAATCCATTTAATTAACATTTAATTCACAATTCAAATATTTAATTATTCATTATATTTGAATTATAATTTATTAAATTCAAAAATTCAATTATTTTAAATATTTAAAATTAATTAAACATTTAAAATCAAATATCCAAAAATTTTGGGTTGTTACACTTTCCAAATCTCCATTTTGAAAAATAAAACAACTCATTCGAAAACTATCCTTTCAAAATAAGGAGGCGGCAACCCCTTCGAAAGTTATATAAAAGTAATTCAATCCTTTCGAAAGCATTCCTTAAAAGCTAGGCAAGCGACATCTCTTTTGAAAGCAAAACAAAGACCTTCGAAAGATATTTAAAATGGACTAGACCCCTTCGAAAGCGTGGTTTCGACTCTATACCTTCCGCCTTTCTCCAATCCACTACGTACCAAAGCATTGATACCAAGTGTATGGGTTTCGACTTGGTTGGGGCGGAGGTATGGGGTCAAAAGGTTTCTACTAGAAGTGGAGAAATAGTAAATCTATGCAAAACGATATTGTTGCCTTCTTAAGTAAATGTTTTCCAACTAACTTGCCTATTTGTAAAAATATAATTGGTTGCCATAAACTTTACCAAAATCTTTTCTAAAAGATTTCCGAAATTATCCAAAAATAATTTACAAAGTAGCTCTCCCTTTAACAAAACAATTAAGACATTTAATTCCTCCAACTTAAATAATTTAATTTACATAGTTAATTACTTCGGAAAAATTCCCAAAAATCATCAAAATTCACTTTTAATATGTTATCTAACATATATAAATTTCAGACCGAAAGTCCTTTATATAATAGTCGAAATAAATTTTTAAACCCAATTAATTATTCTTCTTTCAAAAATTTATAATAAATTATCCGTACCTTGAATAATTACGAAAATTTAAATCCCCTTCAAAATAACGTTTTACATAACATATTAAGTCCTCATGGCATTCGAAACCCAAAATATACGATTTTAGCCTTAAAATCGAATAAAACATTTATCAAACATACGTGTTTGAATCAAACATATCATGTAATCCAACCATATCATCATTAAAATCATCATAATTAAACTTAAAACCCAAAATCAAATGCTCTTTAAAAACGAAAATGAGATGGTTTTGATTATTATCTACCTTGCTTTAGATAAGAAACTTGAGATTTGATCTTGCTTAATCCTTCTTTGCTTGAATCCTTCTTTGCTTGAATCCTAAGCTTTGGTAAACTTTTTAATCTCCTTTTCTCCTAGGTTGTGGTCGGCTTTGAGCTCCCTTTTCTTATGTTTTTGAATTATGAACATATGGAATGAAAATGGAAATAAGGATTTAGGGGTTAAGGTTTATGGGCTATTTCCCATAATGTCGTTACCTTATTCTCTTATTAGTTAACTTATGAAACCATTTCCATAAACATGTTCTTTTAATTTTATTTAATTAAGCACAACCTCTATTTAATTTCCAAATCTCAATCCCCTTATCACTCTAATCTTTACATTATTTAATTTAATTTGTCTAATAAATCTCCTGAATAATGTTATTTAAAATTAGGGGTATTACAGGCTCCCTTACTTAAAGAATTTCGTCCTCGAAATTCAGCAAGGACTAAATACTAAGCATAGCAATCATATGTAACATCTCCTAACTACCATACTAGCCTACCTAACTAGCAACAGTCTATATAAAGCAAATATATAACATACCCTCATAGCAGATTAGGATAAGTATCTCTAATCCTGTCTTATGTCTCCCAAGTATAGTCCTTCTCGTTGTTACTCCACTGAACTTTCACCAACTTGACTGTCTTGTTCCTTAACTTCTTTTCATCTCTCGCCACAACCCGAACTGGTTACCTAACAAAAGTCAAATTCGGTTCTACTATCAAATCTTCCAACTCTGTTTGAGAATTTGCATGGCCTTCTATACAAAGCTTCAAAAGGCGCCATTTCTATACTAGTCTGATAACTGTTATTATAGGAAAACTCAACCAAGTGTAGGTGATCTTCCCAAGTCCACCAAAGTCTAGCACACAAGCCCTCAATAAATCATCGAGTACCTTATTGACTCTCTCTATCTGCCCATCCATGTGAGGGTGATACGTAGTACTCATCTTGATCTTGGTTCCTAACACATCTTATAGAATCTTCCAAAATTCACTCGTAAACAAAGGATCTCTTTTACTGACTGTACTACTATGAATTCCATGCAGTATAACTATGTTCTTCATGAACAACTTAGCTAAAACAGGTGTCGTCCTGGCTAACTTAACTGGAATGAAATGGGCACTCTTGGTCGACTTGTTCATTATGACCCATATACTTTCATTTCCTCTATTCGACCTTGGCAAACCATCTATAAAATTCATGGATATCGAATCCCATTTCCAAACTGGCATTTTCCAAAGGTTGAAGCAATCCACTCGGCTTTTGATGTTTGGCCTTCACTTGTTGACTGTTCGCACACTGCCTAATGCACAAGCCAACATTCTTTTTCATGCCTTCCTAGTAGAAGCACCTCTTCATATATTGATACATCTTGATTCCTCCAGGATGAATCATAAATTTGGATCGATGACATTCGATAAGAACTTCCCTCTTTAAGTCCTCATCATTCAGAACACACAACCGTCCCTTCTTTCTCAACCATCCCCTCTGGTCAAGATTAAAATCCTTTAGATCATCGATCTCTGATCCAACCTCAAGCCTTCTAATCTTCTCGACCAATAATGGATCCTCTTTCTGCTTGAAAGCAATCATTTCGATCAACACTGGTCGAACTTCCAAATAGGACAATGTGGCGGTGCTCTGACTAGAACTAGCAGTCGATCTTAACTGCACACTACAAGTAGTCAAAGCTTCTAAATCTTTCCATTCTACCAACATAGCTAACACCACATTTTGATGTTTTTTGCTAAGGGCATCTGCTACTTTATTTCCTTTCCCAGGTGTATACTCTTATACCAAAACCATAAGCTACTAAAAACTCCAGCCGCCTCTATTGTCTCATATTCAACTCCTTCTGAGAGAATAAATATTTTAAGGACTTATGATCTATGTACAACTGAAATCTCTCCCCTAAGAGATAATGTCTCCATATCTTCAATGCGAAGATCACTGCAGCCAACTCCAAACCATGAGTAGGATATCTTGCCTCATGCGGTCTAAGCTATCGTGAAGCGTAGGCAATGACTTTACCCTTCTGCATCAACACAGCTCTTAATTCGGTTCCACGTGCATTAGTATACACCACCAACCCTTGGTTTCCGTCTAAAACCACTAACACAGGAATCTTGTATAAGTAAAGTGAATAAGTAAAATTATACAAGTCAAAGATGTATAAATGTGATTTATAAATAATAAAAGGTATTTTTGAAAGAATATAAAGCACTGAATTCACTACTGTTGCTGGGAAATAATGAGGGTGATGACTGCAGCATCATCAGTATCATTTTCAAATTTCTGTGTGATTGATTTGATACCAATAGCAAATTGAAAATTTAAGTTTTGATGTGATAAACGAATTTAAAATCCAAGTTGAAATTGACAAATATAAGTAAAATGAGTTTTGGACTTATAATATGAAATTTGACTTAAGTAAAAGTTAAATAAAATGACTTTAGAAATGAAATCTAAGTTAAGTAAAAAAATAGAATTTGAATTAAATTAGCAGTGAACTTAAGTTGTATAATGAAAGAAATGCAAGTGGGAATAAAAATGAAATATAACTTAAGTGATGTTGAATGAAGTTGAACTTGATATTAAAACAAATTAATAAAGTGAATTAATGAAATGAAGTAGTTAAATGAATATGAACTTGAGTTATATTATGAAATTCAACGATTAAAATGAATTATCAATCGAATGTAAATGAATTGATAAGGAATAATGAATGTAAGTGTTAATTCATTAAAAGCTAATGAAATTGGGAATTGAATAATTGAATGAAAGTCCATTAGATATTAAACCAATTAGAATTAAAAGGTTAAACCAAATTGAATGTAAACGAAGTAAATATAAATGTTTGAGTGTAAAGTAAAGTAAATTAAATAAATATGGTTATGTTGGATATGCATTGGTTGTTAGATGGATGTTAGTTGATTGTATAGAAATTCATATGAAGTTGAATTAATGAAATTGAAAGCTATAAATAATTGAATTCAAATTAGAAGTAAGTTAATCTAAATAGAACTGAATTTAATTTGATTTGGAAATAAACTAACTTGAATGTAAATTAGTGAATGCAAACTAATTGAATTTGAATAAATGAATGTTAGTAAAATCCAATGTTAATGAATCAAATATGAATAAATTGAAAACCAATTCAAGGAATAATTAATGAGTAATGAATGAATTTTGATTTGGTTATGGTTTGATTGGATAGATATTGGTTTGTTGGATGTTAGTTGGATGATAGTTGTTTGATGTATGAATTTGTTGCTTTTGATTGCATTTGCTATGTTGGCATGTGTAGTTGTTGTATTGGTATATGTTGTATATTGATATTACTTTCCATATATGTTTCTTATTTATTTGTTGAGAGTTTAGTAGGTGCGGATGGCGTATGCTTCGCATTTGGAGCTCGCTTTCGCGCTATATTAGCCGTATATGTTCGTTAATAATATATAAGATACATATCTCATATTACATATCGTACTTTTATATTTTTTTCCATACGGGATGCCTCATCCTCGAAGATGAGATGTATACTGTGATATATATATATATATGTTGTGATTTTACTACGATCGAACCGCGCAAAGGAGACTATGGTGAAATATTTTGAAAATTTAAGGCGTTAGAAAATTTTGGGAAAAATGAGAAAATTTTTAATAACTAAAAATTTTGATTTTGAGTTAAAAGTTAAACGATATTAGTTGGTTTTGAAAATATAACTATGAATGGGTTTGAAAACTTAGAAAAGATTTTATAAGAAGTTTAACTAATGGATTTTGGAAAAGTTAAAATGTTTAAATAATGTTGGTAAATCTAATTGGAACGAGTTGTTTTGAAAAATTAATAGATTCTGTGACCTTTTCTTACTGGTAATTTGGAGGACGAAATTCTTTTAAGTAGGGGAGAATGTAAGACCCAGAATTTTAGTCATTTGAAATTCGGATATTTAATTGATTTTAAATATTTAAAAGTAAATTTTATAAGTCGAATAACTTATATTTTGAATATAAGGATTTAATTGGATAATTAAATTGTTAATTTAATATTTGAAATTGGGGAAATAATTGGAATTTGAATTTAATGTGAATAAAAATAATTTATAAAGTTGAATTAAATTCTATTTGAATTATAATGATGTTAGTAAACTTTTGAAATTGAATTAAAAGTAAATTTGTAGAAATTGAATATTTTAATATTTAATTAACGTGTAAAAATAGTCATTTTTGACCCAGTCTCGAATTTCGACGAAACTAGTTTCATTGGATCCGTAATGTTATATTATTGTAGGATTTAAAATTTCATGTCAAACGGATTTATGGTTTAGTCGTACGAAGCTAAAACGCGTAGAAATTTATTTAAGCGAAATTTTAATTTAAATAATTCGATTCGAAAACCTATCTTCCAAATACGATCGATTAGCTCTCAATATATATTCCATTGTGTTCGGAATAGGGGTAAAACATTATAAACTCCCGGCAGCCCGCTTCGTTTGGAGTTCGAAAAACTTTCGGATGAATAGTGTCGCGGAATTTTCTATAAAAGGCCAAACTTTTTTCCATTTTGCTAAAACCCTAGAAAACCTAGGTCAGCCCCCGTTCTTTTTTTCAATGGCCATAAACACTCGAATCTTCTTCCCTCTTTTTCTTCCAATCCATCAACCTATTTGAAAAATCTTCAACTACAATATTGTAGAGGACAGTGAGATCTTCGAGATCAACGGTCGTGATCGAATATAGTCGAGTAAATCGACGGCAATTTGTATTTAGACGTAATACGTTTCGGCGCGTTTTTCGAGAGGAGGAACCAGCCGAGTTCGATGTGGTTTTGGGTGTAGGAGCGGTGGAGCTCGAGCTTTCGAACGGTGGTCTTGGATCATCGTCGAGTGGGGTGGTGGAGCTACGACAATCGAATGATAGAGGCGGCTGGGTGGGTTTCGTTGCGTGATGAAAATGTGGGAGAGGAAGAAACACACACGGCCCAGATCACCCAATTCAAAAACGAGCGGCCGAGATTAAACTGAAGGTTAAAAATAAAAATAAATTTGTAAATTATATTATATAAATTCGTGTGATGTTTAAAATATCATAACTTGTTCATACGAGGTCCGTTTTTGACGAAACAAGTTGCGTTGGGTCCATATTGACGAGCACTACATTTTAGAGCAAGTTTGGAGTTGATTGGAGCTAGTGTAAATTTTGGATAAAATTAAACGTCTGTTAAATTTTATTCGGAATAAAACACTGCAACTGCTATTGGAATCAATGTGAGTACAACTCACTCTTTCTGACTCACTAATATTTCTATATAAGTGAGAAATATTTTATTCATGCTGATTGATGATTTTTTGGATGATATATGATATTATATATATATATATTGATTGGTATTTGGATATATTTCCTGCCTATTGGAGCAGATGAGACCCTATACGTTCCCGTGTATGAGCGGGTGACCTTTTGTACACGCGTCTGCCTCGAAGCGGACATTGTACATATTTTCTAATATGTATATTTGTTGCAGGTGATAGGTTGGAGGGATCCAACTGGATTCCTCACTAGTGTTGCTTTTATTTACAGATATTGTGATATATGCTGTTATCATATGATATATGATGTTTTAGATGCCGTGATTGATGTATTTAGTGTTGTTGCAGCATTGGGCCTATTTTTTGAAATTTAAAAGATTGAAGTGATGATTTGAATTTAATAAGAATTTCAAAGTGATTTTGAAAATATTTATTTTTGAATTGTTAAGGAAATGAATTTATTTTAGAGAAATAAAAGTTATAATTTTTATATTATAAAAAATTATGATTTTGTAAAATATAATCAAAATGTTATTTTTGAAATATAAAGTTGATCATTTTGTAAATTGAGTTAAAATGAGAATTTTGATTTATTATAAATGGGTTAGATATATATATATATATAAGATTTATAAAATTGATATTTTATAAATAAGAAATAATAGAATTATAAAGGAGTTTTATAAGTGTTTAAAATGAAGTTATAAATGAATCTTATAAGTAAATAAGATTTATAAATTTAATAAATTACAAAAAGGAATGAATTTGTAAATAAAGAGATTTTATAAGCGAATTAACTTATAATTGGATTTTGGCATGTAATTGAGTTATATATGGAATTGGTTAATAAAAGAATTTCATAAGTGGAAGTTTTTATAAAATATAAATGGAGTTTATAAACATTGTTTTATAAATCCGAAATCAATTGAATTTGATAAGTTAATTATAGAAGCTTATTAAAGGAGATATATTCTCGATTTACAGTGGATAATCCTTTAATAAATGTGTAGAAATAATGAATTTGGTTAGGAATTATATTCACGATTTTGGACAGTGAATAATCTTTTAAATTAAATGGATATTTTTGAAAAGAGATTTTTAAATGGAGTTAAATGGTTTGAAGATGTTTAAAATGTATTAAGTATCGAATACATAGATTTCAACATTCATTGTTGAAATAGACGTTTTCGAGAAGTAAGGAAATGATGGACTATAACACTGTTGTTATAGTAAATGATTTTCGAAAAGAGATGTTTTGTATAGTATATGGAATTTATATATCTATCTAATTTTCGAATCCCTATACCAATGATTTTGGGTTGTCGTAACGATGTTTTACGCAAAATTCGTTTTGACCTAAATAAATATGTTTAAGAGAATGTTTTTCTTAAAGAATAGAATATGTACTTAATCATGATTTAAGTGTATGTAAAATTTTATAAGTGTTGAAAATAAAGACAATTGTGAATTAATTATTATTAAATAAGTATATGGAAATGTTTTCCAATATAGAATATTGAAATAGTTTTGAGATTATATCTTTATAAAGATAATTTGTAGTTAATATTTGGAAAGTGATTTAATTAATAAAAGATTAATTAAAAGGGCCTAGTGAATGCTTATGGTGCTAAATATTTGTTTGTTGCTTTGATAGTTAAATAACCGACTATCAAATTTGGCAATTTTAGTTCCTCGACTTGATGTGGGAACTATTTAGTCGTACACTTAGTACGTAGCCATCTATGTAGGCTTGATTATCGTTTGTGTTGAGGATGTTGATCATGTAGTGCGGAGTATTACTCCAATATATCGAGCTTCCTTCTTGGTCGAAGGATAGCGAGTTGAAAGTTGGAGACGTGATAAGTCTATGAGACTTAGTTTCTGTGTGAGGTTGAGAAACGCTTTTGCGTTATTGGTGCGAAGAGACCGGGATCGGTTTATCCGAAAACCACTTCGGACTAACATTTATGCGATGATTGTGCAGGTTGGCCGATAATATTGATGTTTAGGATTTTCATAGTGGAGGATTGCTTGTTGATCGTTTGTGGTTAAAATCCCAATATACATCCAGTAGTAGTAGTCTCTTCGTTATGAAATATCCCATGCAAGGACTATTCGCTACTAATCCTAGGGATTTCCCGACAGAATGTGGTAGGAGAGTACCTTCGGTTTGTCCTGTTCCTGGACAACTTGTATGGATGTTTGTCTAACATTGCATTTCTAAGATTATGTACATTGGTTTTTACAAACGTACATTAGTTGGTGGCGGAGAAGGCAACTTCTCTTAGCTTAACACCCTCCTTGAGACGTACGAGCTCAAGGGTTGTATTTTTGTGGAAGGCATTTAGTAGTCAACGGAAATGGCCATGCGGCATTCAAAGTTGTGATATGTGATATGTGAAAGGTAATCGTTACCTCAGGCCTCATCAATCGAAAATGACCAAAACAGGGTTAGATGCGGCAAGGCTAAGTGGGTCGCTCCCATAGGATATGATCATCCTCTTCTAGATATATGTCTTCCCGCTATGACGTTCGGGATGTAAATTAATGTGGTTTGTATGCTATGAGGGCCCTCAGAAAGGTCGGTAACGACCGGGGGATGACATATTCGGTACTACCTAGTTATAGAGGTAGGCCGGTCTTGTGTTGGTAGAGGAACTTTGTGATGGTTTCTCGGTACATTCTTCTAGAGATGTACTGCCGGAAGGTAGTCCCTTCACCTGGTCATTTGTATGGAAATCCAAACTCCACTACGTGCTTGCCATTTTGATTGTATTACCCATTTTGGGCTATATGCTAGAATTTAATCAATGTAGCAATTTCGGCTATGATTAATATTATTTGTATACTAGACACTAGTATAATATCAGATGATTTGATATGAATGGTTTTAGTTATCGTAAGGTAAAAACATGTCCGTGTTTATGTGTGGGCGTGTCTTATGAGATGCTTTTGTTTTGAAAGGAAAGTTTGGAAATTTAATAAATTCAGTTGAGTGTGTTTCTCACGCTGGTTTACCAGACTGATCATGGCGTTCTTCCCTTTCAATGCTCGGGTCAGACCGAGTATATTTACAAGTTCAGATTTGGTGCTTTTGGAGCTTCAGTAGGAGAGCTGGAGATCTTCATTTTCGTATACATGTATCAGTTTCGATTATCTGCTTTGCGTATTGTTGTTTATATTATCGGCAATTGTGAGAACAGGTTATTATAATTGTCCAGGCTGATAACTAGTGATTGATTGTTGAACTCTGATTGATGTATGTATATACAGTTTCCGTTTTGTAAAGATCATTGATATGGTATTATATGTTTTCCGCTGCGATGTGAGATTCTGTATTGTTATGTTTGGTTCTATCTTCTCTCTTTCTTCTCTTCTCTTCTTCTCTCTTCTTTTCTTTCTCATGACTTTTCGTTAGTCTGTGCTTTTAGGGTCGGACATGTGTGGTTTATTGTCGATTCAAAGGGTATGGATTTGCAGGTCGTCTCACACAGATCGAATATAATTATTACAAATTACGCCAAGAGCGGTATATGAAGATACCCCCTTGGTTGATTAGAGTCATATGTTCATAATAGACCTAATAAAAACAACACAGCGAAAAATCCATCAAAACATAACAAGAACTGCAAATCCTAAGTAGCTATCTGTTGCCTCCTACATGCCTCAGGTAGCTTATTCGTCAACCTTCTAAAACCCGAAAAAGAACCTTAACCCCTCAGCCTAATCAAATCAATTTTGAGCACCTGAGAGTTTAAGGGGAAAACATAAACTTCGAGTCAGACATAAAGCCTGGTGCGAATAATATTATACATCCCGGTTTAATTATGTTAAGTGAGACCATGCCGCTTAGTGGAATGGGTTTCCCCTCACTAACATCCTTTTAAAACATATCTTCGCAAAACCTTTCATAAAACCATATACTGTGCTCCTGCATCCACAATGGTTAAATACTGTAAAGCAATCATTATGTAAACATACATAAATATCAGGTAATAATGAACTATCTATTCAAACACACAAGTTTTGTTTAGATAACTTTTAACATTTGGCTGACTCGGGCCTACCAGACAATATAATCAAAATTAACCTAACACCTGTTAAATATTCTTCTTCTGGATTATCTATCCTTAACTATCTGTTAAACATTTCCCATATGGACGGTTTGTCCTTAACTATCTGTTAAATACTTCACTTCTGAACGGTCTATCCCTAACTTAATCATCTCCCAGGTCTTCCTGATCCTAATGGTTTTTCGGGCTCACCAATAACCTATCTGTATACAAACATATATTCCTTTCGGTGTGTAATCATAATTTTAGTCTACCTATGACAAAGTCCTATACAGTGGAATTTTGGAAACAATTAGCTGCGGCTATTAGCTAATGTATAGGGCGCGACCCTATACTAGTCCCATATGGTTTTCTAATATCTGAGTCATTTTCACTTAAGGATCCCCTCCTATAATTTTCCTTGAAAACATTTTCAAAATGATTTAAAACCTTTAAATCAAACTTAAACAAGAAAAGTATATAATCTTTATACTTTACTCAAAATCATATCACCATGTCATATATATATTCTTTACTCAAAATTTAGTTGATGAAAACGTTTAACCATTTGAAAGAACCTCTTTCTAAACCTTTGAAATCATCTCTTTCAAAACCATTATCAAACCTTTCGAAATCATTCCTCAAACCTTTCGAAATCATACATCAAACCTTTCGAAACCATTCTCTAAACCTTTCGAACATATTGAAAAGCAAACCTTTCGAAAGCTATAAAAATTTGAACATCCTTCTTTAAAACCACTTTAAAACATTGCCTTAGAAAAACCTTTGCAAAACCTTCCTTCATAAACCTTTCAAAATCATTCAATAAACCTTTCGAATTGAACTAAACCTTTCGAAATTATTCAACTAAAACCTTTCGAAACCATTCAATAAACCTTTCGAAACTATTAAACTAAACCTTTCGAAAACTTACTGGGTTCAATTTAAAACAAGTGGAAACCATCTTTTAAAACAATTCAACTCTATTGGAAGTAACCTTTCGACTAAGTCGAAAGCTTTGCTTCGAAAGCTTTAAACTTATCCTTTAAAACAACTCTTTCGAAAATTTGGGTTATACTTCAATTTATAAAACAAGGGTAAATAACCTAAGTCGAAAGCATGGAGAGGCGGCTAGTTTTTAAAACAAGTAAACCTTTCGAAATCAATCAAAGTAAACCTTTCGACTTTGTCGGAAGGTTCAAAACAAAAAATTTATATAAAGCGGTAGTAATCTTTCGACTGTGTCGGAAGGATTCAAAACAAAGTAGTAATAAAGTAGCAGTAACCTTTTGACTCTGTCGAAAGGTTTAAAACCTTTCTTTTAAACATTTTGACCTGGTCGAAAGCAACCAAGTCGAAAGCTCTAATTCGAAAGCAGAGCAGGTGAAATCTTTTGGTTTATAAAACAAACATACCCCAACTTCTTTGGTCATCAATCTTTCGGCTAAGACCCTTCGATTTAATTGGTTTGACCTTGTCGAAAGCTATGAACCTCTCGACCTTGTCGGAAGGTCTAGGTCGGAAGATTTATTGCCGTAAAGGATGAAACATGTAAAAAACTGTGATTTCTTTGTTTTTAACTTAAAAAGGAAATCTTTTCAACTGACCTACCTATGTTTGTCAAATTCTCATCGGTTAACGATTACTTTTCAGAAATGTGCTGCCACTATTTTGAAAAATTAAATAATCATTTTATTATACAAAATGCCCATTCTCCTTAATTAAATATATAAAACATTAAAGTCCCATACCTTAAATAATTTTATATACTCATCAAAACACTTAGGAAAAATTTGGAAAAATCCCAAAAAACCTATTTTAATATGTTGCCAAACATATAAAAATTTCATCCCCAAATAATTATTAATTTAGCCGAAAATTGTTTATAACCCAATAAACATTTTCCTTCACTAGAAAATTAATACAAAATCCATATTAATTCAGAAAATTATGAAAATCGAAATTCATCTCTAAAATATCATTTCTGACCTTTATTTAAATTTTCAAGTCATTTGGATGTCAATAAATAGGGTTTTCATATCAAACGTATCATAAAACTAAATGAACATATATAATCCATCAACAACATATATATATATATATATATATATATATATATATAATTTTAATCATCAAAACATGGCATGTACTTGCAAAATCATTTCAGGTCTAATCTTAAAACCGAAAACCAAAAGAATATGGGATGTAGTAATTATTCACCTTAGCTTTGAGATTATAGATGTGAGATTTGATGTTAATTTAGTTGATTATTTCCCTTCCCTTGAATCCTAGCTTTAATCTTCTTCTTGAGAATGATAATGGTTGTCGGCCTTAGTATTTTTATATTTGGGTAAAATGAAATGAACGTGAGCATTCTACCTCTTAAAGGTTTAGGGTATAAGCTCCACCTATTTCCCATATTGCCCTTCTCATATCCTAGCACATTGGCTTTGGTTATTTCATTTTAGTTTGCACATTAACATGGCACGGCTACCCTTAGCTAATCAATCATCAACTTATTAATCTCCACATTATTTATTTAATTTACCCAATTAATTATTATAAATAATGTTATAAAAATATGGGGTATTACAGACTCCCCACCTTAAAGAATTTCGTCCTCGAAATTATGATAAGGTGCACAACAAAACAATCAAAGGTAAAAACATACCATCAAACAAATCAGGGTAAGAGTCTCTAATCCTTCTCTCCGTCTCCCAAGTATAGTCTCTAGCATGTCACTCCACTGAACCTTTACTAACTTAACTGTCTTGTTCCTCAACTTCTTCTCATCTCTAGCCACAATCTGAATCAGCTTTCTACCTATGGTCAAATCCGGTTCTATTACTAAATCTTCTAACACTGTAGGTGCTATGGTAGTCTCTGGGTCTCTAACACATTTCCTAAGATGAGAAACATGGAAAACATCATGGACTCCAGCCAAACTACTCGGTAACTTTATTCTATAAGCGAGTTTCCCAATTCTCTTAACAATATGAAAAGGACCAATGAACATAGGTGCTAACTTTCCTGACTTCCCAAACCTGATCACACCCTTCATCGGTGAAACCTTAGTAAACACATAGTCTCCAAAAGAGAATTCCAAATCTTTCCTTCTTCTATCAGCATAAATTTTCTACCTAGACTGGGCTCCTTTCATCCAAGCTCGGATCAACTCAATATTCTCCCCAGCTTCTTTCACTAAATCCAGACTAAGAACCAACCTATCCCCGGTCTCTAACCAACATACATGAGACTTGCATGGTCTTCGATACAAAGCTTCAAACGGTGCCATCCCAATACTAGTCTGATAACTATTGTTATATGAGAACTCGACTGGATGAAGATGGTCCTCTTATGATCTCCCGAAATCTAATACACAAGCTCTTAACAAATCCTCCAAGATTTTGCCAACTCTTTCTGTTTGCCCATCAGTCTGTGGATAGTAAGCGGTACTCATGTTGAGCTTGGTTCCTAATGCGTCTTATAGACTTTTCCATAACTCACTGGTAAATAAAAAATCTCTATCACTGATAATACTACTAGGAATCTCGTTCAGTCTAACTACATTCTCCACAAATAACTTCACCAAAATAGGTGCCGTCCTAGTTGACTTTACTGGAATGAAATGGGCACTCTTAGTCAATCTATCAACTATAACCCATATGCTTTCATTTCCTCTACTAGACCTTGGCAACCAATTAATAAAATCCATAGAGATGGAATCCCATTTCCACAACAGAACTTCTAACGGTTGAAGCAATACACTAGGCTTCTGGTGTTCAGCCTTTGCCTGTTGGCAATTCAAGCACTGCTTAACACATACACCAATGTCCCGTTTCATACCTTCCTAGAAGAAACTTCTCTTCATATCCTGATACATCTTCGTTCCTCCTGGATGGATAGTGAACTTGGAACGATGACACTCATCCAAAACTTCCTTCCTCATGTCTCATACATTCGGAACACACTACCTTCCTTTCTTCCTCAACCACCCATTTTGGTAAGGACCGAAATCATTTAAGTCATCGCTCTCCGTTCCTTCCCTCGACCTTCTGATCCATTCAACCAAAATTGGATCCTCCTCTTTCTTAGAAGCTATCTTCTCAATCATTACCGATCAGACTTCTAAACAAGACAACACAGCACTTCTTGCACTTGAACCTACCCCGGACCTAAACTGCACATTACAAGCTGATAATGCTTCCATATCTTTCCACTCAGCAATCATAGCCAATACTGCATTTTGATGCTTCCAGCTGAGTGCATCTGCAACCTTGTTTCCTTTTCTAGGTGTGTACTCGATTCCAAAATCATAAGCAGCAATAAACTCCAACCATATCTACTATCTCATGTTCAACTCCTTCTGAGAGAACAAGTACTTCAACGACTTATGATTAGTGTAAAGCTCAAATCGCACTCCCAAAAGATAATGTCTCTACACCTTCAAAGCAAATATAACGGTAGCTAACTCCAAATCATGCGTTGGATACCTAACTTCATGTGATCTGAGCTGTCTAGAAGCATAAGCAATCACTTTACCTCTTTGCATCAACACAGCTCCCAATCCAGTTCCACACACATCAGTATAAACAACTAAATCTTGATTCCCCTCCGGAACCACTAACACCGGTGCATGGGTTAATAAGTGTTCCAAGCTCCGGAATGCTTCCTCACACTTATCCGTCCATACAAAATTCATATCTTTTCATGTAAGCTTAGTCATTGGTGCAGCAATCCACGAAAAATTCTTTATAAACCTCTGATAATATCCAGCCAACCCAAGAAAGCTCTTAATCTCGATCACCGTCTCGGGTCTCTTCCAATTATTCATTGCCTCAATTTTAGTCGGATCTATAGACAACCCTTCCTCTGAGAGGACATGACCAAGGAACTTCACTTCCTTCTTCCAAAAATGACACTTCGAAAACTTAGTCTTTAACAGATGCTCCCTCAACGTTTCGAGCACAACTCTAAGATGAAATTCATGCTCCTTCTCATCCTTAGAGTATATCAAAATGTCATCTATAAAGACCAACATGAACATATCCAAGTGCTCTTGGAAAATTCTATTCATCGGATCCATAAAGAATGCTGGCACATTGGTTAGTCTGAACAGCATAACTAACCATTCGTGCGATCCATACCTCGTCCTAAACGCCGTTAAAGGAATATTATCCTCCGCCACTCTAAGCTGATGAAATCACGTCGCCAAATCCAGTTGAGAGAATACCTTGGCTCCACTTAACTGATCGAACAAATCGTCAATTCTCGGCAATGGATATCGATTTTTTATCGTCTTCTCATTTAACTTACAATAATCGATACATAGCCTCAACGATCCGTCCAGCTTCTTCGTGAACACTGCGACAGTTCCTCATGGCGAACTACTTGGTCGGATAAAACTTTGCCTTCCAAATCCACCAACTGCACCTTCAACTCTCTCATCTCAGTGGGTGTCATCCTGCTCGGCGGCTTACTCACCGACTCTGCTCCAGGCACCAAATCAATCCGAAACTCTATGGCTCATTTCGGTGGCAGTCTAACTACCAGCTCAAATACATCAGCAAATTCTCTAACTACAAAGACTCGATGCAACTCATCCTCCAACTCCATAATGCCCAATAAAGCATTCACTTCAAAACTAGGGTTCTCTATGATGTAAACTATCCGATCACTACAATCTGGGTGGCTAAGTGGCATTTTCCTATCATGGCAAAATATCCTAGCACCATATTTACTTAACCAATCCATCCCAAGGATAATCCCAAATCCCACAAAGTCAAACACATGCAAACAGCAATCAAAAGTATGGCCTAGCAAATCAAACTCTAAATGGTCAAGCATTGCATACCCTCCTATCGGATTTGCAACCCTTAAGGAAGTAACTAAGTATGAGGGTTTTAGGTTAATCCTATCTACCAAACATCGAGAAATAAAAGAATGGGATGCTCCAGTATTAAATAGAAAGCTAACGGACATACCATGAATCTGCAGTGAGCCTTCCACAACAGCCTTCCCTTTGTCCTGCACAACTGGGCTTGAGGTTGTGGGCTTCAAATCATAAACTTGCCCCCTTCCTTCTCTTGCAAGCTCTGGGCACTTGTTCTTGTAATGACCGATCTGATCACAATTAAAACATCTAACATTCTTCCTTCCACCAGCCTCTTTTCCTTTTCCTTTATGGTTCGACACTCATTAGCATAGTGTCCCTTCTTGTCGCATTTGTAGCAAACCACTTCAGCCTTTCCTTTCTTCTGTGCTCCCCCTTTCTGAGCATTCTTTTTCTGGAAAAACTTCCTTTTTTGGCTATGTCCCATCTGGGCCTCCTTCATCTTCTTCCTCAAGCAAGCCAACGCCTTGTAACGACCCACTATTTTGGACCATTCAAATCGACAATAAATCCACACATGTCGGACTTGAATAATTCAAAATAATAGATTGTTAATTTAAATTTAGCAAAACTCAGCATATACAGTAAATAAAATAATCACAGATCACAGACACAGAGTAATATAACAATAATGCCGCGGAAACAAATGAATAGTAGTTCATGAAGCTACTATATATATAACAGAGTTAAATAAGTTACAACAGATCTCGAATACAATAGTCAAATACAAGAATCAGAATACATCATTAGAATCAACTGAATATCTGAAAGCTGGATAGATAGCTGGATCTCCAAGCGAAGCTCCAACTCCAAAGGCGAGTCTCGAATACTGGTACACTCAGTCTGACCCGAGCGTAAAGAAAAAACAAAACAATCGAGTCAGGATTAACATTCTTATATCAATAAATCCAACTCAAGTGAAATAACGATTGAAATACAAGTAACTCAAAGGATGTTTGGGATAACCATCCCTTAAGGATCCGTTAAACTATCTACTATGTAATAGTGTACGCTAAGTAGATAATGCCTATCAGAAATATAAAGTATCAAAATAGCGTTAAGGCGTTACCATAATCCCCCTTAACACATTTTTATAATGTCATAGTCTATACAGCATCGTAAGCCCCACCGTAAACTAGTGGTTATCAGAGGGTACCCCATAGGTATAACACAAAACAAATCGTAGTGGTCGCGATAGGATAAACAGTATGACAAGGTACATGAGGCGATACCAACTAGGATACTTGTAGTTGCGTCATCCGGACTGATGTTGGGCATAGCAGCTACTACCCCAACACCGCGAAACAACACTCCCATAATCGAGGGGTGCACCCAAATCGAATCACAAAAGTAATAGATATG